>JALGQZ010000005.1:32682222-34077222 GCA_023105745.1 Austropuccinia psidii | reverse complement strand
TGGAAATCTGCTATTTTTAGCCTTTTGTGCTTATCAAATTCACGTTTGATCTTGTGCTTGAAAATTATGACTCAAGAATTACTGTATTTATTGCTACGTTTTTCATTGGAGGGAAATTTTGTTTTGAAATTTTAAAAGGAAATCTGAAGGGGATGATGAGACACCTTGCTATTGACATAATATATGTGAGGAGGGAAATTCATTAAATGAAAGATCATTTCTTTGATGATTCTGTTGAGAATATTGATAGATATTTTATTGAAAGAAATGTGAGGGGCTCTTAAAACCTCCAGGAGAGTATCAGTGGACTTTTGGACACACAGTTTAGCTATTTCATTGGAACCTTCAGCTCTTGAAGTGGAACACACCACCAGGTGACAATTGCCATTGGTCCAAGATAGAATGTAACATTCTCTTATATATAGAATACAGGTTTTTCCAAATATTTAACTAAATCAAGATTTTTGATTTGATTCTTAACTTTTTTGTGGTTTCATTTGAAAGATTTTTCATTTGATTCATACATAACCCAGGAAATAAATACAAAATACATTGATTACCACATTAATTTAAATAAAAGTGAGTTACTTGATTCCATAGGCCTATATAATTTCAAAAATCAGTCCCATGACAAATTTACTTCATGAAATTGGAAGATAAATCTTTACTCAGGTGTCAAATGAGTAGAATGACTTTTGATTCTGGAAAGATTTTTTGAAGAAAATTGTTTAAGGCCGAATTCCCATCAATAAAAATTGCTTTAGGGGGAAAATATTGGCATTGTTGATAATGTTTTTTTACATATTTATTAAATTTCTAACTATAGGAGAATTAAATTTATTAATTCTTAAAGCAAAAAGCCCAAGAATAGATCCTATGGGAGGATCTGAATCCCACAATATGAAAAAGTGGGATTCTGTACATGTTGGTAATATATTTACAATCCATAAGTATAACATGAGAAAATCCTTAGAGGAGATTTATTAATTATAGATATCTTTCAGATAATCACACAAAGTTATCTTGTTTGATGGTGTAAACAGGAGCATCAAGGTACCTTCTATGTTAAAGGCTGTATTTCTTTATCTTCTTGAATTGGTTATAAAATTCCTTTGTGTGAGAAGTGATTCAGACATATGAGAAGATTGAGATTTATATTTATAATCAAGTCTTTTTGAAAGCAGAATTAGTCATTATATTTTCAGTGGAACCATGACTATGTTCAAGACTTTGAGATTTAAGAGTTTCCAGTGGTATTCTTGGAATAGGATTTTGAATAAAGTCTAGTTTTATTTGAGTGAATGTTTGAGATGAGGTTTTGTGGGAATTTGGGGTCCAAAACCTAACAAAACCTATTTAAATTTGATTTAAGGTCAGAATGGACCTTAAGGTCAACAAAAAATAACTCTATCCCCTTAAAATATCATCAAAATGCTTTCAAAGAAGCTCAAGGATCTTAAATACACTTACAGTTGAGGGTTCAAGAATTTTTTAGTGAAAAATTTGAAAAAAGTTTCTTAAAAAAAGGAGGAATTGAAGTTTAGGAATGAAGGAAAAAGCCAGTTAAAATATGGGAAAATAGGAAAACATCTATGGGAATTATCATGGAATAGATGAATTTTTGAGGGTTATTGAAGAAAGAAGAGAAAAATAAGGCAATATGTGTCATTGTTGAAGTAAAGAAAGTGGTAAAAGTCTTTGGAGGAAGGTATTTTGGTAAAGAAATGGGGATTTTTAAAGCAAAAATGAATTCAAAGGGCTTTTAAATGATTTGTTTGAAAAAAGCTTGGTTGGGGGGGGAAATATTATACAATATTTGATTTTGCTGTAGAATTCAATTGTTTTTTTTTTGGGGGGGGGAATGTGAAAAAATGAACAAAAAAGGGTTAGGGGTTTCTTTGTAGGTTCTTAATCAATACAAGTTTTTTTATGTTTTTTTGAATTGAAAACGGGCCTATGGAATTTCTTATGTGTTTTTACTAATTTAGGCAAACGCAAATAAGAGCTTATGTGTTTTTTAACATTTTTCTTACGTGCGTTTACTGATGCCCAATATATAATATATATCTCAAAAAATAAATAAAGTAAAAAATATTGTTTTTTGAGGAAATGATACATAAATGAACATTCATTTTATTTAATCAAAGTTTCTTTCATACAAAAAATCCATTTTTTACAAGGTTTTGAAAAAAAAGTTGATTAAATTTATTTACTTTTATTTAATTTATTTTAGGGGGAAATATTAATAAATTATTCAAAGAAATAAAAATTTCAACAAAAAAAAGATCAAATTAATAAAATTTAAAATATGCTCATTTTCATAAATTTTTTCAATTTTTTTAAGAAATTTGAGATTAGATTCAATAGGAAAGATAGAGAGAGCAAGAGTAAAGAATCAAAAACAAATAAATTTAATAGACATGTTCAAAATATGTAATTGAATTGAATTAGATTTATTTTGTACTTTTGAAGATGGTAATCATAAAATTCAAAAAAATTAATACATAAAGAAACAAATAATAATCTCTACATATATATATATAGATATTAGTAAAAATATATTCATAAATATCATCATTCAAAAATATCAAAAATATATTGATATTTCTATTTTTATTAAGTGAAACTCAAATATAATATACTATATATCATATTTTTCCTTTTGGTGGAAATAAAATATTATATTTTTCTTGAGGAAAATGAACTTTTAATTTATCTTCTTTTTTTGGAAAAGAACATAAAAACAAAGAGAGTGTGTCTCCAAAAAAATAATGTAAGTTTTGTCTATTGAACTGCTTATAATATTACCATTACTGTACTTATTAAATATGATAAAGAAATGATTAATTGATAAATTATTTGCTTTAATTTTTATACAATACTAGTGATTATAGCAGTAGGAAGTAATTTTATACTAGAATAAACTACAAGAATATTTAATAATAAAAATTCCTGTTAGAAAAATATTTAATTATCTTTTTCAAGCGTAATTATCATAAATTCTTGAATAAAACTAAAAAATAGAGAGAAAAATTTAAAAATTCAATAAATCACTCACCAATACTGCAAAACCCAGCTTGAAAAGAATTGGAAGAGAAATTTGATTGAATATTTATGAATTTATGAATTCAAAAGATGTATTAAAACATTAATATACAAATCTATTTTAATGATAATATTCCATTATTAAACTTATTAATAGTTGTTTTGGAATGATTCAATACCTAATACTTACTGGTGGTATTGGAAATTAATTGATTTAAATCAATGATAATGGAATGATTTGAAAAAACAGAAAAAGTAGGCTAATTTCAAGTCTAAAGCTGAGCACAAAGGTGCTCCATGAAGCATGCTAAAAAAAGATCAAGAAACCAGTTACCATATTTGGATTAAGTATTTGTCACAACCATGGGAAATTTCCCCACAATTGGTGGCTTATGGCAGTTATTTACCTTAACCAATTTATGTACAATTGAACCCTTATAGTTTCTAGTGGCTTCTGGACCACACCCACTTTTTGTAGAAAACCCTGGACTCAACTTTCATTTATGGCCCACAGGCCATATCCTGAACCCAATGGCCTTCTAAGAAATTTCCATAATCCCTTCCCCCCAAGCCATCCCACTGGGATTGGGCCTGGGGGGTCTTCTCAGTATTCCAGGGGCCCATGGCCCCTTTGGCCTACCCCCTTTGATTAGGGGGTTTTGGGTCACTTAGGCCCCTACCACCTTCAGACCATAAATAATGGTCTGCATGCTGTGGCCCATAGAGCATGTATTATGGTCCACAGACCATGGACCCATTTAGGCCCATTTTGGCCTAAATATCATCAGGCCAAAGGGGTCCAATGGGCCATGCTTCTGGCCCCAAACCACATTTTGGTCCACCAATTATTAGGGGCCAAAAATGACACAAAAACCTCAAGAAAGGCCATTTGTTCCAAGGACACTAAATGCTCAAAAAATGGCCTCTGGAAGTCAACAGAGACCATAAGCCAGCCTTAGAGGGCCTTCTCCTCAAGAAAAGGGAAACCTTCCCCAGTACTGGAACCAGAACTATAGGAACAATGAATAGAGAATATATGGTATTATATCCTATTATGAACCATTTTTCCTCAGAAATTCAATGGAGACATTTCAAAGACTCAATTATCATGTCTGAATTCAATTCACCAGTGAATTAACCAATTTTGAAGGAAGGCCTCCAAGGAATCCAGCTTGAGACTCATGGGGGGTACTCAGAAGACCATTTTAAGAAACCAATAGCCTGGACCTTCAGGTATTTGTCATTTACAATTCATCAGTATTCCTCCAAGGGAGAACTGACCAAAGATTATATAAGGGTAATTTCAAGAGGTTGTTATTTCTCAAATCAGTCGTCAAGACATCAAGAGCTCCAGAACTGCTTGGAAAACTCAATTGGTACATAAAGGCTGTAATCAAGAAACCTGTATGGCATTGACCTCTTTGGGTCAATTAATTTATGCATCGTGGGAATTCAATACAGTTTCATTTCTCAATATGGCCAAGCTGTATTTTCCCCAAAAAGTCAATAAAGCTGTATACCATCTATACAGTTGGGTTTTAAACCTTCAAGGCTCAGTGTTTGAGATTTTATCATATAATGCCAACTCTTTTAATCCCTGAGGACCTTTCCCCCAGCTAATTAATGTAGGGTGCTGGTAAACCCACATAAGCTTTTAGTGAAAACACGTAAGCCCTTACGTTTTTTACTAAAAAATTACGTGGTTTTACCATCAATTGGTAAAAACATGTGATTGTATGGTAAAAAAACATAAGGGGTGGTTTTCAAATGAAATAAGGCTATTTATGGCATTTTGAAGGCCATTAATGGCATTATAAATGCAATAAAGGGCATTATTAATGCCATTAATGGAATTATCAATGAAATAGAGGCAATTATTAATGCCATAAATGGAATTTTTAATGCAACAAATGGCATTGTTAATGGCATAAATGGCATTATTAATTCCATCAATGGCATTTTTAATGCCATAAATGGCATCATTAATTCCATCAATGGCATTGTTAATGGCATAAATGGCATCATTAATTCCATCAATGGCATTATTGATTCCATTAATGGAATTATTAATTCCATAAATGGCATTGTTAATTCCATAAATCGCATTATTAATTCCATCAATGGCATTGTTAATGCCATTTATGGTATTGTTAAGGCCACAAATGACATTAAGAATGCCATTTATAGAATTTTTAAGGCCACGACTGACATTAAAAATGCCATTTATAGAATTTTCAAGGCCAAAAATGACATTAAAAATGCCATTTATGGGATTGTTAAGGCAATAAATGGCCTGAAATTTCCATTTATTCCATCAATGGCATTGTTAATGCCATTTATGGTATTGTTAAGGCCACAAATGACATCAAAAATGCAATTTATAGAATTGTTAAGGCCACAAATGACATTTTTGGCCTTAACCTTTTTAGTAAAAACATGTAAGGGCTTACGTGTTTTTACTAAAAGCTTACGTGGGTTTACCAACACCCTTAATATATTGTAGTTATTTCTTGTATTATCATCTTTTTATTTTGGGAAGTAAATACTGATATTAATAAGTCAGTTATTTGCACCTTCTCCTTTTCCTGTCAGTGAATATTGGTGGTCATATCCTTTACTAATTCTCTTTGTCTCTTTAGAAGGTTCAAACAGCGAATTAAGGATTAATTTGGTTGTATCTTTAGCCTTTGGCTCCCTTCTTAGTATTTTCTGCATATTTTTACTTGCTCTTACTCCCTGTTAAAGAAATATACTCTTCAACTATTTCTTCATTCTTTGGAGCTCCCAAAATGAGCTCTTTATTACTGAGTGCCAGGTAAATCTTGTTATTTACAAGAGCTCCTGTGACAGGATCACATCACTTGTTGTGAAATGAAATTATCATAATTAATTGATTAAGTCATTTTATGTGGCTACCAGCCCATTTATGGCTAAGAAATAAAGGAGTTACTACTGTAAATATTCTTTTATTTGAAAATGATTTTTTTTTCTCAAAGGTGAAAATGTTTTTGGAAATGTAATCACAGATTGTATTTTCTGTGAGTTTTTGAAAATTCAGTGTTTCATGTGGAATCCTCAAAAATGGAATGTTGGTAAAAATTTTGAATTGAATTATAAATTAGTTACTATTTTTGGCTTTAGTGTGAACTATTTCCTTCTTAGTTGGTCATTAAAGGCTTAGATAGATTAATCAAGATCTGTATTTCCAATGAATTTTCTAAGTTTTACCTCATTTTATTTGTAGTATAAGTAAATACTATAATATAGTGACAGCTAGTTTTCATGGGGTAGTCTCATGTATAATAGCAAAAAAGGGGTTTGAGGTATGTTTTTATGGCTTAACAATGGAAAAAACTTAATAATGAGCATGGTGACAGGATTCAGAGATTTTCATTACCTCCTTTTCATGTCAAAATAGCAATTTATTTTATATTCTCTCATGATTTGATGAGACTTAGCCTTTCTAGGAAGGTTCCCAAAGGATTTTAATTTTCTAATTAGTCAAAATAACGCATTTAATGAACACTTTAGTACATCATATTTTCCAGACCCCTCAGAAATTGGAATACCGTGTCTCTCTTTGATGTCTTTTGTCTCCTTAGGATTCTTTCATATCAATAATAACCATGAGAAAAATGGCTAAACCTGACATCAGGTGTTGCATTTAGAATATGAAATTGGATCTTTATTAGCTTCAGGTTGGAGCTAGGGCCAAAATGAAATTTGGAAGAAATGCAAGCCAAAAGTTCTTAATTCATATTTTTTAATCTCAATGTTTGGTAAGGATTGTAGAAGTTAAATTGTTAAAAAAAACATGATAAAAGGAATTGTTTTTATTAACCCTTTGGTTTAATCCTTATTATAACTTTCTAGCACTGAATTCACCAAAAATTCAACCTTTGAGGTCTTTCTTGTAGTTTTTTACATACACAATTGAAATATTAATTCTACCTCAAGCTCACTTATAGCAATTCATGGATTAATATTATTGAAATTGGGACAATTGTATTTTGAAATAAGATTTACATTGATTAGAGAATGGCTTGGGAACTTGAATAAATTCCAAAAAGATGGATATTCTAGAAATAAACACCACCATAAAGGTGTTTTATCTTATGAAAAGCTGTATTATGTAAGAAGTTGTATTCATTAATTTCATACCTTCTTAAGCTAAGTCCTTATTTAAAATTGGAAGAAGCTGTCAAAATTTATGATAAAACATCATTTTAATGAGTGGCCCAACAAAATTTAAAATATTGAATGTGTCAGGCTGAGTCTATGATGAAGCTAATAAAGACTAATTACAAGCTTTAACTATGACTGTGACAAAGTGAAAATATTTGAATAAGATTTTTTTGATGATAATAAAGGTTGATGATGAGGTATACAAGGCTTTAATATTGAAGAATAGTGGTGGTGAGCACTGTTGAAAACCCTGGGTGCAATAATTATCAGTTGGTTTAATATAATAGCTACTACAATAATTAATATTATAATTATAACCTGATTATGTTCCAATAGTATAACTGTTTTTTACATTGGTACTACATAGGAATTCAAGGTCAGGATGAGGAAAGGCTTCTAGACCTTTCCATGTAGAGGAAGTCAAGATTTTTCACTTCTAGGGTCTGGCTTGTGGTTTTCACAATGCCTGTATAGCCTGTATTGGGCTCAGATGTGGCTATTAAACCACATCTGGGCAGTTTTAACCAATACAGGGTGAAAATTTTCATCTGGGGACCATATAGCTCTCTTCTGACGTGTATGACACGTAGAATGCTGTACAGAACCTGTTAAGAGCCCCAGTATTGACAAACCTATGAGGTATTGAAGTATAAAAAAGGCTTCTTTGTCTGTTTGAAACCTCATAATAATAATTATGGGAGAAAATCCCACAGTAATGCTGTATTTGTCTAACTGTGGGATTTTGACCTTAAAGCTGCCATAACTTTGTCAGTTTTTGAGATAAAAAGCTCAACGTTGGCTTATTGTGTAGCCCTGGATGTGCTCTACACAATGGTAAATCATTTGATATGGCTATCATTAAATATGGCAAAGTTATGCCATGTACAAGATTTTTTGTGCATATGTATGATTTGCTTAAAATCTTTATGGAGCTTTTTTGCCCCAAAACCTTTGTTCTAGATGAGATAATGGGAAATGGATGGCGAAATTGGATATCCCTATTTGTTCTATTTCCAAAATTACCCCACTTTAAGTATCTCACACTAAAACTGTAGAAGTTAGATGAGAGGTGAATATTTTATTCACCCTTATTTGACCTTATTTTGATCATAACTTCTTTAGTTCTGATGCTAGCTCAATTTGGCTAGTACCATTGGATAGACCTAACTTAGAGCTTCATTCTGAATACACGTTTAATGGGGTTAAGCATCTTCCTCTGGATCTCAGATGAGAGGTGAAAAATAAGGTTTATGCTCAGCAACAACTTTGTTATCCCTTTTCCTATGATGGCCGGACTTGTATATTTAGAAAGAGGTGAGTTTCCTCTTTTGTTTGATATCTTTTGAGCTGGTTTGGCTCAGCTCCATGTTTTGGTGGTATCTTGGATTTACCTGTCATGCTTGTGCTCTGGTTTTGAGTCACAGGCTGACATACTGTCCCTTTAAAAAAGGTTCATCATTGATGAGACTGTTCAGTCATCCTAGAGGCCCTTAATCCCCTTAGATGAAAGTTCCCATCTGGTATGGAATCTTCTGCCAACCATTTGTCTGTATCTGCTTTCTGGTTTTTAAATCTGACCAAGTACTGTCACTGGTCTTTACCTTTCAGCCTTATCTTCCTGGCCTTTATGATTTCCTTCACAGGGCCAGGGGAGTCTTCCACCTCCACTATTTATTGTGGAGTGGAATGTTTCTTCCTGGAGGGGAACTTGTCCTCTCCAGAAGTATGGCTTAAACAAACTCACTGAGAATACTGGGGGCTGTCTATAAAATTTCTCTGTGAGTTTGACCTCCACTGCATTTTTCTCTATCAGCTTGATGATAGTGAAGGGCCCTACAAATGAGTCTCTCATCTTCTTTGGTCCCTTGAGATTGTTGAAGTTGAGTGTGGACACTAATACCTTGTCCCCTTCTTTGAAGTCAGGTTCCATGTGAGATTTGTCCCACCTCTGTTTATTGTATTCTTTTGCCTCAGCTATGCATCTAGCAGCTGTATCACATGCCCTCTTCCACATATCATGGAAGTCTTTAGCTTTTGGATGGATAGTCGGAAGATTTTTCTTCAGGTGATCCACCCCTTTTCTACCAGTGAGAGTGATTTCCCTTTGGTGGAGTGCTGGCTTGTGTTGTACGCCGGTTGGACTGCTGGTAAAAGGGTAACACAATTATGGTCCTTGTATTCCATGCCATATGCACAGAATCTTCTGATGATGTCCTCCATTGTTTGGATCATCCTTTCAGCTAAACTATCTGTCTGTGGGTGGTAAGCTGTGGAGAATGCGAGTTCAGCACCAAGCATGTCATACAAGTTTGCCCAAAATTCTGATGTGAATCTTGAGTCCCCATCAATAATGATAATTTTAGGGACTCCACAGGTGGATATTATGTTATTCCAAAATAACAAGGCAGTATCCATTGCTGTGTCCTCTTTGTGACATGGTAGTCACCTCACACTCTTGCTGAACCTATCAACTATGATCAGGAAAGCATTGAAGTTTTCTTTAAGTCCTGAGACAAGTCCTGTAGCCCAGTCCATGTTGATGGTTTCCCATGGGTGTTTGGGTTCTTCTATGTGTTGAAGTAGCCCATACTTCTTCCCATGCTTTCTATTTGCCTTCTGGCATCTTTCACAAGTGTTTATATATTCACTCAACTGTTGTTCCCATTTGGGCCACCAAGCTGTGCTTACTACCCTTTCCTTGGTCATGTCTTCACTCATGTGTCCCATATAGGGGCAGTCATGGAATTCCTGCAGGATAAGGGATATATGGTCCCTGTCTACTACTGTGAATGCACTTGCATGCTTCTCTCTATGGTAGAGCAAGCCATCTATAAGGAAAGATTTTTTGTACTTATAGTCCCTCAACCAGGGTTCCTCTAGCTGGGATTCCAGTTCTGGGCTCCTGTACTTCTGTTGAAGGAGTTGCAAAAGTATGCCACACTGTTTGTGTTTGGAATATTTCTTTAATACTGAAATGAAGAATTCATTGTGCAGTTCTGAGAAAATTATTCCCAATATGGGAGTTTCTGTTCCTTCTGAATCAGTGTTTACACTTTCTGGGGTGCCACTTCCTGGTGCCCATTCAGAAAATCTGAAGCTCTTCCTCCTATCTATTTCCATGCAATGGATAGGAATCTTGGTTGATACTGCAGGTAATAGGCTGGGTTTCTTTTGAAATTATCTAGTGGCCATCTGCATTGGTGTGGCTTTTTCCTTCCTTGTATATGATGGTCATATTTCCCCTATACTCTTGGATGGATATTTGCCACCTAAACATGTGTCTATTGGTAGTCTTCATGTCTAGTAAAGACTTCAAGGCTGTTCAATCTGTGCAGACTTCAAAGATTGCACCCTACAAATAATAGTGGAGCTTCTCTAGAGTCCATACTAAGCATACACATTAAGTCTGTGTGGCCCCATACCTGGCTTCTTAATATTTCAGCTTCCTAGAGATGTAGCATATCACTCCCTCTCTTGGCTCACCATCTACAATTTGTCCCTGGTGGAGGGCTTCTCCTAAGCCTTGGCTACAGGCTGCATCTATATATAACTTGAATGGTAGTTCAAAGTAATGCAAGATGAGCACAGGTGCATTAGTGAGTTCATGTTTGATCCTCTCATATGCATCCCTTCTTTTCTTGGTAATTTCAAAAACTACATCTTCTGAACATAACTTGTATAGACTACTAGTTATGTGGGAAAGATTTATGATGTGGTTCCTGTAGTAGCTAGCAAATCCAAGGAAAGATTGCATCTCTTTGATGTTCTTTGGTACTGGTTTTAGAAGTACTTCTGCTACTTTATTATGGTCTATGGCAAGGCCAAGACCTCAGAGTTTGTGTTCCAGTGCCAGTAATTCTTGTTGGCCAAAGATGCACTTCTGAAGTGAAATTTCCAGATTAATGGGTGTCCATTTACTTAGTACTCTGTCTATGTACTGCACATAGTCTTCCCATGTCTCTGAGTATATAGTAATTTCATCAATATATAATACCATCCAGAATTCCAATATTTCTTCCTGAAATATTGTGTCCATCATCCTTTGTAAGTGGGCTGCTTCATTTTTGATGCCAAATGGCATCCTGTGTACTCATATATGCCCATATGGCATATGATTCTGAATAGCTTCATGGAGTTTGGTTTAACTTGATTCTTGTGGAAGTCTTCCATACTGTAAGATGTGACTATGAAACTTATGATAATATTACTATTAATCAACAGTACTATGTCTGTTCTTATGAAATATAATAATATAATATTATTGTAACCACAATTAAATAATTAAAGAATTTCTTCTTTCACATGTTAAAAACTACTGGTGATTTTAACAGTGAGCAGTAATTGTCTACAAGAATCAATTACAAGAAGATTTTAATAATACAGCTTCTTTTATTAAAATAATAAAATTATTTTAATATATAATTATCTTTTGCAAGAATAATTATAAATATAATTTTTGAATAAAACTAATTATTTACAGAAAAACTTTAAGAATTAAGGATAAATCACTCACTAATATTCCAAAGAGCTTATTGAAAGATAAGATAGAGAGATTTGACATAGAATTGTAGATTTAAGGGATCAAAATGTATTTATAACAGTATTACAACAATATATAGTTGAATTCTATGATTTCACGTCTTTCTGATTGATTCTAAAAGAATTAAAACACTTAAGAATATATTTAACTAATACTTACTTGTTGGTAACAATGATTTAAATGATAATAAGATGATGATGTGGAAAAAACAGCAAGAGGAGGCCTCTTTTAAGTCAAAAAAAGCTCACAGAGGAGTGCCATGGATCAAACTAAAAAACCAGTGAGTGAGAAAACAATAAAATGTTTTGGATTATTGATTGCATCATCTGTTGTCACGTAAGATTATCATAATTCCTTAATTGATGCTTTTACATGACTACCAACCCCAATATGGTTAAGAATAAAAGGAGTAACATCTGTAAATTTTCTTTCATTCAAAAATAATCACTTATTTATCAAAGTTATCAAAGTTATTGGCAATTTCATCACAGGTTGTAATTACTGCGAATTTGTGAAGATTCAGTGTTTCACATAGAATAGTCAAGAATGGACTGTAAGTAATACTTTGAATCTTACTAGTAAAACTGTAATTATTTCTGGTTTTATCTTAGATAATACAGTTTTCCATTGGTCCTGGAGGTTTCAGAGAGATTCATTAAGAATTGTATTTTTAATGAATTTTTGAAGGTTTTACCTCATTTCTACATAGAATTGCAAATAACAGTGTTTAACTGGTTGCTATGAGGTAAATAAATGGATACAAGTGCAAAAAAGGGTTTTGATTACTCTTTTGGGTTTTCTTCATGGAAAATCATTAAGAATTGACATGGTTAAAGGAGTCTAAGTAGCTCTCTACCTCCTTGGCACGTCAAAATAGCAGGTTATTTGCTATTTTCTTAAGATTTACTGTAGTTGTAACATGGTAACCGAGTTCCCAAAGTGTTTTAGTTTACTAATTTGGCCAAGATCAGCCATTTATACAAGCTTTGGAGCTGTCCATGCCTCTGAGGCCTCAGAAGTTGGGTACCCTGGCTCTCTTTTATGTCTTTTGTCCCCCTTGCTTATTTTTCATGTCAAAATAGATATTTAAGCTTAAAGTGAGATATTGTAAGGTGTGGATATGAAACTTTGATTAAGAATCAAGTAATTTTCCTGTCCTCAAAATTTGTATAAGGTAAAAATCAATTGAAAATAGTAAGAAATATTATTTTTAAGAGGAAAAACGCCAATTTTATTGTTTTACCAACAATAAAAATTTATCCAAAGAATACTCTACAAGAGATATTTTAAGGCTACAAAAGAAATTGCTTCAAGAGCAATTTCAATTGGAATTAATTGAGCAAGGAACTTCAAGCAATTAATTAAAGAACAAAGTCCTTAAAAAGAATATTAAAGAGAAAACATGCCCAAAAGTGACCAGAGTGAATTTGGAAACAAAGTGACAAAGTTAACAGTGATGAAAGATGCTTTAATTCACTTTTGGGGTGGTTCAGGGGTAAAAATGATTATAATGATTTTTTCACGTGGTTAAAAGTTTTAAAATGCTTTAAGAAAGGTGTTTGGAATCTTTTGTTGATTGGTTTAACAGTGTTTAAAATAATTAAAATAGGAAAATATTCTAACATGAAGAGAAAAGTGGGGCAAAGAAGACATTCTTTTATAGCAATCAATTTTCTTACTCCAAAAGTAAAACTTACTCTTGTCAGTCGTGAAAAACAGTCTGAAAACAGAAAAGCCAATTATGGCATCATTGAACCATGATTTAGACTAAAAAAGGGCTGGGTTTAGCCATTTTGGACCCTTAAATCAGCCATTTCTATAGTAATGCCTGGTTTTAAGCCTTCAAGACATGTCAGAATGCGTGTAAGAGACGTCAAAACCAGTTAAAGCGGTTTTTACAATGTTTGTTTTATCTTAAGGGTAGTTAAAACCTCTTGGCAACAGTTAAAACTGCCCGCGTTGGTATCAAAAACTCATCATCAATTGAGACACAGACTGTAAGATGTGGATATGAAGCTTTGATTCAAAATGAAGTACTTTTCCTGTCCTCAAAATTTGTATGGGGTAAAAAAATGATTAAAAATAGTATGAAATAGTATTTTCAAGAGAAAACATGCCAATTTTATGTTTTTTGAATTTATAAGTGAAAAATAATAATATTATAAAGATTTATTGTTTTACCAACAATAAGAATTTATCCAAAAATACTCTACAAGAGATATTTAAGGCTAAAAAAGAAATTTCTTCAAGAGAAGTTTCAATTGGAATTAATTGAGCAAGGAACTGCAAGCAATTAATTAAAGAGAAAAGTCTTTAAAAAAGGTATTTAAAGAGAAAACACACCCAAAAGTGACTAGAGTGAATTTGGAAACAAAGTGACAAAGTTAACAGTGATGAAAGATGCTTTAATTCACTTATGGGGTGGTTCAAGGGATAGAAATGATTATAAGAGTTATAAACAATGATTATAATGATTTTTTAAATTGTATAAAAGTTTTAAAATGATATAAAAGGGGTGTTTGGAATCTTTTATTGATTGCTTTAACAGTGTTTAAACTAATTATAAAAGAAAAAGATTCTAACATGAAGAGAAAAGTGGGGCAAAGAAGACATTCTTTTATAGCAATCAATTTTCTTGCTCAGAAAGTAAAATTTACTCTTTTCAGTCGTTAAAAACACTATGAAAATAGAAAAGCCAATTATGGCATCATTGAACCCTGGTTTAGGCCAAAAAGGGCTGGTTTTAGCCATTTTAGACCCTTAAATCAGCCATTTCTATGGTAATATCTTGTCTAGAGCCTTCAAAACACATCAGAATTTGTGTAAGAGACATAGAAACCAGTTAAAACATTTTTTTCTAAGATTTTTTTAACATAAGGTTAGTTTTAACCTCTTGGAAAAATTTGAAACTGCCCTGGTTGGTATCAAAACCTCATCATCAGTTGAGAAACAGACCCTGTGACTCAATTCCAGGCCAAAAGTGATGAATGTTTGCATGGATTTTGACATATCACACCTGTTAGCAAGGACTTTGGGGGTCTGGCTCCCCCTCAGAGCTAGAGTTCCTTTCCCCCCAGATTTAATCTTTCCAATTTATTTTTTCTTTAATTCTCCATAATGTAATACATTTATAATTACAAATGAAATTCAATTGTAATTTTACATTACACAACTGTAATAATTGAAGCCTCATATTTAAATTACAGTTCACCTATGTAATACATGCACACATTTTGACATTTCAATTGAAAATACTTCAATTCCTCATAACTTCTAAGCTACACACAACACCTCAATTTTAACACAAAAATCGATGGTTAACATAACATGCGGAGTGAATTAAATTAAGGTTTTGAGGATTTTCAACTTTTGTACAGAAAATACTAAAAACTTAATTTAACTTATTTAGAGCTGAGCTACAGAAATTTACCTAGAGGTGACCCCACCTTATTTTTTAAGAGGACTCCAATGGAGAAATAATTTTCACATTTGTCTTTGTAGGATAAAGAGTTAAAATAATTTCCATTTAAATTTTTTCCAAACATATTTTAATTTTGGTATTTTTGTTGAAAATTCATTTTTACTTCATTTTTTCAAGTAAAAATGTGTTTTCACAATTTTAAATTTCAATGTAATTTTATTTTTATAATTAAATTGATATTTATACTTATATTTTATTTTTCCTTTTGATAATATAACTAAATTTATTTTATTTATAATTGTATCTTCTTTTATTTTTTGTGGTCTTTTGGGTATCTGAAAATACCTCTAAGGCTCACAAGTGGTGCATATATGGTATTATATACCATTATGCACCATTTTCCCTTGGAAATCCAATGGTTACGTTTTCAGGAATTCATCATTACATTTCAAATCAAGTCCCAGGCTAATCACCCATTTCAAGGGAAGGCTTCAGCCCCTCAGTCTTATAATCCATGGTAGCTACAAGAAGATCATTCAATGACCTCCAACTCCCTGGCTTTCTAGGTGTTGGATATCTCATTCCAACAGTGTTCCCCCAAGGGGATACTGGCCCAGGATTCTTCAAGGGAAATTTCAAGAGGTTATAATCATTCAAATCAGTTATCAAGGAATCAAGCACTCCAGCACTTCTTCAACAACTCAATTGATCCATACGGGCAGTATTCAGATAACCTGTATGGAATTGGCCCAATTGGGCCCATTCACATTCCACTGTGGGAATTCAAGACCCACAGTTCATTCTCAAGATGGCCAGATCTTCATTGACCCAAAACAGTCAATACAGCTGGGTGATTAACCCTCCAGGATAAGTCTTCAACTTTTAACATATACTGGCCACCTTTTCTTCCATTGGGACTTTTTCCCCAGCTCATTAATATATTGGAGTTATTTTTAGTATCATTTTATTTTTATTATTAAAGTAAATACTGATAATAATAATTCAGTCATTTTCACTTCTTTCTTCACCTGTCAGTGGATATTGATGGTCATATTTTTTACTTATTCCATTGTTCTTTCCAACAGGTTGAAACAGTGAATTGACGATTCATTAGGTTTTCTATTTGGCCTTTCAGCGTTTCTCTTATTATCCTTTGTCCTTTGGCTTCATTCTTATGTTTGGCATGGCTTGTACTGCTCTCATTTTCTCTTAAAGATATATATATTATTCTTTATTCCATTTATCTTTGGAGCCCTCCAAGTGAGTCCCTGATTCCTGAGTGCCAGGAACTCTTCTTATTCACCAGAGCCCCTTTGACACTTGCTCCTCAATGGTGGCCAAGAAATACTTGGATAAAGCCTCTTCTATCTAGCAGGAAGAATTGCTACCTACAGGAGTCAGGTCCTTAAGGAATTTCTGAGGAATCATAAAACCACTTGGTGTCATTCAAAATAATATTGAGAAAAAACACAGTCATGAAAACATAAATATTTAGCCTGAATCTTCAGTACTGAAAAACCTAGCATATATGTATTTTTGGGAAAGCTTTACTAAATTATGTATGGAATAAATCTAAATAACAACAGGAGTATCAACATGACACTGGGGTATCTTCAAGACGAACAATTCCCATGGTTTACAATAATGGCAGGTATAATATAGCCCAATATTTGGATTAATTACAGCCTAAACCACCAGACAGGAAACATATATCCACAAGAGACTTTTTGAAACAAGCTCACATAGATCAAGCTAGACCCAGTACTTCATAGAAGACAAGATATCACCATTGGTTATGAGCCCTTTTTGTAGTGAGGGTATGTCAGCCTGTGACACAAAACCAGAGCAGAAGCATGACACCTCAATACCATAAAGAATGGTATTAGAAAAAATACTCCTAAAATTACAGACTGGGCGAAATGGCTCATAATAGTATCCATCTGAAAGGGGGCTTGCACATTTCAGAATACACAATTCTTATCCCAATAGGGAAAGAAACAAAAATTCATTCCAGTTAAAAACCAGAACTGAGCATAGACTTTAAATGTGACTTCTCTTCTAAAATTCAGAGAAAGAGGTAGAACCACATCAAATTAGTGTTTAAATTGAATCTCTGAATTAGGGCTATTAAATTGTAGTACCAAATTTTGGCTAGCATTCAAATTAAAAAAGCTAGAGGCATCAATAGGAAAAATAGTGGTGATTAAATAGTCACCTCCCATCTAACTTCTACAGTTTTAGTGTGGGATACCTAAAGTGGGGTCTTGTCAGAAAGAGAAGAAACTCATCTTTCTGATGATACACTCCATAAACCTGTATCCCATCTATAGAAAAGCTATTAAGCGGATTATCTTAATAGAGGATTTATACAAAATCTTCATTGTTAAAATGAAATCCAAAGTTTTTATAGCTTTTGCATACTTACTCTTAGGTATATGAAGTGAGTGACTGTTGTTTAGAGCTCATTAGGGGATAAAAATGGGTTAATTTTGAGCTCTCCATTTTCAAAACTGACAAAGTAATTCATATTGGAAGAACATAATCCCACAATAGCCATTATGGGCTCTTACTGTGGGACATTTGTCCATATAGCTTAATTAACAGCTAATCAATTGAATAAAACTCATTTTTGTCTCAAATAACTCACAATATAACTAATATGAGTCACAGAGGCATTTCCTATACAGTTTATGATGTGTTAGAGCCACCAGAAAGCCTCTGTAGACTTTTTTGATTAAACTTTTGACCATTTATTGGGTAGAGCTTACAGCTTGTGGTTATATAACCCAATTCACGCCCAATATCAGTCTCTTATGAGTATATGAGACCACAAGCCAACCCAAATGGGTAGAAATATCCACTCTGTGGCTGTGTTACGCGGGAAACAGACTTTCACCACCTGTGAACAAGATAAAAGGAGTCTTTTACTAACCAAAGGAAAATTTATCATTCTGTTCTTATTATTCTTACATGGTATATATTCATAATAAGTGATACCCTTATAGTATAGGAGGTATAAATTTAATATCAACTATTGTAAACCAACACTTCATCATAGCACCCACAAAAATATGTAGTACTCACCATCAATAATCTCCATTAGTATAGTCCTTTTAATCATCTTACTATCTGTTGTTCACCATTAGAATTGCCTCATACTCACAGCTATATCTTGTTGGTATCCCTTTAAATATATATCATATAGTCATCCTGAAAGTAAACGGAAAAGTGTAAGATAATTAACATAATAAAATTATAGAAAAATAATTTCTTCTTCATGTAAAAGCATTAAGCTATGGATATCACCAGGGTGAATGTTGTGTCAATTGTCAGCAATTGACTTCACCTGAAGCAAATGTCAAGCAAAAATCAAGAAAACGTTAAGCACACGTCAAACTCTGGTCTTACACCAAATCCTGTGACATCCACCAATATTGGTTCCTCTGTGCTTTCAACCGAGATTCTTAACCACCTGATTGTCCTGCAACCATCCGAAGGTTGGTAAAAATTACACAGGACCTGCCTGTTTCCACACACACAAATCAAAGAGGTCCTTCAGCAAGTTTTGCTGTAGAGAAGGGGTGTGTGACTTCGCAGGTAATCCATGAAAGGAAGCCACCATAGCAGGATTCACATTTTTTAGGGGACACTGGTGGAGCCTGCCGCACAATACCAAGGGTGTGTGTGTGTGGTGCACACCAAGGGAAAATGATGTGTCATCCTAATTTTTTGTAGCCATTAATCAGCTCATCATGAGTGGGTGATATGGCTTGGGCCTGCTGCACAATGCAGCAGGTGCATAGGTGTGACACATGGACACAAAGGCAAAGCATGTGAGGGCCTAATTTCAAGTGGCATTGACCATTTGTGGGTGACACATGTGGAACACCTTGCAGCAGGGGTGGGTGGGTGTGTAAGTGTGAGACATGCACAAGAAGGCCAGATCATGTGTGGATTAACTTTCTGAAACCTACCTGCACAAAGAACTCATTAGGGCATGTGACCAGCTCCATGCGACTTACAAGCATCTAAACTCTCATGGACACAATGTAATGCTGAGGCCCACTTGAATGATGTGCCTATTCCCCTTCCAATTTGATGATGGTGAAGTTGTGTCATTTTAGATCCTGTGATATGTGAGTGTGTGGGTCATTTGATCATTGCAATTGACTTATTCACACCATACCCAATGTCAAAGTAATAATTTATTTGTGGCAATGTGAGATAATGGGCTTTTCTTGTCACAATCACATGTCACTGTCACCAAATGTTGAGGCAGGTATTTCTCTATAGAAATTCCTAATGAATCTGAGAGATTTTCATTTTTGTGTCACTATATATCATGAAATAATGGTTTCAGCATTAAAAGAATCCCACATGAAATCACTTTGTTATCATACAATCCACAGTGACCTTCTATTTTTTTCTTCAGATATAATCAAGTGTCCATCATCAAAACCAACAGCTTTATAAATAGTGAGATGTGGCCAATCTGGTAAGAAAGTCACATCAATCTTCCAAGTTATTGTTCAGCATGCAAGATGGCTCAGAGACTTTAAAAATGCTATTAATAATACCAAATTGTTGTGAGTTGCCCCTCAGAAAAAATATCACACTGTGGCTAACATTTTTGGATTCAGTTGAAAATATATTGTTCCCAATATTAATGTTTGAAACTGGAAAATACCAAGATGATACAATCCTTGAAGTGGGATTACTTGTGAATTGGAAAGTAGTGTCTGAGCTGAGCCATTCAACTATTTCCCTTGTTAAATGAAAATTCTCTAAGTACTAAGCCAGGCAATCATAATTCTGTTGGTCATGGCAGGATGGTTTGTTATATTTTTGGTGATTGACCGGGAAGGTGGCTGTGATTAAAAACATTTTTCTATTTCAAATAGGACAGATGGGGATTTCAGGAGAACAGAAAGGTTGGAACATCAACAGATATGTTGAGGTAAGGTTTTATCTATATCATCTATTCAGAGTTGCAAGAAGTTGGTCTTATTAAGTTCATGTTTTCAATAAATGTGAATGTATTTCTCTTATTAATTAACACACATATTTTGTTATTTGTTGGCATCTTTGCAAATAATCCAATCAAGAGCTCATAACCCCATGTGGCTGAGGCTTGTGCTGGGCCCCAACATTGGAAGAGTTCTGGAATATGATCAGAAAAATGATTATTTGGTTTACTTTTCTGTTTTGGGAACAGGTGTTGATTTGAAAGTCAGAATTCTTTCCAATGTTCAGCGAATGCAGTTGCATCATCCATTGAAACAGTCCAACTTGTGGCAATATTGATAGCACTAATAAAATGGAATGTAATCTTGGTTAGTTCCTTTGCAAGTTCTTCTTATTTATGCATTTTTCTTTGAGTATTGGGGGAACTGTGTTCATCTAATGACATCTGTTGACTGAGCATTAAAAATGGAATATAGACCTTGTATAAGAGAGCCCATTCAGCGGCTTTTGAACTACCATGAGAGGGGGAACCCATTTTGTGGGGTACTCTTGTCCATGATGAGGGAATTATGGTATCGGATATGATTTTTCAGAGATGCTCTAGACCCTCACCCTTGTTCTGGTGATCACTCAGTGCACTGATATCCAATTCAGAGGGGATTTTGGAAGTTGGGATGTAATTGGAATCAAGTGACGGAATCTCTGCAGAACCATTAGATAGATGTTGTGTGTGAGGGGTGGTATCAGCCTGTGACTCAAAACCAGAGCACAAGCATGACAGACAAATACCATAAATCAATGGTATATCAAAGATACCACCAAAGCAGCTCAAAAGGTACCAAAGGAAAGAGGAAACTCACCTCTTTCCAAATATACAAGTCCCATGATCATAGGACAAAGAATAACAAAGTTATTCCTGCTCAAAGTTGTTGCTGAGCATAAACCTTAATTTTCACCTCTCATCTGAATTATGGAGTAAGAAGCTTAACCCCATCAAATTGGTATTTAAAATAAAGCTCTAAGTCAGAGCTATCCAATGGTACCAGCCAAAGTGAGCTAGCAACATTATTACAGAAGTTATGGTCAAAATCACACCAAATAAGGGTGAATAAAATATTCACCTCTCATCTACCTTCTACAGTTTTAGTGTGAGATAACTAAAGTGGGGTGTTTTAGAAAGAGTGGAATCAGGACTATCTGATTGTGCCATTCATTTCCCCATATATCATCTAGAGAAAAAGCTATAAGGCAAACAAGCCCAATACAGCTTTTTGCCTAAAACACACATATGTACAAAAGTCTTGTACATGGGATAACTTTGCCATATTTAATGACAACCATATCAAATGAGGTATCATTGTGTAGAGAACATACAAGGATACACACTGAACCAATTTGGAGGTTGATATCTCAAAAACCAAAAATGTTATAGCTGTTTTAAGGTCAAAATCCCACAGTTTGGCCAATACAGCATTATCATGGGATAATATCCCACAACCATGATTATGAGGTGTCAAACAGACAAAAAAACTTGTTTTTACTTCAATACTGGGGTCCCATACAGGTTCTGTACAGCATTCTATGCATCATACATGTCAGAATCAGGCTGTGTGTTCCCCAGATGAAAACTTTCACCCTGTATTGGTGAAAACTGCCCAGATGTGGTTTCAAAACCACATCTTACCCCAATACAGGCTATAAAGGCCTTTTTAAAACCAAAAGCCTGTCCTGGAGAGTGAAAAATCTTCACTTCCTCCACATGAAAAGGTCTAGCAGCCTTTCACCCCATTTCACAATAGGAGGCCTTTTCACTTCCAGAAAAGGAATCCCCATCCTGCTATTGAATTCCTACATAGTACAACTGTCAAAAACAGTTATACTCTTGGAGAATAATCAGGTTATACTATAAACTTTAGTATTTTAGTCTTTTATTATTGTAACCCAAAAGATAAAGCTGCACCCAGGGCTTTCAACAGCACTTTCCACCACTAATTCTCATTAGTAAAGCCCTTTTTATTTATAATAAAAACCTTTTAAATACTTTTTATCCATTTCACAGTCATATTTAAGGTTGTAAATAGCTTTATTACTTCTTTATCATAGACTCATCCTGACATTTTGGGGGCCTGGCTGTGTTTTTTGACCTTTTTTGGACGTTACAAGTGAGTTTTCCTGTTATTTTCTCTATTCTGACAAACTTGTTTTATCTTTTTAGGTGTCATGTTTTTAAAAATAAATATATAAAACATATATTTTTATATATTTAGGTGGTATATGTTATATACCACAGATATTTATCTATTTAATCATACTGTTGTGTGGTTTATTATAGTTTAATCACCACAAAACCTTTATTTTTGGTGTGTTTTGCATATAAAAAGGCTTTGAGCCATCAATAAAGTCCTTTTTTTAATTAAATAAGGACACCTTTTACTGTAAAACCAACAGTTGAGATGTGGTTGGGTGTATTATTAATTCAATTACCCTCTTACATACCACTTTTATCAGATTATAATTGCTAATTACAAGTTATACTGTGGGATATTGGCATACAAACAGTGTACCAGATATCTGTAAGCTGTATGTTTGACATGAAATTGTTAATTAAATTACACTGTCATTATACAAGGGTATATTGTATTAAAATACAAGCCCAGAGGCCTTTCTTAGATGTGCAAACAGCATTTTAAGAAGTCACAACTGACATGGAGACCTCATTTCCAGTTTGATTCAGTGAAAGAAAACTACATCCCACTAGAAACCCAGTCACAGGCCAACATACCAGTGACACCCGCAGAACCAGAGGGCAGCAAGGGAAAGGGAAAGAGGCACAGTGAAGGTCTCATTACAGCAAAAAGGTGGACACCCATTGCCACTCAGAGGAATAGAAAACCACGAAACTCTGCTTCGATACAAGGTAAACAAATCTTAACCACTTGTACAGGGAAAATTACCATAATTAACCCAGTTGTAACCTCTAAAGGTAAATTACCAAAATCAGCAGACAACAAATTTGTACAAGGCACAGTCAAAGGTAAATACCCTAAGAACATAAAGTTTTTGACTGCTTGCAAACACTGATATGTCACATGTACACCTCAGAAACCTTGGCTTCCAAAGGAGCCAACCAGAGGACAGAGAAAGCTTGTCCACAACCAGAAGACCTGGAAGAGGACACCTTGGAAACAGTGGTGGATGGCAAGACACTGAGGGAAATCATACCCACTCTGCCATTCACTTTCCAATTCAACAGGAACCTCAAACCAGAGGACTGGAAAGATATGGATTAAGTTCTTCAGCTCCACCAACTCCTCAAAGATTTCTTTCAATGAAGCATGTACAACAAGAGGTTCAACATGGCATCCCACTGGGCAGAACTTGGATCAAGTTGCCAGAAGATTTGTCTCAAAGAGATAGACTTCAAAGACCTTATGATAATCACCAAAGGTTGGAATCATACCAGGCAGTTCAGACTCCTGGAGGTGAGGCCAAACAGGATAAGGGAGAATCAAGCCACTATCCAAGCTATAGAAAAACAGCCGACCCAGACAGGGCATACTCAGATTCCTTCAGGCTCACAAGGAGAAGCCCAAATAAGCTCTCCAGTGGCTTCACACCATTCAGAAACCAACAGATAAGTGGCCAAATGTCACCATTCTTCACAATCCCAGGAAGTTTCCAGGAGAATACAAGGATACAAGGGCAAAAACAAGACCACCCTCAGCCAGAGGAAGAAAGAGTCAGACCCAATGATCCAGAAGCTGTTGGATTTGGTGAAAGAAGTGCACAAGAACCAGAAGTATTTGTAAATAGCTCTAGAAGCAGTAGTCCCATTGATAGAAATATTACCCCCACTCAGATTTATCACAATGTTTTCACACCTGAGATTAACATAAACAGTGATGCACTGTGGTTACAAATGTCCCAATTTGCTGAGCAAACTCAAAAGAAGTTTTCAGAAATTCAAGCAAGCCAAGAGAGGATGAAAACATTAACAGCCTCCATGGACAAAATTGTCAAAACCCTTCAAGAGGGACATGCTCAGTTGAGCAAAGCCTCTAAAGAGACCAACAAAATACTGAATCTAGTCTTTGAAGAACAACACCACAGCAAAAGGGACAGGGATTGTCAGTATCAAGACATAAAAAAACTGTTCAATGTCTACCATAACATGAAGCCCCAACCACAAGGCCATGTTATGGATAATCCATATCATCAAGATGACATCAAACCAGATGCCATGTTGATGAATAAGGCAAGATCTCCATCACAATACCAGGATGGAGATAATATGTCTTATCCAGAGAAGGAAGCCCTGAAATAGCTTCCTGAGGTCTCAATCTGGCCCAAATTCTCTGGAACCGGAGAATATGGTCATATGGAACTCATAGATTATATTGATGGACTCTTCATTGATGTACAAAGCATTCCAAACTACTGGATTACTGCTAGACTCAATACAGAATTTAAAGGACATGCTAGTATATGGTATACAGAAATGAAAGAAATCCATGGTGGAAGATTCAAATCATCCAAAAGTACAGCAATGGGACCTGGATATGGCAGAAGCCCATGTCATTTGAAAATGACAAATAATCTGTGGACAAAGATCCATATTAGTGGTTTCACATACAGTCTGAAAGACTTAAAGCCATTGATTCTCAAATAAACATTTAGATGAGGAATCACAAACTCCTAACACAAATTCCAGGAGAACTGGAGCATGCAGTGAAATGCAGATGAAACCACAATTGCACTATATATGACATTGCAAATACCCTACAAGATGCAAGGAAAAGAACTAATATAGGGAAATACACCCCATATAAAAGCATTGGTTTCAAAGAGAATCAATCTTTCAGGGTGTGGTTTAAAGAAAAACCCACAGAAAGAGTGGCAGAAGTGGCAAAGAAGAAACATTCTTTTCACAGCTGTGGTTCAACAGACCACTATGCCAACAGCTGTCCAAAGGAAAAGAAAAAAGTCTATGCCATTGAGAAAGTCCCAGAGGAGGAATCCCCAACAGAGGATTATGACTCAGACTCTATGGGTGATGCCATCAGAGAACAATCCAATGATGACCAAGAACCAAGAGAAGAATTCCTAGTAGAATACCAAGAGGACAATCCACTGGAAATGCAAGAAATACAATTGGAAGCAGGCATGCCACAAGATACTGCCAACAAAAACTTGTGCAAACACACACAAGATGCACAAACATTCCTGGTTAACCAACCAAAGGAACGGCATACATACATCAAAAAGCCACAAAAATGACTGTTTGTATTGACAATGCTCAACATCCATTGATCATTTACAGTGGAGCACACTGCTCCATTGGGGCCACAAATTATCTGGATAACCACATCCCAATTTGGGAAAACCAGCTCTTGCCCACCAAGGCAAAAAACTTCAAAAGTGCTCCAGGGAAGATGACTTCCATTGGGAAAATTATCAAAGGGATAATTATACCCTACAGGAAGGGTAATAATAGACTTAATCCAGAGTTTGTAGTGCTTGATGATTCCCACATCCAAGGGTTCATACTGGGGACAGATTACCAAAGGATGTATGGCATTGACACAATAGTAAAAGCAGGAGCATTACCATTGGTACCAACAAGGAAAATAAATTTTCACTTGATATATACCAAGTATATGCCCAAGATCCACTGGAAGAACTACTGAATGAATTCAGAGAGGTAAATTTTAGCACTACCCTCACCAGTAAAGAGAAACTAAGCTTACTAAAAATTCTGAGAAAGAATAGACCAGCATTTTCCATTGGTGAAGAACCATTAGGCAAGATCAGAGGCCATGATATAGAACTATATCTGGATGTTGAAAGACCTTATCTATCCATTTTCAGGAGACCTCCTTACCCAGAAAGTCTGGAAACTGGGAAGTAAATTGAAAAAAATATCAATGACCTCCTGGACATGGATGTCATCAGGAAGATTGGACACAATGAAATAGTAGAAATTACCACTCCTGCCCTAATCACCTGGCATGATGGCAATTCCAGGCTTTGTGGAGATTTCAGAGACCTGAATAACTACACCAAAGCTGAGAGGTACCCTATACCCAGGATACCTCATGCATTAGACAAACTAGAAAAAGCTAAATACATAACCAAAATGGATTGTATGAAAGGCTTCAACCAGAATGGAGTTAAACTCAACTCCATGAAATTACTCAGAATCATATGTCACATCGGCATAAATGAGTACACCAGGATGCCATTTGGCATCCAGAATGCACCAGCCCACTTCCAAAGGATGATGGACACCATATTTCAAGGAGAAATATTGGAAGGCTGGATGTTAGTATATATTGATGACATCATTATATACTCAGAGACATGGGAAGACCATGTGAAATACATAGACAGAGTGATAAGTAAATGAATACCCATAAATCTGAAAATGTCACTTAAAGAGTGCAATTTTGGCCAACAAGAGCTACTAGCTGTAGGACATAAAGTCTGAGGTCTTAGTCTGGCAATTGATCAGAACAAAGTAGCAGAAGTACTGCAAAAAACAGTACCAAGAAACATCAAAGAGATGCAATCTTTCTTTGGGTTTGCTAGCTACTATAGAAACCACATCAAAATATTGTCCCACATAACTAGTAGTTTATACAAGTAATGTTCAAAAGATGTAGTTTTTGAAATTACCAAGGAAAAAAGGGATTCATATGAGAGGATGAAGTATGAACTCACAAATGCACCTGTGCTCATCTTTCCTGACTTTGAACTACCATTCAAGTTATATATAGATGCAGCATGTATCCAAGGCTTAGGAGCAGCCCTTCATCAAAACCAAATAGTGGATGGTGAACCAAGAGGGGGAGTAATATGTTACATCTCTAGGCAGCTGAAAGATTCAGAAGCCAGGTATGGGGCCACCCAGACAGAATGTCTATGCCTAGTCTGGGCTCTAGAGAAACTCCATTATTATTTGGAGGGTGCAGTCTTTGAAATCTACACAGACTGCACAGCCTTGAAGTCTTTACTGAATATGAAGAATACCAATAGACACATGCTGAGATGGCAAATAGCCATCCAGGGGTATAGAGGGAATATGACCATCATATACAAATGATGGAAAGGTCATACCAATGCAGATGGCCTCAGCAGATTGCCACTGGATGATGTCAAAAGAAACCCAGCTTATGACCCTGAAGTAGCAGCTAAAATTCCTATCCATTTCATGGAAATAGACAGGAAGAAAAACTTCAGATTTTGTGAATGAGCACCAGAAAGTGGAAACATTGACTCAGAAGGAACAGAAACTCCCATATTGGGAATACGTTCCTCAGAATTGCATACTGAATTCTTCAATGCAGTAATGAAGACATATGCCAAACACACACAGTGTGACATATTGTTACAACTCCTCCAACAAAAGTACAGGAGCCCAGAACTGGAATCCCAGTTAGAGGAACCCTGGTTAAGGGACTATAAGGACAATAAATGTTACCTCATAGATGGCCTTTTCTACCACAGAGTGAAGAAACCTAATGCACTCACAATAATAGACAGAGACCATATATCTTTGATCCTACAGGAATGCCATGATTGCCCCTACATGGGACACCTGAGTGAAGACAGAACCAAAGAAAGGGTAGAAAGCACTGCTTGGTGGCCCAAATGGGAACAATAGTTGAGTGAATACATCAACACTTGTGAAAGATACCAAAAGGAAAATAGGAAACATGGGAAGAAATATGGGTTACTTCAATGCATTGAAGAACCTAAGCACCCATGGGAAACCATCAACATGTACTGGGTTACAGGACTTGTCCCAGGAGGCAAAGAAAACTTCAATGCCTGCTTAATCATAGTTTATAGGTTCAAAAAGATTATGAGGTGCCTACCATGTCACAAGGAGGATAAAGCCATGGATACTGCTCTTTTATTCTGGAACAACATCATATCCACCTGTGGGGTCCCTGAGACCATAATCAGTGTTAGGGACCCAAAGTTCACATCTGAATTTTGGACCAACCTCTATGACATGCTGGGTACTAAACTTGCTTTTTCTACAGCTTACCATCCACAAACAGATGGACTAGCTGAGAGGATGATCCATACAATGGAGGACATCCTTAGAAGATTCTGTGCCTATTGCATGGAATATAAAGACCATGAAGGTTACACCCATGACTGGATTACCCTTCTACCAGCAGTCTAATTGGCTTATAACACAATTCAGCACTCTACCACAGGAAAAACACCTGCACTTGTAGAAAAAGAGTGGAATCCCCTATTGCCTGTGGATCACTTGAAGAAAAACCTTCTGAACATCCACCCCACAGCCAAATATTACCATGAAATGTGGGAGAGAGCTTGTGACACAGCTGCCAGATGCATATCTGAGGCAAAAGAATATAACAAGCAGAGGTGGGACGAATCACACATGGAACCTGGATTTCAAGAAGGGGACCAAGTGTTAGTGTCTACACTTAACTTTAAAAATCTCAAAAGGACCGAAGAAGATGAGAGACTCATTTGTAGGGCCCTTCAATATCATTGAATTGATAGGGAAAAATGCAGTGGAAGTCAAACTCACAGAGGAGTTTTCCAGGAAACACCCAGTCTTTCCAGTGAGTTTAGTCAAGCCATACTTCCAGACAGAGGAGGATAAATTCCCCTCCAGGAAGAAGAACCCCTCACCACCAGAAATAGTGGAGGTGGAGGATTCCCCTTGACCAGTGAAGAAAATCATCAAAGCCAGGAAGATCAGACTTAATGGTAAGGATCAGAGACAGTACTTAGTCAGATTCAAGAACCAGACAGCTGATAAGGACAAATGGTTGGCAGAAGATGCCATACCAGATGGGAACCTCAATTTAAAGAGATTAAGAGCCTCTTGGAGGACTGAACATTCTCATCAATTATGAGCATTGTTTAGAGGGAGGGTATGTCAGCCTGTGACTCAAAACCAGAGCACAAGCATGACAGACAAATACCATAAATCAATGGTATAACCAAGATGCCAAATGCAAAGTATCATTGCTACCTTTGGAAAGACCACTCAGGATTAATTGTGACCAGTTATCTTGATCTGGGCTCTGGGGCTGGGTGATTAATGATACAATTCCCAAAAGATCATAAATGATGTTGTGAATAGGTGTTCCCATTAAACATATTTGATGGGATGATAAGAGGCTATTAATGGAACAGTGAGTGGAAGTGTATTGAGAGCAAATATAGCTATAAGATGGGGGAAGGGATATTGGATATAATGGGTAATTTGAATTAAAAAAATATCAGACACTCATCGTGCTTCATTCAAAATTATACAATGCCAATTGATTTTAAAAGTTCATGATGTCGAGGTGTTGGTTTTTTTAAATTCTTGGGTGATAGTATTGTAAGAAGTGATGATGATATCCCATTGTAAGATGTTGGCCTCAAATAATGAGTGACAAGTGGGGCCATGAGCATGCTTGGATATTCCTGATTTCCAGTTGGTGATCAAGCAAGGTGGGCATGGAGCATTGGGGGTTTGTAATTAGCTGCTGTAGGAACTCCTTTTGGTGTGGGATGAAATAAGGCAGTACCTTGAGGGGGAAATTATTGGTAAGTCTGTTTTGAATTTCAGAATTTTCCAATAACCATGGGTGCTAAGGTGTATTAGCTGCCCCACTAAATAATACTGAATAGTCAGCCTACAGAGAACCACAAAACAAAATAAGATTTGTGGCTTTAACAGATAGAGAAGACTTATCAGCAGTCTCTAAATCAGACCTATTAATAACACTACAGTAAAAACTCTGATCTAAAATTTCTGATAAAATAAACACTAGATTTTTTTATTTTATTTTAATAAAAGTGATGATAATATATATATATATATGTTTTGGGTTTCTGTTATTTTAATAAAACTCAAAAGAATATTTTTTTTGTTTTTTTTTTAATAAGAATGATAAGAATATATTTTTTTTATGGTTTTAGGTTGATTATAATGATTTTTTTTTGATATGAGTACTAATCATAAGACTACTGGATTTGATTCTTTTAGGATTTTTTTAATACTGAGTTTATATCACTACTACTTCTCTTTGTTAATAACACTAAGCTTTTGAGCAAGGCTACTAAGCTTTAACTACGGTTATACTACTATTCTTTATTAATACTAAGCTACTGAGAAAAGCTACTGAGCTTTTACTACAGTTATACTACTATTCTTCACTAATACTAAGCTACTGAGCAAGGCTACTGAGCTTTTCACTACTAAAACACTGCTACTATTTTAGATATCCTGCTAGTTCAGGGATGGTGGTGATCCTGGATAGTGGGAACTTGTTCCATGATGATGGGAAAAATGAGGGATAGAGGGCCTCTATTTATAGCTTTTGGGCTTCCATAGATCTTCTCAAAACAGGGTACTTAGAAAAAATCATAGTTGAGAGGTTTTAGCTAGTGAGACGTGTAGTTTTGGTGTAGCAACGTGACACAGGATTCAAGTTCTGACCAATGAGATTGAGTTGTCACGTCAATTGGTAATCATAGGTCTGAACCTGGAATTGATTTGAATTCTGACCAATCACATGGTGTTATTATTTTAATGAACTTTGGACGTGAATTCTGACCAATGAGATTGATTTATCACGTCAATTTGTAATTATAGGTATGTACCATGAATTAATTTGATTTCTGACCAATCAAATGATTTTCTGATAAGTCTTGAACAATTTGTTGTTTGTATTTGAAAGGATTAGTCAGCTGCTGTGCAATTGTTGTCCATTTTTGATGTCCAGCTTATGGGTTAGGTTAAATTAATTCCCTTTTTTTTTAAAAAAAATATTGTCGGTTTTCTTCCAGAAAGATTTTATTCTTCTTGGAACTTCCACAAACAATAATTTTGAAATTGCCTTCAATGTGGCTTGAACCAGCTACTAGACCAATCCAGAGGTGAATAGCTCCTTCTTGTCAACTGAGACAGGAAGGTTTTCTTTTTTTTAGTCCGGAGTTCTAAGTGTGTCCATAGCACTACACTCCTTTTCAGTTCTCTAAAATATTTAAAAATATTGGATATATTTAATTCTATATTTTTTTACTTTTTCATTTTTATTTTATTTTTTCTGGTAAGCTTGAAACTGATAATAATGGTATGGAATACCACACCCCCTCTCCATTTAATGCTGTCCCCAGCATTTCAGTTGAAAAGCTTGCCAGTATTAATCATATTCATTTTGTTCAACTTCTTCTCCCTCCAATATTGACTCTTCATCTCCAATTTCTTTACTGCTTTCATTTTCTGACTCTGAACTTGATTGAAATTTCTTTCCTCTGGGATAAAACCTCTTGATGTGAATTGCTGCAAATTTTCTTGTAAGTTTAGTGCCATCCAACTCTTCAAGCTCATAAGGTCCATAATTAATTTGATTTATGACTCTATAAGGTCCATTCCAATGGTTCTTGAAGAGTAAACCCCACTGTGACTCAAGTGGTTTATTATAAACTAATACCAAGTTCCCTTGTTCAAGTGGATTTCTCAGTCTATGTGCCATATTTTTGTCCAAATATTTAACTGATTTGTGTCTTGAATCTCTTAATTTCTCTGCTTCTTCTAATCTTGTTTCCTCTTTTGCTGCAATATGTATAGTTCTTGCTTCCAATAGTTCCTCTCTTGTTGATATTTTATTCCATTCAATGGCTAGATATGTATTTGTTTCAATATCAATTGGAAAAACAGCCTCCTGACCAAATTGAAGCTCAAATGGTGAGTATGCTGTTGTTCTTTTTGTTGATATTCTATCTGCCAAAGTCACAGTTGGTAAGTATTCTTTCCATTTGGATCCATTTTCACCACACATCTTTACAAGGGCATCTTTCAATTGCTTATGTCCTATTTCAACCATTCCTTGTGATTCCGGGTAGTAAGGTGTAGTTATTCTGATTATTGATCCTGCTCTTTTGACTTCTTCTTGTAGTTCTTTTCCAAATTCTGCTCCTCCGTCAACTGTCACTTCTTTTGGAGCTCCATATCTACAAATCCATTCTGAGATTGATTTTACAGTTAGCCTTGTTAATTCCACAGTTTCTGGCCATCCTGAAAAGTCATCTCTTTCTATAACTGAAAATTTCCATCTTCCTGCCTTAATGTGAAACGCATCCATGCTGACTCTTTAGAATAAAGTAGATGTTATAAATATCTTTGCTTCTTCTTTTTGTTGCAAATGACTCCTTTTTTGACATTCTTGATATGATTTGACCCATTTCTTGACTATCTTTTTCATTCCTTCCCACCAATATCTTTTCTTGATTCTCCTGTATGTTTTCATTTTCCCCTCTATGCCCCAGCTCTTCATGCATTTTCTTTAGTATCTGTTTCTGAGATTTTTCATTGTATACAGCTATTTGTGGATGTGATTGATTTCTTCTTTTCAGCTGCTCTCCTTCTAAATAGAAATTCACTTATCTTCTTTTAATTTTCTTGAAGTATTCTTCCCCAATACTTTGTGGCTTTTTCAAACTATTCAAATATTCCTGCATATGTTTTCCAAATCCTTCCTGTTTTATTGGAATTTCAATATTGTTTGTTTTATTCCTTGATAATTTTCCCACTTTACTTGTATTTACTTCTTTTAGGCCAAATCCTGGATGTGGTTTAATCCAATCTTCCTCTTCATTAAAATCATCCCTGTCACTTTCTTCTTTGTCTTCTCCTTTTGGTCTTCTTGATAACCAATCTGGCATAGTAAATGTTTCTCCTGGTTTGTGCACAAGATCAAATGAAAAAAGTTGAATGTATGCCACCCATCTTGTCATGGGTGCATTTGGTAAGCAAGGTGTGTTGATCATTTCTATTAAAGCTTTAGAATCTACTTGAAGTTCAAAGTGTTGCCCCCATAATATTGTTTGAAGTTTTTTGAGTATTCTTGCTACACCACAAAGCTCTAATTTTGGCTGAGAGTATTTAGATTCTAGTCTGGAAAATGTTACTGATTCATATAGTACTGGTCTATACTTTCCATTCTCATCCTCTTGCATAAGAACTGCACCAGCTGCAATATAACTTGAATCTATTGCTAATTTTATTTTTCCTGAATCTTTATCATAATTTAATGTCTTCAAAGAAATCTCTTCTCCTACTATTTTCCTGAGTTTTATAAAAGCTTCTTCACATTTTTTTATCCCATTTCCACAATACATCTTGCCTTGTCAATCTTCTCAATGGTGCTGCAACTTGTGAAAAGTCCTTGATAAACATTCTGACATATGCACATAATCCTAAGAATCCTCTAACTTCCTTCTTTTTTGTTGGTCTAGGCCAGTTTTGTATCTTGTTTATCTTCTGTTTTGAAATCTTTCTTCCTCCCAAAGACACAACATGCCCCACAATATCAAGTGCTGGAACACAACATGCAAATTTTGATCCTGAAATTGTGAGTCCTGCCTCTTCTATCCTGAAAATTATTCTTTCTAATTTACTACATATTCCCAAACAAATCTTCTTATGAGCTGATTCTCCCTCAATCTTTCATTCTGATATGTTGATCTGGGTCCTTTAATTCCTCCATCATCCATAAATATTCCAAGGTGCTCTGGTATTTCCTCCTGAAGTATCCAAGTCATTTGTGCTTGATAAACTGCCACAGAGTTTGTTGCTCCTTGAGGTAGTCTTGTAAGCTGAAGTCTTCCAAGTGGTGCTTCAAATGTTGTAAGGGGTCTTGTAGTAATATCCAATTCTCTTTCATCGTATCCTCCCATAATATCTCCCAATCCATAACATTCTCTTTCTGAAAATGATCCTACAAACTCATCAACATTTGGTGGCAATCCTGCATCTTTTATTGTTACTTTATTGAGGTCTTGAAGATCATGAACTATTCTAAGTTTTCTGTTGGGCTTTGCCACACAAAATACTGGGCTATTATAGCTTGATGTTGATTGTTCATAGAGTCCTGTATGTATTATTTCCCTGACTAGCTCAATAAATTGAGGTAAAATTGATTTTGGTATTGGTATTGGTTTCTTTTGCCATGGTTCATGTGGTATAACTGGTATTTTATAAGGTTTTCCATAAGTATGTTTTAGTACGCCTCTTTCTTCTTCAAAAAATGCTATAGCCTTTTGCCTTAGTAATATAACATTCTTGAATAAATTAATCTCTTCTTCTGATAACCATCCAGATGGCCCAAAGTTTATCATTGAAATTCTTTCTTCTGTAACCTGTGATGTTTCAAAAAATGGAGGTGGGTTAGGTGATAGGGGTGTTTCATATGGATCTCTTGATAATTCAGGTCTTTTCAAAGGTGGATTCAGATCTTGAGGCATAGCTTCATTTACTGGTCTAACCTTCTTGAGTACTGACTTATATTTTACAGCATTGGCTTGAGCTTCCATGATTATTAGTCTGGTTTAAAGTATAAATTGATAATAATTTTTTTTTCCAATTTTTTTTAGTTGAAATCAAAACAGTCTCTTCAGTGTCTTCTTTTCTTTTTGCTCATAATTAAATTTGAGTTGTAGCTTTAAGTCATGAAAGGACTTTACCTCTAGGTGGATAAAACCCAGTATATTAGGTATCCCAAATCCTGAAGTTTAATGTCATACAAGGACATTTGTGAACCCTAGTCCTGAGTTTACTGTTTTACTTGAAGCTTTCATTATTTTATTATTCACATTTGTTTTACTTTTGATATCTTCTTTTTTTTATTTTCTTGATTACTTGATTTACTTGCATCTTCAGCCCTCTGGTGTGCTACCCCTGTAGTTTGAGTCATAAAAAGACTAAATCTTGGCCGTCCGGGAACTACCCTGTAGTTCAAAGTCATACAAGGACTAATTTTAGCCTTCAGGTTGCTACCCTGTATTTTAAAGTCATACAAGGACTAATTTTAGCCTTAAGGTTGCTACCCTATAGTTTAAAGTCATACAAGGACTGATTTTAGCCTTCAGGTTGCTACCTTGTAGTTTAAAGTCATACAAGGACTAATTTTGGCTTCTTTATTTGATCTGATCTTTTATCTTTAATGTTAATCAAGACAGTTTATTTTATTTATTTTTTGTTATTATAGTTTTTGTTATGTTATAAAAAGATAAATTTTTTTTTTTATGTTAATTTTTTTTTTTTTTTTTTTTGTTGAATTTTTTTTAAGAGTGATTAAATTGATGAGTGATGTTGAATGGGTTTTCAATTTGAGGAGTGATGTTATATTTTTAAATGGTGTAGTGGTTAGTGACACCGGGCGCAATGTGATGACGTTCCGTATGCAATGTCACCCTGACATTGCATATGCAAAACCATACTTGCTGTGTGCACACTCTGTATTGACAGCTGCCACATTTTGTAACGACAACCACTGCACTTTTCAATGACAGTTCCCGACCTCTCACAATCCTCACTTTACTCACCTCTTTCGTCATCATTTATCAAGACCCTTTCCCCAGGATCAGCCATAACACTATGGCTTCAACCTTCAAAATCGTGGTCTGACCACTTTTTTTCTATTTAAACCTCATTATTTTCTCCCTTCATCTCTTCCATTCCTTTCCTTTTATTCATTTCTCTCTTCTCTTATACACTAAATATTCCAGAGAGCCTCATTAAAAAGCTAATGAAATGCTCATGAAGGATATTATTTCAAAAATAATAATATTTTTATTCATTAAAGGTAGAATAGTTGTTTCTGAATATATTTGTCTCTTGCTGGGCTAGCAAATATGGTTTAATCTTACTTTTAACCAAATGGTCAATATAATTATGTACTTATTATTATATAAACTTAATCTTTCTGAATATCAATTTTAATAGTAAAAAAAGAGAGAGAGGGTAAATTAGAAATCTTATATATCTTAAAAATTGTAATTTCACAGCTTGGGAAGGGAAAAGCTCAAAATAGGATTTATGACCACAATTTGAAGGTTGAAGCCATAGTGTTACGGCTGATCCTGGGGAAAGGGTCTTGATAAATGATGACGAAAGAGGTGAGTAAAGTGGGGATTGTGAGAGGTTGGGAACTGTCGTTGCAAAGTGCAGTGGTTGTTGTTACGAAATGTGGCAGCTGTCGATACAGAGTGTGCACACAGCAAGTATGGTTTTGCATATGCAATGTCAGGGTGACGTTGCATACAGAACGTCATCACATTGCGCCCGGTGTGATTCCGGGTTGCTTTCCACTTTCATCAAATTTGAAACGGGTTCAATTCCCCCCTCTGGCAGTAATTCTGCTGCCTGACCTGTCAGTTTCAGGAATAGGGTAACCATGCTGGGTAGCATATTATGAGCCTTGAGCAAGCTTAGTGATGCAATTTGGTATTGTTGTATTCCTTGATTCCGTTCATTGGATTGATCTTTGGAACCTTGTTGTGATTGAGGGTGCTCAACCTTGATCATTATTTGAGAATTACTGATTTCAATTTGCTCATTTAAAATGCTGGAAGGATGTGTGCTTGTCAAAGATTGACTAAACTCATTAATTTGGGGCTATAAGAGCGTCATCCAGTATAAATTGTAGTAGCCTTTTGGTGAGCTGAACTATTTTCTGTATTGAGGTGTTCATTTTATGAGTGGAAGTCATAATTTGAGATTTCAAATTCTTTGATCTTCCTTTTCTGTATCTGAATGGCCTACCTTGTTTGGTTGGTTTTTCTTCCCTGTCTTGATATAGCTTTCTTGATTTTAGGGAAAATTATGACCGGCAGTCATAATTATGAAATTTTGAACTTCTTCTATCTTCTTTTTCTGTATCTGAATGGCCTAGCTTGTTTGGTTGGTTTTTCTTCCCTGTATTGATATAGGTTTCTTGCTTTTATGGCAAACTATGACTGGCGGTCATAATTTTGACATCTTGAGCTTCTTCTATCTTCTTTTTCTGTATCTGAATGGCCTAGCTTTTTTTTTGGTTGGTTTTTGTTTCTTCTTGTTTTCCTTTCCATATTTTATCTCTTCCTGTCTCAAACAACCAAATTATGACCGGCGGTCATAATTTTGATATTTTGAGCTATCTATATCTTCTTTTGCTGTTTCTTCACACCATCTTTTCATTGTTTTTTTTTTCAAAAAAGAGAAATAACATTAATAAAGGCCTATGGGCCCACACATCCCCAAACTTGTGCCATTTTTTTATGAGGTGGCATAAGAACAGATAACCACCCCTGTTTTTTTTAAAAATAAAATAATGATACTTGTACATTGAAAAAAATTTCTTGGAAAACGTCAAGTTTGAAGTCTTTTATTAAATACTGATACATAACCTGAAAAAAAATGTTTTTTTTTATCTTTTCTTCCTTTTTTTATAGTTTGTGAATAATATTCTTCTGAATCCATTGTATAAGCTGTTTCTTGAGTTTTGATATGAATCTTCTTTTTTCTTCTTTAATTTTTTTTACAAATAATTCTCCCCAGACAAAGCTCCAATCATCCTTATTGATATCATGATTGTTTGCCTTGAGACAGATAATTCCAGGTATAAACACCTCTTCCCATAATGCATCCCAATTGGCCTTTTCAATTACATAATTTCCATGCTTCCATAAGATTCTTCCTTCTTGTATGTCCAGTAAATCCAGAAAAAGTCCTCTTGAGACTTCCACATCCCCAAAAAATATTTTTCTTCTCCATTCTGAATCTGTTAATGTATCCTCTTCCCAATATGTGTTTCCTAAATTTCCCTTGACACCATCATATGTAAGTAATTCTAGAAATTCCAGTCTTGAAAGAGAGAATCCTGGAAGCTCTTGCCAATCTTTAGATTCTTGAATTTGTTGATGCAGTTCTGGAAAACTGAAAAATTCTTCAAATCCTAAGTATGGAATCCACATCTGAAATAAATTCTCTCCTTCTTCAACAAATGGTTTTCCCTAGTAATTGCCTTCTTCTGTATTTCCTACAATTTTTCAATTTATGTCTGTCCATCCTTCTTCATTCCAACCCAAATTACATTCCAATTTATTTTCATGTGTAAGTTTGGCATCCATGAGTGTCTAGATCCTTTCTGAGTTTGTTTTATTTTTCTTTTTTTTTGAGATAAAATAATAATTCCTCTTTGGTAAGGCAGGAAGGCACTGCCACTGAGTGATAAAAGTGTTTTAAAAAAGATTTTCTATAAGGTAGCTTGAATGATTTGAAGTTCCTCTTTGATAAGGCAGGAGGTCACTGCCCTGAATTATGGGAATGTTGAAAAGTTTTTTTTTTATGTTTTTGAATGATTTTAAATTCCTCTTTGATAAGGCAGGAGGTCACTTCCCTGATACTAATACAGATATGAAAGTAATTCTCTTTTTTTAGGTTATTTCTTTTATTATTTTTGCTATTTTTTATGGTGGTTTTTTTTAATTGGAAATTGAAATTGGATTACTTCAATTATTATTGAGAAATATTCAACCTTCTGTTGTGAATTACTGAAAGACATATGTCCTTCAATATTTCTCCAAATATCTTGTTGCATTGTTTTCTTTGTGTATTTCCTTTCCATTGTGAAACAAAACCTTTGACTTCATGAATAAACATGTACCCAAAATCACACCAGCAAAGAGTTCCTCCCAAGATTTCCAAACCATCTAGATTCAGATCTTCTTGAGCCCATAACATTTTGTGATACAGCCCATCTATTGTCATCTGATAATATCCATAAGGCTTCTTCCAGTAAGGATTCTGTAAATTTCCTTTAATTCCAATAGTGGTTAGTAATTCCAGAAAATCAACATTTGTAATATTCGATCTAGGTAGTTCTGAAAGATATTTGGTTTGAATTATTGGTGAATCTAGCTCATAATCATACAGTTCTTTAAATGTTATTATTGGAAGTATTACATAATCTTCCACTCCTTCATATTCTGGTATGTCTTTCTGTATGCCATTTTGATTCTGGGAGTCATTTGGTAATCCAGATTTAATTCCTTGATTTTGATTAAATAAATCAGTTGAGCTTGAAAGGCAGAATATTTGATCATAGGAATCATTAAAGTCTTCTAGAATGCTAAGTCCAGATAGCCTTTGTGTATTTTCTGATAACTCTCCTTCTTCTAGGTCTTCAAACATTCTGCTTTGTTTATATTTATCTTCCCAATTTCCATTATTTTTCTGACATAACTTCAATTCATCTTCTGATTCTACCAATTTTCCTTCTAGAACTATTTTCATTCTTTGTTTAATCCCTTTTTTAATATAACTATCCCAAACTTGATCCATTTTGTCTTCACTAATTATGGAAATTTCCTTTTCCAATTCTTCAAATTTTCTTTTTGCCAATGGCTTGATTATGCTATCTTTTGGTTCTTCACTTAGTAAATCTTTTTCAGTATCACCAATGTACCCGGTTTCCTCTTGAAATAAATTGAAATAGTATTCTGAAATTCTTGAGGAATTTGCTTTGGGTGGCTTCAGATACATTTTGAATTTCTTCTTTGGGATTTCTACTTGATCTTCTTTGTTCATACCACTTAACTCAAGTGCTAGCCATTTCTCTGGGTCTTCTATGGCTATTTCCAAATTTCTTCTTATCTTCTTTAGTTCCTCTTTGATTTTTTCTATTGCTTCACTATCTTCTACCTCCAGTTTATCTTCTGTCTCCTTTCCTTTAGATTTTATATGAGTTACAGCAGGCATACTTTCTTTAGATGAAGATAATATGCTGGACTTTTCTTTAATTATTATCTGATTAAAATTTTCAAATACTAAGAGGTCCAGGTAAGTTTTTTCTTCACTTTCAAAATGGACTTCAAGATTTTTAATTTGACCAATTGGCTTCAAATAGTTGACTGTTGATTTTGGTGCATAAGGGCTGATGTTTAATTCTGCTTTTAGGGCTATTTCCTGAGTTATAAAATTCAAGTCATTTTTTGCATCAAAAATAGCTGAGAAGGGTATTTTGTTAGGTCCAAGAAATATTTTCTTCACTCTTGTTGAAGATTGACTTTCTGTTTCCTCTGTTTCATTTCTTTTGGATGATTCTGCTCCATGTATTGCCCATTTTCCAATCTCTGAAGATGCACAAAGCTCCATACCTCTTGGTGGAGAAATTTTCCAGCCCATAGCTTGAGGGTTACATATTGGTAAACATAATTGACTTCCATCTTGCTCTGGATAACTAAATATTTTCCCTTGCTTGTGTGAAAATTCCAATTTAACATTATTATCTGCTAAAAATGGTCTTCCAAGTATGGTGTGTACAGCTCCTTTTGCTATGAATAAATGAATTTCTTTTTCTTCTCCTGTTATCATAGTAATTGGTTTGAATTCTGAGAGTCCAACCAAAGATGTGGTATGTCCACCAATTCCTCTGAGATTCATATTGAGCTTTCTACTTGTAAGTGAGGCTTGAATTGCAATTTCCTCTGGTATTATATTAATTTCTGATCCAGTATCCACCAATGCCATTGTAGGATATTCTTCTCTTCCAATAAATACTTCCGTAAATCCAAGTGGGCATGCATAATGTAATCTTGGGGTATCATAGTCCTGTAGCTTCAATGAAATTAGTCTTTCTTGAATATTTGACGTATTGACTTATTTTATCACCTCTTTTTCCTGGGTAGTTAAATTTTGTAATTTAGCAATAAAGGTTGGTTACATTGATAATATTTCTTCAAGAGTAAGACTTATTTTTTGTTCAAGAATTTTCTTCATCACATGTTCAATTATTAGCTTTGGATTATTGGCTGTAGATTTTACCTTGTTCTTTAATTCCATCTTTTGTGATTCCTGTCTAAGTACCTCCTTATTATTTTCCTTGGAAATGATTTCAATATCATCATTATATACTTCCTTTCCTTCTTGTGTTTTCTTGTATTTTGTTGGAATTAGAACTCTTATTTCTTCTTCTGCCTCATCTTCCTCACGGTAGGAACCTGGTATCTTCTTTTTAAAGGGTTTGTGTGTTTCAGTTTTATCCTCTTGCTGGGTTTGACTTTGACTTTCCTGTCTTGCAGCTCTTTGCCTTGTCTGTCTAAGCCCAACATTTATTTGAATATTTTCATTTGCTGGTGATATTTGAGGAGGTTTCCAGTTTCCCCATTCTTCTATTTGAGCTATAGCTGTTGCCTTCTCACCTTTTCTTTCCTCAATTACTGTTGTTTCTTGCTTATTTGGGGGTGGACTTGATTGTTCCATCATTTTCTTTGTAAAATCCTCCTTCTCTTTGGAAAAATGTCAGATTAATTCTTTTGCAGATTTAGGGCCTTCTGTGGGTACTCTTTGAAAATTTTGAAAAAGATATGTTCCTCCATGCTTCAATACAATTCTTTTCTCCAAGTCTTCTGTGAGGTGATTACATCTTATTGCAGAATGACCTTCTTCTAAGCAGTAATAACACTTCAGTAGCTGTCTTGGAGCCATTTGTGCTGTAAAATATGGTTGATAACCAGAAGATATGGGTGGTAAAGGATATCTTGGCCTGAGTGGCTGTGAGTTTTGCGTAACTTTCTGATCTTTATTATTGCCTGCTTGTATTTTATTTGGAGATTCAACGACTTCTGAAAGGTGTTTGAGCTGATTCAATACTTCCTTAACTGATTCCTTCCCAGTATCCCTTGATTGATGCCCTTGCGGCTGAGGATTTTGAATTTTTTGGGTAAGATCTTTCATTTGCTTTAATACTTCTTCCCAGCTTTCCTCTTCAAACCTAGCTTTCTTCTCTTGTGACTTTGGTTGTGAAAATTCCTTCTGTTGAATTAAGACTTTGGCTTCTAAATCTTGTTCAATATATAACTTTAAGATTTCCAATCTTGGAATGATATAACCACCATCCAAAGCTTGCACCATGGCCTTATCTTTAATCATTTCTTTGTAAATAGATTCTTGAACACTTGAGGAAAGACTTGCCAAAATTTCTTGATTGTGATTGATATCTCCTTGTATATATTGATACCTTCTGAGATAATTAATAATGGATTCATATTCACCAATGAACTTTTTATATTTAGTCATACTTCTAATTCCTCCTTCTTGTTGAATCTTTGTAAATAATTGAGTAATAGAGGATAGCTTGTATCTTCTGTCAGGTGACACTATTCCCCATCTCCTCTTCATATCCAATTTTAATTGCTCCCAACCACCAGTTTTATATCCAGGCATTCCTTCAATATGGTAGCTAATTTCTTGATATTTAGTCCAAAAGGATATCTTTCTTGCTATATCCCTTCCACTTGCTCCTTCAATTTCTGCTATATTTTCTACTCTTTTAATAAATCTTTCCACTTCCTTTCCATCAAACCATAAACTATAATCCTTTGGTCAGATCTTGACAATGGGTGTATTGTTTTGTGGGATTTCTTGTTGCAATGGGCTTGAAGCCTGTGCATGAATATTAACCCGGTTTGGTAGAGTATTTGGTCTTTGTGAAGTGAATGAAGTTGATGAGGCCATAGGCCTTGAAAATGGTGATGGTGACCCTTCTTGGCATGCTTGTAGTTTCTTCCATTGGGCTGTTTTCTGCGGTAAAACTTGACTCTTTCCTTTTCCCTTCTTTTTTAAGGATTTCAATTGATTTTTGTTGCATTTCCAACATTATTTGATGAAGTCTTTCTACATCAGAAATATCTTCTTGTCCTTTCATGGTCTCTTCATTTATAATTTCTTCTTTGGATTCATCTGGATTGTGTGGTATCTTTGATGATGATGCTGAATCCATATTGATATATTCTTTGTTGATTTCCTCTTTTTCACTTTTCTTTTTAATTTGAAATAGTTCCTTTAGTAATATCTGAAAATAATCTGTAACTATCTTTTGATCTTTCTTCTTGGATCTGGGTGTACCAACTGGTATACTATAATCTATAGGTGATTCTTCTCCAGGTGGTGTTTCTCCTCTTTTTGGATAATAATAGTGAAATGATTTTGTTGAAGAACTTGATGGTGACAATGATTTAGAATCTTGTGGTTTTTCTGATTCCAGATTGACTTGATAGGGGCTTCAAATTTTTTATTGATAAAAGGCTTTTTTTATGGACTAAATTTTAATTTTTTTTTTCTTTGATAATTGATGGATTATTGATGATTGAAGTTGTTGTTGGCCACTGTTGAGACACCAGATGTGGGAACTCCTTTTGGTGTGGGATTAAATAAGGCAGTACCTTGAGGGGGAAATTATTGGTAAGTCTGTTTTGAATTTCAGAATTGTCCAATAACCATGGGTGCTAAGGTGTATTAGCTGCCCCTCTAAATAATACTGAATAGTCAGCCTACAGAGAATCACAAAATAAAATAAGATTTGTGGCTTTAACAGATAGAGAAGACTGATCAGCAGTCTCTAAATCAGACCTATCAATAACACTGTAGTAAAAACTCTGATCTAAAATTTCTGATAAAATAAACACTAGAATTTTTTATTTTATTTTAATAAAAGTGATGATAATATATATATATATGTTTTGGGTTTCTGTTATTTTAATAAAACTAATAAGAATATTTTTTTTGTTTTTTTTAATAATAATGATAAGAATATATATATCTTTTATGGTTTTAGGTTGATTATAATGATTTTTTTTGATATGAATACCAATAATAAGACTACCGGATTTGATTCTTTTAGGATTTTTTTAATACTGAGTTTATATCACTACTACTTCTCTTTGCTAATAACACTAAGCTTTTGGGCAAGGTTACTAAGCTTTAACTATGGTTATACTACTATTCTTTACTAATACTAAGCTACTGAGCTTTTACTACAGTTATACTACTATTATTCACTAATACTAAGCTACTGAGAAAGGCTACTGAGCTTTTACTACGGTTATACTACTATTCTTCACTAATACTAAGCTACTGAGCTTTTCACTACTAAAACACTACTACTATTTTAGATATCCTGCTAGTTCAGGGATGGTGGTGATCCTGGATAGTGGGAACTTGTTCCATGATGATGGGAAAAATGAGGGAGAGAGGGCCTCTATTTATAGCTTTTGGGCTTCCATAGATCTTCTCAAAACAGGGTACTTAGAAAAAATCATAGTTGAGAGGTTTTAGCTAGTGAGACGTGTAGTTTTGGTGTAGCAAGGTGACACAGGATTCAAGTTCTGACCAATGAGATTGAGTTGTCACATAAATTGGTAATTATAGGTATTCACCTGGAATTTATTTGAATTCTGACCAATCACATGGTGTTTTTCTTTTAATGAACTTTGGATGCGAATTCTGACCAATGAGATTGATTTATCACGTCAATTTGTAATTATAGGTATGTACCATGAATTAATTTGATTTCTGTCCAATCAAATGATTTTCTGATAAGTCTTGAACAATTTGTGGTTTGTATTTGAAAGGATTAGTCAGCTGATGTGCAATTGTTGTCCATTTTTGATGTCCAGCTTATGGGTTAGGTTAAATTAATTCCCTTTTTTTTTAAAAAAAAATATTGTCGGTTTTCTTCCAGAAAGATTTTATTCTTCTTGCAACTTCCACAAACAATAATTTTGAAATTGCCTTCAATGTGGCTTGAACCAGCTACATGACCAATCCAGAGGTGAATAGCTCCTTCTTGTCAACTGACACTGGTGGCATTACGTGGTTGTATTGAGCGCACACAGGGGCCGCGGGTTTGAGCCCGACTGGTTGTATAAATTTTCTCAAGGCAGACAACTGCACATACAGCAGAGGCCAGACTCACACAACCCTTGTACAGTTGTCATAGCAATTGACGAGTAGTCATGTGCAAAAACCTCTAAAGAGACGTACTACCTGTTGTAATCATTGTAATTCTCTCTAAAATGCTTGTCAAGGGACATACAGTCCCTCATCTAGAAGTTTTTCTCAAGGGCTCACTTGGTTACCTAGTCTCATCATCTGACAAATCAGACTTAAGTTAGCAACAAACAACAATAATTACTCATCATATCTGTCATGATGCCCATAAATAGAGACCAGGTTGTGTTGCAATGATAATTACTTCACCCAGCAGTCTCCTCAATGCTTTCAAATCAAAAACCTTTTTTGAAGCCATTATAATAAATATTAGCAATAGTAAATGGATCCCACACTTCCGACAAATGATCAGGTGGTGCCTGTACCACAAGAAAGGATATGATGCTTTCTCTTGGTTCGCTTTGAAATGAACTCTCCCCAACGTTGAGAACCATTTGAGTCTGTGAGACAGTGAGTGATGCACTGAGGGCATTCACAGAACTCCATTAATGCAATGAGGAGCAAGAAATCGATGGGTGAGTGAATTTAAATAAGTCGATGGGGGAAAAAAGCTGGATGGTTGAGAAATGGAAGGAAATGTTATGAAGAGAGTTTTGGAGAGATGGAAAGCAGCTGATGGGATGAGAAATAAAAAATACGATGGAATAGTGGAATGGAGACAAGGGTTGTTTCAAAATGAAAGAATTATAACACAGGTCACTGATCGGCCTTAAGATTAAATTCGTAAAGATAGGAATGAATTTTGCTGGGAGGGGAAGAGATGACGTATTGGATTGATACAACAGTTGTATCAGCAATAGAAGAAAATGGACCAAGGGGAATCAATCAAGAGTTGTGGGAGATCAGGCATTGGGGTATGTGCAGTTGTCTGCCTTGAGAAAATCTATACAACCAGTCGGGCTCAAACCCGTGGCCCCCATGCGCGCTCAATACAACCACGTAATTCCACCAGTGTGAGACAGTAAGGCTTTCTTTTTTTTAGTCCGGAGTTCTAAGTGTGCCTGTAGCACTACACTCCTTTTCAGTTCTCTAAAATCTTCAAAAATATCAGATATATTTAATTCTATATTTTTTTATTTTATTTTTTCTGGTAAGCTTGAAACTGATAATAATGGTATGGAATACCACACCCCTCCTTGGAGGTACCAATTAGTGCAATAGCTTGAATGGTTCTACCTAATCCTATATCATCTGCAAGCAGTCTTCCAAGAGGGGTATTGGTCAAAAGTGATTCAAATGATCTGATGACCTTGTTTGTAATTATGTGCCTGGGATTAAAAGTGGATCCAGGGGGTGAGGTGGCCCAAAGGTTACTGGCGGATTTTCCATTGGGGATTTATTGATTCCAGAGAAAATCTAGTGTGTTTTTTTGATGAGGGAGGAGGGGGTTTGAATCATGGGAAGGTCTGATCCACTGGGTAATTGTATCAGCTTTTGCTTGGAATTCAATGAAAATAGAGCAGGATATGAGGGTGGCATCAAGTTTGAAGCAGAAGATGTGGGAGTAGAAAGTTGACATTGACTATGAGTATTACAGTCATATTCTTTGGGCATTTTAAGAGTGAATTCTTGTTTTCAAAAACTTTCAATGATGGATAGAATGTTTGGATACCATGTGAAGAACATCAATGTTAGATTGGGTTTCTGAGATGACCAAGGATCATTTGGATAATTTGTAAATACTCCCTCAACAAATAATGTTTTAGTAGGATTGAATTGGCAATTTTCAATCCATGCCCCACCAAGACCACAGTGCATGAACATTTGTGGTGTCCCAAGGAATGGTATCAACATGTTGGAAATGGCTCCAAGGAGAGAGCCAATGATATGCTGGTGATTGGGTAGATATATGAATATGTTGTGTTCATTGTGCCATAAGATAATCCAAGAATCTAAGTGGGAATTATCAATTTTTCAGGTTATATCACTATTTATTTGAATAAAAATATTAATCATTCCAATGCAAAGTGTTTGTGAAGGGGTTGACATGATTGCTATTATGAATGTTTTGGGGAAAGTGGGAAATGATATGATCAGGAAGGGCTAGCTAAAGGGAATGAAGACCAATAAGCGCAGGTGGGGAACTTATATGAGAGGCAGAAATGGGCTCAAAGGAGGATGGCCTGTGGCTACATGCATGGCCATTAGGAAGATGGGCCTCTTGGACTTATAATTTTCTTATCCAATTTGGGGCATATATCAAGGAAAGGTGGCAAGAATTTGGGTGCACCAATATGACTTCTGGATCTGCCATATATTACACAAGGATTGGTGGACCAATATTCACATTAACATATCCAAAATTGGGTGGGTTGTAGCAGCTTCTTGTACAGTGGCATATTAGAGGCATGCAGCCATGTTTGCTGGTGTGACAGCAAACAGTAAGTGTATCTTCCCCAGGTTAATTGTTGTACAGTGACCTACTGGGAAATGTTGGCAGTGGAAAGGAAAATTTCACTGTTGGGTTTTTTTGTGTGGGAGGGTGAGGTATGTACGGTGGGGTGCCACCAAACATGAGTTTGGTTTTGCACAAAAATTCTTGTGGACTGATGCCTACAGGGATTCCAGGGGGGAATGTGTGACTTGATCAAAGGAGGCACCAGCCATTAGCTGTGATTGACTTACACCTTCACCCCTATTGCCTTTGAGTCTGTTACTAATCCACCCAGATTGGCACCAGGCTTTTTTCCCTCAAACATGTGAGAATCTCTGGAGAAATAGGCCACCTGCACAAGCAAATAGCTTGTCAGAAGACAGGCAGTAAAAGGTCTGCCAGGTGGGTGAACATTTCCTGCATATGACCCGTGGGGGTGCATATGAAAGCATGTGGCAGCCCAACAATGTGTGGGTGTGAAATGCATAAGCAGGCGCCAGTCATAGTTTGCCCCAACCTTGGAACCAGAGTGAATCCACTGTTTGCATATGACCTGAATTATCACTAATCCCAATATGCACCCCTTACCATAACTTGGAATACACCAGCATCTGTGTGGTAGTTAGGCCAAGCTCTTCAACAAGGTGCATCAAAGGGATGCATTTGAGAAATTTTACTCAATGGCTTGGCGTGATTGCATCTTACATTCTAGAACAGATTTTGCTCTTCCCTGCAGCATACATGTACAAAGGTGTATGTACTACAATTTTTGCTGCACAAATTAGGATGGTATAATACTACTTCAGCCTGCATGCATATTTCCAATGAATATCAACCTTCTGATTGTTTGCATAAATGTAGCTCATGGGCCACATGCTCAGCATTTTGATTCACCTGATTTTCACATATAAGCTCAGTGTGGAAGTTTTTTTGAATGCCATGGTGGAGCACTTTTCACAATAGTTCATCAGAAGGCCCACTTCTAAGCACTTCACCAAAGCACATGATATTCTCAGCCTTAATGAAATGTCTTCCAATGTTGTGCCGAATTCTCAGATTGCGTGCTTACAAAAATGGCCTAGCAATTGCTCAGTGGGGTGCATTTGATATTGTTATATCAATATCTCAACAACTGTTAAATTCAAATGTTCAGCCACTGAGCATGCAAATTATGACCCCAAAGCAGACCTGTGCAATGGGTTGACCCAAGCTAATCCTGTATTGACTTGTCATACAGCCGCCCAACCCTTTTTTCAAACTCTATCACCTGGCCATAACACCGGTATGCTTGCCGCAGTCACCTGTGACCAAATGCCCCATGTCCTTTTCTGCATGGGGAATTTGTGGATTGCACTCACTTTGCACATTTAACAATGCCCTCACAAAAGCCCTCCTGGGAAATCCGGTGGCTATTTAAGGCAACAAAGTAGATCTAACTGAGTCTGACAATTAAATCAATTGCAATACTCAGCCAGAACCCCTTTTTTCCTCTGATTTTCCCCACATGCCTTGAAGCTGAGACTTTGGCAGGTGCTGTGAGCGCTGCAATTAGCTCAGCTTCACCATGGTATAAAAGACCATCTTTTCCAGACACACCCTTCACTTTTTTTCTCACCTGCTCCACTTTTTCCTAGCTCACCCTCTCTTCTCATTCTTGTGAGTATTTCACTTTGTCTTCATCCATTTCCACTCTTTTCTATTGCACTCCACTAACCACTCTCCTTCCATTCCGCTTATACATCCAGAACCCCCCTTCTATCCACCTCATGTGTCTCCTCCATTTAAACCTTTCATCAATATCATGTTCCAATGTTAATACTAAATATTTTTCATGAATTTCTTTCAGACTTTTACAAACCTCTAACTAGAGCACCTTTATTTTAATTATGTTTTAAATTTATGATTCATTTTATGTCTTCCTCTTTGCTTTAAATTTACCTTTCTATTCAGTTACTAACCTGAATTGTCTTGTTCTTAGATGTTGTGAACTTTATGCACTAAGCAGGGTATCCCCTGCATCCACTCCTACACAACAACTGGCACTTGTGATGCTTTCCAAAAAGCACACAAGAAATGATCATTTGCTGTGCGACCCTACCAACCACCCGGCCAGAGGAGTTCCTGCCCAAGATGCCCTTGTGAGGACTCCTTTTTTGTCAACAATGATGAAAGCATTCCTGAGTGGGAATAGACGCCACGGCCCCAAACAGGCAGATGGAAGCTTTTCCAGACAACTAGCCCAGTTACCTCAAGTATTTATTTGTCCACCCCCTCCTAGGCCACCATCCAATGGTGGCATCACTACTTGACCAGAGAAAAGTGATTATCCGGCTGATGAAGGATGGCAATGGTGAGAGGACATTTGTGCTTGGGCTTATTGTCACCCATGGGATTCAAATGTCAAAGTAAGTTTCTTTCTCCTCTTTGACTCATTTTTCTTCACAAAATAATACTGACTTTTTTTCTTTATGTATAGAACAAAACCCACCAAATCCCCCGTGACAAGACTCTCCCATTCCTTGTATGCCTTGCAAGAAAACTCCGTGGCAACCCACTCCAGGCCAGAGGACTTATTCTGCAGTAAGCAGCCACCTTTCCCTTTTACCATTTTAACTTTTGCATCAAGTGAACTGACTTTTCCTCCTTGTGTAGAACCCCCCCAACACAATGAACCACCTATTTGAGGTCCAATTCAAGCTTCAGATTCTCAACTTCCATCACATGAGAACAATTTGACTCATGAGCCTGAACCTGAGGTGGTTCCAACCCACTCATTGTAGGAACATTTTGGTAAGTACTTGCTTTTTTTTGTTTTTTTTTTCTTTCACCAACTAACCCTCACCCCTCCTTCCACCATCTTCAGCTCTTCCCGCCACTCCCCGCTCTTTCATCATCATCATCAATATGCCCATTGGAACCCCTCATTCCACCAATAAGGCTCTGCAGAAATTCACCAACTTTTGACCAACGCTAATGATTCCTCAAGCCATTTTCCACAAATCCATCAACTGAATCTTTTTGGAGAATTGCCAATTTCTCCACATGATTCCCTTTGTGGATGTGACTCATTGAAATGAGATGCACCGGGAATCCCGGGAGGAACTAAACTCCCTCCTTGGAAACACATTGGAGGCCTATCCAGTGGAGGAAATCACAGGGATAATCTCAAAATTCTTTCAAAATATCATTTTCACTGATCTATTTTTGTAATACACTCATTAAAATAACTTAGTTTCTATCAATAAACAAATTCAATTCTTGTTACATTCTTTGTTTCTGTAAAATTTCCTTATTTCCTCAATGGTGCAAATCATCTCTTCCTTAAGAATAATTCTTTTGAGAGCTGCACTAAGTCTTTGAGTTAGTATTTCTTTTTGTGAAGCTGTTTTGCAGAAAATGTGCAAATAGTAATCATTTATGCCTTCTACATTTTCTGTATCCATGGGTATATACTGTTTGAGATCTTCACTGTAAAAAACCTGGGGTTCCCCACATATGAGCAACCCACCTGAGATGCATGAGTCATTGCCAATCCTAACGTCACACACAATTAATCTTAAAAGCATAAGAAATCACGTGTGAAGAATTTGGCATAAGGATTGGCCTGTGAAGAGTAGGGAACCTGGATCAGCATAAGGAACTGCATGTTATGCATCGGGAACCTGGACAAGCATAAGGAATCATGTGTGAACCTTAGGGTGTAAGGATTGGTGTGTGAAGTGTTGGGAACCTGGACCAGTGTAGGGAATCAGGTGTGAGGCATCGGGCGTAAGGACTTGCGTGTGAAGAATTGGGAGCCTGGAAAGCTTAAGGAATTGTGTGTGAAGCATTGGGCATCAGAATTGGGAACCCGGACCAGTGTAAGGAATAATGTGTGAAGCGTTGGGAACCTGGACCAGCGTAAGGAGTTGCATAGGAAGTGTCAGGATCCTGGACATGCATAAGAAATTGCCTGTACGGTGGCATGCCACTGTACATGAGCCATTTCACCCCTTTTTCATGTAAGCCACCATATATCCCCAATTCCAACCCATCAAAGCTATGTTTATACTGTACTGCACATTACCACACCCTCTAACTCCAAAACGCATCCACATACCCTCATTCTTCAAATTGGGATGAGATTGTATTACTATCCCTGATCTGATAGCCAGCTCCCTTGGAAATCTCATAATGGCCATGGCTTTTCTGCCACATTGTTTTTGCTAACCTCCTTGAGAATTGAGTGGAGAACCCCACCAGAATTGTGGTTTTGTTTTCCTGTGCTGGATCAGTATAGTGAAAGAGTGTACTAGTGGCCCAAACTACCTGAATGAGTCCATGACATTGGGATAGATAAATCCAAAAATGCTCATTTGGGAAAATAAATTTCCCCCTGTACACCACTTTGACACATCTCTTTTAATTTTCCCGGTCTGCTTATCAGCTTGAAACCACCATCCTGAAGCATACAACAATGCATCCTTATCAAAATGAGATGAGTTTTTGAATACATTCATGGTGAAAGTGAGTGCGTAAGCAAACTCAAAGGCCCCCTGATTTGCTGAAACATTGGATTCATAGTTGACTTGATCAAAGGACAGGACCCCCAATGACTTGTAGCAATTTTGCATCTTTTGAAATCATTTATCTCCAGCATATTGTAAGGAATGATCTAGAATGAAACCCACCAAGCTAATGTTTGCCCCTCAATTCCTCCATTCATCTTTTGCATCTTCAATTCTCCCAAGACTTCCATAAATACCAAATTTTTTGTTGTTTGTGCTGCATTTGCACCACCCAATAGCAAACATAAATCCCTCCAGTGATTACCCATTTGTTGCAATTGGGTCTGTGAACTTTCTTTTGTGAAATAATAATTTTGATAATTCATCCCATTGATTGAGCTCAGCATCACTCATTGTTGTGAATGGTCTGAATTTGACAAGGGAAATCAGTAATTTTGTCAAAGAGAAAGTAGCCACGCAGCCAATGTGAATGTGTTTGATTTGAGTGAAATCCACAATTCTCTGACTATGGCTTGTAGTTATATTTTCTGATCCTGGCATTGATATTTGTGCTGTTGGTTGACTTGAGAAAAAAAACTTATTCCTTCCAGCGCTTTGGGCCTCATTTGTCTGTTGGGACATGCCACTATTCCCAGATGGTTGAGGGATAACTTTGTGTTAAATCAGACAAGATATCAGATACTGCAGACTCCCATCTGAAGCAAGCCATTTTGAATCCAGAATGGTGCCCATTATTTGGCACACATCCACGATTTCCCCGTTGGAGCCCACATGGCATTGGCTTGATATAAACCAACTAAAGCCAATGTTCTTCCATGGGTCCCAATGATGGTGCTACATGAATGCCTGCCCATATATATATGCTGAGATTAACTGAGAAAGTCACACTTTCCTTCCCCCCAATGTTTCCCGAAAGTTCCCTATTTTTGTGAATGGCATTCTTGCACAGGAAAATGAAATGAAACCAAAATATTAGTGACTGTTGTGTGGAAACTGAATTTCACCTAAATTTGATTTTGGTTAATGAATCTTTTTTATTGCCTACTAAAAATGAAGGATTATATGTGACTTTTGCACATTGGCGAGCTCAAGGACCTGAACCAAAAATAATGCAGTGGATACTGCATTATTCAATTTGATATATTCATGTTACTATTGAATGAGATTTCAATTCAACCATCTGGATTATTGCAAGCATGTGCAAGTAGAACATGCACTCTGCTGCGCATGCTAATCATCCTAGTCCTTTTGAAAGAAGCAGCGGGATTTGGCCTATTATGAGCTGGCAGGATGTGAAAATACTCACTTCCTGCAGTGCCCCTGTGTGTGCTAATTGTGGTAGCAGCTGCCTGACTGTGTTTGCATCTTGTTAGAGTGGTTTCAATGGTGTACAGAGGCATGCCTCCATACAAAGCTCTTTATTATTATTGAGCTTCCTAATGAGGCATGCAGAAAGTAGGGTAGGTAGTCAAAGTTATTAAATTCATAAATCACTTTCTAAAATTAAACTACAATATATTTGATACAAAGCTAATCTAAAACAGGTCAATCCTGGTTGTAAGTTTAGCTGACCTGGGTACAGTAAATGTGACCTCATCATTTGAATCAAGACCACACTTCTCCACCCAGAAATCACCAAAGTCTAATACCAAGCATTGTGCAAATTCAAATCTAAGAGGTACAGTGGGGTTAAAAGACTCTTATGAGAAGAAACTCTTATTCAGTGAACTATATATATACTTATTAGTATGTAGCCACACCAGCTCTACTAGATTTTTACCCTCTGAAAGTTATCTAGAAATTTCAATGAGTGATAAAGCCCCTTTAACTGAGCTTGTTCTCCAGTCATCTTAGCATACCATCAAACCACAAACCGCTTCTGCACAAAATGCAGCTAATATACCATAGCATATTTGAATTATTTTGAGATTCTTGTGACATGCCAAAAGGTCTTTGATGGCCTCATTTTTTTCAAACTCATGAGTTTGCCTTTCATTCCATAGACTTTGACCTTTATATGTGCACATACCATGTTGTATGCAATCATCAAGTGGATTACTGTATCCATTAGATCCTCCAAGTTCTTGTGCAGCTTTGTCAATATCTCATTGTCAGTCCCACCACCTTCAATGATAAGTTGTGTTGCACGTTGCTTTGATTTACTCAAGCAGGAGGAAAGGTATTCAACTTCTCCCCATTTGAGTCCAAGAGGATTGGCCACATATGGATTTGGTGCAATGACATTGTATGAGACTGAACTAATGGATTCAAACATAACATTCACCCAAAAATTTTTAATTGGATTGGAGGGGTAAAGAAGACTCTGAACCATTTTGAAGAAGGAGTGTTCAGAATTTGGGAGATTATCAGGAGGTTTCTCTTATTCCTTCATCAATTTGAGATTCCAACTGTTATTATTAAAAAATGCCTTGGTTTCTGTTGCCTTAAAAAAATCTAACCCTGTATATTGCAATGTATATCACTTGATTCATCATCCAAATCATAATTTATCATTCAAAAATATACAAATTACCTGCAATCTTAAGCTCCTCAAGCCAGGCCAGCATTTTAAGCTCTTGGTTACTGATCACCTTAATACCAACAGGAAGGAATGTATCAGCATCATTTGTTGGTAAATTTTCCCATTGATCTTTGTAAATACCATTAATATTATTAAGGACTCTTTTCCATGATTCTTGAGTACTATTGGAATGATAATTCAAAATGTCTCCAAACTCTTTAATGTGGGATAAAAATATTTCTTGAACATTAGCAGAGGTTGACACTTTGAGGTCAGTTTCAGGAAGTATAACAGTAATATCTTCTTGACCCATTGTACCATCTTTGATTTCCTCCCTTTCTTGATATGCTTGAATATTTCAAGGAGAGGAAGGAGGGGTTTCTGCATGGATTTTTTCATTGAGTACTGGGGGGGTTCATTATGTGGATGTTCATTATGATTATGGTCAACTTCAACATTGACAATGTCATCTGCTTGATCCCAAGAACCCTTTGCAGATTCAAAGGTACAATCTCTTTTGTTGTTCTTATTGGGGGCATTTACATTTGTCTTCTTCCTAAACCCTTTCCTGGAACTCCAATTACCACTTGAGATTCTTCAGGTAAAGATTCTCCCACCTCCACACCTAGCCATATATTGCAAGAAGCTATTTATATTAATTTTGTTTTGAATTAGTAATGGACTTATGGCTCAAATCCATCTTGGGGAGGCTCATTGCTTCAGCCATCTTTTGACTTACATAATCAGGAATTTTACTATCTTTTTGAATTTTTTCCAGCCTTGGGATTGTTTGAGCCAAGGCATAGCTATTCTAAGAATTCAATTTTCACTATTCGAAAAATTCGTCTTCAAATTTGAATTTTTGGCCCACAAAATGAAAACCCAAAAATTCAAATAAAAAATTATGAAAAAAGGATCCATTTGAATTTTTCAACCTCCAAATTGAAATTCGAAACGAAAATCTCAAATTTTGGTTGAAAAAATGATTTATGAATATAATTCATTAATTATAAGAAGTGAAATATTTATGGCATCAGCCACAGAATAACCATGCCATAAATGGTATTCAAAAAATATTTATGCCATCAACAATGGCACTTTTCCTATTGCTGGCATAAATCATTCCATTTATGCAATTTATGGAACCAACAATGCCAGAAATTGGGCTTTTACCAACTTTTGTATTCTTTAGCTTAACTTCAACTAGAAGACAAACCTTATTTTTGTTACTAAATAATTGCATAATTTTGGCAATTTATGGCAAATCCACATAAGGTATTAAATGTTTTTACCAAATTACTTACATGGGTTGACCAATAACCCAGATTAATATGAGTATTTAAAAAAGATTTCAATTAATTCAAATGAATTTCAATAAATTGAAGGTAATTGAAATGAATTGAAGACAATAAAACTGAATAACCAGGCTTGAAATAATGGTTATTATGCAAAATCAAATGCGTAATGTGAAAGAGGTACAATTATTTGTACAGTGGGTGGTAACCTGTGTTATATTGCATAATCTATTAGCACAAGTAGGTGACCAATGGAGTGATTTATATGAGGATAATGACCCCCCCCCAAGCTCCAAAATATCACACAACAAGATGATGAAAATGGCCATTTGAATATGCATGAAATGGTCAAGCCCTACACTTTAGATTGGTTCTGGAATAAATGAATAGATGAATTACAAGCACTGACAATGTTTTAAGATTAATAAAACATGTTTATTTTCAAAGAGAATTATCTGAAGACTAATATTTGTAATACATTTTCAATCCATATCTATGGAATGGTAAATGTTAAGACTGGAATTGAATCATAATTATCAAATGTGTAAATATATATAATCTAAAATATTTACAATTTTTTATTTTTACGTAATCTTTTGTTATCCTGTTCATTCCGCATGTTTTGACCATTGACTTTTGTTTCAATTTCTTCAGAGCTGAGTTGTTTGAATTTTTGTCCTGTGAAAAATAATTTCTTGTTTATTTGAAAAGAACAACCAAAGTGTGTGATGGATTGGTGTTCAAGCAATTCTTTTGCTGGCTTGGTTGTTTGATGAAGAAGTTCAGACATTTTCCAGAGTATTTCAACAATGCCTTCTTTTTTGGAAAAATCAAAAATGAATTTGTGGTTGGGAAATGATAATCCATTCCCAGAGGGTGTGAAATCTGTAGGAATTGGAATGAAATTGTTTTTATTGATAAAAGAGAATATACCATATGTCCATGAATTGATGTCCTTATTATCAGTATGTGGTTTATTGTGGAAGCCATTGAAAGTAACTATAACATTTGAATAAGTTTTGAAATTCGGTGATTTGTTGGAATGCCATTCCAGTTGGCTGAAGTTTGGCAAATTGGCTGCATTCATGATTTCTTGATTGTCTTTAAGTGCATTATGTGAAAAACCTTGAATTCGGGAGTGAATGAATTCATCAAATTCTTGAAGTGTTGACCATTGCTCATTATATTCATCAATTGTTTTTTAGTCAAGCCCCCTTTCCTTGCATAAACCCCAGCAGATTTACCAGAATCAGAACCCTGACAAAATCCTATTCCTTTCATAATGCCATCAAGCATATCAGAGTTAGTGGTGATATTTTGACGGTTCTTTGCAAGCTTATTTAATGTTATGATCAATTTTTCAACTTTATGGAAGACTGGTGTTGGACTGCTGAATGGGTGAATTTGATACATGAAAATAGGTAAATAAGGCTTGTTATGTCTATTGATAAGTACATAGGGTCTGGGCAGAAGTTTGTGTGGAGGAAGCTTTAACCAGGAGGCATTCTCATTGTTCTTCTTGTCTAGTGTAATTATGGAGAAGTTGGGATTATAAAGGCCAAGCTGGCCTGCTGTTTGGTTCATATAAGAAAGCATTCTTCTTTGCTGTCTGGTATTTGAGTGATTATGATTAAGAGAATTCTCTTCTGTTTTATCATTCTGATTGTGAGGTTGAGTCCCAACAGGCTTCACATCATGAGTAATTAAAGAGAGATTGGGCACATTGAGCTCATTAACAATCATCTGGTCATTTGGTTGAGTCCCAACAGTCAAATGATCAGATTATTGATGAGAAATGGCTAAAGAAAGGGGGAGTTGGTTGTTTGAAGGTGATGTCATTATTTCAGATATAATATATGCCAAAATTTTAATTCCTCCCCTAAATTTCAAAAAAAAAATTAATTAGTTGTATATGTTGTTGCAGCAGTGGAGGAGGAGGTGGTGTGGCCTCACTAATAACAGTTGGGGGTGGAGGTGGCCAGTAGGTGGTAGTGGTAGTGGCAGGTCGGGCCATGGTGGTGATGGTGGATGGGTGGAGGGGGAGGCAGTAGTGGTAGTGGCCGGTCGACGGTGGGGGTGGTGGTGGTGGTAGTCGGCCGGCGGTGATGGTGGTAGTGGCCGGTCGACGGTGGTGATGGTGGTGGTGGTGGTAGTGGCCGGTCGACGGTGGGGGTGGTGGTGGCCGGTAAACGATGGTGGTAGTGGTAGTGGCCGGTCGACGGTGGGGGTGGTGGTGGCCGGTCAACGATGGTGGTAGTGGTAGTCGGCCGGCGGTGGTGGTGGTAGTCGGCCAGCAAAAAAAATGGAATGATAATTGAAACCTCAAAGCTAGCTTCAGGGTGCGGAGTTTCAGAAGGTGAGAGAGTTTGATGAAAAGTTTGATAGAGTACGATGATGATGATTAGCTGATGAGAATGGTGAGATGGATTGATTTGATGAAAAAGATGAATGGTTGGGTATGACTTTAGTTGAATTTGAAGGAAGGGATTCAAGTGCGATGAGATCTAATGAAGCATAAGAGAATGTTAGTTTCTTGTTTAATTTGCAAGATGATGATCAATGAGATGAATTTGAACCTTTTGGACTGATTATAGAAGAAGGATTAGAGTGACGATTTTGATTGATATGATTAGTTTGAATTGAATTTGAAGGTTGTTTAAGTGATGGATCTTGTGAGTTGATAAAATCTTTTGATAAAGATTTATTTGAGGATTTATTTTTTAAATTTAAATCGCACGATTCCAAGGATTTGATGTTTGAATCTTGAATCTCAATTTAAGGTTAATGTTAAATTGAGATTCAAGATCGGTTTTTGATTAGTTTGTAACTATAATTAATTATTAATTAATTATTAATTAAAATTAATTAAAATTAATTATAAATAATTAAAACTAATAATAATTATTATTAATTATAATTAGTTATAATGGATTTTAATTGATTTTATTTAATTATCATTAAATGTCATCGATTATAATTAATTTAATGAAAATTAATTATAACTAAGCTTAATTAATTATCATTAATTTATAATGAAAATTAATTCAAATTAATTATAATTCGTGAGATTTAATGATAATTAATTAAGATTAATTAAAATTAATTATAATTAATTATAATTAATGATAATTAATTAAGATTAATTAAAATTAATTATAATTAATTATAATTAATGATAATTAATTAAGATTAATTAAAATTAATTATTATTAATTAAAATTGATTATAATTAATCATAAGTAATTGAAATTAATTATTATTAATTATTATTAATTATAATTAATGATAATTAATTTTAATTAATCTTAATTAATTATCATTAATTATAATTAATTCTTATTAATTATAATTAATGATAATTAATTATTATTAATTATAATTAATGATAATTAATTATTATTAATTATAATTAATGATAATTAATTATTATTAATTATAATTAATGATAATTAATTTTAATTAATCTTAATTAATATCATTAATTATAATTAATTCTTATTAATTATAATTAATGATAATTAATTAAAATTACTTAAAATTCATAATAATTAATTAAAATTAATTATAATTAATGATAATTAATTAAGATTAATTAAAACTAATTATTATTAATTATAATTAATGATGATTAATTAAAATTAATTATAATCAATGATAATTAATTAATATTAATTAAAATTAATTATTATTAATTATAATTAATGATAATTAGTTAAAATTAATAAATTAATTAAAATTAATTATAATTAATAATAATTAATTAAAATTAATTATTATTAATTATAATTAATGATAATTAATTAAAATTAATAAATTAATTATTATTAATTATAATTAATGATAATTAATTAAAATTAATTATAATTAATAATAATTAATAATAATTAATAATAATTAATTATAATTAATTATAATTAATAATAATTAATTAAAATTAATTATAATTAATAATAATTAAATAAAATGAATTATTATTAATTATATAATTAATGAAAATTAAAGAAGATTAATTATAAAATAAAAATTAATGATAATTAATGAAAATATAATTCATTTTAATTAATTATCATTAAATTTCATTAGTTATAATTAATTTTAATTCATTATCAGTAATTTTAATTAATTTTCATTAATTTTCATTAAGTATATTATAATTAATTCTCATTTTATAATTAATTTTATTTGATTTTTATTGATTATATTTTAATTATAATTAATTTTAATTAACTATTATTAATTATAATTAATTTTAATTAATTTTAATTAATTATTATTATATTATCATTAAATCAATTTTAATTAATTATCATTAATTGCCATTATTTATAGTTAATTTTAATTAATTTTTATTATTTTTCATTAATTATGAATAATAATTAAAATATAATTAATGAGAATTAATGAAAATTAATTATAATTAATGACCATTAATGATAATGAATTGAAATTAATTATAATGAATGACAATTAATGACATTCATTATTTTTATGATCTTTTATTTGGTTTTTATTCATTTGTTTTGTATTTTTGCTTTATTTATATGAATTAATAAGTAATCAAACAATAAATAATAAATAATGAGTGAATCATTATGAAATTAATCAAGTCTGATAGTGATTTGTTAAATTTCATGCAAATTTATGCATAATGAATATGTTTCCACATTAAATACATCCTAACCCTAATTATTTTATATGTCTTGGGCATGTTGAATTCGTTTTTGATCCACTCTCTTCAAATTAATATTAATTTTACCTAATACATCTTTATCTAATTCTTAATATGAGTCAAATAAGCTCCCTAATAAATCCCAATGAATCAGCCAGTCAAATTTCACGGTCTTGCACAAAAAATCACTCTTCAAACTCCAAAGTAAACCAAAGTCAGATCGCACAATGTTATTTTTCCCAAGCAAAGAATGGATACCAGTTATGCCTAGTCGATGGATGCTCAAAGAAAATTAAGCGACATGAAGGAACCAAGCAAAACCTGGTATCTCATTTGAAAGCATTTCATAAGGAACTATGGGCTGAAGCAATTGCCAAAAAGAACACTGAAGGACAAAGTAACTTATCAAACTCACATGGAAGCAGCATAATAAAAAGTATGAATGTCCACTTACAGAATAATTTCACTGATAATCTTGTCAGCTTCATAATTCAAGATCAACAATCATATGCATTAGTTAAATCAAAATCATTTCAAAAGCTTATTCACACCCTCAACAAGGACATTAACTTAATTTCTGAAACCACAATTTCCAAACGGATCAAGCAAAAGTTTCTGAATGATAAAGAACATATATTTGCCTTTATCAATTCACAAGCACCACGGTTCTCATTTTCTACTGACATTTGGTCTGGTCCAGGTGGAATGTCGTATATTACTCTCACAGCTCATTACATATCATCTGATTGGAAACCATTCACTGCAACCGTTGGATTTTCCAAGTTCACAGAAGCTCATACTGGTCAAAACATATACACAAAAATCGTGGATATGCTTAATGATTTCTTTATTGAACACTCTCAAAACCCAAGGGGATCAAAGCGTGTTGCAATTGAAATAGATACCTCAAGTGATTCATCTTCAGAAGCTGAAAGCAATTTGTCCAATTTGTCAAATGATTTTTATAGTTTGGATATCTCATCCATTGGTAATCAAATCATGGCCATAAAATTGGATAATGCTTCCTCAAATACAACATTTATGGACCTTGCTGTTAAAAATAATTTGCTGAAAGGTTTTGACTCACACATTCAATGTTTTGCACATATTCTTAATTTAGCTGCAAAGGATTCTTTAAAGGAGCTTGATGGATAAATTGATAAGGTTAAGAAGGTGGTTCACTTAATACGTCAATCAAACACCTCATGGGAACACTTCAAAAGCATTTGTGAAAAAAATAAAGAGCCACCAAACCGGCCAATGGCTGACAATTCCACCAGATGGAACTCAACATATTCAATTCTTTGTTCAGCATTAAAGCAGAAGAGCTCTTTTGATGATTTTATTTATGAGTAAAATAAGTCTCAAACATCAAAGCAAACAACAAATCACTTTAAAAGTTCAAGCCAAAAAACATTTATCAGCAAGAAACAGAAAACGATTTCCCAGGCAATAGAAAAAGCAGACATTCATCATGATATACGCCTTGTATGTCTGCCTAGTTGATTATTTTTCTGCATAATAAATCTCACTTCATTCCTTTCTAACTATTCAGGATGTAATTTTGGAAGAGGACTGGACATTTTTTCAACAAATATCAGAATTTCTAAAGGTCTTTGCCACTGCAACCGATGAAGTTCAAGGTGATTCTTATCCCTCACTTGGGTTAGTAATGCCTTGGTACCAACTACTCCTTGAAACATGTCAAAAAACAAAAAATGAAGTCTCAAGGGAATCCCAACTTTACGATGCAGCTGATCAAGCATATTCAAAGCTTGAAAGTTATTACAATATTAGATCAAATTCCTGTGCTATGTGCTTGATTCTTGACCCACAATTCGAGCTTACATGGTTTACTCAGCATGATTTGTTGCAAGAAGATGAAAGAAACAGTGATACCAATCCAATAAGATATAAGGACGAAGCACTCAAAAATCTCAAAGAAGTATATGCTGAATATTCTTCTGAATACACAGTCAACTTTCCACAATAACCTCAGGTTTCTGAAACAGTTCCGACTAATCTGAAGCAATTGCATCCTTTTGAAGAAAGAATGTCCCAACGAAAAAATAAAACTAATGAGATTCTTGAATATTTACAAACTGCTTCACCACATTATTCAATATGTATTCTTGAATGGTGGAAGAGCCACGAAAATAGGTTTCCAATATTATCCAAAATTGCAAGAGACTACCTTGGAATACCTGCAACCTCAGCACCTAGTGAGCGTGTATTTTCAGAAGCTGGAAACTTGACTACTAACAAACGCACATCACTTTCCTGTGATTCTGTGGAGGCCAATATGTGTTTACGTTCTTGGTTAAATAATGGAATTTATGAAAGTATGTATGCTTGGTATGATAATCTTCAATAATTCCATTTATTGTTTTTACTTGCTAAATGAATTTCTCTTGAAGTCAAAAAATTTAATAAATCCCAGAATTATGCAAATTAAAATATTTTTTCTTATCATTATAGTGATTTTAGATTCAATCTATTAATCAGAACATTATTATTTAGCAATTGCTCTAATTAAAATTCAAGTGATATAAGTGTTTTCTGACCAAAAATCACAATTCTATTTTTGAAATAAATAATACTTCCTGTTTGAATTCTATTTTTGAAATAAAAAATGCTTTCTGTTTGAATTATATTTTTGAAATAAATGATCCTTTCTGTTCAAATTCTATTTTTGAAATAAATAATCATCATTATTTTTAAAAAATCCATTCAATCTTAAGAATCAAAAACAAGAAGCCTATATTTTTTTGAAACTTCTTGGGTTGAATGATGGTTAAAATGCCATAAATCACATGAATTTCATGAAAAATGCCATAAAAATGGTATGAATAGCATCAGCAATTCCATGAGTAACATGAATAGCCTCAACAATTTCATAAGTAATATTAATGGTATCATCAATAATATAAATGAAATTAATGGAATAAAAAATGCATAAATAAAATTAATGGCTTGAAGGGAATTAAAAATACCATAAATTGTGTTATGGAATAAGAATTCCATTTATTTCATAAACAAGGAGCCCATAGTGTTTTTTTATGTGTATTTAATAATTTATGGCAAAAAAAATTAAGGGCAAATGGGTTTTTATGGTTTTACCAAAGGCCCAAAAGGGTTAATTATATATAAATGAAGGTGTCCATGAAAATTCAAAATTCACTTCCGAATATTCGAATATTCAAACATTCGATTTTGAATATTTGAAGGTAGGTGAAATTCAATTCTGAATATTCGGTCATGACAGAAATTCGATATTGAATATTCGATGACCCTTAAAATTCGACGAATTTTCGAAAAGCTATGCATTGGTTTGAGCAATGTTTGAGACAAATTGTTCATTGAATATAATTTCAACCTTGCCACTTAAAATTATGTCATCTTTTCCAGCATCCCCTGTTGGTGCACAGGGTTCAACAGTCTGTTCCTTCTCATAGCTTTTAAAATTTGGTTTTTGAGAGCTTGGAGGCTGAGCTGAAATAAAGGCTATGAAAAAACCATCAGGATTTCATAGATTACAAATATTGAAGACAAATCTACACTCAAATTCTGGAATAACTGGTGTATCTTGTTTATTTTCATGTGACTGGATCTCTACTTCAATGCCTAATTCATGACTACTGACCATATCAGAGATTTCACTTCCACTCTCTAGGGCTGGAGGTCTTTGTTCATTGAGTTCAGATGAATTTCCCAGGGTTTGGGGCATAGCTGAGGTAGTTTATTAATTAAATATATGGTGAAAATCTGATAGAAAATTCTAGAATAGATAGATCAAATTTGACCAAAAAAGGCAGGAGTTCTGAAAGTGGTGGAAGTAAAATAAGTTCAAGATATTAATAATTGATTTCTTTTTAGGTAATGTCAATTTTGGAGAATGTTGGAAAGTCTGAAAGAAGTTAAATATCAATTTAAATAAGTTCAATAGCTAGTGAATTCTTTCAAAAAATGACATTTTATAACCACAAGCATGACCAAAAGAAACCTGCCCATTGACAGGATTGGAGCCTTCCATAAATATCTATTGAAATTGTATTTCATTTGCAAAGAATGATTTGTAAGGAAATTCAAGGAGGTGATGTGTTGCAAATTATTTCATATTATTCAAATGAAATCACTTCCCAGTGAGAAATTGAATAAAGTTGACTAGTGAGAAACCTACTAAAGTCAACTTTTGAGCTATTCAACTCTCATTAGGGAAGGACTAAGAAAAGTGCTCCATTTGAATGATATGAGATAAAATGGTTTTGTCGGGGAAACACAATACACAATGATGGTCTTGAGTATAATCCACTATTAGGTTTTAATTTGTGAGTCTTGTGATTTAAACCCTAACCACAACATTGTGAATATCCCAACCAATTTCCCCCAGAACCTGTTGGCAGAGAAGGCCACTCAGAATATTTCTGTGATTGTGTTGTAAGCCAACAAGCCAGCGTACCCTATTGATCTAATACGGGAGCATAAGGATGGGTGAGGGTAGACATGGGTTGGAAGCATTGGAGGCATACCTTGAGGGTCCTTTGGGAGCATAAGCATGGTAAGTGGTGGGGTGCAGAAGCGTAAAGATGGGTGAGGGCGGACATAGGGTGGCAGCGTCAGAGGCATATATTGAGGGTGTAGGGGGAGTGTGAGCATGGTAAGCTGTGGAGAAGATGAGGCAGGGGTGGCAGTGTCGGAGTCATATCTTGAGAGTGCTGTGGGAGCATACGCATGATAAGCAGCAGAGAGGATTAGGTGGGGGTGTGGAAGCATATCTTGGCCCCTGGTGGAGATGATCAGTGGTTGGTGTGGAAGCCAATTCATGCGCAAGAGTAGGCATGGTAAAGGGGTGAGATGATCAGGAGGCAGGGCAGAAGTCATATCATGCACAAATATGAGTATGGAAAATTTCTTCCTTGCACCATGAGGTGTAGTGACCTGAACCTCACAAATGTTGTTTATATGGGTTTTTGCTATGAGTGACATGCTCATGTGACACACTTGACAATTGACGCTGTCTTGACACAGATGTGATGTGACCCACTAAATCCAGTAACTATAATGTGACACTAATGCAACTGAAGCAAGATTTTATACTGACTGTGGTGCAATGTGAAGTCAATCTCCGGAAATTGACGCAACATTCACCCTGGTGTATGCTCCTATAAGCATGGACAAATGTCATTTAGCTCCATATTTCTTTCAGATGAGCTGTGCTCTTTCCACCACTAATATTAATACCAAAAAAAGGCCTGTAAATTCATCAATAAATAGATATTAGTATTCCTTTGTATCCAAGTAACATCTATTTATGCTTAAGATTCACTTGACTATATCCTCAGCTCCAATTAAAAGCCAAAGATTTACCAATAATGGAGATTTGTAATTCTTAATGAAGGATTTAATTACCCACATGCTTGAAAGTTAACAAATAATTTTATATCACTGAGACATTCTAAATGAGGCTTTCAACTTATATCTAAGCTTGGATGAATTATGCATATCCCATCTGGTGCTCTAACTGTTATTAATACCAGTCAAATATCCCTACTCTCCACCCTCACCCATCCAATAATAAAAACATATATCAAAATTTTTTCTATCTTCATACTAAATTTTATCATATTTCTTACTTATTTCCTGAGTTTTTTGATATTTCACTCCTTCTAAAAATAATATTGAATTACCGCTTACCAATTCATGAAATTTAATTGTAAAAGCTCAACTAAGAATGTTACAAGGAAATATTGATTTAGCATTTTATAGAGAATATAACCAACCTCCAAGTATTTCAAAATAGAATATCACACAAAAATTAACAATATGAAAGTCTTAATTAAAAGTTCCACAATTTTTTTGATATTTTGAAATGGATAATTTTTTTCTGATCAAATAAAGAATTTGAATGAAACATTTTTAGATACAAATTAAAAGGGAAACAGATAAATAATATGATTCCTAAATGATTTATTTACAAATTCTTTCTGAGTCACTGTTTCAGATAAATTGACCATAGTGCCTCTTTGAACTTTTATTAGTAAATAGAACATAAAGATCTCTGCGTTTCATATCATGTTACTCTGTATTAATTCCCTCATTGATTGAAATGAACTTTAGGAATAATCTCAGTTTATAATGAAGTAAATCTTTCTCCTTATCCAAAGGCACAAGGCCAAATAAATGATATTTCTTGAATTATAAGAATTATTCTTACTATAAATTATATATATATCAATGGATATCTAATAAGGATATCAGTGATTTTATTTCTACAAACAAATATAGATTCTAAAAATATCAACAAATATTGATATATCACCAATATTATTATACAGAGTGTAATCTCAATATGAGCTATATTCCAAACTTGAACTTCATCATTGAAATAACAGAGAAGTGAATAGTAGGTTGGAAGAACCTATTTTTATTTAGGTTATTGTTAAATTTGATCAACCTTATTACAAATTGAAGTACTATAAAAATAAGGAGCTTATTATAATTATTAAATAATTTGGATATAAATAGGTTTTTGAAATGGGAAATAGCAAAGAGAAATTTAAAATCTAAATTGTGAGAACTGTAATTTGTTTGAAAATTCTCTTTGAAGGCTAAAATCAATTGAATAATTCTACTACAAATGAATGGATATATTTTTACTTATCAATACGGTAAAATATTTGATTTTATGCACAAAAAATGACAAAAGAGGTCATTTAAAAGCTGTAGAGAATGAAATATGTGACCATAAGGTTATTACTATAAATTCTAAGTATAAATTGCACAAGAAGAAAGAGCAACTGAATTATCCGTTCTAACTATTGCATTATTCTTGTAGTTTTGTGACTATATATTTGCAATTAATAGCTCATTGGCTTGGAAAACGTATAAGCTGGTTGTTATTTGAATCTTACAGATTACTTCCACAAGATTTATCGCTTTCATTCATTAACATAACATATTTTTTCTTATATATATATTTATATAGCCACTAATAGGGTGAATAATCAATTATCTAATTATTCCTGGAATTAGTTTGATATGTACTAAATAGAGCTTTAATATTTGATTTATATACAATATCATGTGATTTGAAACTTATCAGAGCTTTTTCATTATATTAGCTGAGCTCTCACTTCAACTTAACCAATCTTGTGAGGTATATTCTGACATTGAAATCTTAAAGGCTTATGAATTAATTAATTTACATAACTCACAACATTATTCTCATATATACTCAGAGAAAATCTGAATGAATCTTATTTAGGATTAAAATCACTTTAGAATAAAAAGGTCAACCACTTATGGATAAATAATACTTTCTCCAAAATTTTGAATTAATATCTCAACAATTTCCTGAATAAGCTATAGAATAAAGCTTCAAAACTTATTCACAGATACCTGATGGCTTATAATTATATATAAATTACCAAATTATTATATGAAACCATAAGGCTCAAAAAAACTTCAATTCTATCATCTTATCAATATTTGTGTTTGAAAATCATAACATTTCCAAAAGGGAGCTAAAAAACTTAAATTATTGAACCTTTCTGAAGATTTAATTTTGAATATACATAATCAATTATGTGATTACAATAAAGTAGTTTTTAATTCTTACCAAAACGGGAGTCTTAATGATGATTAAATCGAAAGAATACAGTGGTACTAAGTACTAAAGTTTGAAATCTGGCATATTCTCCATTTAACTTTCATATTAGCATAATAAAAAGAAAAATTTAGGCTCAAATAACCCCTTTATTAAATCATAAGAATTCTACAATGCTATTATTTCAACATAATTTTGTTATATTTCAATATTTCTGATTTATTTAAAGGGAAAAAATTACTCCTCATGAGAATACCTATCAAGGAAGTATTTTCTTGGGGGATGAAAATTATTTTTGAAATAGTAATTCATGAAGAAAGCCGTAGTCAAAGGCTCAAATGAAGATCTCTGAGCTAAGCTAGAAATAATTCCTTTGAGGTGCGATTCATTTTTGATAATGATTAAATTCAGTGGAACTAGTATAAGAAAGATATATTACCAACAGATTTTGCGTAATTTGTACAGCTTGAGAGCTATTTCAATTCTTCCCAAGGTCTGAAGGAAATTTCAATTGCAGTTTTTTTTATTGAAAGTAATATAATAATCAAATTAGGCTCAGGATGTTCTTTAAAGTCAAGATTTGATTGGGTTAATATCTCAAATACTAAGTGTCCTCCTCGATAACATTATTTAAAATAATAAAAAAACAATATTTCAAAATTGATTTTGTTTTAAACCCAATGACACTTTTCAGATTTCTTAAGAAAATTAAATATTAATAATTTCATCTTTGATAAATACCTGCCAGGAATTATAAAAGAAAGGCTTATAGATAATAGAATCATGATCTAAAAAGGGTATTTTCTCTTTTAAGTACTTCTTAAATAATGATTTGTATTATGAAAAGCACAAAATATTTCAATTAAAGAATAATTTTAATAGTAAAACATCCTTTCGATAGAAGGAATAAACTCTCTTCTTAATAATTGTGTTTCCCAAAATTGAATGATTGTTTCAAGGGATTGAGAAACTATCCTATATCAAAAGTATTTCTCAAATACATCATCAAATAAATCTCAGAAGCTTATATCAAAGTACTTTTTACGCATATGAATATTTATTCATAAAAATACATTCAAAAATAAAACCATCAGGGAATTATTCCTCTTGCCACTTTTTAGAAAAATGTTTGAATAATTCTTCATGATACTATCATTTTTTATTTGAAAAAAAAGACCACAATTTCTTGAGAAGAAAGATTCGATCAATCAACAAATATTTTGATTTTATTAAGAACCTATTCCCATAATAAATCATTCCCCAAAAATGGGTCAAAGATTCTTTATTTCTTACGATATCTCAAATAATCTTGAAAGAAATTAGATAGTCTCAATTCACTTATAAGTTTTGAATAAATTTAGAATTGAAATATATACTTTTAGTAAGGATTTTTCAAATAATGAGTAAAGATTTCTGATAAAAGGTTTAAATATTCAACATGGTCTTACTTTCATCTCTGGTTAATTTTCCAATTATTTCAACTTCTCTTGCTGTTCTTTTCCCCCTTTGGAACAAAAATGGCTTTCATTCATATAATACTCCATTTTTCATTTGAGAAAAAGGTTTCTATGAGCTAAAATAGCAATTTCTGAGATATTTAAATATTTCACCACCCAAGAAACATAGTGCAAGCTTTAATATTTACTTAATAGAAATTACAAAGATATCAAGCCATAATAGCTATGGGGACAAAGGAGGATCTACGCCAATATTAAATACGCATAAAAATACACTTTATACAGAAAAAGGTATTACACTAGAAAACCACAGAGGATCGAGGGAGTAGAACTGGAACAAACATCAGTTTGACTAAACAAAACCAAGAGTTTTCAATTATTCTCATAAGCTGAAATTGTCAATTCATAAGCCCAAAATCTCTTAAGACCTATCCTTTCAAAAATGGAACTCATAAAATTCAATTAGGAAAGATTTACCAGCTGAAGAGATATTTTTTCAAAGGGTCTATTTTATTTTAGGAAAGGTTGGAAAATTTACAAACCTCAACTTGCTGGGCAAAAAATAAGAGGAAGTAATTTATTTAGGAAGTTTCTAGATACCTTTTTCTCAAGCTTATATCATCTGGAGAAAGTTGAATGGATGATAATCTAAGGCATTGGTGTTTGTCAAATTGCAGAAGCTGAAGGAGTTGAACAGAAAATTAGAGATGTTTTTTCCTCAACTGATTTTTTGAAACCTTAATTTTTAACTCATATTTCTCATTGAGTTAAAAGACAGAAAAACCCTTGTTTTCACCGAGGTCAATTTGTATTCAGTTCAACCCTGAAAATGGGGGATGTTCGAAGCAGAAATATCGAAGATTGAATGCAAGCACATAGGGGCTCATCTTTAGCAAAGAATCCCTTTAACAAGAAAATCCTCAGACCGGAACATAGACCATATGAATAAAACATTAAGCATGAAATACTACTCCTGTTTGCTTTTGAATAACAACGTTTTTAGGTATATCAAAAGCACAGAAAACGTAAGGATCACATTTCGAGTCATGAATGGTACTTTTCTTATGGCAACAAGGATGTATGAGACAATGCCAACAAGTCCGAATAACGATATAGTAAGTGGCAGAGGTATATATAGATACAAACAAAAACTCTCTTTTATCAGCAAACTCAACTCAGAGAATTTAGCGCCAGCGCAGGGGTCACATTAATTGAGCCCACATGCACTCGGGTCTAGTCCGATGTTGACGCCAGCATGAATAATTCATGACTCTTGGTTTTCAGTGTAGCTTTGTGTTAATTGGTATTCGTAATATCTCTTCATAATTTCGTATTCCTGTTCCTGGGAAAAGATGGGTCGGCTTGTGAAGTAATCTTCCGCAAGACAGTCCTCATGACTTGATGATTGGTTTTTAAGATAATCCTCGAGTTGGCTTTCTATATATGAGAAAAAACAGGCATTCCGTCGAAAGGGGGTTTCAATAAATAAGTTTTTCAAAAAAACAACAGAAGTTGAAAGCTTTTACCTGAAGCTACCCAGTCACGCTCAGCGTTTGCAAAAAATATGCCAAGGACCTTCATAAGTCCTATTCTTGCCTCATCTGCACGCGTTACTTGATATTGCCTCAAACGCTTCTCAGAATCGGATTTACTTGAGTTCGGTGAACTTTCGAGCTCATTTGTCATGGTGATAGTGTATAAACTTGTAAATACTTCAAAAAAAATAGGAACAAACGAGATTAATCAAAAGGTTAAAATCTGAATAACGCTCCTTCAAATAAGCAAAAAGATTTCACCGAGTGGCCCGATCTACAAATCGACTCAGTGAATTGTTAAGCGAGCCTCCGTGTTGACTTCATGCTAAGGAGATTGGCTAGACTGTTGTCTTCGGAGACATGAATCCGTCATCAAGATCATGCATTGCCTCACTGAAGTAAAGTAAGCTAAGCAAAATACTTGCCAATGTGACTATTTCAAAGACTTTAAAAAGGTCGGAGAAGAAACTCGTTCAACTTGTGACAATAAAAACGTTGGACTGTAATTATAAACGCCGAAAAATTGAGCCTAATTCTTGCTACAAGATTTTTAGTAATAACGATTACTACCGTATGTACTGTACAGTACAGTACAACATCACCATCAAAAAGACAACATGAATTATTGTATCCCGACATGATATGAATCAAATTACCTATGTCTAATCAGTCAAAGGAAGTGCCTTCGCAAAGCAGCCGTGTATATTTTCGCAAAAAAAACATCCCAACTCCTGACCTAAAGGGATTACCCTCAGCAGGCACGCCATCAGGGTGTGTGCGCAAATGAGTTTGAGAACTGCTGAGTAATAGATGAAGGGATGGTGAGTAGTGAACGAGTTAATGTCATCTATCGGGTTACAAAATGATGATGGAAAATAAACTAAAGATCCCAACAAGTCAAATTTTGCATGTCACCGCAGGATGCGCACGACGGAGTACTGTATTCAGTCATCTTGAGGAGTTTTCCGGGGGAAAGGAGAGAGTAATGATCTCATCAGCCAGCAGAACATCTACCTCACTCAACACTACTCAACACATGATCAAACGAGCATCCTCAACGTACGAGGTTGGAAAGAAAGAAATCAGTGGCACTCAGTGGCTAGCTCATCAACCTATAGTGTTGTATTGCATTTCTCTCAAGTAAAAACTCATTTCAAACTGATCCGAAGAAAACCTAATGATCTCAGAATTCTTCAGAAGTTGCACTCACTTATCAGAGCAAATTACTAAAAACGCACAGAATCATATATGGATTTTTTTTCAACATTTCCATAAATCACAAACTATCTCCAAAAAATTCTTTGTGCATGATCATTCTGGTTCTGTCATCATACAAGCTGGGCGAAAATTGAAATCATAAGCTTAAAGGGAAATTTCTCAGGAAGGGAAGGAAAATTGGTAAAAACGATTCTTTACGCGGCTTCTCGAAAAACTTGCAACTAGGCATTACAATTTGGATGTTACTGACTTTAAGTAACGTGGGTCATTTGTTCACAACTTCACAGTCTGTAAGTAGCCTCTAGTAAGGGTAAGTCGCGGAAAACTTGCAGACAGTTCATATGTTCATTCATTTTCTTTTGGGAAGCTTGAAGAAGACTATTGAAATTTTCAATAAGAGACTGTAGATTTACAAGTCCACAATGAGTGTAGTAACCCTTTTTTTTCATCTATGAGGATCCTTTGGAAAAAAGGTAATGGGGAAAAGGTGATGGGATCTCCTGAAAAGCTAATTACAAGGCAGGATGTAGTCTTCATCTTTTTAGAAAAGCTGCACATTAGATTCTCACCTAAACGATGGCATGCACGTTACACAAAGGAGAATTAGCTCTAAACTAATCAAAATTTATGGAACAGCATTGTATATATTTTGATTGTTTAAGTGATCCCAAGGCTTTTAAGAAATTTATGAACTCCAAATCCAAGATCAACTGGCATCAACTAATGGGGTATTCCACAAACAAGTCATCTTACATGGTATCCTGAATCATACTCCCTTTTGAAATTTTCTGTTAAACCCAATGAAAATCTCATAAGCCTTAAGAAACACAGCACACCACAATTTGGAATAGTTAAGAGCAGAAGAAATATATTCTGGGGCCGCTGCAGTGGTGCACAAGTGTAGGGTGGAATCTTTTAATTGCGCCACTCGTGTAAAAAATCAATTTTATAGCGCGGAAATGTGTTGTTCAAATTTGGATCTACAACAGTATTCGCGATCGTTGGCGAATCCAACGGACATTTCATACATGGGGACTTCAGCTAGATTTTTGTGTTGCGTACAAAATTGTGGGAAAAAATATAGATTTTCAAATCATTTCCTCTTTTTATATTGAAAAAATATTTGTAATCATAATTATAGCAGCAAAAAATTTCGTAGGAGTCAAAATTTGGAAGACTAAGTGAAAATTCAATTTGAATCCCTCCAAGAAGCTCAATTTTGATGTGGTACCAACCTATGCCTTTTCCATTTATTATCCAATCATTAGTTATTAAAAAAAGGATATATTTTAAGGAGAAGGTTCAAATAAATGATTAAGATTTTTACCAAAGTCATTTTTTCACTTTTGTAAAATATTAAATAACTCACGAGAGGAAAGATGTGTGATACCTATCAGGAAAAGTGAAAAAACGTTGAATCTCCTGGTTTAAGTGAATCAAAGGCCCCTTTGAAATATTTCCAATGATGCAAAGCTCCCATAAATTAAGACAAAATCCATAGACTTCAATGAGGTTCATGTATCAGTATATGAAAATGAAACTGCAGAAAGAAGGAAATACCCTTGGACTTGACAATGGAAAAACAGAAAGGTATTCACTTGATCAGAGAGAAGCCATACAGATAGTAAATGAAACTGTGTTTTTTTATTTCAAAGGAACAAATCTTCTAAATTTTGACAAATGATGTGGGGGAACATTCTTCCAAATGAAAGTCTGTTTTGAAGGTCTTCAATTTTTATAAAAAACTTAATTTAACTCTATTATATTATGAATAAAATATTAAAAATTGTATAAATAATCTCAATTTAATAAAAATGAATATTCATTTAATTTAGTTTTTATATGTAAAATAGTTGATATGGATTCCTTTGCATATTTCAAGTGTGGAGCGAGGAAATAGTTAGGATCAATAAAGTTTATCTCAAATAAAACCTCTAATTTTATCAAGCATGAGAAACGTGGCCAATCAAGAACTCTTCTAAAATACTGAGTCAATAAACCTAACCAGGTTGTGCAAACAAAATTCTCAAATTACATATTCAAAGTGAACTTCAAATGTAAAAACCAAAAGCCAAAATGCTTTGAGTGCATAAATTCCAAGATATTTCATGGAGACAACTTGAGAAAAGATATATATCCGAATCCGGGTATCAAATATGAAGATTTGGTTGATGTCTTTCAAAAACGGAGAGAAGATTTAAAAAGAAAAATCAAATTATGGAAAATAGGCCACCTGAAATGATAGTTTAGTGCTAACCTCTGCGTATATGCCAGAGCACCACAGTACAGAATTAAGGTGCTAAAGACAAGCTCAACTAGTTATTTTCTGGAGGGTTATTTTTAGATGCAGTAGAAACATTCTTATTTAATCCTCATATTTATAAAAAAATAATTGAATGAATAGGAACCGATATATTTAATACCTCGAAATCAAAAACAGCGAGTTTTTAGAATGAAATCATGCATCGCAAAGCTGTTTGAGTGGTTTTGTAGTTAGTCAAATGAAGAATAAGGTCACGCTCATATCACTTTGAATTAAGTGTTTAACTTCCCACGTATTTTCAATGGCCCTTGGAATATCTATGCTTCTTGTAAATAAATGTTGGCTGATCATGTACTGTACAGTACGAAGCTTCTAATCAGGTAATGAGTATTATCAGCGTAAGATAGCTTGTAATAATTCACCATTCAAGTGGGAGTTAAAAATAATTTTGTATGCTCGTGCTGATGGGTCATGTTTGCTGATGCAAATCATTCGCCAATAAGTTCCGCATGATCATGAGCACCCTCAAATGACTACTGGTCATGCTGCTCATGGCTTTTCAAGTATTTTACAAGCCTGAATTAATAGATTTTTGGCAGATATTCTACTTTATCATCTGCTCATGTGATGTTTTTTACTCATTGTAAAAATTACTGATCTGATGAATAAATAAATTTTATTAACATGTGTAAAAAATTCAAGTTTTTCTCAAAGATTTTGAAACCCTGAAGAAAAGATTTTTCACCCTTTGAATAATAATAATAATAATAGAAGATATGTTTCACCTCTGTCTCAAAAAAAGGAACATCTCAATACTGGAGAAATTCATGATACTTACAGTAATTTTTGGTTTGATCAAGGGTCAAGGAGTAGGATCAGAAATATGCCCTCTGAAAAAAGGCAAGATTTATCAGCTAAAAAAGATGGTGTTACACAGTCACATCAATAAAAATCCTTTACTTTGGTCAATACGGTTATGAAAACTCACAATTAGTCCTCACAGACGGGTGTCACAACCATGGCAATTCACCTCCTTGGATCCCCATATGGCATATCAAGCCACAGTTCATTTATGGCCAATTGGCCATATCCATCACCAGTGGCCAATATGGCCACGTCATCATCTTATGGACCTTTTATGGCCATTTGTGTTTTGGAGCCTTCATGGCCCTTTACCTCAATCCAGAACCCATAGCGGCAATTTATGCCCAAATGGGTATTTCTGGTCATTTCCCTCAAAACCAGGGGAAATGGCCCAAATGGCTGTTTTTGGCCATTTGGGCTCATAATGCGCATTTGCGCACCTTTTGCGCATTTGCGCACTTTGCGCATTTGCGCATATTTGCGCATTTTTGCGCACTTTGCGCATTTGTGCATTTTTTGCGCACTTTGACGCAAAGTGTCCAAAAGACACTTTCCCGCCTTTTGGGCCAGTTTTTGGCTCAGAACCCAAAAGTGGCCAAAACTCCCAAAGGGCCCAGAAACACCTTCCAAGCTCTGAAGTCACCACAGCCATCCTTTTCCCCTCTGCCTTTCCATCTCAAGACCTTTGGACGTAATCTTCTTGTCAATGAACCAATATGCCACAAATGATGTTATACATCATTGTGCACCATTTTTCAACAGCAATTCAATGGTGGCAATATCAAATGGTCATTTCAACATTCCAACATCTCATCACGTCATCAAGGCACCCAATCATTCAGAGGAATCATCAAGGCTCAAGAGCAAGGGTTTCAGCGTCAAAGACCAATGACGCCATCAAGCAGTCATTGGTTCTTCTCACTCCAAGTATTCCTTCCAATGGAATACTTTCAATTCATTCTCAAAAGTGTATTCAAGAGGCGGTGCCAAAAGAAGTTGTCAAGTGTCAAAGCTCCACTCAATCCATCTTGGCAACCATATTCATTTCAATACAGTCTGGATCCACCGAGGACTGTATTTCATTTTCAAGCATGGGAAGTTCATTCAACCCAATTCAATTTCAATATTAGCCAGCTGTATCAATTCCCAAAACAATCAATACAGCCTCAAGGATCAATACAGATCAGTTTTCAGCCTGAAGAACTCAAGCTCCCAACTTTTCACATATACCGGCTACCCTTTCCACCCTGGGGGGTTTTTCCCCAGTTAATTAATATACTTTTATTTTATTTTATCTCTATTTTCTTTTCATTTTAGTTAAGCAAATACTGATATTATTAAGTCAGTCATTTAGCACATTTCTCTTTCTCTTTCTTCGCCTGTCAATGGATATTTGGTGGTCATATCCTTACTAATTCCATTGTTCATTTTTGGCAGGTTGAAACAGTGATTAAGGAATTACTTGGTTGGCTCTTTGGCCATTTGGCTTCCTTTTCCTCTTTGCATCTCATCTTGTACCTGCATATCTTTTAGAGGAATTCATTCTTATTATTTTTATTCTTTATTTCTTTTGGAGTCTTCCAAGTGAGTTCCCTGATTGCTGAGTGCCAGGCCACTCTTGTATTTCCACTAGAGCCCCTGTGACAACGGGTGAAGTATCAAACCATTTGGATTGGCTTCAGGAATCAAGTAAAATAAATACTTTCAAAAGTCAATGAAAGTGTATTCCAACAGTAAAAAAAAGGCTGACAAGACACCATAAAAGGATAAGAATCTCACATCCAGTTATTCTGTTTTTGATCACAATTTCAACTATTTAGAATTCAAGAATAGATAAAATGGTTACTTTCTCAAAAGAATCATAACTCTTTTCAAAACTGACTTTTTTATATTTTTGAATAAGATCAATTTAGGGATAAAAAAAGATTTTAAGGTCCCGAAACACATATATGCCTTAAATCATTCAGAAATTTTGAGAAGTATTTTAACTTAACTTGTACAAAAGGGACTTTTCATTTTGATGCCCATAAAATTGAACAGAAGTATAAGTCAAATGTGTGGGGGATCTGTGTTATGGTCACTTGTAGAAAAGGTAAAAATAATACAATTGATGAGATTGGTAGAAATTCAGATTCTCCATCACGCTTGACCGAAGAGAGTAATAAGGATAGGATAACTAGTGGTCAATCAAAATCAGAATATCTGGAACAATTCTCACAGAATATACACTTATCTGACTCTGAAATAATGTTATGTCCCTCAAATGTTTAAGGAAGAAGTACAATGGTTAACTTCAAAGCCAATAATGTTGGTCCAAAGGGCAAGCTTTCAATAAATCTATCCATCTCGAAGAAAGGGTTTATTGGGAGAATGGGAAAGGATTGTAACAACAAAAGACAATAGACTACTACAACAATTGAAGTAAAATTAGAAAAAAAAAAGAAATCATACACAATTAATCGCTTAACACGAGAACAAGAAAGCTAAATTTTTGAGGGATCAAGAATACATTTGATCCAGGCTTCCCAGTGAACAGCTAGACAAGCAGGAAAAGTTGAAATTAATGGAATAACCTCAAACAAATGATATAAAGTGGAAAAAATTGAAGGTTGAAAAGAATAATCTTCTCAATATTGTGAGTTTATGAATTTTTCCTTTTACCTATTGTGTATTAATCTATATAGAAATACAACAATAAAACATTTCTAACGCATAGATAAATAGGAAATTGAAAGAACAAGATTTCAAAATTCAAGAGAGAAAATGGAATGTTCCAGAATAATTCACCAAAATAAGACTTGACACAGCTGATCCCCAAGGGTGTCAGTGTTAATGTAATGGAATTCTTTTTGAACTGGTTCTTAGAGAAGCTACAGCCTTGTCTTTAAAATACTTTTGTAGCAGGTTTTTACAGAATCTTTTGCATAAGTCTCACACTTTTATTCTGTAGGAGATTCTTAAATGACAGAATTCTATGGAGTTTTGTAGCTCATACATAGAATTATATTTTATTAGAGAATCTTTTCTCTCATTCTGTGTCAGGATGACTCTATGATATAGTAATAAAAAGGCTGTAACTATAAGTGTGGCACAAAACTCAAATTCAAAGCTGAGCTAATAGGGCTCTACTATAATGATATCATGGTGATGAGTCTACTGCAAAGCCCCAGTTACACCAATTATCTTTTGGATGGAAAAAACAATTAATACTATAATTATATCTACTTAATTCTGAGAATAATTCTGTTTTTGACAACTTTAATACATAAGAATTCCAATAAAAAACAAGATGAGTTCTTACTATGATGAGGAGCAGAACTCTTTTTATCTTACTCCATGGTAGTAAGAGGCTATCCACATTTTCACAAAACTGGAGAGTGGAATTTCTCACTCCTGTGGCTTACTTGTGGCCCTACAGGCTCAATACAGCCTTGTAGTGGGCTGAAATGTGGTTTACCGACCATAATTTGCCATTTTTCCCCATACAGGCAGGAAGAATTTTCTCACAAACCTTCCTGACCTTTTCTTGTGCTTCTGAAGCTTAAGAAGATGTAAATCAAATTCATGGTGTCTTCCGATCATCCAGGTTCTGACTAATCAAAGTTCTCACATCTTCTGAATAGCTTTGATGACTCATAATTCAATTATATGGGAGAGTATCCCACGGTACCATCCTATATAGGCAGGTGAGTTATTTATTATCCAAACTATAAAAACAGACTTTTGGTGGCTTTTACACCTAATAATTCAAAACTCAGAGATAGTATCTCACAATACCACTTGGTGTGGGATTGTAACCTTAACTCCTCAATAGCTTTGTCAGTTTTGAAGATACAGAGCTCAAAAGTAGCTCATATTTGAGCCACATGAAAGCTCTGCAATATTATCATACATCTGAAAAGCTTAGGATTAACTATGTCAAAGCTATACAGGTTCAGAGTATTTTGACTCTCTATAAAATAGTATCTTACTTTTTTTGATAGAAAAGTACCAATAACCTGTGATCTGTGTAAGATAACAAAGTAGAGGTGAGAAGATTATGAAGCACAAATGTAGGCCCTTCCAGAAAATATTCTGATTGAAAGGTCTAATAAAAGCTTTAGAAGCTAGTTGATAGGTGAAAAAGTGGTATCATTCTTCCAGGTTTTACAAATAGTATATGTTTGATCATTTCTAATCCAGTGGTGTTACAGTATTGTAACTGGTGAAATTGGATAGCTCTAATTAAGAGATTTAATAAAATGCCCCATTTGATGGGTCTGTCATTCAAAAGTTAGATTTTAGGGAAAAGGTTAAATTTAAGGTTTATGCTCAGTAAGAGCTTACAACCTAAATAATTTGGGTAATTGTTATTGTTTGGAAATAAGAATAATATTTTCTGGGATAAAATGGTTTCCTTATTCAGATTATCACATGTACAGACTAATTTTGGTAGGCTCTTCTCTTTGTCTTTATGCGCCTATTGTTCCTTTATCTGGTTTCATAATGATTAAGGTGTGTATTTCACTCCTTATTATGTAAAATGTTTATGGTACTTTTGAATATAATGCTTGTGCTCTGGTTTGAGACAAGGGCTGATATTGTGTAACAAATTCCCTTTTATTAATAATTCCTGTTTTTCAATTCAAACCACGAAAATCATGGCTGGAAATAATGAAAGCAATAAAGATATCAAAGTGGAAAAACACCCACCAAATTGGCTCCCACAAGAAGAAGATCAATTAGTCAAATTATGGCTTCATATTAGTTGGGACCCTGAGACAGGTGCAAATCCAACTGGTTAGCTATTCTATGCAAAGGTTTCTGATAATTTCAATAGTTTCAGAAAATGTCACAATAGAGATTCAGATCAAGTCTGTATTTATTTATCTTTTTAAATTAATTAAATATTTATATCAGTTGGCTTGCAATTAATACAGAAACACTAAAGCTTTTGGCAATTTACAGATGCCTGTCTAGAAATACACTAAGTGGTTCATCTCCATCTGATTGGCTGAAAATGGAAAAAAGCATGTATGCAGCAAATCCCAAGTGAGTACATTTCAAACTTTAATTTGCATAGGAGGTAGCTTGGTATTCACCAGAATGGTCTTCTGAAGGGATTAATTAACATCAAGAATCAGTTGTTCAATAACTAGAAAGTAGTACGCCAAGTTCACAATCTGAAATTAAAAAACAAAAAAAGCACTTGATTCCTCTGAACCAGACACACAAACATATCAGTCATTACCCTCAATTAATTGACCCATTGAAACAAAGAAGGATAAATGACTTAGGCTTGAGGAATCCTCATAGGAAGAGAAGAGAAATCATGAGACAGGTTGTCTGTCAATTTCCGAGAGGAAACTTGAATAAATGCAGAGTAGTTTGAAAGCTACACAAGAGTTTCTTGAGATAAAAATTCCCAGAAACTTTCAAGAAAAACTATAAATATTGAAGCAGGACCCTAACAGAACTGGTGATTAAGAATTTCATAAAATATTCAAATTGATTAAATAATCACTTACAAAAAACCATGAAGAAAATCACTTATTTGTAATTTATCTTGAAGAAAGCTTTGATAACTCCATTAAATTAACCAAAATTATTCTTTCAATGTACCATGTTGAATCCAGCTATGGATCTTAAGTCCCTGAAATAGTTGCTTTCATCTCTGCTAATCTTTTAAGTCTGAATAATTCTTAGTGTACTGAGAAAATTTACTAAGAATTTCTGGATAGATATGGACTTTCATAATTTTAGATCAAGTTTTTGCATAGCTCTCCATCAGGATAGTGTCATAGAGTTTTTCTTTTCTACTATAATATTGTGAGGAATAATACAGCACTTATTATATTATTGGAATATTTAAATTCCCATAAGCAAAATGGCTTTCTTATAATATCTAACCTTCCTTGCAACACCCCAAAGGAACACTCAAAATATTTCAGAAAACTCTCTTTCCTTGATGAAAATAATTTGCCTGCTTCATCTTCAGTATGAGGAAGTATTTGAATTATAAAATTCCAGCAAGGATAAATACCATAAGCAAAATAAAAAAATGGGTGTTTTAATGATTATTTATTTTATGATAGACTTGAGATTCAGTGCCTGCACTTTGAGTAAAAATAATTCAACTTAAATAAGAGATCAATAAAAATTATGCGAAGCGCCTTTTGAAAAGTCTTGAAAAAGAGGACTTCAATTAAAAAATTGATTCCATTTGAGTTCCAAAGGCAGTGAGCCTTTGAGATATGATCACATATCCAAAACGGTCACAAGAAAACCTTACAATAATTATCTTAAAATAAGTCAAAATGCCATAAATAGGCATAAATTCTTAATTAACTTGGAAACTAATTAGGAGAAATGTTAGTTAAACTAAACCATTAGATTCCTCTTGATAAAATACACATATATCATTTTTACGGCATATATGTAAAGTCAATAATTAATGAATAATAAGTAAAAACACCATAAACAAGACATAAATTCTTATTTATCTCAGAAGCCAATGAAATCAAATGTGGGATGAATTGCACCATTAGATTCCCAATGAAAATCTACACATATAACATTTTGATTTCATATTTGTAAAGTCAATATTTAAGGAAATAACCTGAATATATGCACTTTTATGGTCAGTGCATATATTCATGGTTTTTAGCTCATATCTCTTCAAATAAACAAGATAGAGAGTTGAACCAAAAATATAGCTACCACATGATTACTGCAGCAGTACATATATAAGCTTTTTCTGACAAGTTATAAACAAGATTATAACCTGTAAGGGTTTATTGAGTAAAATTTCTATAGCTCTTGACCACTTGGTTTTTAAAGTGATCCAAGCTTAAAATAAAGTAGATATGAAGGTTCTACTAGCTCATAGGTGAAGAATTATATATTTTCTGTCATTATATTCAAGGTAAAACTCCTTGAAATCATGGTTTTAAGTTTAAGATAGTGAATTTCAACATAAAAGATGAGCTACAAGAAGAATTATTAAAAATAGAGTTTTGATTATTTAATGGAATTATATTGGAAGTTTATTTATGAAATGTTAAGCTATCATGATACACTTTCTAATTGGATTTAGAGTGTACGACTTAAAACATATTAATGATCAAAGTTTGAGCTTAAAATTGATCATTTATGATCACTCACTGTAATCGTATTTCAGGTTTAACAGTTATATAAGTGATAAAACTGGTGAATAATATTATATTATGATTGATACTAATAAACCCACAATGCTTAGGCTTCTGAAAAGCCTATGATGTAATCAAACTTAGAGTTATAGTGATAACTCTAACTAATGGCATGATAATGAGATAAGATGGTTTAATCATGATTTAATAATAAATAAACCTTAAAATAGTGAGAAATCACAGTAGATACCATCAGTACACGTCTAATAGAAGCCTGTTGGAATCTAGAAGGGAAGAATTTACTATAAATAGAGCTATTTTTACTCTGTTTCCTCCTCATATTCATCAAAAACATCAAAACATTATATTAAAAGGTAATTTACTTAGTCTTTATATATAATTTCATTATATCATTAAAGAACAAAGATAATATTTATTACAATAACCAATATTTACGTGATTGCATCAATTCTTTAATTGTTTTTGTTCTAATTCTCTCTGAAACTGTAAATCCACCTAAAATAAAAGTATTTGTAATTTCTTTTCTTTTTATTTGTAAATACAGCTTGAATAAGTTTTATTTACTTTATTTGGTGTAAATTCATCCACAATTATCATATTAAGCATCAAAAGTAGGTTATTTTAACTTATTATAATATTTTTCTCTCCATTATTATCCTTAATATTTCTTTATTAATATAAATAGTATTTATGTTAATATATAACATTAATATTGGTAATATTGCTGTTATGAATTTTTTCTTATTCTTAAAGAACAATTTTTCATTCATTTATTATTTGTTGGTAAAAATAATTAATTTCCATAAATATATTAATTATCAAATATTGATATATTTATCTTTTCATAATATAAATTATATTATTATATTTATTTAATAATATAATTATTTTATGCCATTATTATAATTATTATTATTTCATTCTTAGAACTTTATAAGCACATTCATAGTACAATGAGCATAATATTTGTAATATTTTCTTATTGTTTCATATTCAAACCTTACAAAGGCTGTTAAGACCAAACTTTCTATCTGAAGGCTTTGAGAAGCTACTGCCTCAGGAATGATTGTGATTATAAATTCTTTCCCCTGAAACTTGCCAGCCCATGCCTGAGGACAGTTTTTCCATGTTCAATGCATACCATCAAGGCTACCAACACATTCTGGAACTCTGTGTCTCTCATAATACAATAGAATTACCTTGATCTTGGAAGAAGTTGGTTGTTAAAAAAGATTGGATCCACTGATTGAGATTATATAAACTGCAAACATCTTCAAGAAAAGAGATGAAGTGCCTTCTCCTAGACAAGGGGAACTCATCCACTGCATCAGCTGCTATTTCATATTCAATTTTACAGATTCTTGAAGAGCCCTTTGCATATGTTTACAAACCTGGTTGATTACAACATTCCTGCCAGAAAATTAGCAAAGTATATAAATAAAAGTGAAAAGGTTGAACTCTTTGTTGTGTCCAAAGAAGTATTATCCTGGGTTAAAGCCTCAAGAATCTCCAGGAAGAGAGATTTTGGAATCCAATATCTTATTTTAAAGTGAAATTCCATTTATGTACAGCCTTCCTTAAGCTTATCATCAACCATTCACTGAGCTCCTGCTAGTTTTCCATTGTCAATGGATATATGGATTTCCTTTGGCTCTTCATTTTTATGTTCCAATCAATAAATCTTTGGATCATAATAAAAAATCATTTCTTTTTGATTGAGAAAAATTCGCTTGGTTATTTCCATTTGGAAGGCTCTTTAGTTTTGTGGGGACTGTGGCCAGGAATCAGTAAGTTCCTTAAAGATTAAACTAAATATAATGTAGGTATTGCAATTGTGTGATATTGTGTTTCTGTAAAACAAAATCAATCAGATTTTGTTAAAGAACTTATGATACCAAATTTTTCATGAAAAAAGTTCTAGAGGCTATTAAAATATTATTTCTACTTCATTAATTGTGAGTATGGTAAAGAAAAAACTTATGAAAATTTTTATGGGGATTGACTGATTACTAGAGCCTGGAAAAGAAGAAATTGGAGGAACTCTTTTCAAGGAATATTTAAACATTTTTGAGCACCCCACAAATTCCAGCTGGACTTAATATCATCTTAGCAATTAAGAATTTTCTGATATTGGAAATAAAATCGTTGCATAATTTCTAAACACACAGTGAGAAAAAATAGTGCTGTGAAAGGTGTTAGAAAACTTTAAATAACTTCAGATGAGTCTTCATTGTTATTTCTGTTGTTCTTGATGTACAAATTTAGCCCACAGGTGTTGGAAAAATGTGCAAATATTGTGAAAAGTGAAGTATTTAGTAACAGATACATTGTAATCATTTCTTTTATGATTATCATAATTTTAAAGCTAAATGAACCTCAATGCTTCCAACCCGCTTTTGAGAAATTCCTATGGTTTACTTGTTTCAAACACATAATGCTTCCAGCCAGTGAAAAAATTCTCTTTTGATGTGTATATTTACGTTTTAATGGGCCTAAGGCAGTAATGAGAGCTTGCCTTCATTGCTAAGCAAAATCCTATAATAAATATTTACATGTTAATTGTGGATCATAATGGGTAATAATATTAAACAATCAATTGAGGGAATTGAAAGTGGGAGTATTTCCAGTATGAATTATTTTTCTCATAATTATGACTAATCCCCAAATCTTTTTATATGCTAAAATGTACGAATGATCTTGGACATAAAGATATGAATCCAATTTTAATGATGTTACAATCAGGCAAAATTGGTGCATTGAGTGAGTAATTGTTTCAATAAAAATGGATCTGTGCCATCAATGAAGCCTATGCAACCCTCAAACCCTTCTTGTTTTATGCATTGGTATACTTCTGTCAGGCATCTGCTGTAATACCATTGTACATATTCCTCTCCAATAAAACTGATTTCTCTGATGATGTGCCTGGTAAAATGCACAATAGAATCTTGAATGATACTAAAAGACATTGCGAATCACCCCCAGGAACAACCATTGAGACTAAATACAAGGAGTTGGAGTGTAACAACCAATTGGTATCATATTAGTACAATCTTATTTTGGCTTTCATTCTGTGTTTGGCTATATATTAAATGGAATCCTTCTCATGTTGTATCCGGATTTTTTGTAATTCTTATATTAAATATCAAATAAAGCTTCAGCTTTGAGCTTGATAATCTGGGTAAATATTGAATATATTTCCGAATATTGAAATTTTACAAGAGTATTCTGAGAGTATTGATATCAACATTATTAAGATATAAGTTAATTTTAAAAAATAATTTGAAACAATATGTAGATTATGTATGTTTTGTGAAATATAGTTTATTGCATGAGATATATTGGGTGCAAGAGAATAAACCTGTAGTTTAATGGAATTTTGAGATAATAATAATGATAATGAGAAACTTAATAGACTGCTTACATTTTGAATCTTTGGGAATTCTCGCTAACACCAATAGTTGGATTTTGTCACAGGGGCTCTTATGGAAGCAAGAGGGCCTGGCACTCAGGAATCAAGAACTCACTTGGAGGGCTCCAAAAGATAAGAAGAATAATAAAGATGGATTTCTTTAAAGAAAAAGAATGGAAAGACAAGTATGCCAAAAGATAAAAGAAAAGATAAGAAGCAAAAGGCCAAAGATAATAAAGAAGCCAAAGGCCAAGAAGCCAACCAAATGAATCCTCAATTCACTGTTTCAACCTGCCAGAAAAGGGAATGGAATTAGTAAAGGATATGATCACCAATATCCACTGACAGGCAAGGAAGAAAAAGAGAAAAGGTGCTGAATGAATGACTTAATATTATCAGTATTAACTTTAATAATGTAAAAGAAAATAAAGATAATAATAAGTCCAATATATTAATTAACTGGGGAAAAAGTCCCCAGGTGCTGAAAGGTGGCCAGTATATGTGAAAAACTGAAAGACTGATCCTGAAAGGTAGATCACTGGCTGTATTGTCTGAATTGGGCCAATACAGCTCTGGCCATCTTGAAATTAAGCTGTGTGTTTGGATTCCCACAGTGGAAGATTGAATTGGCCCAATTGGGCCAAGGACATACAGGTTGATTGATTGATGCCTGTATGGACCAATTGAGCTGTCCAAGGAGTATTAAAATACTTGAGGCCTTGACAACTGATTGAAAGACTGTAGAACCTCTGAGAATGCCCTTGGAATAATCCTGAATGAAATTTCCAACCCAACTCCTGCAGGGCCAGGTGATTGGGATCCTTGAATGGTCTTCTGATTGCCGCCATGGATTGCCAGACTGATGAGTTAAAGAATCCCCCTTTGAAATGGGCTTTGGATTTTGGTACCTTGATTTGGAAAGGTGGAAAATGGTCCTGAAAACGTCACCATTGAATTTCTGAGCAAAAATGGTGCATAATGGTAAATAATACCATATATGCACCACTCCTGCAACCTTGAGTACGGGGTGCATGGAGGAATGGAAAGAATTCCCCTCAAGTTGAGGGGAATGCTTGCTGAGCTGGTTGCCAGAGGCCAGGGCTGGAAATATGGTCCATGGTGGTCCATGGCCAACATTGGTTCCTACGGGTTTGGTGGCCAAAATTGGGTCCAAGTCATTGGTGGCCAAAATTGGTTCAGGTGTGTCCAATTGTGGTTTGGGACCCACCTGGCTGCCCCCTTTGGCCTCATTGGATTAGGCCAAAAGGGGCCTAATTGGCCTACAGACCTCGGACCGTGAATTATGGCCCACGGGCCGTAGAAGCCGTAGGGGGCCTAAATGGCCCAAAAAGGCCATTTAGGCCAGAATCCCCCTAATGAAAGGGGTAGACCCAAAATCAATAATGATGGCTAGGGGGCTTGGAGGCCTCTAGAAGACAAAAGGACCCCCAGACCCAAAATCAAAGATAAAGGCCTGGGGGTTGGTGAGGTGGAAATTGGCCAAGGAGGCCAATGATGGCAGGATATGGCCTGAGGCCATAAATGATGATTGGTGGCCAGAGATGGCCAAATGGCCATAGAGCACAAGGGTGGACCAATTGGCCATAACAGATATGGTGTGGCCAATTGGCCCCAGCTTGGTTCCAGGTTAGAATTGCCGCAACGCCCATGGAGGAGGGTCAATCTTTGTGGTTGTGACAGATTTCTACCAACTCATGAATTCAATATAATCAATCCATAAGTAAGCTTGAAGCAAAATAGATCTTTGAAATGGGCTTTTTGAAAAAAAAAGAAAATACAAAAAGCTTAATGAACATTCCAGATTAAAATTTGAATGGATATCTCGAATAATTACAGTTGAACTGGCTTTTTAACAACTATTGAGGTGAAAACTCAATAAAAATTCAATGGGTGACGATTATCAATTTCTAAGCATATTGAGAAAATAGCTACCAATATTAGGTGGAAATTTGCAATACCTGTCAAATAAGATATTCAAATTAAATTCTGAAAAAGGGCCCTGAAAAAGGAAAAGTACATATCTTGAAATAGAAAAATCAGAAGAAACTGTAGTTTATACTTGGAAGGGCTTGATTTTGAATAAAATGAACCAAATATCCTTGATAAGGGAAAATTTGACTGGAGGGTATGGTCTCCATGTTGGAGAAAGTTGTACATTTGGAGATGATTGAATTTTTACTAAAGGAAATCAAAAAAAGATGTTGAGAAGGTGAAAAAGTTTGAGAAGTCAGGAGAGTAGAAAATTCTTTCAAAATATTTGTGGTTATGCATAAGCAAAAAAAGGTAGATTAAAACAAAAGTTAGGAAAAACCCCCAACAAAAAATTAAGGTTGGTTCTACAATCAGGCTAACCAAAAGCTCCCTGAGAGTTTTTACTTTATAGTATACTTTAGTGACTTATCACAGGCTTTCAAGTTCCAAAAGCAAAGAAATCTATAGCTTATTTTAACCAAGAAATTATTTTTGGAGGAAATAAAACCAACTTTGTAGCAAACATTTGTAAATTAGATAAATATTTTGAGCTGGTAAGATTTTCTTACATCAAATTTTCAAATTAGTAGATAATTATAACTGTTAATTATAAGATTATGAAGGCTGCCCAATATAATTAGCGATTGAATTTTTCTCCCTTGTGGACAAAAGGATTGTGTCCCAGGGGCTCTGCTAAGTGAAGAGGCCCTGGCACTCATTAACCTGAACTCACTTATGGAGGGCTCAGATGGAATAAGAATAAATATACTTAAGAGTGTAATGAAGATGATATTTATAATGAAGGTAAATACAAGAAAGAAGCAACAAAGAATAAAAGAGACAGCCAAAAACAATTTCAATTCAACTGTTTCAACCTGTCAGAAAGAAGGAGAAGGGTTGATTAGGATATGGCCACCACAAGTCTACTGAACAGGCAAGGAAATGCAAGTACCAACTTGATATCAATGAATGATATATTCCAAAAAGAATAATAAAAATATTTATCAAATAATAAATCAAATATATCAATTATCTGGGGAAAACTCCCCATGGGGACAAAGAGGGGCTGGTATATGTGAGAATCCACCAGCCCTGAGCCAAAGAGTGAATTTTCATGAGATAAATGATTTTTTGAATTGATTTGAATAATACAGCCCCTTCAAAAGAGGTGTGGTGAACTTGGGTGATAATACAGTTTCAGACTTGTGAATCCAAATATTTATTTGGTTAATCCAACCTCTACAAGTATTGACATACTGTAGTGATGAAACAGACTGTATGCATGTTTCAGGAAGAATCTTTTCATAAAATTATTACTGATATACACAATGAATTGCTGGTTTGATGTGTTTGAGTGGGTTCAAGGTTGAATGCTCTCACCCCTGAATGGTGGCTGTGACAGTATTCCCCTCTTGAAACTGGTGGGCTCCTCCAAACCAAAATAACCTTCCACTGTTGAGTTTAATCCCCATATCCCCCATTTGTTTTTCAAGATATTTGAGATTTAATTTCCTTTCCTCTTGATAATTATGCTGAAAATTCCCGTCTTTCATCTTTTCTCTTTTTCCATTAACAACTTTTGCCCTTCAATAGGTAAGTAATTTTCAATTTATTTAGGTTATATCTTAGTCTTGAGTCAATCTGTTCAAATTTCATTCTGCTTGATTGGGCTTGGGAGGTATCCCAAAATGAAGGCTGTCAAGTTGTTCAGATTGTAAATTGATGAATAATGGCTATATGAATGTGTCAGCCTTTGACTCAAAACCAGAGCACAAGCATGACAGCCAAATACCATAAACCAATGGTATAGCCAAGATACCACCAAAGCATGAAGCTGAGCCAAATCATCTCAAAAGGTATCAAAAGAAATAGGAATCTCACCCCTTTCCAAATATGCAAGTCCTATCATCATAGGACAAAGAATAACAAAGTTATTCCTGCTCAAAGTTGTTGCTGAGCATAAACCTTAATTTTCACCTCCCATCTGAAATACAGAATAAGAGGCCTAACACCATCAAATGGGTATGCAAAATGAAGCTCTAAGGCAGGGCCATCCAATGGTACCAACCAAACTGAGCTAGCACAAGTATTACAGAAGGTATGGTCAAATTCAGGCCAAATAAGGGTGAATAAAACATTCACCTCTCATCTAACTTCTACAGTTTTAGTGTGAGATACTTAAAGTGGGGTCTTTGTAGAAAGAGCACAATCAGAGATATCTGATGGTGCCATTAATTTCCCCATATCTCATCTAGAACAAAAGTTATGAGGCAAATAAGCTCAATACAGCTTTTTGCCTAAAACATGCATATGTACAAAAATCTTGTACAGGGGATAACTTTGCCATATTTAATGATAACCACATCAAATAAGGTACCATTGTGTAGAAAACATACAGGGCTACACAATCATTAAGTTTTGAGGTTTATATCTCAAGAACTGACCAAGGTATAGCTGTTTCAAGGTCAAAATCCCACATTTTGACCAATACAGCCTTACCATGGGATAATATCCCACAAACATGATTATGAGGAGTCAGACTGACGAAGAAGCTTGTTTGTACTTCAATACCTCATATTTCATTTAATACTGGGGTCCCATACAGGTTCTGTACAGCATTCTATGCATCATACACGTCAGAATCAGGCTGTGTGATCCCCAGATGAACCTTTTCACCCTGTATTGGTGAAAGCTGCCCAGATGTGGTTTCAAAACAACATTTGAGCCAGATACAGGATATACAGGCAGTTTGTAAACCACAAGCCTGTCCTAGAGAGTGAAAAATCTTCACTTCCTCTACATGGAAAGGTCTAGCAACCTTTTCACCCCATTTCAGGATAAAAAGGGGGCTTTTCACAACCAGAAAAGCTTTCCTCATCCTGCTCTTGAATTCCTACATAGTAAACTGTCAAAAACAGTTTTAATCTTGGAAAATAATCAGGTTATACTATAAATATTAGTATTGTAGCTCTTATTATAGTAATCCAACTGGAAATACTGCACCCAGGGCTTTCAGCAGCGCTCACCACCACTATCTCTTGATAGTAAAGCCCTTTTATTTTGTTAAATACCCTTATTATCTTTAAAATCTTTATTCTAAGCTTTCCTTCTGTGTCACAAACATAGTTGAAGTTATAATGAGTCTACTTCACACCTTTATCATAGTTTCATCCTGACATGTTGGGGGCCTGGTTGTGTTTTTTTGTCATTTTTGGACCTTACAAGTAAGTTTTTCACTTATTTATTTATTGCTTCCTGACAATTGTTTCTATGTTTTTTAGGTGTATTTTTCCTTAAGAATATATATATTATATATTTGATATTGTTGATTGGTGTATATACCGTTTTATACTCATATTATAAGACAACTTGTCACATGGCTAATAGCCACAAGACCTTTATTTTTGGTGTGTTTTACATATAAAAACACTTCAGCCCTTAATAAGTCCTGTATTTTTGACTAAATAAGGACACCTCTGACTGTAAAACCAACAGTTGAGGTGTGGTTAAGTGTATTGTTGACTCAATTACACTCATACAGAACCACTTCATACATATTGTACTTGAAAACCACAAGTCAATCTGGGGGATACTGGTACACAAACAGTGTAACAGGGTACCAACAGCTGTAATTCTGACGTGGAATTATCAATTTAATTACACTGTCATTATTCAGGGCAGATTGTAATAATATACAAATCCCAGAGGCCATTCTTAGACATGCAAACAGAATTTTAAGAAGTCTTAACTGACATTAAGCCCTCTTTTTCCTGTTTTGATTCAGTGTAAGAAATCTATATCCCACTAGCAACCCAGTCACACCCCCAGAACCAGAGGGAAGCAAGGGCAAGGGAAAGAGGCACAGTGAAGGCCTGATTACAGCAAAGAAGTGGACACTAATAGACACCCAGAGGAGTAGAAAACCATGAAACTCTGCATCAATACAAGGTAAACCAACCTTAACCACTTGTACAGGGAAGATTACAATAATTAACCCAGTTGTATTCTCTAATGGTAAATTGCCCAAATCAGCAGATAAAGAATTTGTAAAAGGCACAGTCAAAGGTAAATACCCTAAGAACATAAAGTTTTGACTGCTTGGAAATACTGATATGTCACCTGTAAACCTCAGAGACCTTGGCTTCCAAAGGAACCAGCCAGAGGATAGAGAAAGCTTGTCTAGAACAAGAAGACCTGGAAGAGGACACCTTGGACACAGTGGTGGATGGCAAAAAAATGAGGGAGATAATATCAACCCTGCCATTCACACTCCAATTCAACAGGAACTTCAAACCAGAGGACTGGAAGGATATGGATCAAGTTCTTCAGCTCCACTAACTCCTCAAAAATTTATTTCAATGGAGCATGGACAACAAGAGGTTCAACCTAGCATCTCACGGGGCAGAACTTGGAGCAAGTTTCCAGAGAATCTGTCTCAAAGAGATAGACTTCAAGGACCTTATGGTAATCACCAAAGGTTGGAATCCTACCAGGCAGTTCAGACTCCTGGAGGCAAGGGAAAACAGGCTAAGGGAGAATCAAGCCACTATCCAAGCTCTAGAAGAACAGCTAACCCAGACAGGGCCTACTCAGATTCCTTCAGGCTCACAAGGAGCAGGCCAAACCAGCTCTCCAGTGGCTTCACACCATTCGGAAACCAACAAGTCAGTGACCAGGAGTCACCATTCTTCACAATTCCAGGAGGCTTCCAGGAGAAGACAAGGATACAAGGGGAAAAACAAGACCTCTTTTGATCAAAGGAAGAGAGAGTCAGACCCAATGATCCAGAAGTTGTTGGATTTGGTGAATGAAGTGCACATCAACCAGAAGTAGTTCCCAACCGCTCTAGAATCAGTAGTCCTATTAATAGAGATATTACCCCCACTCAGATTTAACATAATGCTGTCTCACATGAGAGTAACGTAAACAGTGACGCACTGTGGTTACAAATTTCCCAATATGCTGAGCAAACTCAAAAGCAGGTTGCAGAACTTGAAGCAAGCTATGAGAGGATTAAAAAATTAACAGCCTCCATGGATAAAATTATTAAAACTCTTCAAGAAGGACATGCTCAATTGAGCAAAGCCTCTGAAGAAACCAACAAAAGCCTTAATATAGTCTTTGAAGAACAACACCACAGCAGAAGGGACAGGGACTGTCTGGACCAAGATATAAACAAATTGTTTAATTTCTACCATAACCTGAAGCCCCAATCACAAGGCAATGTTATGGATAATTCATGTCACCCAGATGCCATGTTGGGAAATAAGGAAAGATCTCCATCACAATACCAGGATGGAGATAATATGTCTTATTCTGAAAAGGAAACCTCGAAAAAGCTTCCTGAGGCCTCAAGCTGGCCCAAATTCTCTGGAACAGGAGAATATGATCATATAGAGCTCATACATTATATTGATGGACTCTTCATTGATGTACCAAGCATACCAGATTACTGGATTACTGCCAGACTAAATACAGAATTTAAAGGTCATGCTAGTATATGGTACCCAGAAATGCAAGAAATCCATGGCAGAAGAAAATGGCGATGGTGGAAGAGTCAAATCATCCAAAAGTACAGTAATGGTACTTGGATATGGCAAAAGACCATGTCATTTGAAAATTACAAATACTCTGTGGACAAAGATCCATATGAGTGGTGTCTTAGACAGTCTAAAAGACTCAAAGCCATTGATCCTCAGATGAATATCCAAATGAGGAATCACAAGCTTCTGACACAACTGCCAGGAGAACTAGATCATGCAGTAAAATGCAGATGCAACCAAAATTTCACTCTGGATGACATTGCTAATACCTTACAAGACATAAGGAAAAGAACTAAATTAGGGAAATTCACCCCATATAAGAGCAGTGGTTTCAAAGAGAAACAACCTTTCAGGGTAGAGCTTAAAGACAAACCCAAAGAAGCGGTGGCAGAAGTGGCAAAGAAGAGGAATTCCTGTCACAATTGTGGTTCAACAGACCACTATGCCAACAACTGTCCAAAGGAAAAGAAAAAGTTCTATGCCATTGAGAAAGTCCCAGAGGATTCTGAATCAGACTTCATGGGTGATGCCATCAGAGAACCATCTGATGATGGCCAAAGCCCAAGAGAAGAGCTTCTAGTGGAATACCAAGAGGAAAACCCACTAGAAATTCAGGACATACAGTTGGAAGCAGGGATGCCACGGGCTACTGGCAACAAAAACTTGTGCAAACATACCCAAGATGCACAAAAATTCCTGGTCACACCAACCAGAGGAATGGCATATATACATGGAACAGCCACAAGAATGACCATCTGTATTAACAATGCTCAAAATCCATTGATCATTGATAGTGGGGAACACTGCTCCATAGTGGCCAGAAATTATCTGGATAACCACTTCCCAAATTGGGAAAAGCAGCTCGTGCTAATCAAGGCAAAAAACTTCAATAGTGCATCAGGAAAGTTGACTTCTATTGGTACAATTATTAAAAAAAATATACCTCATAGGAAAGGTAATATCAGGCTCAACCCAGAGTTTGTAGTGCTTGATGATGCCCACATCCAAGGTTTCTTTCTGGGAACAGATTACCAAGGGATGTATGGCATAGATATTCACAATAGTAAAAACAGGCATATTACCATTGTTACCAACAAGGAGAAGAAATTTTCACTTGATATATGCCAAATCTCTACCCATGCCCCACTAGAGGAGCTACTGAATGAATTAAGGGAGGGACAGTTTAGCACTACCCTCACCAGTAAACAAAACCTAAGTTTACTGAAGATGCTGAGGAAGAACAGACCAGCATTTGCCATTTGTGAAGAGCCATTAGGCAACATCAAAGGCCATGATATAGAACTATATCTGGATGTGGAAAAACCCTATCCTTATCCAGAAAGTCTGGAAACCAGGAAAGAAATTGAAAAACACATCAATTAACTCCTGGACATGGTTGTCATCAGAAATATTGGACATGATGAAATTGTGGAAATAACCACTCCTGTTGTAATCACCTGGCATGACGGCAAGTCTAGACTGTGTGGAGACTTCAGAGCTATTAATAACTACAAAAAAGCACACAGGTACCCTATACCCAGGATACCTCATGTGTTAGACAAACTGGCAAAAGCCAAATACATAACCAAAATGGATTGTAAGAAAGAATTCCACCAGAATGGAGTTAAAACAAACTCCATGAAATTACTCAGAATAATATGTCACATGGGCATATATGAGTACACCAGGATGCCATTTGGCATCAAAAATGCACCAGCCCACTTCCAAAGGATGATGGACACCATATTTCAAGAAGAAATATTGGAAGGCTGGATGGTAGTATATAGTGATAACATAATTATATACTCAGAGACATGGGAAGACCATGTGTAATACATAGACAGAGCTCTGAGTAAATGTACACCCATCAATTTGAAAATTTCACTGAAAAAGTGTACTTTTGGCCAACAAGAGCTACTAGCTCTAGGACATAAAGTCTGAGGTCTTGGTCTGGCAATTGACCAGAAGAAAGTAGCAGCAGTACTGCAAAGGCCAGTACCAAAGAGCATCAAAGAGATGCAATATTTTGTTGGGTTTGCTAGCTACTACAGAAACCACATCAAGAATTTTGCCCACATAACTAGTAGTTTATACAAGTTATGTTCAAAAGATGTAGTTTTTGAAATTACCAAGGAAAGGAGGGATGAATATTAGAGGATCAAACATGAACTCACAAATGCACCTGTGCTCATCTTGCCTGAATTTGAACTACCATTCAAGTTATACATAGATGCAGCATGTAGCCAAGCTTTAGGAGCATCCCTTCACCAAAGACAAATTGTGGATGGTGAACCAAGAGAGGGAGTAATATGTTACATCTCTAGGCAACTGAAAGATTCAGAAGCCAGGTATGGGGCCACCCATACTGAATGTCTATGCTTAGTCTGGGCTCTGGAAAAACTCCATTATGATTTGGAGGGTTCAGTCTTTGAAGTCTACACAGACTGCACAGCCTTGAAGCCTTTACTAAACACGCATACTACAAATAGAAACATGCTGAGATGGCAAAGAAGCATCCAGGAGTATAGAGGGAATATGACCATCATATACAAAAAATGTAAAAGCCATACCAATGCAGATGGCCACTGGACAATGTCAAAAGCAATACAGCTTATGACCCTGAAGTTGCAGCCAAGATCCCTATCCATTTCATGGAGATAGATAGGAAGAAGAACTTCAGATTTTCTGAATGGGCACCATAAAGTGGTACCTTTAACAGTGGAAACACTGATTCAGACAGAACAGAAATTCCAATACTGTGAATCGGTTCCTCAGAACTGCACAATGAATTTTTAGTGCAGTACTAAAGTCATATGCCAAGCACAAAAAGTGTGGCATCTTACTACAACTCCTTCAACAAAAATATAGGAGCCCAGACCTGGAATCCCAGCTGGAAGAACCCTGGTTGAGGGCCTACAAGGATAACAAGTTCTTCCTTGTAGATGGCCTGCTTTACCATAGAGAAAAGTATACAAGTGCACTCACAGTGGTAGACAGGGATCACATCTCCCTGATCCTGCAGGAATGCCACGACTACCCCTATATGGGACAAATGAGTGAAGACAGGACCAAAGAGAGGGTAGCTAGCACAGCTTGGTGGCCTAAGTGAGAACAAGAGTTGAGTGAATACATAAACACTTGTGAAAGATGCCAAAAGGCAAATAGGAAACATGGGAAGAAGTATGGGTTACTTCAACACATAGAAGAACCCAAACACCCATGGGAAACCATCAATATGGACTGGGTCACAGGACTTGTCCCCGGAGTCAAAGAAAACTACAATGCCTGTTTAATCATATTTGATAGGTTCAGCAATAGTATGAGGTTCCTGCCATGCCATAAAGAGGACACAGCCATGGATACTGCTCTGCTATTCTGGAATAACATAATATCTACCTGTGGAGTCCCCAAGATCATCATTAGTGATAGGGACCCAAAATTCACATCTGAAGTTTGGACCAACTTTTATGACATGCGTGGCACCAAGCTTGCATTTTCCACAGCTTACCATCCACAAACAGATGGCCTAGCTGAAAGGATGAGCCAGACAACAGAGCACATCCTTAGAAGGTTCTGTGCCTATCGCATGGAATACAAGGACCATGAGGGACACACCCATGACTGGGTTGCCCTCCTACCAGCTTTCCAGCTGGATTATTATACAAGTCAGCACTCTACCACAGGAGAAACACCTGCGCTGTTAGAGAAAGGGTAAAATCCCCCCTTGCCTGTGGATCACTTGAAGAAGAATCTTCTGACCATCCACCCAGAGCCAAAGACTTCCATGATTTGTGGAATAGGGCTTGTGACACAGCAGCCAGATGAATAGCTGAGGCCAAGGAATATAACAAGCAGAGGTGGGATAAGACACACATGGAGCCTGACTTTAAGGAAGGGGACCAGGTGTTAGTGTCTACATTAAGCTTTAATAATCTTAAAGGACCTAAGAAAATGAGAGACTAATTTGTAGGGACCTTCACTATAATTAAATTGATAGGGAAAAACTGCAGTGGAAGTCAAACTCACAGAGGAATTTTCCAAGAAACACCCAGTCTTCCCAGTGAGCTTAGTCAAGCCATACTTTCAGACAGAGGAGAATAAATTCCCATCCAGGAAGAAAAACGCCACACCACCAGAAATAGTGGAAGTGGAAGACTCCCCTGGAGCAGTGAGGAGAATCATCAAGGCCAGGAAGATCAGACTTAATGGAAAGGATCAGAGACAGTACTTAGTGAGATTCAAGAACCAGACAGCTGATAAAGACAAATGGTTGGCTGAAGATTCCATACCAGATGGGAACCTTCATTTAAGGAGATTCAGAGCCTCTAGGAGGACTGAACAGTCTCCTCAATGATGAGCCTTTTTTAGAGGGAGGGTATGCCAGCCTGTGACTCAAAACCAGAGCACAAGCATGACAGCCAAATACCATAAACCAATGGTATAGCCAAGATACCACCAATACATGGAGCTGAGCCAAATCAGCTCAAAAGGTATCAAAGGAAAGAGGAATCTCACCCCTTTCCAAATATACAAGTCCTATCATCATAGGATAAAGAATAACAAAGTTATTACTGCTCAAAGCTGTTGCTGAGCATAAACCTTAATTTTCACCTCTCATCTGAAATACAGAGTAAGAGGTCTAACCCCATCAAATGGGTATGAAAAATGAAGCTCTAAGCCAGGGACATCCAATGGTACCAACCAAACTGAGCTAGAACCAGTATTACAGAAGGTATGGTCAAATGTAGGCCAAATAAGGGTGAATAAAACATTCACCTCTCATCTAACTTCTACAGTTTTAGTGTGAGATACTTAAAGTGGGGTCTTTTTAGAAAGATCACAATCAGAGATATCTGATGGTGCCATTAATTTTCCCATATCTCATCTAGAACAAAAGTTATGAGGCAAATAAGCTCAATACAGCTTTTTGCCTAAAACATGCATATGTACAAACAACTTGTACATGGGATAACTTTGCAATATTTAATTATAGCCACATCAAATAAGGTACCATTGTGTATAACACATACAGGGCTACACACCAATCAAATTTTGAGGTTGATATCTCAAGAACTGACAAAGATATAGCTGTTTTAAGGTCAAAATTGCACATTTTGACCAATACAGCCTTACCATGGGATAATATCCCATAACCATGATTATGAGGTGTCAAACTGACAAAGAAGCTTGTTTTTACTTCAGTACCTCATATTTCATTCAATACTGGGGTCCCATACAGGTTCTGTACAGAATTCTACGCATCATACATGTCAGAATCAGGCTGTGTGGTCCCCAGATGAAAGTTTCACCCTGTATTGGTGAAAACTGCCCGGATGTGGTTTCAAAGCCACAATTGAGCCCAATAAAGGCTATACAGGCCTGTCCTAGAGAGTGAAAAATCTTCACTTCCTCTACCTGGAAAGGTCTAGCAACCTTTTCACCCCATTTCAGGATAAAAAGGGGGCTTTTCACCACCAGAAAAGCTTTCCTCATCCTGCTCTTGAGTTCCTACATAGTAAACTGTCAAAAACAGTTTTACTCTTGGAAAATAATCAGGCTATACTATAAATCTTAGTATTGTAGCTCTTATTATAGTAACCCAACTGGTAAGACTGCATCCACGGCTTTCAGCAGCGCTCACCACCACTATCTCTTGATAGTAAAGCCCTTTTATTTTATTAAATACCCTTATTATCTTTAAAATATTTATTCTAAGCTTTCCTTCTGTGTCACAAACATAGTTGAAGTTGTAATTAGTCTACTTTACACCTTTACCATAGTTTCATCCTGACAGAATGTATGAGCTTGCAAGAATTGGCCAAATTGGTCTTCTGAGACCTTACCTTGCATCCAGTCCTGAATATGCATATCTTAATTTTTTAAAATGAGGGTTCTTGTCACCATAGTCCTTGAAGACTTTGGCCCAAATGACTTTTGGAGTCATTCTGGGTCCCTGCCATTTCTATGGAAAAATTTGAGGTTCATGTTCCATTGCCTGCAGTTTGTGGTGGCTATTGGAGTCCACCAAGACCAATTTGGCCCCCCTTGGCCCAAATTTGCTAGGGCTACAAGGGGTCCAAAGGTCCAAAAAGGCAATTTTTACCCACATGGCCTGGAGACATTGAGAATGGTCCAGACACAATAAAAAGAGTGATATCCCTAGAGTTTCAGAAGAGGTCCTGGCTTTTTTATTGAGGTGCAAGACAGGATTGGAGACGTATATTGAGGACCTTGAGGGGGCCATAAATGAATTCATTGCCCCAGAACCTTGATGACCTTCAGGCTTGATATGCATATGTGACTGAAATGACTTCTTTGCTTCCATAACTCTACAAATGAGTTCCAAACTGATTGAAGTCACTGAATCTTCCCCTTCTGTGATGCCAAAATCTATCCTTTGTGGGTTAGGCATCTTCAGTCTATTGGGTTCACCATGGTCCATGGCTTCCTCAAGCAACTTTGATCCCTCTAAAGCATATGATGGGTACAAGGAATTTTAAATATTGGGTCCCTTTTGTATGAGTGCTTGATGAAGGGTAAAAGCTCCTTCCAACAATTTGATCCTAGATCTTCAAAGTTCCATTATTGCTTTTTTGGGAAGAAGCCATGTCAACATCCAGGGGTGCCACTTTCCAATTTCAAGAGATATTTGTGGAGAAAGAGGGATGCATATTTTGAGAAAGAGCTCCCAGTCTCTGAGTACCCTGCTTCTGATGGAACTTCAGGTCATTCCAGTTTTAAGTGTTGTGATTTTGTTGTTTCACTTGATACTCATGGCTTGATTTAGTGAATGGATTAAGGCAAAGGGAGTTTTAAAGATGGACCAATGTTGAAGGGACCATTCCCACTGGTGGTAGGCCAGTTTACTGCAGTTCAGAGGTCCCCATCTCCAGAATAAAATATCAAGCTGTGGTGAAAAGAATAAGAATAATTACTGATTAATCAATCAATCCAGATGCTGAAGTAAGTGACAAATTGGATATTGAATACATTGAGGTAATAAATCTATTACCTTTCCACTCTCAAAGTACTTCTGTTACAAAAGCTCCTGCCAAGAAATTCCATAACCAAGTCATTCCCAGTACCCTAAGAAACTTCCAACCTTTCTTGTCAACTGTCCCCTCTTCAGTGCCTCCTCCACTTCCAGGCCTGTCCTAACTTCACCAATAGAGCCATCCACCATTTCATGGCCCAGGCAATCACCAGTCCTCAGCTCCAAAAAGTTTCAACCTGTGGCCATGTGCAGCAGAAGAGGAGAAGATTGGTCACCTTTGCCATTCCCCCCCACTCAAGTGTTTGAAATAAGAAGACTTGTCCTATTGGGGTTACCAGAGAGGATCCAAATGTGGTGAATGAAGGTCAAGATGCTGTGGCCAGCTTGTTCAGATGGGTTGATAGAAATAGCAGGGCAGTAATTGTGTATGCCAATGATAGAATGATTACTGGTACTGCTTCTTAATATATGGCTGCCAAGTTTGCCTGGTCTCAAGTCAAATTTAAAAACATTTCCAGAGGACATTTGATGCTTTTTGTAAACATAACTATTTTTTGTGGCTTTTTGTGTTTTGTTTGACTTTGATACCTACTCTTATTGATAAAAAAATAAAAATGGAACCTCCAAATACATAATACAGGAGGGGATACTGCATCTCTTATAAATGAGTAAAAAAAGGAGAATAATAAATGTAAAGAAGAAAGAAAGCAAATAAGATAATTACAAGAAAAATAGACTAGAGAAAGAAGAGGTTAAAAATCCTTCTGGGGGTGTCCTTCTTGAGTTTAGCTGCTTGATTTTGGTCATGCTCACAGAGTGGCCAAGGTGTTGTTTTACAAGGAGTAGAAGCCCCCAAATATGCATACCAGGAGATAGAACTTCCTTTGATAGCTTCTACTCCCAACCAAGAACCATAAAGAACAGAAAAGCCTTTCCAATAAAAAGACTGGATGTAAGGAATCTCTTGAATAATGATTAATGGCATAATTAAGACAAGAAACAAAGAGAAAAGTAGTTTGGCCATATCTTGATGAAAGGTCCAAATTTAAGGGAATTGAGGTTTTAAGGCCTTCTGAATCTGTTCAAAGAATCAACCAGTGCTCACAAAGTGGCCCAGGTGATTCTTAAAGCAAATTTGGGTAGTTCCTCTCCTGAAATGCACCTTTAAGGGGATATTCTACCCAAATGTTGTTGAAAGCATCACCTTGGCCACTTTGTGAGCACTTGTCAATTATTTTGACAGATTCAGAAAGACTTGCAGCATCAATACCCTCAAATCTGGACCTTTCATCAAGATATGGCCAAATTCCTTCTTTCTTTTTTATCTTTTATTTTTTACTCTTTTACAGCTTATTCCAATCATAGTTATTCAAGACATTCATTACTTCAAAGTCAATTATGGAAAATTCATCTGTTTTGTTGCTTGTTGAGGAGTGGCAGTTCTGAAAGTAAGTTCCATCTCCTGGTATGCATCCCTGAGGATTCTACTTCTTGTAAAACATCACCTTGGCTACTCTGTGAGCATCAAATGCTTGGTTTTTATCTTTCAGACAATTCTTGGCCAAAATAAAGCAACTCACCACAAGAAGGACAACCCCAGTAATTTCTCATTTCTTTTTCTTTACTCTCTTTTTCTCTCATTTTATTTCTTTTCTTTAGTTGTATATTTCTTTTAAAAGCATCAGCATCCCCTCCCAAATCATGTATTAGGAGGTTCCATTTATTTTTATCTTTTATTGTAGTATTTATAAGAGTGGGGATAGAGGTCAAACCAAACACAAAAAAGGAAGAAGACACTAGTTATCTTTACCCAAATGATAAAAGGTTTTCTGGAAATCATTAATCAACTCATCTTCATACCAGGAAAATTTTTCAGCCATCTCCTCAGAAGCAATCCCTGGAATAGTCCTATCATTAGCATACATAATCACCTCCCTACTATTTATATCAACCCTCCTAAATATCCTGGTCACAGCATCCTGATTTTCACTTGCTGCATTTGTATCCTCTCTGGTAACTTGGATGGGCCAATGATCCCTGTGCTGAAACACTTGGGCGGCAGGAAAAAGTTCTTCTCTTCTTCTACTGTTACTGGCCACAGGTTGGAGTTTTTGTGAGGTGGCTATGAATGAGTTTCTGGACTGTTGGATGGGGGATGGTCTTACTGCTGGATTCAAGGCAGGCCTGGTGTGGGAAGAGTGTGGTGAAGCAGGAGGAATGGAAGTAGGAATGGTAGCAAGAGTGGGCTGGAAGGTTCTGGCGGTACTGGGGATGACTTGACTTTGGAATCTCTTAGCAGGAGGCTGGGAAAGAGAATTATTGGATGGATGAGCAGAAGAATTGGGAAGCACCTCAAATTCTTCACCATCCAACTCATCACTACCTTCAGCATGCAGATCAGGTAGGGAATTGGCAATTTGTCTTATTCTTTTCACTATGCCTTCAGTGTTGATCCTGGAAATTGTAACTTCTGAACAGGAATATATTGGCCTACCACCAACTGGGATGGGCCCTCCAACATTAGTCCACCTGGCCACATCCCTCTGCCAAGAACCAGTCACTGAATCAAGATTCAAGTATCCATTTGAGCAAGAAAATCAATTCACTTACAAGAAGAATACCCTGAAGTACCATCAAGAGTGGGAGCCTCAGAAACTGGGAACTCTTTTCCAAAAGGCCCATTTTTCTTACTCCATAAATACCTCCTGATGTTTGAAGCTTGCTTCCCAGTATGGCAGCATGGCTTCTTACCAATAAAGCAGTAGTGGCATTTTGAAAATCTGGGATTTTAATGTTCAAAACAATCCTTTCCCTTTGCCAAACACTCAGCACAAGAAGGATCAAGAACTTCAACTGCCTTGTAGCCATCATAAGTTTGGGTGGGATCAAAATGACCAGAAGAAGCCATTGATGGTGAAGAAAATTGACTGAGAATGCCAGAACCATGAAGGGCAAATGGTGGAAGCACAGAAGGGGAAGATTTAGTGAGTTCAGTCAGTTTTGAGCTCATGACTAAGGAATATGCAAGCAGAAGATTCAAGGAGTCAGATTAAATCACTTCAAGTCTGAAGGAAATTGACTCAAGGAAGTGTGGGCCATAACTCAATGATCGCCCCCCCTCAGAGTCCTTAAGGTGGTGAGTCCATGTCTCTTTTTGACTGAGGTCACCACCCAGGACCTCCCCTGCAACTTTGGGGAGGTCAGAATCTTTATGGTCCCATGGGACACCTGAAGCCCCAGCAAATTTGGGCTCAGGGGTCATTTTTGATCCTGGGGGACTCCAATAGCCCCCACGGCCCACAAACCATAGGACCCCAAATTTGGCCCACAACCAAATTGGGCCAAGAATTGCCCTCAAGCCAAAATAATCAAAAATTGCCATAAAAAGGGCCATGACCCAAAATCAATGGTGGCGCCAATTGGGCCCAAATCCACATTTTGAGGCATTTTCAGGGACAATGGGGACAAGACCCCCTTTTTTGAAGACTTTTTGAAGGGATTCCAATCAGGGCAAAAAGGGCCAAAACATCAATTTGGCCCATTCACAATGAGGTATACAAACATACGCTCATTTGCCATCAAATTTTGAGCTGAAGAGCTCTATGGCAGTCATTTTGGGATACAGCCCAAAGGCCATGCCTTGAAAGGAAGGAAAGGACTGAATCCAAAGAAGAAGCATATTTCAAAGTTGAAAGCACTTACTCAAGTTAAAAGATGGGGGAGATAGTTCAAATCAAGTATGACAGTGAACAAATGAAGAGGAGATTTACAGGATAATGGTCAAGACAAAATCATCATTAAAAAGAAGATTTTTGAAAAAATGGGGGGATATTGAGATGCCACTAAACAGTGGCAGGGTATTATGGTGTTCAGGAGCCCACCAGCCTCAAGGGGGGATACTGTAACTACCACTAATCAGGGGTAAGAATATTCATACTTACACCCACTCAAACACCTCAAACCAGAAAATGCACTGTGTGTATCAGCATTCAGTTTCAGCAATCTTCTTTGCTGAAACATGCATACAGTCTGGTTCATCAATACAGCCTGTCAATACTTGTACAGGTTGGAATTACCCAATACAGTTTGGATACACCATTTCCAAACTGTATGATCACTCAATACCACCACTCCTCTTGTACATATCCTGTACAGCCGTACAGGATCTGTATTGGCCAGACTCAATTCAATCATCAAATTGTCTCATGAAAATTCTCTGTCTGGATCAGGGCTGGTGATTCTTACATATACCAGCCCCTCTTTCTCCTCCCTGGAGATTTTTCCCTAGATAATGAATTTAGTATATTTATTATTTTATAATTATTCTTATCCTTATTCTGGGTATTATAATTATTTGATTTTAGGTTAGTCTTTGCCTGTACAGTATGAGTTGGGTGGCCATATCCTTATTAACCCTTCTCTTTCCATTCTGACAGGTTGAAACAGTGGACTTGGACTTTTTTGTGGTTGGTTCTTATATTCTTACTCTTAATATTTGTTTCTGCTTTTCTTATATTCTCTGATTTAGTAATTCATCTCTTAACAATCTTCAGTGTACTCTTTTCTTACCATATCCTGAGCCCTGGATAACTAAGTCCCAGTTTACTGAGTGCCAGGCCTTCTTCACTTAGAAGAGCCCCTGTGACATAGAGGAACTTACTTTAATAAAGTCTGATCCCCACCAAGCACTATAATGTCAAACTCTTCAAACCTTTGAGCCAGGATTTTCAGGATACAGAGTGTAGAAATTCTCCACAAGGTCCGGTGAGCTGGTAAGGTTGGAAGCTGGTTCCCAAGTTTTTCTTTTTGGGTCTTCACTGAATCCTTTCCCCTATAAAAGATACCATAATTTACCTCTTTTGAGTTTATAGTCCAGAACCTGAGCTAATTCCCATTACCCTTGCTCTTCCACCGTGACTGGTGGTGGTGGCAATTGATGTTGATTTGGGATAGTTCATTGCTTGACTGGCTCTAAAAAGGACACATGGAATACAGGGTGCACCTACATCCATTTTTGATGGAAAATTGAGGTGATATCTATTTCTTCCAATCTTCAGACCTTCAAAAGATCCCAGAAATCTTTATAAGAGTTTCTTGGTGGTTCTTGTTGTCTTGATGTTCTTGAAAGCTAGTCATAATTTGTCCCCAGGTTGGAAATATGGTGGAATTTTCCTATTTCTATCTGCATACTTCTTAAAAGGCCTTACTTCTGACTATAATTATTCTTTTAAAATTCTCCGTAATTATTGGAGTTTTGTCAATAGCTTTCCTGTCAGGCTGAGTCTATGAAGAGGTGATAATACTAGTATTTACAGCCTAAACTATGGCTGTGACACAGACAATGATTATTAAAAAAGGTTTAAATCAAAATATAAGGGCTTTACTAAAATGTTTTTTAATGGTGGTGAGTGCTGTTGAAAGCCCTGGGTGTAGCTTTACCAACTGGGTTAATATAATAAAGACTATAATACTTAAAATTAGAGGTTTACCTTTTTATTTTCCAAGATTATAACTGCTTTCATCAGCTGTACTACGTAGGAATTCAAGAGCAGGATGAGGAAACCTCTTCTGGTGGAGAAAAGGTCCCTTTTCATCCCAAAACTGGGTGAAAAAGGCTTGTAGACCCTTGCACTTAGAGGAGGTGAAGATTTTTTACTTCCAGGTACTGGCTTGTGGCTTTCATAGTGCCTGTATCCTCTGTATGGGGCTCAGATGTGGTTTTGAAACCACATCTGGGAGGTTTTCACCAATAAAGGGTGAAAACCTTCATCTGGGGACCAAATAGCCCTCTTCTGATGTGTATGATGCATATAATGCTGTACAGAACCTGTAAAGGGCCCCGGGGTTGACCAAACTATGAGGTATTGAAGTATAAACAAGCTCTTTTGTCTTTTTGACACCTCATAGTCATACCTATGGGATAATATCCCTCAGTAACACTGTATTGGTCTAACTGTGGGATTTGCAGCTTAAAACTACCATACCTTTGTCAGTTTTTAAGATATCAAGCTCAACATTGGTTCATTGTGTAGCCCTAGATGTGTTCTATACAATGGTCACTCATTTGATATGGTTATAATTAAGTATGGCAAAGTTGTGCCATGTACAAGATTCTTTGTACATATATATGTTTTACTTAAAAACTGTATGGAGCTTGTTTGCCCCATAACTTTTGTTCCAGATGGGATATAGGGAAATGGATGGAACCATCAGATATCCCTTATTGTGCTCTTTCAAAGAATACCCCACTTTGGGTATCTCACAATAAAACTGTAGAAGCTAGACAAGAGGTAAGAATTTTTTCACCCTTATTTGACCTTATTTTAGTCATAACTTCTGTAATTCTGGTGCTAGCTCAATTTGGCTAGTACTATTGGATAGCCCTGATGTATAGCTTCATTTGGAATACACATTTGTGGAGTGAAGCCTCCTCCTCTGGATTTCAGATGGGAGGTGAAAATTCAAGTTTATGCTCAGCAACAATTTTGAGCAGGAATAACTTTGTTATTCTTTGTCCTATGATGATGGGACTTGTGTATTTGGAAAGGGGTGGGGTTCCTCCTTCTTTTAATATATTTTGAGCTTATCTTTCTCAGCTCCATGGTTTGGTGGTATCTTGGCTATACCATTGATTTATGGTATTTGGCTGTCATGCTTGTGCTCTGGTTTTTAGTCACGGGCTGACATACCCTCCCTCCAAAAAAAGGCTCATCATTCATGAGACTTTTCAGTCCTGCTAGAGGTCCTGAATCTCCTTGGATGAAGGTTCCCATCTGTTTTCGCATCTTCAGCCAGCCATTTGTCTTTATCTGCTGTCTGATTTTTAAATCTGACCAAGTAATGCCTCTGGTCTTTACCATTCAGTCTAATCTTCCTGGCCTTGATGATTTTCTTCACAGAGTCAGGGGAGGCCTCCACTTCCACTATTTCTGGTGGAGTGGGTTTCTTCTTCTTGGAGGGGAACTTATCCTCCTCTGTCTGGAAGTATAAATTAACCAGACTCACTGGGAATACTTGGTGTTTCCTAGAAAATTCCTCTGTGAGTCTGACTTCCACTGCATTTTTCCTTATCAGATTAATAATAGTTAAGGGCCCTACAAATGAGTCTCTCCTCTAATTTGGTCTCTTAAAAGCTTTGAAGTTTAGTGTAGACACTAACACTTTGTCCCCCTCTTTAAAGTCAGGTTCCATGTGTGGGTTGTCCCACCTCTGTTTGTTGTATTCTTTTGCCGCAGCTATGCATTTGGAAGCTGTGTCACAAGCATTCTTCCACATATCATTGAAGTCCTTGGCTGTTGGGTGGTTAGTCAGAAGATATTTTTTCAAGTGATCCACAGGCAATAGGGGGTTCCACCCTTTTTCTACCAGTGAAGGTTATTTCCCTGTGGTAGAATGCTAGCTAGTATTATAAGCCAGTTGGACTGCTGGTAGAAGGGTAACCCAGTAATGGGTTTATCCTCCATGGTCCTTGTATTTCATGCCATATGCACAGAACCTCCTAAGGATATCCTCCATGGTTTGGATCATACTTTCAGCTAAACAATCTGTCTGTGGGTTGTAAGCTGTGGAGAATGCAAGTTTAGTACCAAGAATCTCATACAAGTTGGTTCAAATTTCTGATGTGAATTTTGGGTCCCTATCACTAATGATAATCTTAAGGACTCATAAGGTGGATATGATGTTCTTCCAAAATAACAGGGCAGTATCCATTGCTGTATCCTCCTTGTGACATGGTAGGCACCTCACACTCTTGCTTAATCTATCAACTATGATAAGGCAAGCGTTGAAGTTTTCTTTGCCTCCTTGGTCAAGTCCTGTAGCCCAGTCCATGTTGATTGTTTACCATGGGTGTTTGGGTTCCTCTATGTGTTGAAGTAGCCCATACTTCTGCCCATGTTTTCTATTTGCCTTCTGGCATTTTTCACAAGTGTTGATATATTCACTCAACTCTTGTTCCCATTTAGGCCACCTAGCTGTGCTTGCTACCCTTTTCTTGGTCCTGTCTTCACTCATGTGTCCCATATAGGGGCAGTCATGGCATTCCTGAAGGATCAGGAATATGTGTTCTCTTTCTACTACTGTGAGTGCGTTTGTGTGTTACTCTCTATGGTAGAGCCTGCCATCTATAAGGAAACACTTGTTGTCCTTATAGTCCCTCAACCAGAGTTCCTCTAACTGGGATTCCAGTTCTGGCCTCCCGTACGTTTGTTGAAGGAGTTGCAACAGTATGCCACACTGTTTGTGTTTGGAATATGTCCTCATTACTGCACTGAAAAATTCATTTTGCAGCTTTGAGGAACTTCTTCCCAATATGGGAGTTTCTGTTCCTTCTAAATCAGTGTCTTCACTGTTTGGGCTACCATTTTCTGGTGCCCATCCATAAAATCAAATGCTTTTCCTCCTATCTATTTCCATGAAATGGATAGGGAACTTGGCTGATACTTCAGGTGTTACAATGCTGTCTGCCAGACCTCAGCAAAGGTAACTCTTGCCCAAAAGGCTATTGAACCGGTTGACAGACTGGTTAATAATGGCACATTGTAGATCACATTCCACCATGTGACATCAGGGTCATAAGCTGGGTTGCTTTTGACATTATCCAGTGGCCATCTGCTGAGGCCCTCTGCATTGGTATGGCTTTTACCTTCCTTGTATATGATGGTCATATTTCCCCCATACTGTTGAATGGCAATTCGCCACCTCAGCATGTGTCTGTTGGTAGTCTTCATGTTCAGTAAAGACTTCAAGGCTGTGCAGTCTGTGTATACTTCAATAACTGCACCCTACAAATAATAGTGGAGTTTTTCCAGGGCCCAGACTAAGAATAGGCATTCAGTATGGGTGTCCCCATACCTTGATTCTGAATATTTCAGTTGCCTAGAGATGTAGAATATTACTCCCTCTCTTGGTTCACCATCCACAAGTTGTCTCTGGTGAAGGGCTGCCCCTAAGCCTTGGCTACATGCTGCATCTATGTATAACTTGAATGGTAGTTCAAAGTCAGGTGAGATGAGCAAAGGTGCATTTTTGAGTTCATGTTTGATCTTCTCATATGCATCCCTCCTTTCCTTTGTAATCTCAAAAGCTACATCTTTTGGACATGACTTGTACAGACTACTAGTTATGTGGGAGAACTTTCTGATGTGGATTCTTTAGTAGCTAGAAAATCCAAGTAAAGATTGCATCTCTTTGATGTTCTTTGGTGCTTGTTTTAACAGTACTGCTTCTACTTTATTCTGGTCTATGGCCAGAATAAGACCTGATGCTTTTTGTCCCAGTGCCAGTAATTCTTGTTGACCAGAATTTCACTTTTTGAGTGAAATTTTCAGATTAATGGGTGTGCACTTACTTAGTACTCTGTCTATGTACTTCATATGGTCTTCCCATGTGTCTGAGTATATAATTATGTCATCAACATATACAACCATCCAGCCTTCCACTATTTCCTCTTGAAATATTGTGTCCATCATCCTTTGGAAGTGGGCTGGTGCATTTTTTATTCCAAATGGCATCCTGATGTACTCATATATGCGCATATGGCATATGATTCTGAGTAGTTTCATCAAGTTTGGTTCAACTTCATTCTGGTGGAAGCCTTTCATACAATCCATCTTGGTTATGTATTTGGCTTTTGCCAGTTTGTCTAGGGCATGAGGTATCCTTGGTGTACGGTACCTGTAAGCTTTTGTGTAGTTATGAAAGCTCTGAAATCCCCACACAGCATAGATTTTCCATCATGCAAGGTGATAGGGACAGGAGTGGTGATTTGCACTATTTCATTATGTCCTATCTTCCTGATGAAATCCATTTCTAGGAGTTCATTGATATGTTTCTCAGTTCCTTCCTAGTTTCCAGGCTTTCTGGGAATGGAGGCTTTCTCAGCATGGGTGGATAGGGTCTTTTCACATCCAGATATAATTCTATATCATGGCCCTTCACCAATGGCAAATGCTGGTCTATTTTTCCTCAGCATCTTCAGTAAAATAAGTTTCTGTTTACTGGTGAGGGTGGTGCTAAATTGGCCTTCCCTGAATTCATTCAGTAATTTTTTCTAGAGGGTCATGGGTAGATACTTGGTATATGTCAAATGAAAATTTCTTATCCTTGTTTGTACCAATGGTAATGTGCCTGTTTTTACTATGTTAAATGTCAATGCCATACATCTTCTGGTAATCTGTTCCCAGTAAAAACTCTGGGTTGAGTCTGATATTACCTTTCTTATGGGGTATAATTATCTCTTTGATATTTTTCCCAATGGAAGTCATCTTCCCTGATGCACTTTTGAAGTTCTTTTCCTTGCTTGGAAAGAGTTGTTTTTCCCAATTTGGGAAGTGGTGATCCAGATGATCTCTGGCCACTATTGAGCAGTGTTCTTGACTGTGAACGATCAATGGGTGTTGAGCATTGTCTATGCAAACAGTCATCTTTGTGGCTTCCCCATGTATGTATGCCATTCCTTTAGTTGGTGTAACTAGGAATGTTTGTGCATCTTGTGTGTGTGTTCAGTTTCCTGTGGCATGCCTGCTTATAACTGTATGTCCTGAATTTCTAGTGGTGTTTCCTCTTGTTACTCCGCTAGAAATTCCTCTCTTTGTTCTTGTTCTTAATCAGATTGTTCTCTGATGGCATCACCCATAGAGTCTGATTCAGAATCCTCTGTGGAGGCTTCCTCCTCTGAGACCTTCTCAATGTCATAGACTTTCTTCTTTTCCTTTATACAGTTATTGGAATAATGGTCTTTTGAACCACAATTGTGATAAGAATTCTTCTTCTTAGTCACTTCTGCCACTCTTTCTCTGGGTTAGTCTCTAAACTCTACCCTGAATGGTTGTTTCTCTTTGAAAAAACTGCTTTTATATGGGGAATATTTCCCTATATTTCTTCTTTTCCTTATGTCTTGTAAGGTATTTGCAATGTTGTCTATAGTGAAATTATTGTTGCATCTTCATTTCACTGCATGCTCTAGTTCTCCTGACATTTGTGTCAGGAGTTTGTGATTCCTCATCTGAATATTTATTGGAGGATCAATGGCTCCAAGTCTTTTAGACTGTCTGAGGCACCACTCATATGGGTCTTTGTCCACAGAGTACTTGTCATTTTGAAATAACACGGTCTTCTGCCATATACAAGTACCATTGCTGTACTTTGGGATTATTTGACTCTTCCACCATGGCTGATTCTTTCTGCCATGGATTTCTTTCATTTCTGTGTACCAAATACTAGCATGTCCTTTGAATGCTGTGTTAGGTCTAGCAGTAATCCAGTAGTCTGGTATGCTTGGTACATCAATTAATAGTCCAGCAATATAATCAATGAGTTCCATATGATCATATTCTCCTGTTTCAGAGAATTTGGGCCAGCTTGGGGCCTCTGGAGGCTATTTTAAGGCTTCCTTCTCAGAAGAAGACATATTATCTCCATCCTGGTATTGAGATGGATATCTTGCCCTATTAAACAATGTGGCATCTGGTTTGATGTCCTCTTGGTTATATGGATTATCCATAACATGGTCTTGTGGTTGGGGCTTCATGTTATGGTAAACATCAAACAGTTTGTTTATGTCTTGATCCAGAAAATTCCTGTCCCTTTTGCTGTGGTTTTTTTCTTCAAAGACTTGATTCAGTCCTTTTTTTTCTCTTCGGAGGTTTTTCTCAATTAAGCATGTCCCTCTTGAAGAGTTTGGAAAATTTTGTCCATGGAGACTGTTAATGTTTTCATCCTCTCATGGATTTCTTGGAGTTCTGCAAACTGATTTTGAGTCTGCTCAGCAAATTGGGACATTTGTAACCACAGTGCATCACTTTTTGAGTTACTCTCAGGTGTATCAACATTATGTTCAATCTGAGTGGGGTTAATAGTTCTATTAATGGGGCTACTGATTCTAGAAGTATGTACAGATATTTCTGGCTCTTGTGTACTTCTTTCACCAATTCCAACAGCTTCTGGATCATTGGGTCTGACTCTCTCCTCCTTTGGTTGAAGGTGGTCTTGTTTTTGCCCTTGTATTCTTGTCTTCTCCTGCAAACTTCCTGGGATTATGAAGAAAGGTGACTTTTGGCTACTGATCTTCTGGTTCCTGAATGTTGTGAAGCCAATGGAGAGCTGGCTTGGCCTACTCCTTGTGAGCCTGAAGGAATCTGAGTATGCCCTGTCTGGGTCAGTTGTTCTTCTATAGCTTGGATAGTGGCTTGATTCTCCCTTATCCTTTTTTCCCTCACCCTCAGGATTCTGAACTTTCTGGTGGGAATTTGACCTTTGGTTATTATCATAAGTTCTTTGGAGTCTATCTCTTTGAGATATATCTTCTGGCAACTTGCTCCAAGCTCTTCCCAGTGGGATGCTAGGTTGAACCTCTTGTTGTCCATGCTCCATTGAAAAAGCTCTTTGAGGAGTTGGTGGAGCTGAGGATCTTGATCCATATCCTTCCAGTCCTATGGTTTGAGGTTTATTTTGAATTGGAATGTGAATGGCATAGTGGGTATTATTTCTCTCAATGTCTTGCCATCCACCACTGTGTCCAAGGTGTCCTCCTCCATGTCTTCTTGTTCTGGACAAGCCTTCTCTGTCCTCTGGCTGGTTCCTTTGGAAGCCAAGGTTTCTGAGGTGTGCAAGTGACATATCAGTGTTTTTAAGCAGTCAACAACTTAATTTTCTTAGGTTATTTACCTTTGACTCTGCGTTGTACAAATTTGCTATCTACTGCTTTTGGAAATTTGCCTTTGGAGGTTACAACTGGGTTAATATTTGTACTATTCCCTGTACAAGTGGTTGAGGTTGGTTTACCTTGTATTGATACAGAGGTTCATTGTTTTTTATTCCTCTCGGTGGCAATTGGTTTCCACTTTTTTTCTGTGATCAGGCCTTCACTGTGCCTCTTTCCTTTGCCCTTGCTTCCCTCTGGTTCTGAGGGTGTCACTGGTGTGTTGGCCTGTGACTGGGTCTCAAGTGGGATTTAGTTTTCTTCCGCTGAATCAAACAGGCAAAGAGGGCTTAATGTCAGTTAAGACTTCCTAAAATTCTGTGTGCACGTCTAAGAATGGCCTCTGGGTAATATATTTCTATATTGTACCCTTGTATTATGACAGTGGACTTGAAATTAACAATTACATGTTGTAAATACAGCTTATGGATATATGGTACACTGTTTGTATACCAGTATCTCACAGATTGACTTGTAATTAGCAAGTGCAATCTGTAAGTGGTTATGTAAAGGATAATTGAAATTATCAATATACCCAACCATGCCTCTAATACTGTTGGTTTTACAGTAAGAGGTGTCCTTTTTATTTAAAAAAAGGACTCAATTGATGGCTTAAGGTATTTTAATATGGGAAACACACCAAAAATAAGGGTTTTGTGGTGATTAAATTGAAATCAACCATGCAATAAGGCAATGAAAATCAAAGAAAACACAGTGGTAAATAGTATATACCACTCAAAAAATCAATATAAGATATATACTATATTTATTTTTTAATGAAATTTACACCTAAAAAAACAAACAAAAGTGTCAGAATGAACAAAATAAGAGAAAAAACTTACTTATAAGGTCCAAAAAGTCTAAAAACACAGCCATGCCCAAAAGATGTTAGGCTGAGTCTATGAAGAGGTGATAATACTAGTATTTAAAACCTAAACTATGACTGTGACATGGGTAATAATTATTAAAAAAGTTTGAAATGAAAATATAAGGGCTTTACTAAATAGATTTTTTGTGGTGGTGAGCATTGTTGAAAGCCCAGGGTGCAGCTTTACCAATTGGGTTATCATAATAAAGACTACAATACTTAAAATTAGAAGTATACCTGTTTATTTTCCAAGATTATAACTGTTTTTGACACTTATACTATGTAGTAATTCAATATCAGGATGAGGAAACCTTTTCTGGTGGAGAAAAGGTCCCTTTTTATCCTAAAACTGGGTGAAAAAGGCTTGTAGACATTTGCACATAGAGGAAGTGAAGATTTTTCACTTCCAGATACTAGCTTGTGGCTTTCATAGTTCCTGTATGCTCTATATTGGGCTCAGAGGTGGTTTTGAAACCACATCTGGGCAGTTTTCACCAATACAGGGTGAAAACTTTCATCTGGGGACCACATAGCCCTCTTCTGATGTGTATGATGTGGAGAATGCTGTACAGAACCTGTACAGGGCCCTGGTATTGACCAAACTATGAGGTATTGAAGTATAAACAAGCTCCTTTGTCTGCTTGGCAGTCATAATCATACTTATGGGAGAATATCCCACATTAACACTGTATTGGTCTAACCGTGGGATTTCAAGCTTAAAACTGCCATAGCTTTGTCAGTTTTTGAGATATCAAGCTCAACGTTGGTTCATTGTGTAGCCCTAGATGTGTTATACAAAATGGTACCTCATTTGATATGGTTATCATTAAGTATGGCAAAGTTTGCCATGTACAAGATCCTTTGTACATATATATGTTTTACCTAAAAACTGTAGGGAGCTTGTTTTCCCCATAACGTTTGTTATAGATGGGACATAGGGAAATGGATGGCACCATCAGATAGCCCTGATTGTGCTCTTTCCAAAGAGACCCCACTTTAGGTATCTCACACTAAAACTGTAGAAGTTAGATGAGAGGTGAATATTTTATGGGTATTGGTAAAAACACATAAGGGATGGTTTTTAAATGAAATATGGCTATTTATGGCATTTATGATGCCATTAATGCCATTTGTGGCATTGAACATTCCATTTGGGCCGTTAAAAATTCCATTTATGACATCAACAGTGCCATTAATGGCATTATCAATGCAATATTTCTGATGCCATTAATGCCATTTATGGAATCAACAATGCCATAAATGAAATTAACAGTGCCATACATGGCATTAACAATTCCATTTATGGTATTAAAAATGCCATTTATGGCATTAACAGTGCCATAAATGGAATTAGCAGTGCCATTGATGGCATTATCAATGAAATATTCTTGATGCCATTAATGCCATTTATGGCATCAACAATGCCATTTATGGCATCAACAATGCCATTTGTGGCATTAAGAATGCAACATTTCTGATGCCATTAATGCCACAAATGGCATTCATAATGCCATTAATGGCATTATAAATGCAATAAATGGCATAATGCCATTTATGTAACACCATAAATTGCATTGTTAATTCCATTTATGTAATACCACAAATGGAATTTTTGATTCCATAAATGGCATTTTTGATGCCATTTATGTTATAGTTAAGGCCATTAATCCCATTTTTAAGGCCAATGTTAAGGCCATTCATGCCATTTTTAAGGCCAATGTTAAGGCCATTTATGGCATTGTTAAATGCATAAATGGCATTTTCAAGGCCATTAAATTCAATTTATGCCATTGCTGTAATGCCATTTATGCCAATTTTCTGGCCATAAATGGCATCTGTATGTCATTCTTGATGCCATTTATGGCATTATTATGTCATTAGTAATGCCATTTATGGCACTTTTGATGTGATAAATGGCACTGTTGATGCCAAAAATCAAATTTCAACTTCCACTCATCATAAATTACATTTTGAATTCAATTTATGTCATAAATGGCATTTTCAATTTAATTACAAACATGAACAAAAAAACATAAAAAAACATGGACTTTTTGGGCGTACAAATTCTTTTGCAAAAAAAATACCAAAATGTTTGGCTTCTGGTTTATTATTCTCAACATTCTCACCTTCGTTTTAAAAAAATATTGAAATTCATAAGTGGGAACATTTTTAATGAATTTTTTCTAAAAAAATGGGCCATTTTACCAAATTTCCCAAAAAAATAATTTGAAAAAATTTGGGGACCTTCACATCCCATGTTGGAAAAAATATGGCAAAAAAAATGTTAAAAATTCTCAAAACTGAGCCTGAGGAATTTTTATAAAAAAATTAGGTTACTTACGTGTTTTTACCATAAAATTACATGTTTTGGCCATAATTTGGTAAAAACACGTAAGTTTATGGTAAAAACACGTAAGGGCTTATGTGTTTTTACTAAAAGCTTACGTGCTTTTACCAACAACCTATTTTATTCACCCTTATTTTGGTCATAACTTCTGTAATTCTGGTGCTAGCTCAATTTGGCTAGTACCATTGAATAGCCCTGACTTAGAGCTTTATTATGAAGAACCATTTAATTGGGTTAACTCTCTTTCTCTGGATTTTAGATGAGGGGTGAAAATTAAGGTTTATGCTCAGCAACAACTTTGAGCAGGAATAAGTTTGTTATTCTTTGTCCTGTGATGATGGGACTTGTGAATTTTGCAAGGGGTGGGGTTCCTCTTTCTTTTGCTACCATTTGAGCTTATTTTTCTCATCTCCATGTTTTGGTGGTATCTTGGCTATACCATTGATTTATGGTATTTGGCTGTCATGCTTGTTCTCTGGTTTTGAGTCACAGGCTGACATTTCCAGAAGGTGTGTCTTGAGAAATGTGAATTGAATCAAAGCCTGGGTTTCCTTGATAAATGTTTAAAAAGGTAATTGTTTTGTTGATGAGTGTTCTGCATTATTGTAGGAAGATTCAGCTAGAGGGTGCCAGATGGGCCAGTCATCTTTATGGTAACTGACATAAATCCAAAAATTCTGTTCTCAAATATGATTTACCCTATGTGTCTTTCAATCTGTTTCAGGGTGAAAGGCACTTGAAAGATCTCTTGATATCTGGAGCTACTGAAATAATTGGGTCCATAATGATGGAACAAATAAGGAACCTCTATCCTGAGCATACTAACTTGAAGTCCATGCTTGGGAAAGAAATGCCTAATGAATATTTGAGCTAAGTGCAGGGAATGTATTGTTGAAGAATTTGGAATGGGGATTTCCATTTTTGTGAATCTGTCCCCAACCTGTAAAATTAAATCAAAGCTGTTTGACAGGGGAAATTGAGTGATAAAGTTGATTTATAATAAACTACAAGGACCATATGGAATTTGAAGAGGCTTGAGTAATCCAAACTTTTTATGGTGAATATTCTTGTTTCTTGAACATTTTTGACATGGTGACACATAGTCCTTGATGATTTGATCCATGCCAGCCCAATAAGAATCCCTCTTAATATGATTTAGGGTCTTTTCCTGTCCAGGATGGCCAGCTAACAGTGAGTCATGATGTGTTTGAAGGATATCCAATTTAATTTCATGAGCTCTTGGGAAACTACTCTATCCTTGAATGATAGTAACTTGGCTTGAGATTCAAGAGAATAATCTGAAACTGGGTCACCACTTTCTGGATGCTTGAATATATCTTTATAGTCTCTGTCTTGCCAAAATTATTTTTGCATTTGGTAAACTTAATCCTATACCATTTCAACCTTAATTGTGATGCATATTCATTTTTAAATTTCATCTTTCTTGAGAACTTGATTAAAATTTTGAAAATTCTTGCTAATGAATTCCTCCCCCCTCTTTGGGTATATGTCATCCCAATGTGACCAGGCATTTGTTAAAGTGGCCAGCCTGTCTGGGCAGTAAGTGATAGTGAAATGAAGCTCAGAAAACAAATTAAGCCCAGAGCCTTTACAGAAATTGAGAGCTTTGAAAAACATGAAAAACCAATGAGAAGAATGGTCTTTCAAGAATTCAAAGGAATTAGAGAGAGAAAAAAGGAAGCCTCTCCAGTGCTTAAGAGCCAAGAATATTCCAAGGAGTTCCTTCTCATGAGCTTCATATTTGAGTTCAGCTAGGAGAAGCTTGAAACTATCAAATTAAATAGGATGATTTCCTGAGTCATTAACCTGAATCAGTACCACACCCAAGGCATCATAACAAGCTTCAGTCTCTACAATATCTTGTAGAGAAGAATTGATATGATACAGGATAGAAGCAGTGATGAAAGCTTCTTTGAGTACTTGAGACTGGCTAAGAGCTCCCTCATTGAAGATAAAGGAAGAATCTTCTTTATGGAGGGAAGTAAGAGAACTGATTTTTTTGGAATAGGTTTTAATGAAAAAACAATAAAAGTTGGCAAAGGCAATAAAGGCTTGAAGGGTCTTGATGTTCTTGGGCTGAGGCCAATTGAGGATTTGCTGAATCTTTGAAGAATATGTCTTGAGGCCATCACTTGAAACAACATAGCCCAAGTATTCCACACTTGAGGAATAGAATAAACACTTCAAGGCTTTAGCAAACAGATTATTGTCCCTCAGGCTTTGGAGGACAGAGGCCACATGTTTGACATGTTGCCCCCAAAACTAGAAAAGACCATAATATCATCTAAGTATAGTACTAAAAAATATCCAAAAGATCTCAAACGATATCATTGACAAGATTTTGGAATGAAGCAGGAGCATTTGTCAAGCCAAATGGCATAACCAACTAATCATAACTTAAATATTTGGCTCTTAAGGCAGTTACATGCTCATTCTCCTCTTTAATTCTCAGGGGATTATCAGCAAAATGTAGATCTATCTTGGAGAGGATAGTGGACCCCTTAAAGATGGCAAAGTCTGGTTAATTGGAGGAACAGTATAAATCTTATTCCTAGTTACAGAATTGACTTTGCAATAGTCAACATACAAACGTAGGCCACCATCCTTTTTCTTGACAAAAAGGACTGGTACTTGGGTTGAAGAAGAGCTTAGCCTTATGAAAACTTTCTCTAAATTCTCTGAAATGTAGGCCCATAGTGTCTCTGACTCATTTTTTGATAGAGATTAGATAACACCAACTGGAGGTAAAAATCCCTCCAATTCAATATGATGATCATAGGTATGGTGTGGAGGAATATTATCTGCTTTTATCTTGGAGAATAAATCCAAATATTGGTGATAAGAAGGAGGGACTACCTTCAGTACAGTTTACTTTTTTTACTCAGAATTTCCCAATTTAATGAATAATAAGATTGAAAATAATTATAATAATGAAAATATATTCTGATTATGGTGTAAAATTATTTATATTATTTGATTAAATAATATAAATAGAAAATATATTATAAGAATCATATATCAATATTTAATAATGAATACATTTATACCAATTTATTATTGTTATCAACAAATAATAAATGCAGAAGAAGCTTTCATTTAATAATAAAAAACAATCTATAACAATAATATATCCAATATTAAAGCTATATATTAATATAAATACTATCTATATTAATAAAATTATTTTTAAAAATGAAAATAAAGAGAAAAATAAATTACTTTGAACACTTGATATAATAATTTTGAGTGAATTTATGCCTAATAGCATTAATACAGCTTTTTTAAATTTTATTAGAATACAAATAAGAGGAAATTACACATGTTTCTATTTTAACATGGATTTAGCAAAACCAATAGGATATTGGATGAATAACATCAAAACAAGTGGTTACCACAAAATGGACATTTTGTCTTTATTAATGGAATAGTCTTTATATATAAACAATCAAGAAATTATCTTTTAATTGAATTCTTTAATGTTTTTGATGTGTCTCTGGGGGAAAAAGAGGAAGCAGCAGTCCTTTTATGATAAATATCCCCCTTATATTAGACATTTACTGAGGTTATCCACTGTAATTGGTCAGCATAATGGGTTTTGGTGATCATTACATCATTATTGAACCTTTTTATCTCATTATTACACCATTTTTTACAGTTATCACTATAACTTCAATTTGATGACATCATAAGCTTAGAAAATGATTCATTTTTGTGAATTATAGTAGTATTGATGATAAAAATCATTATATACCAGTTTTATATATTATTCAGCTGTTAAGCTTAAAATAAGATTAGAGTTAATGATCATAAATGATCATTTTTAAGCCTAAACTTTGATCCTTAATAAATGTCAAGTTGTTGATAATAAAAAAATTTGGGGAGTGAATGCTAATAGCTTGGAATGTCCCTACTAAGCTTCCAAGAGGATTTAATTACATCATCAAAAATATTTTTTTTGATGATTTTTCTTGTAACTGATCTTTTCTGTTGAAATTTACTATTTTGGACTTCAAACCATGATTTCATAGAGTTGTACATTGAATATCATGATAAAAGCTGCATCATTATTCACTTATAAACTATCATAATCTGAATATGTACTTTTTTAAGCTTGAACCACTTTTAATTTAAAGTGGTCAACAGCTATTGCTATTTTTCCCAGTATCACCTTATAGTTTTTGACCTTGTTTATAATTTGACAAATACATTTTGTATATTTTTTTTACTTTTATTTTGTGGTACATTTATTTTTGAAGAAACTCTTTATCATTTTTAATTCCAAAGTTATGAGCTAAAAACCATGGATATATGCACTTATCCTAAAAGTACATATACCCATGTTATCTCAGTTTTCTTGGTTTTACAGATATGATATGAAGACTCATATATGTAGAAATTGATGGTGAATCTAATGGTGTAATTTGTTACATCTTTTTATTCATTGGTTTCTGAGATAATCAAGAAGTTATTTCTTTTTGTGGAATTTTTATTTATTTTGATATTATAGTTTCAATTCTTATTGTTAGAATATGTTTTGTGAAGTTTCTTCGTGAATTTTTTGTATATGTGATCATATCTCAAAGGGTCTCAATAATTAATAGGGATACTATAAGAAATATCAGAGACAGAAGATAAAATGAGATACTTTCAATATTTTTTGAAACTAGTTTTCAGAGTGTATAATTGTGCTCTTGAATTAAGTAAGTGAGAAACATTGAACACATTATTATTTGCACTCAGGCTTTTCCATTCTTCCTAGGGAAGCGTCTTAATGACCCAGGTCTGTATTGAGGTCTCTTGAATCATTTTTCAATTGGATGCTTTCAACCACAATAAGTGCATAAGCCTTCCTTAATTCTCCTCTCCTTTTGAGAAAAATTAATTTTTTTCCTTATTCAGGAGAGCAGCATGAGGATTCTCCTTAGAGCTTTGAATAATCTTCCTCTTCTTATTCTTCTTGTGATGATACTTCTTGGAAAATGAATTTTGAGGAGGCCTGAGGGAATTCAATCCAGTGAATGGAGACTTCTTCTCTTGATGACTAACCTTTTCTTTCTTCCTCACATGGTATGTGGTATCTAACTCAAGGGTAATGTCCATGAGTTCTTGAAGGCTATCAAAGCTATCAGGGTGAAAAGCCAATTGTACCCATAGCGTTGATTCCAAGCCTCTTATATAAACATTAATATATTCCCTTTCCCCCCAATCTCCAATTCTTTACATTAAGCTTCTGAAATCAGCAATGAACAGAGGGAAATGATCACTTTCCTTCATCCTTAAATTTTCCAACTCTTTCTCAGCTTTCCTGACTTCATTGGGATCACCAAACACAGCAAATAACTGGGTTTTAAACAACTGCCAGTTATTTAGAAGATAAGATGGGTCTTCATTAGAGATACTTAAAAGATATGGTTCAATCCATTTTCCAGCTCTATCAGTGATAAAAGAGGTTGATTAAAGAACTTTATTACTGTCAGAGAAGGAATTTTCTTGGTAATTATGTAATATTAATTGACAGGATTGGATAAATCCTCTCAATTTATGGTCTTGATTACCACCAAAAGAATTGTGTGCCTTCATGGATGGAGTATTGAATTTTGGGGCTCTTTCATTGTCCTTTGGAGAAACTGCTTGAGTGAGCTGTCCCATGAATTGAGTCAACTTATCCATCATCTTGAGCACATTGGGTACAGCTTTAGTAACAAGAGGTTGATTAGAAAGGGCTATATTGGGGGCCTAAGAATCTTTAGGGGAATCTGCAAATTCAGCTTCCACTTCAGTCTCCTCATATTCTTCCTGTTCCACAGACTCACCCCTATTCATCCTCAGCTTCAGCCAATCTGCTCCTATGCCATTGAGAAATGCCAGGATAAACACCCAACAAGCTAGAGAATGACCATTATATTCTTGACTTCATACCTAGTTTTCTGGAGGATGCTTCTCCTTCCATTGGTGTTCCTCTGTCCAGCGTTTTACTCAGTTAATGTCCGATGGTGTGTGGTAAAGAGGAACACTTGCTGTATGAGTTAGAACAGGTTGACTTCTTTGAAATCTTTTATTCTTGGCTGAGGGGCTATTCTGAACAAGAATTATTCTCAAAGTAAGAACAAAACTTGATGATAATTTGAGAATAAAAGTGAGGCTTGACAAAATCAAATAAAGCTGGAATGCTTAGGAATAAATCATAATCTTGAGGTGAAATCAATGTGAATGATTCTTGAAGGATGATGATGACAGAGCCAAAATCTTGTGAATAATCAAAGAACTTAAAATCAATGTTGATAAATAAATAAATAAATTCAATAAAGAAAAATCAATATCAATTACATCTTGAGGATTTGAGTCAATTACTGAATATCTTGAGCAATTGAATTCAAATCAATAAATCAAATCAAATCTTGAGTATCAATAGGCTACTGTGAGGAATCAAAATGAAGTCAGTCAAATCAAAAAAATCTTGATGTCAAATCAATTTATTCAGGAATACCAACTACAAGCTAAGAAATCAATTATTTAGGAATTCAAAATCAACAAGTAACCAATCCAAATTCAATAAAGAACCCTGAATTTCTGAATCAATTGCAATAAATAAAGAAGTGTTAAAAAACTGAATTCAGGAAAAAGAGAAATTTTGAATTGATTAAAAATTGAGAATAGAGTGAAATGGTCAGAAATTATGAAGAGATGAGAAAGAATGTCAACTTTCATATGAATAAAATGAATATGTTGAAAATTGATGAGAATCATAAAAACATAAAAAGGCCATGATTGATTAATGAGAGAAAGTAATAGAAATTAATGAAAAGAAAGAAGCAATTATGAGCTAATTCATATAATGTCAAAGGGGCTCTTCTAAGTGAAAAGGGCCTGGAACTCTATGAGCCTGTGAGATATGTATGACATACCCATAAGGGCGCAAATAGCTTTTTATACAGTTGATTTAGTCTTAAAAAGACTTATCAATTGAATTCAAAATAGAAAAATAATGAAAAAAATAAGCATAACTTTCTTTTGGATAAACAAATATATGTTGATTATGTCATTTTTGTAATTTACACCAAATATGACCTAGGGTAGACCCATGGGGTGTTATACACAGAACTGGCTATTTCTTATGTTATTATAAGATTTAGGAATCTCACAGTAAAATTGTAAATTTTTTAATATTTTTTCCAAATTGTTGAATTGAAGCTTAACTGAGCTCAATTTTAAAGTTGCTAAGGTTTATGCAAACATATCAAAACTTTAGTTAAAATTGAGGGTGGTTGATACTTACTGAATTGGCTAAGAATTCACCATACAGGAGTTAAATCCTGTGTGAGCTAAATTAAAAGTGATTGAAGGCCATAGTATGGCTTTAAATAAATAAAAGGGAAAAACCATGCAGAAAGGTGGGACAAAGGAAAAAGACTAAATAGAGTCAGGGTACCCAACTGTTGGTATCTCAAAGGACTCTTTTACGTTTTTGAACCTTTATTGGAGGATTTTCAACCTTATTTCAATTTCAAGATTATATATTGATTTAATAATAAAGTTTTAACTGATTTTATCCCAATTTGAACAAAAATTTCAAGCTTCCAAAGGTTAAATCCCTATATGCAGGCTTGAAATCAAGGCTTCAAGAACTTTCAATCATTAATTGAGCTTATAAAAGCTTGAAAATTAAATTGATAAGTTTTAAAACCTTATCAAAAGTTAAGATTTTGTGTTTATTGTTATTTTACATGGAAAATAGCAATAACTTCAAAAACTCACCAAAAGTCCAATTATTAATTGATTTTCTTGCGCATTTCACACAGGTTGAAATTTGATATTATCTGTGTATACAATAAGCTTTAAGTAGGTTTTTTGAATAGGATTAATTGGTAATTACCCTTGAAATTAACCTTTTTAATAATTCATACTTAAGATTAGACTTTTTTAAACTTTAATTGAAAATTCAGCTTAAGGAATTTCTCCTTGAAACATTTTTTTAAGTTTTTCACATTATGAACTTCAAAATCAAATAAACTTATTTCAAATTTCCGACTGAAATAATCAATCCAAAGACTATCAAAGTTACTCAAAGTTAAGAATAACACTGGTAGCTTTAGATAGGGATGAAAATTAAGCTACCTTAACTTAAGAACCTTATTTTCAAGCATACTTCTTCAACTTTAACCTTAGATCGCCCTCTATATTCATTATTAATCATGAGATCTGCTCTTCAGGCCAAAAGAGAGCCTTTACATCACTGATTTTTCCAATAAATATTAAAAATTTAAACAGGTGATGTTCTATGAAATATAAAATATTATTATTAAAATTATTTCTTAAGTATTTTCATTATTTATAAACTTTCAAATTAAAGAATTGAAATAATAGATTTCATATTGTTATTTTAATCACCAATAATACATCTTATCTTATAAAACTATTGTCTTAAATATATTTTAAAATCCACAAATTCCTCCAAACAACTCTAAAATCTTATTTGATCATGAAAATGCTGATTGGGTCCTTTGAAATATTAACTTTGGAGTGTTTCATCCTATAGACATTGCTTAATACTATAGATTTTTCTGTTTGAATAATTGTATTAAATAGATATTATAAGTAAGTTTCCTCTAAAATTCTATATCTTTTTTTATCTAGTATTAGTTCTTTATATAGAATTTTTCTGTAAGAATTATCTTTTCACAGTGTGTGTGATATTACTTCTATAAATAACATTTATATTACTTATAAGTGGCTAAATATTAATACTTTCCATGTGTAATTTTCTCATTGAGAGATTTATACTTCTTATTATTATAGCTGTAAGTGACTATAGTAATAACAACATAACTATAGCTTATTATAATTATTAACCTTTTTTAATCATTAAATTATTTAATAATAATTAAGTTTTTATATATATAATTATTTTTGACAATTATCTTGATTTTTGGTTAAAATATTTAATAATATTATCTTTTCTACAGAGGAAAGTAATAGTAATCTTGATATTTGTTACTATTATCAAGAATTTCACACACAAACCTTACACACTGAGTAACCTGGAACTGACTTATGGAGGGCTCAGATGGAATAAGAATGAATACACTTAATAGTGTAATAAAAATGGTATTTCTAATGAATGTAAATATAAGAAAGCATAAGAAATGAGAATAGGAGTCAAGAATGAAAGAGCCTGCCACAAAAACGTCAAATTACACTGTTTCAATCTGTCAGAAAGAAAGAGAAGGGTGGATTAGGATATGGCCACCACAACTCTACTGAACGGGCAAGGAAATGCAAATACAAACTTAATACCAATAAATTATATATTAGAAAAGGAATAATAAAAATATTTATCAAATATATCAATTAACTGGAGCAAAGTCCCCAAGGGAGAAAGAGGGGCTTTTATATGTGAGAATCCACCAGCCCTGATCCAAAGAGTGAATTTTATGGAGAGGAATCAATTATTGAATTGATTTTTATAATACAGCCCCTGTATGGATTTACAGGGCTTGTGAAAGTGGTGTTGTGAAGTTGGGTTATCATACAGTTTTAGACTTTTTAATCCAACATGTACAAGTATTGATAGGCTGTATGCATGTTTCAGAAAGAAGGTTTAGTTTGAGTACCCTTACCCTTGAAAGGTGGCTGTGACAGATTTTTGGTGAAAGATAATACAGAAAACCTTTGTTTGCATTTGAAATAGTGCTTATGAAATATATTTCTATTGATAGTTGTGATAAAAAGCTGTTTTTTTGAAAATAAAATGATAAAACTTCCACTTTTTCAATTTTAAGAGTAGTTAACTTAGAACCAACTGAGTGATTTCAAAATCATCATATATGATTTTCATTCCTTGTATTATAAGATGCTTTAATAGAACTATTCTCAGATTAAATCAATTCTTTTAAAGCTTTTATAATGAGATTTCTTCTATTTGATAATAGGCTTATTTCTTAAGATTATTGAATATTATTACAAAGATTTAATTATGAAGGTCTTTTGACTAAAAGAAGCTGTTAGAAAAGCTTCCTTTGGTTTCATAGCTAATTATTTTTCATAAATCTTTGGTATACCTAAGAGTCTCAATATGCATCAAAGCATATCCATAGTGAACTTTGGACATTTTAATCAAGTTTTTAATAAGGGGTTTGATATGTGATATCATTTCTCATTCAAGTAGATTTATTCAGAATATTAATTTATAATTGAATGGTCTGTAGAAAATATCCATGAATAGAGTTACAACAGTAATATAGCTTACAAATACTCCATAATACACCTTTATTAATCCAAATTATATTAAATTCAGGTGTATATAATTTGAAGAAAGTTGATTTAAAGAAATAGATATGCATAAGGAGAAAACCAGGTAGCCATTTTCATTGAGGGGAGTGAAGGTAAGGTAATAGAGAATAGTATATGAGTCAATTTACATAGAAAATTTCTATCATTACTAGTAATATGATAGCTTAATATTTAAGGTTTTTTTACTAGATCAGTCTTTTAATAGGTGATGATAAGATAACTCTTAGTAAATAAAGTTCCTTGATATTTGTAAGTATATAGACTAAGTTAAGCTATAGCTTATAATTTGTTTTGTAATGGGCTACAAATAATCAAAATTTCAAATTATTATATTTTCACTTTTTGCATATATATACAAGCTGAGAGATTATAAAAATATTATCATGGACAACTATTAATATATATCTCCCAGAGTCAAGAGAGCTTATTTAAGATCTTTATTAATACCAAATTAGATGGGAAATAACCTTTTATTATCATTCTTTGAGATATGGAAAAATATCCAGAAAAGGTTACAAGAATATATAACCAACCAATGACCAAAATATTTAAGGATATGATAATAAAAAACATACCTCAAAGAGATAATTATAAGTTTATTTTTCTCTCAACAAAGTAATAATCATCCAGCGTTCTTATAAAGAATGAAAAAAAAATTAATTATTAGTATATCTTAAATATAAAGATAGTTGCAAATAAATATTATAGTGTAATTAATACCAATTTTTTAATATTGAGAAATCTAAATTCCTCAAAATGTGATAATCCTGTAGGTAAATTTATCAAATGAAATTACACCATCAGATTTATCATTAAAAAATACATGTCTTTTGATTCTATAATTAATATTTATTACAAAAACTATCTTATATACCTGCATATATGCACTTTTTACTAGTTTCTATGTGGAAATAATTTTCTCATGACAAATATTGAAATATTTATGATTTTCTTGTTGAGTCTATTTAGTAGCTCAAAAAAGTAAATAAAATCTAAAACTATTACTGTGGTACTGTAAAAATATTTGAAAACAAAATCAAAGCACAATATTATAAATTAACTGTGTTAATGTAAAGCTTGAGAGACCTGTTTTCAGAAGTTTAATATTAATAAGCATTTGGAAAAGAAGTAACCAAAGTAAAGCAAAATTATAATTATATCAATTATATTATCAGATTACTACTTTTTAAAGAGACTTTTAACAAATAGCAATACTCATTGATGATCATGAGGACCTTTTAAAGTGAAAAGGGCCTCCTTACCCCCCTTTTGGGGACCTTTAGGGGCTGTTAAGCTCCTCAAATTTTTGAAGAATAAAGTATTTCACTCTGGAGGCTTATTTGGGGGGTTTATACCATCAACACTGAAGTCCAAATAGGCCAAATTTAATAAATACAGGATGAAGAAAATCTTCACAGTCCACATAAGAACTTCTATTATGTGTCTAGGCTGTTTGGATGACTATCCTTACCGATAATGAGAGTCTTATAATTCAAACAGCCAATATTGTGGGTATAAAGTGAGTGACAGATGGTACAGGACTGGTCCAGATCAATATTAAAGAAAAAACTTCCAATCCAGATATATCAGTAAATATTGAAGATATTGAAAATTTAACTATGAACTATTGAAGGCATTTATTAAATATTCGATTTTCTATACTTAATTTGTTTTCTTCTCAGAAATTTCAGACACTGTAATTGCTTCCAGGCTTTTTTATGTATATGTGTACATCAGTATGTGGCCTCAAAACCCTAAAATCCCAATGTCTCAATGGGTTTTTGGAGGTATGAGAGTATTAATAATACAAAATTTGAGGAATTTATTAGCTCTTCAGTTTACTATAATCCTTGATACAGAGGTATTGGAGTGCTACAGCAAGGCCGCGGTTTCCTTAAATAACTGTTTTCACAAAGCCTATATTTTGGCCTTAAAGCCTTTGAGCCACAATTTTTCTATAAGATTTGGTAATAAAATACTTCCAAGTATCTAACATTAAATATCCAAAGGAGAAAGATAAATTTCTTCAGCTTTTCTAAAGTCTTTTACAAACCCTCCTTTACTTATGAAGGGGCTTCTTTAAAGTAAAGGTGAAAATAAGCTAGTCCCTGAAGCAAAAGTGTTACCAAAGAAGAAGTGACACCATTTCAAAGATCTCACCGAGGGCTTCCCAGATCTTACCATCTTCATGTTGATTTTATGAAAGATTTGCAAGATAGATGAGATGTCAGAATAAGATTTTTATCATTGAGTACTTGTAACAACTCTGACGTGCTATAGCTTGGGAAATAATTCTAGAGTTGGGATTTGAATGGTATTTTTTATATGGGATAACATCAGATTTAAAAATGGAGATCTCTAAATTGTATTTTCTTTTTAACTTCTCCATTTCAGGATTCAATTTCAAGACCATTATTTATGGTATGTGAATGTCATGCTGGTGTTCTGTTTATAGAGTCACAGGCTGACAACTATAAAAACTTGATCATTCTCTCACTAAGCCCTTCTGTTGAAGAAAGTGAATAAAAATATACTATTTGATAAATATGTGATTCAGCCAGGTCTTTTGATATGACCCCAGACTTGATGTCAGCCTGTGAAACCAAAAAGAGAACCAGCATGAAATCCACATGTCATATGTGAGCCTTGAGGTATATTTTATATACCCAAATAGGCCACAATTATCTTAAAAATAAATTTTGAATTATGCATAACTCATAAGTCATGCATATATCTAAAATTCATCATTTTAGATTTCAGAAAAGATGAATAGCTTTTTATTGAGTAGGTAAGTCCATGGATTTAAGTCCAGATTTGGATTCTACACAAAAATTCACCTAGGGTAGCTCCATAGAGTGAATAAGCTCAAATTAACTTTTTGAGGTGGTAATATGGAAAATACTTCAATAAGACATAAAAAATCTGTGAAAATTTGGTTATTCTTAATTTCACGCCAAAATAATGGGAAAGTGAGAAATCCCATGTTACATATACACTAAGAATAGTGTTATGCATGTTTTGGGCAATTAATATTATGGTATTCTTACATGGACCTTTGGTACACCCATAATGGATATCTCACTTGAAGCTTTATTTTCTATTTTGACGTGAAAAATAGGCAAGGGGGACAAAAGACATCAAAGAGAGCCAGGGTACCCAGCTTCTGAGGCCTCAGAGGTGTGGATAGCTCTAAAGCTTGGATCCATGGATGATCTTGGCCCAATTATTAAACTAAAACATGTTGGGAACTTGGTTATCATGTTACAACTACAGTAAATCTTAAGAAAATAGTAAATAACCTGCTATTTTGACGTGCCAAGGAGGTAAAGAGCTACTTAGACTACTTTAACCATGTCAATTCTTAATTAATTTCCATTGATAAACCCCAAAAGAGTAATTAAAACCCTTTTTGGACTTGTATCCATTGATTTACCTCATAGCAACCAGTAAAACACTGATATTTGCAATTCTATGTAGAAATGAGGTAAAAACTTCAAAAATTCATTGAAAATACAATTCTTAATGAATCTTTCTGAAACTTTCAGGACCAATGGAGAACTCTATTATCTATTGTAAAATCCAAAAGAATTACAGTTTTACTAGTAAAATTGAAAGTTCTACTTACAGTCCATTTCTGACTATTCTAGGTGAAACACTGAATCTTCACAAATTCACAGTAATTACAACCTGTGATGAAATTTCCAATAACATTGATAACTTTGAGAAATAAATGATTTTTTTGAACAAAAGATGATTTACAGATGTTACTCCTTTTATTCTTAACCATATTGGGGTTGGTAGTCACATAAAAGCATCAACTAAGCAATTATGAGAATCTTATGTGACAACAGATGATGTAATCAATAATCCAAAAAGTTTTATTGTTTTTTCACTCACTGGCTTTTCAGTTTGCTCCATGGAACACCTCTGTGAGCTGTTGTTGACTTAAAAGAGGCCTCCTCTTGCTGTTTTTTTCATATCATCATCTTATTATCCATTTATATCATTGTTACCAGCAAGTAAGTATTAGTTAAAGCTATTATTAAGTGTTTTAATTATTTCAGAATCAATCAGAAAGACGTGAAATCATAGAATCCAACTATATATTGCTGTAATAAAACTATAAATACATTTTGATCCCTTAAATCCACAATTCTACGTCAAATCTCTCTATCTTATCTTTCAATAAGCTCTTTGGAATATTAGTGAGTGATTTATCTTTAATTCTTAAAGTTTTTCTCTAAAAAATTAGTTTTCTTCAAGAATTATGTTTATAATTATTCTTGAAAAAAATAATTATATATTAAAACAATTTTATTATTTTAATAAAAGAAGTTTTATTATTAAAATCTTCTTGTAATTGATTCTTGTAGACAATACTGCTCACAGTTGAAATCACTAGTAGTGTTTAACACGTGAAAGAAATAATTCTTTATCTATTTCATTTTGATTATAATATTATTTTATTATTATATTTCATAAGAACAGACATAGTACTGTTGATTAATAGTAATATTATCATCAGTTTCATAGTCAAATCTTACACCATAGATACTGGTATAGAAAGTACTGTACAAATAAATTTTGTACAAAGAGGTAAGTTTCAAAATCAATGATATATGACACTTATAGAAATGGGATCAGAATTACAGAAGAAATAAACACTTTCAGCTTGGATTAATACCAAATAAGCAAAAACCTGATTTCCATCTCTAATATAGCTTATGCATATTTAATGAAAACCACATATAAAATGGTATGCTTATTGAAGCCCTCAGTGAGATCTATCTAATGGAATAATTCATTTCCAGTAGAGCCCCTACTTTAAGAAGTACCATTTAGACCTTTTTTACTATATAAACACGTTTTTCATGGTTAATATAAAGGACATTCATATATCTTATTGTTTTCAATCTTTATCTTAAAAATATATATATCCAATTCATGTGATTATACTTCCAAAAATGTATGAATAACGTTTTCTTCTGATTAATTTCTCATTTGATAAATATTTAATTTATATTTAGAATTTATTTTATCTTTAAAGAAAATAAGAAAAATTTCTCATTGAATATTGAATTTTAAAAATACATAAATGATATGTTTTTCACTAATTTGTTTTACAAAATATAATAATACTAAAGATTTTGAAATATTCTTTTTTCTGCCAATCTAACCATGAAGTAAAATGATATCCCTGCTAGTGGGGGTAGCAGGTAAAGCCTGTTTGAAACCTGAGTAAAAACCCTGATTCTAAAATTGGAAAATCTTTTCAGATATAACTAGCCACAGTGTCAGCCTGTGACTCAAAGCCAGAGCACAAGCATGACAGCCAAATACCACAAACCAATGGTAGAGCAAAATACCACCAAAGAATGGAGCTGAGCCAAACCAGCTCAAAATTTATCAAAAGAAAGAGGAAACTCGCCTGTTTCCAAGTATACAAGTCCCATCACCATAGGACAAAGAATAACAAAGTTATTGCTGCTCAAAGTTGTTGCTGAGCATACACCTTAATTTTCACCTCTCATCTGAAAACCAGAAGAATAAGCTTAACTCCAGAAAATGGGGATCCAAATCAAATCTCTAAGTCAGGGCTATCCAATGGTACTAGTCAAATTGAGCTAGTACCAAAACTACAGAATTCATTTCCAAAATAAGGTCAAATAAGGGTGAATAAAATATTCACCTCCCATCTACCTTCTACAGTTTTAGTGTGAGATACGTAAAGTGGGGTTATTTTGGAAAGAGAACCATCAGGGGTATCTAATGGTGCCATTCATTTCCCCATATCTAATTTAGAACAAACATTATGGGGAAAACAAGCTCCATACACATTTTTAGAAAATCACATATCTGGATGACAAAAATTGAACATGGCATAGCTTTGCTATATTTAATTTTACACATACCAAATGTAGGAACTGTGTATATCTCATAAAGGACTACACAAAGAACCAAATTGGAGCTCAATATCCTAAAACTTACAAAGGTATAGCAGCTTTAAGGTTAAACTCCCACAGTTTGGCCAATACACCTTTATTGTGGTATACTACCCCATAGCTATGATTATGAGGTGTCAAATAGATGAAGAGGATTGTTTATATATCAATAACTCATAGTTCATTCAATACTGGGGTCCTATACAGGTTCTGTACAGCTTTCTATGTGTCATACATGTCAGAAGAGGGTTGTGTGGTCCCCAGATGATAATTCTCCCCCTGTATTGCAGAAAACTGCCCAGATGTGGTTTCAAAAACACATCTGAGCCCAATATAGAGCATACAGGCCTTGTTCAAACCAAAAGCCAGTACCCTGAAGTGAAAATATTCATTTCCACTACGTGGATGGCCTGAAGGACCTTTCCACCCCATTTCAGGATAAAAGGAGGCCTTTTCTCTGCCAGAAAACAAATCCCCATCCTGCTCTTGAATTCCCACATAGGACAACTCTGAAAAACAGCTATACTCTTGGAAAATTATGAGGTATACTTTAATTCTTAGGTATTGTAGTTCTTATTAGAGTAATCCAACTGGTAAGACTGCACCCAGGTCTCTCAGAAGTACTCACCACCACTATTCCATAATATTAAATCCCTTACACCATTATATAAAACCTTTTTTATCATTAATTAACCATTTCACAGTCATAGTACAAGTTGTAAATACATTTATTACCACTTCTTCATACACTCAGCCTGACAAAATCACTAAGCCCTAAAATACTGATCAATTCCAGTGGAATACATCAGTAAGCATCTACTAGAAGCCTGTTGGACTCTAGGAGGGAGGAATTTACTATAAAGAGAATTATTTTTCCTCTATTTCCCCCTCAGATGCAACAAAAACATTAAATTATTAAAATCAAAGGTAAAAGATTTGTTCTTTTTATATAAAGCTATTATATATTAAAAGAATAAAGTTCATTGTTATCATAATCATCAATTTTGACACTTTTAAATTATTTTTCAATTTCTTTTGTTAATTTTCTCGAAAATCTCTTACTCCACATATGAACAGGAATCTTTCTAATTTATTTTAATTTTCATTGTAAACACAATTTAAATAAGTTTTATTGTATTTTTTCTATAACATTATTCAGATTCATTATATTAAGTGTTAAAAGTACGTTATTCTCTCTTTTTATCATAATTTCTCTTTATTATTATTTCTTAAAATAATTATTAAATTAATATAAATAGTATTTATATTAATTCATAACTTTAATATCAGTAATATTATTGTTATAATTGTTGTCCATTATTAAAAAACCATTTCTTACTCCTTTATTATTTGTTTGTAACAATAATGAAGTGCCATAAATATATCAGTATATTTATTTTATCATATTAATATTTTTAATATATAATTTATATTATTATATTCATTTAATAATATAAATATTTTGCTCCATAATTATAATTATATTTTATCTTATTCTTCAATTTTCATGAGGAAATTCAGAATACAATAAGTGTAATATTAATAACTTTTGCTTACTTTTTCATAGTCAAAAATTATATTTGGCGCCCTGACCATGATATTTACTTGAAATACCTTTTTAAAAGATACAAATTGTGTTTATCCAATAAAATTATATAATAATTTTTTATTTATTAGTTTTAAAAGCTATTGAGGCATTTGGGAAGCAATTGTACTGTCTTACACGTGGTTTCTCACCTTGTTAGAATTGCAAGAGCTTTCTTTGAGTTAATGTAGTAATTAAAAATAAGTTTATATTATAATTTAATTTCAAAAGAATCATCATAATCATTATTTTATTCTTTAAAAATAAAAAATAAAAACACAATAGAAAATCATTTTGTTTGTTCATTTCTCTTATTTTTTGAAGATATAAAAGCAATTCTCACATGTAAATTGCCATATCTTCTCAAAAATAACACTTCTTATAAAAATACTTATATTTATTCATCTCTCTTAGTGTTTGAAGAAAAACAGACTACTGTTGAGAGATTTGTGGAAGAAACTTGTTCAAGTCCTCCAACACCTGTTGTCAATAAGAAAAGAAATGCCAAGAAATTATTCTTTCCAGAACTCTGAAGGTGAGTACCTATCTTAAAATTGCCATAAAAAGATTTCTAGTTTCCTGAGATTTTGTTTTAATTCTTTTTTCTTAATTATGACTCCTAGAAGAGGTTTCCAAGACTCCATACAGTTGTAAGTAACTTGACTCAGAAGTAGAATCAATCCCTGAAAAGGGAAAAGAAAAGTGAAATTCCCCAGTGGAACAGAATCTACACAAGAAAGTGCCATATCCAAAAGGGAAGTTCCAGAAATGCCTATAATATCTGAGCCATAGTTAGAACTAGGTATGAGAAACTCCAAAAGGTACAAATCACATTTAGAAGGGTCAAATAGACATATACATGAGCCAGTACAAACAGTACTACACTGTGTACAAGGACAGCAATTGGGAAATGCTTTCAGAAATCCACCAAGTAGTGATGAGCTCCTGGAAAATCCTCAAAACATTATTCAAAGAGGAGGAAATAGTGAGATAATCCAATGGATGAAATCCAATATCATCCAAACCTCAGATCAAAAATATAAAGGAATACCATGCCAAAAAGAGGGAGTCAAGCAAGGAATAATCCCCAGTGGCTTCTACCAGCAAGCCACAATTCAACCAACCTCCCCAAGAGGGAAAGAATAAAAAGAAAAAGAATTGGAGGAAGCCATATTCACCAAGTTACAGGATTCCAAAAATCCAAAAAGATGCCATCAACAATGTCTTCAACATGGCCAGAACCTTGATGGAATTCAAGGACAAAGAGGAACAAAGAATGAAATGAATTTTTCTCCTGATTTTGTAAATACTTGAACATAAATTAAAAAAAGTATTTTGCCTCTACAAGACATTAGAAGTAGCTTATTATCTTTGCAAGAAATGAATAATAGTTTATCATCTTTAACACAAATTGTTGTACAGAATAAAAAAGAAATTGATAGCATTAAATTTATGGTTGAAAATAATAAAGCAAAAGTCTTAATTGAAAATACTCAGAAATTAATACAAGGACAACAGTAATTGTATAAATACATAAAAGATATAAAAGAAAAGACTTTGACAATAAATTATGACATGAGTATTGATAATCTGACAGAAAAATCAAACAAATTAAGCATTTCTGTTGAAAAATTTGAAGAGCAGACTTCATCACATCAAAACCTCCTTCTTGACCATGTAGAGAAAGCTGATGAAGCAAGAATGAATCTCAAAGATGACATTCAAAGTGAAATAAGAGTTATTACTGAGAAAATGGATAAAATACATGAGACTAACTTAATTATTCCAAAGTTATCAACTCCCTTTTCTAACATAAGAAGTTCTGTTAAGCCAAAAGAGGAAATAAAAAATCCATTAATATCAGACTTGAGCAATCAAGATAATAATCAAGTATCAATGAAGGAAGAACCTCAATTAAAAGAATGGCCAACATCCAAAGGTGAAGGTAAATATGACAATATGTCATTTATGAAAACAATTGACATGCTAGCTACAAGAGGATTATGCCATACCAGATGAATTAATCACTGCCAGATTACATTCATTATTTGTGAAAATCTGAAAAAATATGGTATTATGGATTAAGACAAACAAATGTAAAAAAATAACTGGTATTGGTAGAAAAATTAAATCATCACAAAGTGGGAAAATGATTCCTAGAGGTACAAAATAGAAAATGCATTTGAAAATTCCTTATTTGACCCAGATAAGAATAAAACTTTGACTTGGCTCTTAAAACAAGTTGAAATATTAAAGTCACTGTACCCAGAAATGTCACAAAAAATGGTGCATATGAAGATACTTAAGAAATGTGGAGGAGAACTAGAAAATGCACTGAGGAGCAGGTGCATAGAGCCATGTTCCACAGAAGAGTACATTGATGCACTAGATGAAATAGTGACAAGAACCAAGATTGGCAGAACATGGAAAAATTTGGATAGTAAAAGTCCAAATAAACAGTTTATTAAAAAAGATAAACCAATAGAACCTTTCATACCCAATACACCCAGCACCAATGCACAAAGAAAATTCCATAAATGTGGTGGTATTGGACACTTAACCAATAATTTCCTCAAAAAGGCAAAAATTAATGAAATTGTGGAAACAGAAGACCACAATGATAATGAAGATGAATCTTATTTAGAAAAAGACCCTGAAGATTCAAAAACTTCTAAAAGTGATGGAGTTAATATAATTAATGTACAAATTAATAATATTGATTCAATATATGAAGTACTGAATGTAAATTCAAACTTTCCACAAGTTAGAATATCTGATAAAAGTCTGAAAAACATACAGAATGCCAAGCTGCAAAGAACCAAGCCTGCTAAAGGAATGGGCTATACAGCTGGAAATTCAAGTATAACTATTGTCATGGTTTTAAACCAACAGGCAGGAGTAAGCTTGGATATAGGAGCATTTTGAGCCTTGAGGTATACTTTACATACCCAAATAAGCCACAACTATCTTTAAAAATAAATTTTGAGCTATGCATAACCCATAAGTCATGCATAGATTCAAAATTCATCATTTTTTATTTCAGAAAAGATGAATAACTTTTTTGTGAGTAAGTAAATCCATGGATTTAAGACCAAATTTGGATTTTACACAAAAATTCACCTAGGGTAGCTCCATAGTGTGAATAAGCTTATACTCACTCTAAGGGGTGGTAATATGGAAAATACTTCAATACCGCATAAAAGAATTGTGAAAATTTGTGTTTTTCTCAATTTCACACCAAAAGAGTGAGAATGTGAGAAATCCCATGTTACATATACACTAAAAATAGTGTTGCAAATGTTTGTGGCACTTAATATTATGGTATTCTTACATACAGTTTTGATACACCCATAGTGGATATCAGTCTTTAGGCCTGAATTTCTATTTTTGGCTTAAAATAGCTAAGGGGGACAAAAGACATCAAAGAGAGCCAGGGTCCCAAACTTCTGAGGCCTTTGAGGTGTGGATAGCTCTAAAGCTTGGATGCATGGTTGATCATGGCCCAATTAGTATACTAAAACCTTTTGGGAACCTAGTTACCAAGTGAAAATCTCATTAAATCATGAGAAAATTGCAAATAAGCTACCATTTTGACATGACAGAGAGGTAAAGAGCAACCAAGACTCCTTTAACCATGTCAATTATTAATGATTTGCCATGGATAAAACTTAAAAGAATAATTAAAACCCTTTTTGGACTAGTATCCATTAATTTACCTCATAGCAACCTGCCATACTGTGATATTTGTAATTCTACATAGAAATGAGGTAAAAACTTCAAATATTCATTAAAAATACAATTCTTGATAAATCTTTCTGAAAATTTCAGGACCAATGGAGAATGGTAGTATAATCACATGTTTTGGATATGTATTTTTTTAAGATAAAGATTGAAAATGATAAGATATATGAGAATCCTTTATATTACCCATAAAAAAGGTGTTTAGATAGTAAAAAAGGTCTAAATAGGATTAGAGAGCTTTTCAATAAGCCATAAACCTGTCCAAAATAGGTCAAAAACACAGCTAGGACGCAAAAATCACAGAATGACTCCAAAATAGAGTAATAAAACTGCTATGAATATTAGTTTGAAATGAATTAGTAGTCACACACAGGTTTGATGTACTCTCTTATCATAATACAGTGGTGATAAATCTGCTGATTCCCTGTCAGAAGGAATTATCAACTGGATTATTTAAATAATCACTGAAACAATCAAGATTAGACCTGTACCTTTTTTGACTCTGAGAGTACTAATGTTCATGAGATCTTTACAAAATGAGAATTCCAATAAAATACAAGATGATTTTTTGCTTTTATGAGGAGATAACGTATTTTTAGCCTACCCTTAGATTTCAGGAGGTTATTAATCTTTGAATAATACTAAAGAGGCATACCTTTCACTAATTTTGCTCAATTTTGGTCTCACTAGCTCAATATAGTGCTATATTGAGATAAATGTGAGTTTTTTTTTAACCCATACAGTATTAAAATTCTCTCCTACAGATTCTGAAGATTTCATCTAGTGCTTTTAGTGGATCAAAAGCTGTAATGGATGTTTCTGAGGATCCCTGTTTGGTCTTTTTATGAGTAATTGAAGTAAAAACAGCCTTTGTGGTGGTTTAACACCTCATAATTAAGTTTTGCCTCAAAATCTCTCACATGATGAAACCTTGGTATCTTTGTCATTTTTCAATATAAAGAGCCCAAGATTAGCTCAGAGCTTATTGCTAACTATGCTCTACATAATTGTTGAGCTCTTGACCCACTTGTGCTCAATTATGGAAAGGCTATTCTGGCTACATTACTTTTTACTTTTTGTAAAATAGTACTTTTCCCACATTAAGATTAAAGCTCTCATTAATTTTGATATATGTGTGTTACAGGTCTTTGGGCAATATCACTTTATAGCCCTATTGCAGCCCTTCCTTTAATCAGTTAAATGATTTGTCTATCATAAAGACTATATATTTCAGATAGGATGTGAACATATCATGAATTTCTTCTTATTATTTTGATTCTGTCAATTCTTGTAAGTTTTGTTGTAATTATTCTAAAAGAATAAGAATAGTACCATTAGATAGACCTGTTTCAGCTCTACAATATAGCCTGATGGCACTCATATGAAGCTAATACTTTTAGATGAAAGGTCAAAATCAATTTTTACGTTCATTAATAGTTCAAAATGTCAATAAACTGTTTATTTAATATTTGTTAGTGATAGGAATGTTATATTCTGGAGGAATCAATTTTTCCCTTTCGGATCATCAGATTTAAAAGCTGTAACCTTGCATAACTTTTCATTATTTTTTTCATAAGAACAGTTATATTATTCTTGATTGATATTAGTACTATCAGGATATTCTATAGAAAAATCTTACAACACCAATCCTGTCATACTAGTGCATAAATTGTCACAGAAGTAGGCTGGTGACTCAAACTGTCTGATTGGGCTGTTTGGGATGATCTGACCCCCTGATATGAGGGGTTAACCAATTTTCTAAGGTTTTTAAAAGATCGCAGGAGGTAATTTAAGGGCTATCATTGAATTACTTCTGGGCTCTCAGGAACAAAGTGATAACTTTTGAGGTAATCCAAAACCCCATTATGATTAGAATGGCCATAAAGACAAGCACCGGGGTTTGGGCCTGTATTCAATTTTTTCAAAAAAAAAATTAAGGCTATTGTAAAACTTATTAGATTACTTTTTTATGAAATTTTGATTTTGAAAAATGAATTGAAAAAATTATGTTGTTTAAAAACTTTCTTTTAGTTTTTATTAGAAAGACATTCTGTTCATCTGTTTGAAAAGGTAATTTACTTTATGCAATATTATAACTCATTATTCATGCATCAACCATTTCAAAATTAGAATGAATAATTACTTGGAGGAGTTATGTTGATGATATTTGAGATAAAAAAGGACAAAAATTATTCCTGTTGGGTATCTATAATACATAGCTCCTGCTTGCTCTTTTATGAGTTCACTGAAAATTAGAAAAATAACAATATTTTTTTCATTTTTACTTTTTCATTATGGAGAGAGTGATTTTCATTCAGAAATTTCAATTATTTTGCAATCAGGTATAGTCCAGGTTTTTTTCAAAAAAAAAAACCTGGGTTAAACTTACAAGAAATGAGTATTTGATGCATTCATAATCAATAATTTGTGAAGAATTTGTGTGCAGTATGAGCTTTACTATTGGAAATAAATTTCAGATTTTGCAGAAAAATGTTTGGTTCTTAGAACTTAAAATTATAGTTCTTTTATACATTAAGTACCATTGAAAATGAGGTGTGGGAATTTATGAAGTACCAGATATCAAATTTCCAATTTGACCAAAAAATCAACATTTGTAATGTGAGATTTGGTAGTTTTGGGGTATCCTAATATGTGATCTTATTATCCAATTCCCCAATAGTTTAATATAGAATTCTTAAGTTTAGTGTAAGCTTTTGTTTGTTTATTTCAAGACTTTCTATAGTTGTTAGTCAAGAATCTTTTTTGGTCAGCTTTGAGCTTTTTGTCGTGAATGGGTATTGATTTATTTATGGACCTTATGTGATGAGATTGATTTTATATATAAAGGGAGATTGTTACCAAAGAAATATGGGTTCTAATTATCCTCAATTAAGCTCATGGATTGTGGCTTTGTTTTCTCTGTATTTCTTTCATTCAAGGTCCAGTTAATAAAACTCATGCATCATTTATTTGGAAAAACAGCTGGAATTCCTCCAATCAATTTCAATTATTTTCCAGCCTAATGTGAATACTATTAAAATGTACCTTGCCTTATTGGTAAGAAGGCATGAATTTCTCATATTTGGAATGGGTGGGAGCAGGTTTTATCACTGAAAACCTGCACTGGGGGCAAAGACCTAGTTTTTTATGTAGCTTCAAGTTATAAAATATTTGTAAATTTCTTGTTTGCATACCAATACCATCAAACTGGCCTCATCTTTCCTCTCTTTCCCCTTTCTCTTTTGATGAAAATTGTTTCAGAAAAAACACGACACCCTTTCTTAGGGCATGTTAATACAGCCGATAATGTGGTAAGATTTAGAAATATATCGCATCGATATCAAGTTAGTTTTCGTGTGTAGTTTGAGCTTGCGTATGAGATGAAGCAGCCAACAGGCGAAAAGCCTCTTCCCCATTGCAAAATAATAATATACTGTAGAAAAGATCGCAAATAAGCCTAAGAATATATCCTCTCTAGTCGCTTGGAGATACATCATGGGAAAAACTTGGGCACCACTTCGAAAAAGTACCCATGCTTGTCGGTTGGAGTTTTTCTCAAGCTTTCAGAGCGTAGTGTTTTTTCCATATCTTCAAGGTTCCATATTTCAAAATTGAATAGAGTGGCTATGAGGTTCTTACTTGAAAATTGAACCAAGATTGCAGTGCGATTGCAAGGCTTACCTTTATGTTCCCGTAGCTCATTCGGAGCAAGCCTGCGACCTTGAAGACCATCTCCTTCTTCTCCTTCCAATGCCTCCAAGTTGCAGATAATACTTTTTGGTGGTTTGTAGGGTGTGGCGGCCTTGGATGGGTCGCCTCCACAGTCGTGGACATGATTTTTATTTGATAAATGCTACAAAACATAAAAGCTCAGATTGGGTTAAGACAGTTTTTTTTCTATCTCAAAATTTCTGTGAATTAGTGTGGACTTGGGTGATGCCCAGAATCACCTTAAAACCTGATTTGGGAAGTGGGGCTAACTTTGCAGCACCAGAAGTTGATTTTAACGTCGATGAGATGTGGTGCACAACGAGCCGAAAAATTGATATCTTCCAGTGGCTGATTTGGCGTTCTATGAATTAGTTAAACTCCTCACTTTTTAAAGGCATTGAATAACTTTCAGAGTCCATTTCCTTTCTTAAGCTTTCACGCTCACCTTCTGATCCAGCATTTGGCACGTTGATTCATGTTCACGCCACTCTTGGCCCCCGTGCCTTGTTAGGTTCATCCATCATCATCTTCTTTCAACTCCGCGGACGGTGAAGATTCCAGATTTCGGGTCTTATTTGCAGCTATGCACAATCACTCGACGATTTCCGGCTTGAAAGGCAGTTTTTGAGAAAATCTTTCTACTCCAGCCCCCGGTAGACCGGCATGGTCTTATTTTATCGTATGTCCATGTGTTTTGGGTCAGAATGAGCGCGTAGATATATTGGAAGAAATCCTGAGTCATCTAGGCTAGGATCTCTCAAGACATCGATTTCCTCTAGGCTACTTGCAAATACCATATTGGCTCACTTGAGGATTCACGTATTTGACGATAGCCCATGAAGAAACTCACTAAAAGGTGGTTGCCTGAAGTCGCCTCAGGTCGAATGTCAGCTTGAGTGAGATGAAAAACAGTCTTAAGTTGATTCGAGCGACGAAAAGTGTCACAGTTGAACATCTCCACCTCATTTTCTATTGTTATTGAATATGATGATAATATGCTCCCTTCCTAAATTACTTTAACTGAAGAACCTTCTGAAAAGGCACCAAATTTATAAGCATGAGGGCACATCCGTTACTCTGAGAAAAATATACAATACAAACGAGGGGCTTGAGCTTGAACCCAAGACACTCAAATACACTTTTAATACGACCATAAGCTCAAAGATAGATTTTGTTTATGATAAAAAAATGCACACACATCAAGACACAATATTCAACCATCAAAAAAAAAGTCAGAAAAACTTTCCGGACGAAGGGACTGAGCGATGTGAGCCTACGAGCTTAAGATTACGCTTGATTGTTGATTTGTGGTAAACCAGAACTATGCTAAGATTTCGAGTAAAGAAAAGATAGCAAAGAACGTAGGCCCCAAAATGTTGAAGTAATTTAATTGTTTGTTCTTCAGAGAATCACAGTAGCCACCTGTAAATAAAACGGTGATTATTTTTATCCAAACCGTAAAAAAAACCTCTCAATTGAAGCTCTTTCTACTCTTCAATGGCAAAACCTCTCTAATTAAAAAAGTCACTTTTAATTTCATAGAGGCATAAGATTCACGCTGATAGAATCGATATGAACCAACAATCAATTATTGCATTGGTCCTCTATGCCTTTGTTCGAAGTTTTTGAAGTGAGAGCTAGAGATCTGACTCTCTAAAAAGCTAGAAAAAACAAGTATATTTCCCTTTTGTTTTCGGGGAAAAAAGGCTGTATCAGAAAAATCGGTCTAATTGTTTTTTACTTTTCAAAATATATGTATATATATTCCCAAAGATTGTAACTTAAGTATATAATAATTTAAATCTGGAAAATTTCATCACATTCTTTCTCATATTCGATGAAGGAAAATTTAGGATTTTGTATGTGAGTTGCAGTTACATACTTGACCCAAGAAAATTTGGTCTTACATTTTGGGAAATCAAAAACGTTATAATTTACAATTGGATGCTTGCTAGCATGCGAGGCAGTTTTGAAAATTTCCTAAATCTGCGTCCCCACACAGAAAAATTGTTGCTAACACTCATTCTCCGGTTTGCTTAGAGACATCGATCAAAAGTAATACTTATTTCTTTTTTGTAATTTGTTGGAAATGAAACGTGAAGTTTGAAATTTCTCTTTTCTATATAACAACCCACCACTTGAATACCAGCAATTGGTGATTTTTTTTTCAAAAATTTTGAAATATTTTCAGACCCAGAATGAGGATCAAAAATCCATTATCAACTGAAAAACTGAAGGGATATATCTCTATTGTCCAACTATGGTTGACATAACTCTTGAAGTATTTTTCTAAAAGTCCATCCCAAAGATCTCTCAATGAGATCTTAATGAGGTCATTTTTTATATATCTGATTCTGTAAAAGTTGATTTCTAGAAATAATTGTCAATAGAGTTTTGTGAAAAATTTAAATGGTTTCTTCTGCTACTTTTCTCATTTCACATTATCTCCAAAAACTTAAATCATTAAATGAAAATGAAAATAATAAGCTTCTTTACTTCATATTTATTTTGGAAATTCCAATTAAATACATTTAGGGTTTGAGATAAATAAGATTTCAGCAGTAATAGTACCAACTCTTGATTGCCTGAATTAAAGTAATATATAATTTTCAGGAGGGCTCTTGAAAGTAAATTGGGCTTGGAAATAAGTTTATGGTGCACACCTCTGGATTGACTCAAATAATGAAAAAATAAAAGTAAAAAACCTAATAAAACATCTGAGTCATTTGATAAATTGTGTCAGGTTGAGTCTATGATAAGAATAATATAATTGTATTTAAAATTTTTAACTATGACTGTGACATGGTAAAAAGGATTCATGAGGTTTAAAGATGGTTTAATTTAAGAATAAAAGGGCTTTACTATATTAAATATAGTGGTGGTGAGTGCTGTTGAAAGCCCTGGGTGCAGCTTGACCTGTTGTATTACAATAATAAAGACTACAATACTTCTAAATGTAGAGTATACCTGATTATTTTCCAAGAGTATAACTGTTTTTGACTGTTGTACTATGTAGGAATTCAAGAGCAGGATGAGGAAAGCAATTCTGGATGTGAAAAGCCTCCTTTTTATCCTGAAATGGGGTGGAAAGGGTGCTAGACCTTTCCATGTAGAGGAAGTGAAGATTTTTTCACTCTCTGAGACAGGCTTGTGGTTTTCAAAGACCTGTATTAACCTGTATTGGGCTCAGAATACAGGGTGAAAATTTTCATCTGAGAACCTCACAGCCTGATTCTGATGTGTATGACGCGTAGAATGCTGTACAGAAACTGTATGGGACCCCAGTATTGACTGACATTTGAGGTATTGAAGTAAAAACAAGCTCCTTCATCTATTTGACACCTCATATTCATGATTATGGGATATTATCCCATGGTAAGGCTGTATATGACAGCAGGTGGGAATCTGACCTTAAAACAGCCATAACTTTGTCAATTCTTGAGGTATCAACCTCAAAGTTGGCTGAGTGTGTATCCCTGTATGTACTCTACACAATGGTACCTCATTTGATATGGGTATCATTAAATATGGCAAAGTTATCCCATGTACAAGATTTTTGTACATTTGCGTGGTATAGGCAAAAAGCTGTATTGAGCTTATTTGCCCCATAACTTTTGTTCTAGTTGAGCTATGGGGAAATGGATGACACCATCAGATAGCCCTGATTGTTCTATTTCCAAAAAGACACCACTTTAGGTATCTCACACTAAAACTGCAAAAGTTAGATGAGAGATGAATGTTTTGTTCACCCTTATTTGGCCTGAATTTGGCCATAACTCAAGTAATACTGGTGCTGGCTCAGTTTGGCTAGTACCATGGGATAGCCCTGGCTTAGAGCTTTATTTTGAGTACCCATTTGATGGGGTTAGACCTCTCCTTCTGGATTTTAGATGAGAGGTAAAAATTAAGGTTTATGCTCAGCAACAACTTTGAGCAGAAATAACTTTAATATTTCTTGTCCTATGGTGATGGGACTTATATATTCAGAAAGAAGTGAGTTTCCTCTTTCTTTTGATAAATTTTGAGCTAATTTGGCCCAGCTCCACGTTTTGGTGGTATCTTGGCTATACCATTGGTTTATGGTATTTTGGCTGTCATGCTTGTGCTCTGGTTTGGAGTCACAGGCTGACATACCCTCCCTCTAAATAAGTCTCATCATGGATGAGACTTTTCAGTCCTCCTAGAGGCTCTGAATATCCTTAAATGAAGGTTCCCATCTGGTATGGCATCTTCTGCCAACCATTTGTCTTTATCAGCTGTTTAGTTCTTGAATCTGACTGAATATTGTCTTTGATCCTTCCCATTAAGTCTGATCTTCCTGGCTCTGATGATTTTACTCACAGGTCCAGGGGATTCCTCCACTTCCACTATATCGGCTGGTGTGGGGTCCTTCTTCCTGGAGGGGAATATGTTCTCCTCTGTTTGGAAATATGGTTTGACTAAGCTTACTGGAAAGACTGGGTGCTTCCTGGAAAATTCCTCTAAAAGTTTGATTCCACTACATTTTTCCTATCACCCTAATGATAGTGAAGGGCCCTACAAAAGAGTCTCTCATCTTCTTGGGTCCTTTAAGATTATTAAATCTTAGTGTGGACACTAGCGCCTGGTCCCCCTCTTTGAAGTCAAGTTCCATGTGTGTCTTGTCCCCCCTCTGCTTATTATATTCTTTTGCCTCAGCTATGCATTTGGCAGCTGTGTCCAAAGCCCTCTTCCACATATCATGGAAGTCTTCGGCTGTGGGATGGATGGTCAGAGGAGTTTTCTTAACATGATCCACAGGTAACAGGGGATTCCACCCTCTCTCTACTACTGCAGGTGTTTTTCCTGTGGTAGAGTGCTGACTTTTATTATAAGCCAGTTGGACGGCTGTTAGAAGGGTAACCCAGTCATAAGTGTATCCCTCATGGTCCTTGTATTCCATGCCATAGGCACAGAACCTCCTAAGGATGTCCTCCATTGTTTGGATCATCCACTCAGCTAGGCCATCTGTTTGTGGATGGTAAGCTGTGGAAAAAGCAAGCTTGGTTCCAAGCATGTCATACAAGTTGGTCCAAAATTCAGATGTGAATTTTGGGTCCCTATCACTAATTATGATCTTAGGGACTCCACAGGTAGATATGATGTTATTCCAAAATAACAGAGCAGTATCCATGGCTGTGTCCTCTTTGTGGCATGGTAGACACCTCATGCTCTTGCTAAACCTATCAACTATGATCAAGCAGGCAATGTAGTTTTATTTGCCTCCTGGGAAAAGTCCTGTAACCCAGTCCATGTTGATTGTTTCCCATGGGTGTTTGGGTTCTTCTATATGTTGAAGTAACCCATACTTCCTCCCATTTTTCCTATTTGCCATTTGGCATCTTTCACAAGTGTTGATGTATCCACTCAACTCTTGTTCCCACTTGGGCCACCAAGCTGTGCTTGCTACCCTCTTCTTGGTCCTATCCTCACTCATGTGTCCCATATAGGGGCAGTCATGGCATTCCTGCAGGATCAGAGAGATGTGGTCCCTGTCTACCACTGTGAGTGCACTTGTGTGTTTTTCTCTGTGGTAGAGCAGGCCATCTATAAGGAAGAGATCGTTATCCTTATAGGCCCTTAACCAGGTTTGTTCCACCTGGGATTCCAGTTCTGGACTCCTGTACTTTTGTTGAAGGAGTTTTAGTAATATGCTACACTGTTTGTGTTTGGCATAAGACTTCTGTACTGCACTAAAAAATTCATTATGCAGTTCTGAGGAACTTATTCCCAATACGGGAGTTTCTGTTCCCTCTGAATCAGTGTTTCCACTGTCAAGTGTACCACTTTCTGGTGCCCATTCAGAAAATCTGAAGTTCTTCCTCCTATCTATTTCCATGAAATGGATAGGGATCTTGGCTGCAACTTCAGGGTCATAAGCTGGATTGCTCTTGACATTATCCAGTGGCCATCTGCATTGGTATGACTTTTACCTTCTTTGTATATGATGGTCATGTTCCCTCTATACTCCTGTATGGCTATTTGCCATCTCAGCATGTGTCTATTTGTTGTCTTCATGTTCAGTAAAGACTTCAAGGCTGTGCACTCTGTGTAGACTTCAAAGACTGCACCCTCCAGATAATAATGGAGTTTTTCTAGAGCCCAGACTAGACATAGACACTCAGTCTGGGTGGCCCCATACCTGGCTTTTGAATCTTTCAGTTGCCTGGAGATGTAACATATTACTTCCTCTCTTGGTTCACCATTCACTATTTGTCTTTGGTGAAGGGCTGCTCCTAAGCCTTGGCTACATGCTGCATCTATATATAACTTGAATGGTAGTTCAAAGTCAGGCAAGATGAGTACAGGTTCATTTGTGAGTTCATGTTTGATCCTCTCATATGCATCCCTTCTTTCCTTGGTAATTTCAAAAACTAAATCTTTTGAACACAGCTTGTATAAGCTACTAGTTATGTGGGCAAAATTCTTGATGTGGTTTCTATAGTAGCTAGAAAACCCAAGGAAAGATTGCATCTCTTTGATGCTCTTTTGTACTGGCTTTTTCAGTACTTCTGCTACTTTGTTCTGGTCAATTGCCAGACTAAGACCTGAGACTTTATGTCCTAGAGCTAGTAGCTCTTGTTGGCCAAAATTACACTTTTTCAGTGAAATTCTCATATTGATGGGTATACATTTTCTTAGCACTCTGTCTATGTAATGTACATGGTCTTGCCATGTCTCTGAGTATATAATGATATCATCAATATATACCACCATCCAGCCTTCCAATATTTCTTCTTGAAATATTGTGTCCATCATCCTTTGGAAGTGGGCTGGTGCATTTTTGATGCCAAATGGCATCCTGGTGTACTCATATATGCCCATACGGCATATTATTCTGAGTAATTTTGTGAATTTTGGTTTAACTCCATTTTGGTGGAAGCCTTTCATACAATCCATCTTTGTTATGTATTTGGCTTTTGCCAGTTTATCCAAGGCATGAGGTATCCTGGGTATAGGGTACCTGTCTGCTTTAGTGTAGTTATTCAGAGCTCTGAAGTCTCCACACAGTCTAGACTTGCCATCATGCCAGGTGATTAGGACAGGAGTGGTATTTCCACTATTTCATTATGTCCAATCTTCCTGATGACATCCATGTCCAGGAGTTCATTGATATGTTTCTCAATTTCTTTCCTGGTTTCCAGACTTTCTGGATAAGGAGTTCTCCTAAGAATGGGTGGATAAGGTCTTTCCACATCCAGATATAGTTCTATATCATGGCCTTTGATCTTGCCTAATGGTTCTTCACCAATGGCAAATGCTGGTCTGTTCTTTCTCAGCATCTTCAGTAGACTTAGTTTTTGTTTACTGGTGAGGGTAGTGCTAAACTGTCCCTCTCTGAATTCATTCAGAATTTCTGCTAGTGGATCTTGGGAAGATATATGGTATATATCAAGTGAAAATTTCTTCTCCTTGTTGGCACCAATGGTAATGTGCCTATTTTTACTGTTGTAAATATCTATGCCATACATCCTCTGGTAGTCTGTTCCCAGTAAGAACCATTGGATGAGGGCATCATCAAGCACTACAAACTCTGGGTTGAGTCTGATATTACCCTTCCTGTGTGGTATAATTATCTCATTGATAATTGTACCAATGGAATTCATCTTCCCTGAGGCACTTTTAAAGTCCTTTGCCTTGGTGGGCAAGAGCGGTTTTTCCCAATTTGGGAAGTGGTTATCCAGATAATTTCTGGCCACTATGGAGCAGTGTGCTCCACTATCAATGATCAATGGCTGTTCAGCATTGTCAATACAGACAGTAATTTTAGTGGCTGTTCCATGTATATATGCCATTCCTTTGGTTGGTGTAACAGGAATGTTTGTGCATCTTGTGTGTGTTTGCACAAGCTTTTATTGGCAGTATCCTGTGGCATGCCTGCTTCCAACTGTATGTCCTGAATTTCTAGTGGGGTTTCCTCTTGGTATTCTACTAGAAATTCTTCCTTTTGGTCTTGGTAATCATCAGATAGTTCTCTCATGGCATCACCCATGGAGTCTGATTCAGAATCCTCTGCTGGGGATTCCTCCTCTGGGACTTTCTCAATGGCATAGACGTTTTTCTTTGCCTTTGGACAGTTGTTGGCATAGCGGTCTGTTGAACCACAATTGTGACAAGAATTCTTCTTCTTTGTCACTTCTGCCACCCTTTCTCTGGGTTTGTCATTAAATTCCACCCTGAAAGTTTGTTTCTCTTTGAAAACACTCCTCTTATATGGGGTTAATTTTCCTATATTAGTTCTTTTCCTTATGTCTTGTAAGGTATTAGCAATGTCATCTAGAGTGCAATTTTGGTTGAATCTGTATTTTACTGCATGCTCTAGTTCTCCTGGCAGTTGTGTCAGAAGTTTGTGATTCCTCATTTGGATGTTCATATGAGGGTCAATGGCTTTAAGTCTTTCAGACTTTCTAAGACACCACTCATATGGGTCTTTGTCCACAGAGTATTTGCCATTGTCAAATGACATGGTCTTTTGCCATATCCAAGTTCCATTACTGTACGTTTGGATGATTTTACTCTTCCACCATGGATTTCTTTCATTTCTGTGTACCATATACTAGCATGACCTTTAAATGCTGTATTTAATCTAGCAGTAATTCCGTAATCTGGTATGCTAGGTACATCAATGAAGAGTCCATCAATATAATCTATGAGCTCCATATTATCATATTCTCCTGTTCCAGAGGATTTGGGCCAGCTTTAGGCCTCAGGAAGCTGTTTCAAGGCTTCCTTCTCTGAATAAGACATGCCATCTCCATCCTGGTATTGTGATGGAGATCTTGCCTTATTCATCAACATGGAATCTGGTTTATATGGACTCTCCATAACTTGGCCTTGTGGTTGGGGCTTCAAGTTATGGTAGACATTAAACAATTTGTTTATGTCTTGGTCCAGACAATCCCTGTCCCTTCTGCTGTGGTGTTGTTCTTCAAAGACTAGATTCAGTCTTTTGTTGGTTTCTTCAGAGGCTTTGCTCAATTGAGCATGTCCTTCTTGAAGATTTTTAATTATTTTATCCATGGAGGCTGTTAATTTCTTCATCCTCTCATGGCTTGCTTCAAGTTCTGCAAATTGCTTTGCAGATTGCTCAGCATATTAGGACATTTGTAACCACAGTGTATCACTGTTGATGTTAATCTCAGAGGTGACAATGTTATGTTCAGTCTGAGTGGGGGTAATGTTTCTATTACTAGGACTACTGATTCTAGAGTGGTTTACAACTACTTCTGGTTCTTGTGCACTTCTTTCACCAAATTCAACAACTTCTGGATCATGGGGTCTGATTCTTTCTGCCTTTGGCTGAAAGAGGTCTTGTTTTTCCCCTTGTATCCTTTTCTTCTCCTGGAAACCTCCTGGCATTGTGAAGAGTGGTGACTCTTGGTCATTGATCTGTTGGTGTCTGAATGGTGTGAAGCCACTGGAGAGCTTATTTGGCCTGCTCCTTGTGAGCCTAAAGGAATCTGAGTAGTCCCTGTCTGGGTTAACTGTTCTTCTATAGCTTGGATAGTGGCTTGATTCTCCCTTATCCTCTGTGCCCTTGCCTCCAGGAGTCTGAACTGCCTGGTAGGATTCCAACCTTTGGTGATTATCATAAGGTCTTTGAAGTCTATCTCTTTGAGACAGATCTTCTGGAAACTTGCTCCAAGTTCTGCCCAGTGAGATGCCAGGTTGAATATCTTGTTGTCCATGCTCCATTGGAATAGGTCCTTGAGGAGTTGGTGGAGCTGAAGAACTTGATCCATGTCTTTCCAGTCCTCTGGTTTGAGGTCTCCATTGAATGGGAGTGTGAATGGCAGGGTTGATATTATCTCCCTCATTGTTTTTCCATCCACTACTGTGTCCAAGGTGTCCTCTTTCAGGTCTTCTGGTTCTGGACAAACCTTCTCTGTCCTCTGGCTGGTTCCTTTGGAAGCCAAAATCTCTGAGGTGTAGAGGTTACATGTTAGTGTTTTCAAGCAGTCAAAAACTTTATTTTCTTAGGGTATTTAGCTTTGACTGTGCCTTGTACAAATTTGTTGTCTTTTGATTTGGGCAATTTACCTTTAGAGGTTACAACTGGGTTAATTCTTGTAATTTTCCCTGTACAAGTTATCAAGATTGGTTTTCCTTGTATTGAAGCAAAATTTTGTGGTTTCCTACTCTTCTGTTTGGCAATGGGTGTCCACTTCTTTGCTGTTATCAGGCCTTCACTGTTCCTCTTACCTTTGCCTTTGCTGCCCTCTGGTTCTGAGGGTGTCACTGGTGTGTTGGCCTGTGACTGGCTTTCTAGTGGTATGAAGTTATCTTCCACTGAAATAAAACAGGAAAAAGGGAGCTTAATGTCAGTTAAGACTTCTTAAAATGCTGTTTGCATGTCTAAGAATGGCCTCTGGACTTGTATATTACTACAATATGCCCTTGTACAATGACAGTGTAATTGAATCAACAATTTCACATCAGAAATACAGCTTACTGGTATTTGGTATACTGTTTGTATACCAATATCCCACAGAATAACTTGTAATTAACAAGTATAAACTGTTAAAAAGTGGTATGTAAGAGGGTAATTGAGTTAAAAATCTGCCCAACCACGCCTCAAGTGTTGGTTTATCAGTATGAGGTGTCTCAATTTACTTAAAAATTAAGACTGTATTAATGGCTGAAAGTGTTTTTATATACAAAACACACCAAAAATAAGGGTCTTGTGGTTATTAGCCATGTAACAAGTACTCTTTTTAATATGAGTATAATGATAAATATATAAGAAATATACATTTTTAAGGAATAATTACGCCTAAAAAGATAAAACAAGTGTCAGAAAATAAAGAAAATAAGTAAAAAACTCACTTATAAGGTCCAAAATGGTCAAAAGACACGGCCAGGCCATCAAAATGTCAGGTTGAGTGTATGATAAAAGTAATATAATTGTATTTACAGCTTGTAACTATGACTGTGACATGGTAAAAAGGATTCATGAGGTTTAGAGATGGTTTAATTTAAGAATGAAAGGGCTTTACTATATTAAATATAGTGGTGGTGAGTGCTGTTGAAAGCCCTGGGTGCAGCTTGACCTGTTGTATTACAATAATAAATACTACAATACTTCTAAATGTAGAGTATACCTGATTATTTTCCAAGAGTATAACTGTTTTTGACCGTTGTACTATGTAGGAATTCAAGAGCAGGATGAGGAAAGCAATTCTGGATGTGAAAAGCCTCCTTTTTATCCTGAAATGGGGTGGAAAGGGTGCTAGACCTTTCCACGTAGAGGAAGTGAAGATTTTTTCACTCTCTGAGACAGGCTTGTGGTTTGCGAAGACCTTTATTAACCTGTATTGGGCTCATATGTGGTTTTGGAACCACATCTGGGCAGTTTTCACCAATACAGGGTGAAGATTTTCATCTGGGAACCTCACACCCTGATTCTGATGTGTATGACGCGTAGAATGCTGTACAGAAACTGTATGGGACCCCAGTATTGACTGACATATGAGGTATTGAAGTAAAAGCAAGCTCCTTCATCTATTTGACACCTCATCTTCATGATTATGGGATATTATCCCATGGTAAGGCTGTATATGACAGCAGGTGGGAATCTGACTTTAAAACAGCCATAACTTTGTCAATTCTTGAGATATCAACATCAAAATTGGTTCAGTGTGTAGCCCTTTATGTACTCTACACAATGGTACCTCATTTGATATGGGTATCATTAAATATGGCCAAGTTATCCCATGTACAAGATATTTGTACATTTGCATGGTATCGGCAAAAAGCTGTATTGAGCTTATTTGCCCCATAACTTTTGTTCTAGTTGAGCTATGGGGAAATGGATGACACAATCAGATATCCCTGATTGTGCTCTTTCCAAAAAGACCCCACTTTAGGTATCTCATGCTAAAACTGCAAACATTAGATGAGAGGTGAATGTTTTGTTCACCCTTATTTGGCCTGAATTTGGCCATAACTCAAGTAATACTGGTGCTAGCTCAGTTTGGCTAGTACCATTGGATATCCCTGGCTTAGATCTTCATTTTGAATACCCATTTGGTGGGGTTAAGCCTCTCCTTCTGGATCTTAGATGAGAGGTGAAAATTAAGGTTATGCTCAGCAATAACTTCGTTATTCTTTTTCCTATGGTGATGGGACTTATATTTTCAGAAAGAGGTGAGTTTTGTCTTTCTTTTTGATACCTTTTGAGCTTATTTGGCTCAGCTCCTTGTTTTGGTGGTATCTTGGCTATACCAATGGTTTATGGTATTTTGGCTATCATGCTTGTGCTCTGGTTTTGAGTCACAGGCTGACAAATTGTCTTCCTTTAAACAATACAAAAACTAATTAACAATAAACAGAAAATACCCTGATACACATAAAATAAAAACAAATTCAAAATAAATATTTGTTTTTTCAACCTGTAAGGGAAAAATATAAATACTTAATTATATCAAAGCCAAATAACCATTGGCCTGAGAGAGGGGCTCATTGAGATACTTGGATTGTTAAAAATTAAATCCAGCCTGAAGAGTATTTCTAGTGAGGATGGAAATACTTCTTTATTGATTTAATTGGAAAAAGCTCATGAGTGGCAACTCTTGAGCAAGTCTGAGTGAGGATTAAAATAGTTTGGGTTTTTGATGAGATGTGCTATTGGTCTTGAGAGTGATATCTAACCAGGTCAAATATTCAGTCTGTATTTGGGGGTGAAAGATTAATAATGGATTATTGTAGGGACTGTCCTCTTTATACCTTAGGATTAAGGCTATATACCCATATCTGATCTATTGGCTCACAGGGATATAAACCATTTTTAGAATAGGGGTTTGGAGGAGAGTGAGATGGTAATTGATTTGATATGCTTTTTTTGTATCTGTCTACATTACTTCCTATCAAAATTCTATTTATATCACACTAATTTCATCCTAAATGAGATCTGAACTGTGAATTTTGGAATGGTGGCTGAAAAAAATGAGACATTCAATATAAGGAGTTCTCTTCCAATGCTAATGCTGTAAAAAATGGAGATTATTCATTTCTAATTTATTGATAACACTTAAATCCAATTGTTTTCAGCTTCCACAACCATTTACAACCTCTTCCCTTCCATTTAATCATGGCAATCCTCTGCCATGTTAACCATCTTTGGCCCTTAGCCAATTGGGCCATATTCCTTTATTCTATGGACAATTCGTCATTCAGGACCATATTTGGGCTCTTTTAGTCATTTCCCATTCAATAAGGGAACTTTAGCCAAAATGGCTGTATTGGGAGATTTGGGCTTTATTTTCAATTTTGCTCAAAGGTGTGCAAATAAATTTTCAATCCCACCCAGCTTGTTTTGCCTAAAACATTCATAAAGCCCCTGAAGCCCATCAAAGACCACTTCTCATTTTTTAAGGAAGTTCTTCAGGAGAGAATTGGACACATTTTCCCTTCAATATCCAGAACTTAGTCACCTTGTTTCACCACCAATCCAATGGGTCATTCTTCAATCTGAAATACCTTTCCAGCCCTGAAGGAACCCATCAAAGGAATCATTATGGCAGAAATTTCTTTTCCAAGGCACAATATTTCAATAGGAATACTCGGGGATTGAAAATAAGTTTTCTAATCAATACCAATTACCTAATCCATTAAGTATGGGATATTTCCAAATATGAAGTATCCCCCCAAGGAGATACTGGTATGTTTTCAATCCAGGAATATCCAAGAGACAGTTTCCAATCATTTTTCAAGTTTCAAAGCTCCATCAATCCACCTTGGTAAACATAATTACCCAATAAATTCTTCATCCATGAAATCCTTTATTTCATTCACAGATGCTTGGAAGATTATTCAACCCAGTTCATTTCCCAATAAGGCAAGGTGTTTTTCCCCAAAACAGTCAATAAAACTCATTATCAACTAAGAAGTAATCAAGCTCTCATCTTTTTACATATACCAGCCTCCCTTTTGGCCCTAGGGATTTCTTGCCCCAATTGATTAATCTAATGATATTTACTCTTATCTTCTTTTCTTTCATCTTTATTGTAGATAATGTCATTATTGAGTCAGTGATTTTTGCCCCTTCTTCAACTTCTCAGTGGATATTATTGGTAAAGTCTTTTACTGATTACTTTTTTCCTTTTCAAAGGCTGAAACAGCTATTAAGGACTTACTTGGTTGGCTCTTTTTCATTGTCTTTTTTATTCTGCATATCATTTTTTTCTTAAATGTCTCTCATTAAATAATCTATTCATATTATTATTGTTTTCAATTATTTTTAAGTCTTCTAAGTGAGGTTTCTGACTACTGAGTTTCAGGACACTCTTACCTTTAAAGAGCCCCTGTGACATTATCACACTTCCTGAAATGTTGTGTAACCATTACTCATGTATTATCAAGTCACACCAATGCTTCCTGTTTTGGTTGTACCTCATTATGCTTATTTCTTTCAATTATAATATAAGAGCAACATGTAAATTCATACTGAAATATTTTAATGTTGAATTGATTAGAGTATCTGGTATTTATGGTAAAGAAGCTAATTTTTTAATAATATCAGACTCACCAGCCATTTCAATTCACACACACAATCAAGTTATGTCCATCCCAAGGTTGATCCAAGAGAAATTTCTTCCTATTCTATGAGAAGATAACGGTTTTATTCCTTAAATTAATTATTTTTTAGATCATCAATTAATTCCTAATATATGAGAGAGTATTTTATCAAATAAAATTTAGATTTATTTTAACTCGATCTTTGGTTTATTCAAATGGGCTATAATTTATTAAAAGGGAATATTTAAACCTAAAATTGGACACCTACAGTTCATGTAACATTGACCAATATTATTAAGCTTTCCTGTGCTAAACTAATTTAAAGATTTCAATTGATTATCATTATTAATTTGCTTCAAAATGAATTAATGAATGTTTTCCATTTATAAAAGCTAGATACATGAAACTTTGAGGTATATTTAAGCATATTTTTCCTGCACTGTTATTCTTTTCTGATAATTCAAAAATAAATTGAATCTTCTTTGTGACACTGTAGAATTGAATGAATTATTGGAAGATTTGATTTCACTTTTATTAATACCAATACTATCTATGATTGTGTTTCTCAAGATATTTTAGCTACTTTAAAGCTCTATTTGAGTGTTATTTTTCTATTTTACAAACAAATTACAAATATAATTTACTGTTACAGAAAGAATTTAATGATAGCTTAACTTTTGCAATTACAAAATGTGCAAGTAAGCAGAGCTTTAGAATTTAAGAATAAATACCATAAATGACTTTAAAAAAGCCTTAATATGCTCAGAATCCTTGCTTATCTGACAATTTATTTCCTTGAAAGGAAGATATTCATAGGGTTATCAACATTTTTTTCTATGATACTTTGGAATATTGCTCTTCATATCATTCATACAAATAAATTACTCTTTCTTTGCTCCATTACTAATTTAATTCATTATAAGAAGAGCTTTAGTGATTATCTCGTTCAATTTACTTTAAAAAAGATTATTTCAGACTTTTTAGCTATTTTTATGTAATTCATGTGCTTTAATTTTGAATCAAAATACAATCAAATATCAACTATCATAGTACAAAAAATCTCAAAGAAGGAATATTTTTTGGACTTCTTACTTAAAGTATGAAATTATTAATGATTACTTTGAAAAAGCCTCAGTGATTCTGAAAATTATTTTATATTATAGAAATCATCCATTATCTTTGTACCAAAATATCATTCAAATAGTTCTGAATAATTCCTAAAAATCGTGAGAAAAGAAACTGAAACTCTTATGCATAATCAATAATATAGGCATATTCAACATTAAATGTAGCTCTTATCTTGAAAAAAGGTCAATTATTATGATGAAGAAAGTGATATTACTTTGCGGAAGTCCAAAGAAGCAAAATATATGAGTAATTTGGAGTTCCATTATTTTTTGATTAATATTAACATGATTGTAAGATGTGACTATGAAACTGATGATAATATTACTATTAATCAACAGTACTATGTCTGTTCTTATGAAATATAATAATAAAGTATTATTATAACCACAATTAAATAATTAAATAATTATTTCTTTCACGTGTTAAGCACTACTAGTGACTTTAACAGGGAGCAAGTAATTGTCTACAAGAATCAATTACAAGAAGAATTTAATAATAAAAACTTCTTTTATTAAAATAATAAAATTATTTTAATATATAATTATCTTTTGCAAGAATAATTATAAAGATAATCCTTGAAGAAAACTATTACTAGAGAAAAACTTTAAGAATTAAAGATAAATGACTCACTAATACTCCAAAGAACTTATTGATAGAAAAAAGTAGAGAAATTTGACGTAGAATTGTGGATTTAAGAGATCAAAATGATTTATAGCAGGATTACAACAATATATAGTTGGATTCCATGATTTCACGTCTTTCTGATTGATTCTGAAAGATTTAAAACACTTAAGAATAGTTTAACTAATACTTACTTGTTGGTAACAATGATATAAAATGATAATAAGATGATGATACGGAAAAAACAGCAAGAGAAGGCCTCTTTTAAGTCAACAACAGCTCACAGAGGCGTGCCATGGAGCAAACTGAAAAACCAGTGAGTGAGAAAGCATTAAACCCTTTTGGATTAGTACTTACATCATCTGTTGTCATGTAAAATTGTCATAATTGCTTAATTGATGCTTTTATGTGACTACCAACCCCAATATGGTTAAGAATAAAAGGAGTAACATTCGAAATTTTCTTTTATTCCAAAGTAATCATTGATTTCCCAAAGTTATCAATGTTATTGACAATTTCATCACAGGTTGTATTTACTGTGAATTTTTGAAGATTCAGTGTTTCACGTAGAATAACCAAAAATGGACTGTAAGTAAAACTTTTAATTTTACTAGTAAAAATGTAATTCTTTTTGGCTGTACCATAGATAATACAGTTCTCAATTGGGCCTGAAATATTTAGAAAGATTCATTAAGATTTGTATTTTTAATGAATTTTTGAAGTTTTTACCTCATTTCTACATAGAATTGCAAATATCAGTGTTTGACTGGTTGTTATGAGGTAAATCAATGGATACTAGTCCAAAAAGGGTTTTAATTACTCTTTGGGGGTTTATCCATGGAAAGTCATTAGTAATTGACATGGTTACAGGAGTGTAAGTAGCTTTTTACCTCCTTGGCACGCCAAAATAGCAGGTTATTTGCTATTTTCTGGTGTTTTACAGTAGTTGTAACTTGGTAACCAAGTTCCCAAAGAGGTTTAGTTTACCAATTGGGTCAAGATCAGCCATGGAACCAAGCTTTGGAGCTATTCACGCCTCTGGGGCCTCAGAAGTTGGGTACCCTGGCTCTCTTTGATGTCTTTTGTCCCCCTTGCTTATTTTTCACGTAAAAATAGAAATTTAAGCTTAAAGTGAGATATCCACCATGGGTGTACCAAAAGTGCATGTAAGAATACCATAATATTAAGTGCTCAAAACATGTATAACACTATTCTTAGTGTATATGTAACATGGGATTTCTCACTTTCCCATTATTTTGGCGTAAAATCAAGAAAAACAAAAATTTTCACGGATCTTTTATGTGGTATTAATGATGTGGTGTTGAAGTATTTTCCATATTACCACCTCAAGGAGTTAATTTGAGCTTCTTCACTCTATGGAGCTACCCTAGGTGAATTTTTGTGTAGAATCCAAATCTGGCCTTAAATCCATGGATTTACTTACTCAATAAAAAGTTATTCATCTTTTCTGAAATCAAAAATGATGAATTTTGAATATATGCATGATTTATGAGTTATGTATAATTCAAAATTTCTTTTTAAGATAATTGTGGCCTATTTGGGTATGTAAAATATACCTCAAGGCTCACAATGATTCACCTATAATATACATTATTTCCTGAATTCTTCTCAAATATTTAGTTCAATTATTAAATGTTCATTTATTTTAAACAAAATTATCTGGGAGGAATCTTCCAATGATATGGATTTTTTGAAATACATTGGCTGCTATTCTCTACTTTATTGAAGACCCAAGTCCACTTTTTACCTCAAATTTCAAGATTATGATCAGAATATTCCATCAAAAATTAATTTTACCATAAGAAAAGAGTTCATCTCTTGTAAAAACAAATCATATATTGGCTCAAACACAGATCTCAAGAAGGAAAACTCATTGAAAGAGATTCTTAGTAAAAAAATAAGATTATAATAACATTCAGTAATGATGGTAGAAATTTTTGGTCTCATAAATTGATTCTAAATCAGGTTTAAAATGAGATCTGTAGAGATATTTTATTTTAATCTTATTGAAAGAGCTGTTTTCTAAGGAAAGTATATGTATATCTAAGCACTAAGCTAAATCTCAGAAAGTTACTGATGTCCAAGCTGGAAAGGTGGGACTGTGAAAGTGAATACTGTTCATTTTCAGGCTACAAAAGATATTTAAGGAAGCTATCATCAAAAAGATTTTCAAGCATATTTCAAGCCTAAATCATCATATCCTTTTTCAAATTCACAGAAAATGCTTAAAAGCTTGTAAAATCAGATAATTACTATTATATCCATCAAAATCACTCATTTACAGGCATAAATTTTTTTATAAATTTATAAGAGAAATAAAATATTAATTATATTAATAACATATTTGAGATTAAAAATAAATAAATCAAAATACATCATTTTTGATAAATTGAAATTGTACTTGGTATCATACAGTGTTGATTTATAAGATTTCTGGTATTGGTTTAGCAAAAACATATAATTAATTCATGGTGCCAAACTCAGGACTATTCAATTTTGAACTTGAAAGAAGATGAATTTCATAAATGACCATTAAGTTAATTGTTCACCAGAAGATAATCAGATATTTATTTGAAATTGTTATAAATTAGATAAACATAAAGCACACAAAGCTATATTGTATTCATAAAAAACGTTTTGTTATGAGCTCAGAATCCACTCAAACATGAGAGCTCTACAAGCGATCCTGTAGAAAGTATTTCACCAAATGATGGAAATCATGGCATATTTATTATCTGTGACCAAGCGTCAAGTATTTCAAGTTGTGACTCATAATATTCTTTTGAAAGAATTTTAAGTATAAAAATTGTCTTGTGGTTTTAGGCCTCACTTATCCTTTCTAAGGAGTCTGAATTTGAATGATAAAAATAGACTTCATCATGCAACAATTAAACAGAATGGTTGAGCTGAAAGCTCAAAAGGGTGAGAAAAATCATATTTCTTTTATTCATTCCAAGCTAGTTACAAAAGTGGAAATCAGACATCAAATTAAATTGAAATCTTGACCACCCCACATCGTTGCACCATCGCAACGGCCTTAGTCAGTCACACACTGCCTGAGTCTTGACAATTTCCAGCAAAAAATGCCAAAATGAGTCAAGGCGAAACCCTCTATTTTCTTTGCGATGTTGATCAGGTTTTTGATAACTTGAAATAAATCTGACAACCCAAACAGTAAAAGGCAAGACTCATTTGGGTGGTGCCGCTCAAACGCCGGCCACATTCGAGGGGATCCAGTGTTAAATCTACGAGTTATTACTTTACAAACGCTTGAAAAATAATTCGACTGATTGTTGGCATTTGAAAAAGTAAAACCAGACACCAACCCATCATACTCGCTATGAATGAACCTGTTTCTCGAGGATGCGAGTTTGTCATTTGGCATTTTGAGTGGGCCTGTTTGCGTTGTCTCCGCCACCACCAAAACAGGACCAGAAAATTTATACTGAGCTGACAGATTCAAAATAACTCGAGAGTGAGTTGTCGATTCATAGAAAATACTAAATCGCGTTGAAACCTCCGAAAAGGAAGAGAAGATAAGATAAGGGAAGTTAGTGGAATGCCATTATCTTCGCTATCTGTATAGCTTTTTCAAACTCTAGCTATTTATTCCTATCTCTCTAGACACCATAACTAACATCAGTTGTGTTGATTATCAGTTTCAGTACTTCCGGAAAAGCAGTTTAGATGTGCGGTGAGAGTGTGCAAAAGCTCAGTGCTTCATTAAGGATCCGAGTATGCTGTAGCAGTTCTAGAGGGTAAGCTGGTAGGTTGGGTGTATTATTTTGTTGGAATAAGAGACTTCGGAAACAACGTTTTCGATTTCCATCAGTCAAACATTATCTAAGATAGTACAACGTTAAAATATAGCTCAGCTTATTGATAGCGCACTTGATTCGAGGCGATGGCCTGGCTAGTGTGATCCATGCTACTGATCAGGAGAGTGCAAATTTTACTCACTCCTTTTGCAGCTAACGTACCCAAACAGCTTCATCTCGACATAAATAGGTTGGAAGAGTGCCTCCTTTTATCTCAACTGCCAAGTAAGACTTGGAAAATTTCCACTCGATGCCGTCGCTGTCATAAATATTTTCGCCCATATTTTCTAGCCACAGCTCAGGTGTACAAACTCCTGCAGTGCTTGGATTTTGGCACAGTTAAACCTTATTTCCACAAGCTGGGGCACCCTTTACGTTTGGGATTTCAGGGGCCTCTAGAATCAGCACAATGCCAAAAAAACAAGTTGAGTGGATGTAGGACCTTACTTATTGCACCTGCTGAAGTCAAGCGCGATGAAAATGAGCTGGTTTTAGTTCTCTCTATGGGTCCTTCAAACGGTGACTTCTCTACATCAACTCCTCTTTCGTTGGAGAAAGCACCAACGCACCACAAAAATTGAGTGTTAAAAAGAAACAAGAATGATGGAAAGGCGTGTGAAGCGTGCGAAAAGGAAGTATCATAGCCCCTGGCAAAACCTTCTAGCATTGACAAAACTTCCCCTCAGAATGTCGTGATCTTGCAAAAAACGGTATCCAGTAAAACGGTTTGGGGGACGTCATTTTATGATCTCAGTTTGCCTTCCTATTATCGTTCTTTCGATGAGTTTCCGATTTACTCTAATTGCTTTGAATACGAAGGGCCAATGGTTTAAAAGGTTGGTGGAATCTTTTTTGCCATTACTTATCTACCTACTGAGTAGCTTTTCAGCACCACTTGACCATGGGATTTTTTTTGAAGACATTCTCAAACTTACTATTTTATTCCGGTTTTCCACTTCTTTTGCTCCAATGCACCTTTCTTCACCCATATTATGAATCTAAACCTTTTTTTCGTCACTTGCGTTTGATACTACTTCCGATCATCATAACAATTGCTATATCCAATCAGCCACATTGGTTGTTCGAACCATTTGAGAAATACCTTCATTTTAACTGTGAGTAAATCAAGAATTTATGATACTTTTCGTATTAGGTTTTCTATAGAATTTGTTTGGAAAGAATCTTCTGCTTTAAAAGATTACGAAAAAATTAACAGCCTTTTTATGATTTGCCAAGATGCTTTTGTGGCTATTCCTACCTTTCATATTTGCTGCCTTGCGGTTCAATTTGCGATTCATAGGGGACCATGCCAAGTTCAATTGAAGTCTGAAAAACATTCTCATGTCGAAGCTCAAGACAAACTAAAAACCGAAGATAAAAAAATTTCAAGTGAAACTTACTATGAAGAAAACAACTCTGAAATCAAAAAACCAGATGTTCAGTTTAACCTAAAGTCTGACCTCAAAAATCAAGCTGAAAACCAGATGAGTAAATCTCCAAGCGTGGGAGAACTGGTCAAGTTTGCCATGAGAATTTTGATAAGGTAAGATTTATTTAATTTTGAAAAAAAAATTGTGAGAGGCTTAAGTTGCTCGAATATTACTGGTCTTAAATTGTATTTTTGTAAAATTAAGCTAACCCAGAAATTATTTGGATTGGAGTTTAGTCCAAGAGGTATAGCGTATACTTGGGCTCCTCCACTTTCATGTGTATCAAGGGCTCCAAAACAGTCTATTAAGGACTTTTTTTATGAAAAATTATTTTGTACTTTGCAGAATCATATTCTCATCCTACTATTATCAGCTTTTATCCTTCCAGTGACCGCTCATCCAGGGGGTCCTTCTGGATGGGTGACTGAATTTTTCAATCTCAACAATTCTAAAGCACTGGAAATTATTTCCAATCAAATTCTTGCAGCACTTTATGGAATACTTGGAATAATTGTCTTTAGTTTTTGTGGTTCTTTCTTAGCATTAGTAGAACTAGCTTTCACTATCTTTTCCCCTTTTTTCCTTCCCGCTTCGCTTTGTCCCGGCCCATTTGATACAACTTTATATCCTCCTCTTTTCAACGAACTTGGTGCAAGAGAATGTTTGACTGACTTTTGGGGAAAAGGTTAGTAATAAGTTAATTGGTCATAACCGTGCATTCCTTGTATATAACCTAACTCATATATTCGAAAAAACAATTTTATAATAGGTTGGCAATGCGTCTTTAGAAGAGATTTTGTTGTATGCGGTGGAGTACCAATGGGAAAGTTGGGAAGCTTGTATTTTGGTCAGACGGGAAGTAAGCTTTTGGGGTTGATGGGTGCAATGATTTTTAGCGGGATTTTCGTCAGTTGAGAACTTGAGACCTCTTTTTTTAAAAACAACAACTTTAAAGACATTGACTGAACTTTCATTATCCTGCAACCTCACTTATTTCTTTTTTGCGCTCAAATTTTGTCATTATTTAGCATGAATGGGGTTTGTAATATTTGTCTACACTTTACCCTCTTATGTTTCGTTTTTTACTTGTAAAATTTAAAGGATACCTTGTTTAAATCTTAGGCCTTCTATCGATTGCTAGACCAGATTGGAATTTCAATACTACAAAGTTTTTTGCACTTCAGGGTATTGGAATCCTTGTTGAGAGAATCTTCTATATGATTACCAAGAAGAAAGTTGGCGGCCCAATCGGTAGAATTTGGTTATGCTTTTGGCTGGCGTACTGGAGTCAATTTATGTTGCAAACCTGGTGCTTTCGCGTTTTACTTTTATGTTTCATTCACTCAAGTTGATCACAAGTATTTACGCCTTGCTAAATTTGGTTTTTAGGTTTGACAGGGGCTTAGGGAAATCAGGAGTAACTCAACCGGATTTCAGAAAATGGAACTGGTCTCAATTTTTCCTACCTTTCGGACCTTTCTTGCCTCAGTAATCTATTGATTTCAGTTCCTCAAGCAAGTTGCCATTGTAACAATGTATTCAGAGATGAAGCTGACAGCTATAATTCCATCAACCATTATCTTAGTTTTAGATCAGTAGAAGCCATTTCTGTTCAACAGGAAAGCAATAACAATCTGCATCCGCAGAATCCTATTGCAACCTCTGTTATGTTATAAGGCTCTTTGCGACATTTTCTTAGTTGAGAGGCACCTATGATTGTGTTCTTCAGTCCCACATTTCACCTATTGCAGTCAATAAGCAAGCAAGGATATTTTTTTATACGCCATACTAATTGCCCTTCAACGAAAAACAAAAATCCCACATTCCGAGCATAACATAAGAAATGTTTTGGTTGCTCACTGGCGGCATGCGAGATTCAATTGGTGAAGCTAACAAGTGTGTAGTCAACTCCCTGCTGGGTTCGAATTGACCAATCATAATGACCGAATATGAGCACATACTTTCAAATGCCTGGCATTGTTTTCATAGAAATTGAAGGTATTAAGCAACTATATGGTTTAAAACATTTCCTATGACAAAAATAACTTGCGGAAAAGTAAAAGGGGGATAATGGACGACCAACCAATGCAGCAGCTTTTGTCCGTTTGAACATTTCTTATTGGGCATTTGGACCTTTTCATCGGCCACGGCCACGATCTGATCCTCTCCCCCTGCCGCGATCTCCAGAGCCTCTGCTTCCGCGATGCACTCCTGGACCACCCCGTGCTCCAGCACCACCTCGACCGGCGTTGAAATATCCCCGCCCACCGCTTCCACCTCTGCCACCTCGATCATTTGATTGGCCACCTCCACGTGCCGAGCGGTTCTGTTGTCGATAGGCGTCTTCTTGTTGTTTTACCTGATCAATCACATTGTCCGTCACTCGAATATATTTGACCTAGAGTGAAATAAAAGATAAATTGTGTGCTTCAAAGATGTTAGAAACTTAATTTGAGCGTAATGTATTTTTGGAATAAGATGCTAAAATGGCGTTGGTTTTTGGTAGTGTAAAAAATCAGACTGAGTTTTTTTAACCAACCGTGTTTCCTCTAATATAGCATTCTGATAATTTCCAAAATTGTTCACCATTCTGTGGTCAAGAGAAAGCAATCAATTATGAACCTTGGTCAAGTTAGGGAATAAGGTTAATGGCGGAACCTACAGCGCTGGTTTGATAAACTTCTCTCATCGTCAAATTCATAAAGTTATCTATAGCGATCGTAAAATCCAAGGGGTTCCAAATCCGAAGTGAACCTAAATTAAAAAAAATCTTTTGCTATTACTTGGCGAAGTTGAAAGGCGTAACTCACCGCATTGAATCAAATGACCGTTAAAGGTTTCTGCATTTTTCAGCTCTACTAACATGGGTTTTCCTTGTGCACCATGAAGAAGCGCAAGCGGAAGCTAAAAAACAATTTACAAAGGTGGTCTTAATGCTCGATCGAAAAGCTTGACTAATAAAAACGCATGTCTCAACATTTCTAAAACAGAAACGTAAAAAATTATCGAACTCACCATGACTTATGAGTTTGATGGTGGATTAATTATCGACGTTATGGGCAACGTAATTTTTAGCTGGAGTTTTACTTTTCTTCCCGTGGTGGTATTTTTTGCGATTGAATGACTCGTGAGCGCACTGCCGTATGGTGTATGATGAAAAGTTGACTGAGGTCGATGTGAAGATACACTACCGCCTTTACTAAGCCATATTTATGGGCAGGTTCAACTTGGCATGGGTTAAGGTAACAATGCAACCAGGGATAATCCTCAGCTTTTCCTGGTGCAGCATGGCAACACATTCTTGCATGTATTAGATAAACTGACAAAATCAGCCAATTTATTTTCAATTTTTATTTTTATTTTTACCTTTTCAAAGGCTCATAATCTCTGAAAGATATTGAAAATAAAAATTTGGAAAAACATATAGGATTTGGCTAAAAAGATATGAAAAACACCCAAAAGCTTACATGTGCTTACCAACACCTTAAAATAAAAGTGTGTCTTAATGAATATTGATTTGGAATTATTATCATTCCAGATATATATTGAGAATTTTGAAGAATTTGATGATGGCAAGAAGAATTAAAAAACTATTATTACAAATCAGTGCCTAACAGTTGAACACATCAAATAATAGTTTTTGAAGCAATAAAACTCTCAGTATGAGAGGTTTTATCATTAGGATTTTACCTCTTCCAGTTGACTCTACGAGGACTAAATAACAAGAAAAACAAATTGGCTTGAAGCTAAAACTATATTGCGTATTTTCTTGATTTCCAATAGACTATTCTTGAAAAATGTTGTAATTTATGATTTTATAAACGCAATAGCTAACTTAAATATTGAAGCTTGATTAAAAAATGTTATTTCAAGAAATTAAGTCTTATATCTTAAAGGGTAAAAATATGTTCAAGGCACTTGATCTGAATATTCAGTGATTATGAAAAGAAAAATAACAGTATAGGATCTTTAATTTTAAAATGATTCAACAAATTTGGACCAAAGAGGATATTATTCAATCTCTTAAAACCTTAAAAAATGAGTCATTCCATCCCTTTAATTCTGCAATGGTGGCTAGAAGAAAGCTGCAACTCTAAGATGATATATATAATTTGTTAAAACTATTGTTGATTTAATATCAATATCCTTTACACCGTCACCTCAAAGTTCTCCTTTTAGCTTCAGACTAAAAAATGAAGCCAATTAATAAATTATACACAGCCAGTAGTGGTGAGAAGGTTTCTCAGAGACTCGGTAAATAGCTAAGACAAACTAATCTGTGAATTTAAAAAGGTAAATCTTTCATAAGATTTGATTGAGTGGGTGAGATCTTATTGATATATACAGAAACATTATTATGAGGAATAATGTGGCCAGCTCTTGCAAAAATGCAAAGTAAACATAAACTCTATTCTCAAGGCTATTCACTTATTCTCTATCATGAGATCTATGATAGCAAATCTCTATATCTTCAAGACATATTCCAAAAATCTCAAAAATATACTTACAGCTCCAAGAAGATTTATTGATGAAATATAGCTGCAGTAGGACTTGTATAATGAAACAGAAACTCAATTACATATCCTTTTTCAAATTCTTTTGGCTCACCTCAATTATCCATATCAAAAATAAAACAGAATTTATCAAAACAATTATTTCAAATATTTTTCATCAGTTTATATGAACTCTATTAAGTAAATCTAAAGTAATTATATTCAAGAATAAAATATTATTAAATAAATTTCTCATGAAAATCTCTATTATTCATTATCTTTCTCTTTGAATATGAAGATAATAAACTCCCAATAAATTCTATGCTTGTATCCTATTATGCTTTCTACCTAGCTTTTCTTAGGTGAGTCTATGATAAATTTTATAAAATAGTATATACAACCTTTACTATAGCTGTGACACAGTGTAAGATAATAAAAAGAGGATGATTATAGTAGTATTTGGGATTTACTGTAGAGATATAGTGGTGGTGAGTGCTTCTGAAAGCCCTGGGTGCATTGATTATCAATTAATTGAATATATAAGAAGTAAAATACTAATATTGGAATGTAACTGTTGCGGAAGGTTTTACTACATAGGAATTAAAGAGCAGGATGGGGATTCTCTTTTTGGCAAAGAAAAGCCCCCCTTTTATCCTGAAATGTTGTGGAAAGGGCCTCTGAACCTGTTCATGTAGGAAGAGTGAATAATTTTAACTTGCAAGAACTTGCTTGTGGCTTTCAAATAGCCTATATACTCTATAATGGTCTCAGATGTGGGCTTGAAACCATATCAGGGCAGTTTTCATCAATAAAGGGTGAAATTTTTCATTTGGGGACCACATAGCCCTCTTCTGATGTGTATGATGTGTAGTATTCTGTACAGAACCTGTATGGGGACCCCATACAGGACAAAATATGAGGTATTGAAGGATAAAGAATCTCCTTTGTGTCATTGAAATCTCAAATTAAAGGTTATGGGATAGTAGCCAGCAGTAAAGGTGTATTAACCAAGCTGTGGGACTTTAACCTTAAAACAGCCATAGGTTTGTCAGTTTTCAAGATATTGAGCTTAAATTTGACTCATTGTGTATTCCTTAATGAGGTATACACAATGGGAACTCATTTGGTATGGGTAACATTAAATATGGCAAAGTTCTTCCAATTTTAAATTCTATTGTTTGGATGTGTATTTTTCTTCAATCCTGTAAGGAGTTTGTTTTATCCATAACTTTTGTTCTAGTTGAGTTATGAGGAAATGAATGGCACCATCAGAAATCCTTGATTGTGGTTTTCTAAAAAGAGCCTACTTTAGGTGTCTCACAATAAAACTGTAGAGGCTAAATGAGAGGGGAATATTTTATTCACTCTTATTTGGCTTTATTTTTTCCATAAACTTTATAGTTTTGATGCTAGCTCAATTTGGATAGTACCAATTGATAGCCCTTAATGAGAGATTTGAGTTGAACAAAAAATTTGTTTGGGTCTAGCCCCTTTCTCTATATTTTAGATGGGAGGTGAAAAGTAAGGTTTATGATCAGAAATGGCTTTGAGCCTGAATAACTTTGTTATTCTTTGTCCTATGATTATAGGAGTTTTATATTTAGAAAGACATGGATTTCCTCTTTTTTTCAATACCTTCTATGAGCTGTTCTGGCTGAGCTCCCTTTTTGGTGGTATTTTTCTCTACCATTGTTTTATGGTATTTTGGCTCTCATGCTTGTGCTCTGGATTGGGGTCACAGGCTGACAGCTTTTCTGGTATAAAATACAATAAGATACAAGACTTATCAAAAGAAAATCTCAAAATGAAGTATTATTTCTTTAAAGGGGATTCTGGCTTTATTCAAATATAGAGTAGACTTTTCAATAAATTTTGTTGAGGAAATCACTAAATAATAATATTAAAAATATTGGAGGTGCTCATAAGTATCAATCAATGTAAATATCACATGTTCATGAAATAATAACTGGAAATTTGGGAGAGTTGGAACAAGGAATGAATTTTGACACTGATATCTTATATAGAGGTACCTGTCCTTGATGAAGGATAAAGTAGTTGCTATAATTTTTCAATGTGTCCAGTATCCATAATTGACATAATAGTATATTGTACACAGAAATATTAAGGAGGTAAATACTTCAGATTAGTACAGGAAATATCTCTGAGCTCATAGCCTTTATAGTTATCAACTGCATCATTTGTGGTTTCAAGATGCTTTGCAATAATGGAAATCCTTGAGTAGCCTAAATTCCTCTATTTCCAGAAAGAAAGAAATAATATTTTACATCTTACCAAAGAAGTATTTTATAATTAACATCTTAAAAGTTTTATTCAATTTCAAAAACAATAAGTCCTTTATTTATTTAATTCCATCACACAAATGGTATTGATAATATGAGTTATTTATGATCTAAGGAAGCTCTTAATAGATCAATTGATTGATCATAACCAAATTCTTGAGGTTTATTTTGAATTGATCTTTTTAGGGAAAAAAACTGTCTAAAATGGGAGCTAATTCAATACACCTCAATACACTAATTATATCAGATTAAAGAAAATTGAGGATAAAGCAATTCTGGAGTAGGACCTCACCTCTATATTAACAGCCAGGGATTTTTTAAAGCTGATTTTATATTTTAATATCCATGAAAATATAATGATAAAATGGTTCTCCAAAATCCAGAAGATTGAATTGAACATTTAAGAATGAACAATGTAGGCATGTGTGAGATTTTTATATGAACCTCTGTTCAAAAAATGATGTTGTTTCCCTGTAAAAAACATTTTTTACAGAGAAACTGACTAAAAAGTAAGGATTGCTATTTTTTGACTTGAAATGCACAGCATACTATTCTTTTTGAAATATAGCTATAAAAAATAATATAGGGAGAATTCTTTCTTTACCAGAAAGGAAAATTTATCCCAGCATATTCCGGGAGATATCTAAAGCTACAGAAATAATTTATGTAAAAATATTTTCTTTAAAATTAATCAAAAAAATCTCTTAGATAGCTTAATTAATATATGTGAGCTTGGAGGTAATTTTATAATACTAAAGTATTTCACAATTTATATAAAAGAAATTTTTTGAATAAAAATAACCCAAGAGTCATGTATATATCCATAATTAATTACTTTTCATATGGAAAACTATGAAGAATTTTTTTGCAAGTAAGTAAATCCATGTGTTTGAGGCCAGTTTTTGATTCTACACAAAAATTAACCTAGGTTATCTACATGAGGTGAATAGCTTTAAATTAACTCTATGAGGTTGTAATATGAAAAATACTTGGGAACCTCATCATCAATACCACATAAAAGAATTGTGGACTTTTTGTTTGTCCATTTTCATGCCAAAATACTGGTATTGTGAGGAATCCCATGTTACATATACACTAAGAATACTGTTATTCATGTGTATGGCCCTTACAGTTATTGTATTCCTACTTGAAGTTTTGGTACACCAATAGTGGATATCATCAGTCTTGAATTGTGAATTACTATTTTTTATGTGAGAATAGCTCAGGTATACCAGATATTTCCAGCATATTTTTGGATTAATATTGAGTGATCTATTAAATTCTGAAAGTTTTTCTTTAAGATTTGTAGCTTTCTTCAATAACTCATAATAGTTATTAATTGACATAATTTTATGTTATTTTAATAAGAGGTTTTATTATGAATTCTTCTTATGATTGATTCTAGTATCAAATTACTTTTTAGTATTATAATCACTATTAGTGTATAAAAAGTAAAAGATATAATTAATAAATTATTCATTTATTTGTGGTTATGATACATTTAGTTATCATTTTTCATAAGAACAGTCATAGTACTCTTGATCAATAGTAATATTATCAAGATTTTCCTATACAAATCTCAAAATATGAGGATAGAGTCTCCCAAAAATATATTTACCAAAAAAAATTTGATAGTAACCAGAGAAAATATATAATGTGAGTGACAGAGCTTATTAAGAGGAAATCTTCTTGACAAAATTTCTGAATGGTTCAAGGGTTGAGATAAATGAGCTACAAAAAGATTTTATTATAATATTTTTCAGCTACCTGAAAGGCTTAAAAAATGGAAGAAGATTAGCTTAAATATCTTATTTCTTAATTGGTAAGATGTTTTCCTCAAAAGAAGTATAAAGGGTAAAAATCCAGCTTTAAAACAATTGATGGAGCAAATGATACTGTATTTTCTTCATTCAAAGCTTCTTTAATACATCTTAAACTCTCTATCATGATGCAAATAAAATTATTAAACAATGAAGGTTCATTGGTTTGGCACTAAACCTTGGAACATAAATTCTATTTTATTTTTGATCTTATAGTTGATTTTTTCTACAGAAAATGTAGGATTGAAGGACTGAAAGAATATGATAATTAGTGTAAAAACATTCCCAAAAAGCTGAAATAAATTCATATTTATAAAATAATAGCAAGATTATTTTTTTCTGCTAGTCACCTAGGCATATTCCCAAATTTATATTAAAAATAAATAATTCAATAATCTCACATATCCTGTGATATATCGTAGTCTAAATTCAAGTTAACTTTGGTGTGCTCTCTGGAAATTTCAATCTCAGATCAAAGAGATTTTGAGTAATTTTGCACTGTTGTATCAAATCTTAATTTTCTCTCTCAAGAATAATACTCCCAATTATTCAATTTTACTATATTTCAATATTAAAAATCAAAAAAAATTGAATTTAATTTTAAGAAAAAGACAGTTCAAATTTAAATTAAGTTCAATTAATGAAATAAATCTCTATGATTTGAATAGTCTTACTAAAATTCTTTACACCATCTAAATTAGTTCCACCTCATTTTTAATAGAGAAAAATATTCTGATTTGATTTAATGAAAATTTTGTTTATTTTAATATTTGAAGACAAAAAATCAATTTACTCCATTTAGATGTGACCCAAGGTGGTATTTTATGCAAAATAAAATTTTGAAATTTATTAATGAGAAATCAGCCATAATTCTTATTTTATTTTCTAGAAGGTATTCAAAAAAGAAATAGTTCTCATAAATTTGAAAAATTATTGGCTTATTAATATGATTCCATTTCAAAGGAGCTGTATTTCTATTAACTTGTAGTACAAGGAATTTTGGCCAAGTATTTGAATAATAATTGATTATTTCCCAATTCATTCATCTCTTTTTTTCACTCATATCTGGTTTGTTCATGTGGGAAGAATATATATATCACTTTGAAAATGATTCTATGAAACAGTGGGCTTTTTGAACGTTTCTGTGGAATTAAAATCACACAATCAGTGAAAAAATTGATAAAAATTCCTACATAAGTGGTACAAATCCAGAGCTTGACTACGTATTTTAAAATGACAAAATGAATACAATTTGTTATCCCATAAGAGAACATTAAAACCTTCTTTATTCAGAAAGAAAGTGTAAAACCCCTTTGGTATTCCACTTTCTGGAAGCCATAGAAGTTTCACCCTTAAATCCAAAATATCCCATTTTTTACTTGATAAATTCAAACAATTGACACCATTTGTTTTATTGAAATTGAGAACTCTTACCCATACCTTACATCATCCATCTCATGTAAATTTTTAGATTTTATACTTTAATTGATTCCCCCCACTCACTCTATTTAACCCCAGGCACTCACCTATTTTCAGAAATATTTCAAAACACTATTTTGGTATTTTTGTAACATCACTTTAACATTGATTGATTATTATTCTGATTCTCCACTCATTAATCATATATACATGTAAATTATTCAATTGATAAAAAAATAAAATACAGAATTCTCTTGATGGCTCTATCTGCATGGGAAGGTCTCAAAAAAAGACAAATATTGGATAGGAGAAACCCCTTGCCTTCCTAAAATGAATTATTAATTATGATTCCAAGCATAAATATCTAAGGTGCTATTGTTGAAGGGCCCAATTTTACAAAATAGAAGGGAATTTCATAAGCACAAAATGTAACTAAGACAAAGCTGACAAGTCATGGAAGCTTGAAGGGAAATACTGGTGAAATTTTTTTCCACAAGCCCTTTTTGGAAAAATGAAGAAAAAGTGAATAGATTAAGAGCATAATAAATCCAAGAGCAATCAAAGTCTAAAGTAAAAGGCAAAAAATTACACAAAACTGAAATTATCTTACTTTTACAAACTAAGAGAATATCAATATCTAAAAAGGCTTAGATTAATTCATTCAAGCTGTCACATACTCATAGCTCAAAGCAGAAAATATCAATCTCATCACAACTTCTTCAAGGAATATTATTTTCATAATCAAGCTATTCAATCAAAAAGACAAAGATCCCTTAAATAAGTAGCTCTCAGGAAGCTAGATAAATGAAATTTTGAATTTTGAGGGAATCTCAATGTGAATTAAGCTCGGGAGACTGGTGTAGAATGGAATAAATGTGAATTATGAAATCAGAACTGAAGTAAAAAGGCAGAAAAGAAGTGGATCTCAAAGTAAATTAAGTGGCTCTTTCATGAGGATAAAAGCTAAAAATATTATTATAATCCTTAATTTAAGCCCTGAGAGCGTGAAATTGAGTTTTTCCTAATGAAGAAATTCTAGAAAACATTTAAAAATTATTTATTTGGCCCATTTTTACTAAAATTCTTCTCAAGCTCTATTGAATAATATCTATATTATAAATATGTGTAAAATATAGTCCTTTCTCTGGCTTGGTTGAAATTTAATTGTTGTCTGTACCATTTTGAGAAATATGAATAATGAATACATTATTCCTTAGATAAGGTAAAGATTCCAAGCCAATGAGATTCAGAAGCCCATAGCATTTCATTTCCACTGACGAATATGAATTGAGCCATTTAAAAATTCAACAAAAATTATTCTGTAAATTACCAAGGAGATACAAAGTTTTCATGGTTCCACAGAATTATTTAAGATATTGCAATTATCCGTGCTCCACTATTGTCAATTGGTAATAATTTTCACCAAAAAACCATTTATTAATCAGAATTTAGCAATTAAAGAGCTCTATAAGAACTTTTAAATATAGAACCCCTTATGGAAATTCTGAATATTACTTATAAGCTTCAGAGAAGTTTAGAGATTGATTTGTCTTGTGTATGAAATTCTTCTGTAAGCTACTCTCACAGAACATTTGAAAACAAACTTAGTACAGTTTCTTCTGCATTAATTAGTCTTGGATAAAAAATATTTTAGCTGTAGATAAATAATTACTTAGTTCATTAAAGCACTTCTTGTTTTCATAATTTATATCATTTCCCTTATTTACATTTTTGTGGTAAACTGAATACAGATATCTACATTACCCAATGGCAAAGTCACCAAATATTGCCTTAAAATAACATGAGATTTGGCTTCCAAATCCCAACACCAAATACTGGGGTTTATATTTGTGAATCAAATGGCATTTTAACTGAGTCCCCTGAAATTCTTACCAAATACCATGCATCTGGGCTTTCAGTTTGAAACCTAAACCAAACAAAAATTCACAATTCACAATTAACAACTGTAAAAAATATTCTTCCACACTCCATTAATGACAATAAGACCAAAAAGCTTACAATCAATTTATATTTCTTCATACATATAATAATGCCTTGTTCCAAAGGAAAACACATATAGTTAGATAGGAAGATCCTTGCCAGCCTTTCTAATCCATCAGGTCACTTAATAGGTAGTGATCATTTAAACATAATTAATTCCCTTTCAATAAAATCAAATTTCAAGTCATGTTTTAGTATTAGTGGATCAACCTTAATTGGAAAGCCACCTTCATCAAAGCAGAATGGGTTTCAGCTTATGTATATTGAGGTCAGCAAAAAATAAGGACATTGCCTAAACCTTAGATCAAGCAGAATTCAATATTTATGGTGAGAATATAAAAAGAAGTATATGGCAGCAGTTTTTTTTGGAAATTTAACTGGGGCTGGACTAACTGAAGAGGATAAGAGTAAAGGAATAAAATAAATGAGTGAAAATATTGAAAGTATGTGTCCTTCCTATGACAAAATGGATTCACTCTTTGGCCACAAGCCCAATATTACTCCCATTTCAAACTATTATTCACAAGAAAAAGAAAGCTCAAATGGTGATGATGATGATGATCTTTTGATTAATAAGGTAAGTAATAACCTCCTTTTCTTTTCACCTGAGATAATAAAAGCTCATTTGAGGTTAAAGGAGAATAATTGTTTGGAATGAACTCTCAATCTTGATCCTGCGCTTAATAATGATGATGAATTGCTTCAAGCAGAAAAAGTTAATGATGAATCAGTAAGTATGATTAAGCCTGAAATTTATAAAACAAAATTTGAATTATTTCTTCTTTGACCAGCTAAGTAAATCCATAATGCATTTGACATAAAAGCATAATAAAGCTTTGACCCCAACTCGAATGACAAGAGTGGATCTAGGAAAGGGTCAATGGATATGTTTGCACCTACATATGTGAATTTGCTTGAATTAAAAGGGTATGTCTTGAGATTATTGTTACTCTGATCACTCCTACTCAGAAAAATAATGATCCTTAGCCCATTAAGCAAGTGACAAGGCTTATTTGGAGTGGGACAAGGAGAGGTGGTATGAAGAGAAAGTGAGGAATATTTAAAATCCATGGTTTGAAGAAGTGAAGTTACAAAAACAAATGGAGTTTGATAAGAAAAAAGACAAAGGAAAATACAAATTTGAGAAAGAAAAGTGGAATTGGGAATTGGAGCTGAAGGAAAAGACATGGCAGATGGCTCTAACTATAGCAGAATTGTCATCAAGCAGGCCAATTACAGAGCTCAAACATGTTATGAAATTAATCAATAAAAAGAAATCTATTAGGTATAAATGATTTCATTTTAATTTGGTAATGCATACATACATAATATCAAATATTCAACAGTGCCAAGTAATGAGAACAGATGTTATACATTGAGGTCAAGACATTAATGCATTGGTTATGCCACAAATGTATTCTACAGGGTTTATCACCTGTGTTCTTTGGATAACAAAGATTAATGCATAATTGGAATTTTCTTTTGAAAAGTCAACTTTTGACTTCAAATTAATCTGTTGACTGATTCAAACAAAGTGTTAATCACTTTTCATCTAGAGGAGTTTTTGACATGTGGTCATTTTAAATTGGGTGATTTGTCATATGAAAAAGAAATTTATTTTCAATCAGGGAACAAATTTTAAATTGAATATTTTATTTAAAAATTAAAATCAAATTTTTATCAGAATTGTAATTGTGGGCATCTTTTGCACTGCTATTGTAAGATGTGTCTATGAAACTGTTGATAATATTACTATTAATAAGAAATATTATAACTTTTCTTCTTAAATATAATAATTAAATCATTATAGATACAAATAAAGAAATAAATAAATAATTATTTCTTCTACTTGTTATAGACTACTAATGATTATAACAGCAAGAAGTAATTGTCTACAAGAATCAATTGCAAGAAGTATTAAATAATAAAGCTTCTTTATTGAAATAATGAAATTAGCTTAATATATAATTATAATTTCAAAGAATAATTATAAATATAATTATTGAAGAAAAAAAATACTAGAGAAAAACTTGAAGAATTAATTATAAACCACTCACTAATACTCAATGAACCTTGGAAAGAATATAGTAGAGAGATTTGATGGATAAATTGTGAATTTAAAGGATAAAAATTGATTTATAAAAGTATTACAACAATATATAGTTTATTTCTATGATTTAATGTCTTTATGATTGATTCTGAAAGAATAAAAAACTTAAGAAAAGATTTAACTAATAATTACTTGTTGGTAACAAAGATATAATTGGACAATGAGATAATTTGGAAAAACAGCAAGAGGAAGCCTCTTTTAAGTAAAAAACAGCTCACAGAGGCATGCCATGGAGCAAACTAAATAATTAGTGAGTGAGAAAACAATAATCCTTTTTGGATTGATGACTGCACCATCTGTTGTCATGTAAGATTACTCAATTGAAGCTTTTGCATGACTACCAACTAATCTATGGCTAAGAATAAAAGGAGTAAAAACTGTAAATATTCTTTGATTTCAAAATAAACATTGATTTCTCAAAGTTATCAATGTTATTGGAAATTTCATCACAGGTTGTATCTTCTGTGAATTTTTGAAGATTCAGTGTTTCACATGGAATCATCAAAAATGGACTGGAAGTAAAACTTTTAATTTTACTTATTAAAACATAATTATTTTTGGTTTATTTTTGAGTAAAGCCATTTTTCATTGGTGCTGAATGCTTAAGAAAGATCCATTTAAGATTGTATTTTTAATGAATTTTTGAAGTTTTTACCTCATTTCTATGTAGAATTACAAATAGCACAGTATGGCAGGTTGCTATGAGGTAAATCATTGGCTACTAGTCCAAAAAGGGTTTTAATTACTCTTTTAAGGCTTATAAATTGAGAATAATTAAGAATTGACATGGTTATAGGAGTCTAAGCTGCTCTTTACCTCTTTGTCACGTCAAAATAGCCGCTTATTTGTGATTTTCTTATGATTTAATAAGATTTTAACTTGGTAACTAGGTTCCCAAAAGGCTTTAGTATACTAATTAGGCCATTATAAGCCATTGATCCAAGCTTTAGAGCTATCAACACTGCAGGAGCCTCAGAAGCTGGGTACCCTGGCTCTCTTGTATATCTTTTGTCCCACTTAGCTATTTTCACATCAAAAATAGAAACGCAGGATTCAAGACTGATATTCACTATGGGTGTATCAAAACTGTATGTAGAAATAGCAGAGTATTAAGTGCCACAAACATTCATAAAGCTATTCTTAGTGTATATGTAACATGGGATTTCTCACATTCCCATTGTTTTGGCTTGAAATTGAGAAAAACAAAACTTTTCACAATTCTTTTATGTGGTATTGAAGGATTTTCCATATTACCACCTCATAGAGTTAATTTAATCTTATTCACTCTATAGAGCTACCCTGGGTGAATTTCTGCAAAGAATCAAAATCTGGCCTTAAATCCATGGATTTATCTACTCACAAAAAAGTTATTCATTTTTCTGAAATCAAAAAAGATGAATTTTGAATATATGCATAACTTATGGGTTACGAAAAGTTCAAACTTTCTTTTTAAAGGTAATTGTGGCCTATTTGGGTATGTAAATATACCTCAAGGCTCACTGATATTTTATTTCCCAAAGACCAATGACCAAGTTTTTCAAATTCAATTTGATTCCTCTCTCTGATTTTATATTTTTTGAAAATTAAATGAAAGTGCCCCATGTTATTCCATTTTTTTTGTTTTTATAATTCTTCATTTAACTCACCCCACTTGTGTTAAAGAAAGAATAAACTGGTATGTTTTTCAAATTTTCACTCAAAAATCCCTCACCAATTTTTTTTCCTTTTATATTTTCAAACCATTTTTATTTCTAATTTCCATTAAAATTTTTCATTTTTTTTTTAATTTTTCATTTGATTTTTTTTTTAATTTTTTTATTTAATTTTTTCATTTAATTTTTTTTTTAATTTTTTTTTTTTAATATTTTTTTGGAATTTTTCTTTTGTATTTCTTTTGTATTTTTTTCTGAATGTGTTTTTTGATTTTTTTTTGAATTTTTTTTTTTGAATTTTTTTTTGAATTTTTTTTTGAATTTTTTTTTGAATTTTTTTTTGAATTTTTTTTTGAATTTTTTTTTGAATTTTTTTTTGAATTTTTTTTTGAATTTTTTTTTGAATTTTTTTTTGAATTTTTTTTTGAATTTTTTTTTTTGAATTTTTTCTTTGAATTTTTTTTTGAATTCTTTTTTTTGAATTTTTTTTTGAATTTTTTTTGAATTTTTTTTTTGAATTTTTTTTTTGAATTTTTTTTTTGAATTTTTTTTTTGAATTTTTTTTTTGAATTTTTTTTTTGAATTTTTTTTTTGAATTTTTTTTTTGAATTTTTTTTTTGAATTTTTTTTTTGAATTTTTTTTTTTAATTTTTTTTGTGAATTTTTTTTTTGAATTTTTTTTTTTAATTTTGTTTTTGAATTTTTTTTTTGAATTTTTTTTTTTGAATTTCTTTTGTGAATTTTTTTTTTTGAATTTTTTTTTTGAATTTTTTTTTTGAATTTTGTTTTTGAATTTTTTTTTTATTTTTTTTTTGAATTTTTAGTTTTAATTTTTATTTTGAATTTTATTTTGATTTTTTTTCACAATTTTTTTTTTAATTTCTTTCTTTGATTTTTGTTTCAACTTTATTTTTTAATTTGTTTTTTAATTTTTTTCAATTTTTTTTTCAATGTTTTTTTTGATTTTTGTTTTAATTTTTTTTTTCAATTTTTTTTTTAATTTTTTTTTTAAATTTGTTTTTTTAATTTGTTTTTTTAATTTTTTTTTTGATTTTTATTTTTCATTTTTTTTAATGTTTTTTTTAATGTTTTTTTTAATGTTTTTTTTAATGTTTTTTTTAATTTTTTTTTAATTTTTTTTTTGATTTTTTTTTTGAATTTCTTTTTAAATTCTTTTTTTGATTTTTTTTTTTTAATTTTTTTTTTAATTTCTTTTTAATTTTTTTTTTAATTTTTTTCTTAATTTTTTTTTTAATTTTTTTAAATTTTGCTTTTAATTTATTTTTAATTTTTTTCTTTAATTTTTTTTTATAATTCTTTTTAATCTTTTTTTTAACTTTTTTATTAATGTTTTTTTTTTTTAATTTTTTTTTGAATTTTTGTTTGAATTTTTTTTTGAATTTTTTTTTGAATTTTTTGTGAATTTTTTTTTAATTTGTCTTTAGTTTTTTTTAATTTGTTTTTAATTTTTTTTTTTAATTTTTTTTTATAATTTTTTAATCTTTTTTTTTTTTAATTTTTTTATGAATTTTTTTTTTGATTTTTTTTTCAATTTTTTTTCAATTTTTTTTAATTCTTTTTAAGTTTTTTTTTGATTTTTTTTAATTTTTTTAATTTTTGTTTTTAATTCTTTTTTTTTTTTTAATTTTTTTTCTCAATTTGTTTTTTTGATTTTTTTTGATTTTTTTTTTGATTTTTTTTTTATTTTTCTTGCTTTGTTTTGATTTTTCTTATTTTTTTTCAATTTCTTGATAATAATCATCAATCATTCTGATCCCTTTTTTATTTGCTGATGATAATGACTGATCATTATTTAATTACTTCATGATAATTACTGATAATCATCTTTTTATATTTTTGATATAATATGATGATGCTAATTACTCTAATTAACTTTTATTTATTTTTTAACTCTCTCAAATATTTGTTAACATAACAGTGGATCCTTTCAAAGGGTTTATTTTACAATGCTATTTCATTTCAATATCCTTCCATTGTCATTAAAATTCAAAAATATCCTCATTCACTCTCTCTCTAAAAATCATTCTGATGATGTCATGGTTAGGACTAAACCATATTCAATACATAATTAGAATGATGTGAAAGATGATGAACATATTATTAATCCTCTTGATGTAATGGCTAGGACTAAACCAAATATAGAACATCATGAGATTAATAATAAAAAAAGAAATAATAAAACAAAAATTACCCAAAGCCAAAGAAAACATATCCATTATTTAAAACAAATCATGTCTCAACTTTGCCATTCTAAAAGATCATATAAGAACATCTCAGCCATCCCAATTGACAAGAAAGCAGTCAATTTTACATGGTTAAAACTTCCATCATGCTACCCCATCCTTATGTAATCATTGATAAAACCAAGAAGCCTTTTTCCCTGTTGTCATTTATGCAATCACCCCATTTCAAAATTCTTCCGGAAACTCTCATATCTTTAAAAAGGTAATCATTACTTCAATAAGAATATCACAAAATAAGCAAGAAATTCAACCCAATAAACATGTACTAGGTGGAATTATAAAAGAGATTGGTTTTCATCCTGGTTGTGATTCTGGAAAATTTGCAGGTGTGAATTTTTTTTAAGTTTTATTTTAAGATTTACTAATTCATTTAAGCAGTTATATGTGTTTACTCCCAAAAACCCAGTTTTACACCTCATGGAATTGAAACAGATAATAATCAATGGTAAAAACTTGAAAAATATGACAATTTCATTTATTCTAGAATATGTAATTTGTATAATTAGTAGAAAATGAAAATCAAGAATTAATGGAAGATGAAAAATTACCAAATTTCAGTCAAATTGAGTGGACTTTGGCCAATAGCAAACAAGAATTCAAATATTTTGCCAATGTAATTGTTACTAATGATGGATTCTTCAATAAGCCAAATCAAGATGTCAATGATTGCAACACCTGGGCTTATGATATATTCTCTTTTTTGTCCAAAAAGACTTTCATTGACTTCCAACTGTATCCAACCCAACTGCACATGGCTTGCACTTCCCTGAATTGAAAATAGAGATCCATTTTTCAAAAAAACCTGGAATAATGGAAATTCTTTGGAAGAAATTGTAAATGGTTCATCAGAAAACCAAAAATCCTTCAACAGTTTCCAATGATGAATAAATAACTCATCTTGGATGTTTTTTTCAAATCAACCATAAATTATATAATGTAGGTGAGAAATTTTCAAAAATGACACCTACCAAAATTAATTCAAAATTAAATGGTTACTCAAAAAGAAATATGAAGCACCAAAAAAGAGCTAAAAGGTAATAATTTTAAATAGTTTCATTTTATCAATAACATTTCTACTCTGCTGTAGGCCTTTGAATTAGCACATAAGTAAATTTCCATGATGAAATTAACAATTGATTATATCTCCATGCCAAAGTAATAGGTTTAATTTTTTCAAGCATATTTACAATATCTTCCCCATTTGTGTGATTTTAAAGATGTTCTGCTTGTGGTGTAAAATAATCTTCATATAAATCAAACCATTCATATCTGATTTGTGCTAAAAGTTTATGTAAAATTGTACAAGAAATGACCCAATTAACAAATTATTGGATTTCTTGATTATCCCTTATTTGATTTCACATATTCCTTAGAGAAAACAATTGAACCCTCAAAATTTCAATCACATGCACAATTATCACCCTTGATTTTGCTAGAAAATAAGTGAAAGAATGGTTGTCTTCATTCTGTGCCACAACTCCCTTATAAACAGGAACAACCCAAGGTGAGCTTTCATATTCTGAATCAGCTAGTAAGTAGTAATATTATTCAGGAAAGTATTGAGGTCTTTGTGCTATTTTCATATGTTGATATAAATTTGAATCATGAAGGGACCCATTACAACCCACATGTAGAGCAGTGAACTTTTTTTTATATTGCAAACCAGTTTTATTGACATAGAATAATTTAATTTTGAAAAATAAGTAAGACTGAAATCAAGTATTCAAGCTCAAAAGCTTACTGCTTTTTACAATCCAAATAGGCTTCAGATTCATTGAAGGGCCATTGTGATAAGGGTATGGGACTCCCATCAATAAATACAATTCACCCAGGGAAGCCTTCCACCTGCATCACTTAAGAAATTTCTCTGCATTGTTATATTGTTGGCCACACAATAATACTTATCTTCAGCTTCATTAATACATAATCACTCTTTGAGTGTAAAAAACAATAGCCCTTTGGTTAATTCCAAACAAAATTCCAATATTCCCCAAAGCATCCCCATTTCCACTTAATCCTAACCTTGATAGTGCCACAGCCAACTGTATGGAAGTATTGAATTGTTTGTTTTATGATTAATTTGGAAAGGTTTAATCATTTTGAATTTCTGAAAACAATTTTTCAAATGAGTCATGTGTGATCCAACAAAGCTGGCAAAAATTTCAGACAATAATTTTTGTAAATCATTCATTGTATACATGTAAGTTGATGGATATCTCCTATGAGGATTGATGTATTTTTGTGATGATATCATAGCTAATAAGGTTATATCTTCCTAGATGTTGGAATCACAATAAGAGCTGAAAGCATTGATGAAATGCAGTTATTTTAATTTCTGAAGCAAGGATAGCCTTTGTAATTTATTTGGCTTTGTAAATGAAGAAAATTTCTATAGCCAATGCAATTTGAAATTGAATAATTTAAGAAATGACCAGGGTATTCAGATTTTATGCAATTTAACATTCACTTACTGAGGTGTTTGTCAAAAAAATGATACTTCAAGTGAAGCTAACGGCAGAATTTTAGTATTGCAAAAACCTGGTTTTTTCTACCTCAAAGTACCACACCTCTTGAGGTGTGGGATTTCACAAATCCCAAACAGTTAAGTTGGAATTTGGCAAAAAAACATTAGGATTTTGAGTGCAGGATTTGGTAACTTTGAAACCCCCTATTGATAGATAAATAATAATACAAAGGAGCTTTATTGAACGAAATAAGTTCTTCAATAAGATTTTAAGTTCTCCATAGACAAAATGGGATTATTTATTAATTCCTTTTCCAATATATATCCCAAATTTCATTTGGAAACATTTTCCTAGTGTGGTATACCTGTACCAGTTTGGAATAATGGACCAACTAAGCAGGAATATTTTTCAATTGTCTTTAGGCTTTTCCCAATATATTAGAGTATTTATTTTTTTCAAAATAAATTATAAGAAGGACTAACACCATTAAAACTCAATAAACTCCTTTTGTTAATAAATGAACTTGACACTTATGATGTGACACCCCAATGCACCACCCAGATGAATTAACTTTCAAGGGATTGGTTGACCTAAAACAATTATTATTTTTTATATATTTTTATTTCTTAATTTATTTTACTTAAATTTTCTTTAAATATTGTGGGTAGTAAAAATCAACAAACATATACTACAGCACAGAAGGTCCTAGTTACAATGAGGATGCATGGAATTAAATTTCAGGGCAGAGTTGTAGCATAATAGGGGTCATAAATATTAATTAAAAGCTCATTTATATATCAAAAAGGTCGAATTGGGTATTTAGATGAAAATTAGTCTTTCTATTAATTTTGAGAAGGAAAAGAATATCAAATTTAGAGGGTTAAATCTAGGAAAAGTGTTTAATTCAGGCTTAGGATATCATTGAAACAAGAAAAGTACAGGTGTATTGTATTCTCTGACTCCTTTGAGGAAGTCTGGCATTACAAAAAGGATTTAAACAAATTTAAAAACTTAGTAATAATTTTATTATTATGATAAGGTGGTCATTGTGATGCTAGAAGGAAGAAATTCAACATTTAGGGTACAGAGAGATGGTAAAATGGTGTGAAATGTGAAAGAAAATAGGCTAGGAAGACAAGATTAGACATTGGAGATGTCACAGTAGTATTACACAAGGTTCAGAGCAATATTACAGAAGTTTCACAAGGGTGTACTGTAATACAGTTACAGTTACAGGACACCTAGTTACAGAAAAAGACAGGATAATACAGGAAAACTATAGTACAGTGGTCAGGGAGATAAGAATTCCAGGGCTTTCAATTGATTACATAATCAATGACATCATCAACAGGAATTAAACCAGGATTACTAATCAAGGAGATAAGGATTCCAGGAAACTCAATTGATTACATAATCAATGACATCATAAATGACATCATCAACAGGAATTAAATTAGGATTACTAATCATGGAGATAAGGATCCCAGGAAACTCAATTGATTACATAAGCAAATGACATCATTTCCCCACAATTTCCCCACAATTTCAAGAACTCAATTGAAAATACAGGTCTCATGATCCAACACCACCAAACCTTATTTTATAATACAGGTCACATGTCAAAAACCCAGATTGGAGACCTGAAAAATTCTAAGTCCCCTTTTTTTTGACACTCCCATGGAGGCCCCAAAAACTATAAGTAGAGGTCCCCTCCCCCCCTCAATTCTTTTTTCCTAATGGCCTAGACAGAGGCTCATCACAAAAACGTAACTTCTTAATATTTTTTCTGAGGGAAATCCCCTCCATCCATCCACATTATCCTAATTTTTTAGGAATACTCAGTAGCTAAGCTCAGCAGTATAGTTATCCCATCCCCATTCCTAAATTTTGCTCAGTAGCTAAGCTCAGTAGCACTGTCTGAGTGATTTATAATTAATAGTAGTTAACAGTTGGTCTACTTTAATTCATAAACTCATCTCATTGACTATCTCCATCCCATTCTTACTCAGTAGCTAAGCTCAGAAGCACTGTCTGAGTCTTCTTTATATAATTAATAGTAGATAACAGCTGGTATACATTGATTTATAAATTAAACTCATTGACTATCCCATTGATATTGTTACCCCATTCCTAAATTCTGCTCAGTAGCTAAGCTCAGTAGCACTGTCTGAGTGATTTATAGTTAATAGTAGTTAACAGTTGGTCTACTTTAATTCATAAACTCATCTCATTGACTACCTCCCTTCCTAAATCTGCTCAGTAGCATTGTCTGGGTGTTTTATAGATAATAGTAGTTAACAGTTGGTCTACATTATTTTATAAATCCATCCCATTGACAAAGTTCTTTACTCAGTAGCCAAGCTCAGTAGTAAATTGAACAATAGTAGTGTCTGTTATCCCAGGTTATCATCATAAAATTATTAAACCCTTAAAAAAATATTAGTGTTTGTTATTATTATTTATCATATTATCAACAGTGTTATCATCAAAATTGGAAATCCCTCAAGGTGTTACTGTTCTCAGTAAAGGAATTAAAAAGTCTTTTCCCAGTTTTATATCTTTATTTATTTGTGTTAATGTTTACTAAGCCATTGTTTCCAGATCAAACAAAGTCTGATAGAGTCTGTTGAATATACTTTTCTGACCAGCCACCATCAAATAAAATAAATTGATTGTGAACTCGAGTCAAGATAATTCAGCATTTTCAGGAAGGGCAGTTCAGATTATTCTGACACACAAGCAGAGCAAGGGTTACAATCTTGAACAGCAATTCCAAACTGTTCTATTGTAATTTCCCCTTCCAGGTACTGCCTCATTTATTCCACACAAGAGGAGTTCCCACACTAGTATATGTTTGGATATTTCTGTGGAATTTTCAACACAAAAACCAAAGAAGCTCTTGTCATTTTTTTCAAAAATTGAATCAAAATGGGGTTGAAATAAATAAAAGAGGAGGTTTATAGTATGGGAAAATGATAATTGTCATTAAAGAGAGAAAAACATAGTCAAATCCATTGTCTCAAAAAATTAGAACAAAAAAAGAGATTTCTTCAAATTATTATTGTAAAGAGGCTGAAAGGATGTTTTCCTTGATGAAAAAACAGATGTTTTTCCCATTAATCATAATTTGAATAAACAGCTTTGTTATTTAAACTATTTTGAATACCTTGAGAACAGAGTATATGAGCCAATTTAAAGGAAAAGAGTCATTATGTAATGAATATTTACTAGTCCTTAGTAATATCTCAATTTTTACAGAATATTTCACAAGATTCATGGGTAATATTATCATGGGATATATCATCCATATTGAATGAAGACTCTAAGAATTCAAAGTTAAAAAAACAAGCCAAAAATGAAGATATTCTTGGACACAAATTGAATTTTAAGCTATTCATACATACATTCAAAATTTTCTCCAAGCCTAAATGTTTATATATTCAAAAGAGAATATATATAGCTTTGAAAATTGGTGCAAAATGTGTTATAATAAATATTTGGAAAAGATTTTATAATTTGATAAGCTAAGGTGATAAGTATCTCCCCAAGACAGAGGATTATTATGGAATATCAAATAATCAAGCTGAGAAGGCACCTAATTTATTCAAATGAGGATTCCTATGTGTATTTATTGAAATAAGAGGTCACACCAAGCATTATTTAATATCTTTTGAATATTAGATATTCAGGGGAGATTCCATTTTCAATCACAAAGCTTACTTGAGGGAGCCTGAGTCAGCCCTTCAATATTAATATAAATAGATTATGTGTTATAAAAAACGTTTTAGTGGCTTTATAGAATGTCAAGATTTTATGACTTTTTATTGAAGAGTTTGAATTAAATTTGGTAGGTCTTATGTATGAATAAACCTTTAAAAGCTACTACTATTACTTTTCTCATAGGAAGATGAAACTCAAAATCATCATAGCTGCAATATGTAAGATTCAAAAGAAATGAGAGATTAGAATAAAGTTCCTCTTAAAATATCTTCATGAAAGATGCAACTTTTTCATAATTATATTAAGCTTACACCAGGGCCAATTTTGTGTCAATCACTGGAAATTGACTTCACATCACACCACTGTCAGTATAAAAAGCTTGCTTCAGTCACATTAGTGTCACATTATAGTCGCTGGACTTTGTGGGTCATGCCAATTCTGTGTCAATTGTCAAATCTCTAACTCAAAAAAACCCTTATCAATGCCATTTGCAATCTTTGGGTAATTACACCTCATGGTGCAAGCCAGCAGTTTGGAGGGCTAATTCTCATGGATGAGATGGGTTCTGCACTGACTTCTGATTATCTCCCCCATTCAAAATTCCTACTCTCATGCTTGAATTGTTTTCTGCCTTGCCTGCTGACCATGCTTACACTTATGCAAAGATAGGCTTCAGCACCACAGCCTCCCCATCTCTTCCATATACCATCCTTATGCTTTCACACCCTGCCGCTTACCATGCTTAGGCTCCCACACTGACCTCTCATAGTCTCAATTTACCATCCTTATTCTCTCTTCCACAAAGAAGACCGTTCATTGGCTCAATTTCTCATCATCATGCTAATGAAAAGATTGGCTTCCTCAACACTGGCTCTTCATCTCCCCTGTATACCATCCTGATGCATTTGCACCCCCACATCCTATCATGCTTATGCTCCCACACTTCCCTCTCACCCCCTTGGTTTACCATCCTTAGAAACATGAAATGATTGTCTTCTGCACTGAGAGCTGTTCATTTCCTCAATTGGCCATTCAGATGCTCATGTAAAAATTGGCTTCCACAACACAGCCTCTGCATCTCCCCTGTATATCATCCTCATGCATTCACACCCCTGCCTCATCATATCCACATCTTATCATTCTGAAGCTCCTGCACTTCCCTCTCATGTTCTCAATTTACCATCCTTATGCTCACACAATGATTTTCTTCTGCACTGAGGGCTGTTCATTTGCCCAATTGGCCATGATTAAGCCTCATTTCCATTGGAAATTCATATCAAACTGTTTAATGCTAGTTTACAGTATCAAAATTTTGCCACACACGTATTTAATCTCAGGATCCTCCTATCTAACCTCATCCCCAATGCTCTCCCTCAATTTGATATGAGTAAAATTTCATCAAAGTACGTGTTTAGAGCTATAGGGTATGGTGGCTTGTTAGTGTAAATGATTAGCCCAATCACAGAAATATGCTGAGGGGCCTTCTCCACCAAAATATTCTGGGGAGAAATTGGTAGGGATATTCACAATGTTGTGGTTAGGGCTTAAATCATGAGACTCCCAAATTAAAACCTAATAAGGGAATATTTGAACATGGGATGGTGTCTTTTGTTTCTCAAACAAAACCATTTTATCTTATATCATTCAAATGAAACACTTCTCTTAGTCCTTACCTCATGGGTGTTGAATAGTTCAAAAATTGACTTTAGTAGGTTTCTCACTAGTCAATTGAATTCAATTTCTCACAGGGAAGTGATTTCATTTGAATGAGATGAAATATTCTTCAACACATCACCTCCTTGAATTTCCCAGAAAATCATATTTTTTCAAATCCATTACAAATTCAATAGATATTGATAGAATGTTCCAAGGCTGTGGATGGGCAGGTTTCTTTTGGTGAGCTTGTGGTTCTAAATTTTTTTTCTAGAAGAATAACTGAATATTGAACTAATTCAAATTGATATTCAGCTTATTCCAACCTTTCAGAAATTCTCCAATATTGATATTACCAAAAAAGAATCAATCATTAATATTGTACAGTTTGACTATGAAACAATAAGTAAAAATTACTAATATTTGACTTATTTTACTCCAAATGCCCTTATAGGTAAAGTAAATAAGATAAGAAGAATTATAAGAAAGAATTATTGTGAGCCTGTGAGGTCTGTATAACATACCCATAAGGCCACAAATGATTTTATAAACAGCTAATTTTGTCTTAAATAGACTTTTTAGTTGAAATTAAAGTAAAAAATAACAAAAAATAAGTATAACTTTATTTTGGATAAACAAAGTTATAAATATTATGTCATTTTTGGATTCTACACCAAAAATAACCTAGGGTACATCCATAAGGTGTTATACCCAAAAACACTTATTTCTTGTGTTATTAGAAGATTTAAGAATCTCACAGTACTAATGTAACTTTTTTAACATTTTTTTAAAATTGTTAACTTTAAGCTTAAATAAGCTTAAATTTAAAGTTGCATAAGGTTAATGCAAACTTACCAAAATTTTAGTTAAAATTGAGGTGTGGTGTATATTTACTAAATTGGCTAAGGATCTGCCATACAAAATGTAAATCCTGCGTGAGCTCAATTTAAAAGGGTTTAAAGCCATGGTATGGCTTTAAATAAATAAAAGGGCAAAACCCACACAAAAAGGTGGGACAAAGGAAAAAGACCAAATAGAGCTGGGGTACCCAACTTTTTGGATCTGCAATGATTCAATTAAGGTTTTCAACCTGTATTGGAGGATTTTCAACCTTATTTAAACTTTAAGATTAGACTTTGATCCAACCTTAAGGTTTAAACTGGTTTTATCCCAATTTGGACAGGAATTTCAAGCTGCCAAAGGGTAAATCCCAATATGCAGGCTTGAAATCAAGGTTTTAAGAACTGTCAAAGCTTAATAAATCTTAAAAACCTTAAATAAGCTTAAAACTTTAAAGTTACAAGCATCAAAACCTTATCAAAAGCTAAGGTTTGGTGTGTATTGCTATTTTACGTGGAAAAATAGCAATAACTTCAAAAATTCATTAAAAATCCAAATCTTAATGGATTTGCTTGAAACTTTCACACAGCTTAGAATTTAATATTATCTATATATAAATTGAATTTTAAGTATCTTTTATAAATAAATTTCCTGGGTAATTAACCTGGAAATTTACTCTTTTAATTAAGCTCAAAGAAAATTATGATTTCTTTAAAAATTAATTACAAATTGAGTTTAAGAGATTTCTTCTTGAAACTCTATTTTTAAGTTGTTCATGTGATGAACTTTAATATAAATAAGTTTTTTTATATTAAAAACGTAAAATAATTAGTTTAAATGAGGATTAAAGTTACATGGAGTTAAGAATAACACTGGTAACTTTAAATTGGAATTAAAACAAGTTGCCTTAAGTTAAGAACTTTGTTTTTAAGTATGGTTTTTCAGTTTTGACCTGAACACGCCTTCTATATTCATTATTAATCATGAGAGCTGCTCTGAAGACATAAAAAGAGTCTTTTCATCACTGTTTTTGTCCATCAATCATCATCAATCCAATCATATTAGAAATTTAAACAGGTAAAGTTTTATTAATTATAAAATCTTATTATTAAAGTAATTATTAAGTTATTTTATTCTTCATTAATTGTAAATTAAAGAATTGAAATCATAGAATTCAGATTATTGTTGTAATCATCAATAATATATTTTATATTATAAAATTTTCATCTTAAATATCTTTTAAAATCCACAAATTCCTTTTAAAAACTCTTTACTCTTAAATTTTATCATAAAAAGTTGTTTTATCCTTAAAATTATTGATTTTAGACGTGTTTTTAACTTATAATCATTATTTAATATAATAACTGTTGTTGTTTAACTTGTTGCATTAAATAAATATTATAAGTAAGTTTTCTCTAAAGTTCTATATTTTTTTATCTAGTATTGGTTTTTTTATATAGAATCTTATTCTATAAGAATTATTTCTGCACAGTGTGTGTCATAATTCTTTTATAAATAATATTCATATTATTTATAAGTGGTTAATATTCATATTTCCACGTGTAATTGTCTCATTAAGAGCTTTACAAGTCTTATTGTTATAACTGTCAGTGACTATAACAATAATAGAATAATTATAATTTATTATAATTATTATTATATTTTATAATAATAATTAAATTTATTTTTTTTATATAATTATTTTTAATAATTATATTTAAATTTGTGGTTATAATATTTTATTATATTATATATTTCTATTGAGGACAGTCATAGTACTCTTGATTTTGCTACTATTATCAAGAGTTTCATAGACAAACCTTACAATTATTATAATGAAGGCATAAAAGTAATTATATTAGTGAATAAATAATATAATAGATAAATGTATTAATATATAATAATTAATATATTCAAAAGCACTTGATTATTGTTACCAACAAATAATAAAAGCATAGAAAATTGTTTTTTATTAATAAAAAACAATTAATAACAATAATATTACTAATATTAACGCTATAAATTAATATAAATATTACTTATATTAATTAAAGAATTATTAAGAGAAATAATAAAGAGAAATTATTATAATAAGAGAAAACAACCTACTTTTAACACTTAGTATAATAATATTGAATAATTTTATGCCAAATAATATAAAGAAACTTATTTAAATTGTATTTACAAGAAAAATTAAGAGAAATTACAAATTTTCTTGATTTTATGTGGATTTGAGATTTTTAAGAGAAATATAACAAAAAAGCAGAAAAATTGAATTAATCAAGTCAAAAAAATGATTATCATAATGAAGATTATCTTTGGTATATACTAATATGAAAAATTTATATATATAGAATATAGATTTTACCATTGGTTTAATTGTTTTAATGTTTTGATGCATCTGAGGGGAAAATAGAGTAAAAAGAGCTCTATTTATAGCAAATAACTCTCTTCTAGAGTCCAGTAGGCTTCTAGTAGACGTGTAATGATGGTATCCACTGGAAATGATCAGTATTTTAAGCTTTAGTGATGATTACGTCATGATAAAACCATCTTATCTCATTATTACGCCATTATTTGGAGTAATCACTATAAATCTAAGTTTGATGACATCATAGGCTTGGAAGAAGCCTAAAATTTGTGGATTTTATTAGTATTATTTATAATCTAATAGTATTCACCAGTTTTATCACTTATATAACTGTTAAACTTAAAATAAGATTACAGTGAGTGATTAACAATGGATATTTGGTGGTCATATCCTTACTAATTCCATTATTCATTTTGGCAGGTTGAAACAGTGATTAAGGACTTACTTGGTTGGCTCTTTGGCCATTTGGCTTCTCATTTCTCTTATTGAATCTCATCTTTGTACTTGCATTCTTCTTAGAGAAATTCAATTCTTTATTTTTATTTTCTTTTGGAGTCTTCCAAGTGAGTTCCCTGATTGCTGAGTGCCAGGCCACTCTTGTTTTTCTGTCCAAGAGCCCCTGTGCCATATGACTAGTTTTAGGTAAAAAGTGGCATAAGTCTGATAAAAAAGAGACTGAGGTAGGATATAAGCAATAAATATGACTGAGGAGGGGGATATTTGTAATGGAATGTAAGTCCCAAAAGCATCGATCTGAATCAACCTCTAAAAAAGTGGTGTTTTTCTGAGGGGGGAGAAAAACTGGATAAATATAACATCCTGGGTTTCTTGAATCTATATGCACACCTAGGGCTTGTGGATGGACATGAAATCACCAATTCACAGTGATGGGGGGGCAGGGTTAAGTGTATAAATGATAATATACAATGGAACAAAATGAGAGAAGCTATCCAAAAAATAGATCAAAATGGGTGGATTTTCACTTTGAGGACAGAAGTAAGGGAAAAAAGAGAAAGCTTGGACTGTCAAATTAAGGAAAACTGGTCTTTGATACTTTTTTGCAATTGGCTCCCCATATCAGGCATGGAAATTCACTTTCTCTTTAGAGCCTGGACAACATCTTCATACCACTCAGTTCTGTCCACTCCAGAGTACACTGAGAATACAAAATTGTTCATGGCTTCATAAATCTCTTTATTTCTTTTGATTATCTCAGAAACATTACCTCTAACATCAGACTATTGATCTTGAGTCTTGTAAATATAATGGGATACATTTCTGTAGCCTCAGTTTCCCTCACCCTGTACATTGATGGGCTGGAATATTTATTTGAAAATAAATTTTGCAAAGTCTTCTGAGCCAGGTACCTAAAAAAAATGTCCTCAAAAATTAATAAATATCAAAATAAATGATATTTTCCACATTAAAATGAATCAAAAAAACTCACAAAGAGCTTGATTATTTCATCATTTGTGTGATAATTGTTTGGAAATGATCACAGGTTAAGTAAATTTTATAATATGTCTGCAAAGGTTTTTCAGGATTGTGGGACTTTCTTTGTTAGTTTCTGCTACTCTTGGCCAATTTTCTGGACCTTCTGAGGGCGATTCCTGCTTTTTAATATTTCTTAAATTCAGATTTTTAAGGTAGTGAACCTGATGTGGTGATTGAGCTGAAGAATTAGGCCTCAGAATCTTTAGATGAATCCACCTCCATAATTTGAGGGGGGGATTGACTTTGATCTTGAAGTTGTTTTGCTGCTCACTTTTGATGGGGGCTGTCACAGATTGTGGAACTGTGACCTATAGTACCAGAAAAAGATCAAGGAAATTCAACCTTGATCTTGTAGCCTTTTCTGCTCAGTTGTGTTGACTGTGCAATCAAGCAACCTAGGGTCTAGTCATGGTGGTGGTGGGGGACCACCTGTTCTAACATGACCTTGAGTGGAGAGCTCAAGTGCTTGTTGATGGTTTCTGGCATCAATGTGACAGAAGATCAAGGTTTACTGTCATGGGTGTATTTCACAATTGTGAGGAATGACACATTGCAATATTTGGGGGTTTCAAACCTGTTGGCAGAAAGGGCTTGGGAGTGATGACCCAACAACCCTTATGGCTCCTTATACTGGCCTGTTGTGTAGCTGATGCCCCTGATTGAGAGCAGGGTTGCCAATCTGTGTTAGTGTACTTAGGGATGCAATGCTTCCTACCCTGGGGGTACTGTCACAGATGGTGGAACTGTGACCTATAATACAAGAAAAAGATCAAGAAAATTCAACCTTGATCTTGTAGCCTTTTCTGCTCAGTTGTGTTGATTGCACAATCAAGCAGCCTAGGGTCTAGTAATGGTGGTGGTGGGGGACTACCTGTTCTGACCTGACTCTGAGTGGAGAGCTCAAGTGCTTGTTGATGGTTTCTGGCATCAATGTGACAGAAGATCAAGGTTTACTTTCATGGGTGTATTTCACAATTGTGAGGAATGACACATTGCAATATTTGGGGGTTTCAAACCTGTTGGCAGAAAGGGCTTGGGAGTGATGACCCAACAACCCTTATGGCTCCTTATACTGGCCTGTTGTGTAGCTGATGCCCCTGATTGAGAGCAGGGTTGCCAATCTGTGTTAGTGTACTTAGGGATGCAATGCTTCCTACCCTGGGGGTACTGTCACAGATGGTGGAACTGTGACCTATAATACAAGAAAAAGATCAAGAAAATTCAACCTTGATCTTGTAGCCTTTTCTGCTCAGTTGTGTTGATTGCACAATCAAGCAGCCTAGGGTCTAGTAATGGTGGTGGTGGGGGACTACCTGTTCTGACCTGACTCTGAGTGGAGAGCTCAAGTGCTTGTTGATGGTTTCTGGCATCAATGTGACAGAAGATCAAGGTTTACTTTCATGGGTGTATTTCACAATTGTGAGGAATGACACATTGCAATATTTGGGGGTTTCAAACCTGTTGGCAGAAAGGGCTTGGGAGTGATGACCCAACAACCCTTATGGCTCCTTATACTGGCCTGTTGTGTAGCTGATGCCCCTGATTGAGAGCAGGGTTGCCAATCTGTGTTAGTGTACTTAGGGATGCAATGCTTCCTACCCTGGGGGTACTGTCACAGATGGTGGAACTGTGACCTATAATACAAGAAAAAGATCAAGAAAATTCAACCTTGATCTTGTAGCCTTTTCTGCTCAGTTGTGTTGATTGCACAATCAAGCAGCCTAGGGTCTAGTAATGGTGGTGGTGGGGGACTACCTGTTCTGACCTGACTCTGAGTGGAGAGCTCGAGTGCTTGTTGATGGTTTCTGGCATAAATGTGACAGGGGTATTCCTCCTCTCTTGGATTGACTTTCAATGATTTAAACTCTTGAGAGATTTTTTTTATTTTTATTTTTGGACCCTTAAGGTCTTTCACAAATATTTTTTTATTCTAGTGAGCTTTAATAATATTTGTAATCCTCTAGACTCTTGGGAATTTGATCATAAGGGACTTTCCAGTCAAAACATCTTTAAAACGCTGAAGAATTGAGGTTATTCCTGCCATTGGTATTTGGAAAGATCATCACCTTGATAGCCAATTTAAGAATAATATTACAAGTCAAATAAGTTAATGTGAAAAAACTAAGAAATTGGAGATGAAACATTCCTCACAGGTAAATTCAAATGCCACTGAGTATGGAGCCTTTGGACCTTGGGAGATTCCTGTTGGGTCTTCCCCTTGCAAGGCATGCCTTGGTAATTGTTGTATTTGTTGGTGCATTATTAATTGGGGAGAACTTTCTGGTTTAAAATTCTCAAAGGCCATCAAAAGGGCATTGAACTCACAGAGGTATGGAGGGAAATTTCTGACATGGGATATTTTTTTTAAGATTCTGTTGATTATTTCAATAAATTGTTTCTCAAAAGCCTTGTGAAGGGCCCTAAAAACCACCAGGAGAGTACCAGTGGACTTTTATAGCCAAAGTTTAACCATGGCATGGGCAACTTTAGCTCTTGAGGTGGAGCCCATGCCCAGGTGATGATGGTAGTTTGTCCAGAATGGCAGATAATAATATTTCATAGGAAGCCATGTTTCTTCCAAATATTGAAACACTTCAGTATTTTTTAATTGTTTTTCAAGCTCCTTCCAGTTATATTTGAAAGAATTTTCAGTTGATGAATACATAGCTTGAGAAATAAATCCCACATTTATCAATAAACACAATAAAATAAACAAAAGTGAAAGATATAAGTTAATTGATTCCCAAGGCTCATAAAAGTTTCAAAATAAGATCTATTAATCATAAATTTGATTCAAAAGTCATCGATTGAATTGATTAGTCATTAATTGAACTGATTAGTCATCAATTGAATTAATTAGTCATTGAATGAATTGATCAATCATCAAAGGAATTAATTAGTAATTGAATGAATTGATCAATCATCAATGGAATTGATTAGTCATTAATGAAATTGATTAGTCATCAAGTGAATTGATTAGTCATCCATTGAATTGATTAGTCATCCATTGAATTGATTAGTCATCCATTGAATTGATTAGTCATCCATTGAATTGATTAGTCATCCATTGAATTGATTAGTCATCCATTGAATTGATTAGTCATCCATTGAATTGATTAGTCATCCATTGAATTGATTAGTCATCCATTGAATTGATTAGTCATCCATTGAATTGATTAGTCATCCATTGAATTGATTAGTCATCCATTGAATTGATTAGTCATCCATTGAATTGATTAGTCATCCATTGAATTGATTAGTCATCCATTGAATTGATTAGTCATCAATTGAATTGATTAGTCATCAATTGAATTGATTAGTCATCAATTGAATTGATTAGTCATCCAATGAATGTATTATTCATCAATTGAATTGTTTACTCATCAATTGAATTGATTAGTAATCAATTGAATTGATTAGTAATCAATTGAATTGATTAGTCATCAATTGAATTGATTAGTCATCAATTGAATTGATTAGTCATCAATTGAATTGTTTAGTAATCAATTGAATTGTTTAGTAATCAATTGAATTGATTAGTAATCAATTGAATTGATTAGTAATCAATTGAATTGATTAGTCATCCAATGAATGTATTATTCATCAATTGAATCGTTTACTCATCAATTGAATTGATTAGTCATCAATTGAATTGATTAGTCATCAATTGAATTTATTAGTCATCAATTGAATTGATTAGTCATCAATTGAATTGATTAGTCATCAATTGAATTGATTAGTCATCCAATGAATGTATTATTCATCAATTGAATTGTTTACTCATCAAATTAATTGATTAGTCATCAAATTAATTGATCAGTCATCAAATAAATTGATTGGTAATCATATTAATTGCTTAGTCATCAAATGAATTGATTAGTAATCATCAGAGGATAAGGGATCCTAAAACTCAATTGACTCAACATCACCCCACATCAATTTTACTCATTTGCCATGGAAAAAAAGTTAAAGTATCCTGAAAAACCCCAGAGCTGAATTATAATACAGGTAACATGATTCAACACCACCAAAATATATCTCATAATACAGGTCACATGATAAAAATCCAAATTGGAGATTTGAAAAATTTTAAGTCCCCTTTTTTTGACACCTATCAAGGGCCCAAAACCTATAAATAGAATGCCTCTCTCCCCCTTCCAATTCTTTTTCCCCAGCCCACTTGGGAGTTTTAAAATCAGAAATTAAACTTCTTAATATTTTATCTGAGGGATGTCCCCTCATCCATAATTGTAAACCTTAGAGGTAATTTCATATACCCAAAAGACCACAAATACAAAATTAACATATAAATATAAATAAAATAAATTTATTTATATTATTAAAATAAAAATCAAAATATAAATATAAAATTATATTCAAAATTAAAAATTTAATTACAATTTAAAAATAAAATTACATTAAATTTTGGAATTATAAAATTACATTTATACTGCAAAAAATTAAGTAAAAATGAATTTTTAACAAAATTGTAAAAAAAAAAAAAATTTGGAAAAAAGTTGAATAAAAATTATTATAACTTTTTATCCAATAAATAAACATATAAAAATTATTTCACCATTGGATTCCTCATAAAAAATCAGGTGGGGTCACCTCTGAGTGAAATGTTTGTAACTCAACTCTAAATAAGCTTAAATTAAGTTTTTAGTATTTTCAATGTAAAAGTTGAAAATCCTCAAAACTTTAATTTAATTCACATCACATGTGGTTTTAACCATCAATTTTTGTGTTAAAATTGAGGTGTTGTGTTTAGTTTAGAAGTTATGAGGAATTGAAGTATTTTCAATTGAATTCAATTGAAATGTCAAAATGTGCGCGTGTATTACATAAGTGAACTTTGAATTACATATGAGGTATGAATTATTACTGTATTGTACTGTACAATTCAATTGAATTACATATGTAAATTATAAGTATAATACATGATGAGGAATTAAAGGAAAATAAATTGGGGGGGAAAAGGAACTCCATCTCTAAGGGGGAGCTAGACCCCCAAAATCCTTGCTGACAGGCGTGGGATGTCAAAATTCACACAAAAGTTCATCACTTTTGGCCTGGAATTGAGTTACAGGGTCTGTGGACTCAATTGATCATGAGGTTTTGATACCAACTGGAGTAGTTTTAGCTGTTGCCAAGAGGGTAAAACTACCCTTAAGATAAAACAATCATAGTAAAAACAGTTTTAACTGGTTTCTATGTCTCTTACACACATTCTGACGTGTTTTGAAGGCTCTAGACCAGGTATTGCTATAGTAATGGCTGATTTAAGGGTCTAAAATGGCTAAAAATGGCTTAAACCAGCCCTTTTTGGTCTAAACCAGGGTTCAATGATGCCATAATTGGCTTTTCTGTTGTCAGACTGTTTTTCACGACTGACAAGAGTAAATTTTACTTTTGGAGTAAGAAAATTGATGGCTATAAAAGAATGTCTTCTTTGCCCCACTTTTCTCTTCATGTTAGAATCTTTTCCTTTTATAATTAGTTTAAACATTGTTAAACCAATCAATAAAAGATTCCAACCAACTTTTTTAAATCATTTCAAACCTTTTAACCACTTGAAAAAATTATTATAATCATTGTTTGTAACTTTTATAATCATTTTTACCCCTGAACCACCCCAAAAGTGAATTAAAGCATCTTTCATCACTGTAAACTTTGTCACTTTGTTTCCAAATTCACTCTGGTCACTTTTGGGCGTGTTTTCTCTTCAATATTGTTTTTAAAGACTTTTTTCTTTAATTAATTGCTTGCAGTTCTTTGCTCAATTAATTCCAATTGAAATTGCTCTTGAAGAAATTTCTTTTGTAGCCTTAAACATCTCTTGTAGAGTATTTTTGGATAAATTTTTATTGTTCCTAAAACAATAAATATTTATAATATTATTGTTTTATACTAATAAAGTTATAAACAGTGAATTTGGCGTGTTTTCTCTTAAAAATAATATTTCTCACTATTTTTAATTGAATTTTACCTTATACAAATTTTGAGGACAGGAAAAGTACTTGATTTTTAATCAAAGTTTCATATCCACACCTTACAATAATTTATCATCCTAGTTTTGGTAGCTGTTATATATAACATTAGTTAACAGTGGTCCACATCAAATTGTAAATTCACTCAGCTATTATCATAAAAATAAAAATAAAAAACAGTTTTCTTATAATTACATTAGTAGAAACAAAGAAAATAAAAAATAATCTCTTAAAAAGAACAATTCATTCCACTTAGTATTATCAAATCTCATCATTTATATTCTTATTAATAGAAATATTCTATCAATGATTTATACCTTATATTATTTTAGTTTTAAGAAAATCATCTATTTATCAATTTTCATTCAAAAATATAAATATTTCATTGAATTTCAAAATATATAAAAAAATCTTATAAATTAAAAAATCAATTTAAAGAAATGAATATCCTCCTTAGTCTCATCTTCAACTTTTATTATAGTGCTATCAGAATTGGTTTTGTTGTGGTCTATCACACTCTCAAGTTATTAGTAGTTGCAATTGGTAAAATTCACCTTGATTTCTAATTTTTTATATTGTTTTGTTATTTTAAGTTTTCATTGAGCCATCTTCAAGATCAAGAAAATTCTGATAAGAGTCTGTTGAATATAATTTTCTGATTAAGCCACTATCAAACTAAATAAATTGATTGTGGAGCTCAAGTCAAGATAATTCATCATTATTCAGAAGGGAAATCTATATTCATCTAGCACAAAATCAGAGAAAGGGTTACAAGTCATAAAATAAAATCAAAACATTTTCCTATAATTTCCCCTTCCAGGTATTGTCTCATTCATCCCACACAAGAGGAGTATCCCACAGCATGCTCAGATCAAAACTGAAAAACCATGGTGAAGGATGGATAAGGCTCTTAAGTTAAGTTAGCTTATTTTTCATTTAAATTTAAACTTAAAAATGTTATTATTAACTTCAAATAGCTTTAATCCTCATTCAAGGTTGTTATTTTGAGTTTTGATAAAAAATTTATTTATTTATATTAAATTTAATCACATGAAAAACTTCAAGATGACATTTCAAGCAAAATGAGTTTAAATGAGGTTTTTAATTGATTAAAGTCTAAGTAAATCATAATTTTCTTTGTTGATAATTAAAAAGGTATTTTCAAGTAGAAATACCAAAGGATTTTACTGATAAAAGATACTCAAAATTTCATTTGTACACAGATAACATTAATTTGCAAGCTTTTTGGAGTTTTAAATTAAATGCATTGAGGATTGGATTTTCTGTGAATTTTTGAAGTTATTGCTATTTGAAAAGTAGAAATAGCAATAAGCACTAAGCCTTGACTTGTTATCAGGTTTCAATGATTTTGACTTTAATATGAAGCTTATTTAAGCTTAATAAAGCTTTTGAAGTTCTTCCAACCTTGTTACTAGCCTCAATATAGGGATTTACCCTTTGGAAGCTTGTAATTCCTGTCCCAAAGAGGTATAAACCAGTTTAAGATTTAATTTTTTGGTTAAAGTCTAATCTTGAATCTGAAATAATGCTCACAGACCTTCAATAAAAAAGGAAAAAACTTATTTGGGTTCTTGCATATACCAAAAGTTGGGTACCCTGGCTCTTTTTGCCTTTTCTCATTTGTCCTACCTTTTTGTGTGAACCTTTCCCTTTGCTTTATTAAAATCCATAAAATGGCTTTAAACCAATTTAAATTGAGCCCATGCAGTATTCACAGCCTGTATGGCAAATACTTAGCCAATTAAGTAAATATACACAACACCTTAATTTCAACTGAATTTTTGTAAGTTTGCATAAACCTTATGCAACTTAAAAATTAAGCTTAAACTTAAAACTTTAAAAAATTTAATAAAAATTGTTAAATTGTGTAGTTTTACTGTTAGATTATTTAAGATTCCAATAACACAATGAAAATCCATTTTTGGATACCACCCTATTGGTCTACCCTAGGTCATTTTTAGTGTAGAGTCCTAAAATGGAATAATCTTTCTAGCTTTGTTTATCAATAATGAAATTATACTTATATTTTTTGTTATATTGTTTGTTTGTTTTTGTTTTTTTTTTTTTTTTTTTTTTTTTTTTTTTTTTGTTTGATTTGTTTTGTTTTTTTTTTTTTTTTTGTTTTTTTTTTTTTTTGCTCTTTTTGTTTTTTTGTTTTTTTTTTTTTTTTTTTTTTTTTTTTTTTTTTTTTTTTTTTTTTTTTTTGTTTTTGTTTTTTTTTTTTTTTTTTTTTTTTTGTTTTTTTTTTTTGATTTTTTTTTTCTTTTTTTTTGTTATTTTTTGTTATTTTTTGTTATTTTTTGTTATTTTATGTTTTGGATTAATTTTATGAGTTTGTTTATGGCTAAATCAAATCTATAACAAGTCATTTGTGGCCTTATGGGTATGTCATACATACCTCACAGGCTCACAAAAGGAAGGTTCAGCATTTAGAATAGAAAGGACCAACATATCTACAGAACTTACTTAATAATAAAGGAATCAAATATTATGGATTTATACAAGAAATCATACACATAAGATTTACAGTATCAATAATATATCTTAATACATCCTGAAAACACAAAATTACATATACAAGGTAGCAAGATAGAATTATATCCACCCTCAATCCAACAGAAGATTATATTAATAAGACTTTAAATGAATGAAATATCTTCTAAAAGTATTAAATCTTAATTAATTCATGGAAAATCTAGTACAAATATTCAAATTAAAACAACAATACAGACTCCCAGATGAGGCTTACGCAATCCACATGCATTTTATCTGTACAGGACATATCCACAAGATAATTAATTGAAGCTCAATTAAACTCTAACCATCTGCATTCAAGGAAAATAAATTAAACTTTAAAAGCTACAAATACCTTGCAGTAATCAAATATTAAAGCTCAAGAAGCTATCCCCGCATTACTTAGCATGATTTCCTAAAATTACATAATCTTACAAACAAATTTTGAAAGTGCTCATTCACATGACAAACAATTCATGTTTTACTAACCACAATTAAATCCTCAATGCTGTGAAAGCTTAGTAATTCATTTTAGTAGTTACCAGCATTAATCCATCAAGTCTGTACAAGCTTACTAAGGCAATTTAAAGGAGAATTCATCTGATATTGTTTATCAAAATACACCCTGGGAGAAAAATATCAATATTAATATTTGTCAAAAGAATGGTGAGAATAGCTCAGTAACATGACACCATTCACAAAATCACCACCAGAAAACGTATCTCAAGGGTGAAAAATAAAGTTTTACATTGAGATCCCATATGTACTTCTCACAACATAAAAGGACACCTCTCATTGACATGCTATCCTCATAACCCCATAAAATAGGTTATATACCAAGAAGGAGAATATTTATTCATCCTTACTACTTCAGTTAACAGTAGGTATGCCCACATTATAGATTTATTTATTTATAATGAATGTATTCTTAACAAGCTAAAAAATGTTATATAATGATTTTCTCATTAGTAGAAGATATACATATTATTATTATTGAATAAAAAATATATACCATTAGTTTCATGAGTATTACAATTAGTAAGATATAAAGTTTAGTATTATCAAAATTATCATCCACCAGTGTTTCTTTACCTTATAGTGGTGCTATAATTGTCAGCCTAGGACTCCAAACAGAGAACTAGAATGACATTCAACATACCATAAGTAATTTTATGAAGAGTCTTGTACAAAGATAACAAATACATGTATGATATGAAGAGGGAAACTTCCAAAATATAAATATACCAATGCTACCCAAATGGGATAAAAAGGACAAAGATATGCCCTTTCAAAGAGAAGACCAAATAAGCAAAACCCTTATTTTCACTTCTCATCTATCTTATGAATATTTAATTCAAAGGCCAACAAAATGGTATTTTTTTGAATATCTCGAGGAGAGAAATCCAATGGTACCATCCATCCCTCCATAGGATTTCTACTTCAGTAGATACCATCATACCACCTTTAGTCACTAAGAGCCCCTCAAAAGTCCAAGAGGGCTTATACAAGACTGTACAAAAGTACAGCAAAAATTGAATATCTTAGTGAGAGCTTTAATTTGAAATGACCCTTAGCCCTATATCTTTAAAACCTGCAGAGAGATCTTAGGTCAAAGGTTTCAAAAACCAAAGACAGGCTTTCTGAAAACAAAAATATAAAGAACCCTGTATCTTTTCCATATATTCATGCAGATTTAAAGTGAAGTGCAAAAGACTGTAGAGATTATAAAGCCTTAGAATTCTGTATCATTCAAAGTCTTATATCTTCTAAATTGACAGCAATATCTGGCTTGGAAGTTTATCAAGCCATATGCTGATGGACCAAAATACATCAAAAAGAGTAGAAAACCTTATAACGTTTGCAATTTTTTAGAAGGGTTAACATAAAGCATACCAGATTGAAGAGCCCATCAAGCCTTTCAATTGAATTTCCTTGAATTCTTGATATGTTCAAAACTGACTGAGATATCTGGGTTGGAGGGTTTTTAACCAATACTGGCTTAATACTTAAACCTTCCCCAAATGACTAATTCTAGTCAAAAAAGCATTCTTAACACGTCATAACAGTTCCAAAATGGCCTGTGAAGAGTTTTTTCACCCTTTATTGATCCAGAATGATCATTTGTGGTCTCAAAATCACAATTCTGACTATGATGATGTCAGAATTGATGGTACAGAACCACAATCCAGTTTCCAGAGTAAAAATTTTCACTCTTAAGACGTTTGAGGAGCTTGCAAGCCTCCACAGTCCCCAAAAGGGATAAAAGCAGGCTTTTTCTCATTTGAAAATCCCATCATCATGATGAATTAGCATCCTTACATAGTAAAACTGTCTTATACCAGTAGTACTCTTAGGAACATATTGATATAATTAAATTAATGAAATATTATAGTTATTTTTACAATAAATTTATATTAAATCATTGAAACCAAGGTTCCCAGTAGATTTATTACCACTGTCATCATATAATCATAGAGCCTTTAAGCTATATTTAAAGCTATTTTTATTGTGTCACAGTCATAGTGATAGCTTGTATTTACTGTTTTCAAGCTACTACATGGACTCACCTGGAAAATTTGGGAGTTTGGGGATGCGTTTAACCTATTATAAACCTATTCTGGTGTTTTTTGGACTCTTTGAAATCTTTTTGAAGGTATTTTACTATAACATTAAGCTAAATTTGGATTGTTTTTTCATAATTATCCTGATTTTTAGAGTTTTTATTATAAAAAATGATACACATATTTTTCAAAAAGATGTTATGTAATATGTTTTTGTTTATTTGATTATATATACTCTTTGAAGCTTTAAATTGCAATTTTCACGAAAATTAATCATAAGAAGTCATTATTATTAATCATTAAAAGTTATCTTCATATACATGTAGTATATTTAAATAAAAAACATTATTTTTGATAAATTTCTGCAAAAATTAATTGAAATAATAATATTTATTGCAAATCAACCATAAATATTTAAATAATAGACTCATTATTATTGCAATTCTTCAATATTCAAGTTGCATATTATTGAATTTAAATCTTTTTTTACTAAAGTTGAGGGAAATATTTCTTGAAAATGTGCTTTTTTAACAAATCAAAAGAATGAATGGAAATTAATAATAATAAGTAATTATTATGAATGATTCAAAGTAATTTTTATAAACAAATAGTGTATTTAAAAGAAAAAAGTATAATTTTTTGCCAAATTGTGTAAAAATTGAATGAAATCATAATATTTGTTGAAACAAAACACTAAATATTTGAAAAATAAGTTTATTATCATTCTCATTCTTTGATATTTGCATTCAATATTTCTGTAAAAAATATCTTCTAACTCAAATTTAGGATAAACCTGATCAATTTTGTTTTATTTGATAAATAATTAAATAAAACAAAAAACACCAACACACTTATAGAAAGAAATTATTTTAAAGCTAAGATATTGAACTTATCTTTCTTTCAAAGGGAAAAAAATCTGGAAATTCAACTTTTGAAGTCTTGTTTCTCAATTTCAACAGGTGAATAACTTATTTTTGGAATAAAAGCTTAATTAAATAAAATACAATTTTTTTCTCAAATATTTTAGCTATAAGAATAAGCAAAGCCAATATCTTTGTAACTGTCATTTCTTAAGAAATTAATCAATAAACTCTTTCAAAAAATAAAAATACAAAAAAAATTAAACCAAATACAGAAGAAATAACAGTAAAAGATTGAAAATTTTCTTTATTAAAGTTGAATTATGGATTTTCTATAGTTTTTTTCAGCAAGAAAAAGAAAAATTCCACTTGAGACACAATCACAGAAAAATCTATCTGTCAATCAAAGAGGTTAAATAAAAAAGACAAGTTGAAGATAAATTAAAAGTGTTTAACGCACTTGTAAACTTCAAAGGTGAATTTTCAAAGAGCACAAAGAAAAAATTTGTCCAAAGGGCCTTCCAAAGATAAATAAAATTTCAAAAATTACAGTATTTTTGTCTTTTGTCATTTTTCGAATTGGCACCCCCATTTCTCAGATAGCTTGGATACCCAAAAAAAAAAGCCTGAAATCTGGAAAGGGGGAAATAGAAGAGGAAGAAGACAACCAACTTCTGGATAAAATGACCTGCAAGGGACTTACCATTAGGAAACTCCTTCTCAAAGTCCCATGAAAAACCAAATTCAACCAAGTGAAACCAAAAAATTGGACAGATTCAGGGAAATTCACTCATATTAATCTACTCCTGAAAGACATTTTAACATGTAGTATGGAAAAAAAAATTCACCATGACAGAATCATGGATAGAAATTGGAATAATGAGCTGGGAAATCTTACTCAATCTAATGACTTGCCAAAAGCTTCTGAAAGGGATGAACAGTTGGAATCTCAACAGATATCTCCTGCTCCAAGAAGAGAGAGAAGCCTAAATCAGAGGAAATCGGGCGGTAATCAAAGCCATAGAGAACTCTTGGCATATGGAAGAGTCAACGCTGATTGAGGGACACCAAGGCATGGAGGAAGAAAGTCTATATTAACTACAACATTCCAGAAGCTACAGGAATTGAAAGCCAATGATAAATTCCTCCAGGACTCTCCAGTAATCCCTGGTAAGTTCCATCAGAGGACATGGAGACTAAACAGAAGAAATGAATTTTTCCAGAAAGGAGAAGAAATAATCAGATCCTTTGATGAAATTAGTCCAAGAGGTACCCATAACAAAAATTTACTGTACCCACAAATAGTTTTGCTAGCACATAAGCAATTGATCCTCAGCTTATGCCTATTGATGATAAAATTCCACCTCATAATTTTGAAACCAATGATTCCAGAGATATTAGTTTCATATGGTCCAACATGAGAAGATTCTTCAGCAAAGATTTGGTCAGAATGTAAAAAAAACAATAGACAGTCAAAATCAATACTAGAGGAACAAAAGACACTGAGGAGATACTTGAGAAATGTTCAGCAGCAGCAGGACAACATTGGAAAAGAAGTTTATTACCTGTATGAAAAAAAGAACAAGAAGATAAATTCTTCCCTCAAAAAACTCAAGGTGATAAACCCATCAACAAATCCAAAAAAGCAAAAGAGGAGGAAGAATCAGAAATCCAGTTTCAAGAATACCAGCATCCAAGGTTAAGGTCTGAGTCTACTTACCAAGATGGTGAAATTCTCAGTTACTCTGCGAAACAAGTATTAAATCAATCACCTGAAGTGGTAATTGGTCTAAAGTCTCAGCCATTGAAGAATATGATAACATATGTTACACTGAAATGAAAGAGATACATCGCAGAAAAAGCTGGTAATTGTGGAAAAACAAAATAATACAAAATTACAGCAATGGTACTTGGATTTGACAAAAAACCATCCATTTTGAGAGTGGCAGATACTTTGCAGATAAAGAACCTTATGAAGGATTTCTCAAAAAAACCAAAAGACTCAAATCTCTTTATCCAAAAATGTAAATAGAGATGAGAAATAACAACATTCTGACACAACTTCCAGGAGACTTAGAAAATACAGTCAAGTGCACATACATAAAAATAAGCATCATTGATGACATAGCAAATGTCATTCAAGATTTCAGAAAAAAGACCTCAATTGGAAGTAGTTCACTCTATACGTCACATGATAGCAGAGGAAAATAAAATCTACTCATGGAACAGGAAATCAAACCTACCAATGGTTCAGAAGCACCAAAGAGGATAAGAACATTTCATCATTGTGGATCACCTGACCACTATGCAAATGACTTTCCCAAGGGAAAAAAAAATTTCAATAGAGGAAGAGTCAGTAGAAGAACACATAGAGCTCAAATCTGACTCTGAATTTACAGTAAATGGGCTAATAGAGGGTTCAGAAAGGGAAACAGAGCTTATTGAGAGATATTTATTGGATTCTGAGGATGAGAAACCAGAATCAGTCCTAGTGAACCTTTTGAAACTTGAATTAAGTGAAACCAAAAATGGAAAGACCTTGGTGAGGCACAACTGATGCCAAAGAATATTTTGAAAAACCCAAAATGGGTATGGCCTTTAATAATGGAGAAAAATCAAAGATTGATGTGTACATTGAGAATACAAAGAATCCTATGATAGTTGATACAATGGCAACTTGCTCAGTAGTAGGTAAGAAATATTTGGATAGACAATTCCCAATGTGGCATTCAGAAATGCTTAATACAAAAGCAAGAGCCTTCAAGAGTGCTTCAGGAAAAAGAAAGTCACTTGGAACAATCCAAAAAGTAATTATAATGCTACACAAAATGGAAAACCTTAGATTACACACTCAATTTGTGGTACTTGAAAATGCTTAAATTGATGGATTCTTGATAGGTACGGAGTACAACAGAATATATGGCATATGCATACATTATTACATAGAGAATTTTTTGAAAGTTTTGGAAGAGAAAGAAAGACAGTTCTACTTCAGAACTGACATCCCTAATAAAATAAAAAGATATTACAATAAAGAGTATCTGATAGAACAAAAAATAAACCACCAGAAAAAGACTGGTGGGTAAAATGGAGAATATTCCAGATTGTGATTCTCAGCTTAAAGTATCAAGAGCCTCCACGAGGACAAAAGAGTCTTATCAATGATTATCCTTTTTTGGAGGGAGGGTATGTAAGCCTGTGACTCTAAACAGAGCACAAGCATGACATCCAAAATACCATAAGCAATGGTATGAAGATTTTTGGCCAAAAATAACGAATAAATGTATTATATGGAGAGGGAAACCTCCCAAAAATAAATCTACCACTGTTACCCAAATAGGATAAAAAGGACAAAGATATTCCCTTTCAAAGATAAGACCAAACAAGAAAAAACCTTATTTTCACTTCTCATCTGATTTATGCTTATTTAATGCAAAAACAAACAAAATTTTATTTTTCTTGAAGCTCTCAGGGAGAGCTATCCAATGGTACAGACATCCCTCCATAGGATTCCTACTTCAGGAGATAACATCATACCACCTGTAGTTACTAAGAGCCTCTCGAAATTCAAAGAGGGCTTGTACAAAACTGTATAAAAGTACAACTAAATTAAGGATCTTGGTGAGAGCTTTGGTTTGAGATAACCCTCAACCCTATAGCTTCAAAATTGGAAGAGAGATCTTCTATCAAAGGTTTCACAAACCAAATACAGGTTTTCTGAAAACAAAAATATAGAGAGCCCCCTGTATCTTTGCCATATATTCATACAGCTGTAAAGTGAATTATACCAAATTTTGGGGATTATCAAGCCCTACAATTATGTATCATTAAAATTATGAGATATTATCAATTGAAAGAGATATCTGGATTAGATGCTTATCACACAATATACTGATGGATTAAAATACATCAAAAAAGTAGAAACCCTTATAACATTTGAAATTTTTGAGAAGGGTTAACTTGAAGAATTCCAAATTTGAGATCATATCAAGCATGTAAATAAAATTCTCTTGGATCCTTCATATGTCAAAAACTGACTAAGATATCTGGGTTGGAGGGTTTTTGACCAATTCTGTTCTGTACCAACCAGTACTGAATTAATATTTAAGATAATGGTTATTTAAAGCTTAAAGCCACGCAATATGACTCACACTAGCCATCAAAACAATCTAGACATGTCATAGCAGTTCATATGTGTCCTGTGAGGGATTTACTTCACCCTTTATTCATCCAGAACAATCATTTGTGGTCCCAACACCCCAGTTCTGACTATGATGATGTCACAATTGATGGTACAGAACCACAATCCAGCCTCCAGAGTGGAAATTCTCACTATTAAGATGTGAGAAGAGTTTAACAGCCACTAAGATTCCCCAAAAGGGATAAAAGAGGTCCTTTTCTCACTGGAAAAGGACATAATCATTCTTGATTATCATCCTTACATAGTAAACCTGTCTTATACCAGTAGTACCCTTAGGATCATATTGATATAATTAAATTAATTAATTATTCCAGTTTCTTTAACATTCAATTGCTATTAAATAATTTCATCCAAGGTTATCAGTAGATTCCTGACCACTGTCATCATATAACAGTAGAACCTTTTAGCTATATCTAAAACTATTTTTATTGTGTCACAGTCATAGTACTAACTTGTATTCAATGTTTTTGAGCTACTACATAGACCCACCCTGAAAATAATCTATAGTACTATTTTTGGTTTTACATCTTTAATTACTTCTTATCCATCACTATCATAATAATCAATAGTAGAGTTATCATATTATCAATATTATTCTCAATGACAGCCAGTTATAAATGAAAAAAGCCATTATATATAGTTACTATCACTATATATTCCTATTTCAAACTGTTATCCATTAAAACTTGCTTTCAATAAAATAAGAAAATCAAATTACAACTCAGTACTATTATATACACTCTCTCTTTGCCCAATCATTTTGACCTTATGTTAAAAGAAGTGAAACTGTACTCCACCCACAAATTTATATTTCAATTTTTTTATGTAAAGAATTATTATTCATGATTATCTTTAGGATTATTATTGATTAGGTCTGATAGAGACTTCTCAAAATTTCTTTCTAGTTGTAAAACCACAGTATTAGATTTTTCTTTTTGAGCTGCACAGGAAGATTGTTCAGTATTGTAAGAGGGGGAGCTAATACATCTTTGTCAGCCTGTGTGTCAGCCTGTGACTCAAAACAGAGCACCAGCATGAAATCCAACATACCATAAGTAATGGTATGAGGAGTATTGGAAAAATATAGCCAATACAAGTAAATTATAAAGAGGAAACCTCCTCAAATATAATAAGAAAGGACAAAGATATGCCCTATCAAAGATAAGACCAAATAAGCAAAAACTCTTATTATAGCCTCTAATCTAACTTATACATATTTCATGAAACCCCAACCAGAATGGTTTTTTTCTTGAAGCTCTAAGGTAGAGCTATCAAATGGTATCATCTATTCATCTGTAGCACTCCTAAATCTGGAGATACCATTATACCACCTTTTTTCACCAACAACCCCTCAAAGGTGTAGGAGGGCTTGTACAAAACTGTACAAACGTACAGCCAAATTGAAGGTCTGAGTGAGAGCTTTAATTTGAGATACCTTAGACCCCTCTATCTTCCAAATTGACAGAGGGATGTTGGTTTAAAGGTTTACATCTCAAAATACAGGATTTCTGAAACTAACCATATAAAGAAACCCCTGTATCTTTGGAATATATTCATACAGCTGTAAAGTGTTGTATATCAAACTGTAGATCTAATCAAGCCCTACAATACTGTATCATTGGAATACAGATATCTTCTAAATTGGAGAAGATATCTGGCTTGGAAGGTTTTGAAGCCTCATACTGATGTACAAAAATACATCCAAAAACTTAAAGTCCTTATAGCTTTTGCTATCTTAGATAAGGGTAAGCATGAAGCATATCAAACTGAAGAGCTCATCAAGCCCTTCAATTTTGTGCTCTTGGATTCTTGATATCTCAAAAACTGACTAAGATATCATGGTTGGAAGTATTTTGACCAATACTGGTCTGTACCAACCCTGTACCAACCAGTACTGGCTTGATTCTTAAAATAATGGTTGTTTAAAGCTTAAACCCGCCCAGAATGACTAATATTAGTCATCCAGACACTCTGGAAACGTCACAATGGTGCTGACGTGGCCTGTGAAGAGTTTTTTCACCCTGTATTGATCCAGAATGATCATTTGTGGTCCAAAAACCACAATTCTGACTATGCTGACATCAGAATTGATGGTACAGAACAACAACCCAGCCTCCAGAGTGAAAGTTTTCACTCTGTAGACGTGTGAAGAGCCTACCAGTCTTTCACAGTCCTCAGAGGAGATAAAAGCAGGTCTTTCCTCACTGGAAAAGACTCATCTTATAATGACATAACATCCTTACGTAGTAAAACTGTCTTATACCAGTAGTACTCTTAGGAATATATTGATATAATTAAAATAATTAATTCTTGTAGTGATTTTCACAGTCAATTGATATTAAATCATTGCAACCCAGGTTTTCAATAGATTCATCACCACTGTTATCATATTACAGTAGAACCTGTTTACTATTATTAAAAATAATTTTTTGTGTGTCACAGTCATAGTGCTAGCTTGTATTTACTATTTTTAAGCTACTACATAGACTCACCCTGACACTGTGACTCAAAACAGAGCACTAGGATGACATCCAACATACCATAAAGAATGGTAGGACAAGTATTGAACAAACATAGTCAATACAGGTAATAAATAAGAGAAAAAACTCCTCTTAAATTAAACACCAACCTTATCCAAACAGAATAAGGAAACCTAGAGGAGAATAAACAAGTCAAAACCCTTATTTTCACATCTCATCTAGCTTATGCATATTTAAGTTATTCTATACCAAAATGGTATTTTTCTTAAAGCTCACATAGAGAGCTACACAATGGTATCATCCATGTTGCTGTAACACCACTAAAACTGGAGATACCATATGACCTTTATTTTAAAACCAAGACCCCCCTGAAAGTCAAAGAGGGCTTGTACAAAACTGTACAAACGTATAACCAAATTAAAGATCTAAACAAGAGCTTTAATTTGAGACACCTTAGACCTCTGTATCTCTTAAATTGACTGAGGGATCTTGGTTCAAAGGTTTAACAACCAAAATACAGATATTCTGAAAACAACAATTTAAACAAACCCCTGTATCTTTGGCATACACTCATACAACTGTACAGTGTAATACACCAAACTGTAGAGCTAATCAAGCCCTACAAGACTGTATCATCAGAATACAGATATCTTCCAAATTGAAGAAGATATCTGGTATGGCAGTTTTTGAAGCCTCATACTGATGTACAAAAATACATCCAAAAACTTAAAACCCTTATAAATTTTGCTATTTCAAAGAAGGGTAAACATGAAGCATACCAAATTAAAGAGCTCATTAAGCCCTTCAATTCTGTGCTCTTGGTTTCTTGATATCTTAAGAACTGACTGAGATATCTTGATTGGAAGGTTTTTCTAGCAATACATGACTGTATCAAACTTGTATCAAACAGTATTGCTCTCATACTTAAAATAATATACTTATGAAGATATAACCTCTCTAAAATCATCATTATTGATCATACAGACACCAGAACAACATCATCCAAGTGCTGACGTGGCAGGTGAAAAGTCTTTTCACCCTGTATTGATCCAGAATGATCATTTGTGGTTCCAAAACCACAATTCTGCCTCTATTGACGTCAGAATTGATGATCCAGAACCACAGACTGATCATTGGAGTGAAAACTTTCACTCCTCTGACGCGTGAAGAGTTAATAACTCTTGACAGTCCTGAAAGATATAAAAAGAAGGGTTTTTTCCTTGAAAAACCATCATCTTTATCTTATCATCCATATTCTTACATGACAAAACTGTTATCAATCAGTAGTGTCCTTAAAATTATCATTAAAGATATAATTAGAATATAATTATTGTAGTACTTCTTTACAGTCAAAGATATTAGAGTATTGCAACCCAGGTCCTCAACAGACTCATCACCACTGTTACCACATAGCAGTAGGACCTGAAGAATTAAATTTATTTGTTTTTTGACGTGTCACAGTCATAATACTACCTTGTAGCTACATTTTATAGCTACTATATAGACTCACCCTGACATTTTGGGGGCCTGGCCGTGGGTTTTCAACCTTATTGGATGTGTTTTGAACTGAATTAGGCGTAAAAATTCAGTTATTTAAAAGGTATTTTACTAACAGTGAGTAAAATTTTGAATTTATCTTATTTTCTATCATTATCATTTATATATATATATATAATATAGCATCATATATTATATACATAATTTCTTTTCTCCAAGAATATATATTACAAATATTTTTGTTGAGAGTAAGAGTACAAATCCTCTTTATTTCAACATATTGCAATAATTTTCACCAAATTTGATAATAATACAACAGTATTATTTAAATTTCAATATAAATAATAATATACAAACAGTATATTACTTATTTTTTACTATTATTTTTCACCAAAGTGCGTGAAAATTAATAAAGAAACATTTATTAATAAATAATAAATATTAAATAATAAAATAATTTTTTATTATTTATAACAAATATTTTAATTAAATATTTCCTTTAAAACAAGACATCACTCAAATTGACGTGAAAACTTGTAATTGATTGATTTTTTAATCAAAAATCAAGTGTTAAAATAAATATTATTTATAATATTTACAATAACAAATCAGATTTATTATAATTTAATAAATCTGACGTGTTTTTTTAGAAGAAAAACAATAGTATCCAAGTCAATCATTCACAAAACACTTGGATATTAAAGTTTTAATTCATAAAAACTCACATGAAGAAATATTAGTAATAATATTTATAACCAGATTTATTATAATTTAATAAATTTGACGTGTTTATACAAAAACATAATAATATCCAAGTGAATCATTCACAAAACACTTGGATATTACAGTTTTCACTTATAAAACATAAGTGAAAAACTCAAAAACTGTTATTTTTCAATAAAAAACATATAAAAAACAACAAAAAAAACATATTATAATAAGAATACTTAAAGATTTCGAAAAATAACAGTAGAATTGAATAAAATGATTTTGTTTTATCATAAAATACTGATATAAAATTTGAAATATCTTTTCTGAATAGTGGAAAAAGACTTTATTCCATTAGAAACCCAGTCACAAGGAAATCCATCTGTGACAGCCTCAGAAGACAGAGAGGTGCTGCCAAAAACCAAGGGCAAGCAGAAAAGACACAGTGAAGTGACAATAAACTCAAAAGATTGGACACCAATAGCCGTGCCAAGGGGCAAAAAACCCAGAAAAGCTCCAAAAAAACCAGTTGGATCACCAAAACAAATTGAAAAACAGAAAATCACTGTTATCAACCCAGTTGTAAACTCTAAAGGCAGATTGCCAAAGAGTATAGATCATAAATTTGTACAAGGGCCTGCTAAAGGTAAATAAACCTTGAAACATACAACATTTTTCATTGTCTGTCATTGTTTAACATTGTTAACATGAAACCTCCACTTCTTAGAGATCTTGAATTCCCAAGAAATCAACTAGAAAACTGGCCAAGAAGACACAGAGGAAGAAGACAGCCAGCTACTGGATCAAATGACCAGCAAAGGACTTACCATCAGGGAACTCCTACCCAAGGTCTTATTCCAAATCAAATTCAACCCAGAAGTCCAACCAGGAGATTGGACAGATGCAGAACAGGTCCTTCAAATACACAAACTGCTGAAAGACCTCTTCACATGGAGCATGGACAACAAAATGTTCACTATGGCAGCATCATGGGCAGAAGTGGGGATAACAACTCAGAAGATCTGTCTCAAGCAAATGGCTTGGATGGAACTTATGACAGAAATGCAAGGTTGGAATCCCAACAAGAATTTCAAACTCTTAGAAGAAAGCGCAATCAGAATCAAAGAGAACCAGGCAGCCATACAAGCCATAGAGAGATCTTGGCACAAGGAAGAGCCCAGTCAGATGCAGGTACCCCCAGAAATGGAAGGAGAAGTCCAATCTTCCCCACAACAATCCAGCAGTTTCAGGCCTTACAAGCCAAAGGAAATTTCATCCAAGGCTCCCCAACCATTCCAGGTAGTTTCCAACAGGAGAAAAGGAGCCCAAGGGAGAAACAAAACTTCTTTCAACCAGAGGAAGAAGGAAGCAGACCCATTGATGAAAAAGCTGATGGACTTAGTCCAATAAGTACACAAAAGCAAAAAATAGTTGTACCTACAAATAGTTTTGATATTTCTGACTCAATTGATCCAGAATTAATAACTGAGACCACAATCCACACTCATGAGTTTGAAAACAAATTCACATGGACCAAATTGGCCCAATTCATGGATTGGACACATGAAACCTCAGAAAAAATGAGGACAGAAGTGGAAACATTGAAAGAAGAAAATGCTTTCAAAGCAACAGTCATAAAAGACTTAAATACAAATCTGGCCAAAATTTGGACAGAATTTGAAAAAACTAACAAACAGTTGAATTCAATTTTAGAAGAACAACAAACTGTGAGGAGAGATCTGAGGAGTATCCAGCAGCAACAGGATAGCTTTGATAAAGAAATTGATTACCTCTATGACAGAGAAGACAATCAATAACCTCCAACACAAGGTCAACCCACTACGTCTACAAAATTGAAAGAAGAGGATAAAGACTATGACCAGGAACCTGAATATCAGATTCCAAAGTCAAGATCAGAGTCAATGTACCAAGATGAGGAAAATCTCAGCTATTCACAGAAACAGGCACTAAAACAGTTACCAGAAGTAGCAAACTGGCCAAAGTTCTCAGGAACTGGGGAATATGACCATATGGAAATCATTGACTATATTGATGGACTCTTTGTTGATGTCCCAAAGATACCAGACTACTGGATCACAACAAGACTTAACACAGCATTCAGAGGCCATGCAAACATATGGTATACTGAGATGAAAGAAATACATGGCAGGAAAAGCTGGCCATGGTGGAGGAACCAGACTATACAAAAGTATAGCAATGGTAGTTGGATCTGGCAAAAGACCATGTCCTTTGAAAGTGATAGATACTCCACAGAAAAAGACCCATATTAATGGTGTCTCAAACAAACAAAAAGGCTAAAAGCTATTGATCCCAATATGACAATAGAAATGAGAAACCATAAACTCCTAACAAAATTGCCAGGAGATCTAGAACATGCAGTCAAATGCAGATGCAACAACATCAGCAGCATTGATGACATAGCAAATGTCATACAAGATGTGAGGAAAAGAACCTCCATAGGAAGGTACACATCCTATAAACCAAACTTCAAAGACAAGAAGTCTGAAGTTAAAGAAACAAACAAAGAGAAAGGGAAAGAAACCCCAAAAAAGAAATATGTGTGCCACAACTGTGGATCACCAGACCACTATGCCAACAACTGCACAAAACCAAAAAAGAAAATATATGTAATTGATGAAGAATCAGAAGAAGAACAAACAGGTGACAAATCTGATTCTGACAGTATGGGAAATGGTCTGAGAGCAGAATAACAAAGTGAACCTGATACCATAGAAGAATACATGGTGGAATGCAATGAAGAAAGCTCACTTGAAATACAAGACGCTGAATTAGATTCAGGAATACCACAAATAACAACAGACAAAGAGCTCTGTAAGCACACACAGAATGCACAAACATTCCTGGTAACCCCAAATAGAGGGATGGGATTCATTCATGGCACACCTACAAAATTGACAGTTTACATTGAGAACTGTAAACATCCAATGATCATTGACACAGGAGCAAGTTGCTCCATAGTGGCAAAAGAATACTTAAAACAACACTTCCCCAAATGGGAAGAGGATATAATCCCAACAAAAGCTAGAAACTTTAAAAGTGCATCAGGCAAAATGCACTCACTGGGCACAATAATCAAAGAGATAATTATCCCACACCAAAAAGGAAATCTCAGACTAGAACCTGAATTTGTAGTTCTAGAGAATGCACATGTACAAGGATTCTTACTAGGTACAGAGTACCAAAGAATGTATGGTATGGACATTTGCAATAGTAAAAATAGATATCTTACCATTGGTACAAACAAAGCCAAAAAAATTTCCTTTGAAATAAATCATATAACAAATGATAACACCCTGAAAGAACTAGTGGAAGAATTCAAAGAAGCCCAATATGGCACTCAACTCACCAGTAAAATTAAACTCAGCTTACTGAAAGTATTGAGGAAGCATAGAGGAGCTTTTGCAATAGGAGATGAACCACTAGGAAAAATCAAAGGACATGATATAGAATTATATCTGGATGTAGAAAGACCATATCCACCTATGCTTAGGAGATCACCATACCCAGCCAGCATGGAAACTAGGAAAGAAATTGAGAAACATATCAATGAACTCCTAGAAATGGGGGTCATAAGGAAAATAGGACACAATGAGATAGTAGAAGTCACTACACCAGTCCTTATAACTTGGCATGATGGTAAATTCAGACTATGTGGGGACTTCAGGGCTTTGAATAATTACACCACAGCAGATAGGTACCCCATCCCAAGGATATCACATGCACTAGATAAGCTAGCAAAAGCCAAGTTTATTACAAAAATGGATTGGATGAAAGGCTTCCACCAGAATGGGGTGAAACCAGATTCCATTAAATTGCTAAGAATTATATGCCATATGGGAATATATGAATATACTAGAATGCCATTTGGCATTAAGAATGCACCAGCCCATTTTCAGAGGATGATGGATACCATATTTCAAGATGAAATAATGGAAGGGTGGATGGTAGTGTACATTGATGATATCATAATATACTCAGAAACATGGGAAGACCATGTGAGGAAGATTGATAAAATATTGGGAAAATGTACACCAATCAACATGAAAATATCTCTTAAAAATGTAACTTTGGACAGCAAGAACTGCTAGCCCTAGGACACAAAGTTTCAGGTTTAAGTCTAGCCATAGACCAAAATAAAGTTGCTGCAGTACTGAAGAAACCAGTACCAAAGAACATTAAAGAAATGCAATCTTTTTTGAGCTTTGCTAGTGACTACAGGAGCCACATAAAAAATTTTGCACACATCACAAGTAGCCTATACAAACTGTGCTCAAAAGATGTAGTCTTTGAAACTACCAAAGAAAGAAGAGATGCATTTTAGAAGATCAAATATGAACTGACCAATGCCCCTGTCCTAATGATGCCTGATTTTGACCTACCATTCAAGCTATATATAGATGCAGCATGTAGCCAAGGACTAGGAGCAGCACTACACCAGAGGCAACTAGTGGATGGAATACCCAAAGAAGGAGTAATTTGCTATATATCAAGACAACTGAAAGACTCAGAAGCCAGATATGGAGCTACTCAGACAGAATGTCTCTGTTTGGTATGGGAATTAGAAAAACTCCATTACTACTTAGAAGGAGAAGTATTTGAAGTATTTACTGATTGCACAGCCCTCAAATCACTGTTGAACATGAAGACAACAAACAGACACATGCTCAGGTGGCAAATAGCCATACAAGAATACAGAGGGAATATGACTATTATCTATAAAGAAGGGAAAAGTCATACTAATGCAGATGGTCTCAGCAGGTGGCCACTGAAGAATGACCAAGAGAATCCAGTATAAGACCCAGAAAATGGGGCCAAAATACCCATACAATGCATGGAGATAGATAGGAGAAAGAACTTCAAACTATCAAACTGGGCATTAGGGAATGACCCCTCAAACCCAGCACAGAGCTATGGGGAGAGAAAAGAGATACCTATATTGGGAATCAGCTCCTCTAATCTAAATACAGAGTTCTTTAGTATAGTACAATCATCATACAATAAAAACAAACAGTGTAGTATATTGATACAACTATTAAAACAAAAGTACAGGAGTCCTGAACTAGAGAGCCAATTGGAAGAGCCATGGCTCAAAAACTTCAAAGAGAATAGATTTTTTCTGATAGATGATCTACTGTACCATAGGGAAAAACACACAAGTGCCCTGGTAATAATAAATAGAGAACATATTTCCCTGATACTACAGGAATGCCATGACTGCCCATACATGGGAAATATGAGTGAAGAAAGAACTAAAGAAAGAGTCTTTAGCACAGCTTGGTGGCCAAAGTGGGAACAAGACTTGAGTGAATACATCAACACTTGTACCAGATGCCAAAAAGCCAACAGAAGTCATGGCAAAAGATATGGATTACTCCAGAGTATAGAGGAGCCCAAACACACCTGGGAAATAATAAACATGGATTGGGTAACAGGCCTGGTCCCTGGAGGGAAAGACAGCTTTAATGCATGCCTAGTAGTAGTAGACAGGTACAGCAAGAGTGTCAGATGTCTCCCCTGTCACAAAGAGGACACAGCAATTGTCAGCCTGTGACTCAAAACAGAGCACTAGCATGACATCCAACATACCATAAATAATGCATAATGAGATAGTAGAGGTCACTACACCAGTCCTTATAACTTGGCATGATGGTAAATCCAGACTATGTGGTGACTTCAGGGCTTTGAATAATTACACCAAAGCAGATAGGTACCCCATCCCAAGGATACCACATGCACTAGATAAACTAGCAAAAGCCAAGTTCATTACAAAAATGGATTGCATGAAAGGCTTTCACCAGAATGGGGTGAAACCAGATTCCATCAAATTGCTAAGAATTATATGCCATATGGGCATATATGAATATACTAGAATGCCATTTGGCATTAAGAATGCACCAGCCCATTTTCAGAGGATGATGGATACCATATTTCAGGATGAAATAATGGAAGGGTGGATGGTAGTGTACATTGATGATATCATAATATACTCAGAAACATGGGAAGACCATGTGAAGAAAATTGATAAAATATTGGGAAAATGCACACCAATCAACATGAAGATATCTCTTAAAAAATGTAACTTTGGACAGCAGGAACTGCTAGCCCTAGGACACAAAGTTTCAGGTTTGATCCTAGCTATAGACCAAAATAAAGTTGCTGCAGTACTGAAGAAACCAGTACCAAAGAACATCAAGGAAATGCAATCTTTTATGGGCTTTGCTAGCTACTACAGAAGCCACATAAAAAGCTTTGCACACATCACTAGTAGCCTATACAAACTGTGCTCAAAAGATGTAGTCTTTGAAATTACCAAGGAAAGAAGAGATGCATTTGAAAAGATCAAATATGAACTGAACAATGCCCCTGTCCTAATGATGCCTGATTTTGAACTACCATTCAAACTATATATAGATGCAGCATGTAGCCAAGGACTAGGAGCAGCACTACACCAGAGGCAACTAGTGGATGGAATACCCAAAGAAGGAGTAATTTGCTATATATCAAGACAACTGAAAGACTCAGAAGCCAGATATGGAGCTACTCAGACAGAATGTCTATGCTTGGTATGGGCATTAAAAAAACTCCATTACTACTTAGAAGGAGCAGTATTTGAAGTTTTTACTGACTGCACAGCCCTCAAATCACTGTTGAACATGAAGACAACAAACGGACACATGCTTAGGTGGCAAATAGCCATACAAGAATACAGAGGGAATATGACTATCATCTATAAAGAAGGGAAAAGTCATACTAATGCAGATGGTCTCAGCAGGTGGCCACTGAAGAATGACCAAGAGAATCCAGCATATGACCCAGAAAATGGGACCAAAATACCTATACAATGCATTGAGATAGATAGGAGAAAGAACTTCAAATTATCAAACTGGGCATTAGCGAATGACCCATCTAACCCAGCACAGAGCTATGGGGAGATTAAAGAGATACCCATACTGGGAATCAGCTCCTCTAATCTGAATACAGAATTCTTTAGCATAGTACAATCAGCATACAATAAACACAAACAGTGTAGTATATTGATACAACTATTAAAACAAAAGTACAGGAGTCCTGAACTAGAGAGCCAATTGGAAGAGCCATGGCTCAAAAACTTCAAAGAAAATAGATTTTTTCTGATAGATGATCTACTGTACCATAGGGAAAAACACACAAGTGCCCTGGTAATAATAAATAGAGAACATATTTCCCTGATACTACAGGAATGCCATGACTGCCCATACATGGGAAATATGAGTGAAGAAAGAACTAAAGAAAGAGTCTTTAGCACAGCTTGGTGGCCAAAGTGGGAACAAGACTTGAGTGAATACATCAACACTTGTACCAGATGCCAAAAAGCCAACAGAAGTCATGGCAAAAGATATGGATTACTCCAGAGTATAGAGGAGCCCAAACACACCTGGGAAATAATAAACATGGATTGGGTAACAGGCCTGGTCCCTGGAGGGAAAGACAGCTTTAATGCATGCCTAGTAGTAGTAGACAGGTACAGCAAGAGTGTCAGATGTCTCCCCTGTCACAAAGAGGACACAGCAATGGACACAGCCATATTGTTCTGGAACAATGTGATAGCTAACTGTGGAGTTCCAAGAATTATAATTAGTGACAGAGACCCTAAATTCACATCAGAATTTTGGACTAATCTATATGAGATGCTGGGAACCAAACTACCATTCTACACAGCTTACCATCCACAAACAGATGGTCTAGCAGAAAGAATGATCCAAACTTTAGAAGACATCATTAGAAGGTTTTGTGCATATGGCATGGAATATAAAGACAATGAGGGATATACCCATGACTGGGTAACCCTCCTACCAGCTGTACAATTGGCATACAACACAAGTATACACTCAGTGACAGGAAAAACCCCTGCCACATTAGAGAAAGGATGGAACCCACTACTTCCAGTAGACTACTTGAAGAAGAACCTCCTCTCAGTACACCCCACAGCTAAAGACTTCCACACAATGTGGAAGACTGCCTGTGAAAAAGCAGAGCAATGTGTGGCTGAAGCCAAATTATATAACGAACAGAGATATGATAAAAGTCACCAAGAACCTGATTTCAAAGAAGGAGACCAAGTTCTAACCTCAACTCTTAACTTCAACAACCTAAGAGGACCCAAGAAGATGAGAGACTCATTCATTGGACCATTCACCATTATTAAATTAATAGGAAAGAATGCAGTAGAAGTCAACCTGACCAAAGAGTTCTCTAGGAAACACCCAGTTTTCCCTGTGAGCCTGGTCAAACCTTATCACCAGACAGATGAGGAGAAATTCCCTGACAGAAAGAAGACAGTCACCCATGAAAGCTTGGTAGAGGAAGATGACTCACCTGGACCAGTGAAAAAGATCATTAAAGCCAGGAAAATAAGAATTAATGGGAAAGACAACAGGGAATATCTGGTTAGATTTAAGAATCAACCAGCAGATAAAGATAAATGGTTAACTGAGAAAGAAATCCCAGATGGACAAATACACCTCAGAAGATTCAGAGCCTCCAGGAGGGCTGAAGAGTCTCATCAATGATGAGCCTTCTTTTGAGGGAGGGTATGTCAGCCTGTGACTCAAAACAGAGCACTAGCATGACATCCAACATACCATAAATGATGGTATGACAAGTATTGAACAAACATAGTCAATACAGGTAATAAATAAGAGAAAAAAATCCTCTTAAATTAAACACCAACCTTATCCAAACAGAATAAGGAAACCTAGAGGAGAATAAACAGGTCAAAACCCTTATTTTCACCTCTCATCTAACTTATGCATATTTAAGTTATTATATACCAAAATGGTATTTTTCTTAAGGCTCACATAGAGAGCTACACAATGATATCATCCATGTTATTGTAACACCACTACAACTGGAGATACCATATGACCTTTATTTCAAAACAAAGACCCCCCTGAAAGTCAAAGAGGGCTTTTACAAAACTGTACAAAAGTATAACCAAATTAAAGATATAAACAAGAGCTTTAATTTGAGACACATTAGACCTCTGTATCTCTTAAATTGACTGAGGGATCTTGGTTCAAAGGTTTAACAACCAAAAATACAGATATTCTGAAAACAAGAAAGTAAACAAACCCCTGTATCTTTGGCATACACTCATACAACTGTACAGTTTAATATACCAAACTGTAGAGCTAATCAAGCCCTACAAAACTGTATCATTAGAATACAGATATCTTCCAAATTGAAGAAGATATCTGGCATGGAAGTTTTTGAAGCCTCATACTGATGTACAAAAATACATCCAAAAACTTAAAACCCTTATAACTTTTGCTATTTGAAAGAAGGGTAAACATGAAGCATACCAAATTGAAGAGCTTATTAAGCCCTTCAATTCTGTGCTCTTGGTTTCTTGATATCTCAAAAACTGACTAAGATATCTTGGTTGGAAGTATTTTGACCAATACTGGCCTGTACCAAACCTGTACCAACCAGTACTGTCTTGATACTCAAAATAATGGTTGTTCAAAGCTTAAACCCGCCCAAAATGACTAGTATTGATCATACAGACACCAGAACAACGTCATCCAAGTGCTGACGTGGCAGGTGAAAAGTTTTTTCACCCTGTATTGATCCAGAATGATCATTTGTGGTTCCAAAACCACAATTCTGCCTCTACTGACGTCAGAATTGAGGATCCAGAACCACAGACTGACCATTGGAGTGAAAAATTTCACTCCTCTGACGGGTGAAGAGTTAAAAACTCTTGACAGTCTTGAAAGATATAAAAAGAAGGGTTTTTTCCTTCAAAAACCCATCATCTTATCTTACTTTACCTATATTCTTACGTGACAAGACTGTTATCCATCAGTAGTGTCCTCAGAATCATTAAAGATATAATTAGAATATAATTATTGTAGTGTTTCTTTACAGTCAAAGATATTAGAGCATTGCAACCCAGGTCCTCAATAGACTCATCACCACTGTTACCACGTAGCAGTAGGACCTGAAGATTTAATTTATTATTTGTTTTTGACGTGTCACAGTCATAATACTAGCTTGTATTTACATTTTATAGCTACTATATAGACTCACCCTGACAGCAATGGACACAGCCATATTGTTCTGGAACAATGTGATAGCAAACTGTGGGGTTCCAAGAATTATAATTAGTGACAGAGACCCTAAGTTCACATCAGAATTTTGGACTAATCTATATGAGATGCTGGGAACCAAACTAGCATTCTCCACAGCTTACCGTCCACAAACAGATGGTCTAGCAGAAAGAATGATTCAAAAATTAGGAGACATCATGTCAGCCTGTGACTCAAAACAGAGCACCAGCATGACATCCAACATACCATAAGTAATGGTATGAGGAGTATTGGACAAATATAGCCAATACAAGTAAGTTATGAAGAGGAAACCTCCTCAAATATAATAAGAAAGGACAAAGATATGCCCTATCAATGATAAGACCAAATAAGCAAAACCCTTATTTTCACCTCTCATCTAACTTATGCATATTTAAGTTATTATATACCAGAATGGTATTTTTATTAAAGCTCACATAGAGAGCTACACAATGATATCATTCATGTTGTTGTAACACCACTACAACTGGAGATACCATATGACCTTTATTTCAAAACCAAGACCCCCCTGAAAGTCAAAGAGGGCTTGTACAAAACTGTACAAAAGTATAACCAAATTAAAGATATAAACAAGAGCTTTAATTTGAGATACATTAGACCTCTTTATCTCTTAAATTGACTGAGGGATCTTGGTTCAAAGGTTTAACAACCAGAAATACAGATATTCTGAAAACAAGAAAGTAAACAAACCCCTGTATCTTTGGTATACACTCATACAACTGTACAGTGTAATATACCAAACTGTAGAGCTAATCAAGCCCTACAAAACTGTATCATCAGAATACAGATATCTTCCAAATTGAAGAAGATATCTGGCATGGAAGTTTTTGAAGCCTCATACTGATGTACAAAAATACATCCAAAAACTTAAAGCCCTTATAACTTTTGCTATTTGAAAGAAGGGTAAACATGAAGCATACCAAATTGAAGAGCTCATTAAGCCCTTCAATTCTGTGCTCTTGGATTCTTGATATCTCAAAAAATGACCAAGATATCTTGGTTGGAAGTATTTTGACCAATACTGGTCTGTACCAAACCTGTACCAACCAGTACTGGCTTGATACTTAAAATAATGGTTGTTTAAAGCTTAAACCCGCCCAAAATGACTAATATTAGTCATCCAGACACTCTGGACACGTCACAATGGTGCTGACGTGGCCTGTGAAGAGTTTTTTCACCCTGTATTGATCCAGAATGATCATTTGTGGTCCAAAAACCACAATTCTGACTATGCTGACGTCAGAATTGATGGTACAGAACCACAACCCAGCCTCCAGAGTGAAACTTTTCACTCTGTAGACGTGTGAAGAGCCTACCAGTCTCTCACAGTCCTCAGAGGAGATAAAAGCAGGTCTTTCCTCACTGGAAAAGACTCATCTTATCATGAATTAACATCCTTACGTAGTAAAACTGTCTTATACCAGTAGTACTCTTAGGATTATATAGATATAATTAAAATAATTAATTATTGTAGTGTTTCTTTACAGTCAAAGATATTAGAGCATTGCAACCCAGGTCCTAAATAGACTCATCACCACTGTTACCACTTAGCAGTAGGACCTGAAGATTTGATTTATTACTTTTTTTTGTGTGTCACAGTCATAGTGCTAGCTTGTATTTACTATTTTTAAGCTACTACATAGACTCACCCTGACATTTTGGGGGCCTGGCCATTGTTTTAACCTATTCTGGACCTATTTTGGCGATTTTTGGATCATTTTCACTATTTTTCAAGGTTTTTTACTATAAAAGTAAGTACAATTTCGAGTTTTTTTTCATTTTTAAACTAATTTTCATCTCTTATATCATAAAAATATAATATATATTTTTTATATATTATATTTTATCAAAATATATTAAATAATATATTTTATTTTATTTTTGAGTATTTATACTCTTCAAAGCTTTATATTGCAATTTTCACGAAAATTAATAATAATAAATAATTATTATTAATTCTCCAAAGTTATTTTTATATACAAACAGTATATTTAAATAAGAAAACATTATTTTTTACCAAATTGTGTAAAAATTAATTTAAATAATAATATTTATTGTAAATCAACAATAAATATTGAAATAATAATTTTATTATTTCAATTCTTTAATATTCAAATTGAATATTATTGAAGAAGATCTTTTTTTTACTCAAGTTGAGGAAAAATTGATTAAAATTTCTTTTTTTTGATAAATAATCAAAAAAAAAAATCTTAATAATAATAAGTCATTATTATCAATTTACCACGAAAATTGATAATAATAAGTAATTATTATTAACTTCTCAAACTTATTTTTATATACAAATAGTATATTTGAATAGAAAGTATAATTCATTTTTACCAAATTGTGTAAAATTAATTTAAATCATAATATTTATTGTAAACCAACAACAAATATTTAAATAATAATTTTATTATTATTTCAATTCTTTAATATTCAAATTGAATATTATTGAAGAAGAATCTTTCTACTCAAGTTGAGGAAAAATTCATCAATTTTTATAATAATAAGTAATTATTATTAACTTCTCAAACTTATTTTTATATACAAATAGTATATTTAAATAGAAAGTATAATTAATTTTTACCAAATTGTGTAAAATTAATTTAAATCATAATATTTATGGTAAACCAACAATAAATATTTCATAATTTTATTATTATTTCAATTCTTTAATATTCAAATTGAATATTATTGAAGAAGAATCCTTTCTACTCAAGTTGAGGAAAAATTCATCAATTTTTTTTTTAATAAAAAAAAATAAATAATAATAATAAATAAATAAAAAATAAGTAAATAACTTATCAATAATATTCAAGTTTAATAATATAAACTTTTAATATTAAATACTTTACTTATAAAAATAAGTGAAACAAAACTGTTATTTCTTCAAAAAATAAAATAATAATAATAATAAATAATTAAAGCTCAAATATCAAACCAAACTCAGAAGAAATAACAGTAAGGAATTGGAAATTTTGTTTATTCAAATTGAATTACAAACCTTCTCCATTTTCTTTCAAAGTGGAAAAAATACATTCCATTTGAGACAAAATCACAGTGAAATTCATCTGTACCAGCCTCAAAGACAAGGAGGCAGTACCAACTCCCAAGCAAATTGTCAAAGAGTATAAAGCAGAAATCAGTCCAAGGGCCTTTTAAAGGTAAAGAAACCTTGGAAAATACAGAATTTTTGTCTTTTGTCATTTTTTAACATGACAACTCCATTTCTCAGAGATCTTGGATACCCAAGAAATCAGCCAGAAATCTGGCAAAGAAGAAACAGAGGGAGAAGGCCACCCCCTTCTGGATCAAATAACCAACAAAGGACTTATTATCAGGAAACTCCTGCTCAAAGTCCCACCCCAAACCAAATTCAGCCCAGTCCAACAAAAAAATTGGACAGATTCAGGGAAAATAACTCATATTCATGTACTCCTAAAAGACTTTTTCACATGGAGTATGGACAGCAAAACCTTAACCATGGGAGTATCATGGGAGGAAATTGGAATAATGAGGCAAAAAGTATAAGTAAATCTTATTACTTGCCAAAAGATTCTGGAAGAAATGAAAAGTTGGAATCTCAACAGCCATTTCATACTCTCAGAAGAGACTTGAATCAGAGGGAATCAAACAGAAATCCAAGCCATAGAGAATTCTTGGCATATGGAAGAGCCCAATCTGATTCAGGAACACCAAGGCATGGAAGAAGAAATGCCATCTTTCCCACATCAGTCCAACAGCTACAGGACTTTAAATCTAAAGGACAATATTTCCAGGACTCTCCAGTCATCCCTGGTGGTTTCCAGCAGAGGAAATGGAGCCCTAGTAGAGAACAAGAATTCTTTCAGGAAGGAGAAGATAGAATCAGATCCTTTGATGAAACAATGAATAAAATTAGTCCAAGAGGAACACAAATCCTAAAAGACACTGTACCTACCAATAGTGTTAGCTCAGAATCAATTGATCCTCAGCTTAAGTCTATTGATGATAAAATACCGCCTCAAAAATTTGAAACCACAGATTCCAGAGGTAGTAGTTTCATATGGTCCAACATGGGTAAATTCATGGATTGGACATATGATCATGTTCAAGAAGTGACTTCAGAAATGAAAACACTCAAGGAAGAAAATTCCTTCCAAGCAACAGTCATAGAAGACTTGAACACAAATCTATCCAGAATTTGGACAGAATTTGAAACTAAAAACAGACAGTTGAACTCAATACTAGAGGAACAACAAGCTGTGAGAAGAGATTTAAGAAATATCCAATCTCAACAGGAAATCCTGGAAAAAGAAGTGGATTTTCTCTATAAAAAGGAGGAAAAAGAAGATAATTTCTTCCCTCAAACAACTCAAGAGGATAAACCAATCACCAAAGTAAAAGAGGAAGAATCAGAAAACCAAGCTCCTGAATCCCAGGATCCAAAGTTAAGGTCTGAGTCTATTTACCAAGATGGTGAGAACCTCAGTTACTCTGAGAAACAAGCATTGAAGCAATTACCTGATGTGGTAAATTGGCCTAAATTCTCAGGAATTGGAGAATATGATCATATGGAGCTTATTGATTATATTAATGGACTTTTTGTTGATGTACCAAAGATACCAGACTACTGGATCACCACAAGACTCAACACTGCATTCAGAGGCCATGCAAATATATGGTACACTGAAATGAAAGAGATACATGGTAGGAAAAGCTGGCCATGGTGGAGAAACCAAATAATACAAAAGTACAGCAATGGTACTTGGATTTGGCAAAAAACCATCTCTTTTGAGAGTGACAGATACTCTACAGGAAAAGACCCTTATGAATGGTGTCTTAAACAAACCAAAAGACTCAAATCCATTGATCCAAACATGACAATAGAGATGAGAAATCATAAGATTCTGACAAAACTTCCAGGAGACTTAGAACATGCAGTAAAGTGCAGATGCAGCAAAATAAGCAGCATTGATGACATAGCAAATGTCATACAAGATGTCAGAAAAAAGACATCAATTGGCAGTAGTTCACCCTATAGGTCACATGATAGCAGAGAAAAACCAAAGATACTCATGGAAAAAGACCTCAAACCTACTAATGGTGAAGAAGCACCAAGGAGAAGGAACACATGCCATAACTGTGGATCACCTGACCACTATGCAAATAATTGTCCCAAGGGAAAAAAGAAAATATTTGCAATAGAGGAAGAGTCAGTAGAAGAACACATGGAGTACAAATCTGACTCTGACAGCATGGGAAATGGGCTAAGACAGGATTCAGACAGTGGATCAGAGCATATTGAACAATATTTATTAGAGTATGAGGATGAGAAAACAGAATCAGTCCTAGGAAACTCTTTGAAACCAGAACTCATTCAACCCAAAAAAGGTGAAGACAGAAGTGGCAGAACCATTGATGCTAAAGAGTATTTGGAAGTACCCAAAACTGGTATGGCCTTTATTCATGGAGCAAAATCAAAGCTTGATGTGTACATTGAAAATAAAAAGCATCCTTTGATTTTTGACACAGGAGCAAATTGCTCAGTGGTAGCCAAAGAATACTTGGACAGACACTTTCCAATGTGGAATGCAGAGATGCTTTTAACAAAAGCAAGAAGCTTTAAAAGTGCTGCAGGCAAAATGAAGTCACTTGGAATAATCCAAAAAATAATTATAATACCACACAAAATGGGAAGCCTCAGATTACACATTGAATTTGTGGTACTTGAAAATGCTAAGTTTGATGGATTTTTAATGGGTACAGAGTACCATAGAATCTATAGCATAAGCATACATAATTACCTAGAGAGTTACTTGATAGTTGGGCAAGACAAACAAAGAAAATTTTACTTTGAAACTGACAACCCCAATCAAATAAAAAGATATTCCAAGAGGGATTATTTAACAGAGAGAAGCAATAAACCACCAGAAAAAGACCAATGGGTAAAGCTGGATGATTCAGATAAAGATTCCTTTTTTAAAGGATCAAGAGCCTCCATGAGGACAAAAGAGTCTCATCAATGATGAGCCTTTTTTGGAGGGAGGGTATGTCAGCCTGTGACTCAAAACAGAGCACCAGCATGACATCCAACATACCATAAGTAATGGTATGAGGAGTATTGGACAAATATAGCCAATACAAGTAAGTTATGAAGAGGAAACCTCCTCAAATATAATAAGAAAGGACAAAGATATGCCCTATCAATGATAAGACCAAATAAGCAAAACCCTTATTTTCACCTCTCATCTAACTTATGCATATTTAAGTTATTATATACCAGAATGGTATTTTTATTAAAGCTCACATAGAGAGCTACACAATGATATCATTCATGTTGTTGTAACACCACTACAACTGGAGATACCATATGACCTTTATTTCAAAACCAAGACCCCCCTGAAAGTCAAAGAGGGCTTGTACAAAACTGTACAAAAGTATAACCAAATTAAAGATATAAACAAGAGCTTTAATTTGAGATACATTAGACCTCTTTATCTCTTAAATTGACTGAGGGATCTTGGTTCAAAGGTTTAACAACCAGAAATACAGATATTCTGAAAACAAGAAAGTAAACAAACCCCTGTATCTTTGGTATACACTCATACAACTGTACAGTGTAATATACCAAACTGTAGAGCTAATCAAGCCCTACAAAACTGTATCATCAGAATACAGATATCTTCCAAATTGAAGAAGATATCTGGCATGGAAGTTTTTGAAGCCTCATACTGATGTACAAAAATACATCCAAAAACTTAAAGCCCTTATAACTTTTGCTATTTGAAAGAAGGGTAAACATGAAGCATACCAAATTGAAGAGCTCATTAAGCCCTTCAATTCTGTGCTCTTGGATTCTTGATATCTCAAAAAATGACCAAGATATCTTGGTTGGAAGTATTTTGACCAATACTGGTCTGTACCAAACCTGTACCAACCAGTACTGGCTTGATACTTAAAATAATGGTTGTTTAAAGCTTAAACCCGCCCAAAATGACTAATATTAGTCATCCAGACACTCTGGACACGTCACAATGGTGCTGACGTGGCCTGTGAAGAGTTTTTTCACCCTGTATTGATCCAGAATGATCATTTGTGGTCCAAAAACCACAATTCTGACTATGCTGACGTCAGAATTGATGGTACAGAACCACAACCCAGCCTCCAGAGTGAAAATTTTCACTCTGTAGACGTGTGAAGAGCCTACCAGTCTCTCACAGTCCTCAGAGGAGATAAAAGCAGGTCTTTCCTCACTGGAAAAGACTCATCTTATCATGAATTAACATCCTTACGTAGTAAAACTGTCTTATACCAGTAGTACTCTTAGGATTATATAGATATAATTAAAATAATTAATTATTGTAGTGTTTTTTTACAGTCAAAGATATTAGAGCATTGCAACCCAGGTCCTAAATAGACTCATCACCACTGTTACCACTTAGCAGTAGGACCTGAAGATTTGATTTATTACTTTTTTTTGTGTGTCACAGTCATAGTGCTAGCTTGTATTTACTATTTTTAAGCTACTACATAGACTCACCCTGACACATCATTAGAAGATTTTGTGCATATGGCATGGAATATAAAGACAATGAGGGATATACCCATGACTGGGTAACCCTCCTACCAGCTGTACAATTGGCATACAACACAAGTATACACTAAGTGACAGGAAAAACCCCTGCCACATTAGAGAAAGGATGGAACCCACTACTTCCAGTAGACTACTTGAAGAAGAACCTCCTCTCAGTACACCCCACAGCTAAAGACTTCCACACAATGTGGAAAACTGCCTGTGAAAAAGCAGAACAATGTGTGGCTGAAGCTAAATTATACAACAAACAGAGATATGATAAAAGTCACCAAGAACCTGATTTCAAAGAAGGAGACCAAGTTCTAATCTCAACTCTTAACTTCAACAATCTAAGAGGACCCAAGAAGATGAGAGACTCATCCATAGGACCATTCACCATTATTAAATTAATAGGAAAGAATGCAGTAGAAGTCAACCTGACCAAAGAGTTTTCTAGGAAACACCCAGTTTTCCCTGTGAGCCTGGTCAAACCTTATCACCAAACAGATGAGGAGAAATTCCCTGACAGAAAGAAGACAGTCACCCATGCAAGATTGGTAGAGGAAGATGACTCACCTGGACCAGTGAAAAAGATCATTAAAGCCAGGAAAATAAGAATTAATGGTAAATACAACAGGCAATATCTGGTTAGATTTAAGAATCAACCAGCAGATAAAGATAAATGGTTGACTGAGAAAGAGATCCCAGATGGACAAATACACCTCAGAAGATTCAGAGCCTCCAGAAGGGCTGAAGAGTCTCATCAATGATGAACCTTTTTTTGTGGGAGGGTATGTCAGCCTGTGACTCAAAACAGAGCACTAGCATGACATCCAACATACCATAAATAATGGTAGGAAAAGTATTGAACAAACATAGTCAATACAGGTAATAAATAAGAGAAAAAACTCCTCTTAAATTAAACACCAACCTTATCCAAACAGAATAAGGAAACCTAGAGGAGAATAAACAAGTCAAAACCCTTATTTTCACATCTCATCTAGCTTATGCATATTTAAGTTATTCTATACCAAAATAGTATTTTTCTTAAAGCTCACATAGAGAGCTATACAATGGTATCATCCATGTTGCTGGAACACCACTACAACTGGAGATACCATATGAACTTTATTTTAAAACCAAGACCCCCCTGAAAGTCAAAGAGGGCTTGTACAAAACTGTACAAAAGTATAACCAAATTAAAGATATAAACAAGAGCTTTAATTTGAGACACCTTAGACCTCTGTATCTCTTAAATTGACTGAGGGATCTTGGTTCAAAGGTTTAACAACCAAAATACAGATATTCTGAAAACAACAATGTAAACAAACCCCTGTATCTTTGGCATACACTCATACAACTTTACAGTGTAATATACCAAACTGTAGAGCTAATCAAGCCTTACAAGACTGTATCATCAGAATACAGATATCTTCCAAATTGAAGAAGATATCTGGTATGGAAGTTTTTGAAGCCTCATAATGATGTACAAAAATACATCCAAAAACTTAAAACCCTTATAGCTTTTGCTATTTTAAAGAAGGGCAAACATGAAGCATACCAAATTAAAGAGCTCATTAAGCCCTTCAATCCTGTGCTCTTTGTTTCTTGATATCTTAAGAACTGACTGAGATATCTTGATTGGAAGGTTTTTCTAGCAATACATGACTGTATCAAACTTGTATCAAACAGTATTGCTCTCATACTTAAGATAATATACTTATGAAGATATAGCCTCTCTAAAAGCATCATTATTGATCATACAGACACCAGAACAACGTCATCCAAGTGCTGACGTGGCAGGTGAAAAGTTTTTCACCCTGTATTGATCCAGAATGATCATTTGTGGTTCCAAAACCACAATTCTGCCTCTATTGACGTCAGAATTGACAATCCAGAACCACAGACTGATCATTGGAGTGAAAATCTTCACTCCTCTGACGCGTGAAGAGTTAATAACTCTTGACAGTTTTGAAAGATATAAAAAGAAGGGTTTTTTCCTTGAAAACCCATCATCTTTATCTTATTATCCATATTCTTACATGACAAAACTGTTATCAATCAGTAGTGTCCTTAGAATTATCATTAAAGATATAATTAGAATATAATTATTGTAGTACTTCTTTACAGTCAAAGATATTAGAGTATTGCAACCCAGGTCCTCAACAGACTCATCACCACTGTTACCACGTAGCAGTAGGACCTGAAGATTTAAATTTATTTGTTTTTTGACATGTCACAGTCATAATACTGGCTTGTAACTACATTTTATAGCTACTATATAGACTCACCCTGACAATCTTAGCACTCTTGTCTACAGGATTATTTTGGGAATTAAAAGAATTTCACCCGTGATTTCCCCCTCAAGGAATTTCTTACCCAATCCCACCCTAAAAGGAGCTCCACATCTAGTGTCACAACAGTGGTAATTCTCAACTTCAACAATTAAGAATCAGTAAATTATCAATAGAGGATATACTCAAATTGACATAATTCACAGAAAATTTATTTTTCCAAAAAATTAACCATCAATGGATTTATACAATTTGGGAACCTATAAGTTAATCCCATTCCAAATACTCATCCTAATCACCATGAAAAGCCTCAAACCAATCGTACCATTTTTATTATCCAATGAAAGAAAGAACACCAGAAAGCCAAACACCTCAGCATATTTATTTCCTCATTGAATAATGAAGAAAGTAACAGAAGAAAAAGGAATAATCAAGGAAATTAATCTTCAAATTAATTCAAGAAGCAAAGACACATAATAAAAAGAAATAAGAATCTGAAGGATTGGTTTAACAAGTAGAAATGAATCAAAAATCAACATATAAAATAAAATCCATTACTTGAGTATACTGTAGCAGGATACTATCCAGAAGAAAGTGAAGAAGAGGATCAGACAATCCAGATCCAAAGTCTTATGAGCAAAATTCAAGGATTTTTATTCAAACAAAGTAAAAAGAAAGGAATGGAAATTGAGAAAGCATGTTATAAACCTGGAGCCAGTCAAGCAAGCCAACATTCCCAAGGGAAATGATACCTGAATATTCACCAACATCACCTCCACCTGGTTCTAAGGCAAAATCTAAACCCAAAAAAGAACAAATATTACAAAATATTCCAAGAGAGGTTTTTTCACTAAAAGAAATAGCCCAAGTCCATTACATCAGAAAGTACAAAGTACAGAAAGGCCTGTAGTTGAAATTAAAGAAAAAGACTATACCTAAACTATGATGGAGAAGAAGTAAAGGAGATTATCAAGAAAGTGGAAAGAATAGCTCGAATAGAAGTAGAAACAGATAAAAAACTAGAAATGAAAATGGAATTTTGGACAACAGAACAAAGAGCTAGTAATTCAATTGAAGCCATGCAACATTATGAAGAAGGAAATGGACACAAATTAAGAAAGATCTTTTCTCATGATTGGACAGAGCTTATACTAAAAGAAGATACATAAAAGACTCACTCATTAATCTTTTTAATGATACTCAAGAAGATGGATTAATTAGTGGTCTATAGAAATAAAAGAAATATATTGAATCTTATGAAGCTATTTTTACTTACCTGTTAAGATATAGGTATATTCCTCAAGAAAACATGTTCCATGAAGACCTATTTGATGTCTTTCGGCTGATGTTGTAGGGGACATAAGTGAGAAAATGATCAAAGATAATGTCACGGTTAGAGCTTAATATAAAGTATTACTCATACCACTTATGAAGATCCTAAAGAAGTATATCAAGAAAGATACTAGTCACTAAAAGATTCTAATCATCAACAGATAGAGGAAACAATTTGACTAAAAAAAGAGAAGATATTTCAATTCAAAGAAGAGGACTTTCCAGGAATAAATTAAGCTCTTAATAAAATGAAATAGATTACTGAATCCCTCAAAGAACAAGAGCTGAAAACTGAAAAGCAGTCACAAAAGGAAATTGAGGATCCAGAAATTTATGACTCAACTGGAAGAAATGAAAAGTCTATCCAAGCCTCCAATGGGTGGATTTATAAGTCAACAACTCAATACTAAAGCGTTCAAACAAAGAAATTCTTTACCTCCATTCTCACAAAAGTATAGTCCTTATTAGCCAGCACAGAACATACCAAGACTCTATCCAAAGTGTTATTACTAGGGGGCATAAAACCTAAGATATCTCAAATGAAAAAGCGTGATTTGGCACCAAATAACACATTCAAAAATAAGTGATTTGATCTCACAAAAATCAATTTTTCCAACTCAGTCCCCCAGGTATTTTTCAAAATACAACGTTTGTTCCTATACTTCTTTAAAACTAGCCCAAACTATTGGATATTGAACTGTCCAATTTAGACCTAAACACTGCCCTTCTCAAAAACAAAGTTTTCACCAAACCCCTGGTGCAACCAATCAGTTTAAAATCCCATTCAATCCCCACTTTTTTAAGTTAGTCAATTTCTGATTTATCACCCCCCATCACCATCCTTGAAATGACAAATCACCCAATGAAGCCAAATAAATAAAATTCAAATATTTCATCTTTTCTGCCCCATCCTTCAGGTCACTTGAATCTGCCTGATTATTTATGTATTATCAATTGATTAATGCATGTTTTGGAGCCAGTGGATCCACATTGGTGGGAAGGACATCCTCAAGTAAATAGAATGGGTTTCATCTTATGCCCACAAAAATCAATAAGAAATCACAACACTGGTTGAATCTCAGTTAAAAAAGCATTTGTGACCAATTCCATACATAGAAGACATAATACACAACAGGAAAGAAGCTTGATAATTTGACTGGGGAAGGTATAACAGAAGAGGATGAAAAAAGGGCTGCATACTATTCCTGATGATCTAAAAGGTATGTGTGCATGTATTTCAGAAATGGGTGCACTATTTGGCCACAAGCCAAAAATGACTCCACTAGCAACATCTGATTTTCAAGAGATATGATTTATTTCAAATTAGAAAGAGGAAGAGCCAATGGAACATGAAGTATGATATGATAACATATTTCATTATTTGTGCTAAATTCTGATGTCTTGTTTCTTTCCAGTATTTGGCAATAATAGAGGAGGGAACAATTGCTATTCAGCTTAATATGGATATTACTGATGATAACTTGAACTAAAATGTGGAAGAGCCCAAATTGAGATTTATTTTAACAAGCCGATTTGTTGTAATGAACTATGAAACATTTTGTCTGCATATACAGGATATGATTTATGGTTCATCCCAAAAGAGAAAAAATCTTTCCAGATTCAAGCTTAAAAACACCAGTGGCTCATGGAAGAAGTTTTATGATTTGTTGTCTCCAAGTTACTCACAAATCATGATTTATTGGAAAAACAGCTGGTAGGTGATGTATTTATTCTGATGTTCATGCAGACTAATAAATGTTTTTTTAGGGTAAGAGGCTAATGATGAGGCCCAGTGAAAATGGGATAAACAGAAGTGGAATGAAGAATGGAGTGCTCAGATTATGAAAACTTAACAACAACAATTAATGAAGGAGATGTAAAGAAATGTTGAACAGTCAACAATATAATCAAAACTTGATTCTTATGTGTCTAAAGAGGCAAAAAAAATAATCTTGAGAAATATAAGTGGCAAAAAGAGGTTGAGATGTGTGAAAACCAACCAAACATGTACTTGACTATAGCAGCATTTAATTTCTCCCATCCAACTGAAGATTTACAGAAGATTCTAGATTTTATTGAAAAAAAGAATTGATGTAAGTGTCTTTTATGGGATATTGTCCCTGCCATATTAGTGGCGACAATTGATGACAGAATTGGTTCCCCTATAAGGACAAAGTTGTCATTTGAAGGATAAATGACCAATATGTGGTACAGTTTGTGGAGGTTGAATACAAAATTTGAGGTGGATTCCCACATTATATGAGTATGTACACTCACAGATGAAAATATTCAATTTAAAAGGAAATTGTTGTTTTTTATGGCATGGCCGGCCTTTGAAATTTTTTTTGTTGCAATTAATGGAATTTAAAGTTTCCAGTGAGTAAACAGAGGCTATGGTCATTTGGCATTTTAACAAAAATGAAACACATGTTGGAGTTCTGCAAATTTGATTATAGTAATAGAACCAATTTCCTATCTTCTCAAGGTTGAGAGTATCTCATCCCTTTGTCATGTCCAACTTGTGAAAATCAACCACTTTATTTTTGAAGAAGACAAATACTAAAGCCTTCATTTTAGTAATCTTTTTCATCAGTTTTTTCTTAAATACAATTGCCCAGCTTTTCTTGATAAATAGATTTCAAAGTTACCAATCTTATTAGCATACACTTTCATATTGGAAGCCATTAAGCTTTTTCATAGGCACAGAACTTGTAAGCCCATACACTTCCACTTATCATAATTTCATTTAACTAATGTTATTTCATTATAAACATAGTAAATTTTAAAAATGAACTTCTGTTCTTGTCCTTTGGTGACTGAATTGTTGCACATTTTATGGTCATGCTTCAAAAACCAAGGGTATGTCAGGCCTTTGAGTTTGATTTTTTACTATGTAATGAAATATTATTATACTAGCTTTTACTTTTGAACAACCACCTCCACCACGCCTCCGCCACAAATACAACACCACTAAAACCACCTCCACCAATGATCCACCACCTCAACCACCTCCATCACCAATCCAACACCACTACCACTTACACCACCTCCACCGATACAACACCACTACCTCCTCCAATCCACCACTGATCCACCACCTCAACAACCTCCACCATTGACCTACACCACCTTCCACTCCTTGACAAATGATCTTTTTTCTCTCCTAAAATGATGTTCTTTTTTTATAAAATACTGATCCATTTTCATTTTTCTTTTGTTTGAATTGAGGAGAGGAATAATTTACATTGAAAAAAATCCTATTCCAAAAAGAACATCCCCCCTTCCTTAGCCATTCCCCATCAATTATCCAATAATTTGACTTTCGGGACTCGAAAAAGTGACCAGATGATTGCCAATGATTTTAATGTGCCCAATCTCTCTGGGATATCTCGTTATTTGATTCCTGTCAGAACTAAACTACACACTCATAATGATTTGACAGATGATATTTCTCTAAATCATAATAATCCAAAGTCCAGAAAACAAAAAAGAATGCTTGGTTATATGAACCAAACAGAAGGCCACCATGGCCTTTATAATCCCAAATTCTCCATACTCACACTAGACAAGAAGAAAGATGATAATGCCTCCTGGTTGAAACTTACTCCACAAAAACTCCTGCCCAGACCCTCTTTACTCATTATCAAACATAACAAGCCCTATTTGCCAATTCTCATGTATCAAATTAACCCATCCAGCAGTCCAGCACTAGTCTTCCATCAACTTAAAAGATTGATCATCAAAATAAATAAAGCTGCAGAAAACCATAAAAATATCACAACAAAAACTTATATTCTTGATGGAATTTTGAAAGGAATATAATTCTTTTTGGGTTACGATTCTGGTAAACCCATTGTGTTTTATGAAACAAAGGCTGTCTTAACCAAACAATTGATGAATATTATAAAGTATGGTCAAAATTTCAAGAATTCCTTTAATTTATTCACTCCCAAATCCAAGGATTTTCAAATAAGTTACTTAAAGATAATCAAGAGATTATGAATGCATCCAATTTTCCAAAATTCAGTCAACTTGAATGGCACCTTAACACATCACCCAATTACAAAACTTATTCAAATATTATAATTACTTGAAATGGCTTTCACAATAAACCACATTCTGATAATAAGGACATAAATGCATGGACTTATGTTATATTCTCTTTTATCAATAAAAACAATTTAATTCTTATTTTAACAAATTTCACACTTTTTGGGAATGGATTATCATTCCCCAAACACAAACTCATTTTTGATTTTTCCAAAAAAAAGGAATTGTTGAAATCCTCTGGAAAACATCTGAAACTCTTCATCAAACAACTTAGCCACCAAAAGAATTTCTTAAACACCAATCCATAACACACTTTGGTTTTCTTTTCAAATAAACAAGAAGTTTTTTAATACAGGAAAATATTTTAAGCTAAGCTTCAAAGAAATTCAAACAAAGTAAAATGGTTGAATCATGCAAAATGAACAGGATAACAAAAGATTACATAAAAATAGAAGTTTTTTAATATTTTAGAGTATATGTTTTTCCAAATTTCATTTTTTTAGATCTAATTCCAGTCTTATCATTTATCATTCCATAAACATAGATTGAAGCTGTATTGAACATATTAGTCTACAGTAAATTTTCTTTTAAAATTCACATTTTTTATGAATCTTATGACTCATCATTTCTTGTAAAGAATAAGTTCATTTTTTATTGAACCAATCCAAATTGTAGGTCTTTACTCCTTCACCCATATTCAAATGGAAATTCTCGTCATCTTGTTCTATGATATTTCTGAGCTTGGGGGTCATTATCCTCATATAAATCACTCCTTGGTCACCTACTCCTTCTGATATATTATGAAATATAACACTACCACCAAATGTACAGAACATTTTAACTCTTTCATATTACTCATTTGATTTCTCATCACATTTAAAGTTGACTGCTACCCTTGCAAAACACCAATGGAATGTTCAATCCCCACTCTTGATCTTGCCAAACATAGATTAAATTTTTATCATCTTCTCAGTGGGACGTTTCATCTTTTTATTCTGGTACAATCCAATTTGAGCTTTCATAAGCTTAATATAGAAATAGATATTGATTTTTTCTCCATAATACCAATGTGAGTCTTTTGATTTTTGCATATGTTGGTACACATCTGATTCATGAAGAGACCCACCCAACAAACGTTTAGTGAAATGAATGCTCTGTTAAAATCACAAAATAATTGAATTGAAATTTAATAACTAAATAAAATGCATTATTAGGTCTATTATTAGTTTAAAAATGGCTTAATACAATATAAGTAGCATAAATACTCCTTCTTTTGAGCAGAATATTCCTCACCATATCTGAGTGGCCTTTAATACAAAGGTATAAGACTACCATCTATAAATACCACACATCCACAAAACCCTTTCACTTGCATTACTCTGAAAGTCTCCAATTATTTTGTGAATTGGTCCACGTAATATGTTTCTTTTCATAATTGATCAATGCTTTGATTATCTTCTGTGTTCATAGCTCAATGGCCCCTTGACTAACTCCAAGTAGCATTCCTAGTTTTCCCTTTGGAACCTAATGCTGCTAATGCTACATCCAGTTGTATGGGTAAAAATCTCTGTTTCAATCTTGATGAATTCTGAAAAAATGTATCACCTTTAATCAAGGAAGCTAACCATTTGAAAGCTGCATGAGTAGTATGGCAGAGTGGTTGGAATTTATTACTTGATAAATGGGCCAAGTTTGTGGAGGTGTGTATATGTGCAGAAGGATTAGTTCTGCAGGATCTAAGAAGTCTTTGTGTACTGAGGTGGATTAATAGCTATAGATCTTCTTCCAGGTCAGAATCAATACTGTATTACATTACTGGGATATTCTGAATGGTATTTAGTTGATGAAGTCATGGGATTCTTTCTGATTTTTTTGGTATTTTTAGATGTTTTTATGCTTGGTAGAGAATATGATATTTGAAGTCTATTGAAAGGATTTGGTCTAAATAAAATTATGCATTGACCAAATTATTGGGAAGATCTAAATTCCCTTAGTGAGGTTATTTTGGACCATTTTCAAAAATTTGGCCATCAGAGGCTGGGATTTCAAATGTTATAATTCCAGATTTTCAGCCAAAAACATAGGTTTTTACATTTTCCAAATACCACACGTCAGGGAGTGTGGTATTTGAGAAGGGCCAGAAATTAAATCAGGCATTTAAAGAAAAAAAACTCAAGATTTTAAATGTGGGATTTCATAGTTTTGACACCCCTGACTGTCTTTAGGAAGGGAATTCATTGAATAGGTGAAACTATCTCTTTGAGAGAAAAATAAGAAATGGGTAAGTAGAAAGAGAGATGGATTTCTATTTCCCAATTGGAAAATAGTATCAACAGATATGAAAACCTCTCCAAAGAATTTAGCTTAAGACTTTGAAAGAGAACAAGAAGAAACTGAAAACAAAATGAAGCTAAAGAAGCATTAACCAAAAAAAAAGGAAATGAAAATAATAAAGTTAAAGAAAGATGATATTCCAACTTATATAGCCAAAATTGAGAATTGTGGAATCTAGCAGCCACCTACCATATAATCAGCTAATGATGACTTTTCCAATATTTATGGATTAAGAAATACTAAACAAAGATCCTAAATACATGAGAAGCCAATCCAAGAGCCAAATAAATCATTACCAAAGGCAACTGAAACATCAACAAAGGCAAATGAAAGACCATCAAAAAGAAGCTAAACATACCTGGAGCCTATATTTCAGATAAAAAAATAAGTACTACCACTAAGTACAAGAAGCTTCAAGAATTTAAAGATGTAAAAGAAGTCATCTCAGAAGCTGAAGAAAAGGTTCTTGCTGGGAAGAAACAGTAATTAACTCAAAATACTGTTAAAAACAAGGTTATTAAGAAAAAAACAACAGGAATTCAGGAGTTTATGTGCCAAATTATTAAAATGGTTTTGGTTCAGAAAATGAATATAACCTCAGAGCAAGTTCTGATTATGTCACCTAAAATTATCAACCAATTGAAAAACTTATCAGCAGAAGAAAGAAGCTTAATCAACTAACTTTACACACAAAATAAATAAAAGAAAAACTCATGAACCATCATTTGGGATATTGTAAACATCCCAAATTACATCATTCCTGTCCATTAGTATTTATGAAAGTATATTTAGGGGAAGAAGGATATGAAATAATGGCATTAGCGGATACAGGTTAATAGCTTAATCCAATATAAGAAGCTTCTGCAATAAAATCAGGGCTTACCACAATATGTGTTAACATGAATTTGAGGGGAACTGATGAGCACTGTACCTCACTAGTTGTATTAGCAGAATTGACCCCAAGTACTGTGGTTACTGGAGGAGAAAGAAATAAAGACCTTTTTTGTAGCAAGAGGCTCAGCTCACATACCATCAATAAGACCTTTTGTTGCAGGCAATAACATAAAATTAGACGTTTTTCAGCAAAAAAGGGAAATATTCAGTTATATAGAGCCAGATGGAAGAACAATTTGCTTACCAATTTGTTCACCACAGAAATTAGGGTGGCTAGAAAAACCACCAGCAGGTATTTAAATTTGTGCAGTTTCTAAATTGCTCAGGTGGGAAGAAGAACCAGTAGGACAAGAATGAAGCTCTATAAATAAAGCAATATCAGAAGAAATTTCATACCAAATATTGAAAAAAGACGAAATAAAGTAATCCAAAGATAAATCCAAAGTAAAGGAAGAATCAGCCCCAATTAATACAGAAGATAATAATCCAAAACCTGAATAAAGAAATATCCCAGGAATAATTAGTTCAGGAAAATAAAATGAAAATAATTTTAGACAAATATTTCAAGATAACAGCAATTATGACTTTGATAATACTAATAAAGGTAGAAGAAATCAATAATAAATCTCATCTCACCTATTGAACCTTTGAAATCATTTTCAAAGTGCATAATCAAAAAATTGTTGAAAGTCAATAATAAAGCCAGTTGTAAAAAAAAATATCACTTCAGAGGAAGTGAATTTGAATTCTCAGCTTGATAAATAAGAAGTGAATTCATTAAAATGCACTTCTCTCAAGTACAAAATTACCAGAAATAATGACCTCAAACCTCAATACAACCACATACTTCAATAAGAAATAGTTGAATCAATTTCAAAATCTAAGCAATCTTTAAGATTATATGAGATCTTGAATAATATCATTGAAAGCTCACACAACAATTATTATTATTATTTTCAAGAAACCCCAAATTCCAATGAAGAATCCAGTATAACCAGTATCAAAAAGAATTTTGTTAAAATTGGATAATGTTTACCTGTAAGGTGTGGATATGAAACTTTGATTAAAAATCAAGTACTTTTCCTGTCCTCAAAATTTGTATAAGGTAAAAATTCAGTTAAAAATAGTATGAAATATTATTTTTAAGAGAAAACACGCCAATTTTATTGTTTATAACTTTATTAGTATAAAACAATAATATAAAAATTTATTGTTTTACCAACAATAAAGATTTATCCAAAAAATACTCTACAAGAGATATTTTAAGGCTACAAAAGAAATTTCTTCAAGAGCAATTTCAATTGGAATTAATTGAGCAAAGAACTGCAAGCAATTAATTAAAGAACAAAGTCTTTAAAAAGAATATTAAAGAGAAAACACGCCCAAAAGTGACCAGAGTGAATTTGGAAACAAAGTGACAAAGTGAACAGTGATGAAAGATGCTTTAATTCACTTTTGGGGTGGTTCAGGGGTAAAAATGATTATAAGAGTTACAAACAATGATTATAATGATTTTTTCACGTGGTTAAAATGATTAAAATGATTAAAAAGTGGTGGTTGGAATCTTTGATTGATTGGTTTAACAGTTTTAAACTAATTAATAAAAGGAAAAGATTCTAACATGAAGAGAAAAGTGGGGCAAAGAAGACATTCTTTTATAGCCATCAATTCTCTTACTCCAAAAGTAAAATTTACTCTTGTCAGTCGTGAAAAACAGTCTGACAACAGAAAAGCCAATTATGGCATCATTGAACCCTGATTTAGACCAAAAAAGGGCTGGTTTAAGCCATTTTTAGCCATTTTTAGCCATTTTAGACCCTTAAATCAGCCATTACTATAGCAATACCAGGCCTAGAGCCTTCAAAACACGTCAGAATGTGTGTCAGAGGCGTAGAAACCAGTTAAAACTGTTTTTACTATGATTGTTTTATCTTAAGGGTAGTTTTACCCTCTTGGCAACAGCTAAAACTACCCCAGTTGGTATCAAAACCTCATCATCAATTGAGTTCACAGACCCTGTAACTCAATTCCAGGCCAAAAGTGATGAACTTTTGCGTGAATTTTGACATCCCACGCCTGTCAGCAAGGATTTTGGGGGTCTAGCTCCCCCTTAGAGCTGGAGTTCCTTTTCCCCCCCAAATTTAATCTTTCCAATTTATTTTTCCTTTAATTCCTCATCATGTATTATACTTATAATTTACATATGTAATTCAATTCAATTGTACAGTACAATACAGTAATAATTGACACCTCATATGTAAATCAAAGTTCACTTATGTAATACACGCGCACATTTTGACATTTCAATTGAATTCAATTGAAAATACTTCAATTCCTTATAACTTCTAAACTAAACACAACACCTCAATTTTAACACAAAAATTGATGGTTAACACCACATGTGGTGTGAATCAAATTAAGGTTTTGAGGATTTTCAACTTTTGTATTGAAAATACTAAAAACTTAATTTAAGCTTATTTAGAGTTGAGTTACAAAAATTTCACTCAGAGGTGACCCCACCTGATTTTTTATGAGGAATCCAATGGTGAAATAAAATTTATATGTTTATTTATTGGATAAAAAGTTATAATAAGTTTTATTTAACTTTTTTCCAAATTTATTTATTTTTTCACAATTTTGTTAAAATTTCATTTTTACTTAAATTTTTGAAGTATAAATGTAATTTTATATTTACAAAATTTAAAGTAATTTTATTTTTAAATTATAATTAATTTTTTATTTTTAATATAATTTTATATTTATATTTTTTTATTTTTATTTTAATAATATAAATAAATTTATTTTATTTATATTAATATGTTATTTTTTATATTTGTGGTCTTTTGGGTATATGAAATTACCTCTAAGGCTCACATTCCCTCCCCCTAAAAAAGAATATTACTTTGTAATATTGGTGTTTCTAGTGTGTCTTAATCTCCTCAGGAGTTTGGTGGCTTCTGGTATATCTTTCTCTTCTAACCATTCATCTTCACAAGTTGGGTCACTGTACCTAACAAGGTATTCCCTTACTTTCTTGGTTCTTAATTTCCTTTCTTTAAGAACTTTGGTTATTTTCTTAGTACCAGATGTCTCAATAGGAGGTATAACTTGGGGAATCTTATTCCTCAAGGGAAATTTCTCAGCATCACTAGATTTGTATGGCTTTATCAAGCTTACTGGAAATGTAGGGTGCTTATTGCTAAGTTCTTCAGATAACTCTACTTCAACAGCATTTTCTCCATGGAGGGCCTTAATCACAAAAGGTCCTGCAAAGGAGTCTTTTAACTTTTTACATCCTTTGATGTTATTGAAGTTAGTGGTGGATACAAGAACTAGGTCCCCTACTTTGAAATCTGGAGTTGCATGAGATTTATCCCATTTGTCTTTAGCATATGCAAAAGAGTCCTCCATGCATCTCACTGCATGCTTTCTAGCTTTGTCTAGCATTCCTTTGAAGCTAGCAGCTGTGGGATGTATTTCAATTAAGTCTTTCCTCAAGGAATCTTGGGGTAACTTGGGGTTCCATCCTTTTTCTAGAATAGCAGGAGTCTGATTGGTACTGGAATGGATTGATGTTTTATATGCTAATTCCAGTGCTGGTAACAGAGTACACCAATCATGGGTAAATCCATCACAATCTTTGAATTCAAGGCCATATGCACAAAATCTTCTCACCATGTCCTCTAAGGTTTGGATCATTCTTTCAGCCAGGCCATCAGTTTGTGGGTGGTAGGCTGTAGAGAAAGACAGTTTAGTGCCAAATAATTGGTGAAGATTTGTCCATAGTGCTGAAGTGAATTTGGGATCTCTATCACTGATGATATTTGTAAATATCCCAGTCCATGACACTACTCTACTCCATATCAGAAGAGCTGTATCCATGGCTGTATCATCTTTGTGACATGGTAAAAAGATTGGAGTTTTACTGAATCTGTCCACAATTACTAGGCAAGCATTATAGCTCCTGTCACCTCCTGGTGGTAGGCCAGTTACCCAATCCATATGGACAATTTCCCAAGGTCTGTTTGGTTCTTGGATTTTCATCATATTTCCAAGTCTTTTGCCAGTGGATTTATTTGCCTTTTGGCATCTGTCACAGGTTTTGCAATATTCTGCAACATCTTTTTGCCACATTGGCCACCATATGCAGGTCTTTACTTTCTCTCTTGTTCTGTCCTCAGAAAGATGTCCTGAAAAGGGACTATCATGGCATTCTTTCAGTACAAGATTGATTAATGACCTGTCTACAACTGTCATGACACATGTGTGCTTGGTTCTGTGGTAAATTATACCATCCAGTAGGTGAAATCTCCCTTCATTATAAGATTTTCTCCATACTTCATCCAAGGCATGTATTAGAGAGTTGTCTTTACAGTCTTTGTTAAGTAATTGGCATAAGATGCTACAATTCTTATCTTGAGTGTAGCTGCCTCTGACTTCTTCAAAGAAGGTGGTGTTCAAGTCTGTAACACTTATTCCTTCTATTGGAATTTGTGGTGAAGCTTATTCTGGCACATAAGCAGGATTATCAATGTTATTTGGTAATGGCCATCTGCTTAGTCCATCTGCATTCTTATGAATATTCCAATCCTTATGAACAATAGTCATATTGCCTCTGTATTCTTGTATGGCTATTTGCCATCTGAGCATGTGTCTGTTAGGTGTTTTCATGTTCAAAAGTGATTTCACAGCTGTACAATCTGTTATTACTTCAAAAACACATCCCTCTAAGAAATAGTTCAATTTCTCTAAGGCCCAGACAAGGCATAGACATTCCATTTGACTTGCTCCATATCTGGCTTCAGTTGGTTTGATTTGCCTGGATATGAAACATATTGGTCCTTCTACAGGTTTGTCATTTATGATCTGAACTTGGTGAAGTGCAGCACCTAGTCCATCCCCTGATGCATCAATATACAGTTTGAAAGGCAATTTAAAGTCTGGCATCAGTAAGAGTGGAGCAGTGGTCAATGCTTCTCTTAGAGACTCAAAAGCTTTGACTCTGTCAACAGTCATCTCAAATACTGTGTCTTTGTCACACAACTTATAAAGTGGTCTTGCTATGGATGCAAAGTCTTTAATGTGTTGCCTGTAATATCCTGCAAAACCTAAGAATGACTGAATTTCCTTCTTATTCTGAGGCATGGGTTTTAACAATACTGCTGCAACTTTGTTTTTATCAATCCCAAGGGACAAACCAGATACAACATGTCCTAGTGCCTTAAGTTCTTTAAATCCAAAATGACATTTCTTCAAGGAGATTTTCATGTTTACTGATTGGATTTTTGTCAAAACTCTTGATAATCTGTACATGTGCTCCTCCCAAGTCTTTGAACAGATAATAATGTCATCAATGTAAATGATTAACCATCCCTCTGAGAGTTCTTCAGGGAAGATTTCATTCATCATTCTTTGGAAGTGTGAAGGTGCATTTTTGATACCAAAGGGCATCCTTAAGTATTCATACACTCCACAATGAACAATAATTCTCAAGTATTTTCTTGCTCTTGGTGTTACTACATTTTGATGGAATCCTTTAAGGGCATCCATAGTGGTTATATACACTGCTTGAGATATTTGAGTAAGGGCAATTTGGATTTTTGGTATTGGGTATCTGTCTGGAACAGTGTAAGTGTTCAGAGCTCTAAAGTCCCCAACCATTCTGGACTTTCCATTATGCCACGCCACTATGACTGGTGTAGTTATTTCTACTTCCTCATTGTGGCCTACTTTTCTTATTACACCAAGGTCTAGAAGTTCTTTGATATGAATTTCTAGAGCTTCTCTTGATTTTGGACTTGCTGGATAAGCAGGTCTTCTTAAGAGTGGTGGATAAGGTCTCTCAATGTTAAGAATGATGTCAACTTCATGACCAATAATTGCTCCCAGGGGTTCTTTGTCTGTAGCAAATGCTCCTCTGTGGTCATACAAAAGGGAAGAAAGTTCATTTTCTTGCTTATCAGTCAGATGAAGGCTTATTTCAGCCTCATTTAACTGTTCAGACTTGAATTTCTCTAACTCTAAGTTGACTGGTGATACTTTGTTTACTGTAATTTGTCTTTTAAAGGGTAAAAAGGCAAATTTCTGGCGCTTATTGTCTCCAATTGTAAAGTATCTGTCTTTGTTATTATGTAAATCTATCCCATACATGATTAAATAGTCATTTCCCAATATAAAATGGGTACTAGAGCAATTTTCCATAACAACAAATTCAACTGTGATCCTTAAATTCCCATTTATGTGTGGGAATATGACATTGGTCTCAAAGATTCCTAATGCTTTCATTGGGTTACTTGCACTGTTGAATTTTATACCATCAATTGGTAACAATTGGTCTTCAAAATTTGGTACACAAGTCTTAAGAAAAGATTTTCCAACACAAGAGCAGAAGGCTCCTGGGTCAAGCAAAAGTTTGGTGGGTTTGTTGTCAATCACCACTTCTGTTATACAGGAGTTACCAGCTGTATAACCTTTTCCTCTGTTTGGTTTTGTCTTCATAAGTTGTGCATCTTGAACTTTTGATAAATCAACTTGATCATTGCTCAATTGTGGTAAGTGGGAATAAGATTCCATGATGTCAAAAGTGGCATTGATATTTTCTATATCTTTTGAAGATTCAGAGAATATGGATGACTTATCATCTGAATTGTCTTCAATTATGTCTTCTTTTTCAACATCTGGTTCTTTTTCAATGTCAATTTCATTGATTTTCCCCCTTTTTGGACATGTATTGGCTAAATGGGTGGTGCTTTGGCAAATATGGCATTTTCTGACTGTATCTGCAGATTTATATTTAATATTACTAGAATTTTCTTTGGGGTTTTTGTCCACAGAATCTTTCCAAGGTGTATTAAACCTTGTTTTAAGATTCACCCTACTAGAACCAATTTTGGTTCTGGTGGTTACTTCTTCTAGTATATTGATAATATCCTCTGCTGAAGATTGTTCAGTAGTCCTGCTTTTGACAGCATGCTCTAAGTCACCTCCACATTGTCTCAGAATTTTTCTATGGATCATAAATTCTGACATGTCAGGATATAATGCTGTTAATCTGTCCTTTTGTTGACAAAACCATGGTAAAGCTTTGTCTTTATCAGCATTAAATTTGGCAGATTCAAAGGCTGTTTCAACTTTAAACCTCCAAGCATCATTTTCCCATTTGTTGATGATTTGGGTTTTCCACCAAGTCCAACTCTGGTGTCCATGTGCTTGTCTTATTTTGATGTACCATCTGTGAGCTGATCTGGTAAACAAGGTGTTAAACCTGGCTGTTACCAATCTGTCTGGTAATTCAAAATCCTCTTTGATCATGTCAATACCTCTAATGAATTCCATATGGTCATACTCTCCTTCACCACTGAAGTGAGGCCATTCTTTAAGTTTTGGAACTTCTTTCAAGAGTGCTTGGCCCATTGATGGTTCCAAGTTATGAAAAGAAGTGGATAATTCATTTTTTAATTGTGAATTATCAGGATCCAATACTTGTGGATTTGAAATTCTTGTGCCCTCATTTTGATTTAGAGGTGTAGACATTCTTGGTAAGGTGTTCAGTAATTGTTCAATGTCATTCATTTTACTGTTGCTACACCTTTGGGAATTTCTGTATTCATGTTGGAAGCTTTGTATTAAATTTATTACTTCAATTTTATACATGTCTTCTTTATGTGTAAGTTCTTGCCATAACTCTGTCTGTCTTGTATTATCAGCAGTGACTTGATTCAATTTCATTGATAATTTTGATACTTCTTCTTGTGAAGCATCAAAACACTTTTTCAAGGCAATGGTATATGTCTTTACTTCAGTAAATGAATTTGAAATGTCATCAAGGACTTTCTTGTTATCTGTCTTGATAATATTTATGGCTTGTTTAATTCTTGTTTCAATTATGTCATCAATATTGAATTTAGAATATTTATCTGTTAATTCTTTAATAATGGCAGATTGTTCATTTATTTTATTGTTAGAAGAATTATCATTATTGGAATTTTTAATTGTTCTCAAAACTTTTTCAAAACACATAAGTGTTTCATTAATTTGGCACAGACTCAGGTTGTTTGTTTTAATGTTGTTACAAATGGTGTCATTTTTATCAGAAAGATGTTTTTTCACGTCATTTATAGCATTATACAACTCTGGGATGGAATCAAATATGTCAGAAATCATTTCTGGAACCTTAATCTGGCTTCCTCCTTCTTCTGTAATTCCATCATGGTTCTGGCCATCTGAAATACATTTTCCATGGCATCCTGCTGAATCTTTGGGATTCTGTAGCCCTGGCTGTAAGGTTTTGGGGCTGGTGCCTTCCCTTTGCCCTTGTTTGGAGTTTGTGGCTGCTTTTTCACGTTGGAATTGCTGCTGCTGGCCACTGGGGCTGTTTTTGGCACTGGTTTGGCTGGTGGAGGGTTGTTTTTCCTCCATTCTAGTGTCAAAAGCATCATGTTTTTCTTCTCCATCAATGGATGCCATCCATTGAGCAATTTGCAAGTGTTGGGATGGCCCAAGAATTTTCTTACTGTCAGGTAAGAATTCATGCAATTCTTCCACAGGTCTGCAAGGATCTGGTACTCCTTGAATTGGAGTGCATTGTTGTATGCACTGTGGCTGGCTTTGTATATGTCCACAGAGGCTTGTTGTGGCGGTGTCAGCTCTTTTTGAAGGTAAAATGGTATTATCAGCTTCAGAATGACCCATTTTAGTTGTTTGGAAGTCATCAACTGACCCTTTTCCTTCTGTACCTGGTTGGCCTCTGCCATAATCACGTCTATTACCTTTTTGGGAGCTGCTTGAGGGGTTGTAGCTGGCTCCTGACCTGGTTGAAGGCATAATTATGGTTAAAAAAGGTTTAAAATAGTATTTTTACGTCAAAAACTTACTATTGGCCAAATTTTTAGCTTTCTGAAGTGTATTACTTATATCCAAGTTAATTAATTCAGAAGATATTGGTTCAGGTTGATTATTTTGAGTCACAATAACAGTACTATTATGATCAGAATTAACAGTACTGGCAGGGATAATGCTGGTTACTGTTGAGGCTGTTTCAATGTTTTCTTGTCTTACCACGTTGTCAGACACTAAAATTAATGAAAAAGCCAATTAATTAAGTAAAAAAAGGTTATTTCAAAGAAGAAATAAAAAATATAAGCCTCACTTATAATATGAAAAAAATTATTTTTTTTTAAGGATTTTTTGGATTATAAGTATTTTTTATATGTTTTTAAATTTTTCAATATAAGAAAAAAGATTTAAAAAGAGTAAAAAAATATGTCACAGGTAAAATATCACGGCTGGGCCCCCAAATGTAAGGTGTGGATATGAAACTTTGATTAAAAATCAAGTACTTTTCCTGTCCTCAAAATTTGTATAAGGTAAAAATTCAGTTAAAAATAGTATGAAATATTATTTTTAAGAGAAAACACGCCAATTTTATTGTTTATAACTTTATTAGTATAAAACAATAATATAAAAATTTATTGTTTTACCAACAATAAAGATTTATCCAAAAAATACTCTACAAGAGATATTTTAAGGCTACAAAAGAAATTTCTTCAAGAGCAATTTCAATTGGAATTAATTGAGCAAAGAACTGCAAGCAATTAATTAAAGAACAAAGTCTTTAAAAAGAATATTAAAGAGAAAACACGCCCAAAAGTGACCAGAGTGAATTTGGAAACAAAGTGACAAAGTTAACAGTGATGAAAGATGCTTTAATTCACTTTTGGGGTGGTTCAGGGGTAAAAATGATTATAAGAGTTACAAACAATGATTATAATGATTTTTTCACGTGGTTAAAATGATTAAAATGATTAAAAAGTGGTGGTTGGAATCTTTGATTGATTGGTTTAACAGTTTTAAACTAATTAATAAAAGGAAAAGATTCTAACATGAAGAGAAAAGTGGGGCAAAGAAGACATTCTTTTATAGCCATCAATTCTCTTACTCCAAAAGTAAAATTTACTCTTGTCAGTCGTGAAAAACAGTCTGACAACAGAAAAGCCAATTATGGCATCATTGAACCCTGATTTAGACCAAAAAAGGGCTGGTTTAAGCCATTTTTAGCCATTTTTAGCCATTTTAGACCCTTAAATCAGCCATTACTATAGCAATACCAGGCCTAGAGCCTTCAAAACACGTCAGAATGTGTGTCAGAGGCGTAGAAACCAGTTAAAACTGTTTTTACTATGATTGTTTTATCTTAAGGGTAGTTTTACCCTCTTGGCAACAGCTAAAACTACCCCAGTTGGTATCAAAACCTCATCATCAATTGAGTTCACAGACCCTGTAACTCAATTCCAGGCCAAAAGTGATGAACTTTTGCGTGAATTTTGACATCCCACGCCTGTCAGCAAGGATTTTGGGGGTCTAGCTCCCCCTTAGAGCTGGAGTTCCTTTTCCCCCCCAAATTTAATCTTTCCAATTTATTTTTCCTTTAATTCCTCATCATGTATTATACTTATAATTTACATATGTAATTCAATTCAATTGTACAGTACAATACAGTAATAATTGACACCTCATATGTAAATCAAAGTTCACTTATGTAATACACGCGCACATTTTGACATTTCAATTGAATTCAATTGAAAATACTTCAATTCCTTATAACTTCTAAACTAAACACAACACCTCAATTTTAACACAAAAATTGATGGTTAACACCACATGTGGTGTGAATCAAATTAAGGTTTTGAGGATTTTCAACTTTTGTATTGAAAATACTAAAAACTTAATTTAAGCTTATTTAGAGTTGAGTTACAAAAATTTCACTCAGAGGTGACCCCACCTGATTTTTTATGAGGAATCCAATGGTGAAATAAAATTTATATGTTTATTTATTGGATAAAAAGTTATAATAAGTTTTATTTAACTTTTTTCCAAATTTATTTATTTTTTCACAATTTTGTTAAAATTTCATTTTTACTTAAATTTTTGAAGTATAAATGTAATTTTATATTTACAAAATTTAAAGTAATTTTATTTTTAAATTATAATTAATTTTTTATTTTTAATATAATTTTATATTTATATTTTTTTATTTTTATTTTAATAATATAAATAAATTTATTTTATTTATATTAATATGTTATTTTTTATATTTGTGGTCTTCTGGGTATATGAAATTACCTCTAAGGCTCACATTACCACAAGTAACCAGTCCACCAGCTAGATTTCATCAAGTATCCCAGACAGAAGATTCACTAAAAAGGAAATAATAAGCTTGAGAAATTTCAACCTTTTTCCTCAAATATTGCAAATATTGACTCAAGGCTGATCATGGAAAATAATGAGATTATCAAACAGAACCTAGAAACTTCTCAGCTATAAATGAGTAAATCAGAGCGAAATTTCTCCACAAAAGTAATAAAAAACTCAATGAATTAATAAAAAACTTATCATTCAGTAAAGAATGGACTATTCCATATTTCTACATCACATAACGACTAAATACTTATAGAGTAACACCAGTACATGAGAACTTTCAATCCAAATATAAAAGTCACATCTGAAATTAAACCTTAAAATAAAGCTAAATAACAAGAAATTCCCCAAACGTTTAGTCAAGATTAAAGTACCGTTTTTAGTCAAAAAATTGGTTTAAAACTTCCAAGATCAGAAAAGCAAGATAAATATGGGAGAAGTATCTTTCTCCATGAACAGGTAATCTCCACATAAATGGAGGGTTATATTACGAAGAAAAATACAATTAACTCAATTTTCAAAGACCCCTCCAAGAGCAGAGATCATTAAAAACAAGTTCCAGCTCAGAACGATGGACTATCACTACACCATAAGTAGTATTCTTGAAACAAAAATGGGGAGAGGAACTGGGTAAAAGAGAAAGGTCAAAATTTTTATAAAAATAGAAGAAAAAGGGAAAATTATATGATATGATTGCCCCAAATCAAAAAATTATCCTTACAATTACCACTGCAATTGGCACATAGATATCCGGCTTAAGTTGAAAACAAAAACTGCTCAAAACATAAAAAAAATGCAGAATATTTTTCCAGAAAAAATTGGGTCAATATGGGTCCCTGATATATATAAATGAATGCAAACTTACATACATTAAATTTAAGGGAATGAATTTATATGTCTTTGTGAGCTGCAAAGCCCAATAGCTGAGACACAAAGCCTATTACATATTCTTTGTAATAGTTTCTGAATATATATATATGGCTTATAATTTATTTAGCAGATTTTTTTATTGCTTAGAAGTTTCCTTTGAGTTTAGTCTGAAGGGAAGTATTGATTTAATTTATATATAAATATAAGATTTATTAGCTTCAAGAATTAACTAATGCATATTAATTTTATATAAAAAAGTCTTCTGAGTCATTACTTCTCCTCACTTTTTGACTTATCTTGTCTCTGGTATATTTCATTTATTTATTTAACCTATTCTTATCCTTGATGTTTCTTATTTTTTACTTCCTATAGGATTTACCTATTAGCTTATGGAAGATCTTCTCACAGGTGATCTCAAAACACATAAACTTCTCAGTAAAATGTAAAAACATGTATTTTTTACTCTTTGAAACCATTGAAGAACAGTACATAACAACACACAAAATGAAAACTAAAAGAAAAACCATTTTCATTGAAAAGTCAACTATTAGATATGAAATTAATAAAGAAGATGATAAAAAAGGAAAATAATAGTAATAATAATTATAAAATAATAAAAAATGAAGAAAGAATATGAGGGCAAGACCATAGACAAGATAACCCAAATTATATAATGTTCAATATAAGCATATAACTTCCTTGTTTATATTGACGATTCTCTTTCTTCAGCCAGGATCCTATATAAAATATAATAATATGATGGTATAATACAACAATAGTATCACATAATGAAAGGAAAAGAAAGAGATAAGAGCTCCCTGGGACATTTGGCTATATAGCTCCATAACCGCATGAAAAAAAAGTTCAAACAAAGGAAACAAATAGTATTCAAGGACAATGCTTCCATTTCATGGAGATCACACATGTAAAATTGAAAATTCTAATCAAATGCTTTTTAGATTTGATTAAACCTTCCTTAAATTGAGGTCATAGAGCCGCAGAAGAAGAATTTTAAGTCTTTTAAGGAGGTGGAGCATTAAAACTAGGAGAGAAAATTTTTGGAGTATGGACAGAAGGGGGTAACAGATCACCAATGATACAGGTGATCTTGGTTGAAGCTAGACCATTGATTGCATTGATATGAATTGTTTAGGAAATGGGAAGATGTGGAGGGACATTGTAAACAAAGGAGGATAAGGCCAATTGAACAAGGCTGCACTGGGGTAAATTGGCCACTGGAATCATCAATGTGGAATGAGTGGAAGGAGCAATTGTTGTCAGGCTGAGTCTATGATGAAGCTATAATAATACTATTTACAACTTTCAAAATGAATGCGACATGGTGAAATTACTTTTGAAGAGTTTGAGGATGATAATAATGGCTTTAAAATGATGTATTAAGGGCTTTTCTATCAATAAGTAGTGGTGGTGAGCACTGTTGAAAGCCCTAGGTTTAGTCTTACCAGTTGGGTTACTATAATGAGAACTACAATACTAAGAATTAAAGAATACCTGACTTTCTTCCCAAGAGTTTAACTGTTTATGACAGTTTTACTACATTGGAATTTTAAGAACAGGATAAGGAGATATTTTCTTGTGGAGAAAAGGCCTCCTTTTATCCTAAAATGGGGTGGAATGGCCCTCTAGACTATCCACATAGAGGAAGTGAAGAGTTTTTTACTTCAGAGTACTGGCTTATGGTTTCCACAAAGCCTATATACGCTTTATTGGGCTCAAATGTGGCTTTGAAACCACATCTGGGCAGTTTTCACCAATATAGGGTGAACGTTTTCATCTGGGGGGCACACAGCCCTCTTCTGATGTGTATGGCACATATAATTCTGTACAGAGCCTGTATGGGACCCCAGTAATGAATGAACTATGAGGTATTGAAGTATAAACACGCTTCTTTGTCTTTTTGACACCTCATAATCATGGTTATGGGATATTATCCCACAGAAAAGGTGTATTAGCCCAATTGTGGAGTTTAACTGTAAAAATGCTATACCTTTGTCAGTGTTTGAGATATTGAGCTCATATTTGGCTCATTGTGTATCCCTGGGTGGTTTCTACACAATGGTACCTCATTTGGTATGGGTAACATTAAATATGGCAAAGCTATGCCATGTACAAGTTTTGTTATTTAGATATATGATTTTCTCAATATCTGTATGGAGCTTGTTTGCTCCATAGATTTTGTTCCAGATAGTATATGGGGAAATGAAAGGAGCCATCAGATATCCTTGATTGTGCTCTTTCTAAAAATACCCCACCTTAAGTATCTCACACTAAAACTGTAGAAGCTCTATGAGAGGTCAATATTTTATTCACCCCTATTTGACCTTATTTTGGCTATACCTTCTGTAATTTTGGTTTTACATCAATTTGGCTAGTACCATTGGATAGCCCTAAATTAGAGATTCAATTTAAATACCCACTTTCTGGTGTTAAGTCTCTTCCTCTGGATTTCAGATGAGAGTTGAAAACTAAGGTTTATGCTCACCAACAATTTTGAGCAGAAATAAATTTGTTATTTTTTGTCATGTGATGATGGGACTTGTATATTTGGAAAGAAGTAAGTTTCCGCTTTCTTTTGATACATTTTGAGCTGGCTTGGCTCAGCCCCATGTTTTGGTGTTATCTTAGCTTTACCATTAGTTTATGGTATTTGGCTGCTATGCTTGTGCTCTGGTTTTGAGTCACAGGCTGAAAATATAGCTATTGATCAAGAGTACTATGACTTTTCTTATGAAATATAATAAATTAATTTAATATAGTTACAAATATTTAAATAATTACTCAATGATTTCAATTACAATAAGTATTGCTAATAAAATGTTTTTTTAAAATTAATAGTAAGCTATTTTGCTGGTCTTAAGATTGTTACAAATCTTTGAATCCTTATAAAACATATGACTTTTTTAACTCATTTATGGCTATATAAAAAGCTGGAATTCCATCCAAAATCTTCAAAATCATTTCCGAGATTTTGATTTTTCTTCCTCTCTCTTCTGCGTTTCCATCAGAGTTCTGGAAATATGAAACACATTTTTCATGGAATCATGTTAAACTCAGGGGATTCTGTAGCATTGGCAGTATGGTCTTTTGGCTTTTGCTTTGGCTTTTCCCTTGTTCTGATCTTGTATCTGCCTTTTCTTTTTGAACTGCTGCTTCTGTCCAATAGGGTTGGATTTGGCACTTTTTTGGGTGGTGGAGGGTTTTTAACTCCATTCTTTTTTTGAAAGCATCATTTTCTTCTTTTCCATCAATGGATTCCATCCATTAAATAAATTCTAAGTATTGGTATATCCCAGAAGCTTCTCAACAGTCAGGTAAGAGTTCATTCAGTTTTTCCAGAGGTCTGCTAGTATCTTCTACTCTTTGTGTTGAAGTTCATTGTTATATGTCTTCTGAATGGCTTTGTACATGTCCACTGAGGCTTCTCATAGCAGTGTTAGTTCTGTTTGAAGGCAAAACAATGTTATCAGATTCATAATGTCACAATTTGTCAGTTTGGTCTCATTTACTGACCCCTTTCCTTCTGTGACTGATTGGCCTCTTCCATAATCACATCTATAACCTTTTCGGGAGCTTCTTGAGGGGTTATAGCCGGCTCCTGATATTTTTGAAGGCATATTTAGAAGTAAAAACCTTGAAAAATAGTAATTTTATGTAAAATTACTACCATTGGGAAAATTATTTGCTTTTTGGAGAGCATTATTGATGATAAAACAGATAAATGAAAAAAATCCTTCTAGTTGATTTCTTTGAGCTATAATAGCTGTACTATTATGGTTGGAATTGATAGCACTGGCTGGAATAATGCTAAATATGGTTGAAGCTGTTTCAATGTTTTCTTGTCTTAGCATGTTGTCAGACACTCAAATTAATGAAGAAAGCCATTATATAAGTAATCAAAAATTATTTTCAAAACATATATCAAAGATGAAGCCTCACTTATAATATGATAAGATAACATTTTTTTTGAATTTTTGAAATTATAAGTACTTTTTATCAAATTTTAAGTTTTTTAATATAAGAATATCTTAAAAAAAGGTAATAAATATGTTGCAGGTAAAATATAATGGCTGGACCCCCAAATGTAAGGTGTGGATATCAAACTTTTATAAAATTCAGGAACTTTTCCTGCCCACAAAATTTGTATAAGGTAAAGGTTTTTGAAAAGAGTAAATTTTGAGATTTTTGAGGGAAAACCTGACAAAATTCTTGTTTTGAGCTTTTTCAGAATAAAGAAATATTGTCATAAAAATTTATTATTTTACAAATAATGAAGATTTATGCAAGTATACTCCACAAGGGCAATTTATTCAAGAGAAATCTCAATTGGAATTAAGTGAGAAAAGAAATTCAGGAATATGCAACCAGAGTGTCAAAAAATATTAAAGAGAAAACAGGCCCAAAAGTGCACAGCATAAATTTGTAAACAAAGTGACAAAGTCATCAGTGATGAAAGATGCTTTCATTCACTTTTGGGGTGGCTCAAGGGTAAAAATTATTTTAAGAGTTACAGACAATGCTTATAGTAATTTTTTCACATGGTTAAGTGGTTCAAAAATTTTAAAAGAGCAATATCAATGGGAATTCATTGAGAAAATGACTTCAGGAAATAAATACAAGAACAGAGTCTCTAAAAATAATATTAAAGGTAAAAAAACCAAAAAGTGAACAGAGTTAATTTGAAAACAAAATGACAAAGCTAGAAGGGATGAAAGATGCTTTAATTCACTTTTAGGGTGGCTCAAGGGTAAGAATTATTCTAAGATTTACAAGCAATGCCTATAGTGATTTTTTCATGTGTTTAAGAGTTTCAAAATGATTTCAAAATGGTGGTTGGAATATTTCATGATTGGTTGAGCAGTGTTTAAGCTCATTATAAAATTCAAATATTTGAACATGAAGTGAAAAGTGGGGAAAAGAGGACATTATTTTAAAGCAACAAATATTCTTACTCAAGAGGTAAAGTTCACTCTCATCAGTCGTGAGAAACTCACTGACACAAGAAAAGCCAATCATGGAATCATTGAACCCTGTTTTAGACCAAAAAAAGGCTGGTTTTAGCCATTTCTTTCTATCTTGAGCCATTTCCATAGTAATACTTGTTTTATAGCCTTCAAACCATTTCAGAATGTGCGTAGGAGAACCTCAAGCTGGTGGAAACCTCTCTAACTTAAGGGTAGTTTTACCCTCTTGGCAACAGTAAGAACTTCCCTGGTTGGTATCAAAACCTCATCATTGATTGAGTCACAGACCCTGGGACCAAATTCCAGGCCAGAAGTGATAAATGTTTGCATTAATTGCAACATCCCACACCTGTCATAAAGGAACTTGTGGAATTCTGGAACTATTTGAGCCAATATTCCTTTTCCACCACAATTAATCTTTCTGATTTTTGTTCTTTAATTCCTCATCATTTACTATACCTAAAATTTACACAGGTAATTCAATTGTAACATTACAGTAGAATACTGTAGTTATTAATTCCACATATTTGATTTTAAGCTCACTTACATAAAACAGGTGCACATTTTTACATTTCAATTAAAAATACTTCAATTTGTCTTAGCTTCTAGAATACACACCAACCCTCAATTTCAATTCAAAAATTGATTTTTAGAGCCATATTTGGTGTGAATTAAGTTTGGGTTTTGAGGAGTTTCATATTTTCATACAGAAACCAATAAAAATTAATTTCAGCTTATTTAGGATTAATTTACAGGATTTCCACCCAGAGGCAACCCCACATGATGTTTTATCAGGAATTTAATGCTGGAATAAATTTCATCTCTTTATTTTTTTGGAAAAGGAGCTATGATAATTTTTTATTAACTTTTTTTCCAAAAAGATATTCTAATTTGATATTTTTGATGAAAATTTATTTTTACTTTGTTATTTAATGGAAGAATACATTTTAAATTTTCCAATTTCTATGTAAATTTATTGTTAAATTTTCATTATGAATTTTGTTTTTTTTGGTTTTATATTTTAGAATAAAATTTCAGATTTTCAATTATAAACTAATTAAGTTTATGTTGCCTGTTAGGTATATGAAGATACCTGTAAGGCTCACAGAGAATAATTATTCATCCCTTACTACCATAGTTAACAGTAGGTCTTCCTATATTATAAATTCATCCATTAGTCATATACTTACTCTAAACAAGCTGAAAAATATCTTAATCATAGCTTTATCATTAGTACAAAAGATAAATGTTATTATTATCAAATTGAAATTATATACTAGTAGTTTCATAATTGTTACTATTAGTAAATCTTATTGTTTATTATTATCCCAATTAGAATCCATTATTAATAATATAAGAAGTAACCAATTTATCAACCATCACCAGTATTTCTTAAGGAAATAGTGGTGCTATCTTCTATAGTAATATGATTAGTTTTACATATTTAATGACTTCTTATCTATCACTGTCATTATCATCAATAGTAGAGTTATCATATTATTCATATTATTATCAATTACAACTAGTAAGATCTTCAAAAATTATCATATAGAATTACTCTCACCATATATTCTCAGATTAAGCTATTATCCATTGAAGATTACTTTCAATAGGAGAAACAACTTAAATCACTACTCAGTACTACTATACCTACTATTTATTTACCCAATCATCACCAACTTATCTTAAAAGAAGTCAAACTTTATTAATATTTGGGGTATCTAAGCTGAAGGGATCCACGTACAAATTTATATCTCACTTTTTTTATTTAATTTATTATTACTTATTGCTATCGTTAGGCTTATTACCTATTAGGTCTGATAGAGACTGCTATAAACTCTTGTCTAATTGTAAAGCCAAAGTTTTAAAATTGCATTTATGAGCTCTGTAGGGATATTGTTTGGTATATTCAGAGGTGCATCTAATACACCTTAGTGCCGTTGGTTACAGGCTTATTTTAGAAATTCAAAACTGTTCACCTGTGATATCCCCCTCAAGAACTGTCTCATACAACTCCACACTAAAGGGAGTTCCACAGTGTGGGTTAAGGTGAATGAAGTTTGTGGCACAAGTATATGTTTGATTTTTTGCTATATACAGATTTTGATTGGGAATTTCATAATATCACGAAGATAATAATCCTTGGGAGCTTTAGGGAGACTTTTATAATGCCTCATCCCAAAGGGGATTACAATGAAGACATGCATGTTGGTAATTTACATAGGATTTTGACCCAATGAAGCATAAGCTCCAATGGTCATTAACTTGTGATTTTCTGACTTTAGCCATATTATTCTCCCTATTACAGCTCTGTTAGGATCTCTAGATAGTCCATAGAAGCACTTTGACATGTAAAATGGTCTTTTGTGTGCCTTAATTTGATTTAACTTTTAAGGATGGCTGGTTTTTTGGTTCTCTGTTGTTGAAAAATTCTGGGAAGCATTTGTGTAATATAAAAGATCTTTTGTGAAATTTTCATTCACAAGGAACATATTGAGAATTTATCATCTCAAGGGGAATTTCCATAAGACCTTCCATTTTGTGAATTTACACAGAAATCTTGTCCAATAATTCAGAAGGTCAAATGGGTGGTCAAAATTAAATAAGCAACTTTCACAGATTCCTAATCCCTTTTCCTGCCTATTAGAGGTTGATAGAGGTTCCAGTGAATCTCAATTACGCTTTCATGAAAGAATAATCCAGTTGGTCCTGTAAAATTGGACTTTTTTGTGGGTTCAGTTGTATGAGCTTTGTGGCATGGCTGCCTTTTGGAATATTTGTTAGGTAGATATTCTGGCTAGCGGTTGCTTAAGATCACAGATGTAAAGATTATTTTTGATGTTCCAGGCACAATTCAAGAATTATTTGTTCATGGGTCTTGCAATAAGCCCTTTAATGTTGAAAATTTGCACAGCAATCCTTCCCAATCCTCCAGAAAGTCCAATGGGTGGCCAAGTCTGACTAACCAGATTTTCCCAATTAATTGTCCCGTTTCCGGACTGCTAGGGGTCTAAATATATTTTAATGAATCTGAATTAAGCTTTTATGCAAACGTAATCCACTTGGAACTGTAGAAACGTTGTTTTGTGTGGGCTCATTTGATTGAGCTTTATGGCAAGGCTAAATTTTCATTTGTTATTATATGGAGATTCTGACTAGATTTTGAGTAATATCACGTATAAAATTTACACTTTGAATGTTCCAGGAACATTTTGAGAATTTTTAATCTGAGGGGGATTGTAATAAACCTTTCCATTTTTGGCATTTTCATGGAAATATTATCCACTGATCCGAAATTTCCAATGGGTGGTCAAGTTAAAATGAACCTCTTTGCCCAGGTCCTTGGCCCCTTTCCATGCTTTTAGGGGGTCTCCATATGGCTAGTGAGCTTCAATTATGCTTCCATGCAGGGGTAATATGTGGATTGATCTGATTGAGCTTTTTCACATGGCGTAATTTTCAATTTTTTGATTATGAAGATTCAGGAGAGAGGTTCCATCATACCACAGAGCTCAAGTGTGCTCTGGATTTCCAGACAATTTTTTGGATACCTCATATGGGGATTGCAATGGGCCCTTCAATGTTGAGGATTTTCAAGGAAATTTAACCCAGTGTGCCCTCAAATGCAGTGGGTAATTGATTGTAACTAACCCCATTTTCTACAGGGACTTTATGGATTTCGGAATTTGGGGGTTATCTCAATTCAGATTACATGAAATTTTAGTTCTGTTGAGAATGTAGAACTATATTTTTGTGTGGTTTCATTTGATTAAATTTTTCAGAATTGGGAAATTTTGAATTTTATTATTATAAACAGCATATGGCCAGCAGTCACATCATACCATATAAATCAGCTCCCATTTGGATTTGAAGGGATATTTTTATAATTATTTATCGCAAAAGACATTTCTATACACCCTTCCATGTTTGGAATTTCAACAAGAATTCTGCCAAATATTTCTGTAAAGCCCAAGCCATATGGTATTCTCAATTTTTGGGTCATTCTATAAACCTATAAAGGCTATTAAGCCACTGAGATAAACTTAACTAAACTTGAATGAAATTTCAGCTTAGTATAACCCACAGAAGTGGTGCGCTTTTTTTGTTTAACCTTAATGAGTTTTGTAAAAAGGGCGAAACTTAAATCCCCATGAAATACATATTGATGATAATATCTAAAAACTGAAGTTCCATTTTGATATCCTGTGAGATTTCCTGGAATTCCCACCTAAAGAATAATCGCCATCAATAATTTTACATGCGTCCTTTCCATATGAATCAAGCTCAAATGTGCCTCATTCCAACCTAAAATTCAGAATAAGTAACACACTTCTTCCAAGCTCTTTACCAAAATGAAGAATTTCAAGGGACATATAAATGACCAAAAATATTTCCAAAGAAGTTGGAATACATATATTTGAAATTCGGATTATAAAAATCCTTTTTCCAAATTTTTATCACAATTGGCACTGGGGGGATGTTTACTAGGAAAAACTAGACAACTGGAGCTTTGAAATTGATCAGCTTGTCAATATAGAAAATCTGAAACACAAAATGAAATCCAAATATTAACCCTTCTATCACACAGGGGCTAACCACTTTCATTAAACAGCTTTTGGCTTTTGAACAATTATGAAAAATATCCTTTCTGATATCTTAAAAACTGTTTACAATGTTTAATCAAGAGCCCCCTTTTCAAAAAGGCTTTAATGAAACTAAATTTATCTGTTAATATATATTTATCAATTCATGAAATTATAGATTTTTCTTGATTCATATAAATATGCTTATAGAGAGTCGTATTTAATATAAAATATATGGTAGTAAGATGGGACTACATTGAATGGAAACTGCTAGAATACTAGCTTCTAATATAGTGAATCTCTGCAGATCTTGATTTGAAATAGATATATTATCAATTTGAACTCTTTATGAATCGAAGGGACTGTATAGTTACTGAAGAGATACCACCAAGTAATTTCACTTTTCCTTGAAAGTGACTTAGAATCACTTTTTGTAAAGTGACATGGCTTTTGCGTTGGTTATAGAGAAAACCCCTCTGACCCCTTCTTACACAACAGAGAAAATAAAGAAGAATAAATGCAAGAGGAAGTTCATAGTTCTCATCAACAAGGTGTGGACACATATAGACACTCATAGGGCCAAAAGACCCAGGAACACATCTACAGGTAATACAACTCTGGCTTTTTGTGAAAAGAAAATTTGTATTATTGATCCTGTTGTAACCTTTATAGAAAAATTTCCTAAAGAAGTATGACATACATTTGTACAGGGCACAGTCAAAGTTAAATACCCTTGAACATAAAGTCTTTGACTGAAAGTCTCAAACTGATTAATATTTCCCCCACACACCTCAGAGAACCTGTAATTCCAACAAACCAACCAGAAGAAAAATCCATATCTGTAATAGGGAAAATATCTTGGAATGAACACAGTGATCAAAGATGGAAAATGGTTTACAGAAATTCTCTCAACCATTTCATTTCCCCTCACCTTCAACGGAGGTCTCCCACCAGAAGATTGGACAAGCTTCACCCAAGTTCTTCAAATTCATTAACTACTCAAGAACATTATTTGATGGAGCATGGAGAGGAAGCTATTCAAATTGGAAACCTAATTGGAAGAGTTTGGAACTGCCACCAAGATAATATGTCTCATAGACATGAATTTGGTGAAATTTATGCAGAGAATGAATGGTTGAAACCCTGACAGACAGCGCAAATTTCTAGAGAAGAGGACAGCCATAATCAAAGAGACTAAGGAATCCATACAGTATATAGAAGAACAGTGGAGATATTCATATATGATCCAAGCAGGAAATCTTGTTGAAAAGGAACAACAATCACCAGCCACACACCAATCAGGAGCCCAAACCCCGTGGCAGGGTCTTCAAAAACTCCCCATTCTTCTCAATCCCAGGTGTCTTCAAAAGATAATAAATCAGAAGGGAGAAGAAAAGAAAACCTTTCAAAAAGGAAGAAGAAGAAACATCCACTAATTCAGAAACTAATGGCCATAGTAAAATATTTATCCAAGAACAATAACTGATTGTACCCACAAACATTGTAAAGAGAACAGATACTATTAGCAATTTATTACTTGATAGTAGGGCTTAAATCCCCACTCAGAGTAAAAAGGCTCCAGAGTCAGACAGAAGTGATATAAGTAGTAACACTTTGTGGCTCAATATAGTTAAGTTCATGGAACCAAAACAGGTATTAAGGACTTTAAATAATTTGAAGAGGAGACCTCTCTCAGATAAAAATGATATAGAAAGATATAAATGTACTTAGAAAGAATATGGTCAGATTTTGAAGTGAACAATATACAACATGACCAGAGCTTTGAGGAACAACACCAATTCAAGAGGGAGATTTGGAATCTTCAGAATCAACTAGATGAAGCTTAAAAAATGTAAGCCAACTGTTTGAGGAAAATGAGATCAATGAGCTACACACCCAACAACATACTATTCTTGAGTTACTGCCCAAGACTAGTACCCACCTTGGACTCAACCAAGAGGATCAGGTCGATAGAGGGTATGAATATGAAATTAAGCCAGAACATGTGTATCAAGAAGGAGAAGGTATGAGCTATTCTGACAAAAATACCTTAAGCAACTCCCAGAAGCGTCCAGCTGGCCCAGCTTTGTGGGTCAAGGGGAATATGATAACAGGAAGCTCATCGACTACATATACGGTCTATTCATTAATGTTCCTAGTATTCCTGATTACTAGATTACTTCCGGGTTTGACACAGACTTTAAGCATTATGGCAATATATGGTACAGTGATATGAAGGAAATACATGGAAGGAAGCCTTGTGCTTGATTGAAAACTCAAATTATACAGAGGTGAAGTAATGGCACATGGGTATTTCAGAATACCATTTCCTTTGATAATTAAAAATACACTGCGGAAAAAGATCCAATTGATTGGTGTCTGAGGATATTCCAAAGGCTGAAAGCCATTGAACCTTGCATCTCAAAAGAGATGAGGAACCAAAAACCTCTGGCTAATCTTTCAGAAAACTCAGAGTATGCATTGAAATGTAGTTTCAACAAAGAGTGAAACCTGTATTATTTTGAAATTACCTTATAGGAAGTTAGGAAAAGGACTTTCAAAGGTAGGTACCCAAAATAAAAGATGAAAAGCTTGAGGGAAAAGCATAATATTATATCAGAGACAAAGGGGTAGGAAAATCAAAGAAGAGGAATGTATTTCACAATTGTGAATCATCAATACACTATGCAAATAATTACCCAAAAAAACAAGAATAAAATCCATGCCGTAGATGAAAAGGGCTTAGAAGAAGAAGATATATTTGATTCTGAAAGTATGTGAAATGACCAAAGGTATGAATAAATCAGTGAATATGAACCTTTGGGAGAATATATAGTAGATTATGAAGATAAAAATTACTTTTAAGTACAATATATAAAATTTGAAGCTTTCATTCTCCAAGAAACTGCTTATGAGACACTCAGTAGCTACATTAAAAATCCTCAGACATTTCTAGTGACACCTACCAAGGTAATGAGGTAAATCCATGGGACCCCAACAATTTTTCAGTGTTTATTGATGGAAATAGGTTCCCACTTATTATTGAATCAGGATGAAGCTTCTCTGTGGTAGCCGGAAACTACCTGAAAGAAAACTTTCCTCAGTGGGGTACAGAAGTACTACCTACTAGATCCAAGAGATTTACAAGTTCATTATGTTAATGAAATAACTTGTGATAATTACTAAAAAAGTAATCATACCCAAAAATGAAGGGAATTTTATACTTGAACCATAATTTCAAGTTCTTGAAAATGTTAGAGTAAGGGGCTTTATAATAGGATCAGAATACCAGAGTATGTATGGTATAGACATCTGTAATAGTGAAACAGCCATCTGAAATTCGGGAAAAACCAAGAAAATAAAGTCCCATTTAATGTTTTCATGATTCAGAGCCCAACAGGACTCACCTTAGAGACTCTCTTACAGGAATTTAAGGAAGAAAAATATATCACCTTACTCACACCAAATCATAAAGCTCAGCTACTCATAGTGCTAAAACTCCATAGGAGTGTGTTTTCCATTGGTCATTAATCCCTAGGTAGAATTAAAAGTCATAAAATAGAGCTATTTTAAGAATTTGAAAGACCCTACCCACCTTTTCATAGAAGAACCCCCTACCAAGTGGCTCTGGAAACCAGGAAGGAAACTAAGAAACACATTGATTAACTACTGGAAATGGAGCTCATTAGTAAGATATGGCACAAGGAAATAGTGGAATTTACTACAATATTCCTTTTAATATGGCATGATGAGAAATATAAGCTTTGTGGATATTTAGGAGCACTTAATAACTACACAAAGCTAGATAGCTACCCTATACCAAGGATACCTCATGCATTGGGCAAACTGGCCCAGGTCAAATTTATCAGAAAGATGGATTCAATGAAATTTTTCAACCAGAATGGAGCTGAAGAAAGCTTAATTAAATTATTCAGAATCATATTGAACATGTGCACATATGAGTAAACCAGAATGCACCAGCCCATTTCCAGAGGATTATGCACAATATCTTTGAGCAAGAGATATTGTAGGGGTAAATGGTGGTGTACATTTATTATATAACTATCTACTGAGAAACATTGGAAGACAATGTCAAATACCTGGAAAGAGCTTTGAGAAAATTTAAACCAATAAACCTGAATATTTCACTCAATAAGTGCAATATTTTCGAGCAAGAAATATTTACACTAGGACATAAGGTCTCAGGACTAATCCTATCCATATACTGAGAAGAACTATCATCAGTTCTTCAGAAGCCATTATCTAATAATATTAAAGAAATGCAATAATTTCTAGTGCTTTCTATCTACTACAGATGTCACATAAAGATATTTTTTGAAATTAACAGTAGTCTCTAAAAGGTGTTCTCAAAAGAAGTAGCTTTTAAAATAACTGAACAAATCAGAGATGAATATGAGAGGATAAAATATGAAATCACACATGCACCAGTCCTACAAATGCCAGACTTTGAACTACCATTTAAACTGTACATAAATGCAGCATGCAACCAAGGACTAGGAGCATCCCTCCACCATAGGCAACTAGGGAATGTGGAAACCAACAAAGGGGCCATTTTCTATATTTAGAGACTGATAAAATACTCAGAAGCCATGTATGGAGGCACACAAGAAGAGTTCCTTGACTTATTATGGGATCTGTCAAAATCTCACTACTACTTAGAGGCATAATTAATTCAATTATATAAAGACTTCACTTCACTAAGTCCCTATTGTAAATTAAAGTTACCAATCAGCACATTTCAAGATGGCAAATAGCCATGCAGGATCACAGTTAGAACATGAGTACAATATGAAAAGTAAAGATTCATACAAGCGCAGATTTCCCGAGTAGATTGCCACTAAATACTGATAAAGCAAACCAAACTTATGACCCAAATATAGAGACCAAAATACCTATACAATAAACTCAATTTGATAGAAGAAGACAATTCAAGCTATCAAACTGGGTGTAAATAATGATGAGACTAATCGAAGTAGAGGGGTAAACTCAGAAATAGAGACCCCCATCTTAGTAGTAGTATCATCAAAACTTCATAAAGAACTTTTCAAACCATTTTAACTAGCTTATTTAAGTCATACACAATGAAGCATACTGGTACTCTTACTCCAAGAGAAGTATATGAGCCCTGAAATGGAAATACAACTTAAGGAATCATGGTTCATCCATTCCAAATACAAAGAAAAATATATGGATTTCTCTGACATATTGAAGAACCCAAACTCCCATGGGAAATTATCAACATGGAATGGGGGACAGGAATTGTCCCAAAAGGGGAAAATGACTTCAATTCCTGCCTTATAATAGCTGAAAGTTTCAGTATAGTTTTCACATTCTTCCCTTTTCACAAGAAAGACACAGCCATAATCACAGGAATGTTTTTTTGGAACAACATAATTTCACTCTGTGGAGTACTCAGGATTATTATAAGTGATAGCTCCAAGTTCGTACCAGAAATTTGGACTAATATTTATGATATGTTGTTTCATAAACTGGCCCCATCTACAGCCTACCATTCACAGGAAAATGGCCTGGGAGAAAGAATGATCCAGACTATGGGAGAGATTATCAGGAGATTATGTGCATATTGAATGGAGTACAAATACCATTATCAAGTCACACTCCTCAATGCATTTCAACTGGTGTAGACCACCAGTGATAATTCAGTGACAGGAAAACATCCTATACACTTGAGAAAGGATGGGACTCCCTGTTACCAGTCAACTACTAAAGAAAGAACCTACTGACTGCACACCCAACAGCTTAAGAATTCCACAATATGAAAGAGAAGGCCTGTCATACTTCAGAAAAATCACTAACAGAGACCAAATAATATAACAAACAGAGGCATGAAAAAATTCATAAGCAACCTGACTTCAAGAAGGTAACCAAGTGTTAATCTCAATACTCAACTTTAATAGCCTTAAAATCCTTAGAAATATTCCAAGGTTCCTATGTGGGACTTTTAATCATAATAAAACTGGTAGGCAAGAATGAAGTAGATTCAAAACTTACTGAATAATTATATAGTAAAAAGCCATTTATTTCAGCCAATTTTATCAAGCCCTATTATAAGACATATGAACACAAATTTTCCAAGGGGAAAGAAGACATTCACCATGAAAAGAAGTGGAAGAAAACTCACTTTGACCAGTGAAGATAATACTAAAATCTAGGAACATTGAAATAAATGGGAAGGGCCATAGAGAGCACCTTGTGAGTTTTATGAACCAGGAAGAAAAATATAGATGGATTCCTGGAAAACATATACCTGATGGAAAAATACACATAGGGAGGAAATATGAGTCTCTTCAATGATTTTCTGTTTTTTGGAGGGAGGATATGTTGGCCTCTGACCCAAAAATAAAGCACAAGTATTACATTGAAACTCCCATAAACATGGCACCTAAGTAAAAGTGAAATACACACCTTCAACCTTTATTAGACTAATTCAAGGTACAATAAGGCCATAAACACAAAATAAAGTAGTTGAAATTCTAATTATGTTAATGTTACCAGCCAAGAAAGGAAACCTTATTATTTCAGAAAATACTCTTTGTGTGAGCCTTGAGGTATATTTTACATACCCAAATAGGCCACAATTATCTTAAAAAGAAATTTTGAATTATGCAAAACTCATAAGTCATGCATATATCCAAAATTCATCATTTTCAATTTCAGAAAAGATGAATAACTTTTTATTGAGTAAGTAAATCCATGGATTTAAGACCAGATTTGGATTCTACACAAAAATTCACCTAGGGTAGCTCCATAGAGTGAATAAGCTCAATTTAAGTATTTGAGGTGGTAAAATGGAAAATACTTCAATACCACATCATTAATACCACATAAAAGATCCATGAAAATTTTTGTTTTTCTTGATTTTTAGCCAAAATAATGGGAAAGTGAGAAATCCCATGTTACATATACACTAAGAATAGTGTTATGCATGTTTTGAGCACTTAATATCATGGTATTCTTACATGGACTTTTGGTACACCCATAGTGGATATCTCACTAAGCTTAAATTACTATTTTGACGTAAAAATTAGGCAAGGGGGACAAAAGACATCAAAGAGAGCCAGGGTACCCAACTTCTGAGGCCTCAGAGGCGTGGATAGCTCCAGAGCATGGATCCATGGCTCATCTTGGCCCAATTGGTAAACTAAAACTCTTTGGGAACTTGGTTACCAAGTTACACCTACTGTAATCATAAGAAAAATAGCAAATAACCTGCTATTTTGACGTGCCAAGGAGGTAATAAGCTACTTAGGCTCCTGTAACCACGTCAATTCTTGATGACTTTCCATGACTAGACCCTAAAAGAGTAATTAAACCCTTTTGGGATGCATATTCATTGATTTACCTCATAGCAACCAGCAAAATACTGCTATTTGCAATTCTACGTAGAAATGAGGTAAAAACTTCAAAAATTCATTAAAAATACAATTCTTAATGAATCTTCCTGAAACTTTCAGGACCAATGAAGAACTGTATTATCTATGATACAACGAAAAAGAATTATGGTTTTACTAGTAAAATTCAAAGTTTTACTTACAGTCCATTTTTGACCATTCTAGGTGAAACACTGAATCTTCAAAAATTCACAGTAATTACAACCTGTGATGAAATTGGCAATAACATTGATAACTTTGAGAAATCAATGATTGTTTTAAAATAAAAGAATATTTACAGATGTTACTCCTTTTATTCTTAACCATATTGGGGTTGGTAGTCACGTAAAAGCATCAATTAAGTAATTATGATAATCTTACGTGACAACAGATGATGCAATCATTAATCCAAAAGGGTTTATTGTTTTCTCACTCACTGGTTCTTCAGTTTGCTCCATGGCACGCCTCTGTGAGCTGTTGTTGACTTAAAAGAAGCCTATTCTTGCTGTTTTTTCCGTATCATCATCTTATCAATTTATTAAATCATTATTACCAACAAGTAAGTATTAGTTAAAGCTATTCTTAAGTGTTTTAAGTCTTTCCGAATCATCCAGAAAGACGTGAAATCCTAGAATCCAACTATATATTGTTGTAATACTGTTATAAATCCTTTTGATCCCTTAAATCCACAGTTCTACGTCAAATTTCTCTACTCTTATCTATCAATAAGTTCTTTGGAGTATTAGTGAGTCATTTATTCTTAATTCTTAAAGTTTTTCTCTAGTAATAGTTTTCTTCAAGAATTATCTTTATAATTATTCTTGCAAAAGATAATTATATATTAAAATAATTTTATTATTTTAATAAAGAAGTTTTTATTATTAAATTCTTCTTGTAATTGATTCTAGTAGACAATTACTTGCTCACTGTTAAAATCACTAGTAGTGTTTAACACGTGAAAGAAATAATTTTTTAATTATTTAATTGTGGTTATAATAATACTTTACTATTATATTTCATAAGAACAGACATAGTACTGTTGATTAATAGTAATATTATCATCAGTTTCATAGTCACATCTTACATTTGGGGGCCTGGCCGTGTTTTTTGAACCTTGTACCCTTAATTAATATATCTTTAAGCTCTAAAATATATTAATTTAATAACTTTTTCTTTCATTTTAAAAGTTAAAATAATTCTTATTTTTGAAATTGTTTTGAAAATCTTTTCATTGAGGAATTTGGTTTAATTTTATACTGTTTTTACACGTGGCTTTTTCACATCCAAAAACTTATAAAATTATTCTTTGAGTTACTCTGAATTAATTTTCATTCAAAATCTTAAATTTTAATTTTTTTCTTTAAAAAGAATAAAATTCATAAAAAATCTTTTAAAAATATCTTAAAACACAAAAATAATTTCTTTTATCATATTTTTTCTCTTTAAGTGTCTTTAATCAAATACTGTGCAGCTGGTAACAGACTCAGTAAAAGATACATCAATAGTCCAGAATCTTCAGAAGCAGAATCTGAAGACAGTATTGAGGTGCAGATTGCTAAAAGAGGCACCTTATTCAACTCAGAAAAAGCTAAATTACCACCAAAAGGTGTGTATTTTATCTTATATTTTCACCTTTTATCTTTAAATTAACGTGAAAATGGTGCATACCAGAAATGGAAGCAACTATTCAGTCCAACCAGATGGATGTGGACAAGGAAGAGGCAAGACCAAATCCAGAAGTGCCAAATCTTCCACAAGAAAGACACATCTGGAGGATGCCAGAGTTGCCCCCCATTCCTCAAGGTCTGTACCAACAGATTTTGACGTAAATTCTGAGCCTGAACTGATTTATGGTAATATTTCCAGGGCTGAACCACTTTCAGGTGGCAGCAATAGAAATATATCAATGCCAGTACAAAAACTGGTTCAGAGCAGCCAAGGAAGAGGAGTGGGAAATCTGCCCAAGCCTTTGGCAGGGGGCCATGAACTCCTACTTACACATCAAGAGCTTTCTGGGTCAGGAGAAGACCATAGAACTCTTAGGAGGATGGAACCCCCTGTCTTGCAAAGACAAGGTCAGAAAGATAAAGAATTGGTTGAAGAACCAAAGTCTTTTATCCATAGAACAGAAGAAAGAGTTGGAAATGACTCCAGCTTTGGAGACAGAGGCACCAGTGGCATCTACCAGCTCCAAACCAGCTCCAGAAGCGCCCAAGGACAAGCCCAAAGGACCTCAAAAGAAACAGAGAGGTCCCAAGAGCCATCAAGGCAAGGGCAAAGGCAAAGCAAATTGGCACAGACCTTACCCACAAGGGTACAGGATCCCCAAATTGGAGCCTTCAGCCGTGGACAGTGTCTTCAATATGGCCAGAACTCTTATGGAATTCACAGCCAAGGAGCAGGAAAGGATGAACAGGACTTTTCCATGCAAATAAATGATGTACATAGAAGTATTAGTGTAGAAATTGGCAAAATTGAGTCAAAGTTAAAGCAAATTACATTACACATCAATGATTTAAAGAAAAATGACAAGCAACATTCTGATTGGCATCAAGTGACAACTGTCACCCTTGAGTCAATTAGCAATGCTTGTGAAAGAATTGAGAACCAATGTCAAAATAATGACACAGAGGATCCTTCCATTTTTAAATTAAATGATAGACTTAAAACTCTTGAAGACCATGTCTTACAAATAGTTAAGAACACCAATCAATTTGCTATACATTTAGCAAAAAGTGACAGTGAGAGGCAGAAATTGAAGAATGAAATAATTGCAAGTGTGGAGCAAATTCATAAGAATCATGAACCACATATGCCAAGACATTCTACACCTTTGACTGAAGAAAAACTTTCTGTCAAAGAAAGTTTGACTCCATTCTTAGGAGAAAATATTATTTCTGCAAAGGATATTCCCAAATTAGAAGAATGGCCAACATTCTCTGGTGAAGGAGAATACAACCATATTGAATTCATCAGGACTATTGATATGTTGCAAGAAGACTTTAATATACCTGATGAAATCATAGTGGGAAAATTACACTGTTTGTTTACCAGAACTGCAAAGAAATGGTATTACAAAATGAGGATTGATCATGGTAAACATGACTGGTCTTGGTGGAAATCTGAAGTGATTACCAAATGGGCCAATAATTCTTGGAGGTTTAAAATGGAGAATGCTTTTGAAAGTGCCATTTTTAACTCAGAAAAAGACAAACCACTTACTTGGTTCTTCAAACAAAAAGACAGATTATCTGCTTTACACCCAGATATGTCTGACACTATGATTAATATGAAAATATTAAGAAAGTGTGGAGGAGAACTGGAACATGCTATCAAAAGCAGATGTGTGGAACCCTGTTCAACAGAGGACTACATTAATGCTATGGAAGATATCATTACCAGAACAAGAATTGGTAAAACTTGGGTTAAAAACCCAATAGAGTCCAAAATAGTCTCAAAGATTCCTAGAGAGGAAAGAAGACCAGAAAGACCTGTCTTGAAGTGTCATAAATGTGGAAGTACTTCACATTTAGCCAACACTTGCCCTAAGAAGACAAAGATCAATGAAGTTCAAATCATTGAAGAAATTCAGTGTACTGAAGAGAAAGAAGAGTCTGATCAAGATTCTGCAGTCTCTGAAGATACACCAGTGGAGGACTATCCCATTGAAAACATTTCAGCTTTCTTTGAGGTCACAGAAGTCCATACCCACTTGCCACAGTACAGTGAAGATTGCTGCAACCTGATCAATATCCAAGATGCCAGAATGTGTAAAACAAAACCTGCTAGAGGAAAGGGTTATACTGCTGGAGCATCCTGTATCACATCAGTTCTGATGAGCGATATTGAAGCCAAAGTAAATTTGGATACAGGGGCATTTTGCACTTGTGTTGGCAAAGATTATCTCCAAATTATACTTCCTGAATGGAAAAACCATCTATTACCAATAGAAGGTGTACAATTCAGTAGTGCCAGTAACAATATGTACCCCTTGGGCATATTGGACACTAATATTGTATTCCCACATCCAGCAGGAAGTTTAAGAATGAAAACTGAGATTGTAGTAATGGATAATTGCACATCTCAGCACATCATTCTTGGAAATGATTACTTGAATATTTATGGTATTGATATGAATAACCATAAAGACAGATATTTCACAATTGGAGATAACAAGAGACAAAAATTTGCTTTCTCCAATATGCCAAAACAGATATCTGTAGTATCTTCTGTCAAGGATACTTACAAAGATGAATTTGTGACTAATCAACTTGTTGAAGCACAAATTAATCAATCATTGTCACCAAAGATGAGGAATGAGCTTATTAATGTGTTATACACATATAAAAATGCATTTGCCTCTGATAATGAACCATTAGGCGCTATAAGAGGACATGAAGTTGATATTACTCTTAATATTGACAGACCATATCCTCCAGTACTTAAAAGACCAGCTTATCCAGCCAGTCCCAGAGCTAGAGAGGCCTTGGAAAAACATATCCAAGAGTTGATCCAACTTGGTGTGCTAAGGAAAGTAGGCCATAATGAGGAAGTTGAAGTGACAACACCTGTTATTATTGCATGGCATAATGATAAGTCAAGAATGGTTGGAGATTTTAGAGCTTTGAATACCTACACAGTTCCAGATAGGTATCCAATCCCTAGAATTCAAGAAACCTTGACTCAATTGTCTAAAGCAAAGTATATAACATCAATGGATGCATTGAAAGGCTTCCATCAAAATGTTTTGACGCCTAAAGCTAAGAAATTACTTAGAATTATCACTCACTGTGGCATTTTTGAGTATCTTAGAATGCCATTTGGCATTAAAAATGCTCCATCTCATTATCAAAGAATGATGAATACCATCTTCCCCACAGAATTGTCTGAAGGATGGCTTATCATTTATATTGATGATATTATTATATGTTCTGACTCATGGTCTTTGCACCTTGAAAGACTTGCAAGAGTACTTCATAAAGTTGCAGAAGTGAACATGAAAATTTCACTTAAGAAATGCAATTTTGGTTTTGAAGAACTCAAAGCATTAGGACAGGTTGTTTCTGGTTTGAGCTTGGGTATTGACAAGAATAAAGTAGCAGCAGTGTTACTTAAGCCAATACCCCAGAATAAAAAAGAAATGATGTCTTTTCTTGGATTTGCTAGTTACTATAGGCAACACTTGAAAGATTTTGCAATTCTAGCCAAGTCACTCTATAGAATCTGTGATCAACAGACTGTATTTGAGATGACACAGGAAAGAATCAAAGCTTATGAGAAGATAAAGAAAGCCCTTACAGAAGCACCTTTACTCCTCATGCCTGACTGGAATATTCCTTTTTAAATTGTACATTGATGCATGTGGAGATGGACTAGGGGCAGCCCTACATCAAGTCCAGATTATTGATGACAAACCTACAGAAGGACCAGTTTGTTATATCTCAAGACAAATAAAACCAACAGAAGCCAGATATGGTGCAAGCCAAATGGAGTGCTTATGTTTGGTATGGGCACTTGAGAAACTACACTATTATCTTGATGGCAGTGTTTTTGAAGTGATAACTGACTGTAATGCCGTAAAATCACTTCTTAACATGAAAACTCCCAACAGACATATGTTGCGATGGCAAATAGCCATTCAAGAATATAGAGGAAACATGACTATAGTTCATAAAGCAGGAAACATTCACAAGAATGCTGATGGACTTAGTAGATGGGCTTTAGCCAACACTCCTGATAACCCAGCTTATGTACCTTTGGAAGCTGAACCACAGATTCCAATTGAAGGAATTAACATAGCTGATATTGGGACTGAATTCTTTGAAGAGGTCAGAGAGTCTTATAAACAAGACAAGAATTGCCATATCTTGACTTCTTTATTAGATAAAGACTGCAAAGATACATCTTTAGTTAATGCACTTGATGAAGTTTGGAAAAATTCCTATTCTGAAGGAAGATTTCACTTGTTTGATGGGATTATTTACCATAGAACAAAGCATTCTTGTGTGATGACACTGTGTAGTAGATTGCTTATCAATACCATTCTTCATGAATGCCATGATAGCATTTACTCTGGACACCTATCAGAAGACAGAACACTTGAAAAGGTGAAGAACTGTGCATGGTGGCCATCTTGGAGAAAAGAAACCATTGAATATTGCCATACCTGTGATAGATGCCAAAAAGCAAACAGGAGTACAGGCAAGAAATTTGGATTGATGATCCATATTCAAGAACCAAAATCCCCTTGGGAAGTTGTTCACATGGATTGGGTCACAGCACTTCCTCCAAGTGGTGACAAAAGTTATAATGCTTGTTTAGTCATTGTAGACAGATATAGCAAAACTCCCATATTCTTACCATGTCATAAAGATGACACTGCTATGGATGCAGCTCTTCTTTTATGGAGTAGAGTTATTTCTCATACAGGTTTATTTAAGAATATCATAAGTGACAGAGATCCCAAATTCACATCTGCACTTTGGACCAATCTTCATAGATTGTTTGGGACTAAGTTATCATTCTCTACAGCATATCACCCTCAAACAGATGGGCTAGCAGAGAGGATGATTCAAACTTTAGAAGACATGATCAGGAGATTTTGTGCTTATGGATTAGAATTCAAAGACTCAGATGGCTTTACCCATGACTGGTGCACTCTGATACCTGCATTAGAATTGGCATACAAGACATCAGTCCACTCTTCCACAGGACAAACTCCTGCTATGTTAGAAAAAAGATGGAATCCAAGACTCCCAGCGGACACACTGAGGAAAGACTTGATTGACATTCATCCTACAGCTTCCAGCTTCAAATTAATGCTAGATAAAGTAGAACACCATGCAAAACAGAGTATGGATGATGCTTTTTGATTATGCAAAACAGAAGTGGGACAAGAGTCATAAAGTACCAGACTTCAAAGTAGGGGACTTAGTTTTAGTTTCAACCTTGAATTTTAATAATATCAAAGGCCCAAAGAAACTTAAAGATTCTTATGTAGGACCTTTTGTTATTGTTGCTTTACATGGAACCAATGCAGTTCAAGTGGAATTGAGTGGTTAATTGGAAAATAAACACCCCACATTTCCAGTCAGCTTGATAAAACCTTATCAACCAGCTGATAAAGAATTGTTTCCTTTAAGAAACCCAACTCCTTTAACAGTACCACCTGTGGAACAGAATGAAGACAAAAAGATAAAGAAAGTCATTAAAGAAAGGAGACTTAGGGGTAAAAATCAAAGAGAATATCTTGTCAGATATAGAAATCCAGTACATGAAGATGAATGGATGGCAGAATCAGAAATACCTGACTCAGATAAACTCTTAAGAAGATTTAGACATGAAAGAAGGCCACAAGCCTGAATATGTCTATAAATGTGCTTTAAATTACTTGATCTGAGTAATGTGAAGAGGTTGGACAGTGGACATTATCCCCTTTGGGGCCTTATTCTTTTTTCACTAATAAAATTGTAGTACAATTTTATTTTTTGGTGGGAGGGAATGTGAGCCTTGAGGTATATTTTACATACCCAAATAGGCCACAATTATCTTAAAAAGAAATTTTGAATTATGTAAAACTCATAAGTCATGCATATATCCAAAATTCATCATTTTCAATTTCAGAAAAGATGAATAACTTTTTATTGGGTAAGTAAATCCATGGATTTGAGACCAGATTTGGATTCTACACAAAAATTCACCTAGGGTAGCTCCATAGAGTGAATAAGCTCAATTTAAGTATTTGAGGTGGTAAAATGGAAAATACTTCAATACCACATCATTAATACCACATAAAAGATCCATGAAAATTTTTGTTTTTCTTGATTTTTAGCCAAAATAATAGGAAAGTGAGGAATCCCATGTTACATATACACTAAGTATAGTGTTATGCATGTTTTGAGCACTTAATATCATGGTATTCTTACATGGACGTTTGGTACACCCATAGTGGATATCTCACTTTAAGCTTAAATTACTATTTTGACGTAAAAATTAGGCAAGGGGGACAAAAGACATCAAAGAGAGCCAGGGTACCCAACTTCTGAGGCCTCAGAGGCGTGGATAGCTCCAGAGCATGGATCCATGGCTCATCTTGGCCCAATTGGTAAACTAAAACTCTTTGGGAACTTGGTTACCAAGTTACACCTACTGTAATCATAAGAAAAATAGCAAATAACCTGCTATTTTGACGTGCCAAGGAGGTAATAAGCTACTTAGGCTCCTGTAACCACGTCAATTCTTGATGACTTTCCATGACTAGACCCTAAAAGAGTAATTAAACCCTTTTGGGATGCATATTCATTGATTTACCTCATAGCAACCAGCAAAATACTGCTATTTGCAATTCTACGTAGAAATGAGGTAAACACTTCAGAAATTCATTAAAAATACAATTCTTAATGAATCTTCCTGAAACGTTCAGGACCAATGAGGAACTGTATTATCTATGGTACAACCAAAAAGAATCATGGATTTACTAGTAAAATTCAAAGTTTTACTTACAGTCCATTTTTGACCATTCTACGTGAAACACTGAATCTCCAAAAATTCACAGTAATTACAACCTGTGATGAAATTGGCAATAACATTGATAACTTTGAGAAATCAATGATTATTTTAGAATAAAAGAAGATTTACAGATTTTACTCCTTTTATTCTTAACCATATTGGGGTTGGTAGTCACGTAAAAGCATCAATTAAGTAATTATGATAATCTTACGTGACAACAGATGATGCAATCATTAATCCAAAAGGGTTTATTGCTTTCTCACTCACTGGTTTTTCAGTTTGCTCCATGGAACGCCTCTGTGAGCTGTTGTTGACTTAAAAGAAGCCTATTCTTGCTGTTTTTTCCGTATCATCATCTTATCAATTTATTAAATCATTATTACCAACAAGTAAGTATTAGTTAAAGCTATTCTTAAGTGTTTTAAATCTTTCCAAATCATCCAGAAAGACGTGAAATCCTAGAATCCAACTATATATTGTTGTAATACTGTTATAAATCCTTTTGATCCCTTAAATCCACAGTTCTACGTCAAATTTCTCTACTCTTATCTATCAATAAGTTCTTTGGAGTATTAGTGAGTCATTTATTCTTAATTCTTAAAGTTTTTCTCTAGTAATAGTTTTCTTCAAGAATTATCTTTATAATTATTCTTGCAAAAGATAATTATATATTAAAATAATTTTATTATTTTAATAACGAAGTTTTTATTATTAAATTCTTCTTGTAATTGATTCTAGTAGACAATTACTTGCTCACTGTTAAAATCACTAGTAGTGTTTAACACGTGAAAGAAATAATTTTTTAATTATTTAATTGTGGTTATAATAATACTTTATTATTATATTTCATAAGAACAGACATAGTACTGTTGATTAATAGTAATATTATCATCAGTTTCATAGTCACATCTTACACTTTGTACCACCAAACACTAAGAATTAACCAAGTTATTAAGGTTGTAAACTTATTATTGTCATAAAGATTAATCTTTTAATCTCATCTATAATCTACATTTTGGATCAAATACCATATATGTGGGTTCCTTCAATAAAGCTCTCAATTTGTGCTATAAATTTTTACCACTGCAGACACTGTAGTCCCATTGGATTGGAAATTATAATACAAATACTATTTGAACAACTTGGAAAAATGATAACATTTTTTCACCTTCCATCTAAACTCCACAGTTTTGATGAGAGAAAAGTAAAGTATCCTATTTTAAGGGGGGCTGAAAGAAAGGCTATATAAAAATGTAACCTTTATATTTTTATCTTATACATATAAAACATTATTGGTACTTTTCTCCCAAGAGAATAGAAACATTTAGTCTTTTATAGCTCTGGAATACTTAATACAAAGTGGTTCATAAGTGTAACCATCTTGTTAAGTGTACCTTTGAATACAATTGTATCCAATTCCTGGCTCTTTATCTTGAAACCTGACAAATGTATTGAGGATTTGAGGCTGTCATCCCACACCAAGTGGTAAGTTTGGATAATATCCCATAAAAATGGATTATGAGCTGTCAAATTGGGGTGAACAGCATACCTTTTGCCCAAAGTGCATTCCTGATTCATTAATTGTGGACATGCTTGGGAATGGAACTTGGTTCCAAACTAAGTGTATTTAAAATGTAAAAAAAAGAAAATTATCTTCTTTGGTAATAAATAACCATAATACATTAAAAAGAAGGTTTTCTTCAAAAGAATTACTTCAAGCTCCTAAGTTTTGTTTCTAAACTCAACAGGAGAGATATTCCTGTTTGTTTGATCTAGTAAGTCAATTTCCAATAACAAATCCATTGATGCTTCATAATTTGCCCTTTAAGATTCATGTCTGAATTTCTAGATAAATTCAGCTTCAATTCCTGAAGGCTCCTCCAGGGACACAAAAGAGTTACATATTTGTGAAATTATACTCTTTCATAAAGGGAAAATTCAATGTTTTTAGTTTTTTGGCTTCAGTATATTATTATTGAATTTTTTAATGAGGTGTGTCATTACCTGGATCACCTTGTGAAGAGTATTTTTAATGCTTCCATAAATTTTCTTACTCACTAATTGAATCATTAAATATTTTCCCTCTCACAGCCATAATCAGGGGTAAAGGGTGTTTCAAACTTATACCCACTCTAGCTAACCAAATAATAAACTCATTTCTTTATATTAATGTTCAGCTTCAGAAATCTGCATTTGAAACACCCATACAGCTGGATTAATCAATACAGTTTGCATTCAAAAGCCTCAAACTGTATGATCACCCAGCTTCACTACACCTCTTGTACATACCCTGTACATCTGTACAAGCTCTGCATTATCCAAATCAATTCAATCAAGTAATCTTTCAAAAAAATTCACTTTTCTGGATCAGAGGTTGTGGATTCTCACATATACCAGCCCTTCTTCCTCCCTCTGGGGACTTCTCCCTAGTTGATTATTATATTGAATTTATTATTCAATGGTTACCTTATTCTCATTTTATTTGTCTATTATATTTCTAGGTATTGAGTCAGTCTTTGCATCTTTAACCACCTATTCAGTGAATCTTTGGTAGCCATAACCTTATTAACTTCTCTCTTCCCTTCTGGAAGGCTGAAACAGAGGACTTGGGATTTTTAATTCTTATTATTTTTTCTCCTTTTCCTATTCTTCTCGCATTTAAGCTACTTGAGTGTTTACTCTTCTCCATTATGAGCCCTCAACAAGTGAGTCCCAGTTTACTGAGTGTCAGGCCCTCTCCACTTAGAAGAGGGCCTGTGACATTATATTAATTAACTCATTATTTTTTCTTTCCTTGTTAATTCTTTTTCATTAAATCATTTACAATTCATAAATTTTGATCTCTTACTGATTTTCATGATTATAATTCTTTCCATTCAATTTTTCATCTCACTCAGTCTATTCATCTGAAAATTGACTTCTTTCTCATTTTGTAATGATGGCTGACCATTTTACTTTATTCTTAGTTCTTAATAGAAATCTCAAAATATTCTTTTTTTCCTGAAGTTCAGGTTTTATCAGGTCTTAAGCAATTGGTTATTTTTATTGGGATTCATCAGAACAATTGATCTATTGCTCCAGGATTTTGGTTTGAATGATTTGAATGGATTTTCATTCCTCAGAATTATGGATGAATTCTCAAGATTTTGTTTGATTTATTTCTTTGAGTTTTATTCCTCAAGATATTGTTTTTCTTTTTAAAAATATTGACTGACTTACTGAATTCCTCAAGACATAATTGACAGTTGAGTTTGACTTTAATAAATTGAAATTTAGATTGTCTTCTTAAAGACATTGGTTTATTCATAATATGTTGACTCGATAACTCTCATGCCTCAAGAATTCCTCACATTGATTGAGCCTCCAAATTTTGATCGATTCCTCAAGTTTTAATCAATATATCTCATTTTCTTTGATTTTGTCAAGCCTTACTTGTTTTCTTCTCAAGTATGATCAATTTATGCTTTTTTATCCTTAATAATGATTTCTGTCCAGTATATCCCCCTGGCCCAGAATACATAATATCAAAGAAATACAGCCATTCTGAATATTACAACAAGAGTTGATCTTTGCCAAACACCAGCATTATATCCACAAAGTGTAAATTTGGACAGAGTAACAACAATGGAAGATTAATCATACTCCAGAAGAGGAGGTATGAAGTCTAGAAGATCAAGATCATGATTTGGCTTATTGGGTGGATACCCTGGCATTTTTCAAGGTCCTAGGGGTAGATTTGTGGAAGCAGAAGATGAAAAGGGGGAGGAATATGTGGAAGAGGAAGAGTATGATGAGACTGAAGTGCAAGTTGCCTTGGAAGATTCTCCAGAGGCTCCTGAGGCTTCAAATATAGCACTTTCTAATCAACCTCTTGTTTCTCAATCTGATCCAAATTTGCTCAAGATTATGGAGCAAATGACTTAATTAATTGGACAGCTTACTCAAGCAGTTTCTCAAATGGGAAACTCCAGAGACCTAGCATTCAAGACTCCATCCATGAAGGCACTTGATTCTTTTAATGTTACACAAGCTCATAAACTGAGAGGATTCATCAAACCCTTTACTCAACTTCTTTTTTCACTGGTAGAGCTGGAAATTTGATTTAACTGTACCTCTCAAATATATCCAATGGAGACCCTTCCTATTTTCTTAATAACAGGGAAATGTTTGAAGCCCAGTTACTCACTCTTTTTTGGTGACCTCAATAAAGTAAATAATGCTGAACAAGAGTCAGACAATCTCAGGATGAGGGAAAGTGGTAATTTTTCCTTGTACATAGCATATTTCAGAGGCTTAAAGTCAAGAATTGGGGATTGGGGGAAAGAACTTATATTTATGTGTATAGAAGAAGATTTGCATGAAAGATATTCGACACGCTGGCTTCTCACCCTTGAAATTATGATAGCCTTCAATGGCTCATGGACATTAATCTGGAGTTAGATACCAGGTACCATGAGAGGCAGAAGGAAAAGGGTGGTAGTCAGGAAAAAAAGCATCTGGTTTCTGGATCCAATTCCTTAAGGCCTCCTCAAAACTCATATTCCAAGAAGCCTCACCATAAGAAGAACAATAAAGGAAAAACTCTTCAAGTTTTTGAAAGGATAAGCCTTATGCTTCGCTCCTCAATAGGCAAAGAAAATAAATTGGTTCTGAGAAGGAAAGGAGTAGTAAAGAAGGCTTATTCACTTTTTTTTGTGGAAAAAAACCAATTTCAAAATGCTTCAAGAGCCCTCTAAATATGCCTGGGTTAACAAGAGGCTTCCCTAGCAAGAAGGGAAAATCCTGAATTGGAATAATGCTTTTTTCAATGGCTCTCACTTCTTTCCTTCAAGAGAATAATTGTGTATGATGAATACTTGTGTCAAGAGATCTTTAGGATTTCTCATTTTTCCTTCTGTCTCTTATATTTTATAGTATTCTCATTTATTCTTGTTCTGGAAGCTGTTTTATTGAGAATAATTTTGTTCTCAAGTACTCATTGGCTATGTCAGAGCTCTGTGCAAAGATGCCTCTTTTCATTTTGGATTCAATTGAGTCCACTTCCTTGTTCATAACCCATCATACAAAGTGGCTTGTTCACTTTCCTTCTTTCCTAAGATTCTGTGGAAAAAATGTACCAAAGATTCCCCCAAGGGACAAATCCTCATATTTGGCTATGATTTCCTCTACCATCTTCATCCTGTTATTGATTGTAAAAATGAATTGAGCACCTATGACCCCATTAATAAGGATTATAATTATCTCACACCTTGTTTTAGTAATTACTCTTCCATTGCTGTCAACAGTTCTGCTCTGGTTGGTGAAATTAAGAAAACTTCCCTTCCTTATTCTTTCCATATTGCTCCCATGATTCCCTCTCAGTCATTACTTCCATCAAGAAATGAAGTCTTCAATGAAATAACAGATTTTGAGAAAGATATTGCTATATCTTCACTTCATCTATTTCAAGAGGATATGGATGTTCCTCTTTTGTGCTTTCATTCATCCCTGGAAGAGCAGTGGGATGAGGAGGAAGAGTCAGAAGAAATTGAAAAAGTGCTGAAGAGAGTCCCTACTCCTTATCACCAATATTTGGAAGTATTTTCCAAGGTTAAAGCAGAGAAAATTCCTCCACACTGTGCCTGAAATCATCATCTAATATTGAAGGGGTCTCTACCTCCAGTTGGTGTTCTCTACTCTTTAGTAGATCATGAGTCAGGAATACTACTGGCTTAAATTTCATAGAATATAGAGAAAGGTTCCATCAGGCCAAGCTCCTAATAAACAGGAGAACGTTTCCTTTATGTTAAGAGAAAGGATTGTGGCCTTTGCTTTTGTGTTGACTACCACAAGCTGAGTTCCATTACTAGAAAGCATAGGTATCATGCTCCTCCAAAGAATCAGATTCTTAACATCTTCAATGGTTCAACTATCTTCCCCAAGATATAATTTCATGTTGCTTATGAGCCCCTGAGAATTAAAGAGGCAGATGAGCATGTAAGTGCCTTTGGAACTAAATATGGTAGTTATGGGTGTTTTGCTATGCCATTTGGCCTGACCAATGCTCCAGCTTCATTCAAAAGTTATTTGAATGATATCTTTGGATTAGTTTATTTTTATCATATCATGTTCTTCTCAGTTTCTGAGGAGGAACATTCCAAAAATATGGCCTTTGTCCTCCAAGGACTGAGGGAAAAGAATTTTTTCTAAAGCCTCAAAGTGTGTATTCCATGAATCAACTGTGCAATACCTTGGCTATGTTGTTTCAACTTATGGCCTCAAGATGGATTTGTCAAAGCTTCAACAGATCCTCAATTGTCCACAGCTCAAGAACATCAAGGCACTTCAATCTTTTCTTGTCTTTGCCAATTTCTATAGTTATTTAATTAAGAATTACGCCAAAAAAATCACTTTTTTCTCTTCTCTTCTCAAAGAAGATATTCCTTTCACCTTCAATGAGGAAGCTCTTGGTCAGTTTCAATTACTCAAAGAAGCTTTCACCACTTCTCCTATCCTTTCCAAATTAAATCCTTCTCTACCTACTATTGTAGAGACTGATTCTTCTGATTATGTCTTGAGTTCCATACCAAGCCAGTTGAACAACTCAGGTGAGAACCCCATTGAGTTAGATAGTTGCAAGATTCTTCAAGCTGAACTATACTATGAGATTCATGACAAGGAGCTCCTTGGCATAGCTTGGTCTCTCAAGTTCTGAAGAGCATTTCTTATTTCTGTTTCAAATCCTTTTGGATACTTTAAAGACCACTCTTCTTTTCAGTATTTTCTTTCTTTTGAAGTTATTACTTGCCATCAGGCCCATTGGGCTGATTTTTTCTCTGAAATTCACTTTTCTACTTATTACTGCCCAGGAAAGCGGGCCTCTTTACCAGATTCCTTGTCACATCAGGATGACATGTACCCAGAGAAATGGGGGACTTCCTCATTCAAAACTCTCAGAATTTCCATCAAATTATTGAGAAAGCTTGAATTGCTCTCAAATCTGTGACTCAACTTCACAAATAATTATGGGAAGATAACAAATATAAAGAAATAATAAAGCAATAAGAAAGAGGTGAATCAGTTCCTTATTATTCTTTCTAATTTCAATCAAAATTGCTTAGGTTTAAAGATATAGTATTCATTCTAAACAAACAAGAACTCTAACTGGACATTCCTCCAAAGGTTCATGAATCACCATTGGATGGCCATCCTGCCCAAGAGAATACCATCCACCTCATCAAGAGGTATTTGTTTTGGCATTTCATGAATGAATTCCTTGAGGGCTATGTGTCTTCATGTTACAAATGTTCAATAAAAAAGAACATCCACCATAAGAAGTTTGGATTACTCAAACCTCTTCAAATTCCTCCGGTCCTTGAAATTCATTAGCAATGGACTTCTTTACTCAATTTCTATCTTCCAACTCTTATTAAATTTTAGTAGTTGTGGAAAGATTTTCAAAAATTGAAATATTCATACCTACCTATGTAGCAATCATATCCTTGGACTTAGCTAAAATCTTTATAAACCATGTCTTTTCCAAGCATGGACTTCCAGTCCATATTGTTAGTGGTAATGGTTCCTTATTTGTTTCATCATTATGGCCCAATTTATTTCAGAAACTCAAGATACCAAGATATCTCTCAACTTCCTTTCACCCTGAAACAGATGGAAAGACAGAGAGGGTAAATCAGACTCTAGAATTGTATCCTTGTATCTATATTAGCTACCATCAATATTACTGGCACACCTGGCTCCCTCAGGCTAAATTTTCCCAGAATAATTCAGAAAATTTGTCAACAAATCAATAACCATTTTCCACCATTTATGGAATAAATCCAAGTTTTGACTCAACTTATATTTCTCAAGAAGTTCCTTCTGGAAATTCATCAGCAAAAATCCAATAAGTACAAAAAATTTTCAAATAAAAATTAGAGTCCAAAATCGGGAGTTTTAAGAAGCATGAAGATAGAAATAGGTCAAACCCACCTGATTTCCAACCTTAGAGATGTTGTGGCTAGCCTCAAAGAGCATCAAGACTACCAGCCCCACCAAGAATATCTCAGAAAGATGTTTGGTATCCTTTGAAGTTCTTTGGAAGGTTGAAATCCATGCATATCCCCTCACGTTTGCTCAACAATTTAAGTAAGCTCACCCTGTCTTACATGTGTCCTTATTTCAACCTGTCAAGCATTCAGCTATCACAAATTGACATCAATTTTCACCACACTAGCTCTAGTGGAGGAGCAAGAAGAATGGTAAATGGCTCAGGTTCTGGAATCAAAACTAAAAAGAGGTAAATTTTTCTCTCTTGTATAGCTGAAAGTATTTAGTGAGGACCCATATATAACCACTTGGGAACCAACTTCAAACCTTACCAACTCACAACACCTTGTCAAAGATTTCTACCAATTGTATCATGACAAGTCTTGGCCAAATTCCCCAAGAGTCTGATTAATTGTTCCTGGTGGGTATTGGATCTGTAAAAGTAAGTTCCTCTCCTGTAATGCACCTTTTAGAGGGTATTCTAACAAATTCGTTGTAAGCATCACCTTGAACACTTTTTGAGCACTTCTCAATTCCTTTGGACAGATTCAGAAGGCCTTTCAAAAATGAGACCCTCAGCTTGAATCTTTTGGATGAAGAAATCAAAATGCTAATTTCTTTGATTTTGGGTTTTTATATTTTTATTCCAATCATGGTTTTTCATGTCATTATTTACATCAAGTTACCCTTTATGGTTCTTTGTGGGGAGTGGTAGTTATGAAAGTAAGTTCCATCTCCTGGTAAGAATATCTGAGGGTCCCTACTTCTTGTAAAACAGGACCTTGGCCACTCCATGAGCAACAAATGCTTGTTTTCCTCTTTAAGGAAAATAAGGGCCTGTTGGCCTGTGACTCAAAACCAAAGCACAAGCATTACAGCCAAATACCATAAAACAATGGTAAAGCCAATATACCGCCAAAACATGGATCTGAGCCAAAACAGCTCAAAAGGTATCAAATGAAAGAGGAAACCCACAAATTCCAAATACACAAGTCCAACCATCATAGGACAAGGAATAACAAAGTTATTCCTGCTCAAAGTTGTTGCTGAGCATAAACCTTATTTTTCACCTCTCATCTGAAATCCAGAGGAAGAGGCTTAACCCCATCACAGGGGTATTTATATTGAAGCTCTGAGTCAGGGTTATCCAATGGTCCTAGCCAAATTGAGCTAGCACCAGAAATACAGGAGGTATGGCCAAAATAAGGTCAAATAAGGGTGAATAAAATATTCACCTCTCATCTAGCTTCTACCGTTTTTGTGTGAGACACCTAAAGTGGGGTCTTTTGGGAAAGGGCACAATAAGGGCTATCTTATGGTACCATCCATTCCCCCATATCCCATCTAGAGCAAAAGTAATGGGGCAAAGAAGCTCCATACAGATTTTAAGCAAATTATACATATGTACAAAAACCTTGTACATGGCATAACTTTGCCATATTGAATTATAGCCATATGAAATGAGGTATCTTTGTGTAGGAAACATCCAGGGCTACACAATGAACCAACCTTTAGCTTGATATCTCAAAAACTGACAAAGTTATGACAGTTTCAAGGTCAAATTCTCACAGTTAGACCAATACAGCCTTACCATGGGATAATATTCCATAATTATGATTATGAGGTGTCAAACAGACAAAGAAGCATGTTTATAATTCAATACTTCAAATTTCATTCAATACTGGGGCCCCATGCAGGTTCTGTACAGCATTCTATGCATCATACACGTCAGAAGAGGGCTGTGTGGTCCCCAGATGAAAATTTTCACCCTGTATTGGTAAAAACTGCTCAGATGTGGTTTCAAAATCACATCTGAGCCCAATACAGGCTATACAGGCCTTGTGAAAACCACAAGCCAGTCCTTGGAAGTTAAAGATTATCACTTCCTCTACGTAGAAAGATCTAGAAGACTTTTTAACCCAAGTCTAGGATAAAAAGGTGCCTTTTCTCCACCAGAAAAGGTTTCCTCATCCTTCTCTTTAAATCCTACATAGTACAGCTGTCAAAAACAGTTATCCTATTTTAAAATAAACAGGTTAAAATTATAATATTCATTATTTTAGTAGTTATTATAGTAAACCAACTGATAATTGTTTCACCCAGGTCTTTCAACAGTACTTGCCAACACTATTCCTCAATAGGAAAGCCCTATACACCTCATCATCAAGCAACTTGTTTTTATCATCTTCACCATGTCACAGTCATAGTTAAAGGTTGTAATTAGTCTTATCTAGCTTCATCATAGACTCAGCCTGACAGGGCCAAAATCAAGCAACTCACTCCAAGAAGGACACCTCTCAGAATTTTTTTTTTACTTTTTTAAATTTATGTTTTATTTCTTTTAATTAATAGCAGCATAATCCCCTCCATTATCATGTATTTGGAGGTTCCAATTTCTTTTTTGTATTAGTATAGAGTAGGTATATAGGAAAACCCAAACACAAATAAGCTCAACAAGATGGTCAACTCTTCCCATTTCATTAAAAAAAGGCAGGCATTGCTTCTGAAGCAATCCCAGAAATAATTTTGCCATTTTGATAGACTATCATCTCTCTGCTATTTCTATAAAACCTCCTTGAAAGCCTAGCCACAGATTACTCAGCCTCCTTACCCATGCTTCAATCCTCTCTGGTAACCCTACCAGGCCAATTCTATATTCTTTGAAACACTTCAGCAGCTGTGTAAGTTAAAGGAAATCTTTCATCTCTATTATACTTGGAGGTGCTGGTAATGAGCTGCAATCTAGTGGGGGAAGGCATGGGTGATGGTATAGACTGAGGAACTGGGGATGGTCTCATTGGGGAAGCTAAGGCAGGTGTCCTAGAAGTGGATGGATTAGGTGAAGTTTGGTAAACAGAGGATGGTACAGTAGCAAGTCTGGTTTGACAGTTTCTGTTAGTACTGGGGATAACCTGATTATGTAATATTCTAGAAAGTGGATGAGAAGGTGTGAGCCTTTGAGATATGACCACATACCCAATAAGGTCACAAGAAAGACTCAGAATAATTATACCTTTAAGATAATTATACTAAAATTACTTAGAATAATTATACATTAAAAATAATTACTTCGAAAGTACAAAAATACCATAAATTGGTACAAAAATTGGTTTAACTTAAAAACCAATGAATCAACATGTGAAATAAATTATACCATTGGATTCCCCATGGTAAAATACACATATACCATTTTTATGGCATATCTGTAAAGTCAATATTTAATGAGTTATAAAGAATAATACCTTATAAAAACCTTAAATCCTTATTTATTTCAAGAACCAATGAAACAACATGTAAAATAAATTGTACCATTGGGTTCCCCATGAAAATTCACACATAAAACAATTAATGAGCTAATTTCCAAAGTTAATACTTAAGGAATTAACCTGAATATATGCACTTTTTTGGTCAACGCATATATTCAAGGATCATAGCTAATATCTCTTAAACTATAAAAGATAGAGTGATGAACCAAAAATAAAGTTACCACGTAATTACTGTAAGAACACAGATATGAACTTTATCTTACAATTTATAAACAAGGTTAAAACCTATGATGAAATATTGATAAAAATCAACAGAGCTGTTGACCACTTTGTTGTGAAAGTGGTCCAAACTTAAAATAAAGTACACAGTTGGATTCTACTAGCTCATTCGTGAAGAATGATGTAATTTTTATTATTAAATTCAGGGTATAACCCCCTGAAATCATGATTTGAAGTTTAAAATATTGAATTTCAACAAGAAAGATGAGTTACAAGAAAAATCATCAAAATTAGAGTTTTGATGATGTAATTAAAAGCTCTTGGAAGAATAATAACGGTATGTAAGGCTAGCAGAATTCACTCTCTGAATTGCTGTAGCGTGTAAAACTTAAAAGTTATTAAAGATCAAAGTTTGAGCTTAAATTGAGCAGTTATGATCACCTACTGTAACCTTAAATTAAGTTTAACAGTCATATGAGTGATAAAATTGGTGAATACTATTAGTTTATGATTAAAACTAATAAAATCCACGAAATTTGGGGTTCTTCCAAGCCTCTGATGTCATCAACTTTAGAGTTATAGTGATAACTCTAAATAATGGTGTAATAATGATGCAATATGGTTTGATCATGAAGTAATCATCTCCAAACCTTAAAATATTGATCAATTCCAGTGGATATGATCAGTACACGTCTACTAGAAGCCTGCTGGACTCTAGGAGGGAGGTTCTTACTATAAATAGAGCTCTTTTTACTCTATTTTCCCCTCAGACGCATCAAAAACATTAAATCAATTAAATCAAAGGTAATTTCTTTATTCTTTATATATAAAACTATTATATTATTAAAGACCAAAGACCACCTTGTTATAATCATCTATTTTGACGTGATTAAATCATTTATTTAATTGTTTTTGCTAAAAATCTCTCTAAAAACTCATTTCCACGTAAAAATCAAGAATATTAGTAATTTTTCTTTATTTTTATTGTAAATACAATTTGAAAAGGTTGTATTTATACTTTTTGGCGTAAAATAATACAAAATTATTATATTAAATGTTAAAAGTAGGTTATTTTCTCTTATTATAATAACTTTCTCTTTATTATTATTTTAATAATTCCTTAATTAATATAGATAGTATTTATATTAATTTATAACTTTAATATTGGTAATATTATTGTTATTAATTGTTTTTTATTAATAAAAAACAATTTTTTATGCCTTTATTATTTGTTTGTAACAATAATAAAGTGTTTTTAAATATATTAATTATTTTATATTAATATATTTATTATTATATTATTTTTTATAATATAAATTATATTATTATATTTTATTAATAATATAATTATATTTATGCCATAATTATAATAATTCTTTATTATTATAATCATTTTTTATCTTATTTATTTCATTTATAAGGACATTCATACTACAATAAGTAAAATATTAGTAATTTTTACTTATTGTTTCATAGTCAAACCTTACATTTGGGGGCCTGGCCGTGATATCTACTTAAAAGACCTTTAAAAAGATTCTAATTGGGTTTATCCAATAATAAATTATATTTATAATCATAAAATTATATAATAATTTTATATTTTATTGATTTTAAAAGCTATTGAGGAATTTGGAAAGCAATTGTACTGTCTTACACGTGGTTTTTTCACATCCTTAGACTTGCAAGAACTTTCTTTGAGTGACTCTAGTGATTAAAAAAGATATTCTATAAATTAAAAATAATTTTTATTATAATTTAATTTTATAAAGAATCATATTAATTTTTATTTTATTGCTTAAAAATAAAAATAAAAATATTGAAAAAAATTAAAAACTAATAAAAAAAGTTATTTTTATTCATTTTTATTCATTTCGGTATTCCTTTCAATTTTTTAAAAAAAAGATATAAAAGCAATTTCTACGTGGAAAATTGCCATATCTTGCCAAAAAATAAAATACTTCTTATAAAAAGACTTATATTTATTTGTCTTTTTTAGTGTTTGAGGATAACTCAACAGAAGATAACCGAACTACTGTTGAGAGATTGGTGGAAGAAACTTGTCAAAGTTCTCCAACACCAGCTATCACTAAAAGAAAGAAAGCTAAGAAATTAGACTTTCCAGGACCCACCATTCAAGACTCTGAGGGTGAGCACCTCTTTTATAATTGCCATAAAAAGAATTTCTATCCTAAAATACTTTTATTTTTTCTTAAATTATGACTACCAGAAGAGGTTCCCAATACTCCATCCAATCAGATGGAGCTGGACTCAGAGGTAGAACTGATCCCTCAAAAGGGAAAAGAAAGGGCAATATCCCCAGTGGAACAGAATCCACACAAGGAAGTGCCTTATCCCAAAGGCAAGTCCCAGAAATGTCCATGATATCTGAACCTGAATTGGAGTTAAGTATGAGTAACTCAAATAGGTACAAATCACATTCAGAGGGCTCAAATAGACATCTACATGAGCCAGTACAAGCAGTATTACACAGTGTACAAGGACAAAGATTGGGAAATGCTGCCTCAAATACACCAAGGAGTGATGAACTCCTGGCACATCCTGAAAAAGTTCCTCAAAGAGGAGGAGATAGTGAAATACTCCAATAGATGGAATCCACTGTCATCCAAACCTCAAATCAAAAGAAATCAAGGATTACCACACCAAAAAGAGGGAGGCAACCAAGGAAGAAGCCCCAGTAGCTTCTACCAGCAAGCCCCAAGCCAACCCACTTCCCCAAGAAGGGAAGAAGAACAAGAAAAAGAATTGGAGGAAACCATATTCCCCAAGATACAGGATCCCAAACTACCAAAAGGATGCCATGGACAGTGTTTTCAACATGGCCAGAACTTTGATGGAATTCAAAGACAAAGAGGAACAAAGAATGAGACAACCCCATTTCCCAAAGAAACAACCTTGTCTCCTGATGTTGTAAATACTTTAACAGAGCTTAAAATTAGTATTTTACCTCTTAAAGACATTAAAAACAGTTTATTATCTTTCCAAGAAATAAATAATAGCTTATCATCCTTAACCAAGCTTGTTGTACAAAATAAGAAAGAAATTGATAACATAAAATTTATGATTGAAAATAATAAACCAAAAGTATTAATTGACAATACTCAGAAATTAATACAAGGACAACAAGAGTTGTACAAATATATAAGTGATATCAAAGAAAAAACTTTCACAAGCAAATATGATGTGAGTATTGACAATCTTACATAAAAATTAAACAAATGAAGTATTTCTGTAGAAAAATTTGAAGAAAAGACTTCATCACACCAAAAATTACTTTTGGACCATGTTTAAAAAGGTGATGAAGCAAGAATGCATCTAAAAGATGATATTCAAAGTGAAATAAGGCTTATTACTGAAAAAATGGATAAAATGAATGAGGCTAATTTAAATATGCCAACGTTATCAACTCCATTTTCTCATATAAGAAGCCCTGTTAAAACAAAAGAGGAATTGACAAATCCTTTCATTACAGACTTGAGTCACCAAGAAAATAACCAAGTCTTAATGAAGGAAGCACCTCAGCTGAAAGGATGGCCAACATTCACAGGAGAAGGTGAATATGACCACATGTCATTTATTAAAACAATTGACATGTTACAAGAAGACTATGCCATACCAGATGAACTAATAACTGCAATATTACATTCATTGTTTAAAAAATCTGCAAAAAGATGGTATTATGGCATAAGACAAACAAATGGTAAAAATACCTGGTCTTGGTGGAAACAAGAAATAATCACCAAGTGGGCAAATGATGCCTGGAGGTATAAGATAGAAAATGCATTTGAAAATTCTTTCTTTGACCCAGAGAAAGATAAACCTTTAACTTGGTTCTTAAAACAAGCTGAAAGACTTAATTCATTGTACCCAGAAATGTCACAAAAAATGGTGCATATGAAAATACTCAAGAAATGTGGAGGAGAGCTAGAACATGCCCTAAGAAGCAGGTGTATAGAACCATGCTCCACAGAAGAGTACATTAATGCACTGGAAGACATAGTGACAAAAACAAAAATTGGCAGTACTTGGAAGAAATTGGACATTAAAAGCCCAAATGAACCATTTATCAAGAAAGATAAATCAAAAGAATCCTTCAAGCCCAGTACATCCAATAATAATGAGCAAAGGAAATGCCATAAATGTGGATTGATTGGTCACTTAGCCAATAATTGCCTAAAAAAGGCAAAAATCAATGAAATTGTGGAAACAGAAAGCCACAATGGCAAAGAGGAGGAATCTGACTCTGAAAAAGAAACAGAAGAATCAGAAACTTCTGAAAGTGATGAAATCAATATAATTGATGCAGAAATTAATAACATTGATATACTTTATGAAGTACTAGATGTCAACTCAAATTTACCACAAGTTGGAACATCTGACACAAACCTGGGAAATGTGCAAGATGCCAAAATGTATAGAACCAAACCTGCAAGAGGAATGGGATATACAGCTGGAAAATCAAGTATAAGTATTGTTATGGTTGATAACCAAGAAGGAAAAGTTAACTTAGATACAGGAGCATATTGCACCTGTGTTGGCAAAAGTTATTTAAAAACCATTGTCCCAGACTGGCAAGAAAAACTTATGCCAATACAAGGTGTCAAATTCAGTAGTGCAAGTGAAAGCATGAAGCCCCTTGGAATGATTGATTTAACACTAATTTTTCCTCACCCTTCACAATGTGTCAGAATTAAAGTGGAATTTGTGGTAATGGACAGCTGTACCAGTAATCACTTTATCCTGGGAAATGACTACTTATCAATCTATGGTATAGATATCTCTAACCAGAAGGATAGATATTTTACTATAGGAGACAATAAGAGACAGAAGTTTGGCTTCTTAAATAACAAAAAACAAATTACAGTTATTAAGAATGAAGAAAAGATTCCAGAAAAAGATCTTTTTATATCTGAACTTAAAAAGGCAGAATTCAATCAAGAATTAACAGATAGAATGAAAGAAAAATTAATTGACCTCTTATTTAAGTACAAAAATGCCTTTGCAACTGACAAAGAGCCACTAGGTGCTATAATTGGGCATGAAGTAGACATAATTCTTAATGTGGAAAAGCCTTACCCACCCTTACTAAGGAGACCAGCTTACCCAGCTAGTCCAAGAGTCAGAGAAGCCTTAGAGGTACACATTAAAGAATTAATGGACCTTGGAGTACTGAGAAAGGTAGACATAATGAACAGGTAGAAGTCACTACACCTGTCATTATAACTTGGCATAATGGAAAATCAAGGATGGTAGGAGACTTCAGAGCCCTGAACACCTATACCATTCCAGACAGATATCCAATACCTAGAATCCATGAGACATTGACCCAATTGTCACAAGCTAAGTTCATTACAGCTATGGATGCTCTTAAGGGATTTCATCAAAATTTTTTAACAGAAAATGCCAAGAAACTACTAAGAATAATAGTCCATTGTGGAATCTTTGAATACTTAAGAATGCCATTTGGCATAAAAAATGCACCTTCTCATTATCAAAGAATGATGATTACCATATTCCCTGAAGAATTATCAGAAGGATGGTTAATTATCTATATTGATGATATTATAGTCTGCTCAGAAACTTGGGAAAATCACCTTACAAGACTAGAAAGGGTACTACAGAAAATATTCCAAGTGAATATGAAAATTTCCTTGAAAAAGTGTCATTTTGCAGATAGTGAATTAAAAGCACTAGGACATGTTGTATCTGGACTCAGTCTAGGCATAGACAAAAATAAAGTAGCAGCAGTACTACTTAAACCAATGCCTCAAACCAAAAAATAAATGCAATCATTTCTAGGATTTGCTGGTTACTATAGACAGCATATAAAGGACTTTGCAAAAATTGCTAAATCCTTGTATAAGCTATGTGACCAACAAACAGTCTATGAAATGACAGAAGAAAGAGTCAACGCATATGAAGAATTGAAAAATTCCTTAACAAATGCCCCATTTCTTCTAATTCCAGATTGGAAACTACCCTTTAAACTTTACATTGATGCTTGTGGAGAAGGACTAGGTGCTGCACTTCACCAAACACAAATTATCAATGATAAACCAGTGGAAGGACCAATTTGTTTCATTTCAAGGCAGATAAAGCCAACAGAAGCAAGGTATGGAGCCAGCCAAATGGAATGCTTATGCTTAGTGTGGGCTTTAGAAAAACTGAATTATTATTTGGATGGCACAGTATTTGATTTAATCACAGACTGTAATGCTGTGAAATCACTATTAAATATGAAGACTCCAAATAGACATATGCTGCGATGGCAAATTGCTATCCAAGAATACAGAGAAAATATGACTATTGTTCATAAATCTGGTAATATCCATAAAAATGCAGATGGTCTTAGCAGATGGGCTCTAGCAAATACCCCTGACAATCCAGCATGGGTACCACAAGAAGAACACCATATAGAAGGAATATGTGTTACAGACATTGGCACAGAATTTTTTAACCAAGTTAAAGAAAGCTATAAGACAGACAAAAATTGCCATATTTTAAGCCAACTTCTAATGAAAGACTGCAAAGACCCATCACTTTCATCAAAACTAGATGAAACATGGAAAAAGGCATATGATGAAGGAAGATTCCACCTCCTTGATGGAATCCTCTACCATAGAACAAAACACACATGTGTTATGAACTTAACAGATAGAACACTAATAAACACTATTTTACATGAGTGTCATGATAGTGTTGTATCTGGACATCTCTCAAAAGATAGGACACTAGAGAGAGTGAAAACCTGCTCTTCGTGGCCAAATTGGAAGAAAGATGTTGCAGAGTACTTCCAGACCTGTGACAGATGCCAAAAAGCCAACAGAGCCACAGGAAAGAAATTTGGAATGATGATCCAAATCCAAGAACCAAAATCCCCATGGGAAATAGTTCACATGGATTGGGTAACACCATTACCTCCAGGAGGAGACAGGAGTTATAATGCATGCCTAGTGTTAGTTGACAGGTACAGTAAAACTCCCATTTTCTTACCATGTCACAAAGATGACACAGCTATGGACACAGCCATAATGATATGGAATAAAGCTATTAGCCATACAGGCTTATTCCAGAATATTATCAGTGACAGAGACACAAAGTTCACTTCAACATTATGGACAAATCTCCATAACTTATTTGGGACAAAGCTATCATTCTCAACAGCTTACCATCCCCAAACTGATGGTTTAGCAGAAAGAATGATACAGACCTTAGAGGACATGATCAGAAGATTCTGTGCTTATGGGCTAGAATTCAAAGATTCTGATGGTTTTACCCATGATTGGTGTACACTAATACCAGCTCTTGAACTAGCATATAAGACATCAATCCATTCTTCTACTGGCAAAACACCAGCAATGCTAGAAAAATGTTGATATCCAAGACTTCCTTATGACACCCTCAAAAAGGACTTGGTGGATATACATCCAACAGTAAGCAGCTTTAAAATAATGCTTGACAAGGGAAGACACCATGCAAACAGATGTATGCAAGATTCTTTCAAATATGCAAAAGAAAGATGGGATAAAAGTCATAAGCCACCTGATTTCAAAATAGGAGACTTGGTTCTAGTATCAACCCTTAATTTCAATAACATAAAAGGCCCAAAGAAATTGAAAGATTCCTTTGCAGGACCATTTATGATAAAAGCACTTCATGGACCCAATGCTGTGCAATTGGAACTCACAGGTGAACTAATGAACAAACACCCAACTTTCCCTGTAAGTCTAATAAAACCTTACAGCTCAAGTGACAAGGACTTATTTCCACTAAGAAGTAAACCCCCACTTGAAATTCCCCCCTTGGAAGAAGGAGAGGAAAATAAAATAGCAAAAGTCCTTAAAGAAAGAAGGACAAGAAACAAAATAGAAAGGGAATACCTTGTAAGGTATAGAAATTCAACTCAAGAAGATGAATGGCTACTTGAGAAAGATATAACAAATGCTGATAAACTACTAAGAAGGTTCAGATATGAAAAAAAACCTGAAAAATAGAAAAGTTAAGCATTATTGAGCTTCAAGACTAACAAAGTCTATTGAAGAGGTAGGACAGTGGATGATACCCTAATTACACATATCAGATTGTGGTACAATCTTTTTTGGTGGTAGGGAATGTGAGCCTTTGAGATATGACCACATACCCAATAAGGTCACAAGAAAGACTCAGAATAATTATACCTTTAAGATAATTATACTAAAATTACTTAGAATAATTATACATTAAAAATAATTACTTCAAAAGTACAAAAATACCATAAATTGGTACAAAAATTGGTTTAACTTAAATCCCAATGAATCAAAATGTGAAATGAATTATACCATTGGATTCCCCATGGTAAAATACACATATACCATTTTTATGGCATATCTGTAAAGTCAATATTTAATGAGTTATAAAGAATAATACCTTATAAAAACCTTAAATCCTTATTTATTTCAAGAACCAGTGAAACAACATGTAAAATAAATTGTACCATTGGGTTCCCCATGAAAATTCACACATAAAACAATTAATGAGCTAATTTCCAAAGTTAATACTTAAGGAATTAACCTGAATATATGCACTTTTTTGGTCAACGCATATATTCAAGGATCATAGCTAATATCTCTTAAACTATAAAAGATAGAGTGATGAACCAAAAATAAAGTTACCATGTAACTACTGTAAGAACACAGATATGATCTTTATATTACAATTCATAAAAAAGGTAAAACTTATGATGAAATATTGATAAAAATCAACAGAGCTGTTGACCACTTTGTTGTGAAAGTGGTCCAAACTTAAAATAAAGTACACAGTTGGATTCTACTAGCTCATTCGTGAAGAATGATGTAATTTTTATTATTAAATTCAGGGTATAACCCCCTGAAATCATGATTTGAAGTTTAAAATATTGAATTTCGACAAGAAAGATGAGTTACAAGAAAAATCATCAAAATTAGAGTTTTGATGATGTAATTGAAAGCTCTTGGAAGAATAATAAAGTTATGTCAGGCTAGCAGAATTAACTCTCTGAATTGCTGTAGCGTGTAAAACTTAAAAGTTATTAAAGATCAAAGTTTGAGCTTAAATTGAGCAGTTATGATCACCTACTGTAACCTTAAATCAAGTTTAACAGTCATATGAGTGATACAATTGGTGAAAACTATTAGTTTATGATTATGTCACAGGGGCTCTTCTAAAATGAAGAGGGCCTGGCACTCAGTGAACAGACTTACTTATGGAGGGCTCAGAAGAAAATACTCAAATGATAAGAGTAATGGAGTAAGAGGATAAATTCCTAGTCATAAAATAATAAGCATAAAAGATAAGAGAGACAAAACAAAAGCAATAATAAAGAGCCAACCACAAATAATCCTGAGTCACTGTTTCAACCTGTTCAGAAAAGAGAAAAGGAATTAATAAGGATATGGCCACCAGGACTCTACTGAACAGGTGAGGGAAGGCTAAGACTAACTTAATAAGTAATAAAATAATATTCCAAAAGTGAGAATAAAATAATATTAAATAATAAATCAACTATTTTAATTAACTGGGGGAAAAACCCCCAGGTGGGTGAAGAGGGGCTGGTATATGTGAGAAATGCCAGCCTTGGAGTTTGAGTGTTGAGATACTTGCCTGTATGCTGGAAGAAGTTGGATGTGGGATTGAATCCTGTATTGGTGAATCCAATACAGGTGATACATTCAATACAGGTATTTGCGCCTGTATTGATGACAGGCCTGTATTTGGTGAATCCTGTATTTGAGTCTTGCCTGTATGGAACTGTATTGAGGTATGAAAACTGTATTGGGTGAATTATTGAATGAAACCCTCTTGCTGATTGGGCTCTGAAGGGTATCCATGATATAATGATTTGCTGATGATGATTGGAAATGCCCCTGCCTCCTTGGCTGTGACAGATTAAAACTAATAAAATCCACAAAATTTGGGGTTCTGCCAAGCCTCTGATGTCATCAACGTTAGAGTTATAGTGATAACTCTAAATAATGGTGTAATAATGATGCAATATGGTTTGATCATGATGTAATCATCTCCAAACCTTAAAATATTGATCAATTCCAGTGGATATGATCAGTACACGTCTACTAGAAGCCTGCTGGACTCTAGGAGGGAGGTATTTACTTTAAATAGAGCTCTTTTTACTCTATTTTCCCCTCAGACGCATCAAAAACATTAAATCAATTAAATCAAAGGTAATTTCTTTATTCTTTATATATAAAACTATTATATTATTAAAGACCAAAGACCACTTTGCTATAATCATCTATTTTGACGTGATTAAATCATTTATTTAATTGTTTTTGCTAAAAATCTCTCTAAAAACTCATTTCCACGTAAAAATCAAGAATATTAGTAATTTTTCTTTATTTTTATTTTAAATACAATTTGAAAGGGTGTATTTATATTTTTTGGCGTAAAATATTACAAAATTATTATATTAAGTGTTAAAAGTAGGTTATTTTCTCTTATTATAATAACTTTCTCTTTATTATTATTTTAATAATTCCTTAATTAATATAAATAGTATTTATATTAATTTATAACTTTAATATTGGTAATATTATTGTTATTAATTGTTTTTTATTAATAAAAAACAATTTTTTATGCCTTTATTATTTGTTTGTAACAATAATAAAGTGCTTTTAAATATATTAATATATTTATTATTATATTATATTCTATAATATAAATTATATTATTATATTTTATTAATAGTATAATTATTTTTACGCCATACTTATAATGATTCTTTATTATTATAATTATTTCTTATCTTATTTATTTCATTTATAAGGACATTCAGAGTACAATATGTAAAATATTAGTAATTTTTACTTATTGTTTCATAGTCAAACCTTACAGAAGGGGAGTATTTTTTTAGATGGCCAATGTTTTGATTCACAAATTAAACTTCTTGACCATCAAGTTCATCACTTCCTTTATCATTGGTATTTATTGAAAATTCAGAAATCCTTCTAATCCTCTTCACTACTCCTTGGCTGTTGATCCTGGAGATGGTAACCTCTGAGATAGAGTAAATTGGCCTCCTGCTGGTGGGAATAGCCTCTCCAATATTGGTCACTAATTGAACATCTCATTTCCTTGATCCATTCACCAACTCAAAACATTTATAAAAGTCAATTCAAGAATCTCAACACACTCACACTCAGGTTGACCTGAAGTACCTTCAGGGGAGCCTCAGGGACTCTGGACACCTTCCCATATGGCCCATCCTTCCTGCTCTTGAAGAATCTTCTCACAGTTGAAATTGGTATTCCTTGATGTTGGCAATGTTTCTTTCCAACATAGAAATAGTGACACTTGAGAGACCTTGGATAGAAGGGTTAAAAGCAAGATTTACCTCTCTTCAAGCACTCAGTACAGGCAGGTTCCAAACCTTCAACCAACATATAGCCATCATAGACTTGGGAAAGATGAAAACAGCCAGAAGCCATTCACCAAGGTGAGCTCAATCAACTTTAAATTCCAGACCCATGAATAACAGAAGGTGGTGGTGCAGAAGGGGGAGATTCAGCAATTGTAGTCAGCTTTGAGCTAATTTTGAGAGTCAAATCAGTCAGAAAAAAGTTCAAGAAATTGCCAGGAGTCAGAAGGATTCTCCTCCATAACAGCTATTATGGCCCCATCAAGTCCTCAACCTTGGTAGAAGGTCCCCTGTTTTGGCCCTGGGCATCTCCCATGAGGTAAAACCCCATTTTTGGGCTCTCAGACCCTTTAAAACCCACCAAAATTGTGTGCAGGGGTCTTTTTATAACCCCTACAGACCACAGTGTCTAGGTCCCAGCCTATCAACCACATATTTCAGGCTGTGGACTGTAAAAACCCAAAATTACTGAAATGTCTTAGAGCTCATGGAAGCCAGGAGGAAGTACCTTGGCCAAATGGCCATAAACCTCATTGAGGGTAATTCTTTCAGCATTGTGGTTACAACACCCCTGAGCATCAATACTTCAAAAAGGGAGATTTTCTCAAATTTCCTCATGTTTTGGCCCCTCATTCAGTAAAATGACATTGATATGGTCATTTGGCATCAAGCTTGGAGTTCAACACAAATACAGAATCGTTTTTTGGGATATTTTCCAAGGAAAGTATTAATAATACCAATTTGAAAAATAAGTTACTGGACACAAACCCATTTACCCAAAGGGAGAAAAAACTTACTATTATGAAGGGATGAAGGGTTATGAAATAAAATAATGAAAAAAAGAGTTAAGAGAGACGATTTTCAGTATAATGATAAAGAGTAAACAAATTTAAAATTTAAAGAATTTAGATCAAATTTGGGGATAAATGGATGACACTCATGAGTGGGGTATATTATGGTGTTCAAGAGCCCACCAGCTTCAAGAGGGGGATACTGTCACAGCCATCATCAGGATTAAAGGTTGTTTCAACCTCATACCCACTCAAACTAAGCAAATCACAAATCATTTTCTGTTTATGAATATCCAGTTTTGGCAATCTTCATATAAGACACTTATATAGCTGGATTCAGCAATAAAGCCTGTCACCACTTGTGCAGGATACATTCACAAGCTTGAAACTATATGATCACCCAAATTCACCACACCTCTTTTACAGACCCTGTACATCCATACAAGCTTTTTATCATACAAATTAATTGAATCAAGTAATCTCTCAAGAGAATTCACTCTTTAAATCAGAGCCAGTGGGTTCACACATATACCAGCCCGTCTTCTTCCCTCTGGGTACTTTTTTCCAGTTAATTAATATATTGGATTTATTATTCAATAGATATGTTATTTTGATTTAATTGGAGAATTCCACTTATAATTATCCAGTCAGTCTTTTCATCTTTTCTCACTTTCACAACCACAAAGAATGACCCTCCTCAGTTGGTGTGGTGGCTATCCCAGCCTGAAACCAAGTTGGGGCGAATTGGCTACACCATATCTTTCATGGCAAATTGGCCCCCTCTGGTGCTTTATTTCCTGTTGGGTCATAACACATATCCCCAGGCCATATCCTGCCATCATTGGCCTCCCTGGCCAACTTCCACCTCACCAACCCCCAGGCCATTCTCCTTGTTTCTAGGCCTGGGGGTCCTTTTAGTCTTCCAGGGGCCTAAGGCCCCTCTAGACACCGCCAGGGCCCTTGGCCCAACCCCATATATTAGTGGAGTTTGGGCCATTTAGGCCCCTACAGCCTCTATGGCATGTGGGCCCACCTGAGCCAGTTTTTCGCAATGGACCCCAATCCACCAATTTTGGCCAAGAACCCAAAGGACCCATTTTCCAACCAAGGACCACCTGTGGCCCAGTTTTCAACCATGGCCTCTGGTAACCCCCAGAGGCCACTCTTCCCCTCAGCTCAAGGGGAAGATTTGCCATTCCTCCATGCAGGAGTGGTGCATATATGGTATTATATACCATTATCCACCATTTTTGCTCAGCAATCCAATGGTGATGTTTTCAGGACCCAATCCCATGATTCCAAATCAAGGTCCCAAAATCAATCACCAATTTTGAAGGAGGACCTTTCAGATAATCAGTCTGGCAATCCATGGCAGCTATCAGAAGACCTTTCCAGGACCCCAACCACCTGGCCCTGCAGGAGTTGGGTTGGCAATTCTTCCAGGATTATTCCAAGGGCCATTCTCAGAGCATCATTTAATCCGTTGTCAAGGCCCCAAGTACTTCAATACTCCTTGAACAACTCAATTGGCCCATACAGGCAGCAATCATTCAACCTGTATGTCCTTGGCCCAATCTGGCCAATTCATATTCCACTGTCGGAAATCAATCACACAGTTCAACTTCAAAGATGGCCAGGACTTTATTGGCCCAATTCAGACAATACAGCCAGTGACTCACCTTCAATGATCAGTCTTTCAACTTTTCACATATACTGGCCACCTTTCATCACCTGGGGACTTTTCCCCCAGTTAATTAATATACTGGATTTATTTTTATCATTATTTTCTTTACCATATTAAAATAAATACTGATAATGTTAAGTCATTCATTCAGCACTTCTATCTTTTCTTTCTTTTCCTGTCAGTGGATATGGGTGGTCATATCCTTTACTACTTCCATTATTCTTTCTGACAGGTTGAAACAGTGAATTGAGGATTCATTTGGTTGGCTTCTTGGCTTTTGGTGTCTTTATTATCTTGGCAATTGGCTTCCCCTTTTTCTCTTTATCCTTTGGCATACTTGTCTTATCTTTTATCCTTCTTTAGAGAAATATATTCTTTCATTCTTTTATTCCTTTGGAGCCCTCCAGGTGAGTTCTTGATTCCTGAGTGCCAGTCCACTCCTGCTTCCATAAGAGCCCCTGTGAAATTATATTAATTAACTCATAATTTCTTTTCATTTCATTCATTCTTATATTTTAATTCATTCATTCCATTGAAATTATGACTCTTTAATGTTTTATGAACTTTATGATTCTTCATCACCTCTCAATTTTCTCTCATTCATTCTTCATTTTGAAAATTGAAAGCTGACCCAATTTTTCTTTCTGTTTTCTCTTCAAAATCTTATTTCAAATCATCAATTTCATTTCCTTGTTAATTCAGGTGTAATCTCATTTTCACTTGATTTTCAAATTTTTCATCAAAATTCATTCAGACACACTCTTCACATCAAGATACATTTTGACTTATTCATCAAGAATTATTGATTTGAAGAAGATTTGACTTAATTTGATTTGCTTGATTAATTTGACATAAATTGATATTTACCTCAAGAAATGTTGATTGACCTGAAGATCTCATTGATTTGCTGATTTTTGACATCAAGAATTTTGACTTAAATTGATTTTTCTTCAAGAATTTCTTTGATTGATTGATTGATTCTGCAAGATTTGATTCTGATTTATTTGACATATTGATTCATTGAATTCAAGTTTTCATTTGATATTCAATTGATTGATCTACCTGAAGATGTCATTTTTCATTTATTGATTTTATTCAAGATTTTGATCTTGACTCTTGACTTCAAGCTTTATTTCAAATTGCCTCAAGTCTTCATCTTCAATCTTGATTATTGTTCATTTTATTTCATTCTCATCCTGAAGTAATTCCTGTCCAACATTCACCTCCTGAAAGACAAACCAGATCTCAGGCCAGAACTCAAGCTGTTCTTACTCCAACTCCAAGAGTTCCTCTTAATGGAACCACAGACGTTCCTCAACTGAGGGCCCAATCGGATAGAGGACCCCATATGGAAGGAGCAGCACCATCCAGGAAGGAAGGAAGAGGGCCAAGAAGATCAAGCTCATTCTCAGTAGTAGTTGGTGGATTCCCAGGAACTTCAAGGACCATTTTCAAGGGTCCAGGTGAAGATGGTGAAGAGGAGGAGGAGAATTCTGTGGAAGAGGAAGAGTCTGATGGTAATGAAGGTTCTCCTGCTCCTATAGGGTACCCCAATGTACTGGAGGACAAACTCTAGCCCAGTCTGAACCATCTTCATTGGTCATTATGCAGCAGATGACTCAGACTATGGCCAATCTTCAAGCAGCTTCATTTTCTGATTCATCAAGACCACCAGCCTTCAGGACTCCATCTATGAAGGCACCAGACTGCTTTGATGGTACTCAACCCTTCAAAGTCAGAAGCTTTATTCAGTCTTGTCAATTAATCTTTCATAATGATCTGGTGAATTTCTCTCAATACAGAAAGAAAGTTCTCTATTCCACTTCATTTCTTATTGGCAGGGCTGCAAAATGGATTGAACCTTATCTTTCCAGTCTCACTAATCAAGACCCAAGATACCTTCTCAATTCTTGGAAATTATTTGAATATCAACTCTTTACTTTATTTGGGGACCCAAATGAAGTCAGAAAAGCTGAGGAAGAGTTGGATTCCTTAAGAATGAAAGAAGGTGGGCATGTATCTTTATACATTGCTGATTTTGAAAGTTTGGTCTCAAGAATTGGAGATTGGGGTGAAGGGGCTCTCATTCATCATTTCAGGAAGGGATTGCCATCCAGGATTTTGGATCAATTGGCCTCCCATCCTTCAATAATATATTCTCTTTAAGACTTAATGGACATTACCCTGGAGCTTGATACCAGGTACCATGATAGGCAAAAGGAGAAGAGTCATTATCAAGAGAAGAAGCCTGAAGCCTCAAAGTGGATTTCTTCTCATCCTCAAAATTCTTAAAGCTCAAGTCATAAGAAGAAGAAGAATTTTCAGAAGATGGACATTACCCATTCTTCTTTACTGAATAAAGAATTCAAGTTAATGAATTCTGAAAAAGAAAGAAGAATCAAGGAGGGTCAATGTACCTATTGTGGTGGGAAGAATAGTCTTGAGTCCTGTTTCAAAAGGCCTCAAAACAAGCTTACCCAACCGTCAGGCAATTTTCCCAGCCAGGGAAAAGCCTGAGTGAAGATCATGTTGTGTTCAATGGTCTTTACTGTTTTCCATCCAGAGCAAAATTGTGCATTCTGAATACTGGTGTCAAGAATTTGCTTCAATTCTTTGTTTTTGCTTCTGTTTCTGATGTTTTTTACAGTATTCTCATTGATTCTGGTGCTACCAACTCATTTATTGAAAAGCAGTTTTTTCACAAGTATTCCTTGACTACGTCAGAACTTCCAAAGAAGATTCCTCTTATTGTTTTGGACTCCTCTGAGTCCCCTTCCTTATTTGTGACTCACAATACTGAATATATGGTTGAGCTTCCTTCATTCCCAAGCTTTGAATGGGATTTTTTACTCATTGATACTCCCAAGGGAGAAGACCTCATATTGGCCTTTCACTTTCTCAATAATTTTAATCCTTCTATTGATTGGATTCAAGGGCTGATCACCTTTAATGCTGATCAAAAGGACTATTATGATCCTTCAAATTCTTTCAGTAATGACCTTTCTTCTGCAAAATCATGTGCAGCTCTGGTTGGTGATTCTAGAACACCATCATTTCCATCTTCTGTCCATATTCCTTCCCTTATTTCCCATCCGTCATTACTACCTTATAGAGATGAAGTCTTCAAAGAGATTCAAGATGTTGGAGAAGATAATTCTGTATCTTCAATTCATCTCTTCTTTGGGAATATATACCTTCCTCCTTCATCTTAGCATGACCCCCCGGAAGAGTTGTGGGATGAAGAGGAAGAGCCAGAAGAAATAGAAACCATGATGAAGGTTGTTCCTTCTGTTTATCACCAGTACTTGGATGTATTCTCCAAGGTGAAAGCAGACACCACGCCTGTGATCATCATATCAAGCTGGAGGGGTCTCTACCTCCAGTTGGGGTGATCTACTCTTTATCAGAACAAGATACAGATACACTCAGGGCCTACATTTCAGAGAATGTAGAGAAAGGTTTTATCCGGCCAAGCTCCTCCTCAACAGGAGAACCTGTCCTCTTTGTTAGAAAGAACGATGGTGGTCTCCATTTGTGTGTTGATTACCGCAAACTCAATGCTGTGACTAGGAAGAACAATTATCCTGTTCCTCCTATGAATCAGCATCTCAATGTTTTCAATGGTTCTTCTATCTTCTCCCAGGTTTATTTGCGTGGTGCATATAACCTGCTCAGAATCAAGGAGGGTGATGAACATTTGACATGCTTCAGAACTAAATATCGCAGTTTTGAGTACTTGGTTATGCCATTTGGGATCACCAATGCTCCTGCCTCTTTTAAAACTTTTGTCAATGATATGTTCCAACATCTTCTTGATTTTTATGTTGTGGTTTATTTGGATGACATTATGGTCTTTTCCAAATCTGAGGAGGAAAATTTCACTCATGTGTCCACTGTTCTTTCCAGACTCAGAGCCAATACCTTTTTGCTAAGGCCTCCAAGTGCCTATTCCATGTTTCTAGTGTGGAATAATTGGGTTATTTTGTTTCTTCTGAAGGCCTCAAGATGGACCAAGAAAAAGTCCAGCAAATTCTCAATTGGCCACCTCCAATAACCCTCAAAGCTCTTCCATCCTTCCTTGGCTTCACCAACTTTTACCGCCGTTTCATAAAGAATGTTTCCAAAAAATCAGTTCACTCACCAGTTTCCTCAAGAAAGATTTCTGTTTTCCCCTCAATGAGTAAGCTCTTAGTCAGTTTCACCAACTCAAAGAGGCTTTCACCACTGCTCCAATCCTTCTCTACCCACTGTTGTAGAGACCAATGCATCCAATTATTCCTTGGGTGCTGTACTGAGTCAGGTCTCTGACTCAGGAAAGCATCCCATTGCATTCAACAGCCACAAGCGTATTTTAGCAGAGCTCAACTATGAGATTCATGACAAGGAACTCCTTTGCATAGTCTGGGATCTCAAGGGCTGGAGGGCTTTTCTTCTCTCTCTTTCCTCACCTTTTGAAGCTTTCGCCAATCATTCTTCTCTACACTACTTTATTTCTTCCAAAGTACTCACTCGCTGTCAAGCCCACTGAGCTTAATTTCTTTCTGAATTGCACTTTTCAATCACTTACTGCCCTGGCCACCTAGCTACTCTTCCGTATACCTTATCACATTGGGACGACGTTTATCCTGAGAGGGGGGAGGATTTCATCAGCAAGAATCCAATGAACTTTCAACAGCTCATCAAGCAGGATTAAGTCCAACCTTCAAGATATTTCACAGTCAAGGTGAAATCCTTTTCAGATTTGATTGGGTCAATTCAGAAGACTCTATGGCAAGATTCTCAGTACCAAAGTATTCTTCAAGATTTGGGTAAAAGTAGATCTGTTCAAGATTACTCTCTTGATTCCTCTTGCCAACTTCTCTTATGCAAAGATCAGGTGGTGGTCCCAAATGACTCCACAATTCAACTCAGCATTATACAAAAGCGTCATGACTCTCCTCTAGCTGGACACCCTGGCCAAGAGAAGACTCTCAAACTTGTCAAGCAGGATTTCCACTGGTCCGGAATGACTCAATTCATCAAGGATTATGTCTCATCCTGTCAACAGTGTTCAAGAAACAAGAAGTTTGGACTCCTCCAACCTCTTCCAATTCCAAATGGTCCTTGAATTTGTCTTTCAATGGACTTCATCACTCAACTGCCACTGTCCAATTCCTTTGATTCAATTCTGGTCATAGTGGACAGATTCTCAAAAATGGCAGTTTTGATTCCAACAATGTCTACAATCACTTCATTTGATTTGGCCCATTTATTCATCAAGAATATCTTTTCAAGAATTTTATGTGATAGAGGTTCACTTTTTTTTGTTCCTTTTGGACCAATCTTTGTCAGCAGCTCAATATTTCAAGAGCTCTGTCAACTGCTTACCATCCAGAAACTGATGGACAGACAGAGAGGGTAAATCAGATACTAGCGCAGTACTTTTGGATGTATTTCAGTTATCATCAAGATGATTGGAACACCTGGCTCCCTCTGGCTGAATTTGCCTACAATAAGTCTGATCACTCTTCAACAAAACAATCCCTGTTTTGTACCATTTATGGAAGAGATCCACAGTTTGACTCAGCTCACATCACTCAAGATAATCCTGCTGGAAAGCTATCAAAAAAATTCAATCAGTACAGCAAGATTTCAAGAGAGAACTTGAAGTTGCCATAAACAGGTTTAAGAGGTATGCAGATAAAAGTAGAGCAAGTCCACCTGTTTTCAATCCTGGTGACATGGTATGGCTTTCTTCCAAGAAAATCAAATCCACCACACCCACCAAGAAACTGTCTGAAAGATGGTTGGGTCCTTTTCCAATCCTGAAGAAAATCAGCACTAATGCCCAACACCTCAAGCTTCCATCTCAATGGAAATCCATCCACCCAGTCTTCCATATTTCCCTCCTTGAACCAGTCAAGACATCAGCTATCCCAAATCAGAATCAAGAGCCCCCTCCTCCAATCATCATTGAAGAAGAAGAGGAATAGGAAGTCTCTCAAATACTGGATTCAAAGCTCAAGAGAAGAAGATTATGGTATCTAGTGGAATGGAAAGGTTTCAGTCAAGACCCAGAAAGATCCACTTGGGAACCAGCCAAAAACCTGAAGAATTGTCCTGAACTTGTCAAAGATTTCCATTCTTTGTATCCTGACAAGCCAGGACCCAATTCTTCAAAAGCTTGATCTTTTATGGTGCTTGGTGGAGAGAGTAATTACCAAAAGTAAGTCTCACTCGTGTTATGCACCTTTAGGGGTATTCTACTCTTCTCTGTTGTATGCATCACCTTGGCCACTCTGTGAGCACTTTGCAATTTTGGACACAGGCTTCTGGCCTGGCCTTTGATATCAATTACAAATTTATGGCCATTTCCACTTAGGCAAACAGACTATTCATTTTCTTAAATTCTTCCCAAGTCTTTCCAATTACAATTCATTCCTTCAGAAAATTTATTCCCTTTTTTATGGCACTGGCAGGAGTAGTAACTACCAAACATAAGTTCCTCTCCTGGTGTGCACTTCCCTGAGGGGTCTACAATCTTTCAAAACATCAACTTGGCCACTCTGTGAGCACCTGGCATCAAATTCTGTTTTGCAGGTCCTTGGCCACTCTCAAATCAACTGTCAAAGACGTGATGAAGATTGAGATCCCTGTCAAGAAACCTTTTCTTTTCTTTCATCCTTCTTTCCCTTATATTTCTTAAATTTCTTTTCTTATAATCCATCATGCCAATATCAATTTTTTCAACACCTTCAAAACCCAAAGTCAAGAGAAGACCAAGTCAACCTCCCTTTATATGCCAACATCCTTATCAGTTTGAAAATTTTTCTTTTCAAGATTCAATACCTCTGGAATCCCTACTTCCAATCCGTCTCCACAACCTCAATAGGCTTTTACCTTATCTTGGTGCTCAGGAGCTCACCATTCAACGTACGGGGTACTGTCACAACCACAAAGAGTGACCCTCCTCAGTTGGTGTTGCGGCAATCCCAGCCTGAAACAAAGTTGGGCCCAATTGGCCACACCATATCTTTTATGGCCAATTGTACCCCTCTGGTGCTTCATGGACTTTTGGGTCATAAGACCTATCCCCTGGCCTCCCTGGCAAACTTCCACCTCACCAACCCCCAGGCCATTATCCTTGTTTCTAAGCCTGGGGGTCCTTTTAGTCTTCTGGGGGCCTAAGGCCCCTCTAGCCACCACCAGGACCCTTGGGCCAACCCCTTATATTAGTAGTGTTTAGGCCTAAAAGGCCTTTTTGGGCCATTTAGGCCCCTACGGCCTCTATGGCCCGTGGTCCCTTTAGACCCCTTCTGGCCTAATCCAATGAGGCCAAAGAGGGGCATCCCACTAGCCCCCAAACCACAAGTGGGCCCACCTGAGCCAGTTATTGGCCATGGACCCCAATCCACCGATTTTGGCCAAGAACCCAAAGGACCACATGTGGCCCAGCTTTCAGCCATGGCCTCTGGTAACCCCCAGAGGCCACCAGCTCAGCTCAAATTCACTCTTCCCCTCAGCTCAAGGGGAAGATTTTCCACTCCTCCATGCAGGAGTGGTGCATATATGGTATTATATACCATTATGCACCATTTTTGCTCAGCAATCAAATGGTGACGCTTTCAGGACCCAATCCCATGATTCCAAATCAAGGTCCCAAAATCCATCACCAATTTCAAAGGAGGACTTTTCAGCTCATAAGTCTGGCAATCCATGGCAGCTATCAGAAGATCTTTCCAGGACCCCAACCACCTGGCCCTGCAGGAGTTGGGTTGGAAATTCTTTCAGGATTATTCCAAGGGCCATTCTCAGAGGTTATTCATCATTCAATCAGTTTTCAAGGCAGCAAGTACCTCAATACTCCTTGGAGAACTCAATTGGCCCATACAGGCAGAAATGATTCAACTTGTATGTCCTTGGCCCAATTGGGCCAATTCATATTCCACTGTCGGAAATCAATCACACAGTTCAATTTCAAAGATGGCCGGGACTGTATTGGCCCAATTCAGATAATACAGCCAGTGACTCACTTTCCATGATCAGTCTTTCAACCTTTCACATATACTGGCCACCTTTCATCACCTGGGGACTTTTTCCCCAGTTACTTAATATACTGGATTTATTTTTATCATTATTTTCTTTACCTTATTAAAGTAAATACTGATAATCTTAAGTCAGTCATTCAGAACTTTTATCTTTTCTTTCTTTGCCTGTCAGTGGATATTGGTGGTCATATCCTTTACTAATTCTATCATTCTTTCTGACAGGTTGAAACAGTGAATTGAGGATTCATTTGGTTGGCTTCTTGGCTTTTGGCGTCTTTATTATCTTAGCCATTGGCTTCCCCTTTTTCTCTTTATCTTTTGGCATACTTGTCTTATCTCTTATCCTTCTTTAGAGAAATATATTCTTTTATTCTTTTACTCCTTTGGAGCCCTCCAAGTGAGCTCTTGATTCCTGAGTTCCAGGCCACTCTTGCTTCTATAAGAGCCCCTTCGACACTCACCTGTTAAGCAGGGTTGTGGTGGCTATATCCTTATTAACCCCTCTCTTTCCTTCTTACAGTTTGAAACAGTGGACTTGGTCTTGTTTGTGGTTGGCTCCTCTATTCTTTACTTCTTATCATTTTTTCCTGTTTTCTTATTCTTTTCTTATTGGCAATTTTATCTCATTTACACTATTTAAGTGTTTACTCCTATCCATTCTTAGCCATCTGAAAGTGAGTCCCAGCTTACTAGGTGACAGGCAGTCTTCACTTAGAAGAGCCCCTGTGACATTCCCTAAACCACAGTTAAATGAGAGAACAACATCAAGAACATATATTTCAGGTCTCAGTCCCAATTTTCCCCCTAATTATGAGTTGAAACCCATTGTAAGGTGTGCTAGATACCTTTTCCACTTTGAAGGGTACTTTATCACTGAGACAGAATTGGATTTGATAGTTAATGTTTACAGCACCAGCTCCAGAAATCTCCCAGTCCTTGAATATTTCAAGTGTAATTATTAGAATATAATCAATGGGATGTTTTTCAATATATACTGTCACATACAATTCTTAAGGGCTCAAAAAACCAACAAAACAAATTCAACAAAAATATATTAAACAGTTTTCTTGAATGACTCTCAACATGATACATTATGTAACTTCTTTTGTCCAAAATATGTGGTTCTAACTTCTTTTCTTCTTTTTCCAGAAGTTTTTTTTTAATTTTATGACATTTTGATTGCCGCAAGAATCAATTAGAACATTTACATAAAAGGCCTTAGTTAACCAGTATTGTTTAAGACAGGATGTAAGCCACTTCAATACTCTCTAGAAACTCTCATGATAATTTTATTAAATGTAAATTTTGCCTTAGAAATTACATTGTTCTGAAATTGCATGCACTAGGGAGTTTCTCATTGATTATGCATGCCCCATGCATGCAGCAAGAATGCATACCATCCACCCTATGTCAAAGCCTCAAAAAGGCTTTTTATCTGTTTATTTCTCATAGTTAAGTCTATGAAGCTTCACTTCTGCATTTAGTGAGTGGTAATTTGGGTAAATCTCCCAAGCAATTGGGTTATGAGCTATCAAACCCATTCAATTGGTGTTTCTACATTGATTGCTATAACTTGACTAATAGGAGTCCCATGGACATTTTCTTTACATAGTTAGACAGTTTCTTTACATAGTTGGACATTTTCTGGCTTGTAGAACATTAATGAAACTCTCATTGGTGCAAGGCTTTCCCTTTTGTGGGTATGAAAAGTTGAGATGGGGTTTCAAACCCACATCTGGTCACCAATACAGACACTGTTGGCTGTTTTGAAACAAAAAACAGCTACCTTAGCTAAATCTCTCACTTTTTAATATGGAAAGAGGCTATAAACCTCTTTCTACTTTTTTTGAGATAAAAGGGGGCTTTCCCCTATATGAAAAACGCTCATCTTATCAGCTTATTTTTGTGTGGCTATATTGTCTTATACCTAACTAACCCATAGAGTAAGCCAAATAAAACCATAATATTGGTTAGTTCTTCACTGATTATTTTAACCAAACAGATAATTTGGGAAATAGGGGCTTTCAAAAGACTCATCACCACTAAGTTCAATAGTAGAGCCCTTTTTCTTAACTATAATACCCTTTTCGCATGTCACAGTCACATTTTCAACTTTTGATTACTCTCTTATAGCTTCCTCCTAGACTTTTACCATCAAGACAGCTACACCAATAGGGACTAATTGTATTATAATATTTTACATTACTTGGAGAGTCTTTCTGCAGCTTTCAGGACTAAAATATCATCAAACATTTAAAAGAATGTATCATCAATCCAAACTCATCTTGGATTTCTTATTGGAGAGGTTTTATTATGAAAATATAATAAAGGTGGGACTGCATGCAATTTCTCTCTGTGTATTAACTCCAATAATGTTTAATCTAGTATCCTTGATTCATTAACAATATTTAGCACCTATTCCATTCCAAAAAACATCAGATATCCCATTCTACACAAAACATTTCCTTCAATCAACACAATCAAATGAAGACCTTCAATTATCTCATCAAACAGCATTAATATATCTTCACTAATATCAAATTGAGACAGAAAATCAAGAAAATGTCATTTTTCATATTAAATAATTCCAAAAGAATGATATTTGTAGTAAATAGTTATCAATCTGTCATTTCTTGGTATGAATATTGATTTCAATTATATTTCAAAACTAACACAACCCTTTCCCCTTCCCTGTACTTTTTCAGTCCTGATTTTGGTGTTAAATACCAGAAACTAAATCTATGAATATTTCTATATGTTCATCTTAGACTATAGCTCCTGTATTTATTGATTACTCAATTTTAAATGAACTGCATTTTGACTGATTTTTATTAGGCTTAAATAATTATAAGAAAAGTAGCCCTTACAAAAAGAAGAAAATAGCTCTTTTTATAATAAAGGCAGTTATTTTCAAAACTCTTCTGCTTTCTGGTAAATGGTTTTTTAAATTAAAAATTTCAATAAATTCAGGAAAATACTCTATCTACATGAGGTGAGAGCTTGGAAGGTAAATTTAATTTCTTTCCAAGGGAACAAAGCTGTTTCATACTGGAATATTTCTTCAATTAATTATTAAGAATAAATTGATTTTACTAGATAGGACAATTATAATTAATTTTCAACTGTGAACCTTTATCACCCTTCCTGTTGGATACAAGTTGAGAAAGGCCTACTTAATATTTAATAGAAGTTTTCTTTTCAAAAGACAGGATTTTTCTTTCAAAGAATTTAACATCGCTCATTATATTTGAAACTGGGGTACTTAATCTTCATTCATTATAGAAGACCTTGAAGTAACCATTTTTAATAGAGAAGATAATCCTCTCTTAATAGAAAAGGTAACAATGTAACCATTTTTTTAGATACAGATATTGCCTTCATTAAATAAACTTTATCAGTGAAACTCAATCATAATGACAGATATTATAATCCCAAAAGAGATAAAATCATTCAAAGAAATAAATTTACTGTAAAAATGGTTTACAATTTATGAAATTCTCTGCAAATTATGGGCATGATGTAATTGAAGCTGTGTTCTTGCTCAAGAAGAAAGCTTCAGGAATCTTTTGGCTGAAAGGATCAATCCTGATTTGAAAATTTGTATTCCTCACAAAAAATAGCTTTTAACAATGAAATAAGCTCTGAAAATACTTGATAATTGTCCTGTATATCTCATACATAAGTCCTTTTTCAATTTCAGGTTTGTGAGCTCTAGGAAATGAAATATTTTCCTTATTAAAATTATTATGAAAATAGGCTTGATACTCTTTATTAATTGATTTTCATTTATCAAGACAGGGGGTAATATCCCCAATTTATTCCTTTTCATGAGAAGCAGGTGTGGATATATTCCAATTCACCATTATGATTCAGCTTTGCAGCTATGTGGTTTCAAATAGCTTTAGCTAAAAGGATTCAAAGATTAAAAATCTTGTTTATAATGGAAAAAATATATAAAGTCTAATGGAAAGAATTCACTAATCATTTCAATACGAAATCATACTTTTTAAGAGATAAACATCTTTAAATTGATATATCAGCAGAAAGAATTCTTTCTTCCTTTGAATAAATGACGAAATCATTTGTTTTTAGCAAACTTAAATTCCTTAAAGTAAGTCTCCAAGTAAACCTTCAGTGGTTAAACTCACTATAACACTTATGTAAGCTTTATTTTGAGGAAGTCTTGTGTCCCAAGACACAAATTGATAACACCATAGTATAAATTTGATATGCATGAGGGCCAAGAAGGACAGTAGTAGTTGATAAATTTCATAGTGTTATAGCTCAAAATCAAGAATAGATAGTTTAATATATGTTTCACAATTTCATATACTATAAAATGGTACTTAATTTCATATTTAGCATTGTTTTTGAGTTAATTTAAGAGGTTATTTATGTCATAACCATGGGAAATACCCCCCAATAGGTGTTTATGGCAGTTCTTTGCCTTAACCCATTTATTGAAAATTGACCATAATATCAATTCTGTGGCAAATTGGCCCTTTATGTTCTTTATTGTGCTCTGGGCCACACCCACTATCCCTGTCCATATCCTGATTCTAAGGCCTTTGCGCCAATTTTCATCATGTCTGCCCCTCAGGCCATCCCACTTAAATTGGTCCTGGGGGTATTCTCATCTTTCCAGGGGCCTATGGCCCCTTCAACCAGCTCCAGGCCTTCTGGCCAACAGCCTTTGATTAGGGGTTTTTGGTCTCAAATATCTTTTTTGGGCCATTTGGGCCCCCTATGGCTTCTATTGCCTATGGACTGTAGGCCACATATTACAATCCACAGTCTTTAGACCGCCTAGGCCCCTTTTTGACCAACTCCAATGGGCCATACCTTTTGCCTTTCAACCTTTAAGGGCCAAGATGACCTAAAACCTCAAAAATGGCAATTTGTTCCATGGCCTCTGGAAGCCACCTTAAGAAGGCTTTCCCCGCAAGAGGGGGCAAAACCTTCCCCAGAGATATAGGAATTAGGAATGGGAAATATATGGTATTATATGCCATTATGCACCATTTCTCCTCATCAATTAAAGGGTAAAATTTTCAATACTTACTTCTTCCATCTGACATCAAGTCACCAGTCCACAAAACCCATTTTAAAAGAAGGTTTCCAAGGACGCAAGCTTGTGCTTCATGGGGAACCTCAGAAGCCCATTTGAGGACACCAATCACCTGTCCCTTCTATTATTGGTCATCTCTAACCCAATAATATTCCTCCAAGGGAATACCAGCCAAAAATACTTAAAGGGAAATTTCAAGAAGTTGTTATTTCTCAAATAAGTTGTAAAAACATCAAGGGCTCCAGCTTTGCTTGGTAAACTCAATTTGTCCATACATTTTGGGAATCCAAGCACACAGCTTCATTTTTCAAGATGGCCAAGCTGTATTTTCCCAAAAGGTCAATACAGCTGGGCTTTCCACTCATAAGGATCATTCTTTCAGTTTATCACATATACTGGCCACTCTTTTAACCCCTGGGTACTTTCTCCCCAGCTACTTGATCTATTGGATTTATTTTTATTATCATTTTCTCTTCAATTGGAAATTAAATACTTATATTCTTAAGTCAGTCATTTGGAACTTCTTCTTCATTTCCTGTAAGTGGATATTGGTGGTTATATCCTTTACTAATTCCATTTTTCTTTTCTGGAAGGTTGGGATAGTGAATTGAGGATTCATTTGGTTGGCTCTTTGTCCTTTGGCTTCTTTTCCTTGTCTTTGTATATTTGTACTTGCACTTATTCTTCTTTAGAAAATTATATTATCTAACTGTTTCTTTAATCTTTGGAGCCATCCAAGTGAGGTCTTCATTTCTGAGTTCCAGGCCACTCTTGGTATTCCCAAGAGCCCCCATCCCATTTTCTTATGAGAAAAGTGGCTGTACCTGAAGGCAGGTGTTGCATTTGAAAATCAGCTTGGACAAAGCATATAATGATCTTTGATACTTCCTCTGAATTAGGCTGTACCCAGGATTCAAAGTTCTGTTAATATTCCAGGTTATATCAAGCCATTACAATCTCTAAGAAGCTCCAAAACTCTGATTCTTTGTTTTTATATTATATCTATTTATACTATCATAAGAAATATCTTTAATAGTGTGGATTGGTGAAAGGGACTCTAAATTATATTTCCATTTTCATGAATCTATCATATGCTATATATATATATTTGGAATTTCAGAACTAATTTCTTTCCTTTGAGATCCTCAATGAATAAAATAAGATTTTAAAAAGAAATGAAGCTTTTATTTTAAGAAATTTTTACTGTTTAATAATCTATTATATTATTTTTCATTGTGCTTTCCTTAAAACATGGCTTAGAATAATTCTTATCCTGAGTAAAATACTCATTTTGGATCTTCTTTGTTTTATATAGTCAGTTATCTTAAATTTCAAAAGAATAAAAATAGAATACTCAATATTTTTTCAATTAAATTATTCTAGAATGAAAGAAATATACAGGAAGAATAAGTATTTGTATCTATTGATCATGGTATTATTAGTTTCTTTACTATTTTGACTTTTGTTTGACTTTATGATTCCTGTTTTCATTCATTAGGCTCATCAATTTCTTATGGTTAGCACTCTAAATTCTCTGTCTTAACAAAATGATACCTTTTTATTTTTATCCTCTTGAATTTTCATTCTTTTCATTCAAAGGAGAAGTAGCAGGGTCTGTAAAGAACATCCTCCTACTGGAACAAAACTTACAGTTTGGATAAAAATAATTTGGGGAAACAAAGGGAAAATAACTGTTAAAAATGTAAATCTTCATTTACATTAAAAGATATTATAAAGCCCACTACTTTAGGACTGTCAACAATCATCAAAATCTTTACATTAGAAGCCCTTGCAGGGCCTTCTTCAACTCTCAGTAGCAAACTAAAAAATAAGCATATAATTCCTCAAAAAATCTAGAAATCTAGAAAATTCATCAACATTGGGGAAAAATAAATACACAAGAGTTAATAATATAAGAAACTGACATTATTCATAAAAGAATGTTCGGATAGATTGATAAAATGAAGTAAAATCAATAAAATAGATTTTTTACCATCAGCAGAAGTATAATTTTTCTCCTACTGATTTTCTTTGATGGAAAAGGGAAAAAGAATTACATATTTAATAATAGAAAAATATAGCTCATTTTTCATAATTTTTCTTGTCATCCATTTTTTGAAATAATTTTATACTTTGTTTTGAATCTTTTGACAAAAATACTTTTTAAATTAATTCTCTGTGGTTTTTTTTGTTTCTCCATTTTCTTTTAAGAAATAAAGGGCATGAATATTTTATTTAAAAAGGAAAAATGGGGAAATAAATTGGAGGAAATATATGAAATCAATATCCTACTAAGAATATTGATTTAAATTTTAAATATTTTGTTCAAGCTTAAAAAATGAGGACCAAGAATATCTAACTATGAAAACTTTCTTCAAATATTCCTCATATTATTTAGTAAAAAACATTTCATAAACATTATTTCAGTTTAATACTTTTTAAATCCATTGAATCTTCAAATCAAGATTATCATACTAATTTTTTAAGGCTCAAAAGAAATGTTATCATTTTCAAACTTGAATAATATTTTAATTGACACAAGATTCTTATTTCTTAATTACATGAATGATCAATTCATTCTATAAAAAAGAGATTTATTTGTGAGTTTTAATATTTCTAACAGGAAAAGCTGAGTAAGTCACCATCCAAAAATGAAAAGAATCTTGGGAAATTATTTCTTCAATTTTCAATGATTTATGTTCAAATCTTAAAAGGTGATAGTGACCATGTTTTGAAGGCTTATGGATATGGATTAAAAGTGATATTTTCATTACTTTTAGCCTATTTACAAATAATATCCATCCTAATTACCTATCCCAACACTCAAAAAGTATATACTTCATGCAGATTATAAGTGACTACTCAACAGAAATACCAAAAAGAAAACAGGGAGGTCTTTTTTATTACATCTTAAAAGCTTTTAAATTGGGATTTTTAGAATTCCATAAGGTAAAATTTGTGAATAAATTATAATTGAAAAGCTACTATCATTTTGGATTGAAAGGTTTTATAAAGATACATTAAACTTCAGAAACCTCTCAGAACCTCTATCAATAAAACTTGGCTTAGAAGTATGGTAAAAACACTCATTGATCCCAATTGTTCTTTGTAATTTTACATAGATTTCAATCATGGAGAAACAGTTATATCATCTTTTATCAATTACAAAATGAGAATTTTTCCATTATTTATAATGTCTATCTAATATTAATGTCATATTCAATTCAATTTTTGAACAGAGTTGAAATATGTGGCCCCATATCTTTCAGGGAAATTAGAAAAATTATTCCCATAATTACATTTACTGGTATGTTTTTTTCATTTTTTTAGTATTGGGAAATTTCAAAAATCTTTTTTTGGGGAATTTTCAAAGCTATCAACTTATTAAAAACATAAAATCTTCATGTCTTTAGAATTTTATAATGTTCCATAAATTACAATTATTACAAAATAGCTTAAAATATAATTACTAAAAAAAACAAGTTTCTATTAAATAAAACGAAAACAATCTTCATGTATACTAAATAAAAAGTTGATATACTGGAATTTTTTGAAATAAAACTCAATTAATTAAAGTTTAGCTCAACCATATTGGTAGATTAAAGTTGAATTTACTCAAATTTGACACATATAATTGAAGTTGATTCATATGGAGTGTGCGAGTATCAGGTATCAGAGCAAATATATAATTCTTACTAAAAATCCTTCCCTGATTTCCATTAAGTTATAGCTCACAATATCAAAATGTTTGAAAAATTCTATTGTAGGTCTTTAAAATTTCAAGATATTCCATTTCATAAAAATGATTAATTACAGACATTTCATCTTCCAACCGTAGTATATCAAGTGATGAATAACTTTTTATTCCAAATACAAAAAAATTAATTGTCCAAAAAACTCAAGAAACTGATATTTAAGAGACAGATTACAGTACCTATTCTATGATTAAGCCTTTGTCATTTTTTTAAAATCAGAATGATTATTAATCTACGCCTTTCTATTTAATCACACAGAAATTCCCCAATATATAATTGAAGAAAGACATTCTTGTTTGTAAATTCATATATTATAGCTATAAGTGAGAAAGCTTCCTATACAGAAGTTTATGGGCTGAAATTGTGAGCTGGTGAGATATTTATGACATACCCATAGGTCCACAAAGAGCTTTTTATGCAGTTTATTTAGTATTTAACATACTTATCAACTGTACTTTTTTGGATGAGCAAAGTTATAATTATAATGTCATTTTTGGATTCTACACCAAAAATACCCTAGGGTAGACTCATAGGGTGTTATACCCTAAAATGGTTATTTCTTATGTTATTAGAAGATTTAATAATCTCACAGCTCAATTGAAGCTGTTTTTAACATTTTTTAAACTTGTTAAATTTAAGCTTAAATAAGCTTAAATTTAAAGTTGCACAAGGTTTATGCAAGCTTACCAAAATTTCAGTTGAAATTGAGTTGTTTTTTATATTTACTGAATTGTCTAACAATTTTCCATATAGAATTTAAATCCTGTGTGAGCTCAATTTAAAAGGGTTTAAGGCCATAGTATGGCTTTAAATAAATAAAAGGGCAAAATCCATGCAGAAAGGTGGGACAAAGGGAAAAGACCAAACAGAACTGGGGTACCCAACTTTTTAGATATGCAAGGATTCAATTATGGTTTTACACCTGTATTGAAGGATTTTCAAACTTATCTAAGCTTTAATATTAGACTTTGATCCAACCTTAAAGCTTAAACTGGTTTTATCCCAATTTGCATAGGAACTTCAAGCTGACAAAGGGTAAATCCCAATATGCACGCTTGAAATCAAGGTTTTAAGAACTTTCAAATCTTAAATAAGCTTGACACTTTAAAGCTTTAAGTATTGAACCCCTATCAGAAGTTAAGTTTTGGTTTGTATTTTTATTTTACATGGAAAAATAACAATAACTTCAAAAATTCATCAAAAATCCAATTCTTAATAAATTTGCTTGAAATTTTCGCACAGCTTAAGGATTTATGTTCTCTGTTTATATATTAAAGCTTAAGTATCTTCCTTCAACAGTCTTAGTTTCACATTGGCCTTGGAATTGACAATTTTAATTATTATTAAAGAAAATTGAGATTTCTTTAAAAATTAATTCAAGATTCAGTTTAAGAGATTTTTGCTTGTAGCTTTATTTTTAAGTTACCAATGTGAGGAACATCAATATAAAGAAGCTTATTTAATATTTAAACTTAAAATCATTAATCCAAAAGACAATTAAAGCTACTTGGAGCTAAGAATAACACTGGTAACTTTAAATTGGAATTAAAAATAAGTTACCTTAAGTTAAAACCCTTATTTTAATGCATGGTTTTTTCAGTTTTGACCTTGGAACGCCCTCCATATCCATTATGAATAGTGAGAGCTTCTCTGAAGGCATAAAAAGATCCTACACATCACTGTTTTTGCTAATAACCAATCATCATTCCAATCAATTAGACATTTTAAGTGAATAATACTTTGTTAATTATAAGATATTATTACTCAAATTATCTCTGAAGTATTTTATTCTCTATTAATATTAATTTAAAGAATTGAAATAATAGAAATCAGATTATTGTTGAAATCACCAATAATATGTTTTATTATGAAATTTATTGTCTTAAATATCTTTTTCAATCCACAAATTGGTCTTAAAAACTCTTAAATCTTATTTTATCATATAATAGTTGTTTTTATCTTTTAAAATATTTATTCTTGGCATGTTTTCATCTGATAAACATTATACAATATAATAATTTTTGTTGTTTGACTTGTTGTGTGATATAAATATTATAAGTAAGTTTTCTCTGAAATTCTATATCTTTTTTTTCTATTCTTAGTTTTTTTATATAGAATTTTTCTATAAGAATAATCTCTGAAAAGTGTGTGTGATAATTTCTTCTATAAATAATAATTATATATTATTTATAAGTGGATAAATATTATTATTTTCCACATCTAATTGTCTCATTAAGAGCTTTACGCTTCTTATTATTATAATTGTCATTGACTATAACAGTAATAAAATAATTATAATTTATTATAATTATTAAGTTTTTTGTATTATTAAATTATTTAATAATAATTAAATTCTTTTTTATATAATTATTTTCAAGAATTATATTAAATTTGTGGCTATAATATTTTATTATATTATATTTTCTACTGAGCACAGTCATAGTACTCTTGATATTTGCTACTATTATCAATATTTTCATACAAAACCCTTATAGAAATACTGGGATATTGTCAGCCTGTGACTCAAAACCAGAGCACAAGCATGACAGCCAAAATACCATAAACCAATGGTATAGCCAAGATACCACCAAAACATGGAGCTGCGCCAAATCAGCTCAAAAGGTATCAAAAGGAAGAGGAAAATCACCTCTTCCTGAAAATATAAGTCCCATCACCATAGGACAAGGAATAACAAAGTTATTCCTGCTCAAAGTTATTGCTGAGCATAAACCTTAATTTTCACCTCTCATCTAAAATCTAGAAGGAGAGGCTTAACCCCATCAAATGGGTATTCAAAATGAAGCTCTAAGCCAGGGCTATCCAATGGTACCAGCCAAACTGAGCTAGCACCAATATTACTGGAGTTATGGTCAATTTCAGGCCAAATAAGGGTGAACAAAACATTCACCTCTCATCTAACTTCTACAGTTTTAGTGTGGGATACCTGAAGTGGGGTATTTTTGGAAAGAGCACAATCAGGTCTATCTGATGGTGCCATCCATTTCCCCATAGCTCAACTAGAACAAAAGTTATGGGGCAAACAAGCTCAATACAGCTTTTTGCCTAAAACACGCAAAGGTACAAAAAATCTTGTACATGGGATAACTTTGCCATATTTAATGATACCCATATCAAATGAGGTACCATTGTGTAGAGCACATACAGGGCTACACACCGAACCAATTTTGAGGTTGATATCTCAAGAATTGGCAAAGTTATGGCTTCTTTAAGGTCAAAATCCCACCTGCTGTCATATACAGCCTTACCATGGGATATTATCCCATAATCATGAATATGAGGTGTCAAATAGACAAAGAAGCATGTTTTTACTTCAATACCTCATATGTCAGTCAATACTGGGGTCCCATACAGTTTCTGTACAGCATTCTACGCGTCATACACGTCAGAATCAGGCTGTGAGGTCCCCAAATGAAAATTTTCACCCTGTATTGGTGAAAACCGCCCAGATGTGGTTTCAAAACCACATCTGAGCCCAATACAGGGTATATAGGCTGTTTGTAAACCACAAGCCTGTCCTGGAGAGTGAAAAATCTTCACTTCTTCTACGTGGAAAGGTCTAGCAGCCTTTCCACCCCAATTTCAGGATAAAAGGAGGGCTTTCCACAGCCAAAATCATCTCCTCATCCTGCTCTTGAATACCCTACGTAGTAAACTGTCCAAAACAGCTTTACTCTTGGGTAATAAACAGGTATAATTATATATTTTAATTATTGTAACTCTTATTATAGTAACCCAACTGGTAAGATTGCACCCTGGGTTCTCAGTAGCGCTCACCACCACTATAATCCAATAGTAGAACCCCTTCATTATCTTATAAATCATCTTAAACTTCCAAAACCCTTATTTTAAATCAATTTTTCTACGTGTCACAGTCATAATTCTAGTTGTAAATACTTTTATTACCACTTCAATATAGACTCAGCCTGACATTTTGGGGGCCTGGCCATGTTTTTAACTTATTTTGGACCTTACAAGTAAGTTTTTCTCTTCTTTATCATTTATTGACACCTGTTTTACTTTTTTAGGTGTCATTTTCTCTTTAAAAATATATTTTATATATTTTTTCTTTAAATTTTTTGAAATACTCACATATTATAGAGTATCTGTCACGTGGCTTATAACCACAAGACTAGTATTTTTGGCGTGTTTTGTATATAAAAACACTTTGAGCCACTAATACAGCCTTAATTCTTAAGTGAATTAAGACAACTCATACTGATAAACCAACAGTTGAGGCGTGTTTGGGCACATTGTTAACTCAATTACCCTGTAATACACCATTCTTTTGACAGATTATACTGGCTAATTACAAGTATTCTGTGAGATATTGGCATACAAACAGTATACCATATATCAGTAAGCTGTATTTTTGATGTGGAATTGTTAATTCAATTACATTGTCATCATACAAGGGCATCTGTAGTAACATACAAGCCCAGAGGCCATTCTTAGACGTGCAAAACCAGCCTTTTAAGAAGTCTTAACTGACATAAGCCCGCTTTTTTCCTGCTTTGATTCAGTGGAAGAAAACTTCATACCACTCGAGACCCAGTCACAGGCCAACATACCAGTGACACCCTCAGAACCAAAGGGCAGCAAGGGAAAAGGAAAAAGACTTAGTGAAGGCCTCATTACAGCCAAGAAGTGGACACCAATAGCCACTCAGAGGAGTAGAAAACCACGAAACTCTGCTTCTATACAAGGTAAACCAACCTTAACCACTTGTACAGGAAAGATTACAATTATTAACCCAGTTGTAACTTCCAAAGGCAAACTGCCCAAGTCAGCAGACAATAAATTTGTACAAGGCACAGTCAAAGGTAAATACCCTAAGAACATAAAGTTTTTGACTGCTTGCAAACACTGATATGTCCCCTGCATACCTCAGAGATCTTGGCTTCCAAAGGAACCAGCCAGAGGACAGAGAAGGATTGTCCAGAACCAGAAGACCTGGAAGAGGACACCTTGGACACAGTGGTGGATGGCAAAACAATGAGGGAGATAATATCAACCTTTCCATTCACACTCCAATTCAACAGAAACCTCAAACCAGAGGACTGGAAGGATATGTATCAAGTTCTTCAGATCCACCAACTCCTCAAAGACTTATTTCAATGGAGCATGGACAACAAGAGGTTCAACCTAGCAACTCACTGGGCAGAACTTGGATCAAGTTGCCAGAAGATCTGTCTCAGAGAGATAGACTTCAAAGACCTTATGGAAATCACCAAAGGTTGGAATCCTACCAGGCAACACAGACTCCTGGAGGCAAGGGCACAGAGGATAAGGGAGAATCAAGCCACTATCCAAGCTATAGAAGAACAGTTAACTCAGACAGGGCCTACTCAGATTCCTTCAGGTTCACAAGGAGCAGGCCAAATCAGCTCTCCAGTGGCTTCACACCATTCAGAAACCAGCAGATCAGTGGCCAAGAGTCACCATTCTTCACAGTTCCAGGAAGTTTCCAGGAGAAGACAAGGGAACAAGGGAAAGAACAAAACCTCCTTCAACCAGAGGAGGAAAGAGTCAGATCCCATGATCCAGAAGCTGTTAGATTTGGTAAAAGAAGTACACAAGAACCAGAAGTAGTTGTAAACCACTCTAGAATCAGTAGTCCTAGTAATAGAAACATTACCCCCACTCAGACTGAAAATAACATTGTCACATCTGAGAGTAACATCAACAGTGATACACTGTGGTTACAAATGTCCCAATATGCTGAACAATCTGCAAATCAGTTTGCAGAAATTAAAGCTAGCCAAGAGAGGATGAGACAAACTCAAGCCTCCTTGGAACAAATAGTTAAAAATCTTCAAGAAGGATATGCTCAACTGAGCAAAGCCTCTGAAGAAACCAACAAAAGACTGAATATAGTCTTTGAAGAACAACACCACAGCACAAGGGACAGGGAGTGTCTGGATCAAGACATTAACAAATTATTTAATGCCTATCATAGCTTGAAGCCCCAACCACAAGGCCAAGCTATGGAGAATCCATACCAACCAGATGACATCAAACCAGATTCCATGTTGTTGAATAAGGCAAGATCTCCATCACAATACCAGGATGGAGATGGCATGTCTTATTCAGAGAAGGAAGCCTTGAAACAGCTTCCTGAGGCCTCAAACTGGCCCAAATTCTCTGGATCAGGAGAATATGATCATATGGAACTCATAGATTATATTTATGGACTCTTCATTGATGTACCAAGCATACCAGACTACTGGATTACTGCTAGATTAAATACTGCATTTAAAGGTCATGCAAGTATATGGTACACAGAAATGAAAGAAATCCATGGCAGAAGAAACTGTCCATGGTGGAAGAGTCAAATCATCCAAAAGTACAGTAATGGAACTTGGATATGGCAAAAGACCATTTCATTTGAGAATGACAAATACTCTGTGGACAAAGATCCATATGAGTGGTGTCTTAGACAGTCTAAAAGACTTAAAGCCATTGATCCTCAGATGAATATCCAAATGAGGAATCACAAACTTCTGACACAACTGCCAGGAGAGCTAGAACATGCAGTAAAATGCAGATGCAACCAAAATTGCACTCTAGATGACATTGCCAACACCTTACAAGACATAAGGAAAAGGACAAATATAGGGAAGTTCACCCCATATAAGAGCAGTGGTTTCAAAGAGAAACAACCTTTCAGGGTAGAGTTTAAAGACAAACCCAAAGAGAGAGTGGCAGAAGCGGCAAAGAAGAGAAATTCTTGTCACAATTGTGGTTCAACAGAACACTATGCCAACAACTGTCCAAAGTCAAAGAAGAAAGTCTATGCCATAGAGAAAGTCCCTGAGGAAGAACCTCCAACAGAGGATTCTGATTCAGACTCTATGGGTGATGCCATCAGAGAACCATCTGAGGATGATCAAGACCCAAGAGAGGAATTTCTAGTGGAATACCAAGAAGAAACCCCACTGGAAATCCAGGACATACAGTTGGAAGCAGGCATGCCACAGGACACTGCTAACAAGAACTTGTGCAAACACACACAAGATGAACAAACATTCCTGGTTACACCAACCAAAGGAATGGCATATATACATGGAACAGCCACAAAAATGACTGTTTGTATTGACAATGCTCAGCATCCACTGATCATTGATAGTGGAGCACACTGCTCCATAGTAGCCACAAACTATCTGGATACCCACTTCCCAAACTGGGAAAAACAGCTCTTACCCACTAAGGCAAAGAACTTTAAAAGTGCCTCAGGGAAGATGACTTCCATTGCAACAATTATCGAAGAGATAATTATACCCCACAGGAAGGGTAATATCAGACTCAACCCAGAGTTTGTAGTGCTTAATGATGCCCACATCCAAGGGTTCCTACTGGGAACAGACTACCAGAGGATGTATGGCATAGATATTTACAACAGTAAAAATAGGCACATCACCATAGGTACTAACAAGGAAAAGAAATTTTCACTTGACATCTACCAGATATCTTCTCAGGATCCACTGGAAGAACTTCTGAAGGAATTCAGAGAGGGACAGTTTAGCACTACCCTCACCAGTAAACAAAAACTAAGTCTACTGAAGATGCTGAGAAAGAACAGACCAGCATTTGCCATTGGTCAAGAACCATTAGGCAAGATCAAAGGCCATGATATAGAGCTATATCTGGATGTGGAAAGGCCTTATCCACCTATGCTGATGAGACCTCCTTACCCAGAAAGCCTGGAAACCAGGAAGGAAATTGAGAAACATATCAATGAACTCCTGGACATGGATGTTATCAGAAAGATTGGACATAATGAAATAGTGGAAATCACCACTCCTGTCCTCATCACCTGGCATGATGGCAAGTCTAGATTGTGTGGGGACTTCAGAGCCCTGAACAACTACACAAAAGCAGACAGGTACCCTATACGAAGGATACCTCATGCCTTGGATAAGCTGGCCAAAGCCAAATACATAACCAAGATGGATTGTATGAAAGGCTTCCACCAAAATGGGGTTAAACCAAACTCCATGAAATTACTCAGAATAATATGCCATATGGGCATATATTAGTACACCAGAATGCCATTTGGCATCAAGAATGCACCATCCCACTTCCAAAGGATGATGGACACCATATTTCAAGAAGAAATAATGGAAGGCTGGATGGTAGTATATATTGATGATATCATTATATACTCAGAGACATGGGAAGACCATGTACAATACATAGACAGAGTTCTAAGTAAATTTATACCCATTAATCTGAAAATTTCACTCAAAAAGTGTAATTTTGGCCAACAAGAGCTACTAGCTCTAGGACATAAAGTCTCAGGTCTTACTCTGGCAATTGACCGGAACAAAGTAGCAGCAGTACTGCAAAAGCCAGTACCAAAGAACATCAAAGAGATTCAATCTTTCCTTGGGTTTGCTAGCTACTATAGAAACCATATCAAAAATTTTGCACACATAACTAGTAGTTTATACAAGTTATGTTCAAAAGATGTAGTTTTTGAAATAACCAAGGAGAGGAGGGATTCATATGAGAGAGTCAAATATGAACTCACCAATGCACCAGTACTCATCTTACCTGACTTTGAACTACCATTCAAGTTATATATAGATGCAGCATGCAGCCAAGGCTTAAGAGCAGCCCTTCACCAAAGACAAATTGTGGATGGTGAACCAAGAGAGGGTGTAATATGTTACATCTCTAGGCAACTGAAAGATTCAGAAGCCAGGTATGGGGCCACCCAGACTGAATGTCTATGTCTAGTCTGGGCTCTAGAAAAACTCCATTATTATTTGGAGGGTGCAGTCTTTGACGTCTACACAGACTGTACAGCCTTGAAGTCTTTACTAAACATGAAGACTACTAATAGACATATGCTGAGATGGCAAATAGCCATCCAGGAGTATAGAGGGAACATGACCATCATATACAAAGAAGGTAAAAGCCATACCAATGCAGATGGCCTCAGCAGATGGCCACTGGACAATGTCAAGAGCAATCCAGCCTATGACCCAGAAGTTGCAGCCAAAATCCCTATCCATTTCATGGAAATAGATAGGAGGAAGAACTTCAGATTTTCTGAATGGGCACCAGGAAATGGTATCCTTGACAGTGGAAACACTGATTCAGAAGGAACAGAAACTCCCATACTGGGAATAAGCTCCTCAGAACTGCACAATGAGTTCTTCAGTGCAGTACAGTAGTCTTATGCCAAACACAAACAGTGTAGCATACTACTCCAACTCCTTCAACAAAAGTACAGGAGCCCAGAACTGGAAACCCAGCTGGAAGGACCCTGGTTGAGGGCCTATAAGGACAATAAGTTTTTTCTTATAGATGGCTTGCTCTACCACAGAGAAAAGCACACAAGTGCACTCACAGTGGTAGACAGAGACAACATCTCATTGATCCTACAAGAATGTCATGACTGCCCCTATATGGGACACATGAGTGAAGACAGGACCAGAGAGAGGGTATCAAGCACAGCTTGGTGGCCCAAGTGGGAACAAGAGTTGAGTGAATACATCAACACTTGTGAAAGATGCCAAAAGGCAAATAGGAAACATGGGAAGAAGTATGGGTTACTTCAATACATAGAAGAACCCAAGCACCCATGGGAAACCATTAACATGGACTGGGTTACAGGACTTGTCCCAGGAGGCAAAGAAAACTACAATGCCTGTTTGATCATAGTTGATAGGTTCAGCAAGAGCATGAGGTGCCTACCATGCCATAAATAAGACACAGCCATGGATACTGCTCTGTTATTTTGGAATAACATCATATCTACCTGTGGAGTCCCTAAGATCATCATTAGTGATAGGGACCCAAAATTCACATCTGAATTTTGGACCAACTTATATGACATGCTTGGTACCACCTTGCTTTTTCCACAGCTTACCATCCACAAACAGATGGCCTAGCTGAAAGGATGATCCAAACAATGGAGGACATCCTCAGAAGATTCTGTGCCTATGGCATGGAATACAAGGACCATGAGGGATACACCCATGATTGGGTTACCCTCTTACCAGCTGTCCAACTGGCTTATAACACAAGTCAGCACTCCACCACAGGAAAAACACCTGCCTTGGTAGAGAAAGGGTGGAATCCCCTGTTGCCTGTGGATCACTTGAAGAAAAATCTTCTGACCATCCATCCCACAGCCAAAGACTTCCATGATATGTGGAAGAGGGCCTGTGACACAGCTGCCAAATGCATAGCTGAGGCAAAAGAATACAATAAGCAGAGGTGGGACAAATCACATATGGAACCTGACTTCAAAGAAGGGGACCAGGTGCTAGTGTCTACACTGAACTTCAACAATCTCAAAGGACCTAAAAAGATGAGAGACTCACTTGTAGGACCTTTCACTATAATTAAGTTGATAGGAAAAAATGCAGTGGAAGTCAAACTCACTGAGGAATTTTCAAGGAAACATCCAGTCTTTCCAGTGAGTTTGGTCAAACCATACTTCCAGACAGAGGAGGACAAATTCCCCTCAAGGAGAAAGAACCCCACACCACAGGAGATAGTGGAAGTAGAAGACTCCCCTGGACCTGTGAGTAAGATCATCAGGGCCAGGAAGATCAGACTGAATGGGAAGGATCAAAGACAATACCTAGTCAGATTTAAGAACCAGACAGCAGATAAAGACAAATGGTTGGCAGAGGATGCCATACCAGATAGGAACCTTCATTTAAGGAGATACAAAGCCTCTAGGAGGACTGAACAGTCTCATCAATGATGAGCCTTTTTTAGAGGGAGGGTATGTCAGCCTGTGACTCAAAACCAGAGCACAAGCATGACAGCCAAAATACCATAAACCAATGGTATAGCCAAGATACCACCAAAACATGGAACTGAGCCAAATCAGCTCAAAAGGTATCAAAAGGAAGAGGAAACTCACCTCTTCCTGAAAATATAAGTCCCATCACCATAGGACAAGGAGTAACAAAGTTATTCCTGCTCAAAGTTATTGCTGAGCATAAACCTTAATTTTCACCTCTCATCTAAAATCTAGAAGGAGAGGCTTAACCCCATCAAATAGGTATTCAAAATGAAGCTCTAAGCCAGGGCTATCCAATGGTACCAGCCAAACTGAGCTAGCACCAATATTACTGGAGTTATGGTCAATTTCAGGCCAAGTAAGGGTGAACAAAACATTCACCTCTCATCCACCTTCTACAGTTTTAGTGTGGGATACCTGAAGTGGGGTATTTTTGGAAAGAGCACAATCAGTTCTATCTGATGGTGCCATCCATTTCCCCATAGCTCAACTAGAACAAAGGTTATGGGGCAAACAAGCTCAATACAGCTTTTTGCCTAAAACACGCAAAGGTACAAAAAATCTTGTACATGGGATAACTTTGCCATATTTAATGATACCCATATCAAATGAGGTACCATTGTGTAGAGCACATACAGGGATACACACTGAACCAATTTTGAGGTTGATATCTCAAGAATTGGCAAAGCTATGGCTTCTTTAAGGTTAAAATCCCACCTGCTGTCATATACAGCCTTACCATGGGATATTATCCCATAATCATGAATATGAGGTGTCAAATAGACAAAGAAGCATGTTTTTACTCCAATACCTCATATGTCAGTCAATACTGGGGTCCCATACAGTTTCTGTACAGCATTCTACGCGTCATACACGTCAGAATCAGGCTGTGAGGTCCCCAAATGAAAATTTTCACCCTGTATTGGTGAAAACCGCCCAGATGTGGTTTCAAAACCACATCTGAGCCCAATACAGGGTATACAGGCTGTTTGTAAGCCACAATCCTGTCCTGGAGAGTGAAAGATCTTCACTTCCTCTACGTGGAAAGGTCTAGCAGCCTTTCCACCCCAATTTCAGGATAAAAGGAGGGCTTTCCACAGCCAAAATCATCTCCTCATCCTGCTCTTGAATACCCTATGTAGTAAAATGTCCAAAACAGCTTTACTCTTGGGTAATAAACAGGTATAATTATATATTTTAATTATTGTAACTCTTATTCTAGTAACCCAACTGGTAAGATTGCACCCTGGGTTCTCAGTAGCGCTCACCACCACTATAATCCAATAGTAGAACCCCTTAATTATCTTATAAATCATCTTAAACTTCCAAAACCCTTATTTTAAATCAATTTTTCTACGTGTCACAGTCATAATTCTAGTTGTAAATACTTTTATTACCACTTCAATATAGACTCAGCCTGACAGATATTTAATAAATTCATATTATATTTTTGTATCCCCCCTTAAAGTTACTCTTTTTATCAAACTTGAGGCTCTTTTCAATTGAAAATTAATGCTTCAGCTTTAATGAGAGATGAAAAAAAGGATATTCTATATCACTTAACACAGAAATTTGTAATAGAACCCCATTTTATTGGATAGTAACTCTTGGGTAATATCTATATGTTCAAAAAACTCTCAAGTCTCAAATAAATATTCTCATTGATCAAATATTTCAGATTATTATGGCCCTAGTGTTAAAGTTATTTAGATATGATTTTACATATATCAGGTGGTAAAGCTGTAATATTGATTTAAAATCCTATTAAACAGACCTTAAAGTTTGAATTTTTTGTTCATGAAATGATATTAGTCAAGAACCACAATTTAAATACATAAGTAATGAAGATGGTTCTTTTACAGATATTCTTTAGTTATTGAGCTCGCAGTACCCTTACAAAACAAGGATATTCAGGAAACTAAATTGAATTTTTTTGGCTTTCATATGTGGCTTGAATTTATTTCAAAACTGCCTTTTTGATATTCAATATCTAATGTAGCTCCTATCTTCATCCAATTTATGTCCCATGTCAAATTCCAAATGCAACACCTGCTATCAGTTGTATCCATTTTCCTCATGGAAATTTGCAGTTGATCATGAATTTTGATCAAAAGATTCAGCTTGATATATCTCTTATAGACCATATGAATCTTTGATTTCCCATAGAAATTACTAAGAAAATATCTTAAGCCCCACTAACTCCTTATTTATAATGACAGATCAACCAAAACCTATCATTGAGTCTGTTAAAGGCTACTTTATGTACGTCTTCCTGATTCAAAATAGCAAACACTTGGAGGTATTGGGAAATACGTTTCTTAATTGAAGCAAAAAAAGAAGTGAGATAGATGGTTATATAATAATTTTAAATCATTCAGCTAGATTAATCAACAAAAAAAGGTGACCTCAGTATATTCATTTCAAAAAGCTCGTTGGAATATAATCATGCCTTGAATTCATTCTTTGCAGGAATAGTTGAATGGAAATTTCTTTATAATTATAAAGCAGATTTATACTTCATGAGAATTCCCTTTACATATGTTGCTATTATTTGGGATTTCTTTCTTCAATATTTTATTTTTTCTAAGGGATATGAGAATTTAAATTATATAAGGGATACCCATAGGGTAAAAAAAAGGGAAGTGATAAAATGATGTTTTCCTCTACTTATTTGATGAGAAGCTGATAATTTCTCCTATAAGTAGCTTCTTATATTGTTTCTTTAGAGAGATTTTACAAATATTTTTTCATATTCCTATAAAAAAATTTATATCTTCCTAGAAGTTAACCATATATTAAATTGACTTTTCACTTTTAGACCCCTTGTTACCAATTCATCCAATATGGAATTTAAGCCAATTTACACAATCTCAAAACCTATCCGATGACACAAGATAATATTAAATATATATTTTTTTGTTTTATTATTCCTTTCCATTGGTATTTGAAATATAACAAATAGCTAAAAAATATGTTTCGCAAGCATTATATCCATTATAAAAATCAACATATATATAATGATGTTAATGTGGCACTATTTAGAGACATAATTATATTCAACTCCTTGGAAGCTAAAGGATTTAAAATTTAAAATCATGAGAGGTTTTCATGAAAACCTAAATTTTGGACATAAAAGGGAGCGATGTAGGTAATCTAACCTATAATTCTGTAAAGAGGTATATTCAGATCTTTTTATTCATTTGGGATGTACTAGCTCCTTTCTAGAATCTTATCTCTATAAAAGGGAGTGAGGTAGGATATTGGATTCATATTCTGTTATTAATGAAGGGATTACTTTGTAAAGAAGACTAAACAGATAGTAACTACCTTTGCTTCATATCTTATGAATATCTTAATTCCAAAAATCTCTATGGAGTGTTGTGTTTTTGATAATAGCCATAAGTTCAGCAACCAGCTTCCACAAAACCGGATCATTGTAGCAAATAATTTATCTACATTATATACTACTGGTGATTAAATACGTAGCTTCATTTTATACAGCGAAATAACAGAAAAAGAATTATTGCAAGAAATTAGTAAGATTTTTCCTTCCTAAGGGAATATTATCTAGTTGTATAAAGGTGATTACCATAAATTGTTCTTTGTAAGCTTATATTTCTTATATCAGTGTATCGCGTACAAAATCATTATTTATTTTAAATCTTATTGATATATATGAATGTAAATTAGGATTCTAAATATATTCAAGTAATTATGAGAGTTTTTTAAGTATTTCATCGAAAGAAAGAGAAGATTATTCAGTTCCTCAAATCTGAAGTGGGAGCGTATCTCTGCAAGAATAGGCGGTAGATCCATAATATAATTTTAATATTTTCATAATCTCTTTCAATAAATATTAATTCTGGAACTCTTTTCATAAATATTATGAGATCATAATACTTGACATCTTACTCATCCCAATTGATAAATTTGTGTAATTTAGGTTGTAGTGTACAATTAACTCCTTATTTTACAAATATGAATACCTTCCAATATTTAGGAAATCCCATTTTTTGATTTATTTACTTCAAGCTTTAGTGATCAGAAGGAATCAGATTTTGCTCTTATTTGAAAACGCGCCAATCTGTTTGAACTAATATCAATGAAACTTTTTCTGATTTTATCTGTAGATGACTATATTAAAATTATGAATAACTCATGAGATAATCAAAGCCACATATTTCAATATCTCCTCCAGGTGTTTCATTTTGAGAGTCTGCAAACTTTCTATGTATTCTGAATAGCTATTCTATCCATATAAACTCTATTAAGTTTCAGTGAAAACTGTATAGAGCCATTTCTCTAATCCAGCAGCCTTCTTACGCTCAGTATGAATGCTTTTTTCCATTAAGTTATCTGTATATATAGCTCATAGAGCTCCCAAATAATTCCAAACCACTATTATCATATCAAACAATACTTACTAAACCCTCCTTTTATCCATATTTCCATCATCATGAGGCTTGGTGAATAGTAATCTTATGGAATCTCAGACCTTCTAACTTCAACATTTTAAGTCTTTGATTGGCTTTAATTAAAAATCTCACATATTAGTTTTTTATTTTGAAAACAGCACAACTAGTTTTGCATTATATTTTTGGTATTAAAAATCTTTATTTTTTTGTAAAAATACCTCAGTTCCTTCTCTAGAATCTTGGATTAAATCCCAAGAATAGTTAGGACCTAATTCATAGCTCTTTCAAAGAATACCGGCTATACATAAATAGAACAATAATCTATTCTAGCCTTGATTTAATATAGTTAAGATTTTTCAAAAATGAACGTGGGGTCTATCTGAATTCCATTCCTGACTTGCATCACATACTTCTCTGGTAAAAAATCAAAATACCAAAAATCAATCATCATTATTGGAATTATTAAAAATTTCGAGCTATTATCTCTTATCAAAGGATGAACTTTTCAGTCAAAAGTTTCAAAGACTTACTTCAGACTATATTTTTATCTTTATTCAGTTTTGGAACCCGAACTCTTAATAGAAATTATTCAGCTCATTCAATTTTTTGTTTTGCAACAATAATTTCTAAATTAATTCTATATTGGATTTTTTCATGATACCATCAGTCAATAAAACCCTAGTAGCTGAAACGCATGAAAAAATGGAGTTATTTACCCAGAGAGTTTGGCTTAATACACTTAGAAATAAATCTTAAACTTTGTTGAGGGATGTAAAGAAGAAACATTTGTGAGAGAGAAAATTTGATTTTATTACAAGTTTTAGAGATAGCTATGACAAAAGAAATTAATATATCAATAGGTAGGCTTACAACTTGGAGTTAAATTGATTTTTGATTTTGAATTAAATATTCTTTATGCTTTTGTTTGGACTAGAATTGAGGAAATTGAAAAAAAACTCTTTGATAGAGGGTGAAAAAAATTTATTTCCAAGAGGAAGACCTGTGGTTGAGCTAGCTTTCACAAAAAGTGAAATGTTAAATTTATGAAAAACGTTAAATCTCAATGAAATTCCAGGTGACCAATCTAAAAACCCTAAATTTTTGAGTCAATAAATAGTTTTTCTTCGTTTTTTTTGTTTTTCACAAATTCTCGAATTAATTTGATGAGCTATTTTCTATGTTGGAGATTTCCTGCTCATTAATATTTCCAAAATCGATGGTTCTCCATAAGTACAATTGATTTTGACTCAAACTGCTAACAGTGTTATCCTCTTTCGCTAATACAATGAAAAAGATTTCTGCTTTAATGAATTATTCCTCATTTCAATATTGAAGATTTCTGCTTTAATGAATTATTCCTCATTTCAATCTTGATAGTATTTAAGTCCTGATTCATCCTAATCATGCTTCTTTTGAAAAAAATTACTTGGTTTATCAATAAGTTCAAAGATATATTTACAAATATTTTGGGATTTGCTTTATAGGACCCCATAGACAATCTCATTTTCTATCATTTTCAATAAAAAATATAAAAATTGACTTATAAGTTTAACTTCATTAATCATGAGCAGAGTGGAAAAACCTGACAGCAGGTGTTTCAGTTGGAAAATGGCTTGGACTAAGACTATAATAATCTTGGACCTATCCTCTGAAGTAGGTTTAACCAAGTATCTCAATCTTTTTTTATATTCTAAGCTCTTCCAATCCACTGGAATACCAAGGAATCTCTAGGATTTTTTGTTTTTCTCAACGGGATATAGCAATTATATAGTAGAATATATTGGATATCTTCACAGATATGCATAAGCACAAAAATTCACTCCATTTATATTCTGATATCCATGGATATTTTATACAATAAAAATATTTGAATTTTCAGATATATTCTTAGTTAGAAAAATCTCTTTCATCTTTGAAGAAATTAACAGGAAAAATGCAGTTCTCAAAATAAATCCTTCATTCTATTTTATTTGTTACTTATTGAGACTTAAACATATTAAGACATAATAATAATATTAAATCTCATTTTTCCTTTGAATTATAGTTTACAAAAATCAGATAATTGAAGTCAAAGCCTCACCCTTAGAAAAAAATTGTCTAAGCTTTCTTGGTTTTTCTATGGTCAATGCTTTATAGATTTGGATGAATGGAAAACTCTGATTTTCTTTGAATGAACTAATCTCAATAAGAGAATACAAAAAATATGCATAGCTTACAATTAGTTATTCTTTATTGCTTTTAATTATGTGATTCATTTCAGCTTTCTCATTATCAAGAGTATCATTCCTCTCTTATCAAGAGAAAACAATGACTTTATTTTCTTTTTTCAAACAGAATTATAAGACATTGTAAAATGCAACCAGATACTGGAATATTTTTATGAATATTTTTAGGTTACAGTAGCAGTAATGAAAGGGCTCCTTACTGTAAAAATTTTGAAAATCATCAGAAATTTTACAGTAGCAGGCATTACAGGGACTTCCTCTGTAAGCTTTAATGACAATCTATAAAAAACAAACTATATTAAATCCAATTGAAGAATTAAAAAAGAAAATAAAAAATTAAAAGACAAAAAACTGGGAGTAATTAAGGAAAAAGTATCAAGAAAAAAACATAAAAAATCAGAACGTGATCTAATTATTACAAAATAATATATAATAAAACTCAAATATTAAGATAAAATAACATGAAAGATTTAGAGTAGTAGGAAGGAAGAACTCCTTCTAATATATTTTATTCAAGAAAAAATGGCACGAAAATATAATCATGATAATTAAAAAACTTTAGCCCAGCTTTCAACAAGGTTACTTGTTGAATATAGGAAACTTTTATTCATTATTTGGTTGGCTTTTCTATGTTTTTACTTTCTCTTTTAGAAGTTAATACAAAAGTATTTCAGCGCAACAAAAAATTTGAGCAAAGTACTTAGAAAAAATGTGTGATTTCGATTTCCTTTTAATAATCCTAACCACAAATCTCATTATTTTCTCCTATTTAAAAAAATGCAAGCTGAGTAGCTCAACATTTGACAGAGATATGCTGAAGTTTCTCAGATTAATTAGGAAATAGTTCTTGGAAAGCTTTATGTTATTGTTATTTTGTTTAAATTAACACTATTATTCTGAAACTTAGAGGATTAAAAGAAATGGTATAATTATCAAACAGATATCTTTGTAAAATTTGATTGTATTTAAAGCAAAACAAGCATTTCATATATAAGTAAAGTAGGCAATTAGTCCAATTTATTAAGAAGAATTAACTCTGGTAATTCGTAAATTTTTGACAGGTTAATTTACAAGTATCTAAATTTGGATAAAATTGAGCTCTGGGTAGAGATACCTGGGAGAATATTGGATCATTTAGTTTCAGTACTTTACAAGTGTTTTTTAACATTCTATGAATCTGGTTGAACAATCCTTGGAAGTTATATATTTTTCAAACCAAATTTCATTGCAAAAACTATTCATATTTTCTCTGTCTCCTTTTTTTTAGTATAATATCTCAATTGATAGCTTAAGGGGGGAACATATAATTCCATCAACTACAGCTTATACATATCTGATGAATTTTAATTTATTATCGTTTGAGGTTTCGTACGTATATTAAAGTATTTTTAGCTTCAGAAACATACCAGAAGCCTTGAACAAAAGCTTCAGGAAATAAATTCAATAAGACATTTTATTATTTCCAGAAATTATTCCTTAATCCCACAATGGATTTGAACTATTAAAGAATAATTGGATAGATTATTCCATTTTTTCAGGAATAGGTAGGTTAAGGTTCTTTTTGATAGCTATTAAAAATGTAAATAAGCTTCAATTTAATCACTAGAAGAAATTTTTTTCCATTTTTCCCCATATCTTTAAAGAAAGCTTAAGGCAGAGAAATAAAAAACTCATTTTCTCAATTGAATTTTATGATTTGAATTTTTTGAAATATAGCATTGATAAAGTCATGAAATAATTTTGGATCAGTTCAATCTCTCAATCCATTTGATATAATAACAATTCTCAATATTTCAACACATGGAGAGGTCTCAATAAACTCAAGTTACTATACAAAAGAATAGTTTTAATGAATTTATTGCAAAATATACCCAGAATTAGCTCAAAATAAATCAAACAGTCATTTAGCTCAATTAAATGTTTTATAGTAAGAATCTAGTTGATGAAGACTTATTCTAAGCATATTGATTTATTAATTTGAACTTTCCTCAAATTCAAGATATATTATATCATTGGCTTCATATTTAATATAAAAATTCTGGGAATTGGAGCTTTAATATCCCTCTTGATGTTGCTTCCCCCTTATTTTCTCAAATAAAGAACTCCCCCAATCCACAATTGTAAAGAATATAATTTGATTTTTCACATAAGCAAAGGATTTACTTCATCACTATGGTAAATTAAGAATTTATATTATTTTAGCTGGAATACAAAAAAGTAATACAAGCTTTGTTATTGAAAAAGAGAAAGGACATTGGGTCAAGAATTTAAGAGCATTATATCTGACATCTTCATAAAAAATAACAGTGCTATTATTAACACAGTTAGTCAGTAAATATTGGAATTTTCATTAGTTCAAAGATTGATATTTCATAGCTAAAAATAACCAGTTACAAAAGCAAAACCAGATATCCTGCTTTCAAGTCTCATGTATTCTAGCTTTAGGTGAGAAAAACTCTTCAAAACTGGTTCATGGGCTGAAATAATGGTTATATTGGCTCGATATATAATATTTCTTGATAATAACTACCTGGAAATATCTGTTTCATTAATTATTGAGGATAATTTTTCTTCTTGAAGAAACATTTACTATAATAAGATGATAGAAAGAAGGGATATGTTGTATCCCCTAATGCATATTTCAACAAAAGAAACCAGTTTAATGGTAGGGTATCTGTTTGATGCCGTTTATAATTACAGAAAATCTTAAAGTGCTTGAGTAGGTGCCTCATTGATGGATATTAAATTCCAAAGAAGGGATCTAAGCTGTTTATTTTATTCATCCATGGAGTTCTAAATACTAGGTGAAGAAATTTTTGGGATTAAATATTTCAAATTTATGTAAAGTCCTATAGAACACACCTCAAACTTCAAATTCTTTTTTCAGTGAATGATATTGAGGGGAAAATAACTCAAATAAATGGGTAATTAAAAGATTTGTTTTCATCATTAATTATTCAATTATTGAGCTTTGACCAGAGTTACCAAAGACTAATATCAATCCAAGTGAATTGAATATTCGTGGCTTTCATATATGGCTTCAATTTCTTTCCTATTTTCCACCTAAATGAAGTTTATCTCCTATGTCAACTTACAAATTCAGAAACTTAGTTCTAATAATGGCTTATTGTAGGGAAAAAAATAACAACTCAACTTTGGATTTTTCATGTTTTTGTCAAACAGAAAACTATTTTTAAAGCCTTTCTTTATTTGTGATTTCAGAAAATATCTCAGAATTGATTAATTGTTCTTTTTTTATTTTTATCTCAGAATCGTTTTGATGTTTTAATTTTTATTGTAATATTATATTAACTAAGAAGTTGAGAATGGAATTTTTTTTCTTATTTTTGATGAAATTCTGTCTTATTGTTTGCACTTTGTTAGTTTATTTTGATTCAAAAATGAATAATTTTTCTCTTTTATCCTCTTCGAGGTTTGGTTTCCTTTTATAAAAAAAGATTACTCATTTGTTTTTAATAGCTATTCTGAATTTGAACTCAAGATCTTTTTTCTTTCTACAATCTTTTTAAACAGAAACAAAATGTTCAATTAATAATTTAATTTCTATCTTCCTTCATTCTATATCTTGTCTCTTAAAGCCATTGCATTCATCATTAGTATTAGAATACATTACTATTTTTTTTTGCTTATTAGAGGTTCATGATCTTTCCAATAAATATTTTTCATCTTATAATTATCATCATCTCTTCCACTTTTAATTATATATAAAAAAGGAGGAAATGTTTCATCCTGTTTATAAATTTTGCAATTTTATTTATTTTACTAATAAATAAATTTTACTTTATCTTCAAGTCATTTTCTTACTCAAAGAACAACTACAATAGCTTTTAATAGTAGTGGGTAGAGATAAAAATACAAAACAGTGTATGTAACCAATGAGCCAAATTTATGATTGACACATTTATCTAAATAAAAAGATAAATAGGTTTTATTTTTATCATTATTGATATATAAATTTTTTCATTTTCGATAGGATGAAGCTGTTCTAACATGTTATTTCCAAAGATATACTACTAACTAATTTCAATCAAAACTTCTTACATATATTTGAAATTGTAAATGAATCTCTTATGATAAATGGATGAATTTTTATATTCAATATTATAATCTTAGTTATCTAAATAATTAAGCCCAAAAGAGAGATTAATTTAGCTTTTCCATTATAGTTACTGACCATTAGTCCTTTCCTTATTTTATGTGCCATTATGTCTAGTTAAGATTATTTAGGAGATTTATTAATTGATTTTTCAATGAACTAAATCATTACTTACATATTCCTTCAAGATAAATCATTATTATTATTTGATATTGGTTCCTATAGCTCTCTTAGATCTGATATATCTCAAAGTAGATCTTGATTTAGAATTTAGAAATTATTAGTTAAAAATTAGGAGAGGGATCTAGTGCTTCTCTCGAAAATATCCCCTGTTGAGATTTCATTTTATCTCATCTAAAACTACGTCTAAAAATGACTTAAAAATGGGAATAATTTTTCAGAAATATTAACTACTTTATCCTATTGTATATAACCCAAAAAGATCTCTTATTAAAGTGTTGTCCTGATGGTTAAGGAATATTCAGTTCTAATATGAGTATTTTGTTTTTTATTGTAAAAATAACAATAATAAATTGAATTTAAAATATTGAATTTTTATGGGACCATGGATTTAATAATCTTTCAACTCTAAATAAAATACTCTCAAGAAATTCTGGATAGCTAGTTCCAAAAGATCTCAAAATAAACCTAGATAACATCACTTATTTCAAACCCATATGTAATGAATATTTCCCGGAAGCATTTCTCTTCCTTTCTCAAAGCTACTATAGGTATTATTTCCTAATAAAATCCAATAGGCTCAATAATTTGAGAAGTTAAAAATTAAATGGTGGATTAAATTGGATATAAATTCAGAACTTAATTAAAATCTTCAAGAAATAGCTTAAAATAGCCGGTTTTCTTTTGATAATACCATTTTTTTTCTTGAGTTTATCCCCACTTGAATTTTTTTTGAAATAATATTGAAGTAAAATAACTTCAACTAACATGCGGAACCATCTATTGAAACTACTACTTGTATTTTCCTTTCAGTTTATCTCATGGATTAATAAATATTAGCCAGTTTATATTGAAAATGAAGGCCATATTTTAGTTACATTTCAAATGAAGATTTTCTCATGATTCAAATTCCAAAATTACTGAGAATAATCTCTTTATTTAGCTTTTGTAAAACTATCTTTTGAGAATAATATGAAATACTCAACATTTTTCAAAAAAAACTACAATGATTATAGCAAAAACACTTTGAGATTTAAGTAGGCTAATCATGCTACCAATATTGAGACCTTTACAATATTTTTAAATTGAGTACATTTTATTTAAGCTGCAAAATATGCAAAGAAGATCAATGATGAAAATAATTTTGTCCAATAAATTTTCTTGGTGATTTATTGACAACAAACAATATATACCATAAGAAAAGAGCCCTGGGTAATATAATTCTGCACTATTTAATCTGGCTTATTATTATAAATTAAATCTTTATTGCATTACAAATAGTATTCTAGTCTATTTTATTAAAAACTTCTAATGGATAAGTGCCCCTGTTGAGGCTAAATTCCAAAATAAGTGCTTCATTGATCTAATATTGACTCACATTTATTTTAGAATTATGATAAATAATCTTGATTTTCCCTAAAATCTACAAGAAATTTTCTGACATAACTTTTGCTTGCATCAAATCTCAAACAAAACTCAATCTAGTTTTTCTCAGAAATTGGCTATATAATACATTCGATTAGAAAGATTGAAAATTCCTATAATATCCCTCTTTAATTTTCATAATCCTTGTTAAATAACAGTTTTTCATCTCTTATGATAATTTTTTTAATTCAATTTGAGGTCTTAGCTTGAAAAAAAGTCTCATTATACACATCATAACATATATATTCTTCCATTTAACTTCTGTATTCACAATATTTATCATTCTACAAGACTATTGAGCATGTTCAAATTTCTTACAAAAAAATTGAAATTATTCCAAGTCTTTATTATTTCAACATCTATTCTTTAATACCCTAATAAGCTCACAATATTTTATTGATTTCTGTAGTATTAACATTAATATCACCCCATGAAGGCTGAATTCTCCTCAACTTCATATGAAAATTAAAAAAAAGTGAAGATATAATAAATATTGAGATATAAGGAAACAAACTGAATTCTTTTTCACTTTTTTTGATGGTTCTGGGAAAGCAAAACTGGCTATGGCTATAAGATCTTAATTTTTGAAAAATAATCCATCTGACTGAGAATAATTTAAAAGAATCAAGTCTCATTTCAATTTCAATTTAGTTATAAATCTTTTCAAATATATTTTAATCACTCCTTGTATTTTAAATTTTTCATTTTTTTGAAGTAATATGATTCAACTTATATTTACTACGTCTTTCATGTCTGATATTATTCTTTAAGTTTTGAATGCTTTCCTAATTAAATTTTGACCTTAATTTTGAAAAGGTATAATAACTTCTGCTTTTATGATGTTGTTTTATCAACATATTTTCTTCCCATATTCTTCAAACATTAATTGAAACTATTCTTCATACTTCATCAGTTGATTATTTTGAAGTAAGCTAAATGTGAGATTTGTCTATGAATCTCTTAATTATATTTTTATCAATCAATAGCATATGACTGTTCTTATAAAATGTTATAATTAATCTTATTATAACCACAAATAAGTAATTACCTGCTTCATTTCTCCTTCAATTGTTATACACTACAAGCTATTATAACAGTAAGAAGTAATTTTCTACTAGAATCAATTTCAAGATGCACTAATAATAAAACTTATTATTAAGATAATATGAAATTATTTAAATTAATAAATATCTTTTGTAAGAGTAATTATTATGGGTTATTGAAGAAAACTATAATTTAGAGAAAAAACTTTCATAGTTTAGAAAATCACTCACCAATACTCCAAAAATACCTTTAAAAAGATTGGTAGAGTGACTTGATAGATCATTTGTGGAATCAAGGAACCAAAAGTTGGTTTAAAGAAGCAATGTACTAATTACAGTCACAATACCATTGGAAATAGAAATACTCAATTATCTCATTTCTTTCTTGATTATTGAAAAAATTGTAAAATGTTAATAATTATTCAATATTTAATACTTACTTGGTGGTATGAATTATTCAACTGAAGATTACTGGAAATCTGGAAAAACAGAAATAGTAGGCTTCTTTTAATTGTAAAAACAGCTCACAGAGGAACTTAATGGAAAAACTGAAAGAAAAGTTAGTGATAAACCAGTAAGCCCATTTTTTATTGATCACATCACTTGTTTTCATGTAAGATTATCATAATTACCTAATTAAGTAATTTTATGTGTCTACCAACCCATTTATGGCTAAAAAAAGGGATTTACTACTGTAAATATTCTTTTATTATAAAAGAAACATTTTTCTCAAAGACATCATATTTGTTGGAAACTAAATCCCAGGTTGTATTCTCTGTGAATTTCTGAAGAGTCAGTATTTCATGCAGAACCCTCAAAAATGGACTATAATTAAGACTTTTAATTTGAATTATGAAGTCATAATTAGCTTTGGTTTTAGTTTTGATTATCTCTTTCTCCATTGGAACTAAAAGCTTCAGAAGGATTAATCAAGAATTTCATTCTTAACAAACTTTTGAAGTTTTACCTCACATTCTACATAGCATAAGCAAATAGCATAGTGACAGCTGGTTTTCATGAGGTAGTTTCATGTATACTAGTCCCAAAAGGGCTTTAATGAATCTTATAGTGTTTATTAATGGAAAATCATTAAGAATGGACATGGTTACAGGAGTAAGATTTTCTCATTACATCCTTGTCACATCAAAATAGCAGCCTATTTTTTATTTTCTCATGATTTAATGGGATCTTAAAGCTTTGTCACAAGGTTCTCAAAAGGTTTCAATAGAACAGTTTGGCTAATATGATCCATGGATCCAAGTTTTGAAGCAGGTCACCCCTCAGAGACCTCAGAAGTTGGGTACACTTTCTGTCTTTGATGTCTTTTGTCTCCCTTAGCTATTTTCACGTCAAAGATAGTAATTCAGGCCAAGACTGATATCCACTATGGGTGTACCAAAAATTTATGTATCAATGAATTATTTTTAAGCTCCATAAACATGAATAACACTAATCTTAGTGTATATGTAACCAATGAATTTTAAGAATCCCATTATTTTGGAATTAAAATGCAAAAAAAATTACAATTAATTTATGTGGTATTGATGATGAGGTGCTGAAGTATTTTCCATTTTACAACATCATAGAGTTAATTTAAGCTCATTCACTCTATCAATGACTTAGGGGTTCTGTATATTCCAGAAGTTATTTTTTTGGGGGGGGGGTTGGGTATGTAAAATATACCTCAAGGTGCTCACACTAAAGCTGTCAAATGGCCTGATTTTTTTATTTTGGATTTTTATAATTTTTCCCAAGAATTGAATGATTTTTTTATCTTTTTAGCCAATTATTTGTTGGAAAATAATAAAACTAAAAAAAACAAATTGAATAAGATCTGTCAGGGAATTTAATGGTGAGGTATCTTTCACTAAATTTATGGATAATACCCATTCTGGTATTGAAAACATACATTTAAATAAGCTAATAAGTTTTTTAAAGTAAATAGAAGACAAATAAAAGAAAATATGGAGTTCAAATTGGAAAAAATTGGTTTTTAAAATATAGGCTTAGTATGAAATATCAATTTTTCTGGTTTTGTTAGAAAAATTTGTATATTTAAGGGCCACCAATTTTCATGAATTGTTTTACATATCTATAAAATGACATTTAGTCCTTTTTCCAGTATTTTCAAATAATTCTCAAGAGTATTATTGATGAAAAGTATAGAAATGAATTAAATTTTGGTATCCATAATTGCTTAAAAAGTAGTTAACTAGTCCAAATTTCCCTTGGATTTCCACATTTTTAATAACACACTTTTGGGAACTTTTTAATAATTCAATGCGGATTACTAGCTTTAAGAATGAAAATGGAATTTCATTTCATTTGAAAAAATGTTAATTGAAGGCTTCCCTAAAGTCCGATATTTTGTAACACTGATATTGTTTGAAGCTTTGAATTCATCTGCCTGGTTGAGCCCCGGCATTAGGGGAGACGCTCTCAACAACTTTATTCAATATGGTTTGGTCAAATTCAATTTGCTGTTTTGCTCAGGAAACTTCAAGAAAATTTTAAAAATTTCCTTGCAAGTTCTCCAAAATTGACGTTTTGTAAATTTAATAACCTTCTCTTCAGGATCAAGTCGGCATCCAGCAGTTTCGGACGACTTCATAGAGATGATCATCAGGCTAACGACTCCAATAAATAACACTTGTCGATGTATTTCCCCAATCGTTCAGATCAACGCCGTTCATCAACATCGGTACCTTCACTCAAATAATTCATCCAAAAATTCTTATCATCTTTCATCGTCATTCTCGTCCCGGCCTGCCCCTCGTCCTTCCGCCAAGGCCGCTCTTTCTTCCAGGAATTCCCCTTATTCGCCCAATAAGGTTTATTATCTTTTTTGCTGCTGTAATTATTGTATTTTCAATTTATCAACTCATCCTTTTTGCCTTCAAATAGCGAACATTTCATTCAACGTTTAGCCAGGCTGCGAAAAACCCTTACACAGTTTTGGGTGTCAATAAAGACGCATCTCAATCTGATATCAAAAAGTCATATTATGCTGTCAGTATTCCCAACAATTATCCCGAAAGAGTCATTCATCTAATCTAATAGTAATCAAGCTTTTATCCCTCAGCTAGCAAAGAAATTCCATCCCGACATTAACAAAGAAGCTGGCGCTAAAGAGCGCTATCAGGACATTCAAGAGGCATATGATGTTAGTAACCTAACTTGGGTTTTATGTTCAACTGGTTAATTATTAATCTTGTTTTCATCAGACTTTGAGCGATCAAGACAAGCGTGCGGCCTATGATCGTTTTGGTTCAATGTCTCAGCAACCCGGATTCGATCCCAATGCATTCTCGTCTGGGTTTGGAGGAGCTGGTCAACCATTTGGCGATATGTTTGGGGGTGATCCGGGTGATCTGTTTAGTAGCTTATTTGGTGCTTTTGGCGGTGGCCGACCGGGCGGTGCTCGCGGCTCTCAGACAAACCAAGTCTTTATCGGTGAAGATCTTGAGACGTCGATCACTATTCCATTTACCGACATGGCGAAAGGCACAACCCGGTCAGTCGACATCACTCCCATTATTAATTGCCCAGCATGCAAGGGCGAAGGGACAAAAGCTGGGGCTAAACCACAAACCTGTCGAGCATGCAATGGCACCGGTACGACAACCTTTGTTGTCCAGAGCGGATTCACCATGGCTAGTACATGTCAAAGTTGTGGTGGAAGTGGTGTAAAAGTTGCAGACAAAGACCTTTGTGGGACGTGTGGAGGCATTGGAAAAGTTCGAGATCGAAAGAAAGTTGAGGTAAAGATTCCCGCTGGTGTGGAAGATGGAATGAAGATTAAATTGTCTGGTCAAGGTAATGCCCCAACTACAGGTGGCAAAAATGGCCGGCCTGGCGATCTGTATGTCCGGGTAAATGTCGCACCATCGCGAACGTTTAGGAGGCAAGGTAGTCATCTTTACACCGATGTCAAAATTCCATTTCACGTTGCTTTACTGGGAGGCAAAGTTCGTGTACCAACCCTGGAAAAAGATGTTGAAGTCCAAGTTCCACAAGGAACACAGCCTGGCGAAGAGCTAGTATTAAAGGGTCGAGGAGTTAAACATCTTTACAAGGAATGGATGGGCGATTTAATAGTTAAATTCAACATAACTTTTCCAAGGTAAGCCTTTTTGACCCTCAAGCTATGGGGAGCTATCATCGTGGTGGAATTAATTCAATATCACCTCTTTTAGGTCTTTGTCGTCAGATCAACGCATAGCCTTGCAAGCTTATGTTGCTGCAACTGAAACCCCACCCACAACCACAATTTCTACAGAGTCTCCTTTGAAAGACGCTGAATCCGGTAAGCTTTAAAATATCACTTTTTTGCTTTATGTTCTTTCAAATAAATCCAAAAATACAATCGAAAATGCTGGTATACCCTACAGCCCATTGAAGAGGCCCCCGCGACAGCCTCATTTTATATTTGTTTTCTCTTTTACCCATCGGGCTACCAACTTCATTTCCTGTTATATAAATTTAATTTGCGGTCGCCCTTAACTATCATAGCTCAAGAGGGGATTAAATGACGCTCTTGGTCTTAGGCATCTCTGACCATCACATCCTCTCTTGACATTTATGTTTTTGACAATGTTTTTATAGATTATATAGACAGAGATGAGCCTGCTGGATTCATTGATGGTTTAGCGGCTAGGTTGAAGAGACTCTTTCGAAGATGAAGGGTTTCATTACAAAATGTTTTCTACATTTCTCAAATTTGGTTCACTTTTTTTCAACCTGTGGAAGCTTTTACCTTATTGCCACTCATGCTTTCAGTTATGTAATTATTAGCAAACAAATTAACACCCAATTCAATGTGCTTAATATAAATGTTGACTTTTTTTATTTTTTATTTTATTTTTGGTTTTGGGCTTTAAACAAACAATGCAATGATTTCGGTACGTCTATATACTCAGACACCAAAAATAATGACACAATACCGAAGAATGAGTCGAAAAAAGTGGAATCAAGTCATGCATCTGACCGATCAACCCAATCCAACGAGAGCTCCGTGCATGACACGAGCGGACCGAATACGGATGAAATGGATTCTGAATTCCGAGCTAAACGAAAAGCAGCTTCTTGATTTTGTTTTATTGTTCATACTTACCAACCAGAGTTTGAAAAGTATATTAATATCCGGGTTTTCAACTAATGCTTCTATTATTTGCCTTAAGATGGGTCTCTATCACTCATACCTTTTTTCCTTCATTTCCATGCGCTATATATACTTGAGGATGAAATTGTGTTCATTATTACCCAGTGAGCTGTTTTGTCTGTAGGAAACAGTTCCTCTCGATTTTTGTCTTCTTTTTTATGGTTTGATTAACTATCGCGAAAGATCACTGCAATGAAACAAGTAAGAATATTTATAACTTTTCGAAGCATCAAATTCTTTACCAACACGAAATATCCTTGCGATCAGTATCAACCAAAACTGGGAGCAACAGACGTTTAAAATAAACCCCGCAAGCGAACAAACATGATGCAGTATTTTTATAACATTTTTGTGAAATTTCGGCCACCCTAAGTCTTTTGACCATTCACTCAGCCATCACCAAAACGTCATGGAATTAGACTAATCGAAGTAACCTAAAAACATTTGAGCTTTTTGTGACAGAATCAATTTGTGGTCCAGTTTGTCTGCTACTATTTTTAAATTTATTAAGACCAAAAAAAGAAATGTCACATCTAATTGCTATTATTGTAACAAAGGACCAATGAAGCATGTATGCTGTATTAGTCAGAGGCTCTATATCTATTTTATTCCCTTAAATTTAATGAAATCAGATGTTTGAAATATTCAACTTTGATTTCACTCAGTCCCGGTTATTCCCTTTTTTCTTGGATAAAGTTTTTAAATGTCGTACTAGGGCTTCGTCCTTGGTAGGAGCTGTGACCCCAGTGTAGTCTTGCAGAGATGACGTGAAGGTGTAGTTCTAAGCCTTGGCAGAGATATTGTTTTTTTTTTCTAAAAAAAATATGGTTTAATCAATCAGTATTGTGAACCTAATAAGATTTTCGACCATCATACTGATCAATAACCATTTGAAGGAGTCATGGAATTGAATTGAGGAGGTGGTTGAGAAATTCAAAACTCAAGCCAGCCCAGGCTAATTAAATCAAAGCCAGTAATTTATCACGTATTTGTCATTGATAGAGCGCTGAAGTTTGGCTCTTCATAGTTCTCTAAGCATTTCTAATTTAATCGAGGTCTGTAGAATATGCTGGTCATTGTGAATTGGGGCATTATCCTCCATAATAATAAGTTGGTGTCATCCCTTGATTGATGGTCCTTCCCCCATCAGCTGGATGAAAGGGTGCAATGCCAGTCAATATACCTGTCAGTTCATCTGTTCCAACATCATGCAACTATCTAAGAATTGCAGCCTTGAGTGACTTGAGGCACATAATGACTCACAAAAAACTATCAATGATTGACTGCAATATTCTTGAGTAGCCACTTTGCCTAGGGGGGTTGCCAAACTAAAACCCAATTGAGCTTTTTGAAAAGTTTAAACAATAACTCATAAATCCATATAATGTTGAGACAGTCAGTCATTCATCATCCAATGGCAATGAGCTTGAGAAAATAGATGTTTTGACTGAAAGTCTTTTAGGTGGAGGTATGATTCTTTGGGGGAAATTTGAAAGTGCTTTTCTAGTTTGTGGATTTTATGCCGGATGGTTCTAGTAAACATAAATTCAGTCATTGGGGCAGTCACTTGGGCTACGGTTATTTTTCAACACCTTGTGATAATTTGGCTGTGCTTTTCCCTGTCCTGATCATTGAATTTAGCCGACCAGACCTATTTCATTGAAGTCTTCATAGCTCCGATGAAGTCGTATTTTTCTATGGTATCATACAACATTGTTAGAGGGATTTCTGAAGGCTGGGAATATAATTCGAGGGAGGGCCCTTCTCAATACATGTTGACCAATCAAGCATAATTTTTTGATTTCTAAATATGACTTTTCCTATACAAGAGATAAGGAATGATAATCAAAGTCCAAAGGAAAAAATACTTAGTAATGGTCCACAAGTCTCACTATTATTCAAAAAACTGTAAGAAAAAATGTTTTAAACTAGGAAGACAAAATTTAATTTTCTTGATGAGAAGATCGATAAAGTTAAACAAAGAAAGATTCTTGATAGGAATAAAGAGTGATATGAAGGATAGGAAGCAGAGAGGTTTGCATGTACTGCACCTGTGCAGAATTGATACAGCTATCTGCGAGCACGTTCACATAATTTTTTTAGGGTACTGTACTTATTCAGGCTGCTACACCATTTCATATTCCCTTTTCCTCACATCTGTCTCATGGCGGTGAAAAGTATTCCAAGAGAAAATTTTGAGAGCCTGACCAACCCATCTCTCAATATCTTCTGGGTTAAATCCTTTTCTCCCCCCAGAGCTCTAGTCATGTGGCTTTAATCAACATTCCCTTAAATATTTGTATTTCAAGTCTGTCTGACAATAAAAATCCAACTTTTATAAGGGAATTGGAACCCTTCTCAAACACATGAATTAAGAAATCAGTTCCTTGAAGATTTCTAATGCCACAGAGATGGCTAACTTCTATGACCTCTAGCCCCAAATTCCAATGTCCCTTCTCCAAATCCTTCTCCATCTACTTTTTACCCACATTCCTGTCCATATGCCTATGAAATATTCCTCCAAGATCCTCACAGGTAACTATCGCACCCTGGTTTCTAAACATGAAAAAGTTGAATTTTTAAATCTTAACTCCCCTCACTCTCTCAAAGAAGATCTTTCTTTTCTAATTTCACTCTAAACTGAAGATTTATGTGTTTTATGTCACTCGATTGTCAGTATCATAATGTCCAAGTTTGAACTCTCCTTTTTCCTTCATCTTTATGCAACCACTGGAATAATTTTATTGGTGAAATAAGAGAAAAATTACCCCTGTACCCATTTTAAAGTTAAAAATGTGGTTAAAATGTGCAGGGATCTTTTATTTAACTGCATGGAAAATACCTATTTATCCATTTACTAACTCATCTTGCAGTGGTTCAAAATATTCTCCACTATTATTTGACTGAAGACTAGTTATGATTTGGAGGGGCTTTATTTCAAGCTAATTAATTGCCCATGTGATAACTCTCAAAGGCTATCTTTGAGTAACTAGTGTTTTCCACTATTATTAAAAGTGAAAGAGATACCCTTCCTGATACCTCTGTAGTTCAAGTCCTGGTAAATAATATTGGCAGGGTGGACTCAGATAGGAATCACTGGAACAAATGTTTGGAATTCATGCACAAGTCCTTTACACCAACTGAACTACAGTAATTCAGTTGGTTTATGTGAGCCTTTGAGATATGACCACATACCCAATAAGGTCACAAAAAATACTCAGAATAATTATATCTTTAATATAATTATATTAAAATTAATTAGAATAATTATACACTAAAAATAATTACTCAAATATACAAAAAATACCATAAATTGGTACTAAAATTGGTTTAACTTAAAAACCAATGAATGAACATGTGAAATAAATTATACCATTGGATTCTTCATGGAAAAATACACATATACCATTTTTATGGCATATCTGTAAAGTCAATATTTAATGAATTATAAGGTATAATACCTTATAAAAACCATAAAATCCTATTTATCTCAGAAACCAATGAAACAACATGTGAAATAAATTGTACCAGTGGATTCCCCATAAAAATCCACACATAAAACAATTAATAAGCTAATTCTCAAAATCAATACTTAAGGAATTATCCTGAATATATGCACTTTTTTGGTCAACGCATATATTCAGTGATCATAGCTAATATCTTCTAAACTATACATGCTAGAATGATGAACCAAAAATAAAGTTACCACCTAATTACTGTAAGAACACAGATATGAACTTTATTTTGCAAATTATAAACAAGGTTAAGACTTATGAGGAAATATTGATAAAAATCAACAGAGCTGTTGACCACTTTGTTGTGAAAGTAGTCCAAACTTAAAAAAAAGTACACAGTTGGATTCTCCTAGTTCATTCGTGAAGAATGATGTAATTTTTATTATTAAATTCAGGGTATAACCCCCTGAAATCAAGGTTTGAAGTTTAAAATATTGAATTTCGACAGAAAAGATGAGTTACAAGAAAAATCATCAAAATTAGAGTTTTGATGATGTAATGAAAAGCTCTTGACAGCATAATAAGGTTATGTCAGGCTATCAGAATTCACTCTCTGAATTGCTGTAGCGTGAAAACCTTAAAAGTTATTGAGGATCAAAGTTTGAGCTTAAATTGAGCTGTTATGATCACATACTGTAACCTTAAATTAAGTTTAACAGTCTTAAGAGTGATAAAATTGGTGAATACTATTAGTTTATGATTAAAACTAATAAAATCCACGAAATTTGGGGTTCTGCCAAGCCTCTGATGTCATCACACTTAGAGTTATAGTGATAACTCTAAATAATGGTGTAATAATGATGTAATATGGTTTGATCATGATGTAATCACCCTCAAACCTTAAAATATTGATCAATTCCAGTGGATATGATCAGTACACGTCTACTAGAAGCCTGTTGGACTCTAGGAGGGAGGTATTTACTATAAATAGAGCTCTTTTTACTCTGTTTTCCCCTCAGACGCATCAAAAACATTAAATCAATTAAATAAAAGGTAATTTCTTTATTCTTTATATATAAAACTCTTATATTATTAAAGACCAAAGATCATCTTAATATTAATCACTATTTTTACGTGATTAAATCAATTCTTTAATTGTTTTTGTTATAAATCTCTCTATAAACTCATTTCCACGTAAAATCAAGAAATTTAGTAAATTTCTTTATTTTTTATTGTAAATACAATTTGAAAAAGTTGTATTATATTCTTTTGGCGTAAAATATCTCAAAATTATTATTTTAAGTGTTAAAAGTAGGTTATTTCATCTTATTATAATAATTTCTCTCTTATTATTACTCTTAATAATTCTTAATTAATATAAATAGTATTTATATTAATATATAACTTTAATATTAGTAATATTATTGTTATTAATTGTTTTTTATTTATAAAAAACAATTTTTTACGCCTTTATTATTTGTTGGTAACAATAATAAAGAGCTTTATAATATATTAATTACTTTATATTAATATATTATTTATAATATTATAATTTCATATAATATTAATTATATTATTATATTTATTTAATAATATAATATTTTTACGCCATAATAATAATATTTCTTTATTATTATTATTATTTTAATCTTATTTATTTCAATTATAAGGACATTCAGAGTACAATAAGTAATAAATTAGTAATTTTTACTTATTGTTTCATAGTCAAACCTTACATTTGGGGGCCTGGCCGTGATATTTACTTAAAAGACCTTTAAAAAGATTCTATTTGGGTTTATCCAATAATAAATTATATTTATAATCATAAAATTATATAATAATTTTATATTTTATTGATTTTAAAAGCTATTGAGGCATTTGGAAAGCAATTGTACTGTCTTACACGTGGTTTTTCACATCCTTAGACTTGCAAGAACTTTCTTTGAGTGACTCTAGTGATTAAAAAAGATAATTTATAAATTAAAAATAATTTTTATTATAATTCAATTTTATAAGAATCATATTCATTTTTTATTTTATTCTTTAAAAATAAAAATATACATAAAAAATATTAAAAAATATTAAAAACCAATAAAAAAAGTTATTTTTATTCATTTTTATTCATTTCTTTATTTATTTCATTTTTTTTTAAGATATAAAAGCAATTTCTACGTGGAAAATTGCCATATCTTGCCAAAAATAACACTTCTTATAAAAAGACTTATATTTATTTGTCTTTTTTAGTGTTTGAAGATAACCCAACAGAAGACAACCAAGCTACTGTTGAGAGATTGGTGGAAGAAACTTGTCAAAGTTCTCCAACACCAGTTATCACCAAAAGAAAGAAAGCTAAGAAATTAGACTTTCCAGGGCCCACCATTCAAGACTCTGAAGGTGAGCACCTCTTTTTAAATTGCCATAAAAGAATTTTATTCTAAAATACTTTTATTTTTTCTTATTCTTTAATTATGACTACCAGAAGAGGTTCCCAATACTCCATCCAATCAGATGGGGCTGGACTCAGAAGTAGAATTGATCCCTCAAAAGGGAAAAGAAAGGGCAATATCCCCAGTGGAACAGAATCCACACAAGGAAGTGCCTTATCCCAAAGGCAAGTCCCAGAAATGCCCATAATATCTGAGCCTGAATTGGAACTAAGTATGAGTAACTCAAACAGGTACAAATCACATTCAGAGGGCTCAGATAGACATCTACATGAGCCAGTACAAGCAGTATTACACAGTATACAAGGACAAAGACTGGGAAATGCTGCCTCAAATACACCAAGGAGTGATGAACTCCTGGCACATCCTGAAAAAGTTCCTCAAAGAGGAGGAGATAGTGAAATACTCCAATGGATGGAATCCACTGTCATCCAAACCTCAAATCAAAAAAATCAAGGATTATCATGCCAAAAAGAGGGAGGCAACCAAGGAAGAAGCCCCAGTAGCTTCTACCAGCAAGCCTCAAGTCAACCCACTTCCCCAAGAAGGGAAGAAGAACAAGAAAAAGCATTGGAGGAAACCATATTCCCCAAGCTACAGAATCCCAAGAATCCAAAAGGATGCCATGGACAATGTCTTCAACATGGCCAGAACCTTGATGGAATTCAAGGACAAGGAAGAGCAAAGAATGAGACAACCTCATTTCCCAAAGAAATAACCTTGTCCAAAGATGTTGTAAATACTTTAACAGAAATTAAAAATAGTATATTACCTCTAAAAGAAATTAAAGACAGTTTATTATCACTACAAGAAATAAATAACAATTTATCTTCTTTAACAAAAATTGTTGTACAAAACAAGAAAGAAATTGACAACATTAAGTTTATTGTTGAAAATAATAAACCAAAAAATTTAATTGACAATACTCAAAAATTAATACAAGGACAACAAGAATTGTATAAATACATAAAAGATATCAAAGACAAGACTTTGACAATCAATTATGATGTGAGTATTGACAATCTTACAGAAAAATTAAATAAATTAAGTATTTCTGTAGAAAAATTTGAAGAAAAGACTTCATCACACCAAAAATTACTTTTGGACCATGTGGAAAAAAGTGATGAAGCAAGAATGCATCTGAAAGATGATATTCAAAGTGAAATAAGGCTTATTACTGAAAAAATGGATAAAATTAATGAGGCTAATTTAAATATGCCAAAGTTATCAACACCATTTTCCCATATAAGAAGCCCTATTAAAACAAAAGAGGAATTGTCAAATCCTTTCATAACAGACTTGAGTCACCAAGATAATAACCAAGTCTTAATGAAAGAAGCACCTCAATTAAAAGAATGGCCAACATTCACAGGAGAAGGTGAATATGACCACATGTCATTTATTAAAACAATTGACATGTTACAAGAAGACTATGCCATACCAGATGAATTAATCACTGCAAGATTACATTCATTGTTTGAGAAATCTGCAAAAAGATGGTATTATGGCATAAGACAAACAAATGGTAAAAATACCTGGTCTTGGTGGAAACAAGAAATAATCACCAAGTGGGCAAATGATGCCTGGAGGTATAAGATAGAAAATGCATTTGAAAACTCCTTCTTTGACCCAGAGAAAGATAAACCTTTAACTTGGTTCCTAAAACAAGTTGAAAGGCTTAATGCACTGTACCCAGAAATGTCACAGAAGATGGTGCATATGAAAATACTTAAAAAATGTGGAGGGGAACTAGAACATGCCCTAAGAAGCAGGTGTATAGAACCATGCTCCACAGAAGAGTATATAAATGCACTAGAAGATATAGTGACAAGGACAAAAATTGGCAGGACTTGGAGAAAATTGGACATTAAAAGCCCAAATAAACCATTTATCAAGAAAGATAAATCAAAAGAATCCTTTAAACCCAATACATCCAACAATAATGAGCAAAGAAAATGCCATAAATGTGGAGGTATTGGACACTTAGCCAATAATTGCCTTAAAAAAGCAAAGATTAATGAAATTGTGGAAACAGAAAACCACAATGACAAAGAAGAGGAATCTGACTCTGAAAAAGAGACAGAAGAGTCAGAGAGCTCTGAAAGTGATGAAATCAATATAATTAATGCACAAATTAATAATATTGATATAATTTATGAAGTACTGGATGTTAACTCAAACTTGCCACAAGTTGGAACATCTGACACAAATCTGACAAACATACAAGATGCCAAAATGTATAGAACCAAACCTGCAAGAGGAATGGGATATACAGCTGGAAAATCAAGTATTAGTATTGTTATGGTTGATAACCAAGAAGGAAAGGTTAACTTGGATACAGGAGCATATTGCACTTGTGTTGGCAAAAGTTATTTAAAAACCATTGTCCCAGACTGGCAAGAAAAACTTATGCCAATACAAGGTGTCAAATTTAGTAGTGCAAGTGAGAGCATGAAGCCCCTTGGAATAATTGATTTAACACTAATTTTTCCTCATCCCTCACAATGTGTCAGAATCAAAGTAGAGTTTGTAGTAATGGACAACTGTACTAGTAATCATTTCATACTTGGAAATGACTACTTATCAATCTATGGTATAGATATCTCAAACCAAAAGGATAGATATTTTACCATAGGAGATAATAAAAGACAAAAGTTTGGATTCTTAAATAACAAAAAACAAATCACAGTTATTAAGAATGAGGAAAAAATTCCAGAAAAAGAACTTTTTATATCTGAACAACTCAGAGAGGCAGAATTCAATCAAGAGTTAACAGAAAAAATGAAAGAAAAATTGATTGACCTCTTATTTAAGTATAAAAATGCCTTTGCAACTGACAAAGAGCCACTAGGTGCCATAATTGGACATGAAGTGGATATAATTCTTAATGTAGAAAAACCTTACCCACCTTTATTAAGAAGACCTGCTTATCCAGCCAGTCCAAGAGCTAGAGAAGCCCTAGAGGTGCACATTAAAGAATTAATGGACCTTGGAGTATTAAGAAAGGTTGGACATAATGAGCAAGTAGAAGTTACTACACCTGTCATTATAACTTGGCATAATGGAAAATCAAGGATGGTAGGAGACTTCAGAGCCCTGAATACCTATACCATCCCAGACAGATATCCAATACCCAGAATCCATGAGACATTGACCCAATTGTCACAAGCTAAGTTCATCACAGCTATGGATGCTCTTAAGGGTTTTCATCAAAATGTCTTAACAGACAATGCCAAGAAACTACTAAGAATAATAGTCCATTGTGGAATTTTTGAATACTTAAGAATGCCATTTGGGATAAAAAATGCACCTTCCCATTATCAAAGAATGATGAATACCATATTTCCTGAAGAATTATCAGAAGGATGGTTAATAATCTACATTGATGATATCATAGTTTGCTCAGAAACTTGGGAAAATCACCTGACAAGACTAGAAAGGGTACTACAGAAAATAGTCCAAGTAAATATGAAAATTTCATTGAAAAAGTGTCATTTTGCATATAGTGAATTGAAAGCCCTAGGACATGCAGTATCTGGACTTAGTCTAGGCATAGACAAAAATAAAGTAGCAGCAGTACTACTTAAACCAATGCCTCAAACTAAAAAAGAAATGCAATCATTTCTAGGATTTGCTGGTTACTATAGACAGCATATAAAGGACTTTGCAAATATTGCTAAATCCTTGTATAAGCTATGTGACCAACAAACAGTCTATGAGATGACAGAAGAAAGAGTCAAGGCATATGAAGAATTGAAAAATTCTTTAACAAATGCCCCATTTCTTCTAATGCCAGATTGGAAACTACCTTTCAAACTGTACATTGATGCTTGTGGAGAAGGACTAGGTGCTGCACTTCACCAAACACAAATTATCAATGATAAACCAGTGGAAGGACCAATTTGTTTCATTTCAAGGCAGATAAAGCCAACAGAAGCAAGGTATGGAGCAAGCCAAATGGAATGCTTATGCCTAGTGTGGGCTTTAGAAAAGCTGCATTATTATTTGGATGGCACAGTATTTGATGTAATCACAGACTGTAATGCTGTGAAATCACTATTAAATATGAAGACTCCAAATAGACATATGCTGAGATGGCAAATTGCTATCCAAGAATATAGGGGAAATATGACTATTGTTCATAAATCTGGAAATATTCATAAAAATGCAGATGGTCTTAGCAGATGGGCTCTAGCAAATACCCCTGACAATCCAGCATGGGTACCACAAGAAGAGCACCATATAGAAGGAATATGTGTTACAGACATTGGCACAGAATTCTTTAACCAAGTTAAAGAAAGCTATAAGACAGACAAAAATTGCCATATCTTAAGCCAACTTCTAATGAAAGACTGCAAAGATCCATCACTTTCATCAAAACTAGATGAAATATGGAAAAAGGCATATGATGAAGGAAGATTTCACCTCCTTGATGGAATCCTTTACCATAGAACAAAACACACATGTGTTATGGCCTTAACAGACAGAACACTAATAAACACTATTTTACATGAATGTCATGATAGTGTTGCATCTGGACATCTCTCAGAAGATAGGACACTAGAGAGGGTGAAAACCTGCTCTTGGTGGCCAAATTGGAAGAAAGATGTTGCAGAGTACTGCCAAACCTGTGACAGATGCCAAAAAGCCAACAGAGCCACAGGAAAGAAATTTGGAATGATGATCCAAATCCAAGAACCAAAATCCCCATGGGAAATAGTTCATATGGATTGGGTAACAGCTTTACCTCCAGGAGGAGACAGGAGTTATAATGCATGCCTAGTATTAGTTGACAGGTACAGTAAAACTCCCATGTTCTTACCATGTCATAAAGATGACACAGCTATGGATACAGCCATAATGATATGGAATAAAGTCATTAGCCACACAGGCTTATTCCAAAATATTATAAGTGATAGAGACCCAAAATTCACTTCAGCATTATGGACAAATCTCCATAACTTGTTTGGGACAAAATTATCATTCTCAACAGCTTATCATCCTCAAACTGATGGTCTAGCAGAAAGAATGATACAGACCCTAGAGGATATGATCAGAGGATTCTGTGCTTATGGGCTAGAATTCAAAGATTCTGATGGTTTTACCCATGATTGGTGTACACTAATACCAGCACTTGAACTGGCATATAAGACATCAATCCATTCTTCTACTGGCAAAACACCAGCAATGCTAGAGAAAGGTTGGAATCCAAGACTTCCTTATGATACCCTCAAAAAGGACTTGGTGGATATACATCCAACAGCAAGCAGTTTCAAGATAATGCTTGACAAAGCAAGACACCATGCAAACAGATGCATGCAAGATTCTTTTAAATATGCAAAAGAAAGATGGGATAAAAGTCATAAGCCACCTGACTTCAAAATAGGGGACTTGGTTTTAGTATCAACCCTTAATTTCAATAACATAAAAGGCCCAAAGAAATTGAAAGATTCCTTTGCAGGACCATTTATGATAAAAGCACTTCATGGACCCAATGCTGTGCAATTAGAACTCACAGGTGAGCTAATGTACAAACACCCAACTTTCCCTGTAAGTCTGATAAAACCTTACAGTTCAAGTGACAAAGAGTTATTTCCACTAAGAAATAAACCCCCACTTGAGATTCCCCCCTTGGAAGAAGGAGAGGAAAAGAAAATAGTAAAAGTCCTTAAAGAAAGAAGGACAAGAAACAAAAAAGAAAGAGAATACCTTGTAAGGTATAGAAATTCAACTCAAGAAGATGAATGGCTACTTGAGAAAGATATAACAAATGCTGATAAACTACTAAGAAGGTTCAGACATGAAAGAAAACCTGAAAAATAAAAAAGTTAAGCATTATTGAGCTTCAAGACTAACAAAGTCTATTGAAGAGGTAGGACAGTGGATGATACCCTAATCACATATATCAGATTGTGGTACAATCTTTTTTGGTGGTAGGGAATGTGAGCCTTTGAGATATGACCACATACCCAATAAGGTCACAAAAAATACTCAGAATAATTATATCTTTAATATAATTATATTAAAATTAATTAGAATAATTATACACTAAAAATAATTACTCAAATATACAAAAAATACCATAAATTGGTACTAAAATTGGTTTAACTTAAAAACCAATGAATGAAAATGTGAAATAAATTATACCATTGGATTCTTCATGGAAAAATACACATATACCATTTTTATGGCATATCTGTAAAGTCAATATTTAATGAATTATAAGGTATAATACCTTATAAAAACCATAAAATCCTATTTATCTCAGAAACCAATGAAACAACATGTGAAATAAATTGTACCAGTGGATTCCCCATAAAAATCCACACATAAAACAATTAATAAGCTAATTCTCAAAATCAATACTTAAGGAATTATCCTGAATATATGCACTTTTTTGGTCAACGCATATATTCAGTGATCATAGCTAATATCTTCTAAACTATACATGCTAGAATGATGAACCAAAAATAAAGTTACCACGTAATTACTGTAAGAACACAGATATGAACTTTATTTTGCAAATTATAAACAAGGTTAAGACTTATGAGGAAATATTGATAAAAATCAACAGAGCTGTTGACCACTTTGTTGTGAAAGTAGTCCAAACTTAAAAAAAAGTACACAGTTGGATTCTCCTAGTTCATTCGTGAAGAATGATGTAATTTTTATTATTAAATTCAGGGTATAACCCCCTGAAATCAAGGTTTGAAGTTTAAAATATTGAATTTCGACAGAAAAGATGAGTTACAAGAAAAATCATCATAATTAGAGTTTTGATGATGTAATAAAAAGCTCTTGACAGCATAATAAGGTTATGTCAGGCTATCAGAATTCACTCTCTGAATTGCTGTAGCGTGAAAACCTTAAAAGTTATTGAGGATCAAAGTTTGAGCTTAAATTGAGCTGTTATGATCACATACTGTAACCTTAAATTAAGTTTAACAGTCTTAAGAGTGATAAAATTGGTGAATACTATTAGTTTATGATTAAAACTAATAAAATCCACGAAATTTGGGGTTCTGCCAAGCCTCTGATGTCATCACACTTAGAGTTATAGTGATAACTCTAAATAATGGTGTAATAATGATGTAATATGGTTTGATCATGATGTAATCACCCTCAAACCTTAAAATATTGATCAATTCCAGTGGATATGATCAGTACACGTCTACTAGAAGCCTGTTGGACTCTAGGAGGGAGGTATTTACTATAAATAGAGCTCTTTTTACTCTGTTTTCCCCTCAGACGCATCAAAAACATTAAATCAATTAAATAAAAGGTAATTTCTTTATTCTTTATATATAAAACTCTTATATTATTAAAGACCAAAGATCATCTTAATATTAATCACTATTTTTACGTGATTAAATCAATTCTTTAATTGTTTTTGTTATAAATCTCTCTATAAACTCATTTCCACGTAAAATCAAGAAATTTAGTAAATTTCTTTATTTTTTATTGTAAATACAATTTGAAAAAGTTGTATTATATTCTTTTGGCGTAAAATATCTCAAAATTATTATTTTAAGTGTTAAAAGTAGGTTATTTCATCTTATTATAATAATTTCTCTCTTATTATTACTCTTAATAATTCTTAATTAATATAAATAGTATTTATATTAATATATAACTTTAATATTAGTAATATTATTGTTATTAATTGTTTTTTATTTATAAAAAACAATTTTTTACGCCTTTATTATTTGTTGGTAACAATAATAAAGAGCTTTATAATATATTAATTACTTTATATTAATATATTATTTATAATATTATAATTTCATATAATATTAATTATATTATTATATTTATTTAATAATATAATATTTTTACGCCATAATAATAATATTTCTTTATTATTATTATTATTTTAATCTTATTTATTTCAATTATAAGGACATTCAGAGTACAATAAGTAATAAATTAGTAATTTTTACTTATTGTTTCATAGTCAAACCTTACATTTGGGGGCCTGGCCGTGATATTTACTTAAAAGACCTTTAAAAAGATTCTATTTGGGTTTATCCAATAATAAATTATATTTATAATCATAAAATTATATAATAATTTTATATTTTATTGATTTTAAAAGCTATTGAGGCATTTGGAAAGCAATTGTACTGTCTTACACGTGGTTTTTCACATCCTTAGACTTGCAAGAACTTTCTTTGAGTGACTCTAGTGATTAAAAAAGATAATTTATAAATTAAAAATAATTTTTATTATAATTCAATTTTATAAGAATCATATTCATTTTTTATTTTATTCTTTAAAAATAAAAATATACATAAAAAATATTAAAAAATATTAAAAACCAATAAAAAAAGTTATTTTTATTCATTTTTATTCATTTCTTTATTTATTTCATTTTTTTTTAAGATATAAAAGCAATTTCTACGTGGAAAATTGCCATATCTTGCCAAAAATAACACTTCTTATAAAAAGACTTATATTTATTTGTCTTTCTTAGTGTTTGAAGATAACCCAACAGAAGACAACCAAGCTACTGTTGAGAGATTGGTGGAAGAAACTTGTCAAAGTTCTCCAACACCAGTTATCACCAAAAGAAAGAAAGCTAAGAAATTAGACTTTCCAGGGCCCACCATTCAAGACTCTGAAGGTGAGCACCTCTTTTTAAATTGCCATAAAAGAATTTTATTCTAAAATACTTTTATTTTTTCTTATTCTTTAATTATGACTACCAGAAGAGGTTCCCAATACTCCATCCAATCAGATGGAGCTGGACTCAGAAGTAGAATTGATCCCTCAAAAGGGAAAAGAAAGGGCAATATCCCCAGTGGAACAGAATCCACACAAGGAAGTGCCTTATCCCAAAGGCAAGTCCCAGAAATGCCCATAATATCTGAGCCTGAATTGGAACTAAGTATGAGTAACTCAAACAGGTACAAATCACATTCAGAGGGCTCAGATAGACATCTACATGAGCCAGTACAAGCAGTATTACACAGTATACAAGGACAAAGACTGGGAAATGCTGCCTCAAATACACCAAGGAGTGATGAACTCCTGGCACATCCTGAAAAAGTTCCTCAAAGAGGAGGAGATAGTGAAATACTCCAATGGATGGAATCCACTGTCATCCAAACCTCAAATCAAAAAAATCAAGGATTATCATGCCAAAAAGAGGGAGGCAACCAAGGAAGAAGCCCCAGTAGCTTCTACCAGCAAGCCTCAAGTCAACCCACTTCCCCAAGAAGGGAAGAAGAACAAGAAAAAGCATTGGAGGAAACCATATTCCCCAAGCTACAGAATCCCAAGAATCCAAAAGGATGCCATGGACAATGTCTTCAACATGGCCAGAACCTTGATGGAATTCAAGGACAAGGAAGAGCAAAGAATGAGACAACCTCATTTCCCAAAGAAATAACCTTGTCCAAAGATGTTGTAAATACTTTAACAGAAATTAAAAATAGTATATTACCTCTAAAAGAAATTAAAGACAGTTTATTATCACTACAAGAAATAAATAACAATTTATCTTCTTTAACAAAAATTGTTGTACAAAACAAGAAAGAAATTGACAACATTAAGTTTATTGTTGAAAATAATAAACCAAAAAATTTAATTGACAATACTCAAAAATTAATACAAGGACAACAAGAATTGTATAAATACATAAAAGATATCAAAGACAAGACTTTGACAATCAATTATGATGTGAGTATTGACAATCTTACAGAAAAATTAAATAAATTAAGTATTTCTGTAGAAAAATTTGAAGAAAAGACTTCATCACACCAAAAATTACTTTTGGACCATGTGGAAAAAAGTGATGAAGCAAGAATGCATCTGAAAGATGATATTCAAAGTGAAATAAGGCTTATTACTGAAAAAATGGATAAAATTAATGAGGCTAATTTAAATATGCCAAAGTTATCAACACCATTTTCCCATATAAGAAGCCCTATTAAAACAAAAGAGGAATTGTCAAATCCTTTCATAACAGACTTGAGTCACCAAGATAATAACCAAGTCTTAATGAAAGAAGCACCTCAATTAAAAGAATGGCCAACATTCACAGGAGAAGGTGAATATGACCACATGTCATTTATTAAAACAATTGACATGTTACAAGAAGACTATGCCATACCAGATGAATTAATCACTGCAAGATTACATTCATTGTTTGAGAAATCTGCAAAAAGATGGTATTATGGCATAAGACAAACAAATGGTAAAAATACCTGGTCTTGGTGGAAACAAGAAATAATCACCAAGTGGGCAAATGATGCCTGGAGGTATAAGATAGAAAATGCATTTGAAAACTCCTTCTTTGACCCAGAGAAAGATAAACCTTTAACTTGGTTCCTAAAACAAGTTGAAAGGCTTAATGCACTGTACCCAGAAATGTCACAGAAGATGGTGCATATGAAAATACTTAAAAAATGTGGAGGGGAACTAGAACATGCCCTAAGAAGCAGGTGTATAGAACCATGCTCCACAGAAGAGTATATAAATGCACTAGAAGATATAGTGACAAGGACAAAAATTGGCAGGACTTGGAAAAAATTGGACATTAAAAGCCCAAATAAACCATTTATCAAGAAAGATAAATCAAAAGAATCCTTTAAACCCAATACATCCAACAATAATGAGCAAAGAAAATGCCATAAATGTTGAGGTATTGGACACTTAGCCAATAATTGCCTTAAAAAAGCAAAGATTAATGAAATTGTGGAAACAGAAAACCACAATGACAAAGAAGAGGAATCTGACTCTGAAAAAGAGACAGAAGAGTCAGAGAGCTCTGAAAGTGATGAAATCAATATAATTAATGCACAAATTAATAATATTGATATAATTTATGAAGTACTGGATGTTAACTCAAACTTGCCACAAGTTGGAACATCTGACACAAATCTGACAAACATACAAGATGCCAAAATGTATAGAACCAAACCTGCAAGAGGAATGGGATATACAGCTGGAAAATCAAGTATTAGTATTGTTATGGTTGATAACCAAGAAGGAAAGGTTAACTTGGATACAGGAGCATATTGCACTTGTGTTGGCAAAAGTTATTTAAAAACCATTGTCCCAGACTGGCAAGAAAAACTTATGCCAATACAAGGTGTCAAATTTAGTAGTGCAAGTGAGAGCATGAAGCCCCTTGGAATAATTGATTTAACACTAATTTTTCCTCATCCCTCACAATGTGTCAGAATCAAAGTAGAGTTTGTAGTAATGGACAACTGTACTAGTAATCATTTCATACTTGGAAATGACTACTTATCAATCTATGGTATAGATATCTCCAACCAAAAGGATAGATATTTTACCATAGGAGATAATAAAAGACAAAAGTTTGGATTCTTAAATAACAAAAAACAAATCACAGTTATTAAGAATGAGGAAAAAATTCCAGAAAAAGAACTTTTTATATCTGAACAACTCAGAGAGGCAGAATTCAATCAAGAGTTAACAGAAAAAATGAAAGAAAAATTGATTGACCTCTTATTTAAGTATAAAAATGCCTTTGCAACTGACAAAGAGCCACTAGGTGCCATAATTGGACATGAAGTGGATATAATTCTTAATGTAGAAAAACCTTACCCACCTTTATTAAGAAGACCTGCTTATCCAGCCAGTCCAAGAGCTAGAGAAGCCCTAGAGGTGCACATTAAAGAATTAATGGACCTTGGAGTATTAAGAAAGGTTGGACATAATGAGCAAGTAGAAGTTACTACACCTGTCATTATAACTTGGCATAATGGAAAATCAAGGATGGTAGGAGACTTCAGAGCCCTGAATACCTATACCATCCCAGACAGATATCCAATACCCAGAATCCATGAGACATTGACCCAATTGTCACAAGCTAAGTTCATCACAGCTATGGATGCTCTTAAGGGTTTTCATCAAAATGTCTTAACAGACAATGCCAAGAAACTACTAAGAATAATAGTCCATTGTGGAATTTTTGAATACTTAAGAATGCCATTTGGGATAAAAAATGCACCTTCCCATTATCAAAGAATGATGAATACCATATTTCCTGAAGAATTATCAGAAGGATGGTTAATAATCTACATTGATGATATCATAGTTTGCTCAGAAACTTGGGAAAATCACCTGACAAGACTAGAAAGGGTACTACAGAAAATAGTCCAAGTAAATATGAAAATTTCATTGAAAAAGTGTCATTTTGCATATAGTGAATTGAAAGCCCTAGGACATGCAGTATCTGGACTTAGTCTAGGCATAGACAAAAATAAAGTAGCAGCAGTACTACTTAAACCAATGCCTCAAACTAAAAAAGAAATGCAATCATTTCTAGGATTTGCTGGTTACTATAGACAGCATATAAAGGACTTTGCAAATATTGCTAAATCCTTGTATAAGCTATGTGACCAACAAACAGTCTATGAGATGACAGAAGAAAGAGTCAAGGCATATGAAGAATTGAAAAATTCTTTAACAAATGCCCCATTTCTTCTAATGCCAGATTGGAAACTACCTTTCAAACTGTACATTGATGCTTGTGGAGAAGGACTAGGTGCTGCACTTCACCAAACACAAATTATCAATGATAAACCAGTGGAAGGACCAATTTGTTTCATTTCAAGGCAGATAAAGCCAACAGAAGCAAGGTATGGAGCAAGCCAAATGGAATGCTTATGCCTAGTGTGGGCTTTAGAAAAGCTGCATTATTATTTGGATGGCACAGTATTTGATGTAATCACAGACTGTAATGCTGTGAAATCACTATTAAATATGAAGACTCCAAATAGACATATGCTGAGATGGCAAATTGCTATCCAAGAATATAGGGGAAATATGACTATTGTTCATAAATCTGGAAATATTCATAAAAATGCAGATGGTCTTAGCAGATGGGCTCTAGCAAATACCCCTGACAATCCAGCATGGGTACCACAAGAAGAGCACCATATAGAAGGAATATGTGTTACAGACATTGGCACAGAATTCTTTAACCAAGTTAAAGAAAGCTATAAGACAGACAAAAATTGCCATATCTTAAGCCAACTTCTAATGAAAGACTGCAAAGATCCATCACTTTCATCAAAACTAGATGAAATATGGAAAAAGGCATATGATGAAGGAAGATTTCACCTCCTTGATGGAATCCTTTACCATAGAACAAAACACACATGTGTTATGGCCTTAACAGACAGAACACTAATAAACACTATTTTACATGAATGTCATGATAGTGTTGCATCTGGACATCTCTCAGAAGATAGGACACTAGAGAGGGTGAAAACCTGCTCTTGGTGGCCAAATTGGAAGAAAGATGTTGCAGAGTACTGCCAAACCTGTGACAGATGCCAAAAAGCCAACAGAGCCACAGGAAAGAAATTTGGAATGATGATCCAAATCCAAGAACCAAAATCCCCATGGGAAATAGTTCATATGGATTGGGTAACAGCTTTACCTCCAGGAGGAGACAGGAGTTATAATGCATGCCTAGTATTAGTTGACAGGTACAGTAAAACTCCCATGTTCTTACCATGTCATAAAGATGACACAGCTATGGATACAGCCATAATGATATGGAATAAAGTCATTAGCCACACAGGCTTATTCCAAAATATTATAAGTGATAGAGACCCAAAATTCACTTCAGCATTATGGACAAATCTCCATAACTTGTTTGGGACAAAATTATCATTCTCAACAGCTTATCATCCTCAAACTGATGGTCTAGCAGAAAGAATGATACAGACCCTAGAGGATATGATCAGAAGATTCTGTGCTTATGGGCTAGAATTCAAAGATTCTGATGGTTTTACCCATGATTGGTGTACACTAATACCAGCACTTGAACTGGCATATAAGACATCAATCCATTCTTCTACTGGCAAAACACCAGCAATGCTAGAGAAAGGTTGGAATCCAAGACTTCCTTATGATACCCTCAAAAAGGACTTGGTGGATATACATCCAACAGCAAGCAGTTTCAAGATAATGCTTGACAAAGCAAGACACCATGCAAACAGATGCATGCAAGATTCTTTTAAATATGCAAAAGAAAGATGGGATAAAAGTCATAAGCCACCTGACTTCAAAATAGGGGACTTGGTTTTAGTATCAACCCTTAATTTCAATAACATAAAAGGCCCAAAGAAATTGAAAGATTCCTTTGCAGGACCATTTATGATAAAAGCACTTCATGGACCCAATGCTGTGCAATTAGAACTCACAGGTGAGCTAATGTACAAACACCCAGCTTTCCCTGTAAGTCTGATAAAACCTTACAGTTCAAGTGACAAAGAGTTATTTCCACTAAGAAATAAACCCCCACTTGAGATTCCCCCCTTGGAAGAAGGAGAGGAAAAGAAAATAGTAAAAGTCCTTAAAGAAAGAAGGACAAGAAACAAAAAAGAAAGAGAATACCTTGTAAGGTATAGAAATTCAACTCAAGAAGATGAATGGCTACTTGAGAAAGATATAACAAATGCTGATAAACTACTAAGAAGGTTCAGACATGAAAGAAAACCTGAAAAATAAAAAAGTTAAGCATTATTGAGCTTCAAGACTAACAAAGTCTATTGAAGAGGTAGGACAGTGGATGATACCCTAATCACATATATCAGATTGTGGTACAATCTTTTTTGGTGGTAGGGAATGTGAGCCTTTGAGATATGACCACATACCCAATAAGGTCACAAAAAATACTCAGAATAATTATATCTTTAATATAATTATATTAAAATTAATTAGAATAATTATACACTAAAAATAATTACTCAAATATACAAAAAATACCATAAATTGGTACTAAAATTGGTTTAACTTAAAAACCAATGAATGAAAATGTGAAATAAACTATACCATTGGATTCTTCATGGAAAAATACACATATACCATTTTTATGGCATATCTGTAAAGTCAATATTTAATGAATTATAAGGTATAATACCTTATAAAAACCATAAAATCCTATTTATCTCAGAAACCAATGAAACAACATGTGAAATAAATTGTACCAGTGGATTCCCCATAAAAATCCACACATAAAACAATTAATAAGCTAATTCTCAAAATCAATACTTAAGGAATTATCCTGAATATATGCACTTTTTTGGTCAACGCATATATTCAGTGATCATAGCTAATATCTTCTAAACTATACATGCTAGAATGATGAACCAAAAATAAAGTTACCACGTAATTACTGTAAGAACACAGATATGAACTTTATTTTGCAAATTATAAACAAGGTTAAGACTTATGAGGAAATATTGATAAAAATCAACAGAGCTGTTGACCACTTTGTTGTGAAAGTAGTCCAAACTTAAAAAAAAGTACACAGTTGGATTCTCCTAGTTCATTCGTGAAGAATGATGTAATTTTTATTATTAAATTCAGGGTATAACCCCCTGAAATCAAGGTTTGAAGTTTAAAATATTGAATTTCGACAGAAAAGATGAGTTACAAGAAAAATCATCAAAATTAGAGTTTTGATGATGTAATGAAAAGCTCTTGACAGCATAATAAGGTTATGTCAGGCTATCAGAATTCACTCTCTGAATTGCTGTAGCGTGAAAACCTTAAAAGTTATTGAGGATCAAAGTTTGAGCTTAAATTGAGCTGTTATGATCACATACTGTAACCTTAAATTAAGTTTAACAGTCTTAAGAGTGATAAAATTGGTGAATACTATTAGTTTATGATTAAAACTAATAAAATCCACGAAATTTGGGGTTCTGCCAAGCCTCTGATGTCATCACACTTAGAGTTATAGTGATAACTCTAAATAATGGTGTAATAATGATGTAATATGGTTTGATCATGATGTAATCACCCTCAAACCTTAAAATATTGATCAATTCCAGTGGATATGATCAGTACACGTCTACTAGAAGCCTGTTGGACTCTAGGAGGGAGGTATTTACTATAAATAGAGCTCTTTTTACTCTGTTTTCCCCTCAGACGCATCAAAAACATTAAATCAATTAAATAAAAGGTAATTTCTTTATTCTTTATATATAAAACTCTTATATTATTAAAGACCAAAGATCATCTTAATATTAATCACTATTTTTACGTGATTAAATCAATTCTTTAATTGTTTTTGTTATAAATCTCTCTATAAACTCATTTCCACGTAAAATCAAGAAATTTAGTAAATTTCTTTATTTTTTATTGTAAATACAATTTGAAAAAGTTGTATTATATTCTTTTGGCGTAAAATATCTCAAAATTATTATTTTAAGTGTTAAAAGTAGGTTATTTCATCTTATTATAATAATTTCTCTCTTATTATTACTCTTAATAATTCTTAATTAATATAAATAGTATTTATATTAATATATAACTTTAATATTAGTAATATTATTGTTATTAATTGTTTTTTATTTATAAAAAACAATTTTTTACGCCTTTATTATTTGTTGGTAACAATAATAAAGAGCTTTATAATATATTAATTACTTTATATTAATATATTATTTATAATATTATAATTTCATATAATATTAATTATATTATTATATTTATTTAATAATATAATATTTTTACGCCATAATAATAATATTTCTTTATTATTATTATTATTTTAATCTTATTTATTTCAATTATAAGGACATTCAGAGTACAATAAGTAATAAATTAGTAATTTTTACTTATTGTTTCATAGTCAAACCTTACAGTTTAAGAGACATGAATGTAAGTCATGAGAATTTTTCACCAGTGAATCAATACATCCTATATTTGAATCAGCTTCCAGCTGTCACTTAAGAATTCTTCTTGAATAAATATTGAATGATACCTTCCTTGACCTAGGAATAATATCATTTTTACCAAGTTAGCTTTTTCCTAACTGGCCCCTGGAATACCACACTTCTAAGATGGGTGACCCCTATTTCAGGTGTGGAAAAAAGGGGAGTAGGAGATCTGATTTCCTCACCCTGAATGGATTCACCTCCTTAAGAATAAGATTTATCTCCCATGGGAAAAGAAATTTCTGCTTCCCAACTAAAACACCTGATGTGCCAAGGTCTCACCTGGAAACCAGTTGAATATTTACCAGGATGACTTCATATCAATGCCATAAGACAATTTATATCTTAACTCAGAATTTTAGAAAATATAAAACTAAGTGGGATTAGAAAGATACCCCTAAAACAAATTCAGGCATATTTTCAAGAATTGGTAGGGACAAAATGGCCCAAATAGTCATTTTGGGAGATTAAAAAAAAAGGGATTCAACTTATGAATGATCATCTTTATTTTTTATAATGAAAATTCTTGATTCAAAGACCTAATAGAAGCAATTTCAAATTTTGTGAAAGCTGTGGCCACAAATCTAAATAATAAAAATTGTAATTATTAGACTTTTGACAAAAAAAATAATACACATTTGGCCATGAGTTTTGGTACACAAATGTTTCACTAAATAGTAGCTTTTTAATATATTTCTTAGATAGAAAGAAAAGTATTTATAACATGAACTTTGAGATCCCATAAAAAGAATTTCATTTTGTGAATTTTTCTATGAGATTGTAGATTTGGCTGATGGGGACAAATTGATGGGGTTTTCACAAAACAAAGAGATATTAAGAAATAATTGGGAATTGAGGAGAGCTCAAACAGGGGCAAATAAAAGGCTATTAATAAAAGAATGAAAATCTGGAAAATATATGTAATAATGCATATCCAAATACTTATGTAAATATACCAAAATCTTACAGGGCTTTAAAAATACCCTTAATTAATTATAATAGTTACTAAAAAGATTGGAATTAAAATTGTATCAATTTTTAAATGGATAAATTACTATTTATGAAAGTCTAACGATGTAGAAACTTAGCTGATAAGCTGATGTGGTCAATATTCAAGGATGGAAGACCTTATTTCATCTCTAATCAGGGTGGGGGGTGGAGGGAAACCTGATTAACCTTTAGTAGAGTTAGTATATCCACTCTGGGTCACTATATAACATAAATTTTTTTTCATATGGCTTGAAATCCTTCTCCAGTAGATTAATAAAAATTCCCTTACAGTTAAAACATGTCAGTAGTTGTACAGAGCTTTTCTGGAGAAATATTATTGGCTAATTCATGAGTTATCCAATCATAAAAGAACCTTTCCTTGGGTTTACACCTCATAAATAAGCTATATTGTCAAATATAGCATAATACAGACCTATAATGGATGATGTGGGACTTCAACCTGAAGTAACTGAGAAAATGTAAATTACTGATAATACAGAGATCAGAAGATTTCAAGAATTAATTCCTGGGTTCTCTATAGGATTTCTGTATACTCAGAACCATTTTGGCACAGGTATGGAAAGAATATCAAGCCTCAAATATATTTCTAATTTATATTATGTTAAGAGAAAAACAGTGGTATATTTTTTACAGGTGAGAGACAGGCTTTTTGGGTGTTTTTTTTTGGATAAGAATATGCTATATATTCTAAAAATAATTGAGATTTTTGATATGCCATTAAAGTGTAGAAGTGAGATTTTTGGTGCCAAAAAAACTGTTTTTTTTACTAATTTAAAAATCTCAGAGACTGTGTAATTCTGAATACCTCCTCAATAGAATAAATAAAATATTAAAGATGAAGGAGTTATAATCAGAACCAAGTATTTTAGATAATAAGGTTAAGCTTTTTTCTCAGAAAGGAAACTTCTGTCCCTATAAGGAAAGAGCTTTAATTTATGCATGATGAGACATTTTTCTGTGAGTCTGTGACATGTTGGATAAGGGATTTCTAAGTCATGCGTTTGGTGGTGTGGTATTGGTATACCAGTTTCTCTTGATGTACCAATAAAGGAATAATAATAAGAATCTAATCTTGTAACTGTAAATATTAAGAGTATATAGAAAAATTAGAAAGGAAAAAAACAAATTAAGTTAGTATTATATTTTTTAATGAATATTCAAATTGAATAATTCTCAATTTAAAAAACAAACCTTTTATTTCAATTTTTGATTCTAATTGTGTGTTAAGTTTGAATTAAAATGAAATATAAATTAAGAGAGTTTTATTATTATATTATTAGCTAGGAGCTCATTTTCTCTTTGGTGAAGCTTGAGAAGTTGCGGAAAGTTTTATTGAAGATCTTTTGTGGTTACTCTTATTGGGAAGAGTATTGATGTAAAATTTGACTATGAAACTGATGATAATATCACTATTAATCAAAAGTACTATGTCTGTTCTTATGAAATATAATAATAAAATATTATTATAACCACAATTAAACAATTAAAGAATTATTTCTTTCACGTGTTGAACACTACTAGTGATTTTAACAGTGAGCAGTAATTGTCTACAAGAATCAATTACAAGAAGATTTTAATAATAAAATTATTTTAATATATAATTATCTTTTGCAAGAATAACTATAAAGATAATTCTTGAAGAAAACTTATTTTAGAGAAAAACTTTAAGAATTAAAAATAAATCACTCACTAATATTCCAAAGAACTTATTGAAAGATAAGATAGAGAGATTTGACGTAAAATTGTGGATTTTAAGGATCAAAATGAATTTATAACAGTATTACAACAATATATAGTTGGATTCTATGATTTCACGTCTTTCTGATTGATTCTGAAAGATTTAAAACACTTAAGAATAGCTATAACTAATACTTACTTGTTGGTAATAATGATTTAAATGATAATAAGATGATTATTGGAAAAAACAGCAAGAGGAGGCCTCTTTTAAGTCTACAAAAGCTCACAGAGGCGTGCCATGGAGCAAACTGAAAAACCAGTGAGTGAGAAAACAATAAACCTTTTTGGATTATTGATTGCATCATCTGTTGTCACGTAAGATGATCATAATTACTTAATTGATGCTTTTATGTGACTACCAACCCCAATATGGTTAAGAATAAAAAGAGTAACATCTGTAAATCTTCTTTTATTCCAAAATAATCATTGATTTCTCAAAGTTATCAATGTTATTGCCAATTTCATCACAGGTTGTAATTACTATGAATTTTTTGAAGATTCAGTGTTTCACGTAGAATAGTCAAAAATGGACTGTAAGTAAAACTGTAATTCTTTTTGGTTTTACAGTAGATATCACAGTTCTCTATTAGTACTGAAAGTTTCAGAAAGATTCATTAAGAATTGTATTTTTAATGAATTTTTGAAGTTTTTACCTCATTTCTATGTAGAATTGCAAATATCAGTGTTTCACTGGTTGCTATGAGGTAAATCAATGGATAAAAGTCTAAAAAGGGTTTTGATTACTCTTTTTGGGTTTATCCATGGAAAAAAATTAAGAATTGACATGTTTACAGGAGTCTAAGTAGCTTTTTACCTCCTTGGCACATCAAAATAGCAGGTTGTTTCCTATTTTCTTAAGATTTACAATAGTTGTAACATGGTAACCAAGTTCCCAAAAGGTTTTAGTTTACCAATTAGGCCAAGATCAACCATGGATCCAAGTTTGGAGCTGTCCATGCCTCTGAGGCCTCAGAAGTTGGGTACCCTGGCTCTCTTTGATGTCTTTTGTCCCCCTTGCCTGTTTTTCACGTCAAAATAGTAATTTAAGCTTAGTGAGATATCCACTATGGGTGTACCAAAAGTCCATGTAAGAATACCATGATATTAAGTGCTCAAAACATGCATAACACTATTCTTAGTGTATATGTAACATGGGATTTCTCACATTCCCATTATTTTGGTGTGAAATTAAGAAAAACAAAAATTTTCACGGATCTTTTATGTGGTATTGATGATGTGGTATTGAAGTATTTTCCATTTTACCACCTCAAAGAGTTAACTTGAGCTTATTCACTCTATGGAGATACCCTAGGTGAATTTTTGTGTAGAATCCAAATCTGGCCTTCAATCCATGGATTTACTTACTCTATAAAAAGTTATTCATCTTTTCTGAAATCAAAAATGATGAATTTTGGATATATGCATCACTTATGAGTTATGCATAATTCAAAATTTATTTTTAAGATAATTGTGGCCTATTTGGGTATGTAAAATATACCTCAAGGCTCACAATTGAGATAGGTTCTCTTATAATTAAAAATATATCATTATTATTTTGAGTCAGTGAATGATTATTTCATTTGATTTTTTTTGAAAAGAGATAGTAGTAGTGTAGCTTCTTTTGATTATTCTATTGAGCTCATGATAATAGAGCTTTATAGTTGTGTTCTATGTAGAGGGATAAAATAATTTAGCTGAAGAGTGTTGATGATTATTATCATAAGTAATAATAATAATATATAGCAGAAATGATAACAAGAGTTATGAGTGGAGTGAATGTATAAAACCCAATCTTGGTGATAGTAAATTAGCTATGGGTTTATGAGATGTTTAGTAATCATATGGAAATTAAAAACAAATAAGTATTCATATTACTATGGATGGAACATTCTGTGAAAACACTAAACCCTAACCCTATTCCCCCTAAGTAATATAAATAGTGGAAGATTTTTCCTCTCCAGACTTTTTCCCATCTGAAAATTGTAACTTATACTTATTTTTTTCCAAATCCCTCATCTAAGAAGTTAAACTAGAAATTTATTTGATAAAAAAGCTTAGTAATTGAGGTTCATTGCTGATATTGATCAAGAGATCCAATAGTGTGAAAATATTTCCATTTTTCCCTCACTAGCAGGAAGACTAGTAATAATCATAATTAGGATCTTAGTAATTGAATTTCAAGAGTAAGGAAGCTACTTAGTTTAGTGATTAAACCTTAAAAAAGTAATTTTAGATAGTTTCAAAATAATACCTGTATTTTTCAAATTAGTTTTTGCTACTTTCAAGCTAAAGTAGAAACCTTTATTTTAAATAAATTGCATTAAAATAAATTAAAAAGCCAAACTCAAACTCATCAACAATATGAAAGAAATCAATTAAAACAATTAACAGCATATTCAAATCTCTATTAAAATCAATAATATATTAATTCATCATTTATGAGAAACAATTATTATATGATTCTGGAATTATATTTCTTTCAGTCATAAGTTATCCCAAAACAACAACTTCACATCTCATCCCTACTATTCTTATTACACCATACATATTAAAAATCATCAACATAGCATTATATAGCTCAAAAAATTGTTTTAAAATAAGAAGTTACCAAATTATTTTCTATACCCTCACAAAATTCCTCTCATAGTACAGCATAATAATAGCCTTTTTATACTATAAATATAGATCAAATCTCAGTCAATTTAATTCAATATTTCTATGATATATGTCAATATATCGTACCTTACTCATCAGTGAAAGCAATGATATTGATATCTTTGGTTATTTTTATCATTATCATTTTTGAGTGAATATTTTCTATCATCTCTGTTTTAATTAGTATACTTCTATCGGTGTTATCAAATTTTATATTTCTAATCTCTAATATTTTAACTGGCTTTAATATTTGAAATACAAACATAGATATATATGGATTTTTGGTTTTTGTCACAACCATGTGTAATCAACCCCCAATGGGTGTTTACGGCAAATATAGCCTGACCCCATTTTGGTGCTTTATGGCCTTTGGGCCATATCCTGCAACCATTGGCCCTTTTGGCCGATTCTACACCTCACCAACCCCCAGGCCAATACCTTTGTTTTGGGCCTGGGGGGTCCATCCGGTCTTCCAGGGGCTTCTGGCCCCCCTATCCATCACCAGGGTGTTTGGCCCAACCCCTTTTATCATGGGGTCAAAGGCCTAAATGGCCTTTTTGGGTCATTTAGGCCCCCTACAGCCTCTACAGCCCACGTTCCATGGGACCCTTAGCCCCCTTTTGGCCTAAATCCAATGAGACCAAAAGGGGCCAAGGGGGAAGTCCACCAGCCCCCAAGGACAGGTGGGTCCCAAAACACAAGTGGGCCCACCTGAGCCAATTTTTGCCTCAGTCTAAACAATCCAAAAAATGGCCAAAAGGAACCCAGGAACCACATTTTGGCCACTTTCAACCATCAGAGGCCACCAGCTCAGATCCAGAAAGGTTTACCCTCAATTCAAGGGAAGGCCTCTCCTTCACCAATGTATTCTGTACCAAAGGATCCAGGCGTGGTGCATATATGGTATAATATACCATTGTGCACCAATCTTTCTAAGAAATCCAATGGTTATGTTCTCAGGAAAATATTATTTCTTTTCAATTCAAGTCCACAAATCCATCACCCATTTTGAAGGAAGTCTTTTTAGTCATTCAGTCTTGCAATCCCTGGAGGCTACCAGAAGACCATTCAAGGACCCCAACCACCTGGCACTGAAGGAGTTGGGTTGTATTTTCTTTTCAGGATTATTCCAAGGGTAATTTCAAGAGGTTATCAATTATTCAATTGGTTTTCAAGGCATCAAGTACTTCAGTATTCTTTGGACAACTCAACTGGTCCATACACGCTGTATTCAAGCAAGCTGTATGGCCTTGGCCCTTTTGGGCAGATTCATATTCCACTGTGGGAATCAACTAACAGAGATCAATTCTCAAAATGGCCAAATCTGTATTGACCCAAAAAGAGCAATACAGCTGGGTGATCAACCCTCCAGGATCAATCTTCAAATTTTCAGATATACTGGCGAACTTTTCTTCCCTGGCAAATTTTTCCCCAGTTGATTAATATATATTGGATTTATTTTTATCCTTATTTGCTTTTCTTCTATTAAAGTAAATACTGATAATTTTAATTCAGTCATTTGCACCTTTTCTTCTTTGCCTGTCAGTGGATATTAGTAGTCATATCCTTTACTAATGCCATTGTTCTTTCTAGAAGGTTGAAAAAGTGAATTGAGGATTGATTTGGTTGGCTCTTTGGCTGTTGGATCTCTTTTATTATCTTTGAACATTGGCTTCCTTCTTCTTTTATCTTTGGCATATTTGTCCTTACTCTTATTCTTCTTTAAAGAAATATAATCCTTGTTATTTCTTTATGCTTTTGAAGCCCTCCAAGTGAGCTCTTGATTCCTGAGTGACAGGCCACTCTTGTTTTCCACTAGAGCCCCTGTGAAATTATATTCATTCTTCATTATTGAAAATTGAAAGCTGACCCAGTTTTTCTTGTTTTCTCTTTTAAAACTTTATTTCAATAATCAACACTTTTCAAATCTTAATCCAATCTTATCTTTAATTTTAATTGATTTTTGAATTGGTCATCAAGATTATTCATACACATTCTATATATCAGGATTCAATTCAATTTATTCTTCAAGAATTTCAATCTAAGGAAGAATTCAATTGATTTTGATTTGACATAAAATTGACATTGACTTCAATACAATTTGATTGACCTGAAGATTATTGATTCTGCTGATTTTTCACATCAAGAATTTTGACATAAATTGATTTTGCCTCAAGATTTAATTGATTGATTAATTTCTGAAAGATTTTGACTTGATTTAATTGACTTCAAGACTTCATTTGACATTTGATTGATTGGCGTAGCTGAAGATTTTTATTTGATTCATTGATTTTCCTCAAGATTTGATTTTGATTTTGACTTCAAGTTTCCTGTTGATTGACCTCAAGCTTATCATATTCAAATTTTTGATTTTATTAATTCAATTTCATTCTATTCCTGAAATCATGCCTGTTCAACACTCACCTCCTGCAAGACAGAAAAGATCTCAGGCAAGAGCCCAGCTGTTCTCACTCCAACTCCAAGAGTTCCTCAACTGAGGGCTCCATTTGGAAGGAGCAGAACCCTCCATCCAGGAAGGAAGAGGGCCAAGAAGATCAAGTTCTCTTCAGGAGTATTTGGCGTATTTCCAGGACTTTCAAGGGTCCTGGTGAAGATGGTGAAGAGGAGGAGGAGAATTCTGTGGGAGAGGAAGAGTCTGATGGTACTGAGAGTGTCCCTGATCCTGTGGGGGAGTCCCAAGGTATTAGAGGACCAACTCTAGTGCAGTCTGATCAGCCTGTGTCTCATCAGTCTTAAACATCCTTGTTGGAAATTATGCAGCAGATGACTCAAATCATGGCCAATCTTCAAACAGCTCCATATTATGAATCAGAAAGACCACCAGCCTTCAAGATTCCATCTATGAAGGCACCAGAATTCTTTGATGGGACTCAGCCCTTCAAAGTTAGAAGATTTATTCAGTATTTTCAATTAATATTTCATAATGATCCAGCAAACTTCTCTCAAGACAGAAAGAAGATCCTTTATGCCACTTCATTTCTCATTGGAAGGGCTTCAAAATGGATTGAAACTTATCTTTCCAATCTCACCAATCAAGACCCAAGCTATCTTCTCAGTTATTGAAAATTATTTGAATCTCAACTCCTTACTTTATTTGGGGACCCAAATGAAGTTAGAAAAGCTGAAGTAGAGTTGGATCCCTTAAGGATGAAGGAGGGTGGACATGTTTATTTATCAATCTCTTATTTCAGAAGTTTGGTTTCAAGAATCTCATTCACCATTTCAGGAAGGGATTTCCATCCAGGATTTTGGATCAGTTGGCCTCCTATCCTTCAAGAATTGACTCTCTTCAAGACTTAATGGATATTAACCTGGATCTTGATACCAGATACCATGAGAGGCAAAGGGAGAAGAAGCCTGAAGCCTCAAATTCAATTTCTTCTCATCCTTGAAATTCTTCAAGCTCAAGTCATAAGAAGAAGAAGAATTTTCAGAAGAGGGACAAGCCCCATTCTTCTTTGCTGAATAAAGACTTCAAGTTAATGAATTATAGACAAGAAAGAAGAATCAAGGGGGGTATATGTACCTATTGTGGTGGGAAGCATAGTCTTGAGTCCTGTTTCAAAAGGCCTCACAACAAGCTTACCCAACCGTCAGGCAATTTTTCCAGCCAGGGAAAAGCCTGAGTGAAGATCATGTTGTGTTCAATGCTATTCACTGTTTTCCATCCAGAGCACAATTGTGCATTCTGAATACTGGTGTAAAAAATTCTCTTGAATTCTTTGTTCTTTCTTCTCTCTCTGATATGTTTTACAGTATTCTCATTGATTCTGGTGCTGCCAACTACTTTATTGCAAAGCAGCTTTCTCACAAGTATTCTTTGACTATGTCAGAGCTCCCAGAGAAGATTTGACTTATTATCTTGGACTCCTCTGAGTCCCCTTCCTTATTTGTGACTCACCATACCAAATATATGGTTGATCTTTGTTCATTCCCAAGCCTTCAATGGGACATTTTAGTCATTGATACTCCCAAGGGAGAGGACCTCATATTGGGCTTTGACTTTCTTAATCATTTTAATCCATCTATTGATTGGAGGCAAGTGCTGATCACCTTTAATGCTGATCATAAGGACTATCATGATCCTTAAACTTCTTTCAGTAATGGTTTTTCTTCTGCCAAATAATATGCAGCTCTGGTTGGTGATTCTAGAACACCATCATTCACATCTTCTGTCCATATTCCTTACCTTAATTCCCATAAATAATTACTTCCCTCTAGAGATGAGGTCTTCAAAGAGATTCAAGATGTTGAGGAAGATAATTCTGTGTCTTCACTTCATAACTTCTTTGGGAATATGGACCTTCTGCTCTCATCTTATCATGACTCCCTGGAGGAGTTGAGGTATGAAGAGGAAGAGCCAGAAGAAGTAGAAACCATGATGAAGGCTTTTCATTTTGCTTATCACCAATATTTGGATGTATTTTCCAAGGTGAAAGCAGAGAAACTTCCTCCTGACTGTGCCAGTGATCATCATATCAAGCTGGAGGGGTCTCTACCACCAGTTGGGGTGATCTACTCTTTATCAAACCAAGAGTCAGATACACTCATGGCCTACATTTCAGAGAATGTAGAGAAAGGTTTCATCCAGCCAAGCTCCTCTTCAACAGGAGCACCAGTCCTCTTTGTTAAAAAGAAGGATGGTGGTCTCCATTTGTGTGTTGATTACTGCAAACTCAATGCTGTGACTAGGAAGAACAAGTATCCTGTTCCTCCTATGAATCTGCCACTCACTGTTTTCAATGGTTCTTCTATCTTCTCCAAGATTGAACTGCATGGTGCATATAACCTGATCAGAATCAAGGAGGGTGATGAACACTTGAAATCTTTTTGAATTAAATACGGCAGTTATGAGTCTTTGGTTATGCCATTTGGGCTCACCAATGCTCCTGCCTCTTTTCAAAATTTTGTCAATGATATTTTCTACAATCTTCTTGATATTTATGTTGTGGTTTATTTTGATGACATTATGGTCTTTTTCAAATCTGAGGAGGAACATGTCACTCATGTGTCCACTGTTCTTTCCAGACTTGGAGCCAAGAACCTCCTTGCTAAGGCCTCCAAGTGCCTATTTCATGTTTCTAGTGTAGAGTTTTTAGGTTATATTGTTTCTTCTGAGGGTCTCAAGATGGACCAAGCAAAAGTCAAGAAAATTCTGAATTGGACGCCTCCAAGAAACCTCAAGGCTCTTCAGTCATTCATTGGCTTTGCCAATTTTTGCTGCCATTTCATCAACAATTATTCAAAGAAGATTAGTTCACTAACCAGTCTCCTCAATAAATATTCCTGTTTTCCCCTCAATGAGGAACATCTTAGCCAGTTTCATCAACTCAAAGAGGCCTTCACCACAGCTCCAATCCTTCTCTACCCACCATTGTAGAGACTGATGCATCCAATTATGCCTTGGGTGCTTTAATGAGTCAGAAAAACATCCCATTGCATTTGATAGCTGCAAGAATATTCCATAAGAGCTCAACTATAATATTCATGAAAAGGAACTCCTTAGAATAGTCTGGGCTCTCAAGTGCTGGAGGGATTTTCTCTTTCACTCTCTTCCCATTTTGAATCTCTCACCTATCACTTGTCCTTGCAATACTTCATGTCCTCAAAAGTTCTTACTGTGAGCCTTTGAGATATGAACACAAATCCAAAAAGGTCACAGCAAACTTTCTGTAATAATTATACTTATGATAATTATCTCAAAAATTAGTAAAATACCATAAATAAGTAAAAAGTCTGAATTAACTCAGAATCTAATGAATAGACATGTGGAATAAATTGCAAAATTAGCTTCCTCATGGTAAAATACACATATGTCATCTTTATGGCATATCTGAAAAGTCAATAATTACTGAAGTATAAGTAATGATATCTTAAAAAAAGTACAAAACCTCATTTATCTCAGACACCAATGAAACAAAATGTAAAAGGAATTGTACCATTGGATTCTCCATAGATGTCTACACATAAAGAAATTATAAAGCTAATCTCTAACATTAATACTTAAGGGATTAAGCTGAATATATGCACTTTTTTGGTCAATGCATATATTCATGGTTTTTAGCTAATATTTCCTGAAATATACAAGATAGAGAGATAAACCAAAAATAAATTCACAACCTAATTAATGTCCAAATACAGATATGAGCTTTATTTTATAGGTTATAAACAAGTTTAAAACTTGTAATGGATTATTGAATAAAATCAATAGAGCTGTTGACCTCTTTGTTGTGAAAGTGGTCCAAACTTAAAAAAAGTGGACAGTCAGATTCTACTAACTCATACGTGAAGAAAGACCTAATTTTCATTATAATATTTAAGGTATAACCCCTTGAAAGCATGGTTTGAAGTTCAAAATATTGAATTTTGACAGAAAAGATGAGTTACAAGAAAGATCATCAAAAATACAGTTTTGATGATGTAATAAAATGCTCTTGGCAGGGTAATTAGGGCATGCCAAGCTATCAGAATCTACTCTCAGAATAGCTGTAGCCTGTATAAATTCAAAGTTATTAATGATCAGAGTGTAAGCTTAAGTTTGATCATTTATGATCACTCACTGTAATCTTATTTTAAGTTTAACAGTCATGTAAGTGATGAAACTGATGAATACTATTAGATTATGATTAATAGTGATAGAATCCACAAAGTTTAGGATTCTGCCAAGTCTATAATGTCATCAAACTTATAGTTATAGTGATAACTCTAAATAATGGCGTAATAATGAGATAAGATGGTTTGATCATGATGTAATAATCACTAAACCTTAAAATACTGATAATTTCTAGTAGACAGCACCATTAAACGTCTACTAGAAGCCTGTTGGACTCTAGAAGGGAGGTATTTACTATAAATAGAGCTCTTTTTACTCTATTTTCCCCTCAGATGCAACAAAAAACACTAAATAATTACATCAAAAGGTAAATTCTTTATTCTTTATATATAAAACATTTATATTATTAGAGACCAAAGATCATTTTCATTATAATTATCAATTTTGATGTGATTACTTCAATTATTTAATTGTTTTAGTTAAAAATCTCTTAAACATCTCAAATAGACGTAAAATTGAGATAATTTGTAAGTTCTCTTAATTTTTATTGTAAATACAATTTAAATAGGTTGTATTTATATTATTTGGCGTAAAACCTTTCAAAATGCTTATATTAAGTGTTAAAACTAAGTTATTTCTTCTTATTATAATAATTTTCTCTCTATTATCACTTTAATAATTCTTTTATTAATACAAATAGTATTTATATCAGTTTAGAACTTTAATATTAGTAATATTATTGTTATTAATTGTTTTTGATTAATAAAAAACAATTTTTTACGCCTTTATTATTTGTTGGTAACAATAATAAAGTGCTTTTAAATATATTAATTATCTTATATTAATATATTTATTTATTATATTATTCTATTTATTTAATAATATAATTATTTTTACGCCTTAATTATAATAATTATTTTTTATCTTATTTATTTTATTTATAAGGACATTCATAGTAAAATAAGTAAAATATTAGTAGTTTTTACTTATTGTTTCATAGTCAAACCTTATACTTACTCACCATCAAGCACGCTGCGCTGAATTACTTTCTGAATTTCATTTCTCTATCACTTACCGCCCTGGCTGCCTAGCTACTCTTCCGGATGCCTTATCACGTCAGGACAACATCTATTTGGAGAGGGGTGAGGATTTCATCAGCAAGAATCCAATGAGTTTTCAACAACTCATTAAGCAAGATGAAGTTCAACCCTCAAGAGTTTTTGCAGTCAAGGTGGATTGGTTTTCAAATTTGATTGAGTCAATTCAGAAGGCATTATGGCAAGATTCTCAATATAGAAGTATACTTCAAGATTTGGGTAAAGGTAAATCCGTATAAGATTATTCTCTTTATTCCTCTCCCCAGCTTCTTTTATTCAAATATCAGGTGGTGGTCCCAAGTGACCCCACAATTCAACTCAGAAGTTTTCAAAAGCATCATGATTCTCCTCTAGCTGGACACCCTGGCCAAGAGAAGACTCTCAAACTTTTCAAGCGGGATTTCCAATGGTTGGGAATGACTCAATTTATCAAGGATTATGTCTCATCCTGTAAACAGTGTTCAAGAAACAAGAAGTTTGAAATCCTCAAACCTCTTCCAATTCCAAATGGTCCTTGGATTTGTCTTTCAATGGAATTTATCACTAAACCTCCACTGTCCAATTATTTTGACTCAATTCTTGTCATATTGGACAGATTCTCAAAAATGGAAGTTTTTATTCCAACAATGTCTTCAATAAACTCACTGAATTTGGCCCATTCATTAATCAAGAATATTTTTTCAAAACATGGCCTTTCTTCAAGCATTTTCAGTGATAAAGGTTCAAGTTTTGCTTCTTCTTTTTTGACCAATCTTTGTCAGAAGCTCAATATTTCAAGAGATCTGTCAACTTCTTACCATCCAGAAACTGATGGACAGAAAGAGAGGGTAAATCAGATACTAGAACAGTACCTTTGGATGTATGTCAGTTATCATCAAGATTATTGGAACACCTGGCTCCCTCTGGCTGACTTTGCCTACAATAATTCAGATCACTGTTCAACAAAACAATTACTGTTTTTTACTGTTTATGGAAGAGATCCACATTTTGACACAGCTCACGTCACTCAAGATACTCCTGCTGGAAAGTTATCAACAAAAATACAATCAGTACAGAAAGATGTCAAGAGAGAACTTGTAGTTTCCATAAACAGGTTTAAGAGGTATGCAGATAAAGGTAGAGAAAGTTGACCTGTTTTCAATGCTGGTGACATGGTATGGCTTTCTTCCAAGAACATCAAATCAACTAGACCCACCAAAAAACTGTCTGAAAGATGGTTGTGTCCTTTTCCAATCTTGAAGAAAGTAAGTACTCATGTTTACTACCTCAAGCTCCCATCCCAATGGAAATCCATCCACCCAGTTTCCCACATTTCCCTCCTTAGACCAGTCAAGACATCAACAATCCCAAATCAGCATCAAGAGCCTCCTCCTCCAATCATCATTGAAGAAGAAGAGGAATGGGAAGTTTCTCAAATTCTGGATTCCAAGATCAAGAGAGGAGAATTATGGTACTTGGTGGAATGGAAAGGTTTCAGTCAAGACCCAGAAAGATCCACTTGGGAACCAACCAAAAACCTCAAGAATTTCCCTGAACTTATCCAGGATTTTCATTCTTTATATCCTGACAAGCCAGGACCCAATTATTCAAGAGCTTGATTATTTTATGGTGCTTGGTGGGGAGAGGAATCACAAAAGGTAAGTCCCACTACTAGTATGCACCCTTAGAGGTATTCTACCACTTCTTGTTGTAAGCATCACCTTGGCCACTCTAAGAGCACTTCTCAATTTTCTGGATACAGGAATCTGGTCAAGCTTGCAACACCAATTTCAATACTTATGGCCATTTTCACTTGGACAAATGGACCAGTCACTATTCTTTTCACTTTCCAAGTTCTTTCCTTTAAAATTCATTCCTCCAGCAAATTTCTATATTCATGGCACTGGCAGGAGTGGTAACTACCAAAGGTAAGTTCCTTTCCTGGTGTGCACTTCCCTGAGGGGTCTACAATCCTTCAAAACATTACCTTGTTCACTATGTGAGCACCTGGCATTAAATCTTGTGTTCACGGTCGTTGGCCAATTTAAATCAGCTATCCACTTCTGTGATCAAGATTGGAATACCCCTCAAGATTTCATTTATTATTTTCTCTTTATGTTTCTTTATCTTTCTTTCTTTATATTTCATAAAAATTTTCCTTCTTATAATCTTAATGAAAAAATCTTTGTGTCAACTTGATTCTTCAAAAATTCCAAAGCCAAATGTCAGAAGAAGACCAAATCATCCTCATGTCATATGCCAACCTCGTACCAGTCATAAAATTTCTTTCAATATTCAATACCTCTGGAATACCTCCATAAAGTCCTTCTCAACAGCCTAAAAACTCTTTTACCTTGGTTTTGTGCTTAGGAGCTCACCACTCAAAGTGGGGGGGTACTGCCACAACCAAGTGTAATTACCCCCCTAATGGGTGTTTATGGCAAATCTAGCCTGACCCCATTTTATGGCCAATGGGATTATTTTGGTGCTTTATGGCCTTTGGGCCATATCACCTTTCACTGGCCACATCCTGCAGCCATTGGCCCTTTTGGCCACTTCTCCACCTCACCAACCCCCAGTCCAATACCACTGTTTTGGGCCTGGGGGGTCCATCTGGCCCCCTAGTCATCACCAGTGCCTTTGGCCCAACAGCCTCTATTGCCCACAGGATGTAATCCACAGCCCATGGTCCATGGGACCCTTAGGCCTCTTTTGGCCTAAATCCAATGAGGCCAAGGGGGCAGTCCACCATCCCCCAAGGCCAGGTGGGCCCACCTGAGCCAATTTTGACCCCAGTCTCAACAATCCCAAAATGCCCAAAAAGACCCCAGGAACCACATTTTGGCCACCAGCTCAGGTCCAGCAAGGTTTCCCCTCAATTCAGGGGAAGACCTCTCCTTCACCAATGTATTCTGTACCAAAGGAGCCTGGAATGGTGCACATATGGTATAATATACCAATATGCACCAATATTTCTCAGAAATCCAATGGTTATGTTTTCAGGAAAATATTATGTCTTTTCAATTCAAGTCCCCAAATCCATAACCCATTTCAAAGGAAGTCTTTTCAGTCATTCAGTATTGCAATCCCTGGCGGCTATCAGAAGACCATTTGTGGACCCCAACCACCTGGCACTGCAGGAGTTGGGTTGTATTTTCTTTTCATGATTATTACAGGGGTTATTTCAAGAGGTTATCAATCATTCAATTGGTTGTAAAGGCATAAAGTACTTCAGTATTCTTTTGACAACTCAACTGGTCCATACATGCTGTATTCAAGAAAGCTGTATGGCCTTGGCCCTTTTGGGCCAATTCATATTCCACTGTGGGAATTCCCTCACACAGTTCAATTCTCAAAATGGCAAGATCTGTATTGACCCAAAACAATCAATACAGCTGGGCAATCAACCCTCCAGGATCAGTCTTCAAATTTTCACATATACTGGCCACCTTTTCTTCCCTAGGGACTTTTTCCCCAGTTAATGAATTCATTGGATTTCTTTTTATATTTATTTTCTTTTCTCTTATAAAAGTAAATACTGATAATATTAAGTCATTCATTTGCACCTTTTCTTCTTTTCCTGTCAGTGGATATTGGTGGTCATATCCTTTACTGATTCCATTGTTCTTTCTGGCAGGTTAAAACAGTGAATTCAGGATTCATTTGGTTGGTTTTCTTTTATTATCTTTGGCCATTGAATTCCTTCTTCTTTTATCTTTGGCATATTTTTTCTTACTCTTATTCTCCTTTAAAGAAATATAATACTTGTTATTTCTTTATCCTTTTGGAGCCCTCCAAGTGAGCTCTTGATTCCTGAGTGCCAGGCCACTCTCGTTTTCCACTAGAGCCCCTGTGATGGGGTTTTTGTATGGTAATAGGTCTGCTCTTCTGCCTTCTTTTCTTTGTTTCATTTATTAGTTTTTTCTTTGTAACATTATTTTGGTGTAATCCAACCACATTTTCTGGAAAATTTCTAAAGTTTTGTGATACCATTGTTTGAAGTAGAGAGAAATATGATTAGCAATTGTTGAGTAAAATATTTTCTGATCAAGCTTCTATCAATAATAAAATTGATTTGTGAGGTCTGTTAATATAGGCTAACATATTAGGAGGGGTAGTATATATTGTTCCAGCACACAAGCAGAGAAAAGGTTAAAACTCTCAAACAGAAATTAAAAACTGTTTTCTGTTAATTCAACCTTTAAGGTACTGACTTATTTCATTACACTCACAGGTAAACTCCCACATCTGATGTCCTAACAGTGGCTTTTAAATAAGAATATATTTAGAATACTTTCAGCTTGATCTTAAAAAAAAGAAAATAAATATCTTTTTAGAAACTGGAAAAAAATAGTTTTACATGTAATTAATACTCATAATCATCATCATACCCTCATTAATTATCAAAAGCCTCAATTTAATCATATAATTACTATTAACCATTAAAAAAACTTACACCACCAGGAAAAGAATCACAAGAAGCTTCTTTACTACTTGTTTCTACCCCAAAACCAAAGAAAAAGGAAGAGGGAAGGTTTAAAGAATTATTTTTCAGCCTTATTAAAGATTTTGAAAGAAGAAGAAAGCAATAAGGGAAATCATAAAAAGGAGAGAAAATGGAACAGTCAACATGAAAATTACCACCCTTACTTAAAGATACTGTTGAATGAAAGTATGCGGGGGAGAATGCAGAAGAGCATTAATCTGAAAATAAAAACAATATTTTCAGTCAATGGATTAATCTCTTGACTTTTCCAAAGAAAAGAAAAGGTAAGATGAGAAAATGAAGAACATATACACCAGGATCTAGTCCTAGTTAGCCTACTTTACCTAGACATGTTAGACCAGAAGAATAACCAATATAACAAGCACCTGTACCCAGAGAAACATCCACTCCAGAAACTAAACCAAGACCATCAAGTATTTCCAAGAAGTGTTTTGTTTCAACATCAACACATCCAAGTCCATTGCATCAGGAAATTCCAAGACAAGAAAGATCCTTATTAGAAATAAAAGTAAAAAACTATAATCTTAATATCACTTGAGAAAGAGTTAACAGATTTATTGAGAAGTTGAAAGAATAGCTCAAATGAAAGGAGGAAAAGAAGAATATCTGGCAATTCAGATGGCCTTCTGCAAAAAGGATCCCAAAATTAGTGATGAAATAGAAGGTATTTCTGGTTATGAAGAATAAAACTAGACTCAAATGAAGAAATATCTCAATACTAAATTAGGAAGAGTTGAACCTGGGATAAGATACAGAAAGGATCACCTTCTGAAATATTTTGATCAAACTAAAGATGGTGAAGCAATTAGTACTTTTTCACAGTATAGAGATATTATTGGTGAATATGAAATGATGATCACTCAAATTATTAGATCAGAATATATTCCCCAGGATAATATGCACCATGAAGATATTTTAACTGTCTTTCTTCTGATGTCAAAGGATCTAGTAGCAAAGAGATGCTCAAGGATTATATTAGGGTTAGACAAGATAGAGGATATCTCATAAAACTCATTAGGGTATTCAAAAATACATTTAGAAAGAACTGGAAGCTAGTTTTAGCAGCCAAAAGACTTTATTTTATACATAGGAAAGAAACAGGTGAGCATGGCATGAAAGAAAGAAAAGTACAGTTTAAAAAAGATACATTTACAGGAATTCAAGAGAAACTGAAAAAGATGAAAGAAATTAAAAAGTAACCAAAAGAAAATCAATAAAAATATAAAAGGGAATTATTCAAGGAAACAGATGATATTAAGAAATTGATGGATCAACTTAGTGAGATAACCAGAATTGCTACACCACATAAAAGAAGCATTATTCACTTTTAGGCATAAAATCAGGAGTCAAATTCAAAAGGTAAAAAAATACCAGCTTCATAAGGTCACTTTCCTTATATGCCAGAACAACAAGGACCTAGACCAAATTATAAGTTTACCTCTTTTAGAAAGGATTGATATACTGTTGGTTGGTGTAATGATTTAACAGAAGATATTGAAAAATGTATTGTATGTAAGACAGGAAGTTCTTTCTATTTTGCTAATTTTCAAAGAGCTCTAATCAAATTTTGAAAGATACCAATGAAGCTAGGAGGATAGTCTTCAGCTGAGCAAGAGGCTCTCACAACAATTGTATAGAAGACAAAGATAAACAATCACATAAAGCTGAAAAAGAGAAGAGGGAAGCAACATCAGCAGCCTTAGTCTCAATGGATAATTGGGGCAAATGGAAAACACCAGGTATTTCCACTGAAATAGGGCCATTAAGTATCAATTTTAGATTAAGAGATATGAAAAAAATCATGAAAAGGGAATAAAGAAATGAAGTGAAATCTATAAATTTTCCTGGAAAGTTATCAGTGAAATCTAAACAGGCAATTAAAAAGAAAATTAGTGTTCAAGGTGGGTATATCAAAGAAGATGATACAGAAAAATCTGAAAGAGTTATTATTCCTTTATAATGAAAGGTAACAAGGAGCCTGATATTATTGAAGAACCAGAATTAAAACCAGCTCAACAGTCAATTCCTGAAATAATTAAAGAAAAAACACCTGAGAAGAAACAACAACACTCAGGAAAAGGTTTTCAAAGCCAATCAAAAAACATTTAACACCTATAAAATTGGTAATAAAAGCAGAAAATAGAGAGTCAATTATTCAGAATTTTATGATAAACATTTTAAATCAAAGTATCATCTCACTTTGGAAGAAATTTTGACAGTTTCTCTCAAATTTGTGGACCAATTAAAGTTCTTTTCTGAACAAGAAAAAAAGTATTTAATGTCATTGAAGTCAATTAACAACCAAAAAACTAGCTTCTCCACAGAAGGTAATTAATAATGAAAAAATTAAATCTTCATTTCACCTAGGTCTTTTGGATGAAGAAATTGGTCAAGAATGTTATGAGCTGAAATAACTGGTTGATAATTGTGCAGAGGTTAATATTATCCCAGAGATTGAGTATATTAAAGAAATATCAACCATTAGTGCCTTAAATATGTGTCTGACAGGTATTAGAGGTCATACTACAAACGTTTTTGGACTTTCTGAAAATAATGTATTAGCTCCACCATCTGGTCAGGAGAGGAAGCTCCACTTTTTTGCTTTAAAGGTTCATTAAATACTGTAATTCATAGTCTATTTTTAGCTTATAATGGGATTAGACTCAAAAATGCCTAACACCAAGGAGAAATATTGCATTATAAAGAACCTGCTTTTAAAAGACTTTGTATTCCAGTTTTCTCACCTGAAGCAAAAGGATGACATTCAGTAAGACCAAAAGGAATGTAATTATGAAAAATGGTAAAGGTTTTAGACTTGAAAAATTCAGATGAGAAGTTTTTCAAAATTAAACTCAACACAAGATCATATGTTATAAGGTCAAATGAAAGACAAGAGATTAGATCCTATATACAAGAATATTTGAAAAATGAAAATAAGAGTAACATTCAGATTCAAGGTCAGAATCTATCAGTAAAATCTAAACTATCTAGTAAGCTAAGAACACTTTTCAAAAAATTTAAATTTTCCAAAATTAATCAAGCTCAATAAAAAAGAGCTAAAAATACCATTGGGAAAAAAGGTAAAAGAATATCATCAAGCTGAAAGGGGATTATTGAAGGAAGTTTGGAAAATTAGAAGGGATCATCATGAAGGTGTTGACTTTAATTTCCATAGTAAAGGTACTTCACCAGCTATCATAGAAGATAATTATACACATTTGAAATTGGATAAATTTGAACATGTTCCAACAAAATTGCAACCAATCTCTTTTAAATAAAAGGAGATATTAGAAGAGAGAACTTATGAGTAAAAAACTATATAACCTGAAATCAAAACAAAATTGGACATGAATTATGTCAAAATGGAGGAAAAACTCATTTAAAGTGTCAACAGCAAGTTTTCTGAACAAGAAAATGAGTTTTATACTGACTTGAATCCTAGTTTTCCTAGTTTTTCACCAACTAATGTCAGAGTAGGCTGGGAAGAATATCATATTATGGAAATAATGAATACAAAGTCAGAAATTAATATCATACCAAGTAAACTGTCTATAAACATTGGACTAAGGCCTAATGAAAAGAAATTAAAAGGAAATTTAGAAAATAAACTTACTTAAGGATATATGAACAGATTTCAGATTTTACTACCAAAAGATAAAAATTTTTATATGTTATTCATTATTCAGGGAAATGAAAATCATTTAGTTCTAGGAAAAATATTTTTTAATTATTTTTTCCTGTACCAGAAATTTCGTAAATTGTGCAAAGATGAACAGAAGGAAGCTGATAATCAGCTTAATCAGGATAGTTACAAATTAATGTAAAAATATGATGAAAAAATCTGAATTAAGGAAGAAAGAAAAGGGAATTTATTTCAGGACTTAGCTGAGAATATTTGATACTCTGTGAATAATATAGGGACTTTATTTGGAGAGCCTTGTGGAGAAAGTCAAAATAAGCTCACAGGAGAAGGAAAAGAAACACTAGGATCATTTATGGTATTTTTCAATCCTGTGTCTCAGAATTAAGAAGAAAAACATTTATCCCAAAATATGGAGTTAACTAACTTTCACAACCATGGGAAATACCCCCTAATTGGTGGTTTATGGCAATTCTTTGCATTAACTAGTTTATGGAAAATTGGCCTCTCGGCCACACCCACTTCTATGGCCAATCCTGTCCTCAACCCTCAGCTATGGCTCACAGGCCATATCCTGATGAAATGGCCTTGTAGGTCATTTTCATAAACCTTTCCCCCAGGCCATCCCACTGGAATTGTTCCTGGGGTTCTTTTTAGCCCTACAACTATCTGGTCAACCCCCTTTAATTAAGGGTCTTTTGGGCCATTTAGGCCCCTTTTGGCCTATTTCTAATGACGCCAATGGGCCCACCTGGCTCCATTTTGACCCAAATCCCCAAAGGTCAAAAATGGCCAAAAACCTTGAAAAGGTCATTTTTTGCCATGGACCCTCATCATTCAATGAATGGACTCTTACGGTAATAAGAGGCAATAAATCATCATTTAAAAAAGCTCTTACCCTCAAGACAAGGGAAACCTTCCCCAGTCCTGAACCCGGAACTGCAGGAACAATGAATGAGGCATATGTGGTATTATATGCCATTATGCACCATTTTTCCTCAGAAATTCAATGGTGATGTTTTCAATACTCCATTCCACTGTTTTAAGAAAAGTAACCAGTCCACAAACCCATATAAGAGGAAGGCTTCCAAGGATGCAAGCTTGTGACTCATGGGGGACACTCAGAAGGCAATTAGAGGATACCAATAACCTGGACTTTCAGGTATTGGTATTTACCATTCCAACAGTATGTCTCCAAGGGTAATCACAAGAGGTTGTTTCTTCTAAAATAATTTTTCAAGGCCTCAAGAGCTCAAGCCCTCCTTGGAAAACTCCATTGATCCATACAGGCCATATTCAAGCAACCTGTATGGCATTTGCCTTTTGGTTAAACTCAATAATACACTGTATGGATTCAGTACACACAGTTTCATTTATCAAGATGGCCAAGCTGTATTTCCAAAAATAGTCAGTACAACTGAATATCAATTGTACAGCTGTGTTCTCAAGCCTCAAGAATCAGTCTTCCAGATTTTTACACTTACTGGCCACTCCTTTATATCCTGGGGACATTTCCACAGTTAATTAATATGTTGGATTTATTTTCATTAATTTTTTCTTTACATTTAGAGAAAGAATTCTGATATTATTAAGTAAGCTATTCTCACCATTTTCTTTCCCTGTCAGTGGATATTGGTGGTCATATCCTTTACTACTTCCATTTTTCTTTCTGGAAGGTTGGAAAAGTGAATTGAGGATTCACTTGGTTGGCTTTTTGGCCTTTGGCTTCCTTATTCTTATATCTCAAATTTTTGTACTTGATCTTATCTTTTACTAAAGAAATTTATTCTTCAGCTATCTCTTTATTCTTTGGAGCCCACCAAGTTAGTTCTTGATTCCTGAGTTCCAGGCCACTCTTGTTATCCCCAAGAGCCCCTCTGAGTTTATCTTAATTGCCTCCTAATTGATTATTTAATTCTTTATTCTTTATTTCTTACCTTTAATATAATTCATTAATCAATTATAACATTCTTATGATCTTAATGAACCTTTCTTCAAATTCTTGTTTTAAAATCACTCTGTCATTATTGAAAGTTTATTTATCTTAATAACAATTCTTTCAATATCCATCAAATTTTTCTTTTCTCTTGAAATTTTTTGATTAACCATTTTAGTCACTTTTTATTCCATTGAATTTTAATTCAGGTCCCATGTTATTTTTTATTTTGAATTTGATTGCAATATTCATTTTTCAAGATTCATATTCATTAATTTTTTAAAAGTTTTGATTCACAAAAAGATTATAATTTGATATTTATTTGAAATGGGAGGTGAAAATTAAGGTTTATTATCAGAAACCGCTTTCAGCCTGAATAACTTTGTTATCCTTTGTCCTAGTATTATGGGAGTTATATATTTGGAAAGAGGTGAGATTCCCCTTGCATTTTATAACTTTTGAGATTGTTTGGCTCAGCTCAATGTTTTGGTGGTATTTTACTCTACTATTGGTTTTTTTGGCTGTAATGCTTGTGCTCTTGTTTAGAGTCACAGGATGACATACCTTCCCTATAAAAAAGGCTCATAATTTATGAGATTGTTAATCCCCCCTAGAGATGCTTAATCTTCTTGGGTGAAGATGACCACATGGTATGGCATCTTCTGCCAACCATTTTTCTTTATCAGCTGTTGGGTTCTTAAATTTTACCAAATATTATCTATGGTCTTTCCCATTGAGTCTGATCTTGATGGCCTTCATAATTTTCTTCACTAGGCCAGAAGAGGCTTCTACCTCCACTATTTCTTGTGGAGTGTGACTATTTTTTTCTGGAGGGGACTTTATTCTCCCCTCTGTAGTGGTAGGGTTTGACTAAACTCACTGGGAACACTAGGTGTTTCCTAGAGAACGTTTCTGTTAGTATGACCTTTACTGAATTCTTCCCTATCAATCTAATGATATCAAAGGGTCCCACAAATTTGTCTCTCATTTTATTGGAGCCTTTGAGGTTATTGAAGTTCAGATCAGGGACTAACACTTGTTCCCCCTCTCTAAAGTCTGGCTCCTTGTGAGTCTTTGCATACCTATGTTTGTTGTATTCTTTTGTGTCAGATATGAATTTTGAACCTGTATCACATGGCCTATATAGCATATAATGAAAGTATTTTCTCTGTAGGGTGGATAGTAAGAAGGTTCTTCTTCAAGTGATTCCACCCTTTCTCTACCAGTGAGGATGATTTCCCTGTGGTAGAGTACTGGCCAGTATTTTAAGCCAGTTGTATTTCTGGTAAAAGTGTAACCCAAACACGGTTATATCATTCATGATCTTTGTATTCCATTACATATGCACAGAATCTCCTGATGATGTCCTCCATTTTTTGGATAATCCTTTCAGTTAGTCCATCTATTTGTGGATGATAAGCTGTAGAAAATGAAAGTTTGGTTCCAAGCTTGTCATAGAGGGTAGTCCAAAATTTTGATGTGAACTTTGGGTCCCTATCACTAATAATTATTTCAGGGACTCCACATGTAGCTATTATTTTACTTGAAAATAACAATTATATGTAAAGAGCTGTGTCCTCTTTGTGGCATGGTAGGCATCTGACACTTTTGCTATACCTGTCTACTATGACTATGTAAGCATTGAATTTTTCTTTTCCTCCTTGGACAAGTCCTGTTACCCAGTCCATGTTAATGGTTTCCCTTGGGCTCTTGGCCTAATCTATGTGTTGGAGTAGCCCCTAATTCTTCCCATTTTTCCTCTTTTCCTTGTGGCATATTTCAAAAGTGTTGATGTATTCACTCAACTCTTTCTCCCATTGAGGCCACCAATCTGTGCCTGCTACCCTCCCTTTTCTTCCGTCTTTACTCATGTGTCCCATGTAGGGTTGGTCATGGCATTCTCAAAGGATCAGGGAGATATGTTTCCCATCTATCATTGTAAGTGCACTAGTGTGCTTTTCTCTGTGAAAAAGAAGTCCATCTATAAGGAAATATTAATTTTTCTTATAATAACTCAACCAGGGTTCCACTAGCTGGAATTCCAGTTTGGGGCTCCTGCATTTTTTTGAGGAGTTTTAACACTATGCTACACTGTTTTTGTTTGGCATAAGATCTAATAGATCAATTAAAAAACTCATTGTGAAGCTCAGAGAAACTTATTCCCAAGATGGGAGTTTCTGTCTCCTCTGGTAAACTTTGGTTTGTATCTGGGGTACCACTTCCTGGTGCCCATTCAGAAAATCTGAAGCTCTTGTTCCTATCTATTTCCATAAAAGATATAGGAATCTTGGAAGCTAATTCTGGGTCATAAGCTGAATTACTTTTGACATTATATAGTGTCCATCTGCATTAGTATGCATTTTGCCCTCCTTTTATATGATAGTCATATTGTGTATATACTCTTTGATGGCTATGTGCCATCTCAACATGTATCTGTTAGTAGTCTTCATGTTGAGAAGATACTTAAGTGCAGTTCAGTCTGTGTAAACTTCAAAGACTGCACCCTCAAAACAGTAATGGAGTTTTTCTAGGGCCCAAACCAAATATGAGACCTCAGTCTGGGTTGCTCCATATCTTGCCTCTGGATCTTCCAGTTTCCTGGAGATATAAAAGATTACCCCTTCCCTAGGTTCACCATATACAATCTGTCTTTGGTGAAGGGCTGCCCCTACTCCTTGACTGAAAGCTCCATCCATGCAAAACGTGAATGATAATTTAAAGTCAGGTATAATAAGGAGGGTGAATTAGTGAGTGCATATTTGATCCTCTCATATGCATCCCTCCTCTCCTTGGTAATCTCAAAAACTACATCTTTTGAACATAACCTATATAAGCTGCTATTTATGTGGGCAAATTATTTGATGTGGCTTCTGTAGTACCTAGCAAACCCCAGGAAAGATTGCATCTCTTTTATTTTATTTTGTACTGGCTTTTGCAGTACCACTGCTAATTTCTTCTGATCTATGGGCAGGATAAGGCCTGAGATTTTATGTCCCAGTGCCAATAGTTCTTGTTGGCGAAAATTACACTTCTTAAGTGAAATTTTTGGATTGATGGGTGGGCATTGACTTGAGACTCTGTCTATGTATTGCGCATGGTCTTCCCATGTTTCTGAGTATATAATGATATAATAAATATATACTACCATCCAGCCTGTAAGGTTTGTCTATGAAACTCTTGATAATAGTGACAATATCAAGAGTACTATGACTGTCCTCAGTAGAAAAATATAATATAATGAAATATTATAACCACAAATTTAAATATAATTAAAAAATAATTATATAAAAAAATAAATTTAATTATTATTATAAAAATATAATAATAAAAAAAAATATAATAATTATAATAAATTATAATTATTCTATTATTGTTATAGTCACTGACAGTTATAACAATAAGAAGTGTAAAGCTCTTAATGAGACAATTACACGTGGAAAATAAGAATATTAACCACTTATAAATAATATAAATATTATTTATAAAAAAGAATTAATCACACACTGTGCAGAAATAATTCTTTATAGAATAAAATTCTATATAAAAAAACTAATAATAGATAAAAAAAAATATAGAACTTTAAAGAAAACTTACTTATAATATTTATTTAATACAACAAGTTATAAAACAACAGTTATTATATTAAATAATAATTATAAGTTAAAAACACGCCAAAAATCAATAAAATCAAAGATAAAACAACTTTTTATACTAAAATTTATGATTAAAGAGTTTTTGAGAGGAATTTGTGGATTTTAAAAGATATTTAAGATGATAATTTTATATAATAAAATTTATTATAGATGATTACAACAATAATCTGAATTCTATGACTTCAATTCTTTAATTTAATAAATAAAGAATAAAAATAACTTAAGAATTACTTTTAATAATAAGATTTTATATTTAATAAAACTTTACCTGTTTAAATTTCTAATATGATTGGATTGATTATGAATGATGGACAAAAACAGTGATGAAAAGACTCTTTTTATGTCTACAGAGCAGCTCTCATGATTCATAATGGATGTAGAGGGCGTGCTCAGGTCAAAACTGAAAAACCATGCTTAAAAATTAAGTTCTTAACTTAAGGCAACTTATTTTTACTTTCAATTTAAAGTTACCAGTGTTATTCTTAACTCCAAGTAACTTTAATCCTCATTTAGTTTAATTATTTTAAGTTTTAATATAAAATAAGTTTATTTATATTAAAGTTCATCACATGAACAACATAAAATCAGATTTTCAAGCAGAAATCTCTTAAACTGAATTTTTAATTAATTTTTAAAGAAATCATAATTTTCTTTAAGCTTAATTAAAAGGTAATTTTCCAGGCTAATTACCCAGGAAACTTATTAATAAAAGATACTTAAAATTTAATTTATATATTGATAATATTAAATTCTAAGCTGTGTGAAATTTTCAAGCAAATCCATTAAGATTTGGATTTTTAATGAATTTTTGAAGTTATTACTATTTTTCCACGTAAAATAGCAATACACACAAAACCTTAAGTTTTGATAAGGTTTTGATGATTGAAACCTTAAAGTTTTAAGCTTATTTAAGCTTATTTAAGCTTGATTAAGCTTTGACAGTTCTTAAAACCTTGATTCCAAGCCTGCTTATTGGGATTTACCCTCTTGGCAGCTTGAAATTCCTGTCCAATTTAGGATAAAACCAGTTTAAACCTTCAGGTTGGATCAAAGTCTAATCTTAAAGTTTAAATAAGGTTGAAAATCCTCCAATACAGGTGGACAACCTTAATTGAATCATTGCAGATCCAAAAAGTTGGGTACCCCAGCTCTATTTGGTCTTTTTCCTTTGTCCCACCTTTTTGCGTGGATTTTGCCCTTTTATTTATTTAAAGCCATACTATGGCCTTAAACCCTTTTAAATTGAGCTCACGCAGGATTTACATTCTGTATGGCAAATCCTTAGCCAATTCAGTAAATATACACCACACCTCAATTTTAACTAAAATTTTGGTAAAGTTGCATAAACCTTATGTAACTTTAAATTTAAGCTTAATTAAGCTTAAATTTAACAATTTTTAAAAAATGTTAAAAAAGTTACATTAGTACTGTGAGATTCTTAAATCTTCTAATAACACAAGAAATAAGTGTTTTTGGGTATAACACCCTATGGGTGTACCCTAGGTTATTTTTGGTGTAGAATCCAAAAATGACATAATAATTATAACTTTGTTTATCCAAAAAAAAGTTATACTTATTTTTTATTATTTTTTATTTTAAATTCAACTAAAAAGTCTGTTTAAGACAAATTTAATTGTTTATAAAATCATTTGTGGCCTTATGGGTATGTTAAACATACCTCACAGGCTCACATTCCCTACCACCAAAAAAAATTGTACCACAATTTTCTTTTATAGTATACCATCAAACAAATGAAATCTTCCATTATCATAAGATGTTTTCCAAATATCATCCAGAGAATTAGCCAAGGCTACATCTTTACAATCTTTGTCAAGTAGAGCAGTAAGAATATGACAATTCTTATCTTGCCTGTAGCTTTCTCTAACCTCTTCAAAGAATTCTGTTCCAACATCTGTGATATTGATTCCTTCAATTGGGATTTGAGGTTCTGCACTTGTAGGAACATAGGCAGGATTATCAGGTGTATTGGGTAATGCCCATCTACTTAAGCCATCAGCATTCTTATGAATATTTCCAGCTTTATGTACTATGGTCATGTTGCCTCTATACTCCTGTATAGCAATCTGCCATCTTAACATGTGTCTGTTTGGAGTCTTCATGTTAAGAAGTGATTTTACTGCATTACAATCAGTAATTACTTCAAACACACTACCATCAAGATAATAATGAAGTTTTTCCAGAGCCCAAACAAGGCAAAGGCACTCCATTTGGCTAGCTCCATATCTTGCCTCAGTAGGTTTAATTTGTCTTGAAATAAAACAAACTGGACCTTCATAAGGTTTGTCATTGACAATTTGAACTTGATGAAGAGCAGCTCCTAAACCATCACCACATGCATCAATATACAGCTTAAAAGGAAGTTTCCAGTCTGGCATCAATAATAATGGTGCATTGGTCAAGGCATACTTGATTTTATCATATGCTTGAATTCTCTCCTGTGTCATTTCAAAAACAGTTTGTTGATCACAAATTCTGTATAATGATCTGGCATGGATTGCAAAATCTTTAAGGTGTTGCCTGTAATAACTGGCAAATCCTAAGAAAGACATCATCTCTTTTTTGTTCTGGGGCATTTGTTTCAGTAAAACTGCAGCCACTTTGTTTTTGTCAACACCAAGGCTTAGTCCTGATACTACATGTCCCAGAGCTTTCAACTCATGAAACCCAAAATTACATTTTTTAAGAGAAATTTTCATGTTCACTTGTAGAATTTTCTTAAGTACTAATGAAAGTCTCTCTAAATGTGATTGCCAGGTTTCTGAACAAATGATAATGTCATCAATATAAATGATTAACCATCCCTCTGATAATTCATGTGGGAATATGGTATTCATCATTCTTTGATAATGAGAGGGTGCATTTTTAATAGCAAAAGGCATCCTCAAATATTCATAAATACCACAATGAGCTATTATTCTCAATAATTTCCTTGCATGAGGTTTTAAAACATTCTGATGGAAGCCTTTAAGAGCATCCATGGAAGTAATAAACTTTGCTTTGGATAATTGAGTCAAAGTCTCATGGATTCTAGGGATTGGATACCTGTCTGGAATAGTATAGGTGTTCAATGCCCTAAAATCCCCAACCATCCTTGACTTATCATTATGCCAAGTAATGATTACTGGAGTTGTGACTTCCACTTCCTCATTGTGTCCAACTTTTCTAAGAACTCCCAGTTTCATTAGTTCATGAATATGACTTTCTAATGCTTCTCTAGCCCTAGGGCTAGCTGGGTAAGCTGGTCTTCTTAATAGTGGGGGATAAGGTCTCTCCACGTTAAGCATGATATCCACTTCATGGCCTTTTATAGCCCCAAGTGGTTCATCATCAGAAGCAAAGGCTTTTTGAAATTGAAATAAAATTTCAATAAGTTCTTCCTTCATTTCTGGTGTTAATTCAGGACTAATTTGTACTTCACTTAATTGATCTGACACAAATTTTTCTTTATTAACATTTTTTACTTGTTGAATGACAGTAATTTCTTTTATTTCTGGAGAAAAAGCAAATTTTTGCCTTTTATTTTCCCCTATAGTGAAATATCTGTCCTTATAATTATTAATATCAATACCATAGATATTGAGATAATCATTCCCAAGTATAAAGTGTTGTGAAGTACAATTATTCATAACAACAAATTCAGCTTTCAATCTCATACTTCCTGCAGGGTGAGGAAATATTATTGTAGCTTCAAATATACCCAAAGGATGCATATTCTGGCTAGCACTGCTGAATTTTACACCTTCAATTGGCATCAACTTGTCTTGCCAATTGGTATAAATTTTGTCAAGATAATCTTTCCCAACACAAGTGCAAAAAGCACCTGAGTCAAGATGTATCTTGGCTTCTGTGTTATTTATCACAATATTAGTGATACAAGATGACCCAGCTGTATAACCTTTACCTCTGGCAGGTTTGGTTTTTTGCATTCTGGCATCTTGCACATGTATGAGATCTATACATTCATCACTGTACCATGGTAAGTGAGTATGTACCTCAGTGACCTCAAAAGAAACATTAATATTTTCTATACTAAGTTCTTCTGATGTTTCTTCTTCTTCTGAAAGTTCAGAATCACTTTCATGTAAAGCTACATCAGTTTCTTTTGTGTCTTCCACTTTTTCAACACTTATCTCATTGACTCTTGTCTTTTTTGGACAAGTGTTTGCTAAATGAGATGTGCTTCCACATTTATGACATTTCAAAGGAGGTCTGTCATGTGGTTTATTTGGTTTTGAAATTGGTTTCCCACTAGTCTTGTTGTCTATTGGGGGTTTATACCAATTTCTTCCAATTTTTGTTCTAGTAGTGATATCCTCCATAGCATTGATATAATCTTCTGTAGAGCAAGGCTCAATACATCTGCTTCTTATAGCATGCTCAAGGTCACCACCACACTTTCTTAATATCCTTTTATGTACCATTGGTTCAGACATATCAGGATGAAGGGCAGTTAATCTGTCCTTCTGTTTAAGAAACCAAGTCATGGGCCTGTCCCTCTCAATATTAAAAATGGCTTCCTCAAATGAATTTTCCATTCTAAATCTCCAGGAATCATTTGCCCATTTGGAAATAACTTGTTCTTTCCACCAAGGCCAGGAATGTTTTCCATGGTCTTGTCTCATTTTATAATACCATTTCTTAGCTGATTTGGTAAATAATGAGTGTAATCTGGCACTTATGTATTCATCTGGTATGTTAAAGTCTTCTTTGAACATATCAACTGTTTTCATAAATTCCATATGATTATATTCTCCTTCACCACTGAAGGTTGGCCATTCCTCTAATCTTGGAATGTCTTTGAAATTGCAAGCAGTTTCCACATCATTACTTGAAATTGTATGATGTAAATCATTATTCAAGTTAAGATCATTTCTGTCAAGAAATGGTGTGGATTGCCTTGGCAATTCATTTTTTAGTGATATATTATTAATACTTGATTGAATGTCTTCTTTCAATTTAAGTCTTGCTTTATCACTTTTTTCCAATTGTTCTTGAAAAAGAGCTGCATTGTGGCCAGTTGAATTTTCCAAGTTTTGAACTTGTATTTTCAATTCTCTTAACTGTCCAGTTATAAAAGAAATTGAATTCTCATCTGGTTGATTGAGTAAGGTAACTTTATGCTCAAGTCTTTCACAAATTTGCGTCAAAGACAAAATATTTGCCTTATTAACATTTTCAAGGCCAATAATGGTCTTTTGTTGGTCTTTAACTTGTACTATCTCATTGCCCAGCTTTTGTTGGACATGATCAAATGCTTTAAATTTTGCCATAATTTCTTTATTACAAGATTCAAAGTAAGTTACAAGCTTTACAGGGTCTATTTCTTTGGAAAGGATTGGTTCAATCTTTCCTACTCCTTGTTTTTGAATTCCATCAAAGTTCTTGCCATATTGAACACATTGTCCATGGCTGTCTTTTCCTTCTTTGGAATTCTGTAATTCTGAGGGTAGGGCTTGTTCCACTTGGGCTTTGCCTTTCCCTTTGCCTTTTGCTTGCCCTTCTGGTTGGTCTTTGGGGCTTGCTTGGGCTTGTTTGGCACTTGTTGAGGCGGATTTTTGCTGGTGGATGCTTGAGGAGCTTCCACTTGGCTGTTGTCCTTGCCCTGGGCCAACTTCTTCTTCTGGTCTTCTGATAACATGCTTTGGTTTTTCAACCAAGCTTTTATCTGTTGGACTTGTCCTTTGACAGACATTGGTGTCCAACCCAATAGAAGATCTTCTGTCTTTTCTGGCCCCATGAACTTCTTCACTTGAAGATAAGAGTTCATGGTGCCTATCCAAAGACTTGGAAGGAGTTCCCACTCTTGTTGTTTTGACGCCAGGAACCAGTTTTTCCATTGGGATTGATAAATTTCCACAGTTGCCTGTTGGAAATGGTTCAGGTCTAACAGCAATAGCAGTTATGTCAGCTTCTGGACTCTCAATAAGAGGTTCAAAGGTGCTGGCTAACCTTTGGGAACTGGTGGAAGTTCTGGCATCCTCCATTTGTGCCTCTCCTCTGGGAGGACATTCTTGCCTTTTGGATTTATGGCTGGAATGTCCTGGTCCAGATCCATGTGATTGGATGGAGTAGTTGCTTCCACTTCTAGTAGGAGTCATTTCACGTCAATTTTAATAAAAATTAGAGTAAAAATGGATTGAATTCACCTGCAGGACCTTTAAAGGGCTCCTTGGTTATTAAGCCCCTTGGTGCTGGGCTGGTTTGAATTTCAATACTTGACTCTGAGGCTTCAGAGTCTGAAGAATTTTCTCTGATGGAAGACACTAGAGAAATGAAAAATATAAGTTATTTTATCAAACAATAAAAATAACTTATAAACTCAACTTATTTAACAAAGTTGTTTTTATGTAATTTTATGGCAAATTACGTCAAAAATAAAGAAAAAATGTCTAAGATAAAAAAAAATATTTTTAGTAAAGATTTTTATTTTAAAAGATTTTTTATTTGATTTATTATTTTCTTTAAAGAAATAATAATTATGCAATTAACAAGTTATTAATCAAAATTATATTTATTATTCACTTTATACTAGAATAACTCAAAGAATAAATTTCAAGTCTGTGATGTGAAAAAGCCACTAGTTAGACAAAAGAAATTTATTCCAAGTCACTCAATAGTATATTGTTTCAAACAATATTCTTAAGAAAAATTAACTTTATTAATATTATAAAGATTATTAATAAGGGATAAGTCCCAAAAAAGCCAATATTAAGACAAATATGGCAATTTTACGTCAAAAATAAGTAAAATAAGGTCTAGAATATGATTTATGTCCCAAAAATTGGTTTAAAATCACGGCCAGGCCCCCAAATGTAAGGTTTGTCTATGAAACTCTTGATAATAGTGACAATATCAAGAGTACTATGACTGTCCTCAGTAGAAAAATATAATATAATGAAATATTTTAACCACAAATTTCAATATAATTAAAAAATAATTATATAAAAAAATAAATTTAATTATTATTATAAAAATATAATAATAAAAAAAAATATAATAATTATAATAAATTATAATTATTCTATTATTGTTATAGTCACTGACAGTTATAACAATAAGAAGTGTAAAGCTCTTAATGAGACAATTACACGTGGAAAATAAGAATATTAACCACTTATAAATAATATAAATATTATTTATAAAAAAGAATTAATCACACACTGTGCAGAAATAATTCTTTATAGAATAAAATTCTATATAAAAAAACTAATAATAGATAAAAAAAAAATATAGAACTTTAAAGAAAACTTACTTATAATATTTATTTAATACAACAAGTTATAAAACAACAGTTATTATATTAAATAATAATTATAAGTTAAAAACACGCCAAAAATCAATAAAATCAAAGATAAAACAACTTTTTATACTAAAATTTATGATTAAAGAGTTTTTGAGAGGAATTTGTGGATTTTAAAAGATATTTAAGATGATAATTTTATATAATAAAATTTATTATAGATGATTACAACAATAATCTGAATTCTATGACTTCAATTCTTTAATTTAATAAATAAAGAATAAAAATAACTTAAGAATTACTTTTAATAATAAGATTTTATATTTAATAAAACTTTACCTGTTTAAATTTCTAATATGATTGGATTGATTATGAATGATGGACAAAAACAGTGATGAAAAGACTCTTTTTATGTCTACAGAGCAGCTCTCATGATTCATAATGGATGTAGAGGGCGTGCTCAGGTCAAAACTGAAAAACCATGCTTAAAAATTAAGTTCTTAACTTAAGGCAACTTATTTTTACTTTCAATTTAAAGTTACCAGTGTTATTCTTAACTCCAAGTAACTTTAATCCTCATTTAGTTTAATTATTTTAAGTTTTAATATAAAATAAGTTTATTTATATTAAAGTTCATCACATGAACAACATAAAATCAGATTTTCAAGCAGAAATCTCTTAAACTGAATTTTTAATTAATTTTTAAAGAAATCATAATTTTCTTTAAGCTTAATTAAAAGGTAATTTTCCAGGCTAATTACCCAGGAAACTTATTAATAAAAGATACTTAAAATTTAATTTATATATTGATAATATTAAATTCTAAGCTGTGTGAAATTTTCAAGCAAATCCATTAAGATTTGGATTTTTAATGAATTTTTGAAGTTATTACTATTTTTCCACGTAAAATAGCAATACACACAAAACCTTAAGTTTTGATAAGGTTTTGATGATTGAAACCTTAAAGTTTTAAGCTTATTTAAGCTTTTTTAAGCTTGATTAAGCTTTGACAGTTCTTAAAACCTTGATTCCAAGCCTGCTTATTGGGATTTACCCTCTTGGCAGCTTGAAATTCCTGTCCAATTTAGGATAAAACCAGTTTAAACCTTCAGGTTGGATCAAAGTCTAATCTTAAAGTTTAAATAAGGTTGAAAATCCTCCAATACAGGTGGACAACCTTAATTGAATCATTGCAGATCCAAAAAGTTGGGTACCCCAGCTCTATTTGGTCTTTTTCCTTTGTCCCACCTTTTTGCGTGGATTTTGCCCTTTTATTTATTTAAAGCCATACTATGGCCTTAAACCCTTTTAAATTGAGCTCACGCAGGATTTACATTCTGTATGGCAAATCCTTAGCCAATTCAGTAAATATACACCACACCTCAATTTTAACTAAAATTTTGGTAAAGTTGCATAAACCTTATGTAACTTTAAATTTAAGCTTAATTAAGCTTAAATTTAACAATTTTTAAAAAATGTTAAAAAAGTTACATTAGTACTGTGAGATTCTTAAATCTTCTAATAACACAAGAAATAAGTGTTTTTGGGTATAACACCCTATGGGTGTACCCTAGGTTATTTTTGGTGTAGAATCCAAAAATGACATAATAATTATAACTTTGTTTATCCAAAAAAAAGTTATACTTATTTTTTATTATTTTTTATTTTAAATTCAACTAAAAAGTCTGTTTAAGACAAATTTAATTGTTTATAAAATCATTTGTGGCCTTATGGGTATGTTAAACATACCTCACAGGCTCACACAGCCTTCCAATTTTTATTCTTTAAATATTGTGTCCATCCTCCCTTGGAAGTGAGATGGTTCATTTTTGATTCCAAATGGAATCCTTGTGCAATAATATATACCCATATGGCATATGATTCTGAGTAAGTTCATGGAGTTTGGTTTAACTCAATTTTGTTGGAAGCCTTTCATACAATCCATCTTGGTGATGTATTTAGCTTTTTCAAGCTTAATTAGAGCATGAGGAATCCTTTGTATAGGGTACCTTTCAGCTTTGGTGTAGTTTCTCAGTGCTCTGAAGTCTCCATAAAATATAGACTTGAAATCATGACAAGTGATAAGGAAAGGTGTGGTTACTTCCACTAATTAATTGTCTCCTATCTTTCTGATTAAATTGATATCTAGGAGTTCATTGACATGTTTTTGAATTTAGTTCCTAGTTTTTAGGTTTGTTGGATATGGAGGTCTTCTAAGCATGAGTGGATAAGGTCTTTCCACATCCAGATATAATTATATATAATGGCCTCTAATTGTTCCCAATGGTTCTTCCCCTATGACAAAAGATGGGCTATTCTTCCTCATGGTCTTAGTAAACTAAGTTTTCGTTTACTAGTGAGGTTAGAGCTAAATTTTCCTTTGAATTAATTAAGTAATTATTCTAAATGGTCTTGGTTAGAAGGCTGATATATGTCAGGTTAAAATTTCTTTTCCTTGTTTGTACCTAGGGTAATATTCCTATTTTTACTATTGTAAATACCAATGCCATACATCCTTTGGTAATCTGTTCCCAGTAAAAAACGTTGGATGTTGGAGGTTCCTATAGGGTATAAATATCTCTTTCATAATAGTCCCAATGGATTTCATCTTTACTGGTGCACTTTCAAAATTATTTGCCTTAGTTTGCAAGAGTTGCTTCTCCCAATTTGGGAAGCATTTGTTCAGATATTCTCTGGCAACTATTGAGTGGTGTGCACCACTGTAAATGATCAATGGATGTTGAGAATTGTCAATACAAATAGTAATCTTAGTGGCTGTCTCATGAATTTATGCCATTCCTTTAGCTTTCTGACTAGTAATGTCTGTGAATCTTGTGTGTGTTTGGACAAGCTCTTATTGAAAGTGTCTTTTGGTAATCCTGCTTCCATCTGTATGTCCAGAATTTCCACCTGGGTTTCCTCTTGGTAATCCACCAGGAATTCTTCTTCCAGGTCTTGGTTATCATCAGATTTTTTCTCTTATGGCATCATCCATAGAGTAAGATTTAGAATACTCTGCTTAAATTTTTTCCTCTGGGATTCTTTTCATGGCATATATTTTCTTTTTTGCCTTTAGACAGTTGTTAGCATAGTGGTCTGTTGACTTAAAATTGTGATAAGAGTTCTTCTTCTTAGTTGCTTCTTCCATTTTTTTCTGGGGTTGTCTTTTTTGTTCACCCTGAAAGGCTGTTTCTCTCTGAAACTGTTGCCTTTATATGGGAAATATTTCCCTATATTTTTCCTTTTCATCACATCTTGAAAGGTGTTGGCAATGTCATCCAGAGTTCATTTATGGCTGCATAGAAATTTTAATGCATGCTCTAGTTCTCCTGGAATTTGTGTCATTGTGATTCCTCATTTTAATGTTCATATGGGAATAAATGGATTTAAGTATTTTAGACTGTATCTTCTAGAATCCTGCTTCAAGTTCCTCCCAGTGTCTAGGTGGAACCTTTTGATGCCAATGCTCCATTGGAATAGATATTTGAGGAGTTTGTGGAGCTGAAGAACTTGATCCATATACTTCCAGTCCTCTGGTTTGAGGTTGTTGTTGAATTGGAAGGTGAATAGCAGTGTGGGTATGATTTCATACAGTTTTCTGACATCCACTATGGTTTCCAGACCCTGATCTTCTGGGTCTGAACAGCCCTAGTTTGTCCTCTGGCTGGTTCCTGAGGTGTAAAGGGGATGTATTAGTGTTTGAAAGAAGTAAAAAACTTTATGTTCTTATGGTATTTACCTTTGAATGGGCCTTGTACAAATTATTTATTATCTGCTTTAGGCAATCTTCCCTGTAAAAGCTATCAATGTTGGCTTACCATTTATGGATGCAGAGTTTTGTGGTTTTCAGTCCTCTGAGTGGCAATTTGTGTCCACTTTATGTTGTATATGAGGATTTCACTGTGCCTATTCCCTTTGCCCTTCTTTCCCTCTGTGTCTGAAGGTTCCAATGATGTGTTTCCTTGTTGCTGGATGTCACAAAAATGGCAATTCACCCTCTTGGACCTGAATAGGGCATATCCATGCCATATTCAATTTATGGCAATTTGGCGATATCCATAATCATTGGATAAATTTGCCATTTCATCTTTTTGTCCTTTTATGGTCTTTTAACTATTTGGGCCCAAGTTGGCCCCTTCATCATCATCAGGCCTTTCCTTGCCAGGTTTTTCTTTTGGGAAGTCTTTTGTATTTTCCAGTCAATAGGGTAAATACAGCCCAAAAGCCTGTATTTGGCTTTATAAGCTTAAAATACAGATGTACACATTTTATGCATTTTGCTGTATTTGCCATTTTAGGCCATTTGGGGCTTAATTGCCAGATTTGCGCATATTGCACATTTTTTGCACACTTTTCTCAAATACAGTTTTAAAGCTGTATTAGTTGTATTCTAACAAAATATCCAGAAACCCCTTTGTCACCTCTGAAGCCACCAAAACCCAATTTTCACTCTTATCCTCCTGGCATCATCCCAAAAGACCTTTGGCCATTTCCACCCTCCAATAACCAAAAGTGCCATAAATGGTGTTATAAGCCATTATGCATCTTTTTCACCAGAAATCTAATGGAGCCAATATAGAATGGTTATCTAAACATTCCATCAGGTAATCAAGGAATTATGTCATCCAGAGGATTCATCAAGGCTAAAAATAAAAGTGTCAATATCAAATACCAATGAAGCAATCAAGATATCATTGGTTATTCTCATTCACAGTATTCCTTCAAGGGAATACTGGCAGTTCATTCTCAAGGGGTATTCAAGAGGAAGTTCCAAAACAATTTGCCAAGGGTCAGTGCTCCATCAATCCACCTTGGAAACCACATTCATTCAATACAGTCTGGATTCATCAAGACCTGTCTTTTCAATCATACACCATGGGAATTTCATTCAGCCCATTTAATTTCCCATTTTGGCAAGGTATACACTTCATCAAGCAGTCAATTCAGATTCAAGGACTCAATACAGACCAGCTGTCAGCCTGAAGGAGTCAAGCTCTCAACCTTTCACATATACCAGCCTCATTTGACCCTGGGGGTTTTTTTCCCCCAGTTAACTAATATATTTTGATTTTATTTTATCTTTATTTATCTTATCATTTTGTTAAGTAAATACTGATATTATAAATTCAGTCATTCAAAACCTCTTTCTTTTTCTTTCTTCTCCTGTCAATGGATATTTTGTGGTCATATCCTTACTAATTCAATTGTTCATTTTGGAAGGTTAAAACAGTGATTAAGGGCTTACTTGGTGGGCTCTTTGGCCATTTGGCTTCCCATTTCTCTTATTGCATCTCACCTTTGTACTTGCATATTTCTTGAAGAAATGTATTCTTTTATATTTATTTCTTTATGCTTTTGGAGTCTTCCAACTGAGTTCCCTTATTACTTAGTGCCAGGCCACTCTTGTTTTCCACTAGAGCCCCTGTGACATTATATTAATTAACTAACAATTTCTTTTTATTCTTTTTATTCTGTTCATTCTTTCTTTATAGCTTGATGAACTCATTTAATCAAAATTATGACTCTTTAATGTTTATGAGCTTTATGATTCATTGTAATCTCTCATTTTTATCTCATTCATTCTTCATTTTGAAAATTAAAAGCTGACCCAATTTTATTTTTGTTTTCTCTTTGAAATCTTATTTCAAATTATCAAATTCATTTCATTCATAATCCAAGGTTTAATTTTGAAGTTTATTCTCAAATTTCTAATCAAAATTAATTCAGACCCATTCTTCACATCAAGATTCATATTGATTCATTCTTGAAGAATTTTGATTTTTAAAGAAGAACTCACTTGATATGATTTGACATAATGGATCTTGAATTTGAGAAAATTGATTGACCTGAAGATTTCATTGATTTTTCTGCTTTTTCACTTCAAGAATTTTGGCATAAATTGATTTTGCCTCAAGAATTCATTTGATTGATTGATTTTCTGTAAGATTTTGATTTTGATTGATTTGAAATATTGATTTATTGACTTCAAGATTTCATTTTGATTGATTGATTTTGTTTTTGTTTTGACTTCAAGCTTTTCACCCCAAATTTTTTGATTTTATTATTCTGATTCCATTTTATTCCTGAAATAATTCCCATTCAACATTCAACTCCTGGAAGACAGACAAGATCTCAAGCTTTTCTCACTCCAATTCCAAGAGTTCCTCTTGATAGCACCCCAGAATTTCCTCAACTGAGGGCCTCATTTGGAATGAGTGAAAAGGGCCAAGAAGATCAAGTTCATTTTTAGGAGTAGTAGGTGGTTTTCCAGGAATTTCAAGGAACACATTCAAAGGTCCTGGTGAAGATGGTCAAGAGGAGGAGGAGAATTCTGTTGAAGAGGAAGAGTCTGATGGTACTGAAGGTGTTCCTGCTCCTGTGGGGGCATCACAAGGTACTGGAGGGCCAACTACAGCCCAGTCTAATCATCCTGTCTCTCATCAGTATGAACCATGCTTATTGGCTATCATGCAGCAAATGACTCAGATTATGGCCAATCTTCAAGCAGATTTATCTTCTGAAGAATCAAGACCACCAGCCTTGAAGACTCCATCTATGAAGGCACCAGAATGCTTTGATGGGACTCAACCCTTCAAAGTCAGAAGTTTCATTCAGTCTTGTCAATTAATTCTTCATAATGATCTGGAAAACTTCTCTCAATACAGAAAGAAAGCTCTTTATTCTACTTCATTTCTCATTCCCAGGGCTGTAAAATGGATTGAGACTTATCTTTCCAATCTCACCAATCAAGACCAAATCTACCTTCTCAATTCTTGGAAATTATTTGAATCATAACTCTTTACTCTGTTTGGATACCAAAATGAAGTCAGAAAATCTTAAGTAGAGTTGGATTCTTTAATAATGAAATAAGGTGGGAATGTATCATTATACATTGCTGATTTCAGGAATTTTGTCTCAAGAATTGGAGATTGGGGTGAAAGAGATCTCATCCATCATTTCAGAAAAGGATTTCCATCCAGTATTTTGGATCAATTGGCCTCCCATCCTTCAAGAATTGTGTCTCTTCAACAATTAATGGATATTACCCTGGAGCTTGATACCAGGTATCATGAGAGGCAGAATCAACAGAGTCATCATCAAGATAAGAAGCAATAAGCCCCAAAGTCAAATTCTTCTCATCCTCAAAATTCTTAAAGCTCAAGTCAAAAGAAGAATAAGAATTTTCAGAAGAGGGACCAGCCCCATTCTTCTTTGTTGAATAAAGATCTCAAGTTGATGAATTTTGAAAACGCAAGAAGAATCAAGGAGGGTTCATGTACCTATTGTGGTGGGAAGAAAAGTCTTGAGTCCTATTTCAAAAGGCCTCAAAGCCAGCTTTCCCAACCCTCAGGAAAATTTCCCAGCCAGGGAAAAGCCTGAGTGAAGATCATGTTGTGTTCAATGGTCTTTTCTGTTTTCCATCCAGAGCACAATTTTGCATTCTGAACACTGGTGTCAATAATTCTATTAAATTCTTTGTTTTTTCTTGCCTTTCTGATGATTTTTACAGTATTCTCATTGATTCTGGTGCTACCAACTCATTGAGTGCAAAGACGTTGGTTCACAAGTATTCTTTGACCATGTCAGAACTCCCAGGGAAGATCCCTACCATCATTTTGGCCTCCTAAGATTCACCTTCTTTAGTTGTGACTCACCATACTAAATATATGGTTGAAATACCTCCTTCCCCTAGCTTTGAATGGGACTTTTTAGTCATTGATACTTCCAAGGGAGAAGAACTCATATTGGGATTTGACTTTCTTAATCAATCTAATTCATCCATTTATTGGTGGAAAGAGTGGATAACCTTTAATCCTGATTATTCAGACTCTAGTGATTCTCTTAATTTCCTAAGTAATGACTTGTTCTCTTCCACTACTTGTGAAGCTATGGTTAGTGATTCTAGAACACCATCATTCCCATTTTTTGTCCGTATTCCTTCCTTAAATTCCCCTCAGTAATTATTACTCTCAATATATAAAGTCTTCAAAGAGATTAAAGATGTTGGAGAAGATGAATTTATATATTAAATTCATCTCTTCCACAGGGATGTGGAACTTCCTCCTGCATCTTATCATAACTCCTGGGAAGACTTGTGGGATGAAGAGGAAGAGCCAGAAGAAATTTAGACCATGATGAAGTTTGTTCCTTTTACTTATCACCAATATTTGTATGTATTCTCCAAGTTGAAAGAAGAGATACTTCCTCCTCACCAACCCTGTGATCAGCATATTGAACTCAAGGGGTCTCTTCCACCAGTTGGGGAAATCTACTCATTATAAAATCAGGAGTCAGATACACTCAAGGCCTAAGCTTCAGAGAATTTAATGAAAAGTTTCATCTGGCCAAGCTCCTCCTCAACAGGAGCACCAATCCTCTTTCTCAAAAACCAGGATGGTGGTCACTGTTTGTGGTTTGATTACTCAAAACTCAATTTTGTCACTAGGAAGAACAAATACCCTGTTTATCCTAGGAATAAGCTTCTTATTTTCTTTAATGGTTCTTCTATCTTCTTCAAGATTGATTTGTGTGGTGCATATAACCTTCTCAGAGTAAAGGGACAAGATGAACATTTGACAGTTTTTAGAGATAAAAAGGTTAATTCTAAGTACTTGGTTCTGCCATTTGGGCTCAGCACTGCTCCTGCCTCTTTTCAAAATCTTGTCAATAATATTTATTCTTATATTGTGTTTTATCTGAATAATATTATGGTATTTTCCAATTCTGAGGATCAACATGTCACCCATGTGTCAACTTTCCTTATGAGGCTCAGAGCTAATTACCTCTTTTCCAAGGCCTCCAAATGCCTCTCCCATTTCTCAAGTGTGCAGTTTTTAGGTTCTATTATTTCTTCTGAAGTCCTCAAGATGGTCCAAGAGAAATTCCAGAAAATTCTCAATTGGCCACCTCCAGGAAACCCCAAATCTGTGAAATCATTCCTTGGATTTGCCAATTTCTACCGCTGTTTCATCAAGAATTATTCAAAGACAATTGGTTCACTCACCAAATTTGTCTAGGAAGATTCCATTTTCACCATCAATGAGGGAGATATTAGACAGTTTAATCAACTCAGAGAGGCTTTAACAACTGCTCCAATCCTCTCTCAATTCAACCCATCTCTACCAACTATTGTAGAGACCAATTATTCTGATTATTCCATTGTTTCTGTACTCTGTCAGGTGTCTGACTCGGGAAAACATCCCATTGAATTTGATAGCCACAAGTGTATTCAATAAGAGCTCAAATATGAGATTAAATAGAAGGAACTCCTTGGAATAGTCTGGGCTCTCAAGTGCTGGAGGGCTTTTCTTCTTTCTCCTTCTCACCAATAATTACTCTCTTCAATACTACACCGCCTCCAAATTCCTTACTTTCCATAAAGCCCACTGGGCTGAATTCCTTTCTGAATTTCATTTCCCAATCACAAACTTCCCTGGCTGCTTGGGTACTCTTCCTGATTCTTTGTCATGTTTGGATGACATTTACCCAGTGAGGGGGAAGATTTAATCAGCAATAATCAAACAAATTTTCAACAACCCATTAAGCAATATGAAGTCAAACCCTAAAATTCTTTGCTTTCAAGGTGGACCCTTTTTAAATTCTATTGGCTCAATTCAGAAGGCTTTATGGAATGATTCTCATTATAGAAGTATTCTTTGTGAGTTGGGCCAAGGTAAATATGTATAATATTATTCTCTTGATTCCTCTTCCCAGCTCCTTCTCTTCAACAATTGGGTGGTGGTCCCAATTGACCTCACAGTTTAACTAAATATACTTCAAAATTTCCATGAATATCCTCTTGCTGGACATCCTGGAAAAGAAAATAATATCAAAATTTTCAAGCAGGATTTCCACTGGTCTTGCATGACTCAATTCATCAAGGATTATGTATAATCCTGTTGAAAGTGTACCAGAAACAAAAACATCCGTCACAAGAATTTTAGCCTCCTTAAACCTCTTCCAATTCCAAATAGTTTTTGGACTTTATCACCCAACTGCCACTCTTAAATTTGTTTTACTCAATCCTGGTCATAGTGGAGAGGTTCTAAAAAATTGTATTGTTTATTCCAAAAATATTTTCAATTACTTCACTTGATTTGGCCCATTTATTCATCAAAAATTATTTTTTCAAATAATGGCCTCTCATAAAGCATTATCAGTGATAGAGGTTCACTTTTTGTTTCTTCTTTCTGGACCAATCTTTGTCAGAAGATCAATATTTAAAGGGGGGTTTGAACTTCTTATCACCCTGAAACTGATGGAAAGAAAGAGAAGGTTAATCAGATACTAGAACACCCTTTTTATGTATGTTAAGTATCATTAAGACACTTGGAATACCTGTTTCCATCTTGCTGAATTTTCCTACAGTAATTCTGACCACTCTTTAACAAAAGATCCCTGTTTTCCACTGTTTATGTAAGATATCAAAAGTTTGACTCAGTTCATATTACTCAAAATACTCCATATAGAAGGGTATCTTCAAAAATACAATCAGTACAGAAAGATTTCAAGAGAGAACTTAAATTTTCCATATCCAGGTTTAAGAGGTCTGCAGATAAAAATAGAGAAAGTATACCCATTTTCAATCTTGGCGACCTGGTATGGTTTTCCTTCAAAGAAATCAAATTAGAAATTCCCACCAAAAAACTGTCAGAAAGATGGTTTGGTCCGTTTCCAATCTTGGAAAAAGTCAGTACTCATGCCTACTATCTCTATGGAAGTCCATCCACCCAGTTTTCCATATTTTTCTCCTTGAACCAGTCAATACATCAACAACCCCAAATCAGAATCCAGAGCCTCCTCTTCCAATTTTCATTGAAGAAGAGGAACGGAAATTAGCTCAAATACTGAATCCAAAGCTTTAGAGGAGAAAATTAAGGTATCTCAGGTAACTGAAAGGTTTCAGCCAAGACCCAGAAAGATTCACTTGGGAACCAGCCAAAAACCTCAAGAATCTCCCTGAACCTGTCAAAGATCTTTATTCTTTGTATCCTGATAAGACAAGAAAAGATTCTTCAAGAGATTTATCTTTTATTATACTTGGTTGGAATAGGAATTACCAAAAGTTAGTCCCACTCCTAGTATGCACCTTTAGAGGTATTCTATCTTTTGTTTTGAGAATCACCTTGGCCACTATGTGAGCACCTTGAATCAATCTTCTTTTCCAGGTCTCTGGCCATTTCAAAACAAGTACCAACCTCTGTGATAAATATTATATCCCCCTCAAGATTATTTCCTCCTTATTTATTTAATTTTTTTTCTTCATAATATTCTTCAAAATGATTTCCCTTTTCTTTAATACTAATCATTGAAAGGTTTAAATCAAAGTCAAATTTCTTCAAGTACAAAGCAAAATGTCAAAAGAAGACCAAGTGATCCTCACGTCATAGGCCAACCTCAGTATCAATTTAAAATTCATTTTTCATACTTAAAATCTCCAGAGCCCCTACATCAAATCCATCTAAACAAGCCCCACCAGGCTTCTTACCTTGTTCCGGTGCTCAGGAGCTCCCCATTGAAGCTTGGGGTACTGTTACAACCATGGAAGATACCCCCCAATTAGTGGTTTATTGAAATTATTTTCCTTAACCATTCTATGGCTGATTGGCCTCTGTGAGAACCCAATTCTTTGGCCAATCCTGGCCTCAACCCTTGTGTATGGACCACAGGCCATATCCTGATGCGATTTCCTTTTAGGTCATTTTCATAACCCTTGCCCCCAGGCCATCCCCTGGACTTGGGCCTGAGAGGTCTTCTTAGCTTTCTGACCTAACCCCTTTCATAGGGGCATTTTAGGCCATTTAAACCCCCTATGGCCTCTATTATCCACAGGCCACAGTCCCTCCTTGCCTAATTCCAATGTTCATAAGGGGGTCATTCCCCCTTCCTACCTGGCCCTTTTTGACCCATCAACTCCCAAAGGTCAAAATGACGATTTTTGCTATGAACCCTCAATATTCAACCAATAGCCTCTGAAAGTCACCAGAGCCACCAGCAAGCCTTAAGAATAATTTACCCCCAAAACAAGAGAAACCTTCCCCAGAACTGTGGGAACCATTAATGGGGAATATATGGTATTATATACCATTATGCACCATTTTTGTCAGAAATTCAATGGTGACCTTTTCAAGACTCCATCCCACCATTTAAGATCACTTCACCAGCCCACCAACCCATTTAAAAGGAAGGCATCCAAGGATAAAAGCTTGTGACTCATGGGGACACTCAGAAGGCCATTTGAGGACACCAATCAACTAGCATTACAGATATTCATCTTTACCATTTCAACAGTATCTCTCCAAGGAAATACTGGCTAAGGATCTCCAAGGGTAGTTTTAAGAGGTTGTTTCTTCCCAAATCAGTTTTCAAGTCATAATGAGCTCAAGCCCTCCTTGGAAAACTCATTTGATTCATACAGGCTGTATTCAAGAAACCTGTATGGAATTTGCCTTTTGGGTAAATTAAATCATACACTGTGGGAATTTGATTTACTCAATTTCATTTCTCAATATGGCCAAGCTGTATTTTGCAAAGTAGTAAGTACAGATGAATACCAATTATAAACCTGTGTTCTCAAGCCTCAAGGATCAGTATTCAAGCTTCTCACACTTCCTGGCCACTATTTCATGCCCTGGGTACTTTTCCTCAGTTCATTAATTTAGTGGCTTTTTTATTAATATTTTTTTTCATTTAGAAAGTAAATACTGATACTATTAAGTCGGTCATTTGCACCCTTTTCTTTTCCTGTCATTGGATATTGGTGGTAATATCCTTTACTAATTCCATCTTTATTTCTGGAAGGCTGAAATATTTAATTGAGGATTCACTTGCATGTCTCTTTGGTGTTTGGCTTCCTTATTCTAATATCTTGCATATTTGTACTTGTTCATATATTTGATTAAAGAAATATATTCTTCAACTATATATTTAATCTGTGGATCCCTTCAAGTTAGCTCTCAATTCCTGAGTTCCAGGACATTCTTGCTATTCCCAAGGGCCCCTGTGACAATAACCTTGATTATTTTAATAAAACGCACATTTACCCTGAATATATCTCAAATAAACAATTCAAATAATAAATAAAATACTATAAATCATCCAAAGGGAATTTTTGATGAAAAGAAAATCACTAGAAATAGAATACTAAATGAATTTATAAATAATTGCCAAACAGGTAGCTTTATATCTGTAAATAAGGTCAGTGATAGCTTGAAACAAGATTTTAATAATCACATGGATAAACCATATTACTTCAAAAAGATTCAGTTAAAGCTAGAAAAGGACCTATATATGTTCTTTAACAGTAAAATAGAAATATTAATGTCTCCTAGATTCAAGAGAGGAAGGCAACCAAATAGAGGGTCCAATTAAAAAATTGGGTCAAGGCCTTCTTTTTTAAACTACATGGTTTATTAATTGATATATTTATATATCTATTTTTTACTTTTTTACTTTTTTTAATTTTTCATTTCTTTTAGTTTTTCTCCTTTAGAGCTGAGTATTGTGATGATAATGGAATTAAGGTTTATATTAGTGTATTTTCATAATTCTTTCAATCTGTTTTTGATCTTAATCAGTACCTTATTAAGATATATAGCTATATATATATAATGATAATGTTTCTCTTGTGGCTTGTTTTTTTTAAAAAGATATTGATATAAGTTTTTTTCAATAAAAGAATAACTAAATAGATACACAATTAATATAATGCAAAAGAGTACAATAGTGTAAGAATATACTCAAGGGAGGATCTTCTTCTGAAAGTAAATATTCATTACTGTTTCTATGGAGTCAGTGCTTTTGGCTTCTTTTTATTCCTTTTACTTTGTTCATTATTTTGACCTTTTTATTTTTTATTTTATAATATATATTTGATAATTGTTCTTTAGTCTCTCCTTTATTGTTTATTCAATATTTCTTATATTTTTTTTGACCAGTTTGGGATCAAAAAATTTCTTTTCCAAGATTCTTTATATATGAACAAGTATAGTTTTTGTTTTTATTTTATGTGGCTTCCCTTTTCTCTTCTTTATCTTTCTTTTGTTATTTTAGATCATTTTTTTCTGATTAATGGGGGGAAGGCTTGAAGGTAAGATATTAGAAATGAGGTGGATCATGATGGTTATTAATATTTATATTTAATTACATTTCAATAGAATGGCCCAGAAAAATGATTCAAGTAAATAGAGAAACTAAGAAAAATAGTAATGCAAATATCCTCGTATAATCAAACTAAAAAATTTATATTCCTCTTTTTTTTTATATTTTTTATTGGGATTTTGAATTTTTTTAGAAGACAATTAAAGTGTCTGTTTATTTTCAATTATCCTAAAGTTTTTTAAAAAAATATAATAGAAGAACTAAGTGCCTTTTCTTATTGAAACTAGTTTCTATAAGAAAAAGAAAACCCAGACTTTTAATGAGAATTTATTTGAATATGATTTTATTTTGCATAAAAAAGAAGAAATTCATGTAATTAAATGATTAAGGAAGATATAATGGCTGAGTGTCTTGTTGTTTGGCCAGCCTCACAGCAGAAATAAGGTTTTTTTTAATCAGTAAAAATAAAATATATATAAATAAATAAAAAAGCAAAACTAATTGGGACCTACCATACCATATTCCTGTAACAATGCAAGCATGACTGCACAAAATATTTTATCATTTGGTGTTCTTGTTGACGTAAAACTTGATTTAGAATTTGATTCCCATAGAATCTTTTCATGTGGGAATTTTATTTATATATTTTTCCATTAAATAATTTCAAAAAAATAAATAAAGTCTTCTTTCATTGTCTTAATTGAAGGGGTTTCTGGAGTATTTGAGATAAAAGGGTTGTTTATTTCAGCCTTGGGAATAGTAGGTTGAGTATTTGTTCAAAGAGAAGAGGGTGAACAAGGTTTGAGGCCAACATAAAAGCCATGGGATCAACAAGAGTCAGATCTTCATGTTTGGAGCAATTGTGTAAATTAAATGTATGTAAACCACCTTAAGGAATGGAAAATCTTTAAGATATGTAATCAAGGGATATAGTGAGCTCTTCTCCACCATCAGAAATGTGTGTATTATTAAGGAGAAAGGAATAGTAGGAGGAAAAATTAATAGTAACAAAGAAATAATATCATTAGAATTGAAGAGCAATCACAGTAAAAAAAAGGGGAGAAGAGTTCAAATGAATGTTTTTTTGGAGGAAGGATGACATTTGAAATGATACTGAGACAGGCACAGAAGCCAAAAATTCTTTATAGGCCAACGTAACTTTCATTTTGTTTCCATTAGATCAGCTAAAAAAAGAGGGGGCCAACAGTTTTGAAAATGAATAACACACCCTATACGTTTTTGAGTTTTCACCCATGGTTGATAAAATAAATCTATAATATATTTTGGTTTCTCTTTGAAAAAAAAGTACACTAATGAAAAGAGCGTATTTATGAATAATTAAATATGGGTTGTCAAGAAATAGAAGTTAGGAAATGAACAAGATAAGGAAAAAACTCACCAAGTGAAAGGACTGATGTATAAAAGACGCAATAATGGAATCAACAAACTTCTAAAATATGGAAGAAAAATTCAAACGAAAACAAATCAGTTCATAAGTGAAAACAATAAAGAAGTACTCACCAAAATGAATCAGTAGCATTGAGGAAATCTTTGGTTTTACAATAAGGTAATTGGGATACAAAAAGATAAAAAAGTTTTTCTGGGTGTGGGTATCTATGTGTGGCATAAAGAAAGATCATAATAAAGCAGAGAAGGGGGACAAGCTGTAGCTATAATAAAAAAGAGGTGTTGGTGGGTCTAAGGTGTGCAAGAATCTTATTAAAAAAAGTAACGCATCATTGCAAAATGGAACCACATGTACTGTCTATGAAGTTGACATAAAATAAGGGGAGATTATTTACTTTGGGGTTCTCAACTCAAATTTTCAGTACAAATAACTTAGGATAATACCGAGCCTTAATATTGAATCCAGAGTGTCACTATCTCCTTGCATTTACATCAATGTACTTTTTTTGGAGTTCCGAAATTAAAATTTAAATACTATTATTTTCAAAAAAGCAATTACTAATAACAAAAAAATAATAAACAAATTATAAACAAGTAATAAACAAATAATAAAAAAAATAATAAACAGATGATAAAAAAATAATAAACAAATAATAAGAACTAATAATAACATAATAAAAAAATAATAAACAAATAATGAACAAATAATAAACAAATAACAAACGAATAATATGCAAATAATAAAAAAATAATAAAATAATAGTAAAAAAAAAGAATCAAGTAATAATAAATAGATAGATATCAATGAATACTATATCAAATAATTATGATAATATATGAAAAAAAAGTTATAATAAGGATTAGTCAAGTCCTTTTATTATTATTCAACCCCTCAATTATCATTATAATTGTTTATCATTCATAACCATATTTGAAACATGGATTATGAGAATTATTAATGATCATTTTGAATCAAAATAGCTAAATTATCAATAGTAAGTATACATAAGCTAATTAATATTATTAATTCTCCAATATAAAGGGATTGAAGATATAAATTTTATTATAGGTAATAAGTCAATCCTTGATGAGAATAACTATTAATTTACTTATTAATTTCTGAAACACAGTGACTCTTGATTATATGATAACTTCCAATTTTAAAAACTGAACTTTATATTTTACATTATCACTATTCACAATTTATAAAACAAATAAGGACTATAGCTATTTGAAAATAATGAAAATAAAACATAATTCTGAGGCTCGTAGTCAGGTGAAATGATACAAAAGCTCCATACTATGGGCTTCAGTCATAAATATTTATAATGAAGATTATTACTTGATATTTAGTTCTAAAGAAATATTAAAATTGAAATTTTTCAAGTTCTCTCTAGATATATATTTCATTTTTAAAATACATTTGTCAAAGAAATAATATTTTCAATTTTCTTTTTGAGCTTTTCAATTTCCTTTTTGAATTTTATTTATTTGACTCAAAGGTACATAAACTAGAGTTTTAAGGTGAATTATTTGAATAGTTCAAAATAAATAATTTGAACAGACCCTTTCTTAGATATTTTCCTTGACTTTATGGTTTTTATATAAAGATAGAAAAATTATAATTTCAAAAAAGAAATATTCAAGTAGTCATGTCTTGATCAGTGCATTTTGTGTGGAAAGAGGATACCAAGTGGAAATACAGATCATCAAAGTTAGCCTGCATCATTAACAAAGATATACTATCAAACAGGTTACCCAGATGTATATATCAACTGCATGATTGATGTAGAGGCTACATTCATAAGCAGGATGTATGTAACCAAGCTCAAACAATGTTTGAAAAAGGTTCTACTACAAGCCCTTCCCTGCTTTCTTTGTTCCATAAAGCACCTTCAATAGGGGGAATTCATGACAGATGGGGATTTTCATTCCCTCAGGAGGCTTAATTCAAAGCTCCTTGAAGGTAGGGTTCAGAAAGTTTAAAACCACAAAATTTCCATGTTTCACAGGAAGAAAGAGTGAATAACATCTGAAGAGATGGTAGTCCTGATGTGGGTGCGAATTTCTCATGAAATATAGTGCCATCCCTTTTGAAGTTCCCATAGGCCACATATCTCTCCTTATGATGGAGAGTACCATAAGGATTATTCTTGAGGGAAAAATCCCATCCACCATGCAGTAATCTCTGACCAGCAGGAAAAGGAAGCAGGTCAAAAATCCCCATACACCACATATTCTCCACCTCAAAATTTATTGCCTTTTTCCATTTATATGAATTGGGAAAACCATGGGTTTGAGGAAATTATTTGGAAGCTTTTTTGGTTCAGTGAGATTAGTCACATTGGTATCTTGTTGAGAAATGGTGCATGTTTCGGTAAAGCTTCCCAGGGAAATGGAGTTCAGTAAGAATCCTAGATTTATCTTGGATTCATAAGAGGCCTCCGGCTGGGTATTTAAGCTCTTCAAGGTACAAAAAAGGTTATCTGAAGCAGGGACAGATACCAACAGTGACTTCACCAATTTTTCATAATCCTCCCACACAAACAGGACTGATTTGTAATCTGTAATTTAAATTAAAAACTTTCTTCAAAAATATCAATTTTCCAATTTGCTCTTCTTTTCAATTGGTATGTGATTATATTCCTCCTCACCAAAGAAGGTTACGAACTTGAGCTAAGGCTTCTTCAAATTTGGCAAATTTCAGTGACACTTCTTTTTTCTCATCAAATTGGGAATTCTGTTCAATATATAGGAAAGAACCACCAAGGCATAATTGCAAAATTTTCTAGGAAAATTGGAGGGCCAAAGTATTGTTTTCTGAGTCTCAGTGATAGAGAAGTTGTATTTCTGTTCCAATTCATTCTGCTTGTGGAAGTAAGGCAGGCTGTGAGAGTGTATGAAACCATTTTAAATACAACAGTTTTTCATAGTGGGGCTTACCAACACACCACTTCCTTCAGTTTGGACTTATTTTAGTTTATTACAATATTGTGTACACCAATGCTTCAAAACAGAAATCAAAATGTCTTAGGCCTGGGATTTGAAGTGCAGGCCAAAAAACTGACCTTATATTGTTCCCCCATCTTTAATAGTGAGTAACCACATATAACCATGAAGTACTACATGATTCAAAAGATCCAAGAGGTCATCAGAGACAAGCTTCATGGGTAGCAGGCTGCTCTTCTAATGAAAAAGAAAATAGAGCCTCTTACTCATAGATATATGACATGCAGCAAAGGTGGCTGGTTCTTTTGGAATAGAAGCAAAGATTAACTTTAAAGTTCATTAATTAGTGATAGAATTCTTTTTACACTAACATCAACAAAAATATAATGTAGAGTCTGAGAGTCAATTGGGGTATTATAAACATTGTTATCAGGAATGGTAATTCTCTTGGTCTCCAAGCGCATAAGTGGCTTAAGGACAGGGTCAGAGGGATTGTCACCCAGGCCAAGAGGATCAGTGACATCAGAAAGGGTGTGCTTTATTTCATCAAAATTAGAAAAAAAGGGGAATAAGCTAATTGTTAGAGCTGAAAGAAAATGGATCGTGTAACAGTGGAGAAAAATCTTTTTCAGATATGATGATATTTCCATCTGATAACAAAATGTGTGAACCTGAATTTTGCAATGTAAGATGACCACAAGTCTACCAGACAGGCCATGGAATATTATTCTTCCGAAACTGGTGCCAAAATCGTTTTTACCAGGCTGTTTGGTAGCTACAAATAGTCATATAAGAGAGGTTAGTCTGGACATAATGCAGAGCAGGACGATTATGAGTAAATATGTGGATTGATCCCATATAACATACCAAAATACTAGTGGAAAGCTAAATTTTATCTTTCTCAGAGTTTAGAATCTCCAGTTCACCATATTAGGTACCGACTTCTTGTATCTTAGCTTTAACATCCAATTGGAAGCTCGGGGAATAATTTGGGAATTAGTAATTGGCCACTCTGTTGGGTTGATGTAGAAATGCAGGAGTGGGGCTGGGTACCATGAGAAGTGTGATGATTGGGTAGAAGGCCTGGAGAAAAGAGGAATTGGGGGTCCTAAAATTGGTTGGTACTATAGAATTTCTGAGCTAAGGGACCACCTATTACACATCTGAAGCAAGTGCCCTTCATTTCAGTCTTCAGGGAACTAGGGTCAAAACCTTGTTGTCCTATTATTCTGAATTCAGCTCAACAACAGAAGGGGTAGGAGGTGGACAAAATCCTGATTGGTGCTGCATTGGGAAAATAGTTTTGACTGAAGTCTTTAAGAACAGGCTTGAACGTCAAGGAACAAAGGGAAAGTCTGGTGGGCTGGTTTTAATTAGTTAGAGCTCTCAATGTGGTTCCTCACTGCTTCACAGAAGGATACATTGGTGGTGAACTCCTGAAAAATCATCCCAGAAATCATTTTTTCATTTAATGAACCACCAGGGTGTGCTATTCCATACCAATTACACCAGTTTCAGGATTACCAGATAATAAAAATAAATTGTAGAACTATAGAAAAGTCCCTGAATAACTCCAGAGAAGGAAAAAAATTTGCGGAACAACTTTGTACATGCGGAGAAGGTTTGGGAATGATGGAAGTTTTTGGAATAAATCCTGAGAAGGAAATCAAATTGAAGAATAACTTCAAAGATGGAAATAGAATTATTGAACAACTTCAGAGATGGAAATAGAATTGTGTAATAACCCCAGAGATGGAAATGGGAATTTGGAATAAATCTGGAGAAGGAGATAAGATTTTAGAATAACTCTGGATATGGAAAAAAATTGGGGAATAAATCCAGAGAAGTAAATTGAATTGCAGAACTCTGGAACTAGGTAAATCAAACTGTGAAGTCCTAGAGCATAATCAAGAATTTCTCAAGTCTAGAAGACTAGATTTTCAACAATAATAATGCCAATTAAACTAATAAATACCAGTTTCTCCACCTTATTGCATCATCCTGTCACAACCATGTGTAATAAACCCCCCAATGGGTGTTTATGGCAATTCTAGCCAGACGCCAAGTTATGGCCAATTGGGCATACCATCATTTTATGTCCAATTGGTCCCTTTTATTGTTTAATGGCCTTCTGGCCATATCCACTTTCACTGGCCACTCATGGCCTCACGCCATATCCTATAATAATTAGCCTCCTTGGCCAACTCTCCACCTCACCAACCCCCAGCCCAATACCCTTTTTTTGGGCCTGGGGTCCATTTTGTCTTCGAGGGGCCTCTGGCCCCTCTAGCCATCTCCAGGGCCTTTGATTAGGGGTCTATGGCCTAAATAGCCCTTTTGGGCCATTTAGGCCCCCTACAGCCTCTATTACCTGCAGGCTGTAATCCACGGTCTGTGAGACCTGTAGGCAAAAAGGGGCCAAGGGGGAAGTCCACTAGCCCCCAAGGCCAAGTAGGCCCACCTGACCCCATTCTTTGGCCAAAATCAACTATGGACCCCACTTCCAACCCATGGCCTCTGGTAACCACCAGGGGACACCAGCAAGGCTTTCTCTCAATTGAGGGGAAGACTTTTCCCTCATTCATGGACCCTGTACCAAAGGATCCAGGTGTGGTGCATATATGGTATAATATACCATTATGCAGCATTTTTACCAGCACTCTAATGGTGATTTTTTCAGGACCCAAATATGTCATTTTAATTCAAGTCCCCAAATACATCACCCATTTTGAAGGAAGATTTCTTCAGTCATTAAGTCTTTCAATCCCTGACCCCTACCAGAAGACCATTCAAGGAACCCAACCACCTGGCCTTGCAGGATTTGGGATGTTATTTCAATTCAGGATTATTCAAAAGGTAATTTCAAGTGGTTATCAATCATTCAATCAGTTGTAAAGGCATCAAGAACTTCAGTATTCCTTGGACAACTCAATTGGTTCATACAGGCTGTATTCAAGCAACCTGTATGGCCTTGGCCCTCTTGGGACAATTCATAATCCACTGTGGGAGCTCAGTAACACAGTCTACTTCTCAGGATGACCAGTCCTGTATTTACCCAAAACAGTCAATACAGCCGGGTGATCAAACCTCCAGGATCAGTCTTTCAGATTTTCACATATACTGGCCACCTTTCCTTCCCTGGGGACTTTTTCCCCAGTTCATTAATATATTTGATTTATTTTTATCCTTATCTTCTTTGAATTTATGAAATTAAATACTCATAATATTAAGTCTGTCATTTGCACCTTTTTTCTTTGCCTGTCAGTGGATATTGGTGGTAATATCATTTACTAACTCCCTTGTTCTTTCTAGAAGGTTGAAACAGTGAATTGAGGATTTGTTTGGTCGGCTCTTTGGCCTTTGGCTTTCTCTTATTATATTGGCCTCTGGATTCCTTCTTATTTTTGCATATCTTGTATTGCTTTCTTCTCTCAAAGAAATATAATCTTCTTTATTTCTTTACTCTTTGGAGCCCTCCAAGTGAGTTCTTTATTCCTGAGTGCCAGACCACTCTTTCTTTCACAAAGAGCCCCTGTGACACATCCATAGCAAAAATATACAATTCAATGGAGAGAAGATCAATACAGCTACTTACATTGATATTGAGCATAGCACTAGAAATTTATTTTCTCCACAAACATTTAATCAAAAGAAATATCTCAAGACTATTCAAGAAATTACAATGGATTTACCAAGAAAAAATGTTTGCTTTGTAACAATAATATGCATCCAATTTGATAGAAATGATGCAATATCTGCATGAAATGATAGAATAATAATATTAAACCACCCAAGGAAAATATCTCAAGATTGCATAGAAAGTTTTGAAACAATACTTTTCCCACCTCTGTTCAAATCTAATGACAGTGCACTCAATAAGAATTTCTGTATTTTCTTTGCTTTCTACACTTTTAAGAATAATGTAACCAGCTAAATATGACTAGATAGAAGTTTAATTGTCATAAGCTGTATTTTTCCACTTTCTTGGCAAAAAAACACTCTCATAAGCCAAATTATCTCTATTATATCATATTATTCTTGTATAAAAGCCACAACTAGAAGAATTCTCTCAGAAAACACATAACAAAGTCAGGAGAAAAGATTTCACCAGCTAAATTATCTCAACAATATCTTATGACTAGAGGAACATTCAATTGTCAGAAGCTGTATTTTCTCCACTTTGTTGGGAACAAAATAAGCTCTACCAAGCCAAATTATCTTGATCACATCACATGATTTTGATATGAAAAGCACCACCACAAAAGTTATCTCAGCAAACACATCACAAAGACACCAAAGCTACAATTTTCACCAGCTATAACATTTCAAGTCTGTTTTTTCTAAGTCCCCTTTTTTGAAAGCTCTACGGAGGCCTGAAAGGTTGAAATAGAGGTCTCCTCCCAAATTTTCCCAAAGTAGTGGAACAAGTTCCTATTATCCAGGATCAAAACTATCCCTGAACTAGCAGGATACCTAGAGTAGTAGGAGTGTCTCAGTCATGTAAATCTCAGTAGCTTAGTATCAGTGTTTTAGTCATGAAAATCTCAGTAGCTTAGTATTGGTGAAAAAAGAGTAGTATAATGGTAGTTAAATCTCATAAGCCTTTCTTGGAAGCTTTATATTCTTAAGAAATAATAGTATAGCTTTAGTTAAAGCTTAGTAGTGTTTCTTAGAAGCTTATTATTCTTGAGAAAGTAGTGGTGATATAAATGTAGTATTAAAAGAATCATTGAAGAAAAATTATTGGTATCAAATCCAGTAGTTTTATCATTAGTATTAATATTGAAGAAATAATCATAATAAAAAATAAAAGTGAATAAAACTTGTTTCATTAGTCTTTAATTTATCATACATTATAGTGCTACATCAGAGTTTTGGCTATAGAGTTATTGATAGGTCTGATTTAGACACTAATTAGAAGTCTTCTCTAGCTGTTAAAGCCACAAATATTCTTTTTTTTTGATTATCCATAGGATGATTATTCAGTATTATTTATAGGGGAAGCTGATACAGCTTAGCACCCATTTGTGTTGGATAATTCTGAAATTTAAAACAGACCTACCAATGATTTCCACCTCAAAGTAATTCCTTATTTCATCTGAAAATGGTTTTTAAAGGTAATTAGATGAATGACTTGAGAAGGGTGTCTGTTATCAGACATTTTGACAAATATAACTTTCTTACAAGCATTTCACTAATAATCCAAATATATAGTGAATAACTGTTTATGTAGCTGTTTGTAGATCTCAAAATAGAGAGGGGTGGAAATTATTGTGTTCTAGATAGAAGGAGGGAGGTAATGTAGTAGAAGAGCACAACCAATCTTTTGATTGGAGGTCAAGGTAGGATGTATCTTTGATAAAGGTTTCAAGAAGAACCCATATATTAGGTTCCCAAAGATGTAAATTCAAAAAATGGGTCATAAGGATGTCTTCAGACTGTGCCAGGGGCTCTTATAAGTGAAAAGAGCATGGAACTCAGGGGATTAAACACAATTCCAGAGGGAACTTAAGCAGTGTAAGGAAATGATAAGATCTCTAATAGGAAATTATTAGAATATTACTTTTGAATAAAATGCATCAATAAACAACAAAAAATATGAGAGCCAGTTACAAAAAAGTTAAATTCCACTGTTTCAAGCTTTCAGGAAGAAGAGAAGGGTTAATAAGGATATGGCCACTGAAACTTCACTGAAAATTTAAGAGAATTTTAAGACCAAATTCATAATTATGGATGAGATATTCCAGCTGAGTAAGAATAAAATATATAAATTAACTAGGGAAAAATGTCCAGAGGGAGGAATAGGGGCTTGTATATGTGATAATCAATCAGAACTGGTCCAAATATTGGAGTCCTTCTGAAAAAAGATGGATTTAAACAGTATATGTCCTGTATGGATGCACAAGGTCTGTACAGGAGGTGTGGTGAGCTGGAGTGACGATACATTTTCATATTGGTTAATAAAGACTGTACCTAGAATAAAAGGATTTATTGGTGAGCTGAAGCTTTATGAGTGTTTCTGTCACAAACCACATCAGCAAGTACTTTTTAACTTCCCAAAACCATATTTAATTCCCACATAAATGCATAAAAATAAACTATGTGCTATCAAGTCACACTACTTTATTTAATTTTTAATAGACCAGGTCTCACCTATTTGATGATTTATTTAAAATAGACTACTCATAGCTTATGTAATTTAAACAAGTGGTGGCTTGTTTAATATGAGCCAGTAATGGTTTATTTAATATAAACCATTCTTGGTTTGTTTAATATAAACCATTCTTGTTTTATTTAATATAAACCCTTCTTGGTTTATTTGATATAAACAAATATCTTTTTTATTTAATATAAACCATTCTTTTTTATTTAATATAAACCATTCTTGGTTTGATTAATATAAACCATTCTTTTTTTATTTAATATGAACCATTATTGGTTTATTTAATATGAAATAAGAATGGTTTATGTAATATAAACCAGTCATGTTTCCCCATTATGAGGAATTGATTACTCATGATGAGGAATTTATTACCCATCATTAGTAATTGATTACCAGTAATGAGAAGTCAGTTACCCATCATGGGGAATTGTTTGAATGATTTATATTAAATAAACCAAGAGTGGTTTATTGTAAGTAAAGCATGACTGGTTCATAATAAATAGGCCACGACTGGTTTGAATTACATATTCTATGACTAGTTAGTTTTAAATAAGCCATTGAATCAGTAAATCATGGTCTATTGAAAATAAACCAAATTAGTGTGACTTGATAGCACATGGTTCATGTTTATGCATTTATTCTGGCAACAACAATCCTTGAGCCCTCATTGGTTTGTCAACTTTGAAGCATTTTTACAAGTTTGGGAACCCAGGTTTGGTTTGGCCAATTGTTGTACCTACCCCTTTAGGGGCTTCCTAAGTCCTGTACAGACTATGAGCTGGGTCCTACGGTCTGCATGGGGACTAAAAGAACTACTTTGACCCCGCAAGCCCAAAAATGGACAAATTTCCCATAGGTCTGATGGGACCACCACTAGAAATCTAAACCAAATCAGTCCGCCTGGTCACCAACCCATCAAAGGGTCATAGGTCCTTTCCAATAGACCCTGGCCCCCACTTCTTCCAGAATGAATAATTTTTTTTCAAAGGTTCCATTCCTGGAAAATCTATCCACTCAAGTTGAGCATCATATTATTATGCCTCATTTTTTATGGCTAATACTTCTCTGCCACTCTTATCCTTAAAATCTCAATTATCACAATGTCCTCAGGGACAAAAGTTTGAAGAGGACAGATTCCATAATCAACAGCTGAACCCAAGCAATACCAACTTCTATCTTCAAACAGGCTGTACAATCAATCATGCAGTATTCCCCAAAGGGGATACTGTACATTTATTTTCAAAGATTAAGGTCAGGGATGATGCAAGAACCAGCTTCCAATTCTTCAAGACTCATTACATAATTTGAAAAACTCAAGCCAGCCATACAGCCTTCATTCAAAGCAACCTGTATGCAATTGACCCTTCTGGTCAATAAAACTTGATAATGTGATTATCTCAATACACTCAGTTCATTTCTTAATCTGGAAAAGTGGTATTTCTCAAATCAAGCAAGACATCTTTCCACAAATCATACAGCTGTGTTTTCAACCTGCAAGGATCAAGTTGTAAACTCCTCACATTTACCAGCCACTCTTTCTTCCCCTAAGTACTTTTTTCCCATTTGAATAATCTATTGGGTTTATTTGTATTTTTCATTTTCTCTCATCTTTTGATAGTTAATACTGATAATCTTAAGTCAGTAATTTGCACCTTTTCCTTTGCTTTTCATTGGATATTGGTGGTCATATCCTTACTAATTCCTTTTTCATTTCTTAACAGGTTGAAAAAGTGATAGAAGGGCTTGAATGGTTGGGGCTTTTACATTTGCTTCTTCTTTCTGCTTACCATCTTTTTACTTCATAATTTTGGAAGAAATGTAAGTCATATCCCTTATTTCTTTAATTCTTTGGAGTCCATCCAAGTGAATTCTTGTCCACTGAGTGCCAGGCCACTCATTTCTTTCACAAGAGCCCCTGTGAAACCTTCAAAAGAAGATTTCTGAAACTTGGCTCTGATACACAAAAGGAATTTTTTTCTTGGTTGTTTTGAGTGAGGATAAGGTTGAGTACCCTTTACCCCTAGTAGTGACTTTGAAACAGACCAAATAAGTGAATTTTCCTGAGCACTGTTGGAACATGTATGCTTGGAGGTCTCAGGGTGCATAAGCTCAAGTACTAGATTACCATTTTTGGATTTATTTGAGTTGCTCTCAGGCATGTAGAGGGATGGGAATTTTGGTTTTGGGGATCTATTGGGGATTATCAAGGGGTAGGGATATTGTTTGCTGTATTTTTCAGAGTTTATGGAAGATGGATGAGAAAAAGAAGATAAATGAAATGAATTCAATAAAGATGCTTAGTGAGTCTTAGCTGGGGTGAAATGGAGAAGACTTGCAGAAAAAAAGGCAACACTCATTGGTGAGGAGAGTGATGTGGCATTGAGTATACAGATTACAAGACAAGAAAAACTGTAAATCTTTCCATGAGTATAATTTTCCCATAATTCCTGGCCACATCAGCATTAAAAATCTCATTTTAGAAAGGAAGCAGGCCTGGTTTGAAAATTTTTTAAATGAATTTATTTATGAACACTGGCAAGAGGTTAAAAATACAAGTTCTGACTTAATTTCCTAACAAAGAGCCCCCTTACCATAAAGGACCTTTGGACTGATTAGTGTTAAACAGCCATTTACTCCACTTCATACCTCTCTTGAGGTGTGTGTTGCACTTGAGTCCTTATCAATTCGTTTCCAAGCTCAAAGGACAGTTAGTCAGTTCAAATAGCTTTGGAACATTTTTAAAAGGTCCAAATTAGGTGTTTCCATTCAAATTTTTATTGTTTTTGCAGGCTTATAGGTGAGAGTGGAGGATTCTTCACAGAAATACAATATTTCTCTCTTAGGTCCATGCGTATAGCAATAAAAAGAGTATCCATTGAGAAATTCGTGGTAATGGGGATTTTTATTTTTTTTAGCTTCTTGCAGAAATTTTGTCGAAACACACAAGCTAACTGGTGAAGAGCACAGTCATTGAGCTTTCTGAACCTGCCAGATATTGGTGGCATTTTCATATTTACATGCTCAAATTTCCTCAGAATTATATCATGAAATGTAGTTGGCAGACGTTTAAGTGATTGCTTATGGTTCTTTCTGGGGCTCCCGAAGCACTCATTCCCGCAATTTGAACCTGAATTCCTTCGTCAAGGAATGGTGGCATGATAATGCAAAAGTAAGTATACATATAAGACAAATATTGAGGCATTTTCAATAAATCTTTATTTTATCTGACCCAAAGAAAACAGCTCCATATTTAAGTAGTTGAATCATTGCAGATTCAATAGGTACTATGGAACACAATTTACCTTGATATTTTGTGATTTTTAACAATTATTGTTAAGAGAAAAGATGTTGTTAAAGAAATATCTGAAAGCTACTCAACAGTCATAGTAAATTAGAAACGTCGAAGCCAAAATACAACTATGCGACTTACCTTATGACCAAATTTAAATATCTAAATATAGTGGAAAACCAATTAAACAAAGAAAACAATGTTTTTTCAAATACAAAGAAGCAATTGAAAGAGTAGTTGTTCAGGAAAAGAATTGAGAAAAGGAATTAAAATGAAAAAATAAAAAAGAAGAACTTTAAAATATTAAAAAAATGGGCTGAGGTGAAGTGACTGAGGTACATATAAAGGTGCGTAGACTTACTGTTTGGAGCTTTCCTGGAGTGAACTTTAAATAAAGTTTATCTCAAACCTTCATTGAAAGAACAATTTCTCAAGATTATTTTTACTCATCTTACAGGAAAAAAGAAGGCAGCTCCAGTGAGCGTTGCAGCTATACAGTCACAAACTGCAACATAGTAGTGTATAATGATTATGTAGCCATGTCTATGAGTGTTTAGGGATGCAATCCCATTTGAATGATATCCAAGGGACCATATGTGCACAGTTCCCTTTTATCATCGACTAAACTAAGTTATTATCCAATCTTTTGAGGATGCATGAACCTTTTAATTTGTCACGGGCTCAGAAATCAATCACCCTTAGGCTATCATGTTAAATATTTTCACTTATAAAATGGAGGCCATGGAAAAGCTTTGAGTTCTACCAGAAAAGTTTCAAGCGGTCCAAGAAAGCCTCACCATAAATTGTGTTTTTGTGTGAGCCTTGAAAATATTTTCATATAATCAAAAGACCACAAAGAATTAAAATAATTTTTAATTAAAAAGAATAACTTAGCTTTTAAGTATAGGAAAAAAGTTTAGATATAAAAGTAAAAATTGTAATGGAAATTTGATGATAAATTTACATTAAAATTTAAAAATATAGAAACATATTTTTACTTAAAATAATGAAGTAAAAAAAGTTTTATCAAAAATATTAAAAATAAACAATTTTTTGGCAAGATTACAATAAAAACCATTCTAACTTCTCTTCCAATAAACCAACTTATTAAATTATTTTTACCATTGGATTAGTCATACAAAATCAGGGAGGGTCACCTCTGAGTGAAAATTCTGTAACTCAACTCTAAATAGGCCTAAATGAAAGTTTTAGTATTTTCTGTATGAATCTCTGAGAATATTCAAGAAAATGATTTAATTCATACAAAATTTTGTTTTGACCATCAATATTTGTGTCAAATTTGAGGTATGGTATGTAGCTTAGATGTTATGAGGAATCGAAGTATTTTCAATTTAAATGTCTAAATATGTGCATGTATACCCTATGTGAACTTCGACTCATACATGATAAATTAATAATTACAGTTGTTCATGTGATTTTCAAATTGAATTACATGTGTAAATCTTAATTATAGTACAGGAAGAGGAACTGATGGAAAAATGAAGTGGAAATATTAAGTTTGGGGGGAACAAACCTTGGCTCAAAGAGTACCAGACACCCCCAAATTCCTTGCTGACAGGCTTTGGATATCAAAATTTGCACACATTTTCATCACCTTTTGGCCTGGAATTAATTCATATGGTCTGTGACTCAATTGATGATGATTTTTTGATACCAAGCAGGTCATTTTAACTGCTTCCAAGAGGGTAAGACTACCCTTCAGCTAAAAACCACTCAGTAAACATATGTTCAACTGGCTTTAAGGTCTCTTAAACACATTATAATGTTTATTCAATGCTATAAACCAAGTATTACTATAGTAATGACTGGTTTAAAACACCAAAATTGCAAAAAATGGCTAAAGCCATGTCACTGCCACAATCAGGGGAAAATGGTATGCAGTCCTATCTTTACTCATACCAACCAGACTAATAAAGCAGTAGAACAAACCAGAATTCACCTTCAGGAAATATCTTGAAGAACTCAATACAGTCTGGAATCCCCAATACAGCCTTGTATTATTCATACAAACTGTGCTCACTCAATCCAGTCTTGGATTCATGAAGCTGGGACTTTGTGATCACCAATTACCACCACACCTCTTTTACAGACTCTGTCCATCAATGCAGGGTCTGTATTATCCAAAACCAATTAAATCAATAATTCCTCCCAAGAAAACTCAGTCTTTGGATAATGGCTTGTGGATTCTCACATATACCAGCCCTTGTTCCTTACCCTGGGGACTTTTGCCCAGTTAATTAATATATTTGAGATATTATTTAATTAAGATTATTATTCTTTATTTTTGGAATATTAAATTCATTGTTTTTAAGTTGGTATTTGCATTTCCTCACCTGTTCAGTAGCGGTTTGGTGGCTATATCTTTATTAACCCTTATCTTTCTTTCTGACAGGTTGAAAAAGTGGACTTGGACTTTTTTGTGGTTGGCTCTTTTACTCTTTTTATTATTATCATTTTTCCTGCTTTCTTATATTTATTCCATTAGCAATTCTATTAATACTACACTCTTAATTTTATTCAATATTATTCCATCTGAGCCCTCTATAAGTGAGCTCCAGTTAGCTGAGTGCCAGATCCTCTTCACTTAGAATATCCTCTTTGAAATCATATTACTTAGCTAAAAATTGTTTTTTTTGTTTAATTGATTTATATTCATTTCTCTAATTCATCAATTCTTACTTTGCATGATTTATTATTTCATGAATTTTTATGATTCTTTGATTCTCATCAATTTTAATCTCATTAATTTTAATCATATGAAAATTTATCCTCTTTCGCATTTCTTACATTATGCTGACAATCTCACTTTATTCTTATGTCTCAATCAAAACCCAGTTTTATTTTTGTGTCTGCATTCAGGTGTTATCAGGTTTGAATTTATTGTAATTCATCTGGATAATTCATTCAGTGTTTCAGGATTCTTTTAATTGAATTTGCGTTGATTATTTATTGATTTTGAATTCCTCAGGAATTCTTAGTTAATTGATTTTGATTTATCAGGATAATTTAATCACTATTTCAGGACTTTATTTGATTTGATTTATTGACTTGGATTTTATTCTTCAAGACATTGATTTCACCTCAATATTCTTATTTGATTTTATTGATTGATTTGAATTTCATTCCTCAAGACATTTAATTTAATTTTGAGATATTTACTGAATTTCACAAGGAATAATTGGTTTGATTTTGAATTGACTTGATTGATCTATTGATTGATTGAAATCTTCAAGACTTATTGATATTTATTTTGAATTGCATTGATGATTGACTTATTTAATTTATTTATAGATTGAAATTGACTTGATACTCTTCAAGAATCTTAATTAATTTATAAGATTGTGACTTTTTAACTTTAACTTCCCGAGAATTTCAGATTGATTTCACCTCATAACTGCTGATTTATTCCTCAAGTTCATCAAGATCCTCATTTTATTTGATTTGGCCAAGCCTTATTATTACTCTCAAATTATAATCTATTTTTATTTCTTTTTTTATTCTCCAATAATTCCTGTTCAAAATAGCCCACCAGCCAAGAATTCAAGATCCTGAAGACATCAAGCTTTTCCTACTCCTATAGCAAGGGCTTCTCTTGACCACACACCATCAGTTCATCAACTGAGTGCAAATTTGGAAAGAGGAGGCAAGAAGTCTATAATCTCAATATCACTCTCTGGATTGTTGGGTGGCTACCCTGGCCTTTCTCAAGGTCCTAGGAAAAGATTGGAAGAAGATGAATGCAGAGAGGGGGAGGAGTCTGTGGAAGAGAAGATTCTGAGGAGACTGAAGTGGAGGCTTCCTTGGAAGGTTCCTTTCATGCTGAGTCTATGAAGAGGTGATAATAGATTTATTTACAACCTAAACTATTACTGTGACATGGTAAAATTTATTATAAAAGAATTTAATTGATGGTAATAAAGCTTGATAATAAGATATTAATGGCTTTACTACTGGGAAATAGTGGTGGTGAGCACTGTTGAAAGCCCTGGGTGCAGCTTTACCAATTGGGTCATTATAATAAAGACAAAAATACTTAAAATTAGAAGTATACCTGATTAATTTCCAATAGTATAACTGTTTTTGACAGTTGTACTATGTAGGAATTCAAGAACAGGATGAGGAAACCTTTTCTGGTGGAGAAAAGGCCCCTTTTTATCCTATACTTGGGTCAAAAAGTCTTCTAGACCTTTCCACGTAGAGCAAGTGAAGATTTTTCACTTGAAAGGACTAACTTGTGGTTTTCACAAGGTCTGTATAGCCTGTATTGGGCTCAGATGTGGTTTTGAAACCACATCTGGGCAGTTTTCACCAATACAGGGTGAAACTTTCATCTGGGGACCACATAGCCCTCTTCTGACGTGTACTACACATAGAATTCTGTACAGAACCTGTACAGGACCCCAGAATTGGCCAAGATATGAGGTATTGAAGTATAGACAAGCTTCTTTGTCTGTTTTACACCTCATAATCATAGTAATGGGATAGTATACCATAGTAAAGCTGTATTGGTTTAACTGTGGGATTTTGACCATAAAACTGCCATAACATTGTCACTTTCTGGGATATCAAGCTCATCTTTGGTTCATATTTTAGCCCTGGATGTTTTCTACACAATGGTACCTCATTTTATATAGCTATGATTAGATATGGCAAAGTTATGCCATGTAAAAGATTTCTGGTACATATGTATTATTTGCTTAAAATCTGTATGGATCTTGTTTTCCCCATAGCTTTTGTTCTAGATGGGTTATGGGGAAACGGATGGCACCACCAGATAGCCCTGATTGTGCCCTTTTCAAAAGGACCCCACTTTAGTCATCTCACACTAAAGCTGTAGAAATTAGATGATAGGTGAATATTTTCTTCCCCCTTATTTGACCTTATTTTGGTCATAAATTCAGTAATTCTGATGCTAGCTCAATTTGGCTAGTAGCATTGGATAGCCCTGACTTGGAGCTTTATTTTGAATACCCATTTTATGGGGTTAAGCTTCGTCCTCTGTATTTCAGATGTGAGGTGAAAGATAAGGTTTATGCTCAGTAACAACTTTGAGCAAGAATAACTTTGCTATTACTTGTCCTATGATTAAGGGAATTGTATATTTGGAAATTGGTGGGCTTCCTCTTTCTTTTGATACATTTTGAGCTTATTTGGCTCAGCTCCATGTTTTGGTGGTATCTTGGCTTTACCATTTGTTTATGGTATTTGGCTGTCATGCTTGTGCTCTGGTTTTGAGTCACAGGCTGACAGTTCCTCTAGATCTCCTGAGGCCCCAAATCTAGCCCTTTCTAATCAACCTCTTGTCCCTCAAGCTGAAAAACATTTTTCAATATGGTTGAGCAAATGACTCAATTCTTGGGGACTCACTCAAGATGGTTCTCTCAGGGAAAATTCAAGAGGCCCAGTATTCAAAACTGCGTTGATGAAGGCACCTAATTATTTTGATGGTACTCCAGCTCATAAATTGAGAGGATTTATCCAATTCTGTCAATTAATTTTCCATAGTTACCCAGCAAACTTTCTCACTGACAGTAAAAAGGTTCTTCACTCAACTTTTTTCTCACTGGTAGCGCTGAAAAATGGATTTAATCTTACCTCTCAAATATCACCAATGAAGACCCATCTTATCTCCTCACTAACTAGCAGTTCTTTGAAGCACAGTTATTCACTCTTTTTGGTGATCCTAATGAAGTCAGGAAAGCTGGAAAATAGTTGGACATTCTCAGTATGAGAGAAAGTAATCAGATCTCCTTGTAAATAGCAGATCTCAGAAGCTCAATTTTAATAATTGGAGATTGGGGTGAAAGTTATTATATTCATGTGTACAGAAGAGTCTTGGAATCAAGGCTATTGTACCAATTGGATTCTGTTGCAGGGGCTCTTGGAAAGAAAAACAAGAGTGGCCTGGCACTCAGCAATCAGGGAACTCACTTGGAAGACTCCAAAAGAATAAAGAAATAAAAATGAAAGAATAAATTCCTCTAAGAAATATGCAGGTACAAGATGAGATGCAATAAGAGGAGAGAGAGGTCAAATGGCCAAAGAGCCAACCAAGGAAGTCCTTAATCACTGTTTCAACCTTCCAAGATGAACAATGGAATTAGTAAGGATATGAGCACCAAATATCCATTGACAGGCAAAGAAAGAATAAGAAGAGGTGCTAAATAACTGACTTGATAATATCAGTATTCACATAACAAAATAGTAAGATAAATAAAGATAAAATAAAATCAAAATATATTAATTAGCTGGGGAAAAACCCCCCAGGGTGGAAAGGGTAGCCGGTATATGTGAAAAGTTGGGAGCTTGAGTTCTTCAGGCTGAAAACTGATATGTATTTATCCTTGAGGCTGTATTGATTGTTTTGGGAATTGATACAGCTTGCTGAAATTGAAATTGAAATGGGTTGAATGAACTTCCCATACTTGAAAATGAAATACAGTTCTTGATGGATCCAGACTGTATTGAAATGAAGGTGGTTGCCAAGATGGATTGAGTGGAGCTTTGACACTTGACAAATGAATGAACTGCCTCTTGAATCCCTTGAGAATGACTGAACAGTATTTCCTTGGAGGAATACTGTGAATGAAATTATCCAATGACGTCTTGATGGTGTGATTGGTCTTTGACGCTGAAACACTTGCTCTTGAGCCTTGATGAGTCCTCTGAATGATTGGGTGCCTTGATGACGTGATGATATGTTGGAATATTAAAATGACCATTTGATATTTCCACCATTGAATTTCTGTTGAAAAATGATGCATAATGATATATAACATCATTCATGGCATATTGGTTCATTGGAAAGAAGATTACATCCAAAGGTCTTGAGATGGAAAGACAGAGGGGAAAAAGATGGATGTGATGGCTTCAGAGCTTGGAAAGGTGTTTCTGGGTCCTTTGGGATTTTTGGCCACTTTTGGTTTCTGAGCCAAAAACTGGCCCAAAGGGCGGGAAAGTGTCTTTTGGACACTTTGCGTCAAAGTGAGCAAATATGAGCATTATGAGCCCAAATGGCTAAAATAGCCATTTGGGCCATTTCCCCTGGTTTTGAGGAAAATGACCAGGAATACTCAATTGGTCATAAATTGCCACTATGGCTTCTGGATTGAGGTGAAGGGCCATGAAGGCCCTAAATGGTCCATAAGATGATGATGTGGCCATATTGGCCACTGGTGATGGTTATGGCCAATTGGCCATAAAAGTACTGTGGCTTGATATTCCATTGGAGATCCAAGGAGGTGAATTGCCATGGTTGTGACAGTACCCCCCACCTTGAAATGGTGAGCTCCTGAGCACCAATACAAGGTGAAGCCTGTTGAGGCTATTGGAAAGGATTGAGAGTGGGATAGAGGAAAATAAAATAATAACATATATTAAAAATTTGTCATATGACGCAGGACTTGCTTGATCTTCTTCTGATATTGGCTTCATGATTGATGATGTTGTAATGAATGAATATTCTTTGAGATGAATTTTGATATGATAAAATGACAATGAAAATAAAATTGATATACAGAATGAAAATTAAATTACAGAAAAAGAAAATATAAAACAAAAATTGACTGAATCTTGAGGAGGTTCCAATCTTCATCATGGAGGTTGATAACTGATTTTGAAATTGGCCAAGGACCTGGAAAGAGAAATTTGATGCCAGGTGCTCACAAAGTGGCCAAGGTGATGTTTTGACAAGATTGTAGACCCCTTGGGGAAGTGCACACCAGGAGAGGAACTTACTTTTGGTAGTTACCACTCCCGCCAGTGGCATAAAAATAAAAACAAAAAATGTTGAAGGAATGAATTTGAATTTTGAAGTCTTGGAAATGAATTGAGAAGTGAATGGCCCATTGTTCCAAGTGAAAATGGCCATAAGATTTGAAATGAAGTTGAAAGCCATGCCAATAATCTGTGTCCAAAATTGCAAAGTGCTCACAGAGTGGCCAAGGTGATGCTTACAACAAAAGGAAGAGTAGAATACCCCTAAAGGTGCATACCAGGAGTTGGACTTATGTTTAGTAATTCCTCTCCCCACCAAGTACCATAATGAATCAAGCTTTTGCAGAATTGGGCCCAGGATTGTCAGGATATAATGAATGAAAATCCTTGACAAGTTCAGGACAATTCTTGAGATTTTTGGTTCATTCCCAAGTGGATCTTTCTGGGTCTTGACTGAAACCTTTCCATTCCTCCAAATACCATAAATTTCCTCTCTTAAGCTTTGAGTCCAGTATTTGAGAGACTTACCATTCCTCTTCTTCTTCAATGATGATTGGAGGAGGAGGCTCTTGATGCCTATTTGAGATTGTTAATGTCTTGACTGGTTCTAAGAGTGAAATATGCAAGACTGGGTGGATGGACTTCAATTGAGATGGGAGCTTGAGGTGGTAGGCATGAGTTCTGACTTTCTTGAAGATTGGAAAAGGACCCAACCATCTTTCAGACAGTTTTTGGGTGGGTCCAGTCAATTTGATGTTCTTGGAGGAAAGCCATACCATGTCACTAGGATTGAAAACAGGTGGACTTTCTCTACTTTTATCTGCATACCTCTTAAACCTGTTTATGGCAAATTCAAGTTCTCTCTTGACCTCTTGTTGTACTTATTGGATTCTTGTTGATAACTTTCCAGCAGGAGTATCTTGAGTAATTTGAACTGAGTCAAAATGTGGATCTCTTCCATAAACAGTGAAAAACAGTGATTGTTTTGTTGAAGAGTGGTCAGACCTATTGTAGGCCAATTCAGCCAGAGGGAGCCAGGTGTTCCAATCATCTTGATGATAACTGATATACATCCAAAGGTACTGTTCTAGTATCTGATTTACCCTCTCTGTCTGTCCATCAGTTTCTAGATGATAAGCAGTTGACAGATCTCTTGAGATCTTGAGCTGCTGACAAAGATTGGTCCAAAAGGACGAAACAAAAAGAGAACCTCTATCACTAACAATGCTTAAAGGAAGGCCATGCTTTGAGAAAATATTCTTGATGAATAAATGGGCCAAATCTAGTGATGTGATTGAAGACATTGTTGGAAGAAAGACTGCCATTTTTGAGAACCTGTCCACTATGACTAAAATTGAATCAAAGGAATTGGACAGTGGCAGTTGAGTGATAAAATCCATTGAGAGACAAATCCAAGGATCACTTGGAATGGGAAGAGGCTTGAGGAATCCAAACTTCTGGTGGTGAATATTTTTGTTTCTTGAACACTGTTGACAGGATGATACATAATCCTTGATAAATTGAGTCATGCCAGACCAGTGAAAATCCAGCTTGACAAGTTTGAGAGTCTTCTCTTGGCCAGGGTCTCCAGCTAGAGGAGAGTCATGCCTTTTTTGAAGTATGCTGAGTTGAATTGTGTGGTCATTTGGGACCACCACCCAATCTTTGAACAAAAGAAGTTGGGAGGAGGAATCAAGAGAATAATCTTAAACAGATTTACCTTTACCCAAATCTTGAAGGATACTTCTATATTGAGAATCTTGCCATAATGACTTCTGAATTGATTCAATAAAATTTGAAAATTCTCCCACCTTGACTGCAAAGAATTTTGAGGCTTAAATTTCTTCTTGCTTGATTATTTTTTGATAATTCATTGGATTCTTGCTGATGAAATCTTCCCCCCTCTCTGGGTAAATGTTGTCTCAACGTGACAATGCATCTGGAAGGGTGGCCAAGCAGCCAGGGCGGTAAGTGATTGAAAAATGGAATTCAGAGAGGAATTCAGCCCAGCGGGCTTGACAGCGAGTAAGAATCTTTGAGGACATAAAATATTGAAGTGAGGGATGATTGGTGAGAACTTCAAAAGAGGAAGAAAGAGAAAGGAGCAAAGCTCTCCAGCGCTTGTGAGCCCAGACTATGCCAAGGAGTTCCTTGTCATGAATCTCATAATTGAGCTCAGCTGGGAGAAGCTCGCGGCTATCAAATGCAATGGGATGTTTTGCTGAGTCAGTACAGCACCCAAGGCATAACCTTATGCATCAGTCTCTACAATGGTGGGTAGAGAAGGATCAAAGTGAGAAAGGATTGGAGCAATGGTGAATGCCTCTTTGAGTTGATGAAACTGTCTAAGAGCTTCCTTATTGAGGGTAAAACGGTCATCTTTCTTGAGGAAACTTGTGAGTGAACTAATCTTCTTTGAATAATTCTTGGTGAAAAGGCAGTAAAAATTGGCAAAGCCAAGGAATGATTGAAGAGCCTTGAGGTTTCTTGGAGGTGGCCAATTGAGAATTTTCTGGACTTTTTCTTGGTCCATCTTGAGGCCTTCAGAAGAAACAACATAACCCAAATACTCTACACTAGTAACATGGAACAGGCACTTGGAGGCCTTAGCAAAGAGGTTATTGGCTCTGAGTCTGCAAAGAACAGTGGACACATGATCGACATTTTATTCTTCAGATTTGGAAAAGACCATAAGGTAATCCAAATAAACCACAACATAAATATCAAGAAGGTCATAAAAAATATCATTGACAAGGTTTTGGAAAGGGGCAGGAGCATTGGTGAGCCCAAATGGCATAACCAAATACTCATGGCTGCCATATTTAGTTCTAAAACATGTCAAATGTTCATCACCTTCCTTGATTCTGAGAAGGTTATATGCACCATGCAAATCAATCTTGGAGAAGATAGAAGAACCATTGAAAACAGTAAGAAGCTGATTCATAGGAGGAACAGGATACTTGTTCTTCCTAGTGACAGCATTGAGTTTGCAGTAATCAACACACAAACGGAGGCCACCATCTTTCTTTTTGACAAAGAGGACAGGTGGTCCTGTTGAAGAGGAGCTTGGCCGGATGAAACCTTTCTCTACATTCTCTGAAATGTAGGCCCTGAGTGTATCTGACTCTTGGTTTGATAAAGAGTAGATCACCCCAACTGGAGGTAGAGACCCCTCCGGCTCAATATGATGATCACAGGCACAGTGAGGAGGAAGTTTCTCTGCTTTCACCTTGGAGAATACATCCAAGTACTGGTGATAGACAGGAGGAACAACCTTCATCACGGTTTCTATTTCTTCTGGCTATTCCTCTTCATCCCACAACTCTTCCAGGGAGTCATGATAAGATAAAGGAGGGAGGTCTATATTCCCAAAGAAGAGATGACGTGAAGATACAGAATTATCTTCTCCAACATCTTGAATCTCTTTGAAGACTTCATCTCTAGATGATAGTAATGACTGATGGGGATTAAGGGAAGGAATATGGACAGAAGATGGAAATGATGGTGTTCTAGAAGCACCAACCAGAGATGCACATTATTTGGCAGAAGAAAAGTCATTACTGAAAGATTTTGAAGGATCATGATAGTCCTTATGATCAGAATTAAAGGTGATCAGCCCTTGCCTCCAATCAATATATAGATTAAAAGGATTGAGAAAGTCAAAGCCCAATATGAGGTCTTCTCCCTTGGGAGTATCAATGACTAAAAAGTCCCATTCAAAGCTTGGGAAGGGAGGGAGCTCAACCATATATTTAGTATGGTGAGTCACAAATAGAGAAAGAGACTCTGAGTGTGAGCCTTGAGGTATATTTTACATACCCAAATAGGCCACAATTATCTTAAAAAGAAATTTTGAATTATGCAAAACTCATAAGTCATGCATATATCCAAAATTCATCATTTTCAATTTCAGAAAAGATGAATAACTTTTTATTGAGTAAGTAAATCCATGGATTTAAGACCAGATTTGGATTCTACACAAAAATTCACCTAGGGTAGCTCCATAGAGTGAATAAGCTCAATTTAAGTATTTGAGGTGGTAAAATGGAAAATACTTCAATACCACATCATTAATACCACATAAAAGATCCGTGAAATTTTTTGTTTTTCTTGATTTTTAGCCAAAATAATGGGAAAGTGAGAAATCCCATGTTACATATACACTAAGAATAGTGTTATGCATGTTTTGAGCACTTAATATCATGGTATTCTTACATGGACTTTTGGTACACCCATAGTGGATATCTCACTTTAAGCTTAAATTACTATTTTGACGTAAAAAATAGGCAAGGGGGACAAAAGACATCAAAGAGAGCCAGGGTACCCAACTTCTGAGGCCTCAGAGGCGTGGATAGCTCCAGAGCATGGATCCATGGCTCATCTTGGCCTAATTGGTAAACTAAAACTCTTTGGGAACTTGGTTACCAAGTTACAACTACTGTAAAACACCAGAAAATAGCAAATAACCTGCTATTTTGACGTGCCAAGGAGGTAATGAGCTACTTACACTCCTGTAACCATGTCAATTACTAATGACTTTCCATGGATAAACCCCAAAAGAGTAATTAAAACCCTTTTGGGACCCATATTCATTGATTTACCTCATAGCAACCAGCAAAACACTGCTATTTGCAATTCTACGTAGAAATGAGGTAAAAACTTCAAAAATTCATTAAAAATACAATTCTTAACGAATCCTTCTGAAACGTTCAGGACTAAAGGAGAACTGTATTATCTATGGTACAACCAAAAAGAATTACAGTTTGACTAGTAAAATTAAAAGTTTTACTTACAGTCCATTTTTGGTTATTCTACGTGAAACACTGAATCTTCAAAAATTCACAGTAATTACAACCTGTGATGAAATTGGCAATAACATTGATAACTTTGAGAAATCAATGATTATTTTAGAATAAAAGAAGATTTACAAGTGTTACTCCTTTTATTCTTAACCATATTGGGGTTGGTAGTCACGTAAAAGCATCAATTAAGTAATTATGATAATCTTACGTGACAACTGATGATGCAATCAATAATCCAAAAGGGTTTATTGTTTTCTCACTCACTGGTTTTTCAGTTTGCTCCATGGCACGCCTCTGTGAGCTGTTGTTGACTTAAAAGAGGCCTCCTCTTGCTGTTTTTTCCAATCATCATCTTATCAATTTATTAAATCATTATTACCAACAAGTAAGTATTAGTTCAACTATTCTTAAGTGTTTTAATCTTTCAGAATCAATCAGAAAGACGTGAAATCATAGAATCCAACTATATATTGTTGTAATACTGTTATAAATCCTTTTGATCCCTTAAATCCACAATTCCACGTCAAATTTCTCTACTTTTATTATCAATAAGTTCTTTAGAGTATTAGTGAGTCTTTTATCTTTAATTCTTAAAGTTTTTCTCTAGTAATAGTTTTCTTCAAGAATTATCTTTATAATTATTCTTGTAAAAGATAATTATATATTAAAATAATTTTATTATTTTAATAAAAGAAGTTTTTATTATTAAATTCTTCTTGTAATTGATTCTTGTAGACAATTACTGCTCACTGTTATAATCACTAGTAGTGTATAACACGTGAAAGAAATAATTTTATAATTATTTAATTGTGGTTATAATAATTTTTTATTATTATATTTCATAAGAACAGACATAGTACTGTTGATTAATAGTAATATTATCATCAGTTTCATAGTCACATCTTACACTGAGGAGTCAATAATAATAAGGGGAATCTTCTCTGGGAGTTCTGACATGGTCAAAGAATACTTGGAACACACTGCTTTGCAATGAATGAGTTGGTAGCACCAGAATCAATGAGAATACTGTAAAACATATCAGAGAAAGAAGAAAAAACAAAAAATTTAAGAGAATTTTTGACACCAGTATTCAGAATGCACAATTGTGCTCTGCATGGAAAACAGTGAAGACCATTGAACACAACATGATCTTCACTTGCACTTTTCCCTGGCTTCGAAATTTGCCTGTCAGTTGGATAGGCTTGTTTTGAGGCCTTTTGAAACAGGACTCAAGACTATGCTTCCCACCACAATAGGTACATAGACCCTCCTTGATTCTTCTTTCTTTTTCAGAATTCATCAATGTCAACCTGTGACTCCAAACCAGAGCACAAGCATGACAGCCAAAACACCATAAGCCAATGGTATAGCCAAGATACCACCAAAACATGGAGCTGAGCCAAATCAGCTCAAAAGGTATCAAACAAAAGAGGAAACTCACCCCTTTCTGAAAAGATAAGTCCCATCACCATAGGACAAGGAATAACAAAGTTATTGCTGAGCATAATCCTTAATTTTCACCTCTCATCTAAAATCCAGAAGGAGAGGCTTAACCCCATCAAGTTGGTACTCAAAATGCAGCTTTAAGCTGGGGCTATTCAATGGTAGCAGCCAAACTGAGCTAGAACCAATATTACTGGAGTTATGGTCAATTTCAGACCAAATAAGGGTGAACAAAACATTCAACTCTCATCTAATTTCTACAGTTTTAGTGTGAGATACTTGAAGTGGGGTCTTTTTGGAAAGAGCACAATCAGGGCTATCTGATTATGCCATCCACTTCTCCATATCTCAACTACAGAGGAAGATATGAGGCAAGCAAGCTCAATACAGCTTTTTGCCTAAAACATGCATATGTACAAAAGTCTTGTACATGGCATAACTTTGCCATATTTAATGATAACCATATCAAATAAGGTACCATTGTGTAGAATACATACAGGGCTACACACTGGTTCAGTCTTGAGGTTTATATCTCAAGAAACGACAAAGTTATAGCTGTTTTAAGGTCAAAATCCCACATTCTGACCAATACAGCCTTACCATGGGATAATATCCCATAACCATGAATATGAGGTGTCAAATAGACAAAGAAGCTTGTTTTTACTTCAATACCTCATATGTCAGTCAATACTGGGGTCCCATACAGTTTCTGTACAGCATTCTACGCGTCATACACGTCAGAATCAGGCTGTGAGGTCCCCAGATGAAAACTTTCACCCTGTATTGGTGAAAACTGCCCAGATGTGGTTTCAAAACCACATCTGAGCCCAATACAGGTTGTAAAGGCTGTTTGAAAACCACAAGCCAGTACTAGAGAGTGAAAAATCTTCACTTCCTCTACGTGGAAAGGTCTAGCACCCTTTCCACCCTATTTCAGGATAAAAAGGAGGCTTTTCACAGCCAGAATTGTCTCCTCATCCTGCTCTTGAATAACCTACGTAGTAAACTGTCAAAAACAGTTTCACTCTTGGTTAATAATCAGGTATGATTATAGATCTTAATTATTGTAGTGTTTTATTATTGCAACCCAACAGATAAAGCTGCACCCAGGGCTTTCAACAGTGCTCACCACCACTATATTATATATAGTAAAGCCCTTTCAATCTTAAATCCAATCATCTTCAACTCTTATAAATCTTTTTTAAACCATTTTTACCATGTCACAAACATAGTTAAAGTTGTAACTAGTATACTTACTCCTTTATCATAGTTTCATCCTGACATTCTGGGGGCCTGGCCGTGTTTTAAAAACTCTTTTTGGACCTTATAAGTAAGTTTTTCCCTTTTTATTCTTTATTTCTGACACTTCTTTTAGGTTTTTAGGCGTAATTTCTTTTAAAAATATATATTTTATATATATTTTAGCTTTAATACTCATATTATAAGAGTACTTTCCACGTGGTTAATACCCACAAAAAACCTTTATTTTTGGCGTGTTTACATATAAAAACACATAAAGCCATTAATAAGTCCTGTATTCTTGATTGAATAAGGACACCTCTGACTGAAAAACCATAAGTTGAGGTGCCGTTAAGTGTATTGTTAACTCTATAACACCTATAGAGAGCCACTTATACAGATTACACCTGAAAACCACAAGTGTACCTGTGGGATACTGGCACACAAACAGTGTGACAGGGTACCATAAGCTGTAATTCTGACGTGAAATTGTTGATTCAATTACACTTTCATTATACAAGGGAGAATTGTAGTAACATACAAGCCCAGAGGCCATTCTTAGACGTGCAAAACCAGCCTTTTAAGAAGTCTTAACTGACATAAGCCCTCCTTTTCCTTTTTGATTCAGTGGAAGAAAACTATATCCAACTTGAAACCCAGTCACAGGCCAACACACCAGTGACACCCTCAGAACCAGAGGGCAGCAAGGGTAAATGAAAGAGGCTAAGTGAAGGTCTCATCACAGCCAAGAGTGGACTCCAATAGCCACTCAGAGGAGTAGGAAACCACAAAACTCTGCATCAATACAAGGTAAACAAACCTTAACCACTTGTACAGGGAAGATTACAATTATTACCCCAGTTGTAACCTCTAAAGGCAAACTGCCCAAATTAGCAGATAACAAATTTGTACAAGGCACAGTCAAAGCTAAATACCCTAAGAACATAAAGTTTTTGATTGTTTGCAAACACTGATATGTCCCCTGTATACCTCAGAGACCTTGGCTTCCAAAGGAACCAGCCAGAGGACAGAGAAGGCTTGTCCAGAACCAGAAGACCTGGAAGAGGACACCTTGGACACAGTGGTGGATGGAAAAACAATGAGGGAGATAATATCAACCTTTCCATTCACACTCCAATTCAACAGGAACCTCAAACCAGAGTACTGGAAGGATATGGATCAAGTTCTTCAGCTCCACCAACTCCTCAAAGATTTATTTCAATGGAGCATGGACAACAAAAGGTTCAGCCTGGTAAGTCACTGGGCAGAACTTGGAGCAAGTTGCCAGAAGATCTGTCTCAAAGAGATAGACTTCAAAGACCTTATGATAATCACCAAATCTTGGAATCCTACCAGGCAGTTCAGACTCCTGGAGGCAAGGGCACAGAGGATAAGGGAGAATCAAGCCACTATCCAAGCTATAGAAGAACAGCTAACCCAGACAGGGCCTACTCAGATTCCTTCAGACTCACAAGGAGCAGGCCAAATCAGCTCTCCAGTGGCTTCACACCATTCAGAAACCAGCAGATCAGTGGCCAAGAGTCACCATTCTTCACAATTACAGGAAGCTTCCAGGAGAAGACAAGGAAACAAGGGCAAGAACAAAACCTCCTTCAAACAGAGGAGGAAAGAGTCAGACCTCATGATCCAGAAACTTTTAGATTTGGTGGAAGAAGTACACAAGAACCAGAAGTAGTTGTAAACCACTCTAGAATCAGTAGTCCTAGTAATAGAAACATTACCTCCACTCAGATTGAACATACCATTGTCACACCTGAGAGTAACTTAAACAGTGATGCACTGTGGTTACAAATGTCCCAATACGCTGAACAATCTGCAAAGCAGTTTGAAGAACTGGAAGCTGGCCAAGAGAGGATGAAAAAAACACAAGCCTCCTTGGAACAGATAGTTAAGAATCTTCAAGAAGGATATGCTAAATTGAGAAAAGCCTCTGAAGAAACCAACAAAAGACTGAATCTATTCTTTGAAGAACAACACCACAGCAAAAGGGACAGGGATTGTCTGGATAAAGACATAAACAAATTGTTTAATGTCTACCATAGCTTGAAGCCCCAACCACAAGGCCAAGTTATGTATAATCCATATCAACCAGATGATATCAAACCAGATGCCATGTTGATGAATAAGGCAAGATCTGAATCACAATACCAGGATGGAAATGGCATGTCTTATTCAGAGAAGGAAGCCCTGAAACAGCTTCCTGAGGCCTCAAGCTGGCCCAAATTCTCTCGATCAGGAGAATATGATCATATGGAACTCATAAATTATACTGATGGACTCTTCATTGATGTACCAAGCATACCAGATTACTGGATCACTACTAGACTAAATACAGCATTTAAAGGTCATGCTAGTATATGGTACACTGAAATGGAAGAAATCCATGGTGGAAGAGTCAAATCATCCAGAAGTACAGTAATGGTACTTGGATATGGCAAAAGACCATGTAATTTGAAAATGACAAATACTCTGTGGCCAAAGATCCATATGAGTGGTGTCTTAGACAATCCAAAAGACTTAAAGCCATTGATCCTCAGATGAACATTCAAATGAGGAATCACAAACTGCTGACACAACTGCCAGGAGAACTAGATCATGCAGTAAAATGCAGATGCAACCAGAATTGTACTCTAGATGACATTGCCAACACCTTACAAGACATAAGGAAGAGGACTAATATAGGGAAATTCACCCCATATAGAAGCAGTAGTTTCAAAGAGAAACAACTTCTCAGGGTAGAGTTTAAAGACAAACCCAGAGAAAGAATGGCAGAAGTGACAAAGAAGAACAATTCTTGTCACAATTGTGGTTCAACAGATCACTATGCCAACAACTTTCCAAAGGCAAGAAAAGAGTCTATGCCATTGAGAAAGTCCCAGAGGAGCAATCCCCAACAGAGGATTCTAAATCAGAATCCATGGGTAATGCCATCAGAGAACCATCTAATGATGATCAAGACCCAAGAGAGGGATTTCTAGTGGAATACCAAGAGGAAACCCCACTGGAAATCCAGGACATACAGTTGGAAGCAGGAATGCCACAGGATAGTGCCAACAAAAATTTGTGCAAACATACACAAGATGCCCAGACATTCCTGGTAACACCAACCAAGGGAATGGCATATATACATGGAACATCCACAAAGATGACTGTCTGTATTGACAATGCTCAGCATCCACTGATCATTGATAGTGGAGCACATTGCTCCATAGTGGCCAGGAATTATCTAGATAACCACTTCCCAAATTGGGAAAACAGCTCTTGCCCACTAAAGCAAAGAGCTTTACAAGTGCATCAGGAAAGATGACTTTCATTGGTACAATTATTAAAGAAATAATTATACCCCATAGGATGGGTAATATCAGACTCAATCCAGAGTTTGTAGTGCTCAATGATGCCCACATCCAAGGGCTTTTACTGGGAACAGATTACCAGAGGATGTATGGCATAGACATTTACAACAGTAAAAATAGGCACATCACCATTGGTACTAACAAGGAAAAGAAATTTTCACTTGATATATACCAGATATCTTCTCAAGATCCACTAGAAGAACTTCTGAAGGAATTCAGAGAGGGAAAGTTCAGCACTACCCTCACCAGTAAACAAAAACTAAGTTTACTGAAGATGCTGAGAAAGAACAGACCAGCGATTGCCATTGGTGAAGAACTATTAGGCAAGATTCAAGGCCATGATATAGAACTATATCTGGATGTGGAAACACCTTATCCACCCATTCTTAGGAGACCTCCTTACCCAGCAAGTCTGGAAACCAGGAAAGAAATTGAAAAACATATCAATGAACTCCTGGACATGGAGTTCATCAGGGATATTGGACACAATGAAATAGTGGAATTAATCACTCCTGTCCTAATCACCTGGCATGATGGCAAGTCTAGATTGTGTGGAGACTTCAGAGCTCTGAACAACTACACAAAAGCAGACAGGTACCCTACACCAAGGATACCTCATACCTTGGATAAACTGGCAAAAGCCAAATACATAACCAAAATGGACTGTATGAAAGGCTTCCACCAGAATGGAGTTAAACCAAACTCCATGAAATTACTCAGAGTAATATGCCATATGGGCATATATGAGTATACCAGGATGCCATTTGGCATTAAAAAAGCACCAGCCCACTTCCAAAGGATGATGGACACAATATTCCAAGAAGAAATATTGGAAGGCTGGATGGTAGTATATATTGATGATATCATTATATACTCAGAGGCAAGGGAAGACCATGTACAATATATAGACAGAGTGCTAAGTAAATGTACACCCATCAATCTGAAAATTTCACTGGAAAGGTGTAATCTTGGCCAACAAGAGCTACTAGCTCTAGGACACAAAGTCTCAGGTCTTAGTCTGGAAATTGACCAGAGTAAAGTAGCAGAAGTACTGCAAAAGCCAGTACCAAAAGGCATCAAAGAGATGCAATCCTTCCTTGGGTTTGCTAGCTACTATAGAAACCACATCAAAGCTTTTGCACACATAACTAGTACTTTATACAAATTATGTTCAAAAGATGTAGTTTCTGAAATAACCAAGGAAAGGAGGGATGCATATGAGAGGATAAAACATGAACTCACAAATGCACCTGTGCTCATCTTTCCTGACTTTGAAATACCATTCAAGTTATACATAGATGCAGCATGTAGCCAAGGCTTAGGAGCAGCCCTTCACCAAAGACAAAATGTGGATGGTGAACCAAGAGAGGGTGTAATATGTTACATCTCTAGGCCACTGAAAGATTCAGAAGCCAGGTATGGGTCCACCCAGACTGAATGTCTATGTCTAGTATTGGCTCTGGAGAAACTCCATTATTATTTGGAGGGTGCAGTCTTTGAAGTCTACACATACTTCACAGCATTGAAGTCTTTACTAAACATGAAGACTACAAATAGACATATGCTGAGATGGAAAATAGCTATCCAGGAGTATAGAGGTAACATGACCATTATATACAAAGAAGGTAAAAGTCATACCAATGCATATGGCCTCAGCAGATGGCCACTGGACAATGTCAGAAGCAATCCAGCTTATGACCCTGAAGTTGCAGCCAAAATCCCTATCCATTTCATGGAAATAGATAGAAGAAAGAACTTCAGATTTTCTGAATGGGCACCAGAGAATAGTACCCTTGACAGTGGAAACACTGATTCAAAAGGGACAGAAACTCCCATACTGGGAATAAGTTCCTCAGAACTGCACAATGAATTTTTTAGTGCAGTGCTGAAGTCTTATTCCAAAAACAAACAGTGTGGCATATTACTACAACTCCTTCAACAAAAGTACAGGAGTCCAGAACTGGAATCCCAGCTGGAAGAACCCTGGTTGAGGGCCTATAAGAACAACAAACCTTTTCTTATAGATGGCCTGCTCTACCACAGAGAAAACACACAAGTGCACTCACAGTGGTAGACAGAGACCACATCACATTGATCCTGCAAGAATGCCATGACTTCCCTTATATGGGACACATGAGTGAGGACAGGACCAAAGAGAGGGTATCAAGCACAGCTTGGTGGCCCAAGTGGGAACAAGAGTTGAGTAAATACATCAACACTTGTGAAAGATGCCAAAAGGCAAATAGGAAACATGGGAAGAAGAATGGGTTACTTAAACATATAGAAGAACCCAAACACCCATGGGAAACCATCAACATGGACTGGGTTACAGTACTTGTCCCAGGAGGCAAAGAAAACTACAATGCCTTCTTGATCATAGTTGATAGGTTCAGCAAGAGCATGAGGTGTCTACCATGCCACAAAGAGGACACAGTCATGGATACTTCCCTGTTATTTTGGAATAACATCATATCCACCTGTGGAGTCCCTAAAATCATCATTAGTGATAGGGACCCAAAATTCACATCTGAATTTTGGACCAACTTGTATGACATGCTTGGCACCAAGCTTGCTTTTTCCACAGCTTACCATCCCCAAACAGATGGCCTAGCTGAGAGGATGATCCAGACTATGGAAGACATCCTTAGAAGGTTCTGTGCCTATGGCATGGAATACAAGGACCATGAAGGATACACCCATGACTGGGTTACCCTTCTACCAGCTGTCCAACTGGCTTTTAATACAAGCCAGCACTCTACCACAGGAAAAACACCTGCAGTGGTAGAGAAAGGGTGGAATCCCCTGTTGCCTGTGGATCACTTAAAGAAAAATCTTCTGACCATCCACCCCACAGCCAAAGACTTCCATGATATGGGGAAGAGGGCTTGTGACAAAGCTGCCAAATGCACAGCTGAGGCAATAGAATATAATAAACAGAGGTGGGACAAGACACACATGGAACCTGACTTTAAGGAAGGGCACCAAGTGCTAGTGTCTACACTGAACTTTAATAATCTTAAAGTACCCAAGAAGATGAGGGACTCATTTTTAGGGCCTTTCACTATCATTAGGTTGATAGGAAAGAATGCAGTGGAAGTTAAACTTACAGAGGAATTTTCCAGGAAACACCCAGTCTTCCCAGTAAGTTTTCTCAAACAATACTTCCAAACAGAGGAGGGTAAATTCCCCTCCAGGAAGAAAAACCCCACACCACCTGATATAGTGGAAGTGGAGGACTCCCCAGGACCTGTGAGTAAGATCATCAGGGCCAGGAAGATCAGAATTAATTTAAAGGATCAAAGACAATACTTAGTCAGATTCAAGCACCAAACAGCTGATAAAGACAAATGGTTGGCAGAAGATGCCATACCAGATGAGAACCTTCATCTAAGGAGATTTAGGGCCTCTAGGAGGACTGAACATTCTCATAAATGATGATCCTTTTTTAGAGGGAGGGTATGTCAGCCTGTGACTCAAAACCAGAGCACAAGCATGACAGCCAAAATACCATAAACCAATGGTATAGCCAAGATACCACCAAAACGTGGAGCTTAGCCAAATCAGCTCGAAAGGTATTAAAAGAAATAGGAAGATCACCCCTTTCTGAAAATATAAGTCCCATCACCATAGGACAAGGAATAACAAAGTTATTGCTGAGCATAAACCTTAATTTTCACCTCTCATCTAAAATCCAGAAGGAGAGGCTTAACCCCATCAAATTGGTACTCAAAATGCAGTTTTAAGCTGGGGCTATTCAATGGTAGCAGCCAAACTGAGCTAGCACCAATATTACTGGAGTTATGGTCAATTTCAGACCAAATAAGGGTGAACAAAACATTCACCTCTCATCTAATTTCTACAGTTTTAGTGTGAGATACTTGAAGTGGGGTCTTTTTGGAAAGAGCACAATCAGGGCTATCTGATTATGTCATCCACTTCCCCATATCTCAACTACAGAGAAAGATATGAGGCAAGCAAGCTCAATACAGCTTTTTGCCTAAAACATGCATATGTACAAAAGTCTTGTACATGGCATAACTTTGCCATATTTAATGATAGCCATATCAAATAAGGTACCATTGTGTAGAACACATACAGGGCTACACACCGGTTCAGTTATGAGGTTGATATCTCAAGAACCGACAAAGGTATAGCTGTTTTAAGGTCAAAATCCCACATTCTGACCAATACAGCCTTACCATGGGATAATATCCCATAACCATGAATATGAGGTGTCAAATAGACAAAGAAGCTTGTTTTTACTTCAATACCTCATATGTCAGTCAATACTGGGGTCCCATACAGTTTCTGTACAGCATTCTACGCGTCATACACGTCAGAATCAGGCTGTGAGGTCCCCAGATGAAAACTTTCACCCTGTATTGGTGAAAACTGCCCAGATGTGGTTTCAAAACCACATCTGAGCCCAATACAGGTTGTACAGGCTGTTTGAAAACCACAAGCCAGTACTAGAGAGTGAAAAATCTTCACTTCCTCTACATGGAAAGGTCTAGCACCCTTTCCACCCTATTTCAGGATAAAAAGGAGGCTTTTCACAGCCAGAATTGTCTCCTCATCCTGCTCTTGAATAACCTACATAGTAAAATGTCAAAAACAGTTTGACTCTTGGTTAATAATCAGGTATAATTATAGATCTTACTTATTGTAGTGTTTTATTATTGTAACCCAACAGATAAAGCTGCACCCAGGGCTTTCAACAGCGCTCACCACCACTATATTATATATAGTAAAGCCCTTTTAATCTTAAATCCAATCATCTTCAACTCTTATAAAAATTTTTAAACCATTTTTACCGTGTCACAAACATAGTTAAAGTTGTAACTAGTCTATTTACTCCTTTATCATAGTTTCATCCTGACAATCAACTTGAAATCTTTATTCAATAAAGAAGAATGGGGCTTGTCCCTCTTCTGAAAATTCTTCTTCTTTCGGCTTGAGCTTGAAGAACTTTGAGAATGAGAAGAATGTGACTTTGAGGATTCTGGCTTCTTCTCTTGATGATGACTCTTTTCATTTTGCCTCTCATGGTACCTGGTATCAAGCTCCAGGGTAATATTCATTAAGTCTTCAAGAGAGTCAATTCTTGAAGGATGGGAGGCCAATTGATCCAAAATCCTGGATGGCAATCCCTTCCTGAAATGATGGATGAGAGCTCTTTCACCCCAATCTCCAATTCTTGAGACAAGACTTCTGAAATCAGCAATGTATAAAGATACATTCCCACCTTCTTTCATTCTTAAATAATCTAATTCTGCTTCAGCTTTTCTGACTTCATTTGGGTCCCTAAATAAGGTGAAGAGTTGAGATTCAAATAATTTCCATGAATTGGGAAGGTAATTTGGATCTTGATTTATGAGATTGGAGAGATAAGGCTCAATCCATTTTGCAGCCCTGCCAATGAGAAATGAAGTGGCATAAAGGACCTTCTTTCTGTCTTGAGCAAAGTTTGCTGGATCATTATGAAAAATCAGTTGACAAGACTGAATAAAGCTTCCAACTTTGAAGGGTTGAGTCCCATAAAAGCATTCTGGTTCCTTCATAGATGGAGTCTTGAAGGCTGGTGGTCATGATGCTTCAGAGGATGAAGCTGCTTGAAGATTGGCCATAATCTGAGTCATTTGCTGCATAATGGCCGATAAAGATGGTTCAGACTGATGAGAGACAGGCTGATTAGACTGGGCTAGAGTTGACCCTCCAGCACCTTGGGATGCCTCCACAGGAGTAGGGACACCTTCAGTACCATCAGACCCTTCCTCTTCCACAGAATTCTCATCCTCCTCTTCACCATCTTCACTTGGACCCTTGAAAATGGTCCTTGAAGTTCCTGGAAATCCGCCAGCTACTCCTGAGAGTGAGCTTGATCTTCTGGGCACTCTTCCTTCCTTCCTGGACGGTTCTGCTTCTTCCAAAATGGGTCCTCTGTCCAATTTGTCCCTCAGTTGAGAAACTGCTGAGGTGCCTTCAAGAGGAGCCCTTGGAGTTGGAGTGAGAACAGCTTGAGTTCTGTCCTGAGATCCTGTCTGCCTTGCAGGAGGTGAGTGCTGGATGGGCATGATTTCAGGATAAAATGAAATAAAATGAAAAAGAATCAAGATTTGAAGATGAAAACTTGAGGCAATTGAAATAATTCTTGAAGTCAAAAGTCAAAATCAATATCTTGAGGAAAATCAATAAAAATCAATAAATCAAATGAGATCTTCAGGTAAATCAATCAACTGAATATCAAATGAAAATTTGAAGTCAATAAATCAAATTTCAAATCAATCAAAATCAAAATCTTGCAGAAAATCAATCAAACAAAATGAATCCTTGAGGCAAAATCAATTTATGTCAAAAATTCTTGATGTGAAAAATCAGCAAAATCAATGAAATCTTCAGGGCAATCAATTTTCTTGAAGTCAATATCAAGTAATGTCAAATCAATCAATCAAATCAAAATCAAGTGAGTTTTTCTTTAAAAATCAAAATTCTTGAAGAATGAATCAAATATGAATCTTGATGTGAAGAATGTGTCTGAATAACTTGATGAAAACTTTGAAAATAAAATGAAAATTAAGATGAAGCCTGAATTATGGATGAATTAAAAAATGATGATTTGAGATAAGATTTTCAAAAAAGAGAAACAAAAATAAAATTGGGGTCAACTTTCAATTTTCAGAATGAAGAATTAATGAGGAAAAATTGAGAGGTGAAAATGAATCATAAGGCTCATAAGCATTAAAGAGTCATAATTTCAATGAAATGAGTGAATGAAATTATAAAGAAAGAATGAAAAGAATGAAAAGAAATTATGAGTTAATTAATATAATGTCACAGGGGCTCTTGGACAGAAAAACAAGAGTGGCCTGGTACTCAGCAATCAGGGAACTCACTTGGAAGACTCCAAAAGAATAAAGAAGTAAAAATAAAAGAATAAATTCCTCTAAGAAATATGCAGATACAAGATGAGATGCAATAAGAGGAAAGAATAGCCAAATGGCCAAATATCCAACCAAGTAAGTCGTTAATCACTGTCTCAACCTGCCAAGATGAACAATGGAATTAGTAGGGATATGACCACCAAATATCCATTGACAGGCGAAGAAAGAATAAGAAGAGGTGCTAAATGACTGACTTGATAATATAAGTATTCACTTAACAAAATGGTAAGATAAATAAAGATAAAAAAAAATCAAAATATATTAATTAACTGGGGAAAAACTCCCCAGGGTGGAAAGGGTAGCCGGTATTTGTGAAAAGTTGGGAGCTTGAGTTCTTCAGGCTGAAAACTGATCTGTATTGATCCTTGAGGCTGTATTGATTGTTTTGGGAATTGATACAGCTGGCTAATATTGAAATTGAACTTGGTTGAATGAATTTCCCATACTTGGAAATGAAATACAGTTCTTGATGGATCCAGACTGTATTGAAATGAAGGTGGTTTCCAAGATGGATTGAGTGGAGCTTTGACACTTGACAAATGAATGAAATCCCTCTTGAATCCCTTTAGAATAGTTTAACAGTATTGCCTTGGAGGAATACTGTGAATGAAATTATCCAATGACATCTTGATGGTGTGGTTGGTCTTTGACGCTGAAACACTTGCTCTTGAGCCTTGATGAGTCCTCTGAATGATTGGGTTCCTTGATGACGTAATGATATTCTGTAATATTCAAATGACCATTTGATACTGCCACCATTTAATTGCTGTTGAAAAATGATGCATAATGATATATAACATCATTCATGGCATATTGGTCCATTGGAAAGAAGATTACGTCCAAAGGTCTTGAGATGGAAAGACAGAGGGGAAAAAGATGGATATGATGGCTTCACAGCTTGGAAAGGTGTTTTTCGCTACTTTTGGGTTCTGGGCCAAACACCAGCCCAAACAACGGGACAGTGTCTTTTGCACACTTTGTGTCAAAGTACGCAAAATTGCACAAAAAGTGGGCAAATGCGCAAATGCACATTATGAGCCCAAATGGCCAAAACATCCATTTGGGCCATTTCCCCTGGTTTTGAGGGAAATGACCAGGAATACCCAATTTGGCATAAATTGCTGCTATGGCTTCTGGATTGGGTGAAGGGCCAAGAAGGCCCCAAGAGACAAATGGCCATAAAAGGTCCATAAGATGATGACGTGGCCATATTGGTCACTGGTGATGAATATGGCCAATTGGCCATAAAAGGTCTGTGGCTTGATATGCCATACAGAGATCCAAGTTGGTGAATTGCCATGGTTGTGACAGATTCTCAACCTGGAAATTTTGATAGCCTTCAAGAACTCATGGATCTTACTTTGGAGTTGGATATCAGGTACCATTAGAGTCAGAAGGAGAAGGTTAGTCATCAAGAGAAGAAGCCTCCATTCACCGGCTCTACTCCCTCCAGACCTCCTCACAATTCATCTTCCAAGAGGCCACACCACCAGAAGAGCAAGGAGGGGAAGAACTTTCAAATTTCTAAGGATAAGCCTCATTCTAATCTCCTTGACAAGAACAAAAAACTAATTTTTTCTGAAAAGTAGAGGTGGATTAAAGAAGGTTTATGAACTTATAGTGGTGGAAAGCACCCAATTGAAAAATTCTTTCAGAGGCCTTATAATAGGCCTGGGCCATCAACAGGCTGCCCTAGCAAGAATGGAAATACCTGAGCTATAATAATGTTGTGTTCAATGGTTTTCACTTATTTCCTTCAAGAGACCAATTTTACACTCATAATACTAGTGTTGTAAGGTTTCACTATGAAAGAATAAGTAATAATTACTAATATTTTACTTATTGTACTATGAATGTCCTTATAAATGAAATAAATAAGATAAAAATGATTATTATAATTAAGGCCTAAAATAATTATATCATTAAATAAATATAATAATATAATTTATATTATAAAAAAAATATAATAAATAAATATAATAAATAAATATAATAAATAAATATATTAATATAAAATAATTGATATATTTAGAAGCACTTTATTGTTGTTACCAAAAAATAATGAAGGTGTAGAAAAATTGTTCTTTATTAATAAAAACCAATTAATAACAATAATATTACTAATTTCAAAGTTATAAATTAATATAAATACTATTTATATCAATTATAGAATTATTAAAGTAATAATAGAGAAAAAATTATTATAATAAGAGAAATAACCTACTTTTAATGCTTGATATAATAATTTTGAATAATTTTACGCCAAAAAATGTAAATACAACTTATTTAAATTGTAGTTACAATAAAATTCAAGAGAAATTACAATTTTTCTTGATTTTACGTGGAATAGAGGTTTTTAAGAGAAATTTAAACAAAACAATTGAATTATTGCAATAATCACAACAGAGATGATGATTATAATAGGATTGACTTTGTTCTTTAATAATATACAAGTTTTATATATAAAGAATAAAGAAATTACCTTTTTATTTAATGATTTGATGTTTTGTAAGCATCTGAGGGGAAAACAGAGTAAAAAGACCTCTATTTATAGCAAATACCTCCCTCCTAGAGTCCAACAGGCTTCTATTAGACGTGTACTGATTCTTTCTACTAGAATTGATCAATATTTTAAGGTTTGGTGATGATTACATCATGATCAAACCATCTTACCTCATTATTACACCATTATTTAGAGTTATCACTATAACTCTAAGTTTGATGACATCATAGGCTTGGAAGAAGCCTAATCTTTGTGGAGTTTATTAGTATTAATTATATTCTAATAGTATTAACCAGCTTTATCACTTATATGTCTGTTAAACTTGAAATAAGATTACAGTGAGTGATCTTGAATGATCAAATTTAAGCTCAAACTTTGATCCTTAATAGCTTTTAAGCTTTACACGCTACAGAAATTCAAAGAGTGAATTCTAATAGCTTGGCATAACTTTATTATGCTGCCAAGAGCATTTCATTACATCATCAAAACTCTATTTTTGATGATTTTCCTTGTAACTCACCTTGTCTGTCAAAATTTAATATTTTAGACTTCAAACCATGATTTCAAGGGGTTATACCTTGAATATCATAGTAAAAAATACATCATTATTCACTAATGAACTATTAGAATCCAACTGTCTACCTTTTTTTAAGTTTGGACCACTTTCACAACAAAGTGGTCAACAGCTCTATTGATTTTAATCAATAATCCATTACAGGTTTCAACCTTGTTTATAACTTGTGAAATAAAGTCCATTTATGTATTCTTACAGTCATTACGTGGTGACTTTATTTTTGGTTCATCACTCTATCATGTATATTTCAAAAGATATTAGCTAATTTCCTTGAATATATGCATTGACCAAAAAAGTACATATATTCAGCTTAACTCCTTAAGTATTGACTTTGGAGATTTGCTTCTTAATTGTTTTATGTGTATATGTTTATGGAGATTCCATTGGTTCCATTTATTTCACATGTTGTTTCATTGGTATTTGAAATAATTAAGGATTTATGTCTTTTATAAGGTATTATTACTTATAACTCATTAAATATTGACTTTACAGATATGCCATAAAATGGTATATGTGTATTTTACCATGGGGAATCTAATGGTATAATTTATTTCACATTCTTATTCATTGGGCTTTAAGTTAAACCAAGTTTTAAGCCTATTTATGGCATTTTTGTAGTTTTAATGTATAATATTTTAAATATTTCTTGTGACCTTTTTTGGGTATGTGGTCATATCTCAAAGGTTCCCATTCCCTACCACCAAAAAGGATTGTACCACAATCTGATATGTGTAATTAGGGTATCATCCAGTGTCTTACCTCTTCAATAGACTTTGTTAGTCTTGAAGCTCAATAATGCTTGATTTTTCTATTCTTTAGGTTTTCTTTCATGTCTGAACCTTCTTAGTAGTTTATCAGCATTTGTTATATCTTTCTCAAGTAGCCATTCATCTTCTTGAGTTGAATTTCTATGCCTTACAGGGTATTCTCTTTCTTTTTTGTTTCTTGTCCTTCTTTCTTTAAGGACTTTTACAATTTTCTTTTCTTCACCTTCTTCCAAGGGGGGAATTTCAAGTGGGGGTTTATTTCTTAGTGGAAATAATTCCTTCTCACTTGAGCTGTAAGGCTTTATCAGACTTACAGGGAAAGCTGGGTGTTTTTTCATTAATTCACCTGTGAGTTCCAATTGCACAGCATTGGGTCCATGAAGTGCTTTTATCATGAATGGTCCTGCAAAGGAACTGTAAGGTTTGACTATGAAACAATAAGTAAAAATTACTAATATTTTACTTATTGTACTGTGAATGTCCTTATAAATGAAATAAATAAGATAGAAGTAATTATAATAATAAAGAATTATTATAATTATGGCGTAAAATAACTATACTATTAAATAAATATAATAATATAATTTATATTATAAAAAATAATATATATAAAATAAATATATTAATATAAGATAGTTAATCTATTTTAAAGCACTTTATTATTGTTACCAAAAAATAATAAAGGCGTAAAAAATTGTTTTTTATTAATAAAAAAATTAATAACAATAATATTACTAATATTAAAGTTATAAATTGATATAAATACTATTTGTATCAATTATAGAATTATTAAAAGTAATAATAGAGAAAAATTATTATAATAAGAGAAATAACCTACTATTAATGCTTAATATGATAATTTTGAATAGATTTATGCCTAGAAATGTAAATACAAGTTATATAAATTGGAGTTACAATACAATTTAGGGAAATTACAAGTTTTCTTGGTTTTATGTGGAATTGAGGTTTTTAAGAGAAATTTAAACAAAACCATTAAATAATTGCAATAATCAGGTCAAAGATGAAGATTACTATAAGATTACTCTTGGTCTTTAATAATATAAAAGTTTTTATATATAAAGAATAAAGAAATTACCTTTTTATTTGATGATTTAATGTTTTGTAAGCGTCTGAGGGGGAAATAGAGTAAAAAGAGCTCTATTTTTATTAAATTCCTTCCTCCTAGAGTCCAACAGGCTTCTAGTAGATGTGCACTGATCATATCCACTGTAATTGATCAATATTTTAAGGTTTGGTGATTATTACATCATGATCAAACCATCTTATCTCATTCTTACGCCATTATTTAGAGTTATCACTATAACTCTACGTTTGATGATGTCAAGACTTGGCAGAACCCCAAAATTTGTGGATTTTATTAGTTTCAATCATAAACTAACAGTATTCACCAATTGTATCACTCATATGACTGTTAAACTTAATTTAAAGTTACAGTGAGTGATCATTAATGATCAAATTAAGCTCAAAAGTTTATCCTTAATAACGTTTAAGTTTGACACACTACAGAAACTCAAAGAGTGAATTCTAATAGCTTGGCAAAACCTTATTATGCTGCCAAGAGCATTTTATTACATCATCAAAACTCTATTTTTGATAATCTTTCTTGTAACTCATCTTTTCTGTTGAAATTTAATATTTTAAACTTCAAACCATGATTTCAAGGGGTTATACCTTGAATATTATAATAAAAAATACATCATTCTTGACGAGTGAACTAGTAGGAGCCAACTTTCTACTTTTTTTTAAGTTTGGACAGCTTTCACAACAAAGTGGTCAACAGCTCTATTGATTTTAATCAATAATCCCTTGCATGTTTTAGCTTTGCTTATAACTTGTGAAATAAAGTTCATTTCTGTATTCCTATAGTAATTATGTGATGGCTTCATTTTTGGTTAATCACTCTATCCTGCATATTTCAAAAGATATTAGCTAAAATCCTTGAATATATGCATTGACCAAAAACTGCATATATTCAGCTTAACTCCTCAAGTATTGACTTTGGAGATTATCTTATTAATTGTTTTTATGTGTGGATGCTTATGGAGAATCCAATGGTACAATTTATTTTACATGTTGTCTCATTGGTATTTGAAATGATTAAGGATTTCTGTTTTTTAGAAGGTATTATTACTTATAACTCATTAAATATTAACTTTACAGATATGCCACAAAAATGGTATATGTGTATTTTACCATGGGGAATCCAATGGCGTTTGTTTTTGAGTCAAACCAAGTTTTATGCCTATTTATGGCATTTTTGTACCTTTAAGGTAATTATTTTTAATATATAATTCTTTTAAATACTTCTTTTGACCTTTTTGGGTATGTGGTCATATCTCAAACGTTCACATTCCCTACCACCAAAAAAGATTGTACCACAATCTGATATGTGTAATTAGGGTATCATCCACTGTCCTACTTCTTCAATAGATGTTTTTAGTCTTGAAGCTCAATAATGCTTAACTTTTCTATTTCTCAGGCTTTCTTTCATGTCTGAACCTTCTTAGTAGTTTAAAAGCATTTGTTATATCTTTCTCAAGTAGCCATTCATCTTCTTGAGCTGAATTTCTATACCTTACAAGGTATTCTCTTTCTTTTTTGTTTCTTGTCCTTCTTTCTTTAAGGACTTTTACAATTTTCTTTTCTTCTCCTTCTTCCAAGGGGGGAATTTCAAGTGGGGGTTTATTTCTTAGTAGAAATAACTCCTTGTCACTGGAGCTGTAAGGTTTTATCAGACTTACAGGGAAAGTTGGGTGTTTGTTCATTAATTCACCTGTGAGTTCCAATTGCACATCATTGGGTCCTGAAGTGCTTTTATCATAAATGGTCCTGCAAAGGAATCTTTCGATTTCTTTGGACCTTCTATTTTATTGAAATTAAGGGTTGATACTAGGACCAAGTCTCCTATTTTGAAGTCAGGTGGCTTATGACTTTTATTCCATCTTCAATTTGCATATTTTAAATAATATTGCATACATCTGTTTTGCATGGTGTCTTGCTTTGTCAAGCATTATCTTAAAACTGCTTGCTGCTGGATGTATATCCACTAAGTCCTTTTTGAGGGTATCATAAGGAAGTTTTGGATTCCAACCTTTTTCTAGCATTTCTGGTGTTTTGCAAGTAGAAGAATTTATTGATGTTTTATACGCCAGTTCAAGGGCTGGTATTAGTGTACACCAATCATGGGTAAAACCATCAGAATATTTGAATTCTAGTCCATAAGCACAGAATCTTCTAAGGATGTCCTCCATTGTCTGGATCATCCTTTCAGCTAATCCATCTGTTTGTAGATGGTAAGCTGTGGAAAATGAAAGCTTGGTGCCAAGCATTTCATACAGGTTTGTCCAAAATTCAGCTGTGAGCTTTGGGTCCCTATCACTAATGATGATTTTTGGGACTCCACAGGTAGATATTATGTTATTTTAAAACAACAGAGCGGTATCAATGGCTGTTTCCTCTTTGTGACATGGTAGGCACCTCATAATCTTTCTAAACCTATCAACTATGATTAAGCAGCCATTGAAGTTTTCTTTGCCTCCTGGGACAAGTCCTGTAACCCATTCCATGTTGATGGTTTCCCATGGGTGTTTGGGTTCTTCTATATGTTGAAGAAACCCATACTTCTTCCCATGTTTACTGTTTTACTTTTGGCATCTTTTACAAGTGTTGATGTATTCACTCAACTCTTGTTTCAATTTGGGAAATAAAGCAGTGCTTGCTACCCTCTCATAAGTCCTGCCTTCACTCATGTGTCCCATATAGGGGCAGTCATGGCATTCCCGCAGGATCAAGGATATATTGTCTCTGTCTATTATTGTGAGTGCACTAGTGTGCTTCTCTCTATGGTAGAGCAGGTCATCTATAAGGAAATACTTATTGTCCTTATAGTCCCTCAACCAGGGTTCCTCTAGCTTGGATTCCAGTCCTGGGCTCCTATATTTTTGTTGAAGGAGTTGCAAAAATATTCCACACTGTTTGTGTTTGGCTTATGTCTTCATCACTGCATTGAAGAATTAAGTGTGCAGTTCTCAGGAGCTTATTCCCAATATGGGAGTTTCTGTTCCTTCTGAATCAGTGTTTCCACTGTCTGGGGTACCGCACCCTGGTGCCCATTCAAAAAATCTGAAGTTTTTCTTCCTGTCTATTTCCATGAAATGGATAGGAATTTTAGCTACTACTTAAGCGTCATAAGCTGGGTTGCTTTTGACATTATCCAGTTGCCATCTTCATTGGTATGGCTTTTACCTTCTTTGTATATGATGGTCATATTCCCTCTATACTCTTGGATGGCTATTTGCCACCTCAACATGTGTCTATTGTTAGTCTTCATGTTTAGTAAAGACATCAAGGCTGTGCAGTCTGTGTAGACTTCAAAGACTGCACCCCCCAAATAATAATGGACCTTCTCTAGATATCAGACTAAGCATAGACATTCAGTCTGGGTGGCCCCATACCTGGCTTCTGAATCTTTCAGTTTCCTAGAGATGTAACACATTACTCCCTCTCTTGGTTCACCATCCACAATTTGTGTCTGGTGAAGGGCTGCTCCCAATCCTTGTATGCATGCTGCATCTATTTATAACTTGAATGGTAGTTCAAAGTCAGGAAAGATGAGCACAGGTGCATTTGTGAGTTCATGTTTGATCCTCTCATATGCATCCTTTCTTTCCTTGGTAATTTCAAATACATTTTTTGTACATAACTTGTATAAACTACTAGCTATGTAGGCAAACCTTTTGATGTGGTTTCTATAGTAGCTAGAAAACCCAAGGAAGTATTCCATCTCTTTGATGCTTTTTGGTACTGATTTTTGAAGTACTTCTGCTATGTTGTTCTGCTCAATTGCCAGACTAAGACCTGAGACTTTATGTCCTAGAGCTAGTAAGTAGCTCTTGTTGGCCAAAATTGCACTTTTTGAGTTAAATCTTCAGATTGATGTGTGTGCATTTACTCCTTACTCTGTCTATGTACTTTACATGGTCTTTTCATGTCTCTAAGTATATAATTATGTCATCAATATATACTACCATCCAGCCTTCCAATATTTCTTCTTGAAATATGGTGTCCATCATTCTTTGGAAGTGGGCTGGTGCATTTTTGATGCCAAATGGCATCCTGGTAAGCTCATATATGCCCATATGGCATATGATTCTGAGTAATTTAATGGAGTTTGGTTTAACTCCATTATGGTGGAAACCTTTCATACAATCCATATTGGTTATGGATTTGGCTTTTGCCAGTTTTTCTAGGGCATGAGTTATCCTTGGTATAGGGTACCTGTCAGCTTTTGTGTAGTCATTCAGAGCTCTGAAATCTCCACATAGCCTAGACTTGCCACCATGCCAGGTGATCAGGACAGGAGTAGTAATTTCCACTATTTCATTGTGTCCAATCTTTCTGATGACATCCATTTCCAGGAGTTCATTGATATGTTTTTCAATTTTCTTCCTGGTTTCCAGACTTTCTGGGTATGGAGGACTCCTGAGCATAGGTGGGTAAGGTCTTTCCACATCCAGATATAGTTCTATATCATTGCCTCTAATTTTTCCTAGGGGTTCTTCACCAATGGCAAATGCTGGTCTGTTCTTTCTCAGCATCTTCAGTAAACTTAGTTTCTGTTCACTGGTGAGGGTAGTTCTAAACTGGCCCTCTATTAATTCATTCAGTAGTTCTTCCAGTTGATCCTGGGCAAATATTTGGTATATATTAAGTGAAATTTTCTTTTCTTGTTGGTGCCAATGGTAATGTGCCTGTTTTTACTATTGTAGATATCAATACCATACATCCTCTGATAATCTGTCCCCAGAAAAACCCCTTGGATGTGGGCATCATCAAGCACAACAAACTCTGGGTTGAGTCTGATTTTACCTTTCCTATGGGGTATAATTATCTCTCGGACAATTGTCCCAATGGAAGTCATCTTCCCTGATGCACTTTTGAAGTTCTTTGCCTTGGTGGGCAAGAGCTGTTTTTCCCAGTTTGGGAAGTGGTTGTCCAGATAATTTCTGTCCATTATGGAGCAGTGTGCCCCACTTTCCATGATCAAAGGATGTTGAGCATTGTCAATGCAAACAGTCATTTTTGTGGCTTTCCCATGTATGTATGCCATCCCTTTGGTTGGTGTAACCAGGAATGTTTGTGCATCTTGTGTGTGTTTGCACAAGTTTCTGTTGGCAGTGTCTTGTGGCATGCCTGCTTCCAGCTGTATGTCCCGGATTTTTAGTGGAGTTTCCTCTTGGTATTCCACTAGAAATTCTTCTCTTGGGTCTTTCTCTTCATCAGATTTTTCTCTGATGGCATCTCCCATAGAGTCTGAGTCAAAATCCTCTGTTGGGGATTTCTCCTCTGGGACTTTCTCAATGGCATAGACTTTTTTATTTGCCTTTGGACAGTTGGTGGAATAGCCGTCTGTTGAGCCACAGTTGGGAATAGAATTATTCTTCTTTGCCACTTCTTCCACCCTTTCTCTGGGTTTGTCTTTAAACTCCACCCTGGAAGGTTGTTTCTCATTGAAACCACTGCTGTTATATGGGTTGTATTTTCCTATATTAGTTCTTTTCCTTACATCTTGTAAGGTATTTGCAATTTCATCTAGAGTGCAATTGTGGTTGCATCTCAATTTCACTGCATGCTCTTGTTCTCCTGGCATTTGTGTCAGGAGTTTGTGATTCCTCATCTGAATGTTCATTTGAGGATCAATAGCTTTGAGTCTTTTAGACTTTCTAAGACACCACTCATATGGATCTTTGTCTACAGATTATTTGTCATTTTCAAATGACATGGTCTTTTTCCATATCCAGGTACCATTACTTTACTTCAGGATGATTTGACTCTTCCACCATGGCCAGTTCCTTCTGCCATGAATTTCTTTCATTTTTGTGTACCAAATACTAGCATGTCCTTTGTGTTCTGTATTAAGTCTAGCAGTAATCCATTAGTCTGGTATGCTTGGTACATCAATGAAGAGTCCATCAATATAATCTCTGAGTTCCATATGATCATATTCTCCAGTTCCAGAGAATTTGGGTCAGATTGAGGCCTCAGGAAGCTGTTTCAAGGCTTCCTTCTCAGAATAAGACATATTATCTACATAATGGTATTGAGATGGAGAACTTGCCTTATTCACCAACATGGCATCTGGTTTGATTTCATCTTGGTTATATGGATTATCCATAACATGGCCTTGTGGTTGGGGCTTCATGTTATGGTAGACATTAAACAGTCTGTTTATGTCTTGATCCAGACAATCCCTGTCCCTTTTTTTGTGGTTTTGTTCTTCAAAGACTAGATTCCGTCTTTTGTTGGTTTCTTCAGAGGCTTTGCTCAATTGAGCATGTCCTTCTTGAAGGGTTTTAACAATTTTGTCGATGAAGGCTGTTAATTTTTTCATCCTCTCATGGCTTTCTTCAAGTTCTGAAAACTGCTTTTGAGTTTTCTCAGAATATTTGGACATTTTTAACCACAGTGCATCACTTTTTAGGTTACTCTCAGGTGTGAAAAAATTGTGTTCAATCTGAGTGGGGGTAATATTTCTATTAATGGACTACTGATTCTAGAGTTATGTACAGCTACTTCTGGTTCTTGCGCACTTGATTCACCAAATACAACAGCTTCTGGATCATTGGGTCTGACTCTGTCTTCCTTTGATTGAAGGTGTTCTTGTTTTTGCCCTTGTATCCTTTTCTTCTCCTGGAAGCTTCCTGGGATTGTGAAGAATGGTAACTCTTGACCACTTATCTGTTGGTTTCTGAATGGTGTGAAGCCACTGGAGAGCTTAGGTGGCCTGCTCCTTGTGAGCCTGAAGGAATCTGAGTATGCCCTGTCTGGGTCAGTTGATCTTCTATAGCTTCAATAGTGGCTTGATTCTCCCTTATCCTGTTTTCCCTCACCTGCAGGATTCTAAACTGCCTGGTGGGATTCCAACCTTTGGTGAATACCATAAGGCATTTGAAGTCTATCTCTTTGAGACAAATATTCTGGCAAATTGCTCCAAGGTCTTCCCAGTGGTATGCCAGGTTGAACCTCTTGTTGTCCATGCTCTATTGAAATAAATATTTGAGGAGTTGGTGGATCTGAAGAACTTGATCCATATCTCTCCAGTCCTCTGGTTTGAGGTTCCTGTTGAATTGGAAAGTGAATGGAAGAGTGGGTATTATTTCCCTCAGTGTCTTGCCATCCACCACTGTGTCCAAGGTTTCCTCTTCCAGGTCTTCTGGTTCTGGACAAGTCTTCTCTGTCCTCTGGCTGGTTCCTTTGGAAGCCAAGGTTTCTGAGGTATACAGGTGACATATCATTGTTTTCAAGCAGTCAACAACTTTATGTTCTTAGGGTATTTACCTTTGACTGTGCCTTGTACAAATTTGCTGTTGGCTGATTTTGGCAATTTACCTTTAGAGGTTATAACTGGGTTAATTATGGTAATCTTCCCTGTACAAGTGGTTAAGGTTGGTTTACCTTGTATTGAAGCATAGTTTTGTGGTTTTCTATTCCTCTGAGTGGCAATGGGTGTCCACCTTTTTGCTGTAATCAGGCCTTCACTGTGCCTCTTTCCCTTGCGCTTGCTGCCCTCTGGTTCTGAGGGTGTCACTGGTGTGTTGGCCTGTGACTGGGTCTCAAGTGGTATGTAGTTTTCTTCCATTGAATTAAACAGGAAAATAGGGCTTAATGTCAGTTAAGACTTCTTAAAATGCTGTTTGCACATCTAAGAATGGCCTCTGGGCTTGTATGTTACTACAATATGCCCTTGTATAATGACAGTTTAATTGAATTAACAATTTCATGTCAGAAAATACAGGTTACAGATATCTGGTACACTGTTTGTATGCCAGTATCTCACAGATTAACTTGTAATTAGCAAGTATAATCTGATAAAAAATGGTATGAAAGAGGGTAATTGAATTAACAATACACCCAACCATGCCTCAACTATTGGTTTTACAGTAAGAGGTGTCCTTTTTTTCATCAAAAAAAAGGACTTTATTAATGGCTTAAAGTGTTTTTATATGTAAAGCACACCAAAAATAAGGGTTTTTGTGGTGATTAAATTATAATCAGCCACACCACAGTTTGATTAAAGAAGATAAATAATGGTGGTATATGACACATATCACTGTCAAAACACATATAAGATATATATTATATATCTTTTTATTAAAAATTACGCCTAAAAAGATAAAACAATTTGTCAGAATAAAGACAATAAGAGAAAAACTCACTTATAAGGTCCAAAAAAGTTAAAAAAACACAGCCAGGCCCCCAAAATGTCAGGCTGAGTCTATGATAAAGATTTAATGAAGTTATTTGAAAATTTACCTATGACTGTTACATGGATAAAAGTATTTAAAAAAAGGTTTAATTAAAGATAAAACAGGATTTACTGATGAGAAATAGTGGTGGTGAGCACTATTGTAAGCTGGGGTCTCTTTTGTGACTTCCAGTTTATATAAAAGGAATTTAATAAATTAATTCGAGTGGAATACTGTTAAAATAAGATAACAGAGACGTCACTGTAAGTTTTTAATGAAGTACTGTTGGAATTTAAGCTTCAACAGTATAATAAAGTGTAAGAGTGAATTTAATCACTTTAAGGTGAGAGCGCTTAATATTTCTAAAATAAAATGTAAATGATTTTAATTGTAAAAATATAATTTGTAAGAGCTCTGAGGTATCATTCAAAGGTAAGAATGATCCTCTTAAATATTGTAAATACAAAATTATAAATGATGTCATAATAAGATTTCTATGACATCATCAACAGAAATTAATAATAATTTTATTTACAAAATTAAATGATGTCATATGATGTTTTATGACATCATTAAGATTTAAAATAATAAATTTTAATTTTTAGGTTAAAGTTTGAACCTAATAATTGAATAAAATAAGAAATTAAGATGTAGACGGTGTAGCAGGTAAGTCAATACATGCTTGCAGGCTCACATTTCATAACACTAAAAAAAATAGTAAAAAATGATAAGTGTAATTTTTAATTGATAATAAAACTGTATTGATTTATAATTTTCGTAATCATATCTCGAATTTTTGAATTATTAAAATAAAGTTCTTCTCTTGTTGCATAATCTGAGTCGTAGAAATTGTTACAAATTTGTATTTCTTCTTTGTTTAGAAATTCAAAAAAAAGTGATTGTTTTTGTTTTTTTATTTCTTCAAAGTAAATCTTCAATTCATTGTAGTCTTCATTAGGAAAAAATAATTTACCAATGTTTATTGCACCATCAATTTTTGTTGTAAAGTTTTTTAAAGTTTTCGATATTGTTTCTTTCAGTTTTGTAGATTTCCCGATTATTCTCTTCGCTACAAAGTTTTGAACTTCGTTTACTATTCTATTTTCATCGGCAATCTCTTCCTTTTGTATAGCTTCTCTTGTGAGTGTTAAACTACTATTATTATTGATTATATTCAGATCGCCTATAGTATTATTACTTTCTTTACTGTTAAAGGTTTCTTCGTTGTTACTGGTATCTGAAGTAGATTTCGCGTCTGTACTTTGATTAATGGGATTATTGTTGACTTTTAAATCTCGCATACTGCTATTACCACTAATTGCTTTAATGTTATTGTTATTCGCGTAAGACTGATTAACACTGGTCTTGATATCCTTTTTAATTGTATTCGCGTTGATTCCTTTACTAGCCAAACTATTACTATACTCCTCAAGTGTATTGGACTTATATGTAGGGGAAAGATCTGAATCCGATGACAAGTTGACAGTTGTATTACCACTGTAAACTTCTGGACCTTCATTTCCCTTTCGATCTGCTGCTAATTCAGTTGGTGACTTGCTGCATTCTTTATGTTTCATTCTTTTTTGATCATAACCAATAGCAAGAGATGCTGTAGGTTGTCTATATGGTTTTGTAAGGCTATCAGATTGAGCAATAAGATTGAAACGATTAAACAAGGGGATAAAAGCTGTATTTGATGAGTTTTTAAAAGTGGTATTACCACTTCTATCGTAAAAAACAGTATTAGTTATTGTATTTTCTTGTGAACTTCCTGATGAGACCATCGTCAAATTGTTATTATCTGAATGCTTGCGATTCAACCAAGCCTCAGATTGATTGGTACGTTTTCTGTGCTGACGACGAGGTGTATAGTTGTTAAAAGAACTATTGCTAGTCATTATCTTGGATAGATGACCAGCTATAGTACTCATGTCTTTTATTAGTAAAGACATATTGTTAAGAAGTAATACTACAGATCGATCAAAAGTAGTATTATTTAAATTTTTCATGTTAGACGATTTAACAGATGAGTCTAACTAGATAGGATAGTATCAATAAAAGAGATTTGGAATCAATACTTCAAATCGTCGTAGATTATTGTAAGCAAAAAAAATTCAGAACAGTCTTTGATTTTTCAGCTGATAGAGTAAGTCTAGATAGAATTTTTAATTAGGTAGCATCCAACGTCTAATTAATTTATCAGAATTAATTAACTAATTAATTATTTCTAATGATAATTTTAATATATTAAATGTAAGCTGGGGTCTCTTTTGTGACTTCCAGTTTATATTTTTTGTTTTCAGACTGTTTTTCACGACTGAAAAGAGTAAATTTTACTTTTGGAGTAAGAAAATTGGTGGCTATAAAAGAATGTCTTCTTTGACCCACTTTTCTCTTCATGTTAGAATCTTTTCCTTTTATTAATTATTTTAAACACTGTTAAACCAATCAATAAAAGATTCCAACCTCCATTTTTAAATCATTTTAATCCTTTTAACCACGTGAAAAAATCATTATAATCATTTTTTGTAACTCTTATAATCATTTTTACCCCTGAACCACCCCAAAAGTGAATTAAAGCATCTTTCATCACTGTAAACTTTGTCACTTTGTTTCCAAATTCCCTCTGGTCACTTTTGGGCATGTTTTCTCTTTAATATTCTTTTCAAATACTTTGTTCTTGGATTAATTGCTTGCAGTTCTTTGCTCAATTAATTCCAATTGAAATTGCTCTTGAAGAAATTTCTTTTGTAGCCTTAAAATATCTTTTGTAGAGTATTTTTTGGATAAATTTTTATTGTTGGTAAAAAAATAAATCTTTAAAATATTATTGTTTTATACTAATAAGGTTATAAACAATAAAATTGGCATGTTTTCTCTTAAAAATGATATTTCTTACTATTTTTAATTGATTTTTACCTTATACAAAGTTTGAGGACAGGAAAAGTACTTGATTTTTAATCAAAGTTTCATATCCACACCTTACATTTGGGGGCCCAGCCGTGATATTTTACCTGTGACATATTTTTTTACTCTTTTTATTTTTTTTCTTATATTGAAAAATTCCAAAACATATAAAAAATACTTATAATCAAAAAATCCATAAAAAATAAAAATAAAAATTCATATTATAAGTGAGGCTTATATTTTCATTTCTTTTTGAAAATATTCCTTTTTTACTTAATTAATTGGTTTTTTCATTAATTTTAGTGTCTGAAAACATGGTAAGACAAGAAAACATTGAAACAGCCTCAACAGTAACCAGCATTATTCCTGCCAGTACTGTTAATTCTGATCATAATAGTACTATTATTGTGACTCAGAATATTCAACCAGAGCCAATTTCTTCTGAATTAGTCAGCTTAGAAATAAGTAATACTCTTCAAAAAGCCAAATATTTCGCCAATAGTAAGTTTTTTGACCTAAAATTACTATTTTAAGCCTTTTTTAACCATAATTATGCCTTCAACCAGGTCAGGAGCCAGCTATAACCCCTCAAGCAGCTCCCAGAAAGGTAATATACGTGATTATGGCAGAGGCCAATCAGGTAAAGAAGGAAAAGGGTCAGTTGATGACTTCCAAACAACTAAAATGGGTCATTCTGAAGCTGATAATACCATTTTACCTTCAAAAAGAGCTAACACCGCCACAACAAGCCTCTGTGGACAAATACAAAGCCAGCCACAGTGCATAAAACAATGAACTTCAGTTCAAGGAGTACCAGATCCTTGCAGACCTGTGGAAGAATTGCATGAATTCTTACCTGACTGTGAGAAAATTCCTGGGCCATCCCAATACTTGCAAATTGCTCAATGGATGGCATCCATTGATGGAGAAGAAAAACATGATGCTTTTGACACTAGAATGGAGGAAAAACCACCCTCCACAACCCAAACCAGTGCCATAAACAGCCCAAGTGGCCAGCAGCAGCAATTCCAACGTGCAAAAGCAGCCACAAGCTCCAAACAAGGGCAAAGGGAAGGCACCAGCACCAAAACCTTACAGCCAGGGCTACAGGATGCCATGGAAAATGTATTTCAGATGGCCAGAACCATGATGGAATTACAGAAGAAGGAGGAAGCCAGATTAAAATATCAAAAATGATTTCTGATACTTTTATTTGTATTCCAGCGTTGTATAAAGCTATTTCTGACATAAAAAGTCATCTTTCTGATAAAAATACATCAATTTGTGACAATCTTAAAACAAATAGCTTGAGTCTGAGCCAAATAAATGATACACTTAAATGCTTTGAAAGAGTTTTAAGAACAATAAAAACTTCCAATAATTATAATTCTTTTGGCATTAAGATAAATGAACAATCTGCCATTATTAAAGAATTAACAGACAAATATTCTAAATTCAATATTGATGACATAATTGAAACAAGAATAAAACAAGCCATAAACACTATCAAAGAAGATAATAAAAAAGCTCTTGATGATATTTCAAAATCATTTCCTGAAGTAAAGACAAATACAATTGCCTTGAAAAAGCATTTTGATACCTCAAGAGAGGAAATATCAAAATTAACAATAAAGTTAAATGAAGTTATATCTGATAATACTAAAAAAACATAATTATGGAATGAGCTTACATATAAAGAGGATGATCATAAAATAAATGTCATAGACTCTATACAAAGCTTACAACATGAATTAAGAAATTCACAAAGATGTAACAACAGTAAAATGAATGATATTGAACAACTGCTAAACACCTTACCAAGAATTTCTACACCTCTGAACCAAAATTAGGGAGCAAGAATTCCTAATCCACAAGTATTGGATATTGAAAATTTACAGTTAAAAGAGGAATTTTCTACTTCTTTTCATAACTTAGAACCATCAATGGGCCAAGCACTCTTGAAAGAAGTTCTAAAACTTAAAGAATGGCCTCACTTCAGTGGTGAAGGAGAGTATGACCATATGGAATTCATTAGAGGTATTGACATGATCAAAGAGGATTTTGAATTACCAGACAGATTGGTAACAGCAGGGTTTAACACCTTGTTTACCAAATCAGCTCACAGATGGTACATCAAAATAAGGCAAGCACATGGACACCAGAGTTGGACTTGGTGGAAAACCCAAATCATTAACAAATGGGCAAATGATGCTTGGAGGTTTAAAGTTGAAACAGCCTTTGAATCTGCCAAATTTAATGCTGATAAAGACAAAGCTTTACCATGGTTTTGCCAACAAAAATACAGATTAACAGCATTATATCCAGACATGTCAGAATTTATGATCCATAGAAAGATTCTGAGACAATGTGGAGGTGACTTAGAGCATGCTGTCAAAAGCAGGACTACTGAACAATCTTCAGCAGAGGATATTATTAATATATTAGAAGAAGTAACCACCAGAACCAAAATTGGTTCTAGTAGGGGGAATCTTGAAACAAGGTTTAATACACCTTGGAATGATTCTGTGGACAAAAACCCAAAAGAAAATTCTAATAATGTTAGGTATAAACCTGCAGATACAGTCAAAAAGTGCCATATTTGCCAAAGCACCACCCATTTAGCTAATACATGTCCAATAAGGGGGAAAATCAATGAAATTAATATTGAAAAAGAACCTGATGTTGAAAAAGATGACATGATTGAAGACAATTCAGATGATAAGTCATCCATATTTTCTATATCTTCAAAAGATATAGAAAATATCAATGCCACTTTTGAAATCATGGAATCTTATTCCCGCTTGCCACAATTTAGCAATGGTCAACTTGATTTATCAAAAGCTCAAGATGCACAACTTATGAAAGCCAAATCCCAATAGAAGGAATAAGTGTTACAGACTTGAACACCACCTCCTTTGAAGAGGTCAGAAGTACTTACATTCAAGATAAGAATTGTAGCATATTATGCCAATTAGTGAACAAAAACTGTAAAGACAACTCTCTAATACATGCCTTTTATGAAGTATGTAAAGAATCTTATGATGAGGGAAGATTTCACCTACTGGATGGTATAATTTATCACAAGACACAAGCACACATGTGTCATGACAGTTGTGGACAAGTCATTAATCAATCTTGTACTAAAAGAATTCCATGACTGCCCCTTCTCAGGACATTTGTCTGAAGACAGAACAAGAAAAAAGACATACCTGAAGCTACTAAACCTCTCAGAAGGTTCAGGAACACTAGAATGACAATATTACAAAGTGATATTCTTTTTTTAGGGGGAGGGAATGTGAGCCTTAGAGGTATTTTCATATACCCAAAAGACCACAAAAGATAAATTAAGATACAAATATAAATAAAATAAATTTATTTATATTATAAAAATAAAAATTGAAATATAAATACAAATTTATATTTAAAAATCAAAATTCAATTATAATTTAAAAATAAAATTACAATAAAATTTAAAATTATGAAATTATATTTTTACTTGTAAAAATCAAGTAAAAATGAATTTTTAATAAAAATTGTGAAATCAAAATATTTTTGGTAAAAATTTATATAAAATATCTTATAACTTTTTATCCAATAAATAAGCATATAAAGATCATTTCACCATTTCATTCCTCATAAAAATTAGGTGGGGTCACCTCTGGATGAAATTTCTGTAACTCAACTCTAAATAACCTTAAATTAAGTTTTTAGTATTTTCAATACAAAAGTTGAAAATCCTCAAAACTTTAATTTAATTCACACCACATGGGGTGTTAACCATCAATTTTTGTGTTAAAATTGAGGTGTTGTGTTTAGTTTAGAAGTTATGAGGAATTGAAGTATTTTCAATTGAATTCAATTGAAATGTCAAAATGTGCGTGTGTATTACATAAGTGAACTTTGATTTACATATGAGGTATCAATTATTACTGTATTGAACTGTAAAACTCAATTGAATTACATATGTAAATTATAAGTATAATACATGAGAAGAATTAAAGGAAAAATAAATTGGAAAGATTAAATTTGGGGGGAAAAGGAACTCCAGCTCTAAGGGGGTGCTAGACCCCCAAAATCCTTGCTGACAGGCGTGGGATGTCAAAATTCACGCAAAAGTTCATCACTTTTGGCCTGGAATTGAGCTACAGGGTCTGTGAACTCAATTGATGATGAGGTTTTGATACCAACTGGGGTAGTTTTAGCTGTTGCCAAGAGGGTAAAACTACCCTTAAGATAAAACAAACTTAGCAAAAACAGTTTTAACTGGTTTCTACACCTCTTACACACATTCTTACGTGTTTTTAAGGCTCTAGACCAGGTATTGCTATAGTAATGGCTGATTTAAGGGTCTAAAATGGCTAAAAATGGCTTAAACCAGCCCTTTTTTGGTCCAAACCAGGGTTCAATGATGCCATAATTGTTGTTTCTGTTTTCAGACTGTTTTTCACGACTGACAAGAGTAAATTTTACCTTTGGAGTAAGAGAATTGGTGGCTATAAAAGAATGTCTTCTTTGACCCACTTTTCTCTTCATGTTAGAATCTTTTCCTTTTATTAATTATTTTAAACACTGTTAAACCAATCAATAAAAGATTCCAACCTCCATTTTTAAATCATTTTAATCCTTTTAATCACGTGAAAAAATCATTATAATCATTTTTTGTAACTCTTATAATCATTTTTACCCCTGAACCACCCCAAAAGTGAATTAAAGCATCTTTCATCACTGTAAACTTTGTCACTTTGTTTCCAAATTCACTCTGGTCACTTTTGGGCGTGTTTTCTCTTTAATATTCTTTTTAAATACTTTGTTCTTGGATTAATTGCTTGCAGTTCTTTGCTCAATTAATTCCAATTGAAATTGCTCTTGAAGAAATTTCTTTTGTAGCCTTAAAATATCTCTTATAGAGTATTTTTTGGATAACTTTTTATTGTTGGTAAAACAATAAATCTTTAAAATATTATTGTTTTATACTAATAAAGTTATAAACAATAAAATTGGTGTTTTTTCTCCTAAAAATAATATTTCTTACTATTTTTAATTGATTTTTACCTTATACAAATTTTGAGGACAGGAAAAGTACTTGATTTTTAATCAAAGTTTTATATCCACACCTTACAATGTACAAGATTTTTGTACATATGTGTGGTTTTAGGCAAAAGCTGTATTGGGCTTGTTTTTCCTATAGCTTTTGTTCTAGGTGAGATATGGGGAAATTAATGGCACCATCAGATAGCCCTGATTGTTCTATTTCCAAAAAGACCCCACTTTAGGTATCTCACACTAAAACTGTAGAAGTTAGATGAGAGGTGAATATTTTATTCAACCTTCTTTGACCTTATTTTGATTTCAACTTCTGTAATTCTGGTGCTAGCTCAGTTTGGCTAGTACCATTGGATAGCCTTGACCTAGAGCTCCATTTTTAATACCCATTTGATTTTTTAAGCCTCTTCCTCTTTATTTCAGATGAGAGATGAAAACTAAGGTTTATGCTCAGAAACAACTTTGAGCAGGAATAACTTTGTTATTCTTTGTCCTATGATGATGGGGCTTGTATAGTTAGAACAGGATGATTTTCCTCTTTCTTTTGATACCTTTTGAGCCTATTTGGCTCAGATCTATGTTTTGGTGGTATCTTAGCTATACCATTTATTTATGGTATTTGGCTGTCATGCTTTTGCTCTGGTTTTGAGTCCCAGGCTGACAAAGAGCTCCATTGAAGAAATATCAAAACCTTGAATGTTGATGCATATATCCACTATGCACCATTCTTCAAGCTCTCTTCACTGGTGATAACCATTTTGCATTATTCCCAACAAAATTTTGAAATGTTTATTTCATTATTCTATTGAGTTTTGTGTTTTTTCAACACCAACTCTAGGCAATTGGAAGGTTCAATTCAAGGGCACTTGCAGAAGACCATCAATATTTTTTACAATGGATTAGAAGCAAATTTGTTCATCGGAAGGAAGTGAGGATTTTTAATTTCAGGCTAGAGGATTCAGACTTATACTATGTGGATGGAAGGTGAAATTTCAAACAAAGGATTTCTATTATGATGTTCAGGAGCCCACCATTTTCAAGAGGGGGATACTGTCACAGCTACAATCAGGGGAAAATGGTATGCAGTCCTATCTTTACTCATACCAAACAGACTAGCAAATAAGTAGCACAAACCATCATTCACCTTCAGAAAATTTCTTGAAGAACTCAATACAGTCTGGAATCCCCAATACAGCCTTGTATTATTCATACAGACTGTTCTCACTAAATGAAGTCTTGGATTCATCAAGCTGGGACTGTATGATCACCAATTACCACCACACCTCATGTACAGGTTCTTTATGATCCAAAACCAATTCAATCAACATTCCTCCCAAGAAAACTCACTCTCTGGATCATGGTTGGTGGATTCTCACATATACCAGCCCCTGTTTCTTTCCCTGGGGACTTTTCCCCAGTTACTTAATATATTTCATTTGTTATTTGATTATCATTATTCTTTATTTTGGGATATTATATTAATTGGTTTTGAGCTTTCTTCTGTATTTTCTCAACCTCTTAGCAGCATTGTGGTGGCCATATCCTTATTAACCCTTCAATTTCTTTCTGACAAGTTGAACCAGTGGACTTGGACTTGTTTGTGGCTGGCTCTTTTATACTTTATTGTTATTCCTATTGTTTCTGCATTTTTATATTTATTTCATTAGCAGTTCTATCCTTATGAAACTCTTAAGTGTATTCAATATTATTCCATCCAAGCCCTCCATGAGGGAGCTCCAGTTTACCTAGTGTCAGGCCCTCTTCACTTAGGAGAGCCCCTGTGGCAAGCCATCCCTTTTTTGGTCCAAACAAGGGCTCAATGATTCCATAATTGTCCTTTCTGTTTTCCATCTTTTTCTCACAACTTCTTACAGTAAATTTTATATTTGAAGTAAGAGGATTGGTGGCTATAAAAGAATTTCCTCTTTGTCCCACTTTTGTCTTCATTTTAGAATCTTTTCCTTTTGAAATTAGCTTAAACACTGTTAAACCACTAAATAAAATATTCCAACCACAAATTTTTAACCATGTGGAAAAATCATTATAATCATTTTTTGTAACCCTTATAATAATTTTTACCGTTGAAGAAGCCCAAAAGTAAATCAAAGCATCTTTCATCACTGTGAACTGTGTGATTTTGTTTCCAAATTCACTCTGGTCAGTTTTTGGCCTGTTTACTCTTTGATACCCTTTTTAAAGATCCTGTTCCCATATTAATTCTCTGAAGCTCTTTTCCCAATTAATTCCAATTGAAATGGCACTTGAAGAAATTCCTTTTGTAGCCATAACTATCTTTTTTGGAGTATCTTTGCATAACATTTTATTGTTGGTAAAACATTAAATCTTTGTGATATTATTTTTTTATACTTAAAAAGTAAAAAAACCATGATTTTGATTTGTTTTCCTCAAATCCTTAAAATTAACTATTTTTAAGTGAATTTTTCCCTTAAGCAAATTCTGAGTACAGGCAAATTACTTGATTTTTAATCAAATTTTCATATCCACACCTTACATTTTTTCTTCACATGTGGGAACCCAGCCAAGAGAACTACTCAATTCATTTTCAAGAACTTACTTTATGGTTTATTTTTAAATTTCCATGCTATAATTCATTTTAATAAAGAGCTAATAACAATGGTGGGGAGGATAGCCACACCATTCACTAGTAAAACCAAATCAATAGTTATTGTCAATATTATGGGCTTTGATATCTTTCAATGGTGAACCAGATGTATAAATTGAACATCCCCAAGATAGTATATTACAGGACTAATGATGGATTAAAACCACTAAAAGAGTATGAAATGACAAAAATAATCAAAAGTTATATCTTATGTACCTGAATACTTGACCAATGTAGCATAAACTACATGTACTTGTGAAAATCTTAACTCCTTTTTGATAGATATAAATCATAACAGATGTACTAATTTATTAGTGAAATATAAGAAGTACAAGAAAAAAAATTATTTGAAGTAAAAATAGGAATAGTCTGCAATTATGAGAAAATTATAGTAGCACTTTGACTGAAAGTTTTTTCACATTCTTCTCCAGTTATTCAGAAACTAAACTATTCCCAAAGGAAGAGTCAGATATCCTTTACCTAAATCTGTGGATCTTCTTTTACTTATACATAGATTCCTGTGAATTCAATTGAATAAAACAATCCTGACATAGAGCCAGTTAATCCCTTCTTTTTTATTAATTCTATATTCAAAAAAATCAAATATAGTCTTATTCCAATTCTTTTTAGTTTCAACTCTTGCTACTTGAACTGTGATTCCTGCTTTCTTTTTTAAGGCAACAATTGAAATGTTTTTTTGGATTAATATTTTTTTTTATTCTTTGTGAAAAAAAGATATATTTTATTCCAAATTTTTATTCAAATAGTTACTTTCATTCCTTCTGATTTGAGAGCTTCAACTAATATAACAAACAAAGCCTTTTTAATTATTTATTTCCAATTTCATGGGTGCCAATGTGTCACAACCATGGAAAATCACACCCCTTGGATAAATTTATGGCATTTCTGTTCCATATCCATTTTATGGCCATTTGGCTATATCCATCAACCCTGGCCAATTTGGCCAACTGGGTTCATTAATCATATTAAGCCAATCTAACCCCTTCACCAGGTCAATTTCATCTTTGGCCCTTTTCTAATGTTGGGAAAATTTGGGCATTTTCCATTAAACAATGGAAATTGATCCCAAAGGTCTGTATTGGGCCAATTAAGATTTAAATACAGATCTGTGCATTTTTAAAAATTTTGCACTTTTATGCCATTCTCCCATGGAATGTGGAAAATATTCCAAATTGCCACTTTAGGATTTATTTGAATCTTTTCAAATTTATTTTCAAATATACTTTCAAGCTCTTTTGAGATTATTTTGGTCAAAAAAACCCAAACTTTACAAAAAAATAAGCAAATCCCTGGAGCCCATCAAGTGCTATTTTTTTCCATTTCTCATGGAATTCCTCCAGAAGACCTTTAGCCCACTTTTCCCTTTAATAATTAAAAGTGGCATTAATGGTGTTACCTGTCTTCCACTTTTACTATTGGCTTTCTTGTATCATTTTCATTTTCCTTATTAAAAAAAATATACTTTCACTTATTTCTTTAAGTCTTTTGAGTCTTTTAAGTGAGCTCCCTGATTACCAAGTGCAAGGAAGCTCTTTTTATCCCAAAAAGCCCCTGTGAAATTAGATTAGTTAGCTCATTATTGATTCTTTCATTTCTTATCTTCATTCTTCATTTTCAATAGCATCCATTCATCAATTATGTTACCTTTATGATTCCTAATGACTCTTTATTCAATAATCTCAATTCTGATTCTTTAATTATTATTTTTCACCTCTCAATTTTCTATCATTCATTCTTCATTCTTGAAATTTGAAATGGAAGAGAGAGAGTCTGAAGGCACTAAAGCTGTTCCTGCTCCTGTGGGGGAATTTGAAACTAATGGAGAACCAACTCTAGCCCAGTAATGTTGATCTTACCCAGTCCTATTTTCCATGTTTAAGCATATGACTCAAATAATGGCCAATTCTCAATAAGTTTAAGTTCCTTAATCTTTAAGACTCCCTCTGTGAAGGCTGCAGACTTATTTGATGGTACTCAACTACTAAAGCTAAGATGTTTCATCCAATATCCCCAGTTTATCTTTCATAATGATAAATAAAGGCTCTCATGAGACAGGAGGAAATTTATTTACTCAATGTCATTCCTCAATTGAGGCACTGGAAAATGGATAGAGCCATTTCTTCATAATCTCACCAACATGGAGCCAGCATACCTTCTCAACAACTGGGCCTTGCTTAGAGATCCCAATGAATTCAGAAAAGCTGAAGCATAATTAGAGTCTTTAATTATGAAGTAAGGTGGACATGTATCCTTGTACATTTCTGATTTTAGAGGTTTTATGTCAATGATTGAATATTTCAGTTAAAGGGCTTTTATGGATAATTTCAGAAAGGGATTTGCCTCCATCATTTTGGACCAATTGTTAATTCTCTTCAAGACTCATTGGATATTACTCAAGAGCTTGATACCAGGTACAATGAAAGGAAAAAGTAGAAGAATCATTTTCAAGAAAAGAAGAATGGAGCCTCAACATCAAGCTCTTCCAATTTTAGAAATCCTGTAAGTTTGAGTCACAAGAAGAAAAAGAATTCTCATTCTCAAAAGAAGATTAAACCCCATTCTTCCCTCCTGAAAGTCAGCTACAAGCTAGTTGGCTATGAAAAGGATAGAAGATTGAAGAAGGGTTTGTGTGTTAATTGTGGTTGGAAGAATAGTATGTAGGCTTTTATTGAAAGGCCTCAAAAAAAGCTTACCAAGGCTAGGAAAATCCTGAGTGAATAATGGGCTGTGTTAAATGGTCTTCACTATTTTCCATCCAGAGAGCAACTTTTCATTCTGAATATTGATGTCAAAATGTCTTTCAAGGTTTTTTCTTTCTCTTCTCCCTCTGATATCTTTTAAGTTATTATCATTTATTGCAAAGCACTTTGTTCACAAGTCTTCTTTTACCATGTCAGAACTCCCAGAGATGCTTCCTACTAGAAATTAGAGCTCCTCACACTCTCCCTTTTTTAACAATGACTTACCATAGCAAATGGATGGTTGAGCTTCCATCTTTCTCAAGATTTTAATAGGATTTTTTTATCATTGATACACCCAAGGAAGAAGACCTCATATTGGGCTTTGATTTCCTTCATCATTTCAATATATCCATATATTGGAGGAAAGGGCTGATTATCTTTGATATCAAATATAAGAGCTGTCTTAATTTCTTCAGTTCTATCAGTAATGAATTTATCACTTCCACTACTTTTGCAACTCTGGTTGCTTATTCTAGATTACTATCTTTGGAAACTTCTGTTTATATTCCCTTCACAAATCCCCCTCATTAATAGCTACTCTTTATACATGAAGTTTTCAAACAGATAAAGTATGTTGAATAAGATAATTATGTATATTTACTTCATCTCCTCTGTGAGAATGTGTACCTTCATACTTCATCCTATTATGACTCCCTGGAGTAGATTTGAGATGAAGACAAAAAAGCCAGAGAAAATTTAAACAGTAAGGAAGTTTGTTCATTTTTCTTATCTTGACTATTTAGGTTTATTCTCCAAATTGAAAACAGAGAATCTTCCTCTTCACCATTCCTTTAATAATTTTTTTGAATTTCTTTTGGAAGTCTCTGCCTCCAGTTAGGTTGATGCACCTCTTGGCTAAGAAGGAGGAAGATAACCTCAGGGCCTAAGCTTCAAAGAATGTAGATAAAGATTTAATTTTCCAAGCTCCTCTCTAACAGGAGCACTTTCTTTATTTTTCAAAGAAAGGATTACAGCCTCTGTTTGTGTGTTTATTATTGCAAACTCATCTCCTTCACTAGGAAGAATGAGTATCCTTTTCCTCCTATGAATCAACTTCTCACTGTTTTAATGGCTCTTCTATCTTATCCAATATTGATCTGTGTGGTGCATATAACCTCCTCAGAATCATTGAGGGTACTGAACACCTGGAAGATTTTAGAACAAAATATGACAGTCATGAGTAACAGGCTATACATCTTGGTATCACCAATTCTCCCTCCTCTTTTCAATGATATTTCCTCTGATCCTGATATTATATATGTAGTTGATTACTTTTATTAACTTATGGTATCTTCCAAGTCTGAGAAGGAACATGCCACTCATGTTTTCACTGTTCCTTCCATAATCAAAGCTAATAGCCCTTTTTCAACTGCTTCCAAATATCTTTTCCATACTCTTTTTTCCTCTGAAGGCCTCAATATTAAACAACACAAGTTTCAGGAAATGTTCAATCAGCTACCCCTAAGAAGAGGCAAACCTCTTTAATCATTCTTTTAATTTTCTAACCTCTACTTCTGTTTCATCAATAATTATTTAAATACCATCAGTTCACTTACCGAAACCCCCAATAAGGGTGCAGTTTTTCCCCTTAATAAAGAAGCTCTCATCCAGTTTCAACATCTAAAAAGAGGGTTCCACCACAGCACCAATCATTTCTCATTTCAACCCATCTCTACCCAAAATTTTAAAGACAAATTTCTTTTATTTTGCCTTGGGTTCTGTACTGCATCAGGTGACTGACTCAGGAAAACATCCCATTGAATATGGTAGTTGCAAGTTACCTCCAGAAGAGCTCAACTATGAGATCAATTACAAGGAGCTGTGTTGAATAGTCTGAGCTCTACATCACCAGAGGTCCTTTCTTCTTTCTCTTCTATCATCTTTTGAAGCTCTCACAAGTCGTTATTCCTTTCCATAATTTGTTAGCTCAAAGTTACTCATTTTCCCTCAATCCATCTTGGCTGAATTTCATTTAACTATCACTTAATTCCCTGGCTTCCTACAAACTATTTCAGATTATTTTTCAAATCAGGAAAACATTTACCCAAAAAGGGGGAGAACTAATCAGCAATAATATTACAAATTTTCAGCAAATAATCAAGCAAGGTGAAGTTCAACCTCCAAGTTTTTTGCAGCAAAGGTGGGAGAATTTTCAAATTTTGTTGAATTATTTGTAGGGAAATCTTGCAAAATCTTCAGTAAAGTAGTCTTCTTTAATATGTGGGAAAAGTTGAATCTTTTCCTTATTATTCTCTTGATCCTTCTTCCCAACTTATCCTTTTTAAAAATCAGGTTGTGGTCCCAAATGACCCCTCAATCCAGCTCAATATACTTAAAAATTCCCAGGTATCTCCTCTAGCCGGCTACCCTGGTCAATAAAAGACTCTCAAGCTTGTCAATCAGGATTTCCACTGATCTTTCATGAATCAATTTATCAAGGTTTTCTTTCATCCTGTCAAAAGTGATCAAGAAACAAGAATATTCATCACAAAAGGTTTGTACTCCTCAATCCTCTTCAAATTTCAAATTGTCCTTGGAAGCTATAACTCAGATACCACCCTCACATTCTTTTGATTAAATTATGACAATAGTGGAAGTATTAATTCCATCAATTTCTTCAGTTAATTCTCTGGATTTTGTCTATATCTTTGTAAAGAATTTTTTTCCAATATTGCTTTCCTCCAAGAATTTTCAGTGATGGAGGTTCACTCTTTTTTTTCTTCTTTTTAGACCAACATTTGTCAGAAGATCAAGATTTCAAGAGATCTTTGAACTCCTCATCATCCTGAAACTGATGGACATACAGGGTGGTTGAATAAGATACTAGAATAGTATCTTCAGATGTATGTTAGCTATAATCAAGATGGTGGCACACCTTTCTCCATTAGGCTGAAATTTCCTACACTATGTATGACCATTCTTCCACCAAACATTCAGTTTTTTCACTTTTTATGGACAATATCCTTTTTTTTACTTTGGTCACATCACTCAAGACACTCCTTCTGGAGAGCAATTTTCAGAGATCCAATCATCACAACAAGGTGTCAAGAGAGATCTTTAAGTTACTATAACAATATTTAGGAGGTATGCAGATAAAAGTAGAGAAGGTCCACCTGGTTTGAATCCTGGTGACATAGAATGGTTTTCCTCAAAGAACATCAAATCAACCAGACCCAGAAAAAAAAAATCAGAATTATGGCTGGGTCCATTCCCAATCTTGATGAAATTCAGCACTCATACCTACCATTTCAATCTTGCATCTCAATGGAAGTCCATCTACCAAGTCTTCCATTTTTACTTCCTGGAGCCAGTCAAAACATCATCAATTCCAAATAGGTATCAAGAGCCTCCTTTGCCAATCATTATTTCAGAAGAAGAGAAATGGGAGGTCTCTCAAGAGAGGGAAGTTATGTTATCTTGCTTAATGGAGGTTTTTCAGTCAAGAGTCAGAATTATTCAGCTTTGAACCAATTGAAAACCTCAAAAACTTTCCTGAACTTTTCAAACATTTCAATCAATTATATCCTTGCAAGCCAGGACCAGAATCTTCAAAAGCTTCCTTTTTATGGTGCTTGGTGAGGAGAGGGGTTTATTGAAGTAGGTTCCCCCTCCTGGTATGCACATCTTGTAAGTTTTTAGTATAAAGAAATAAGTAAATATTACAAATATTTTACTTATTGTACTCTGAATGTCCCAATTTAAATGAAGAATAATGTTCAAAATAATTATAATTGTAAAGTATTATTATAATTATGGTGTAAAAATATTTATATTTTTTGAATAAATAATATAATAAAATAAGTATATTAATATTTGATAATCAAAATATTAATGGAAATTCATTATTTTTAACAACAAATAATAAATTCATAAGAAATCTTCATTTAATAATAATAAAATTTGACAATAATATTACTAATATTAAAGCTATATATTAATAAGTAATTATTAAGAATCATAATAAAGAGAAGAACACCTACTTTTGACACTTGATATAATAATTTTCAATAATTTTAGGCCTAATAATATAAATACAACTCATTTAAATTTTATTTACACTGAAAAATAGAGAGAATTTCAAATTCAACTATTTTTGTGTGGATTTGGAGATTTTTTTAAGAGAATCTGACAAAAACAAGAAAATATTGGGTTAATCACATCAAAGCTAGTGATTATTAACAGGCTGATCTTTGTTCCTTAATAATATAATAGACTTATATATAAATAATAAATAAATAACCTTTTAATTTAATGTTTTTAGTGTTTTTGATGTGTCTGAGGGGGAAATAGAGTAAAAAGAGCTCTATTTATATTAAACTCCTCCCTCATGGAGTTCATAAGGCCTCAAGTAGACGTTTATTGATGTTATCCACTGTAATTGATAACCATTTCAAGTTTCAGTGATTATTACATCATAATTAAACCTTCTTATCTCATTATTATTCCATTATTTATGTTATCCACTGTAGTTGATAACCATTTGGAGCTTCAGTGATTATTACATCATAATTAAACCTTCTTATCTCATTAGTATGCCATTATTTAGAGTCATAACTGTAACTCCAAGTTTACTGACCTCATAGGCTTGGAAAAAGGTTAAAGTTCATTGATTTTACTAGTTTCAATTAGAATATAGTATTATCCACTAGCTGTATCACTTATTCAACTTTTAAACTTAAAATAAGATTATAGTTAGTGATCATAAATGATCATTTTTAAGCTTTAGCTTTGATCATTAATATCTCTTCAGTTATTCATTCTACAGCCATTCATATAATTAATTCTAATATCTTTGCATGTTCCCACTAAGCTTCCAAGAGATGTTTATTAAATCATCAAAACTCTATTTTTGATGATTTTTCTTGTAACTCATATTTTCTGTCAACACTTACTATTTTAGACTTTAAACAATGATTTCCTGGGGTTGTACCTTGAATACCATGATAAATATTACATCATTATCAGTGTATTAACTAGTATAATATTAACATCAACTTTCCTTTAAGTTTGGGACACTTTTAAATCAAAGTGGTTAACAGCTATTGCTATTTTTCTCAATAAACCCTTGTAAGTTTTAAGCTTGTTTATAACTTGTAAAATAGAGTTTGTATCTGTATTCCTACAGTTATATTTTTTGTAAAAAAATTTTAGATAAACTTTTCATCATTTATAATTCAAGAGATATGAGCTAAAAGCCATGAATATATGTTCTGATCATAAAAGTACATATTTTCAGGTTATCTCAGTAAGTATTGACTTTGAAGATATTACATGAAAACTTTATAAGTGTAGTTTTTGATGGGGAATCCAATGGTGTAATTTATTTAACATGTTTTCTCATTTTTTTTCTTATATAATCAACAATTTATGCATTTTTATGGCAGTTTTACTTATTGTAAGATTATGATCTCAACTCGTATTGTTAAAATAAGTTTTGTAAAGTTGTTTTGTAACCTTTTTGGATATGTGGTGAAATCTCAAAGGCTCATGTATTTACAGCCATTCTACCTTTTGTTTTCAGGATCACCTGGGTCACTCTGTGACACATGGAAACAATATTCCTTTCCAGGATCCTTGGCCAATTCAACTCAATTATTTACTGCTGTGACAACTATTGAAATTTCCTCATTTTTAATTTGTTTGTTTTATTTCAATTTAATTTTCATATTATGTTTTATCTTATTGAAATACTTTCACTTAACCATAATCAATATTTCAGATAATTTCATCAAATAAAGAAGCCAATATCAAAATAATATCAATAATCCCCACATCACATGCCAATAATAATATCCTTTTTCATTTTATCTTTGAAAATTATTCCTTTTGAAGGCCTGTCTCAAATTCTTTTAGTTAGCCTCCAAAAGGCTTTACCTTGCATTGGTACTCAATAGCTCACCTTTCAAGGTGGGTTGTACTGTCACAACCATGGGGAGTCATGTTCCCTTGATTAAATTATGGAAATTTTATTCTGTATCAATTTTATGACCATTTCGCCATATCCATGACCCTTGGCAAAATTGGTGAATTCATCATCTGGGGAAAATCTGGCCCCTTCACCAACCCAAAGCCATCTTTGACCCTTTTTGGGAAGTTTCCATGCAACAAGGGAAATCTAGCTCAATTGACTACATTGGGCCAATTGTGCTTAAAATACAGATTTGTTCATTGTTTACTTTTATGCCATTTTCCCATAAAATGAAGGAAATATGCCCAAATGGAAATGATAGTATATTTTTGGCTATATTTTCCGACTTGTGAATTCTTTCCAAAATACACTTTTAATTTCTTTTAAGCTTGTTTTGGCCAAAACCCTAAGCAAGTCCTGAATCCCAGAAAGTGCCATTTTTTCTCCACTAGTCTAGGAATTCCTCTAGAAGACCTTTGGCCCAATTTTCCCTTAAATGATAAGAAGTGCCAGAACTGGTATTATACACCATTATTCACCTTCTGTCACCCAAAATTCAATTCTAAAAGCTAGTAGAGACTATTCTTCAATTAGTAATAACTTTCCAGCCCTCGAGGCTCAATATTTAAAGAGGAAGACTCAATGTTCAACCATAAGTGTTTTCATCAATACCAAACATCTCATTAATCAAATATTGGCACAGTTCAAATGGAAGTATCCCCCAAAATAATAATTGCAATTTTTCTTTTGAGTGAAATTTAAGAGACAGTTCCAAATAAGCTTTCAAATTCCAAAGCTTCATCAGTCCACCTTGGAACCCATACTTATCCAATACAGCTGTCTTCCTTTGAACCCTTTATCTCAACTGCAGACCTTGGGAATATTGTTCAACCTGGTCCATTTCCCAATCAGGAAAGGTGTATTTTTCTCCAAGAATTAAATACAGCTTCAAGGTCTCATGCATATTAGTTTTCAGGCTGAAGGATTAAAGCTCTCAAACTGTCACATATACAAGCCCTCTTTTCATCCCTGGGGGTTTTTTCCCAAAGCTCATTAATCTACCAATATTTCATTCCATCTTTATTTTCTTTCATCTTGATAGTGAATACTTATATTTTGAAATGAGTTATTTGAACCCTTTTCATTTCCTGTCAATGAATATTGGTGGTAATATCCTTTACTTATTCTATTTTTCTTTCTGACAGGTTAAAACAGTGATTAAGGACCTACTTGGTTGGCTCTTTGGCCATTATCTGTCTTTTATCATTTGCATATAATTTTTTACTTGCATTTTCCTTATCAAATAAAAACATACTTTTCCTTATATCTTTGGTTCTTTGAATTCTTCAAAGAAATTTCCCTAATTACTGAACTCCAAGCCACTCTTTTTATTCCTAAGATCCCCTGTGACATAAAGCCAGCCTTATATCAACAATAAAAGGAAGAAATCCTTTCCATAATTAATTGATATTTTATTCAGAAAATCAAGATAAATGTGTGTATATACATATGTGTAGTTTTTTCTAGCATATATGTCTCTTTAAGCTTATCTAGTATGTATCTTACAAAAGAACTTAATAGCTCAAAATTTTAAACTCATGAGAGAAATGATTATATAGGATATGTGCTCTGTATACTAAACTATTAAATGAAAAGTTCTGGTTATTATTGGAAGAACAATAAAGAAAAATTTACAAAGGTAATCAAAAATCAGCTCCTGGCTCATTCAGTAAAGAAGAATGTTCTCATTATCTTTGCTTAAAACATAAAGACCTTTCTAAATAGAAGGTAGATATTTCTAATTATTATCAATAAAATTTCAAGAGATCTTTGTAATTGGATAATTTGGAAAATATGACAAATATTCAAATTCAAATTTTTACCTAAATAGAAGCTTATTTCATCCTAATCATACTTTTCTGCCTTATCCTTGTCCATTCTGTTTTCTGAAGGGAATAAAGCTGAATATTTTTACAGTCTCAAAAATGTTTTTATGAAATAAATCTGAAGTATAAGGAAAATATTTGAATAACCCAACAGCTCTGAATTTTACAGAATCAATCAAGCTTCTTAATGAGCTTAGAGAAAAATTTTCCTTTCAAATAAATCTTAATTTTTTGTTTTTTTTTCAAATTAATTAATTTCCTTTATGTAGTTTTGTTCATTTTGCAAAAATTGAAAAAAAAACATGTCTGGAGTTTTTTATTCGGAAAAAAATCAAACAAATAAACTAAAGTCTTAATTAATTAATCATAAGTCAAATCTAAAATTTATGTAATACATTTTATTTCATTCCAATTTCCAAATCTCCTGAATAATTTTTTTTTTAATTTTGATTACTCTTATAATATATTCAAAATAAAACAAAATTTAATAACTCAAAGAGATAATTTTGTTTGAGAATCATGATTAAAAATCAATATCATAAATGTAAGAAAAGAATTACAAAGTCTTTATTCATTTTAAAGTATAAATAACATAATCTCATACAAATTTTTTGAAAGATCTCATGGTCCTGAAATTATTAGTCTTAGCTGAAATACAAATTTATTCTTCCGATGGAAATCCATTCTGTAATCCAATTACAAAAAAATTGACTTGATGTAGATTCTTTTTAATATTTCAAAAATAAATTGGTTCTCAAAGCTAAAGTTTTAAAAAATAAGAAAAACATATTTCAAAAACATTCAAGTAAAAAAGTTGGTAGTTAGTCAAAAAAACTTATCACATGTCAATATAAAATATAATGTAGGACAAATTGGTTTTTTAAAAAAACTCTCTCTCAAAAAATACACATCTCATCTTAAATAGTTAGAATTATCAATGTTTGACTTGGTAAAAATCAAGAGATGAAGAAACTCAGTCATCAAGAAAAGCGCAACCTTCCTTGTTTCATATTTGATCTTGAACATGAAATATTTTTGGAAGAACTTGGCTCAAGAGGAACAGGTAAAACCTCTTTATTATCTTCAATATTTTACCCTTTTGTCAAAATTTGTAGCCTACTTCTAGTCCTTTATTCTGAGAAAACAAACTGCTAGCAAATTACTGATAAGTTAAGAAGAGGGTTGGGCACTTCAGCCTTTGTAATTCAGGATGAATATTTGGAACTTATGAGGCCAGCGCCTCACTCAAGCATCTTAACTAGATATATATTTAAGCATTTGATCAAAGTAAAATAATCCTTTTAAAAAGAAATAATCGCCACCAATAACCCAGAAGTTTTAGATCCATGTGGCTTGCAAAACAAGCGTTGATCGGTTTGATAATTTCCAAAATCAAAGAGACGATTCATTTCGAAAACCCGCCAAAATTGTTCACAAGGGAGCGGCAAATTCCAAGCAACCATCAGTCTGAAGCCTTAACATCTTTTTGTAAGGGTTTCATTCCAAATCTTTCACTTTGGAATTCATTTGTGGTCTGGATGAGGCAGATTTTTGCCAAAATCATAGGGGTCAAGCCTCGCTAGAATCGGCTCAAAACCCAAAAAACAATTTCTTTTATGAGTATCTCATGAATCTTTTGGGATTCCACAGGCCTTAAATCATCAAATCTTGAGGATTCAGGTGTAAAATAGTTTGACTTCATCTAAATAAGCCTTGCTTGAGCATCTTCGCTGCCTCTAGAGCCCACGTTAACTTAAAAAGTGTCACGGAGAGAGTATTTAAAGACTTTTGCAAAAACGACAAGGTCAATGTTGTATGATGGTATGCTTTCTCAAGTCACAGTTCGGATTTTCCTCAAGTGTAAACAGGAATCATGGAATGTTTATTTGATTGCTTCAATCAATGTAATGTTTTCACCTTTCAGTAGTAAACGACCTGGAGAGCGAGAAAGACAAGGTATTCAGCGAAAAAAGAAATATGAGTAAGCTAACGAAAAAGACGGGAGACACAACGAAATTAAACAAAAACAAAGGAAAATGAAAGATTTGAAGGATTGACCCAATGGGACCCGGGTTCCTTTCTCCACAGCTTCTCGATGGGGTGTTCCTTTTTTCGATTTGACCCAAACTTCGGAGGCATTGTCAAGGACTACGTTCATAAACTCATCAAATCCCTAATAATATGAGATTAAAAATTAAAAGTAAAAAGCGGGGCAAAACAAAAAAGAACGTTAGCTATAGCGGTTGATGAAAAAAAGTTTTCAAACATAGTAAACGCGTCTGATTGGCAGCAAGTCAGACCACAAGCGAGTCCTCTTTATGACTTTTAGCCGCTATAGAAACATTTTTCTTCTCAAAGCGAAAAAAATCTAAAAGAAAGGAACAGATGAAGAAAAGTCCCCGACATTTTTCAGTTTGAAACCTAAGAGGTTCACTCACAATAATTTTACCTTCAAGTCTAAACTCCGTATTATCATACAGCCAAATATGAACCAATTGTCCACCTTGAAGATGTTTGAATATTACATTCTATTTTTAAACGCATTCAGCGAAACCCGTTGATAAAAAGGGAATTTCGCGTCAGTGTGATTTTAGCGTCATTCATGATCCCATCTAGCAACCAGCTTGTTCTTGACAAGATGGCGATAACGACCTGCGAGTGACAAAAAAAGATCTACTTACGATGGGTTGAACCATCACACGTTGCTGTCGGCCCGACATCTTTGTATGCGTTTTTCTTTAAAAACTTAAGGAGGTCTTGAGGATGCTGAGGATATCTTGATTAACTGGATGGAATCAAACGGTTGGTTGTAAGGTGTGCTGATCGGTCAAAGCCAACTTGGCTGGTACAGACAAGAAATTCGTGACGCGCGATCAGAAGATGCATACACCAAGCGAGATGCATAAAATTGGACAAATAGGAACAGCACATGCTCATGGAAAACCGTGGATTGATAAATCTGTGGAAAACCAAGAAATGAAACACTTTAACTTCCAAAGAATTCATTTTTTGGGCTAAATTCATAAACAAAAGTAGCTATTCACCACTCAATGTAGGCAAAAGGACTAAAAATCTACTTTCAAAAAGGTAAATTGGAGCACTTTAAGCCCTTTTAGAAGTAACAGAGGTTCTTCAACACTTTCATTCCATACTTGAGCTGTATTAATAGATACTCTCTTTTTTATATTTAAGCTTTCTCTGAGATAATAAAATATACTTTTCGACTTCTTCATTTTAATTTTTCATATATCAGAGCTCAAAGTTTTGGACAGCATCTGAGCTTGGGTTACAAAAAAGCATGTGGAGGTCAAGCTTCTATCAATTTTATTCTGAGAGGGATTATTTTTTTATTATTTAATTTATAAATTTTATGTATTCAGGGGATGAAATAAAATTGGTAGATAAATTAATTCTCATGTTATTATTTTTTTTGAAAAAAACTGGGAGGGACATAGTGCTTTATTGTGAGGAAAAGATCTCTTAGCGGTTTTGGAAACATCAGGCGATCATAATCAAAAAATTTCAGATGAGATTATTTTCAATGAATTTAATGAAGATTTTTGATTGAAACCATTGAATTTTTATGATTATAACAATAAGTAGGTTTCTCAATTTCTAAGGCATGGAACAGGGGAAATGACACCTAGTGAATCATGATGACATATTTTTACCATGAGAAACCAGACCCTTTGGTATCATAGTTGGATATTTTGACCAAAATATTGGGTTATTTTTAATATTATTTATGTTTTTAGTACTAGAAAAAGATCACAAGGATAATTCACTGAATTTTATAATGGATTGTCGGACTCTGGGTTCATGCAAGAGTATAGCTTTGTGAGGTGATTTTGAAGCTTTGAAAATTTTTAGATGTCTTTTTTCGATTATTTGAAAATTAAATTGGTTTTCAAAGATAGAATTTAAAATCTTTAAATTCTTCGAATTATTCTTGAACATTGATTGCATGAAGTAAAAATTTCTCATCTTGTTCCTACATTGATTCTTTTTTTAATATTTTTTTGCAAGTATTACAAAATTTAAAAAAACTAAGGTTAAAGAAAAAAAGAACTTAGAGAATTTAGATAATGTTGATAAAACTCTTAGATTTCTTTTTGATGATTTTTTTAGTTATTTTTTGGTGTTTCTGCTTTTTTTTGAAGCATCAAAATTAGTTTGTAAAATTTTGGAGCATGTGTTTAAGACTTATAAAATCATTCTTGAAAATCTCAAGTATAATTTTCTATTGCCTTACTGAAACAGGACATTTGTGAAGAAAAATTTCCAGCTTTTTGCTGGATTCTTGATGGGGTTGTTTCTGGAGAATTGTAAGTATGAAAATATGATATAGCCTCAAATAGGTAAAAAATAGTATGTAATCAAATTAAAATAGTTATAAATATAATTTTTGAATCAGATCTAATTTAGCATAACTTTATGTAAAGGTGCTTCTATGTCAATCTTTTTGCAATAATATTGGTAAAAGAGCTAGATTAAATTCAATATTTGAAATTATTATTTATTAGTAATTATACCTTAAAATAACTTAAAACTGCTTCATTCCATTGTTAGTACTTTTTGTGAATTTAAAAAATAACATTGAAAATTATGAAATGATAATGATTACTCAGTTTAAGAAAGAAAAGTGTTATTATCTATTTTCTGAATTAGTTAAGAGAAAATATTTCAACTCAAACAATTTTTTTTTTGGAAAGCATAGATAATAACCTTCACTTTTACCCAATGAGAATGTGGAACCGACTAAAATTATGGGAAATGTTTTTATTTCCTATGAAAGGTGAAAGTTTTCATTTTATTCCATGTAAAAGGTTTTGAAAATATGTTATAGTGCTTCAGTAAGGTTAAAAAACTACTAAATTCTAGACAACTGAAATCCTTATTGGATAGTTTGCTTGAGAGTCAGGGCTTAGTATGAAGAATCTAGAGTTTTCCATCCTAAAAGGGTCATAAATTTTATAAAATTAATGAATAAGTGAGTTATTAAGATAGGATACTGATAATTGAGGCAAAATTTAGGCCTTAATAAGCTCTATGGAATGGGTACTCGCAAGACCGGATTGTGAAGAATCTAGACCAGCTCAAGGTTTCATGAATTTCAAATAAAACACAACTTTGAGCCTCCACTATAATGTTGGCTACAAACATAATTTATTCAAAAAGTTTCAAAAAGCTCATGTATAGAACGATATAATTAGTAAGATTGTTAAAAAATAGAGAATGTATAGAAATTATCTAAATTATTGAAATGAAGACCGCTTTTCTTACAAAGAAAATTCTTTATTCCTTTGCTATAAAAGAAAGTTATGATTTAATAATACTTAGTAAGTAAGGTTTTTTTGAGTCTTGGTGTTAATGATGAAAATTTCTGAAAGAGCCAAAGAGCTGTTGAGTTTATAATCTTTCAAAGAACGCTACTTCAAGAAATTATTTGCTATCTTTTTTCTGAACCAGAAAGGGATGGCAAGGCGATTTTGTGATGATACAAGACAATACAGAGGGACAACCAGGTTCCGATAAGTTGGAATTTCAAGAGCAAGAGAAATAAATTAGCCTGTGATGATAAAAGGCAGTACAGAGGAAAGGACTACTTGCGACAAGATGGGGAAAGAGGTAAATCATCTAGCGCAGAGAGCATTTTATTTATGTTATCAACAGTACGTCCTATTGTAACAGTAACTAGACGGCTAAGGGTCTCTTATTATCACGGTTTCTAGTGACCATCTAATCACTAGTAAGACTATCTAGAGGGAGTAAAAACAAATATCATAGGTAGTATTAGTGAAGAATGAATTAATGCTTAGCACCTCGTAGCACCATTAGCATTGTTGGTCTGGTAAGTCTTAACAAATTTTGGCCCCAAAAACAAAATGACTAGACTGGTGCTGTGAGGTTTTGGGACCAGTCCGACGAAAAGTGACAAGATTAAGTGAAGAATAAAATTGGATACTCGGATTCCTTCAATTAGACCAACTGAGCTCAAGGCTTACCATCCTCAAGAACAAGTTTTGAATGGAATCAACCACCAAATTTTTTTGAGAGGCTAAGCTGATCTTCGTCTCAAAGCTCAAGCTGGACTAGCTGGAATGCTTCAAGATACGCCAGGCAAACTCCACCAAAACGACAAAGCTCAAGAAGAAAGAGACAAGAAAGGTAAAAACCGGGACATCGTCCAGAATTCTTTGAGCTTCTGCGCACGAGATAATTTTACCGACAGTTAAACGAGCTAAGATCTTCATGAGTCATGGCAAAATTAATGTTGATGAAGAAAGTTAATATTGAGCCGGGATCACTTTTTTTCTAAGAAAATATCTCCAACTAGACTAGACCATGCTCAAGGGCACGCTTGAAGAACCTATCTTTGCAATTATTAGGACATCTTTAGTTATACCAACCTATTGGCCTAGTCAACGATGACGACAGTTGATTACTAACATAATCTTTGTTGGCACCATCTCAAAAAAGCATCAAAAGCTATAAATATAGCATATGTTGGGCCCTTTCAATAAAGCTTTACTTCACCCCATCAAGGTACCAAAGAATCTAATTCTAACTCAAGAGTTAATACGGCGGCGACTTTCAAAATAATAACAAAATAAGCAAAAGTACTTCTTTCTTTTATCAACGCTCATCACATCCAGTCTTACTGTCTCAAGATCTCTTTTGCGTATAATTCTCATCATATCCACCATATAACTAGATTTCATTTCTGCTATTGTTCCAAAATGAGCTTCTTGAAATTCTTCAAAATCATGTCGCTCATCCTTTTGACCTTTGGCTCAAGCTTGAACGCTTTGCCATTACTCGGTTTAACACCAGAATTAGGCAATTCGTTTCCTAGTTTTTCAAGTCCAGAGGGTTATGCGCCTTACGGTCAAGGCTTCAGCCCAGAACAAGGTTATGGAAGTAATGAACCAACGGGCGCACTTGGTGGGCTTGAAGGATCCAATGTACTCGGTGATGTTGTGCCTCTCGGTGTAAGTCTCTTTCTGTATTTCAAGCTGATGCGTTACGGTTGTCCAGGCTAACTGATAGACTTAAACATTTGGCTCAGTCAACTTTATTGCGCTCTCGTCAACTTCATGATGCAGCTTCTGATATGATGAATAAAGCAAATAGCATCAGTCAAGAAATTAAAAATTTCTTCGTTTAACAGTATAAATCGAGGTTCCTAACGTCATCTGCCTTGATTCGGGCACATTCCTTTCAGTGCGCCAAAGAGCCATTGGATAAAGTCCTCGACAACTTATTGAATGACTCCAATGTTATAATATACATGCTATAAGGGTAAAACCCGCGTTGCTTGATTTCCATTTTCCTAAATAATGTGTAACAAGTTTTAATAGTGAATGAATTCTCACTACTTCTAAAGAAAGGAAGTTTGCGCAATACCTGAGGTTGAAAAGGCAAAAACGGAATCCTCACCGACGAATTTAGCCACAGTCTCAATCAAATACATCCGCACGTTTGTCTTGTTATTAATGAGTTTTCCCCCGCCCAAGGGTAGACGTGCAGTGTCCAGACTGCAGAGTAGTTGCTGCAGTACTAAATCATTTGAGTCATGACTGCACCTGTATGAAGACTGACAATAAGTTGCTACAACAGGAAGATAATTCCTTCTGAACTAAGTAGATGATGCTTATTTCTTGAAGTTTTTTCAAAAGAAAAAAACTTTAATGAGTTTTTTTCGAAGCACAAAAAACAATTCTTTGAGGATTTGCTTCAAATTCTGTACTTCGCTATCTTTGTTTCCAAAAAGACAAATTAGACAGATTAGTTATTAATTTGAAATGATTTAATTAATATTAAAAAAAGAAAACAAATAAATTAAATTAATTTTTATTTTAAGAAGAAATGTAAAAAATATTTGTAAAAAGAAAACAAAAAGAGATTCTCTTCTCTCTTTTTTTGTTTAGAATAATTTTGAATTTTTTGAATTTTTAAGAATTAAAAACTTTAATTATAACTTGGATGTGAGAAAAACTTAATTCAAAATTTATTTTCATTTTTAAGACATATGAAATCTGTCTATATATATATATATTTATTAATTATTTATGTTAATAAATTATTTCTTATTTCAATATTGTCTTTGATACAAAAATATACATTTATTTTAATTCAGCCTTATTTTCAGTATCATTTTTTCTAAATATGTAGATATTGAAAAAAAAACAAATATATCAAAAAGTAATAATAGTATATAATTAAATATAACTTACTTATTTATTTATTACTGAATAATTAAATATTTGTATTACATATATATATATAGGGTGTTGGTAAACACACATAAGCCCTTACATGTTTTTACCAATTTATGGCCAAAACATTTAAGTGGCCTTTTTCTTAAAAATAATAATACTCAGGCTTAGTTTTGAGGATTTTTTTGACTTTTTTTTCCTATAATTTTTCCAACATGGGATGTGAAAGATCCCCAAATTTTTTCAATTTTTTTTGCCAAATTTCTCGAATTTGGCCACTTTGGCAAAATGGCCTATTTTTTGAAAAAAAAATTATTAAAAATGTTCCTGTAAGGTGTGGATATGAAAATTTGATTAAAAATCAAGTACTTTTCCTGTCCTCAAAATTTGTATAAGGTAAAAATCAATTAAAAAATAGTAAGAAATATTATTTTTAAGAGAAAACACGCCAATTTTATTGTTTATAACTTTATTAGTATAAAACAATAATATTATAAAGATTTATTGTTTTACCAACAATAAAAATTTATCCAAAAATACTCTACAAGAGATGTTTAAGGCTACAAAAGAAATTTCTTCAAGAGCAATTTAAAATTGGAATTAATTGAGCAAAGGACTGCAAGAAATTATTTGAAGAACAGAGTATTTTAAAAAGAATATCAAAGAAAAAACATGCCCAAAAGTGACCAGAGTGAATTTGGAAACAAATCAGGGGTAAAAATGATTATAAGAGTTACAAACAATGATTATAATGATTTTTTCACGTGGTTAAAAGGCTTAAAATGATTCAAAAAGGGTGGTTGGAATCTTTTATTGATTGGTTTAACAGTGTTTAAACTAATTATAAAAGGAAAAGATTCTAACATGAAGAGAAAAACTGGGCAAAGAAGACATTCTATTATAGCCATCAATTTTCTTACTCCAAAAGTAAAATTTACTCTTTTCAGTCGTGAAAAACAGTCTGACAACAGAAAAGCCAATTATGGCATCATTGAACCCTGGTTTAGACCAAAAAAGGGCTGGTTTAAGCCATTTTTAGCCATTTTAGACCCATAAATCAGCCTTTACTATAGCAATACCTGGTCTAGAGCCTTTAAAACACGTCAGAATGTGTGTAAGAGGCGTAGAAACCAGTTAAAACTGCTTTTACTAACATTGTCTCAACTTAAGGGTAGTTTTACCTCTTGGCAGCAGTTAAAACCACCCTGGTTGGTATCAAAACCTCATCATCAATTGAGTCACAGACCCTGTGACTCAATTCCAAGCCAAAATTAATTAACTTTTGTGTTGATTTTGACATCCCACACCAGTCAGCAAGGATTTTGGGGGTCTGGCTCCCCCTTAGAGCTCGAGTTCCTTCCCCCCCCCAATTTTAATCTTTCCAATTTATTTTTTCCTTTAATTCCTCATCATGTATTATACTTGTAATTTACATATGTAATTCAATTGAATTGTACAGTAAAATACAGTAATAATTGATACCTCATATGTAAATCAAAGTTCACTTATGTAATACACGCACACATTTTGACATTTCAATTGAATTCAATTGAAAATACTTCAATTCCTCATAACTTCTAAACTAAACACAACACCTCAATTTTAACACAAAAATTGATGGTTAACACCACATGTGGTGTGACTTAAATTAAATTTTTGAGGGTTTTCAATTTTTCTATTGAAAATACTACACACTTAATTTAACCTTATTTAGAGTTGAGTTACAAAAATTTCACTCAGAGGTGACCCCACCTAATTTTTTATGAGGAATCAAATGGTGAAATAATCTTTATATGTTTATTTATTGGATAAAAATTTATAATATATTTTATATAAATTTTTATCAAAATCATTTTGATTTCACAATTTTTATTAAAAATTCATTTTTACTTAATTTTTACAAGTAAAAATATAATTTCATAATTTTAAATTTTATTGTAATTTTGTTTTTAAATTATAATTAAATTTTGATTTTTAAATATAAATTTGTATCTATATTTATATTTTTTATTTTCATAATATAAATAAATTCATTTTATTTATATTTATATCTTAATTTATCTTTTGTGATCTTTTGGGTATATGAAAATACCTCTAAGGCTCACATTCCCTCCCCCTAAAAAAGGATTTTAATTTGTAATATTGTTATTTCTAGTGTGTCTGAACCTTCTGAGAAGGTTAGTAGCTTCAGGTATGTCTTTTTCTGGCAACCATTCATCTTCAAAAGTTGGGGCACTGTACCTAACAAGGTATTCCCTTACTTTGTTGGTTCACAACTTTCTTTCTTTGAGAACTTTGGTAATTTTCTTACTACCAGATGACTCAATAGGAGTCATAACTTGGGGAACTTCATTCCTCAAGGGGAATTTTTCAGCATCACTAGATTTATATGGCTTTGTCAAGCTCACTGGAAATGTAGGATACTTATTGCTAAGTTCTTCAGATAACTATACTTCCACTGCATTTTCTCCATGGAGGGCCTTAATAACAAAAGGTCCTGCAAAGGAGTATTTCAGCTTTTTACATCCTTTGATGTTATTGAAGTTAGTGGTGGATACAAGAACTAAGTCCCCCACTTTGAAATCTGGAGTTGCATGTGATTTATCCCATTTGTCCTTAGCATATACAAAAGAGTCCTCCATGCACCTTACTGAATGCTTTCTAGCTTTGTCCAGCATTCCTTTGAAGCTAGCAGCTGTGGGATGTATTTCAATCAAATCTTTCCTCAAGGAATCTTGGGGTAATTTGGGGCTCCATCCTTTTTCTAGGATAGCAGGAGTTTGATTGGTACTGGCATGGATTGATGTTTTATATGCTAATTCCAGTGCTGGAAACAGAGTACACCAATCATGGGTAAATCCATCACAATCTTTGAATTCAAGGCCATATGCACAAAATCTTCTTACCATGTCCTCCAAGGTTTGGATCATCCTTTCAGCCAGGCCATCAGTTTGTGGGTGGTAGGCTGTAGAGAAAGACAGTTTAGTGCCAAATAATTGGTGAAGATTTGTCCATAGTGCTGAAGTGAATTTGGGATCCCTATCACTAATGATATTTGTAAATATCCCAGTCCATGACACTACTCTATTACATATCAGAAGAGCTGTATCCATGGCTGTATCATCCTTGTGACATGGTAAAAAGATTGAAGTTTTACTGAATCTGTCCACAATCACTAGGAAAGCATTATAACTTCTGTCACCTCCTGGTGGTAGGCCAGTTAACCAATCCATATGGACAATTTCCCAAGGTCTACTTGGTTCCTGAATTTTTATCATATTTCCAAGTCTCTTGCCAGTAGATTTATTTGCTTCTTGACATCTGTCACAGGTTTTGCAATACTCTGCAACATCCTTTTGCCACATTGGCCACCATATACAGGTTTTCACTTTTTCTCTAGTCCTGTCTTCATACAGATGTCCTGAGAAGGGGCTGTCATGGCATTCTTTCAGTACAAGATTGATTAATGACCTGTCCACAACTGTCATGACACATGTGTGCTTGGTTCTGTGGTAAATTATACCATCCAGTAGGTGAAATCTTCCTTCATCATAAGATTTCTTCCATACTTCATCCAAGGCATGTATGAGAGAGTTGTCTTTACAGTCTTTGATAAGTAATTGGCATAAGATGCTACAATTCTTATCTTGAGTGTGACTATGTCTTAATTCTTCAAAGAAGGTTGTGTTCAAGTCTGTAACACTTATTCCTTCCATTGGGATCTGTGTTGAAGCTTCTTCTGGCACATAAGCAGGATTATCAATATTATTTGGTAATTGCCATCTGCTTAGTCCATCTGCATTCTGATGAATATTCCCATACTTATGAACAATAGTCATATTGCCTCTGTATTCTTGTATTGCTATTTTCCATCTGAGCATATGTCTGTTGGGTGTTTTTATGTTTAAAAGTGATTTGAAAGCTGTACAATCTGTTATCACCTCAAAAACACATCCCTCCAAGAAGTAGTTCAATTTTTCCAAGGCGCAGACAAGGCATAGACATTCCATTTGACTTGCTCCATATCTGGCTTCAGTTGGTTTGATTTTCCTGGATATGAAACATATGGGTACTTCTACAGGTTAATCATTTATGATCTGAACTTGGTAAAGTGCAGCACCCATCCCATCCCCTGATGCATCAATATACAATTTAAAAGGCAATTTAAAGTCTGGCATCAGTAAGAGTGGAGCAGTGTTCAAGGCTTCTCTTAGAGACTCAAAAGCTTTGAATCTTTCAACAGTCATTTCAAAGACTTTGTCTTTGTCACACAATTTATAAAGTGGTCTTGCTATGGATGCAAAAATCTTTAATGTGTTGCCTATAATATCCTGCAAAACCTAAAAATGACTGAATTTCCTTTTTGTTCTGAGGCGTGGGCTTTAGCAATACTGCTGAAACTTTGTTTTTGTCAATTCCAAGGGACAAACCAGACACAACATGTCCTAGTGCTTTAAGTTCTTTAAATCCAAAATGAAATTTCTTCAAAGAGATTTTCATGTTCACTGATTGAATTTTTGTCAAAACTCTGGACAATCTGTACATGTGCTCTTCCCAAGTCTTGGAACAGACAATAATGTCATCAATGTAAATTATTAACCATCCCACTGAAAGTTCTTCAGGGAAGATTTCATTCATCATTCTTTGGAAGTGTGAAGGTGCATTTTTGATACCAAATGGCATTCTTAAATATTCATACACTCCACAATGAACAATAATTCTCAAATATTTTCTTGCTCTTGGTGTCACCACATTTTGATGGAATCCTTTAAGGGCATCCATAGTGGTTATATACACTGCTTGAGATATTTGAGTAAGGGCAATTTGGATTTTTGGTATTGGGTATCTGTCTGGAACAGTATAAGTGTTCATAGCTCTAAAGTCCCCAACCATGCTGGATTTTCCATTATGCCATGCCACTATGACTGGTGTAGTTATTTCTACTTCTTCATTATGGCCAACTTTTGTTATTACACCAAGGTCTAGAAGTTCTTTGATATGAGTTTCCAGAGCTTCTCTTGACTTGGGACTTGCTGGTATGCAGGTCTTCTCAAGAGTGGTGGATAATGTGAGCCTTGAGGTATATTTTACATACCCAAATAGGCCACAATTATCTTAAAAAGAAATTTTGAATTATACATAACTCATAAATCATGCATATATTCAAAATTCATCATTTTTGATTTCAGAAAAGATGAATAACTTTTTATTGAGTAAGTAAATCCATGGATTTAAGGCCAGATTTGGATTCTACACAAAAATTCACCTAGGGTAGCTCCATAGAGTGAATAAGCTCAAATTAACTCTTTGAGGTGGTAATATGGAAAATACTTCAACACCACATCATTAATACCACATAAAAGATCCGTGAAAATTTTTGTTTTTCTTGATTTTACGCCAAAATAATGGGAAAGTGAGAAATCCCATGTTACATATACACTAAGAATAGTGTTATACATGTTTTGAGAACTTAATATTATGGTATTCTTACATGCACTTTTGGTACACCCATAGTGGATATCTCACTTGAAGCTTAAATTTCTATTTTGACGTGAAAAATAAGCAAGGGGGACAAAAGACATCAAAGAGAGCCAGGGTACCCAACTTCTGAGGCCCCAGAGGCGTGGATAGCTCCAAAGCTTGGTTCCATGGCTGATCCTGACCCAATTGGTAAACTAAACCTCTTTGGGAACTTGGTTACCAAGTTACAACTACTGTAAAACACCAGAAAATAGCAAATAACCTGCTATTTTGACGTGCCAAGGAGGTAAAAAGCTACTTACACTCCTGTAACCATGTCAATTACTAATGACTTTCCATGGATAAACCCCAAAATAGTAATTAAAACCCTTTTTGGACTAGTATCCATTGATTTACCTCATAGCAACCAGTCAAACACTGATATTTTCAATTCTACGTAGAAATGAGGTAAAACCTTCAAAAATTCATTAAAAATACAATTCTTAATGAATCTTTCTGAAACCTTCAGGACCAATTGAGAACTGTATTATCTATGGTAAAACCAAAAAGAATTACAGTTTTACTAGTAAAATTCAAAGTTTTACTTACAGTCCATTCTTGGTTATTCTACGTGAAACACTGAATCTTCAAAAATTCACAGTAACTACAACCTGTGATGAAATTGTCAATAACATTGATAACTTTGGAAAATCAATGATTACTTGGAATAAAAGAAGATTTACAAATGTTACTCCTTTTATTATTAACCATATTGAGGTTGGTAGTCACGTAAAAGCATCAATTAAGCAATTATGATGATTTTACGTGACAACAGATGATGTAAGTGCTAATCCAAAAGGGTTTAATGCTTTCTCACTCACTGGTTTTTCAGTTTGCTCCATGGCACGCCTCTGTGAGCTGTTGTTGACTTAAAAGAGACCTTCTCTGGCTGTTTTTTCCGCATCATCATCTTATTATCATTTTATATCATTGTTACCAACAAGTAAGTATTAGTTAAACTATTCTTAAGTGTTTTGAATTTTTCAGAATCAATCAGAAAGACGTAAAATCATAGAATCCAGGTATATATTGTTGTAATCCTGCTATAAATCATTTTGATCTCTCAAATCCACAATTCTACGTCAAATTTCTCTACTTTTATCTATCAATAAGTTCTTTGGAGTATTAGTGAGTCATTTATATTTAGTTCTTAAAGTTTTTCTCTAGTAATAGTTTTCTTCAAGAATTAGCTTTATAATTATTCTTGCAAAAGATAATTATATATTAAAATAATTTTATTATTTCAATAAAAGAAGTTTTTCTTAAATTCTTCTTGTAATTGATTCTTGTAGACAATTACTTGCTCACTGTTAAAATCACTAGTAGTGTTTGACACGTGAAAGAAATAATTCTTTAATTATTTAATTGTGGTTATAATAATATTTTATTATTATATTTCATAAGAACAGGCATAGTACTGTTGATTAATAGTAATATTATCATCAGTTTCATAGTCACATCTTACAGATAAGGTCTTTCAATATTAAGAATGATCTCAACTTAATGACCAATAATTTCTCCTAGAGGATTTTTGTATGAAGCAAATGCTCCTCTCTGGTCATACAAAAGGGAAGAAAGTTCATTTTCTTGTTTATCAGTCAGATGAAGGCTTATTTCAGCCTCATTTAACTGTTCAGATTTGAATTTTTCCAATTGTAAGTTGACTGGTGATACTTTATTTACTGTAATTTGTCTTTTAAATGGTAAAAAGGCAAATTTCTAATGCTTATTGTCTCCAATAGTAAAGTATCTGTCTTTTTTGTTATGTAAATCTATTCCATACATAATTAAATAGTCATTTCCCAATATAAAATGGGTACTAGAGGAATTTTCCATAACAACAAATTCAACTGTGATTCTTAAATTCGCATTAATGTGTGGGAATATGACATTGGTCTCAAAAATTCCTAATTCTTTCATTGGATTACTTGCACTATTGAGTTTTATACCATCAATTGGTAACAATTGGTCTTCAAAATTTGGTACACAACTTTTAAGACAAAATTTTCCAACACAAGAGCAGAAGGCTCCTAGGTCAAGAGAAAGTTTGGTGGGCTTGTTGTCAATCACCCCTTCTGTTATACAGGAGTTACCAGCTGTATAAACTTTCCCTCTGTTTGGTTTGGTTTTCATAAGTTGTGCATCTTGAATTTTTGATAAATCAAGTTGACCATTGCTCAATTGTGGCAAGTGGGAATAAGATTCCATGATGTCAAAAGTGGAATTGATATTTTCTATATCTTTTGAAGATTCAGAAAATATGGATGACTTATCATCTGAATTGTCTTCAATTATGTCATCTTTTTCAACATCAGGTTCCTTTTCAATATCAATTTCATTGATTTTCCCCATTTTTGGACATGTATTGGCTAAATGGGTGGTGCTTTGGCAAATATGGCACTTTCTGACTGTATCTGCAGATTTATACTTAACATTATTAGAATTTTCTTTGGGGTTTTTGTCTACAGAATCTTTCCAAGGTGTATTAAACCTTGTTTCGAGATTCATCCTACTAGGACCAATTCTGGTTCTGGTGGTTACTTCTTCCAATATATTGATAATATCCTCTGCTGAAGATTGCTCAGTATTCCTGCTTTTGACAGCATGCTTTAAGTCACCTCCACATTTTCTCAGAATTTTTCTATGGATTGTAAATTCTGAAATGTCAGGATATAATGCTGTTAATCTGTCTTTTTGTTGGAAAAACCATGGTAAAGATTTGTCTTTATCAGAATTAAATTTGGCAGAATCAAAGGCTGTTTCCACTTTGAATCTCCAAGAATCATTGGCCCATTTGTTTATAATTTGGGTTTTCCACCAAGTCCAACTTTGGTGTCCATGTGCTTGTCTAAATTTGATATACCATCTGTGAGCTGATTTGGTAAATAAGGTGCTAAACCTGGCTGTTACCAATCTGTCTGGTAATTCAAAATCTTCTTTAATAATGTCAATTCCTCTGATGAATTCCATATGGCCATATTCTACTTCACCACTGAAGTGAGTCCATTCCTTAAGTTTTGGAACTTCTTTCAAGAGTGCTTGGCCCATTGATGGTTTCAAGTTATGAAAAAAAGTAGAAAATTAATTTTTCAATTGAGAATTTTCAATATCCAATACTTGTGGATTGGGAATCCCTGTACCCTCATTTTGATTCAGAGGTGTAGAAATTCTTGGTAAGGTGTTTAGTAGTTGTTCAATATCATTCATTTTACTATTGTTACACCTTTGTGAATTTCTTAATTCATGTTGTAAGCTTTGTATAGAGGCTATTACATTCTTTTTATGATCATCCTCTTTATATGTCAGCTCATTCCATAATTCTGTTTGTTTAGTATTATCAGATATAACTTCATTTAACTTTATTGTTAATTTTGATATTTCCTCTTTTGAGGTATCAAAACACTTTTTCAAGGCAATTATATGTGTCTTTACTTCAGTCAATGATTTTGAAATATCATCAAGAGCTTTCTTATTATCCTCTTTGATATTATTTATGGCTTGTTTTATTCTTGTTTCAATTATGTCATCAATATTGAATTTAGAACATTTGTCTGTCAATTCTTTAATAATGGCAGATTGATCATTTATCTTATTGCCAAAAAAATTACCATTATTGGAAGTTTTAATTGTTCTTTAAACTTTTTCAAAACACATAAGTGTTTCATTAATTTGGAACAGACTTGAGTTGTTTGCTTTAATGTTGTTACAAATGGTTTCATTTTTATCAGAAAGATGTTTTTTCATGTCATTTATAGCTTCATACAACTCTGGGATGGAATCAAATATGTCAAAAATAATTTCTGGAATTTTAATCTGGCTTCCTCCTTTTTCTGTAATTCCAGCATGGTTCTGGAAATCTAAAATACAATTTCCATGAAATACTGCTGAATCTTTGGAATCCTGTATCCTTGGATGTAAAGCTTTGGGGCTGGTGCCTTCCCTTTGCCCTTGTTTAGAGCTTGTGGTTGCTTTTTCACATTGGAATTGCTGCTGCTGGCCACTGGGGCTGTTTTTGACACTTGTTTGGGTGGTGGAGGATTGTTTTCCCTCCATTCTAGTGTCAAGAGCGTCATTTTTTTCTTTTCTATCAATGGATGCCATCCATTGAGGAATTTGCAAGTATTGGGATGGCCCAGGAACTGTAAGATGTGACTATGAAACTGATGATAATATCACTATTAATCAACAGTACTATGTATGTTCTTATGAAATATAATAGTAAATATTATTATAACCACAATTGAATAATTAAAGAATTATTTCTTTCATGTGTTAAACACTACTAGTGATTTTAACAGTGAGAAGTAATTGTCTACAAGAATCAATTACAAGAAGATTTTAATAATAAAACTTCTTTCATTAAAATAATAAAATTATTTTAATATATGATTATCTTTTGCAAGAATAATTATAATGATAATTCTTGAAGAAAACTAATTTCAGAGAAAAACTTTAAGAATTAAAAATGAATCACTCACTAATATTCCAACGAACTTATTGAAAGATAAGATAGAGAGATTTGACGTAGAATTGTGGATTTTAAGGATCAAAATGAATTTATAACAGTATTACAGCAATATATAGTTGAATTCTATGATTTCAAGTCTTTCTGATGGATTCTGAAAGATTTAAAACACTTAAGAATAGCTATAACTAATACTTACTTGTTGGTAATAATGATCTAAATGATAATAAGATGATGTGGAAAAAACAGCAAGAGGAGGCCTCTTTTAAGTCAACAACAGCTCACAGAGGCGTGCCATGGAGCAAACTGAAAAACCAGTGAGTGAGAAAACAATAAACCTTTTTGGATTATTGATTGCATCATCTGTTGTCACGTAAGATTATCATGATTACTTAATTGATGCTTTTATGTGACTACCAATCCCAATATGGTTAAGAATAAAAGGAGTAACATCTGTAAATCTTCTTTTATTCCAAAATAATCATTGATTTCTGAAAGTTATCAATGTTATTGGCAATCTCATCACAGGTTGTAATTACTGTGAAATTTTGAAGATTCAGTGTTTCACATAGAATAGTCAAAAATGGACTGTAAGTAAAACTTTGAATTTTACTAGTAAAACCATAATTCTTTTTTGGTTTTACCATAGATAATACAGTTCTATATTAATCCTGAAGGTTTCACAAAGATTCATTAATAATTGTATTTTTAATGAATTTTTGAAGTTTTTACCTCATTTCTACGTAGAATTGCAAATATCAGTGTTTCACTGGTTGCTATGAGGTAAATCAATGGATACTAGTCCAAAAAGGGTTTTAATTACTCTTTTGGGGTTTATCAATGGAAAATCATTAAGAATTGACATGGTTACAGGAGTCTAAGTAGCTCTTTACCTCCTTGGCACGTCAAAATAGCAGGTTATTTGCTATTTTCTTAAGATTTACAGTACTTGTAACATGGTAACCAAATTCCCAAAGGGTGTCGGTTTACCAATTAGCCCAAGATAGGCCATGGATCCAAGCTTTGGAGCTGTCCACGCCTCTGAGGCCTCAGAAGTTGGGTACCCTGGCTCTCTTTGATGCCTTTTGTCCCCCTTGCCTATTTTTCACGTCAAAAACAGAAATTTAAGCTTCAAGTGAGATATCCACTATGGGTGTACCAAAGGTCAATGTAAGAATACCATGATATTAAGTGCTCAAAACATGCATAACACTATTCTTAGTGTATATGTAACATGGGATTTCTCACATTCCCATTATTTTGGTGTGAAATTAAGAAAAACAAAACTTTTCACAGATCTTTTATGTGGTATTGAAGTATTTTCCATTTTACCACCTCAAATAGTTAATTTGAGCTTAGTCACTCTATGGAGCTACCCTTGGTGAATTTTTGTGTTGAATCCAAATCTGGCCTTAAATCCATGGATTTACTTACTCAATAAAAGGTTATTCATCTTTTCTGAAATTAAAAATGATGAATTTTGGATATATGAATGACTTATGAGTTATGCATAATTCAAAATTTTATTTTTAAGATAATTGTGGCCTCTTTGGGTATGTAAAATATACCTCAAGGCTCACAAGAACTTTCTCACAGTCAGGTAAGAATTTATGTAGTTTTTCCACAGATCTGCCAGGATCTGGTACTCCTTGTACTGTAGTGCATTGTTGTAAGCTTTGTGTCTGGCTTTGTATATATCCACTGAGGCTTCTTGTGGCAGTTTCAGCTCTTTGTGAAGGTAAAATGGTATTATCAGCATCAGAATGACCTATTTTAGTTGTTTGGAAGTCATCAGCTGACCCTTTTCCTTCTGTATCTGGTTGGCTTCTGCCATAGTCACGTCTATTACCTTTCTGGGAGCTGCTCGAGGGGGTTATAGCTGGCTCCTGATCTAGTTGAAGGCATATTTTATGATTAAAAAGGCTTAAAATAGTATCTTTACGTCAAAAACTTACTATTGGCCAAATCCTTAGCTTTCTGAAGGGTATTACTTATATCTAAGTTAATCGGTTCAGAAGATATTGGTTCAGGTTGGTTATTTTGAGTCACAATAACAGTACTATTGTGGTATCAATTAACAGTACTGGCAGGGATAATGCTGGTGACTGTTGAGGCTGTTTCAATGTTCTCTTGTCTTACCACATTGTCAGACCCTAAAATTAATTAAAAAGAAAATTAATTAGGTAGAAAAAAGGTTATTTCAAAAAAAGAAATAAAATATAAGCCTCACTTATAATATGAAAAAAATTATTTTTTATGGATTTTTTGGACTATAAGTATTTTTTATATGTTTTTCAATTTTTTCAACATAAGAAAAAGGTTTAAAAAGAGTAAAAAAATATGTCACAGGTAAAATATCACAGCTGGGCCCCCAAATGTAAGGTGGGGATATGAAACTGTGATTAAAATCAAGTACTTTTCCTGTCCCCAAAATTTGTATAAGGTAAAAATCAATTAAAAAATAGTAAGAAATATCATTTTTAAGAAAAAAAACGCCAACTTTATTGTTTATAAACTTATTAGTATAAGAAAATAATATTATAAAGATTTATTGTTTTACCAACAATAAAAATTTATCCAAAAATACTCTACAAGAGATATTTAAGGCTACAAAAGAAATTTCTTCAAGAGCAATTTCAATTGGAATTAATTGAGAAAAGGACTTCAAGCAATTATTTGAAGAACAGAGTCTTTCAAAAAGAATATTAAAGAAAAAACACACCCAAAAGTGACCAGAGTGAATTTGGAAACAAAGTGACAAAGTTAACAGTGATGAAAGATGCTTTAATTCACTTTTGGGGTGGTTCAGGGGTAAAAATGATCATAAGAGTTGCAAACAATGATTATAATGATTTTTTAATGTGGTTAAAAGGTTTAAAATGATTTAAAAAGGGTGGTTGGAATCTTTCATTGATTGGCTTAACAGTGTTTAAACTAATCATAAAAGGAAAAGATTCTAACATGAAGAGAAAAGTGGGGCAAAGAAGACATTCTTTTATAGCCATCAATTTTCTTACTCCAAAAGTGAGATTTACTCTTGTAAGTCTTGAAAAACAGTCTGACAATAGAAAAGCCAATTATGGCATCATTGAACCCTGGTTTAGAACAAAAAAGGGCTGGTTTATGCCATTTTTAGTCATTTTAGACCCTTAACTCAGCCATTACTATAGCAATACCTGGTCTAGAGCCTTCAAAACATGTCAGAATGTGTGTAAGAAGCGTAGAAACCAGTTAAAACTGTTTTTACTAACACTGTTTCAACTTAAGGGTAGTTTTACCTCTTGGCAGCAGTTAAAACCACCCTGGTTGGTATCAAAACCTCATCATCAATTGAGTCACAGACCCTGTGACTCAATTCCAGGCCAAAAGGAATGAACTTTTGCACGGACTTTGAAATCCCACGCCAGTCAGCAAGGACTTTGGGGGTCTGGCTCCCCCTTAGAGCTAGAGTTCCTTCCCCCCCAATTTTAATATTCCAATTTATTTTTTCCTTTAATTCCTCATCATGTATTATACTTGTAATTTACATATGTAATTCAATTGAATTTTACAGTACAATACAGTAATAAATGATACCTAATATGTAAATCAAAGTTCACTTATGTAATACACGCACACATTTTGACATTTCAATTGAATTCAATTGAAAATACTTCAATTCCTCATAACTTCTAAACTAAACACAACACCTCAATTTTAACACAAAAATTGATGGTTCACACCACATGTGGTGTGACTTAAATTAAATTTTTGAGGGTTTTCAATTTTTCTATTGAAAATACTACACACTTAATTTAACCTTATTTAGAGTTGAGTTACAAAAATTTCACTCAGAGGTGACCCCACCTAATTTTTTATGAGGAATCAAATGGTAAAATAATTTTTATATGTTTATTTATTGGATAAAAAGCTATAATATATTTTATATCAATTTTTACCAAAAATATTTTGATTTCGCAATTTTCATTAAAAGTTCATTTTTACTTAATTTTTACAAGTAAAAATATAATTTAATAATCTTAAATTTTATTGTAATTTTGTTTTCAAATTATAATTAAATTTTGATTTTTAAACATGAATTTTTATTTATATTTAAATTTTATTTTTATAATATGAATAAATTCCTTTTATTCATATTCATATCTTAATTTATCTTTTGTGGTCTTTTGAGTATATGAAAATACCTCTAAGGCTCACAGTTCCAAATTATGAATTTCCTTGTTTTTTCAAAAAAATGAAGGGTTTAATCTTGAAAATCAAAAACCAGAAGCCCATAATTTTGGAGATTTTTTTGGGTGGGACAAGTGAAGGCCTAAAAAGGTGTGTTTTTTTCAAAGATTTTCTCTTAATGTTTGTAATATGACTATTTTTAAGTAAAACACTGCCACATGTTTCATTAAAGATGAGACTGGGGTGGAATTTAAGCAATAAACAGGACTGAGGAGGGGGATAATTTGAATAAATTGTATATACAAAAAAAACTTAATCTGAATCAACCTCCAAAATAGTGGGTTTTTTCTGAGGGGGGGGGAGGAAGCTTGGACAAAAATAACATCCTGTGTTTCTTAAATTTACCTTCCAACCCCAGAGCTTGTGGTTGGGAATGAAATTTCCAATTAACAGTAATGTGGGGAATAGGGTAAACTTTAGAAATGATTATATTCAATGGAACAAGATGAGAAAAGCTATCAAAGAAACAGATGAAAATGTGTGGATTGTCATTTGGAGGACATAAATAAGGGAAAAAGGAGAAATATTAGACTGTGGAATAAAATAAAACAGGTCTTTGATACTTATTTAAAATTGGATCCCCCATATCAGCCATGGAAATCCATCTTCTCTTTGGAGCCTGGGAAACATCTTCATACCACTCAATACTGTCCAAATAAGAGGATAATGAGGGAATAAAAGTGCTCATGGCTTCATAAAGGTTTTTATTTTTTGAATTTCTTCAACCAAGTCACCTCTGACATCAGCCAATTGATCTTGAGTATTTTAAATGTAATGGGATACTGTTCTGTCTCCACAATTTCTATCATCCTGGACATTGATGGGCTTGAAGGTTTATTTCAATATAAGCTTTGAAAGGTCTTCTGAGCCAGGTACCTGATAAAAATAGGTCAAAAGAATTGGTAAAAATATACATTGAAATGAATCAGAAACTCACAAAGAGCTTGGAGCATTCATCCCTTCTGTGATAATTGCTTTGGAAATGCTCACAGGTCCAGTAAACTGCATCATATAATTTCAAAGTTGTTACAGGCTTGTGGGACTTTCTTTGTGAGGTTTTGCTACCCATTGCAAATATTCTGGACCTTCTAAGGGTGACTCTTTATTTGCAATGTTCATTCATTTCAGTTGCTGAGGGTAGTGAATCTGATGAAGTTATGGATTTGGATAATGAGGCCTCAGAATCTTCAGATGAATCCACTTCCAAAATTTGAGAGGGTGAAATTGACTGTGATCTTGATGTTTTTTTGCTGGTAACTTTTGATTGGGGTCTTCATCTTCTCTTGAATCTACTTTGAATGATTTCAAATGTTCAGGGATCTCTTTATTTTTATTTTTATTTTTATTTTTATTTTTATTTTTATTTTTATTTTTATTTTTATTTTTATTTTTATTTTTATTTTTATTTTTATTTTTATTTTTATTTTTATTTTTATTTTTATTTTTATTTTTATTTTTATTTTTATTTTTATTTTTATTTTTATTTTTATTTTTATTTTTATTTTTATTTTTATGTTTATTTTTATTTTTATTTTTATTTTTATTTTTATTTTTATTTTTATTTTTATTTTTATTTTTATTTTTATTTTTATTTTTATTTTTATTTTTATTTTTATTTTTATTTTTATTTTTATTTTTATTTTTATTTTTATTTTTATTTTTATTTTTATTTTTATTTTTATTTTTATTTTTATTTTTATTTTTATTTTTATTTTTATTTTTATTTTTATTTTTATTTTTATTTTTATTTTTATTTTTATTTTTATTTTTATTTTTATTTTTATTTTTATTTTTATTTCTATTTTTATTTTTATTTTTATTTTTATTTTTATTTTTATTTTTGATTTTATTTTTATTTTTATTTTTATTTTTATTTTTATTTTTATTTTTATTTTTATTTTTATTTTTATTTTTATTTTTATTTTTATTTTTGATTTTATTTTTATTTTTATTTTTAATTTTAATTTTTTTTATTTTTGGCTGCTTGATATCTTCCACAGTTATTTTCTGCATTATAGTGGGTCTTCATAATATTGATCATTCTCTTGACTCTTGGGGATTTAATCAAAAGGGACATTTCCAGTCAAAAAATCTTGCAAATTATGAAGAATTGGTGTGATTTCTACTATTTTTCTTTGAAAAAGGTCTTCCCAATATCTTGAAAGATTCTTTTGTCTTCATTCTTTCTTTCTTTCTAAACAATTTGATCATCACCTTGATAAAAAGGCTTAGAGGAATTTGACAAAGAAAATAAACTCACATGATAAAAAGCTAAGAAATTGAAGTTGAAAAAATCCTCACAGGTAAATTCAAATGCCACTGAGGATTGAAGTCTGATATCTGGAGCCTTTGACGCTTGGAAAATTCTTGTTGGCCCTTGTTCTTTCAAGGTATTCCATGATAATTTTTGTATTTCTTGGTGCATTTTTCATTGGGAGGAAATTTGGTTTTGAAATTTTTAAAGGCCATCTGAAGGGCATAATGAAACACCTTCCAATTGAGAGAAAAGATGTGTGGAGGAACATTATTGACATGGATAATTATTTCTTTTGAGATTCTGTTTATTATTTCAATAAATTACTTTTATGAAAGCCATGTGAAGAGCCCTAACTACCTCCAGGAGAGTACCAGTGGACATTTGGAGCCAAATTTTAGCCATGGCACAGGGACCTTCAACTATTTAGGTGGCGCCCACACCCAGGTGACAATAGTAGTTGTTCCAGGCTGTCATGTAATACTCCTTTAGAGGAAGCCAGCTTTTTTACAAATATTGCAACACTTCAGGATTTTTTACTTGCTTTTGAAGGTTCTTCCAGTTATCTCACAAAGAATTTTCAGTGGATGAATACATAATCTGACAAATGAATCCCAAAGTCGTTAATGAAAATAATGATCAGAATAAAAGTGAAAGATAATATTGTATGACTTGATTCCAAAGGCCCATAAAATATTCAAAATCAGTGCCATGACAAATTTTCTTCATGCAATGAGCAGATACATTTTTATTTATGTGCCAAATGCATAACATGACTTTTGAGTATGGGAAGATCTTCTTAAAAGAATTTTCAAGGCCAAATTCCTGTCAATAACAATGACTGGAGGGGAATAATATTGGTGTTGTTGAGGAATTTTTTGTATGTATTTATTCAATTCTCAAGTATATGAGGGTTAAGTTTCATTCTTCATCAAAAAAAAATCCCCAGAAAAGGTCTGATTGGTTGAGCTGACTCCAAAAATATGAAAAAGGGGCATTTTGAACTTATTGGTTTTATAAGTAAAATCCATAAGAACCACATGAGGAAAGCCATGAAGGAGTTTTATGGCAACAGGGTGAGTGAAAAACAAGGAGGTAATGTGTCCCTCAGCATCCCTTGCAAAGGACCACACAAAATTTTCTTCTTTGAGGGTGTCAATAAGAGAATCAATGGGCCTTCTTCCTTTCAGTTTGTCTTTCTTGATTTTCTTGACTTGGTTACAAATTTATTGAAGTATTACAGGCCTATCAGACTCCCTGTGACTGCATAATTGGGCCTGCGTTTTCCTTTTCATGAGCAGTGATTCAGAAATTTGAGAATTTTGGAATGTTTCTTGCTCATTGAATTTTCTGAAAGCAGGATGTGCCACAGTATTTTCAATGGCATCATGGCTGTTTTCAGGATTTTTGACTTTAAAAGTCCAAGTGGTACTCTGAGCAAATTTTCTAGCATCAAGTCTAAATGGAAATTGAAGCTTTCTTGAAGTGAATGTTTTGGAGGTTTTTTGCAGGGATTTGGGGTCCCATACGCATTACAACGTATTTCAATTTGGTTGTGGGTCATATTGGACCTCAAGGTGAACACAGCATACCCCTGTGCCCTGGCAACATTATGCACCTGCTGCCAAAGAAGCTCAAGGGTCTGAAATTCACCTCCAGTGGCAGGTTGAAGCATTATATAGTGAAAAAGGTGTATAAATTCTCAAAAAAGAGGATTTTGGGAATTTGAAATAAAGAAAGAGCCCTTGAAAATGTGAAAAAGAAGGGGTAAAAGGTGGGAGAAGGTGAAATGAAGAGGTTTAAATTTGAGAATAAAAGAAGAGGGAATTTTCAAAGCTTGAAGGCAGATTGGTTTGGAGGAAAATGCAGTCTTTGGGGGAAAAAAGTGTGTCAAGATTTGCAAAATTTGTTTTGTAATGCCGTTTTTCAAAAAAAAATGTTTGGGGGGGATGATGTGGCATTGTGTTTGGTCCTTTTTTTTTTGGGGGGGGGTGGTGAAAAAAAATGAAACAAATGGGTTAGGGGGGTTTTGGAAGGTTTTGGACCAATGCATGTTTTTCTGTTTCATTTTAATTCAAAATGGGCCCAGGGCACCCCTTATGCGTTTTTACAAATTTATGGCAAAGACTTCTTTTTTATGTGTTAAGTAAATTAAATATAATAAGAATTTGAGGCTCTAATCAAAATTAAAATCACATTAGATTCTTTTGAATTTTATGATACTTTTTTTTGTATAGAGCAGAAATATTTGAAGGCTTTCTAGGAATAAATTCAAAATAATTCCATATTTTTAGATTATATATATATCAATATAAAAGAATATTTTATTTCCCAATTGAGTAAATCAAATTTTAATATTTGGAAGCAAGGTTAATAAATTATAAATCTCTCTCCAAATATTTATTACTTTAAGACTCCTATAACTGCTGATCTTCTTGCTCTAAGACCTCATGAGTAGCAACATGGGGTAAACCTTTCCAATGTCTCAATTATGCTAAGATGTAAAAATGTGTTTCACCTAATTGTTATTTTTACTTTAAATACCTTATTGAGTACAACTTCTCTTGTACCTGTTCAATGTTATTAAATGCTATATATTATCATAGAGAAATACCTACCCCCCGGCTTATTTTCTCCTTGCTTTTAATTCATTAAGGGTTCTTTTCTTACAATAATCTCATTTTGAGTCACAGGATGATAGTAGGGCACTTCCTTCAGTTTTTTACCTCATTATGTTTGTTTATTTCAGCGTCTATCTAAAATAAACTGGAAGTGTTGTGATGCAGTTTGTTGATTTAATTTCAACCCTAGCTTTATTCAAAATCAAACCTGGGTTGCTTTAGTATAAACCTGTAAGGTGTGGATATGAAACTTTGATTAAAAATCAAGTACTTTTCCTGTCCTCAAAATTTGTATAAGGTAAAATTCAGTTAAAAATAGTATGAAATATCATTTTTAAGAGAAAACACGCCAATTTTATTGTTTATAACTTTATTAGTATAAAATAATAATATTATAAAAATTTATTGTTTTACCAACAATAAAAATTTATCCAAAAAATACTCTACAAGAGATATTTTAAGGCTACAAAAGAAATTTCTTCAAGAGCAATTTCAATTGGAATTAATTGAGCAAAGAACTGCAAGCAATTAATGAAAGAACAGAGTCTTTAAAAAGAATATTAAAGAGAAAACACGCCCAAAAGTGACCAGAGTGAATTTGGAAACAAAGTGACAAAGTTTACAGTGATGAAAGATGCTTTAATTCACTTATGGGGTGGTTCAGGGGTAAAAATGATTATAAGAGTTACAAACAATGGTTATAATGATTTTTTCACGTGGTTAAAAGGTTCAAAATGATTTAAAAAGGGTGGTTGGAATCTTTTATTGATTGGTTTAACAGTTTTAAACTAATTAATAAAAGGAAAAGATTCTAACATGAAGAGAAAAGTGGGGCAAAGAAGACATTCTTTTATAGCCATCAATTCTCTTACTCCAAAAGTAAAATTTACTCTTGTCAGTCGTGAAAAACAGTCTGACAACAGAAAAGCCAATTATGGCATCATTGAACCCTGGTTTAGACCAAAAAAGGGCTGGTTTAAGCCATTTTTAGCCATTTTTAGCCATTTTAGACCCTTAAATCAGCCATTACTATAGCAATACCAGGCCTAGAGCCTTCAAAACACGTCAGAATGTGTGTCAGAGGCGTAGAAACCAGTTAAAACTGTTTTTACTATGATTGTTTTATCTTAAGGGTAGTTTTACCCTCTTGGCAACAGCTAAAACTACCCCAGTTGGTATCAAAACCTCATCATCGATTGAGTTCACAGACCCTGTAACTCAATTCCAGGCCAAAAGTGATGAACTTTTGCGTGAATTTTGACATCCCACGCCTGTCAGCAAGGAATTTGGGGGTCTAGCTCCCCCTTAGAGCTGGAGTTCCTTTCCCCCCCCAAATTTAATCTTTCCAATTTTATTTTTCCTTTAATTCCTCATCATGTATTATACTTATAATTTACATATGTAATTCAATTCAATTGTACAGTACAATACAGTAATAATTGACACCTCATATGTAAATCAAAGTTCACTTATGTAATACACGCGCACATTTTGACATTTCAATTGAATTCAATTAAAAATACTTTAATTCCTCATAACTTCTAAACTAAACACAACACCTCAATTTTAACAAAAAATTTGATGGTTAACACCACATGTGGTGTGAATTAAATTAAAGTTTTGAGGATTTTCAACTTTTGTATTGAAAATACTAAAAACTTAATTTAAGCTTATTTAGAGTTGAGTTACAAGAATTTCACTTAAGGGTGACCCCACCTGATTTTTTATGAGGAATCCAATGGTGAAATAATTTTCATGTGTTTATTTATTGGATAAAAAGTTATAATAATTTTTATTTAACTTTTTTCCAAATTTATTTATTTTTTCATAATTTTGTTAAAATTTCATTTTTACTTAATTTTTTCAAGTATAAATGTAATTTTATACTTACAAAATTTTATGTATTTTTCTTTTTAAATTGTAATTAATTTTTTATTTTTAATATAATTTTATATTTATATTTTGATTTTTATTTTAATAATATAAATAAATTTATTTTATTTATATTAATATGTTATTTTTGTATTTGTGGTCTTTTGGGTATATGAAATTACCTCTAAGGCTCACAAAACCACAGGTTAATTCAATATCCAGAGTGTGGAGAATAAGCTCCACATATTGAGGAAATGATTCCATACGCTGAGGAATTGATTCCACATGATTAGTGATTAATTACACATGATAAGGAATTAATTTCCAATCTGGTTTAATCAGTTCCTCCGGTTTTCTAAATTGGTTTAAGCTATTATTGATATTCAATTAGCTTATAGTTGATATTTAATTAACCTAAGGTTAATTTTGAATAAACCTATCATATCACAGTTTTCAGTCCATTTTAGATAAAAATTGCACTACATAAATATAATAGCTTTTGTCCAAAATGAACTAAGATAATGTGACTTGAGATTACATAGGTGATGTTGATGCAATAATGTAGGCAGAGATGGATTTTATGTTATTGAAATTTAATTGCAATTCTCAAAAATGAAAAAAACTTCATTACAAAAGATTGAATTCTTCAACCAAATCCAAAGAAGGTTTATAACCCTCAGAGTTGAGGAAAATGCAGAAAATGAATTAGTGGTAAAATAAGAAAAAGGTTCCTTTTGAGCTAAATATTAAATCTGAGGCTTTATGAAATGCATTAAAATGGGCGCAAGAAGGCCTTTAATAGCAGGCAAGGAAACCTATTGAGATCATCAAAATAATATTTGCTTACAGATATTTTCAAACCTTAATAAGCATAGGATCATTGCGCTCTTTAACTACCGATGTAAAATCTCACTTTGTAACTTGTCAAATATGTCCCATCAAAGCTTAAATCATTCATTAAGATAAAGCCATGCCAAAATGATTTTTCATTATAAAGATAAAAAAACCTTACATATCAAAGCAACAAGTTCAAGTAAGCTTAAATTGGTGAAAACGAAAAACAAAAATTCTTCAACTCATATTTCAAGTATTCCAGAATGAGATTTAAATCTGGAATTAAAGCCCAAATGGGATACCTGATGAGGAATGACACAAGATTCCTAAGCTGATTGAAGGTTTCATTCATAAGAAATACAAGGCATTAAATCTATCATAAGAATAAATGTTTCCTTTTTTATTTGTGTATAAAAAGACACCAAGTGTTTTTTAATGCTCATATGTACCATGATAAATGTAATTTTATGTTGTATGCTTTTATATTTGAGGATTTGGTGGTTGTTGATGTATTGATAAAATGTATGAAGGACCCTTGTAAAACTGTGACATTAGGTGACAGTAGCTAATTAGCCACCTTTTCAAATACTGAGTAAGATCTTATAGGATCTAATGTGCTCCATCATAGGGGATTATGAGAAATGACTCAGAATTGTTTGATGCTTACCTTTTTTGTAATTATCAGTTTCCTTCATGAAGAAGTCTGCAGCTCAACTGATTCATGGGTCGCTACGCCCAAAGTGGCCATGGAATCTACATTTTTGCGCTCAGATTTTCCTCATTCGTTCACAGAATAATCTCATCTTGGACAATTATCCTAAGTTTTCTAGTGCCCAGCTAAAACTAAGCTGCTCAATCCACGCTGAATGGCCTCAATGAGCACATGGGCTCTTGTTTGAAGTCAATCTGCTTGGAGTAGGCTTCCTGGGATGCCCGCCCATCTCTCCCAGCGCCCTGCTTGAGACTTCTTAAACCCATCACGCTGGCGGAGTGCTCACTAAGAAAAACTTGAGAACATCCGACGCTCATCATGGAAACACTAGACTTTATCATCCTTGGACTCTTCCTCATCTTTCTGGTTTCTATCCCGCTCGTGCTATCGAATGGCCACAGTCTCTTGGTCGTGCCTCTCCTTTCCATCGTTCGATCTGTTGTTCCGATCGTCAAACTTTTTGGGTTGGCGCTGCTTTCGATTTGCAGCCTTGGCCTAGGCATCGCCCTATGGGAATACAGCACCCAAAGATGGGGCCTTCGCAAAAACTCCGACGCAGCTCAAGCTAGTCATGGCCAATTGCGTTCAGTCAATGCCTCAACACAACGAGAAAGATTGGTGCTGCCAGTCGTCTTGATTGTCTCGATCTTGTCATTGTTGGCTGTCTTTGACAAGTCGCTTTTTTCTTCAAGTGAAGCTACATCTTTTTCGTCTACCATGGATAACGCCAGCAATTCGCTATTCCAATTTGCATTGGCACTTATTATCTTAGGACTAGTAATACTATTTTTGCTCATCAATAAAGATGAATACCATTCCTGGAGGGAGCGCCGACGCTTGCTTAAGCAAAGTAGACGGGCTACAAGACAGCTTCATCCTCGTCATCCAACATATAGATGACAACGGTAACGTCCTAGTCATGATGAACCAGGATATGTTGGGCTCAAGTTGTTTATTATTCCAGTTTGTAGTCATATTTATCTATTGCATTCAAAGCTTGCCCTCGTTGAAGTGTTCGAAATCATTCAATCCAATTAAGGAAACCGTTTCTCAAAAGTGATACATCTCCATTGATTTGAAATTTAGCATGGCTTGAAATCCCCCATGGGTTTGCTGTATCATTCATCCCTCCTACTACGATATATTGAATTTATATTCTTTCCATTTTAATTGAAAAGATTGAGAATTATAATGTTGTTAAATAATTCATTTTGTTTATCGCTTAATTATCACATGCATTCTTGTTTAATAGTGCGGGGTTTTCTTTATCTCTCATTGGTACAACTGCTCATTCGGAAAGACTGAATTAAAACAAGTAATGTAAATCACTTTTACCTTTCTGATTATGGAACACGGGCAATGTCTAACATCTTTTTCAAAATCAGTACACAACTTAGTAACCTTAGTTAATGAGCTGTCAAAAGCAAAGACGCCAAGTCTCCCATAAAGTTTTGGGTGTTAGCGGTTAAATACTGAAAATCTGTTTTCTCTCATTTAAAACTGAGAAAATTTTATTCTCTCGCCAGGAGCACAAGTCCCCCTCAAATTTTGGGCATAGAAACTATTGCGTTAGCACTTGGAAATTTCTGGGAGGCATAAAGAGCGCATATATGATATTATGCTTATAAGAAACGGAATATTAGTAATCAATTGAACTAAGATTAAAAAACAAGAACGTGTCTTTTTTACTACGGCCCATAATGAGCCAAACAAACACTAATTCCACCCCCATCTGTTTAAGAGCAATTCAGGCCGCATTCAATAACTTGATAGTTACTCAAATGGTCTAACAATAGATTTAAGAGCATTCGCAATGGTTTTTTTTAAGCCCAGGGTGTAGCAGGTTGCTTGCGGAAAATCTTAGACACAGTCTTCCGTAAAATTCTGTAAGTCAAACGTGTCCTTAAGCTTCGGAACCCGGCATGCCGATGTTTACTCTCCTCGAACCTGCCCCAGTCTAAACACTGATATCAAGCATAGCAGCCAGTTTTCCCGCTCTCAAATAGAATTTGAAAGTCAGAAAATTTGACGCACGTTCTTGCGTTAAGCTAAAATCAACTATAACTTGATCTCCACAAATTAGTTGATCAACTAAGCCTAACGAATAAAATCAAAAATTTTGAAGGAAGGAAATGACAAACAATATAAGGTAACGAAATCAAAATGATATTCTTAATTATAAAACCTTATATAAAAAAAACATTAATGGTTTATTTAATTATTAAGTTCTTTTAGTTATTAAGAAAAATATTTTTTTTTTGATTAACTTTTTTGTTTTTGAAATCATCAAAGTTGAGGAATTGAAACTAGGAAACTTGTTTGGAGGCAAAGACCCAATCTGATCTACGCCATCTCAAGCGCACCTTGAGGTTAAATTCAAATGAGTGCAAGATTAAAAGTAAAATTTAGGATGAAATCCTCATTTTAATTTTTTTTAAAAAAAAACAAAAAATTAACTAATAATTAAATCATCAAAGATTAAAAAAAATGTGAATAAAAAGAAAGAATAATAGAATTTATCATAATAATAATAATAATTCAGCTAGAGTATCATTGATCAAGAATGAAGAGCATACCTCAATACATTCACAGGTGAAATTAACAAAAAAAAGCGGTAATCGTAGCCAAAAATTTGGTTAAGTTATCATTGGAACCTTAATATCCACAAAAAACATAATTATCTTTAAAATTATAAACATCATGTCAAATTTGATGGATCAGGTTAAAAGAATGACTTTAGTCTTGAATATCAAAACTCAAGCTCCTCAGCTAATTTGACTTCATGATTTGCTACTACACATTCAAAATTTCAATCAAAACCAAGACCCAGGAGTTTATATATATAATATCCTAATCTTATCATTTGTACCTAGGTATTGGTTACTGTATTTGTTTTTGTTTTGATAAATTCGCTTTCACTACCAATTTTTTCTTATTCTTACATATAGTAATTGACCATTGTCAATAACTTTATGGAAAATTGCCCTTTGAAAGCTTTAATATGGCAATATTCTCAAATAAGGTTCTAGAGATAATCTCTTATTAAGATTATGAAAAAGAATGTCATTGATATTCATTCAGAATCTTCATTTTCAATTTAAAAATTACTGAATAATTTTGTGAAAGAAGTCATATGTTATTTTTATTATAAATAACTGATATATTATTTAAATTTTTTGAATTAAAATTTAATAAAACATAAAAATGAAAGATAATTGATTAAATTTTTGTAAATTTTAATGATTGATAATTAAGAACTTGAAATTTTTGGAATTTTTTTTAAGTTATAATACCTTTTTTAAAAAATTCACATTAATAAGAATTCTAAATTTAAAGCTAAGATTGATTTTCTAAAACAGATTACAAGAAAATAAAGATTTTGTATCTTCAAAAAACTCAAATTAACTTTGTATAATAATTATTTCTTTTGCTTCTAATTATAATTATCAAATTATAACTTTATTCTTTTTTTATTAAAACTAAGATTTATTTCCTTATTTTATTCAATATAACTTAATTTTTTTTGTAAGTTTCTTGTTTCAGTTTTTAACTAGAGAAATTATCATTTTTTATTTGAAAATTTTCAAAAGCTTGGAATTGGATTATTTAAGATGAATACATATATATATATATATATATATATATATATATATATATTCTTACTTTTGATAAATATCTGTATAGTTCAAAACCATATAAAAATAGATTTAATAAATTATTTTATTGGTCTTATCTTTATCTTTATTTCTATTCAAAAAATGTTTGAATTCAATATGAAGAGAAATTCTGCATTATTGATTAGTAATACCAAAATAATTGAAAATATTTTCTCTATTCAAATCAAAAAAAAAAGAAAATTATGATAATATATATTTTTTTTATTCTTTGTATAATATTGAACTGTTACTACTTTATTATTATTATTAATATTTTGAAAAGAAATTTCTTTACTTTAAAAACTCCATTCTTTTCTCCATTCACTTTTAGACAAAATCTAATTAAGAAAGTAAATTAATTTGTTTCGATTGAAAAATATATCGATATAATTGCTCCAAAGATTATAGAAAGTTTTTATAGCTAGTTAATGATTAATATAACAGGAAATTAAGGGGGATTGGTAAGTCTAAAAGAGGATCTGATAGATAAATGTAAGCTCACCAAAATCTGGTAAATTCATCTAGAAATTTTGAAAACCTGAATAAAAAATTACCTTGCCTCAATTTTCATTCGAAATAGGGAAAATCAGAAGAAATCAATCTCTATTAAAAGAAGGAGAGGAGAAAAAAACTAAAAAAAACATTTTTTTTGAAATTATTTTATTTTTTTAATTATTCTGCATTTATTGCTTCAATATTTGGGATTGTGATACTCAAAAAGGTAAACAAATATATGATGGGTGATAAATCACAAATTCTAGTAATAATATGAATTATTTGATACCCATTTCAAGCACACATCCAAATTACAAAAAATTAAAGGAGCTTCACCACAAAGTGAAATCTTTCAATTTCAGGATAGATAATCATATGTAGTAATACACTTGATATACAAGCATTAAATTTTCTATTATATAATCTACATCATTTTAACTACTTTGAATCAGAATTTGGACCCAAAAATAACTCAGTTTTCTGTTCAAATAGGCTTTGGCATACTTTTTCATACAAGCTCTAACGAGGTATTTATAAATTCAAAGACAATGATAATTAAAATAATGAAATTATCATACTCATTTTGGTAAATTTAAATGAAGAATATTTTCCGCAAAGGTTGTTTCAATAGCCACTATTTAGGACTTATAAAAAGGACAACCATTTTTGAGGAGACAAAAGATAATTTATAAAAACTGGTAAAATTAAAATCATTATTGAGTCTTTTACACAAATAAACAAGATTATTACAAACAAGAGAAATTTTCAAATAAATAGGTCTATGGAATTTAGATATTTCTTTCCTCAATTGATAAAACTATCCAAATTGATCAATTTGGGAAATTTCTTGAATTTAATCATTTTAATTATTATCATTATATATATATAGATCTTTTAAATTCAGATGAATAATTGAAGAATATGAGAAAAATTTCATCAATTCAATGGTTGATTAACTAGAAAGCTATAATTTGATTATATAAAGAATTTTTCTGAAGAATGATTAAGAAGGATTGAAACCCTTATGGTTTTTTGGTGATTTTAAAAAACTATATCTAACAATGAATTCAAAAAATACAGAGAAGCTTTTCTATATCAATTATTTTTTATTACAAATACAGAGAAAACTTCGAAGAAATATCCATAATCCCAGAAATACCTTTTCTATCCAAGATCCAAATAGATCATTTGAGAAAACGTCTGAAGGATTCAGACTACCACATTAAAGATTTTCTTTATTTATTTTTGGCTATGGAGGTACTGAGATGAGATGGTTTTTATTTTTATATTTTTTAAAATTTAAATTAGAATGGAATATATACCTCTATGAAGATGTTTAATTTTCTTGATTGAAGTACCACTATTTAATCTTCAGAACACATCATTTTCCCTAGATTTATGTGACTGGTATACCCCTTTATTAGGGTTAATTTCACAAGGAATTGGAGCTTATTTTAAGTTTTGTTTTTCATTAATTAAAATACTTTAAGATCAATTTGAATTAAATTTACTAAGGGAACATTCCTCAATATCTTCTATGTCAGCCTGTGACTCAAAACAAGAGCACAAGTACAACAGAAGAATACCATCCACAAATGGTAGAGCAAAATACCACCAAAGATTGATCTTAGCCAAAATAGCTCATAAACAGTATTTAAAAAGGAGGAAATCAACCTCTTTCCAAATATATAGCTCCAATAACCATAGGAAAAATAATAACAAAGCTATTAATGCTCAAAGGAATTGCTGAGAATAAACCATTATTTTCACCTCCCATCTATAATCCAGAGAAAAAGGCTGAACCCCATCAAATTGATTAACCAATAAAATCTCACAGTCAGGACTATTTAATGGTACTACCCAAATTGGACTAGCCTCAAAACTATGGAAGTTATGGTCAAATACAGACCATATAAGGGTGAACAAAATATTCACCTCTCATCTAACCTCTACAGTTTTAGTGTGAGATAACCATAGTGGGGCCATTTTTCAAAAAATCAGGGTTTTATTATTGTGCCTTCCATTTAAACATATCTCATTTATAACAAAAATTATTGGGAAAATAAGTTCAATATAGAATTTATAATGAATGAATAAGTCAGCAATGAAATTTGGACTTGGTATAGCTTTGCCATATTTAATTTCAGCCATACAAAATGAGTTACAATTGTGTAGAAATTACCAAGGGCTACAAAATGAGTGACTTTTGAGCTTTCTATCTTCAAAAATGACAAAGTTTTGGCAGTTTTAATGTCAAAATCTGAAAATATTGGATAAAATACAATATTGTGGGATAGTATCCCAAGCCTATGAATATGAGATGTCAGATCTACAGAAAGCTTATTTATAATCCAATAACTAATAGTGGGAACAATAAAGGGTCCACTGATGCATGCTATACAGCTTTCTACATGTCTGACCTCTCAGCACACATCTGTAAGGACCCCAAATAAAACTTTTCACCCTGTATTGGGGAAATGTGACCAGATGTTGTTAAAAATACACCTATGATCCCAATAAAGGCTGTCAAGGATGTGTATTAGCCACAAGCCCTCTCTTGGAAGAGATTTTTCTTCACTCTTCCTATGTGAACAGGTCAAGAGGCACTTTCCACCCAATTTTAGGATAAAAAAAGCCTTTTCTCAGCCAAAAAGAGAACTCCCATTCTGCTCTTAAATTCCTACATAGTAAAAATGTCCAAAAGAGCTATAATATTGGAAAATAATCATGTATACTTTATATCTTGAGTATTGTATTGGTTATTATAGTTAGTCAATTTAAAATCTGTGCACCCAGGGCTTTCAGCAGTGCTCACCACCACTATACCCCATAGTAAAGCCCCCAAAATACTCTTAATGTTATTTTTATCATTTGTAACCATGTAAAAGGCAATTTCAGAGCTTTAAATACATTATTACTAGCTTTATCATAGACTTAGCCTGACATTCTATGAACCCTATTTAGGAATAAAATCCCAAAATGTATGGTTAAAATATATGAACATTTATTCCCTCATTTTATATTTTTGAAGCTATCATGCCTTTTCTTTAAATAATAAAATGTCTCTTTATTAAAAAAAATTAAGTCATAATGATATAAATCAATCTCAATTATTGTTTTGTTACTTTGAGGACTTTCTTCTTCTCAATCATGCATGACACCTTAGTTTATAAGATAAGTTCTCATAGAAGGAATAGCAGTTTTGAGTTCCATAATATATTTCAAAAAATAAATGGGAGACTTAAACATTTCATCAGTCTGGATAAGAGCTCTCAATCCCATTTAAAAAAATCTTGAGTTTTATTTAGCTTCTACTTGCGTTGAGGTTGATTAGAGTACACAAATGAACATAGAGGTCCTATTGAAACCTCTTTCCAAACCTGAGAAATATAAAATGGCCACTGGCCCACAAAGTTTTAAATTAATTCCATAAATGCAAAGAAAATCAGTCCATAACTGAATCCCAATCATTTTGTAACTTGAGAATATTCTAAATCAAACTATTTCCATCTGTTTTACAAAACCTTTTGATGTTGATCTGTCTTTCAATCTATAAATGAAAATTTAACCTTAGTTGATAAGTGATTATGTAAAAACTTATACTTTCTTTCATACTCAATTCTCATGACATTATATATCATGGGTAACTTGTGAATTTAGCTAGAAATATTCAACTTCTTGAAATTCATTTCATAAATATGGATTTTACTCATGAATTTATTAATAAACACATTAATATTTCATAGCTAAAGAACTTAATTTGGGAATTTGTGTATTTTCAAGTGGTTTTATATTTTTGAAGGGTATTTAAAGTTAGTAACTCACAGATTATGTAGGATGTGTGAGAGCTTTGAGGTATGATCTACATACCCAAATAGGTCATTATTATCTTGAAGTAACTTTTTAAGTATGGAAAACTCATAAGTAAAATTCATCCTGAAAGTAGATAATTCTTTAAAAAGGAAAAAATGAATATAATTATTTGAGTAGGTAAATCCATGGATAAAAATATTTCTTTTAATTACCATCATAATTCCCTCTATGATTTATCAATGAGGCTTATAACCAACAATAGATATATGAGGTATTAAAAGGGAAAAAATGTCATCACTTCATCATTAACAGCATGCAGAAGTGTTAAATTTTTTCCAAGTTTTGACATAAGAATAATGGGTTTTTGAAAAGTCTTTATTACATGATAACTGGAATGAGGGAAATATGTGTCTTCGAAATTAGAAATTTCTCAATTGGTGGATATAGGTTTTATGTATCCATAGAAAGAAATAATCATTATTAAATATAGAATTATGAAGTGAGACAAAGGAGAGTGAAGAGAGTCTGGGTAATCTGAATTCTGTGGCCTCTGAGGCATATCCAGCCTCAAAGCCATATTTCAGTCATACCCATAACAGAATTAGGTGATAAAACGTTCTTGGGCACCTGTTTAATAAGGGTAAATCTCATTGAATAATTGTAAAATAGCATATAAGAGGCTATTTTGATATTACAAGTAGTTATGGGGACATTTTCCTCCTTTTATGAGGTAAAGTCTGAATTATTCATTATTGATATACAAAAGGAGGAGAATTAAGATTGTTTGGAGTAGTATCCATAGAATTAATTGATGGTAACAGGCTGTTATCTTACTCAAAAGCCTTCATCATGTAGAAGATGGGGTAAAATTCAAAGATTTGTTGAATATAAAGCTATTGACAGCCATTATTTAATATTTTTGGACACACAAAGGAAGAGAAACTCTTTATTCAAATAAAAATACAATCATGAGCTCACAAGCTCAAATGAAGTTTTCGTTCAAAGTCCATTTACAATGATTCTACATCAAGGAATGACTCCTCAAAATTAAAAGAAAATGTAAAATGAAATGAAATTACTAATATAATAGATAAGCTTGAGAAAAAGAACTATTTTGGAAAGGAATAAATTGAAAAAAGTGTGTAAATTCATTATTTATTGATCATAAGTGGGTTTGTTCAAGGTTTTTATATGAAACTATTGAGAATATTGATGTTAATCAGGAGCACCATGACTTTACCCAGTAGAAAATATAATAAAATTATTTATTAAAGCCACAAATGAATCTAATTATTAAAAATAATTACAAAAAAGGAAGAATTGATTGTTATTCAGCCAAAAATCCTTGATAATTATAAAGAATTATAGCTATTCTATTATTATTATCACTGAAACTTATAATAAGAAGAAATATAAAGGGTCTTAATGATAAAATAATATTTGGAAAATAATAATATATATCCACTTATAACTAATATAAATATCATTTATATCAGAATTTATTACACAGAGTGTTAAGAGATAGAATGTATAGAGAAATCTCATAAAAAAACTAATACTAGATAGAAAAACATATAGAAATTTGGAGAAAAAATTACTTATATTATTTATTTAATACAATCAGTCAAACAACAACAGTTATAGTTTTGAATAATTTTGATGAGCTAAAGACACACAAAAAAACTTAAAATAAATGAAATAAATTTATAGGATAAAACATGATTTCAGAGTTTTTGGAAGAAATTTGTGAATTTAAAAGAAATTCCAACACAACAGCTTGTCACAGGGGCTCTTCTAAATGAAGAGGGCCTGGCACTCAGTGAGCAGACTTGCTTATGGAGGGCTCAGAATAAGATAATCAAATGATAAGAGTAATGAAAGAAGAGGATAAACTCCTAGTCATAAAATAATAAGCATTAAAAGATATGAGAGAGAAAAAAAAGCAATAATAAAGATCCAACCACAAATAATCCTGTACCACTGTTTCAACCTGTCCAGAAAAGAGAAAAGGATTAATAAAGGATATGGCCACCAGGACTCTACTGAACAGGTGAGGGAAGGCAAAGACTAACTTAATAATTAATAAAATAATATTTCTTAATGAGAAATGAAATAATATTAAATAATAAATCCAATATTTTAATTAACTGGGGGAAAAACCCCCAGGTGGGTGAAAGGGGGCTGGTATATGTGAAAAAGTACCAGCCTGGTGTTTGAGTGTTGAGAAACCATGACTGTATGATTGAGGAACCTGTATTTGAGATGTGAAACTGTATTGGTGTATCCAATACAGTTATTTGAATCAATACAGGTATTCGCACCTGTATTGAGGACAGGCCTGTATTTGGTGAATGCTGTATTTGGGTTTTGCCTGTATTGAGCTGTATTGAGGATTGGAACTGTATTTGGTGAATCTTCCATGGAACCCCTTGCTGATTAGGTGTTGGAAGATTCTCCATTAGTAATGAGTGGTAATGCCCTGACTGTCTCCATGGCTGTGAAATTATCCCCCTCTTGAAAGTGGTGAGCTCTGAGCACCATAGAAGTAATGACTCTTGATAAGATCAACTGATTTTTTCTTCCCCCCAATTCCCAATTCTCATCTCTCAAAGTTCCTCTTCATAAATCATAATTTCAACCCCTTTCAGCTTCATAACTTGTAGGTCCTTCTTCTCTGTCTTGATTCTGATTCTTCTTCACTTCATAACTGTCTTCACTTCATCAATTTTTTCTGCTATTTTCTTTGATATTCTCCTCATTACATAGTTCTTCACTCATTTTGTCTTGAGTCCTCATGGCTTATGATAAAAAATGATTTCACATCCATGTCCTAAGAACCCACTGCCATTCCATCAATTTTGTCTTCATTTGGAGATTGGGCCAAATTGTCCTTTTTTCTTGCTTGGACCATTTCAGAAGTCCTTGAATTGTTCCCCAAAATTGTTGTTTTATGGTATTTTTGGTCAGAATGGCCAAAATGTGCAAATTGCAAGATAATGAAGTTTTGGATTATTTTTGATTGAGATTGGTGCTTTTGCCCTTTTTCACATGATTTGAAGCTGAAATAGCCATAAATGGGCAAAATGCGCAAATATGCTCATATCATTAAAATGGCATATTTGATGAATAATTGAATAAATATGGGTTTTTTAAGGTTTTGAAGAGAAATGAAGCCAAAATGCGCAAATATGCCAATATCATTAAAATGGCATATTTGATGAATAATTGAATAAAATTGAGTTTTTGAAGGTTTTGAAGAGAAATGATGCCAAAATGCGCAAATATGCCAATATGGTCAAAATGGCATATTTTACTGAAGAATTGAATAAAACATAGATTCTGATGTTTTGAAGAAGAATGAAGCCAAAATGCCCAAAATGCGCAAAAGTGCGCAAATGCATGAAAATGGCCAATTTGGCCTATGAAACAGTTTTTGATGATAATTTATTCTATTTTCTTGTGCTTCTCTCTGTTGTTGAAGTTCAAATTGCCCTATTTGACTTGCTGACTTGGATTTTCCCATGATTTGCTTGGTCTTGACTTTGAAATTTGAATTGAACATGAGTTCAAGGCTGAGTTGAAGAAATTTTGATGAGGGTTATCTGGAGCTGGTCTTTGCCATTACTAGTGTTTTGCTCTTTGATTATTGAATGAATTGACTCCCCAAACATGATATGGGAGTGATGACTACTGCTTTTGAAATAAGAAATAAAAATAAAACATACAAGTAAAAGAAAATGAAATAAAAGAAAAATTAAAAAGAATTGAGAGAAAAAGAGAGTAAAGAAATAGAAATAAGAAAACTTTTGAGGATTGATCTTCTTGTGGTGAGCTGCTTGATTTTGGCCATAACTTTTCCTTAAAAGATAAAACCAAACATTTGATGCTCACAGAGTGGCCAAGGTGTTTTTTTACAAGAAGTAGAACCCTCAGAGATGCATACCAGGAGATGGAACTTACTTTCATAACTTCCACTCCCCACCAAGCATCATGACAGAATAGAAAACGTTTCCATAAATGAATTTGAGTTAAAGAATGTCTTAAATAATATTGAATGGCATAATTTGGAATAATATTTGTGAAAGAAAGAAAAAGGGAATTTGGCCATATCTTGATGAAAGGTCCAAATTTGGGGGTATTGATGTTGCAAGGCCTTCTAAACCTTTCCAAAGAAATTGACAAGTACTCACAAAGTGGCCAAGGTGATGCTTACAACATATTTGGGTAGAATACCCCCTTAAAGGTGCATGCCAGGAGAGGAAATTACTTTCATAAACTCCAATCCCCACCAAGCACCATATATCAAACTCTTGAGGCATTTGGGCCAGGCTTGTCTGGATAAAAAGTGTGAAAATCCTTGACAAGGTCTGGCGAGTTGGTAAGGTTGGAAGCTGGTTCCCAAGTTGTTCTTTCTGGGTCTTCATTGAATCATTTCCACTCCACTAGATACCATAATGTACCTCTCTTGAGTTTTGAGTCCAGAACCTGAGCCACTTCCCATTCTTCTTACTCTTCCACTATTACTGGAGGTGGTGGCAATTGGTGTTGATTTGGGATAGTTGATTGCTTCACTGGTTCTAACAAGGACACATGGAAGACAGGGTGAACTGACTTCCATTGTTGAGGCAACTTGAGGTGATATGCATGGCTGCCAATCTTCTTGAGAACTTCAAAGGGTCCAAATCATCTTTCTGAAAGTTTCTTGGTGGGTCTTTTTGTCTTGATGTTCTTGGAAGCTAGCCATACTTTTTCCCCAGGTTGGAAATCAGGTGGAATTGCTCTATTTATATCTGCATACTTCTTACAATGCTTTATTTCTGACTCTAATTCTTCTTTGACAACTTGCTGTACTGATTGGAGTTTTGTTAATAACTTTCCAGCAGGTGTATCTTGAGAAATGTGAATTGAGTCAAAGCTGGGATTTCTTCCATAAATGGTGAAAAATGGTGACTGTTTTGTTGATGAATGTTCTGCATTATTATAGGCAAATTCAGCCAGAGGGAGCCAGGTGTGCCAGTCATCTTGATGGTAACTGACATAAATCCAAAGATACTGTTCTAGAATCTGATTTACCCTCTCTGTCTGTCCATCTGTTTCAGGGTGAAAGGCAGTTTAAAGATCTCTTGATATCTTGAGCTACTGACACAATTGAGTCCCTAATGATGAAACAAATAATGAACCTCTATCACTAACAATACTGATTGGAAGACCATGTTTGGAAAAGGAATGACTAATAAAGATTTGAGCTAAATCCAAAGTAGTGATTGTTGAATAAGTTGGAATAAATATTGCCATTTTTGAAAATCTGTCTACAACTACTAAAATTGAATCAAAGTTGCTTGACAAGGGCAATTGAGTGATCAAGTCCATTGATAGTGAACTCCAAGGAACAGATGAAATTTGAAGAGGCTTGAGTAATCCAAACTTCTTATGGTGAATGTTCTTGTTTCTTGAACATTGCTGACATGAGGACGCATAGTCCTTGATAATTTTATTCATGCCAGCCCAATAAAAATCCCTCTTGATGAGCTTGAGGGTCTTCTCCTGGCCAGGGTGGCCAGCCAACGGTGAGTCATGACGCTTTTGAAGGATATCCAATTGAAGTTCATGATTGCTTGGGATGACTACTCTATCTTTGAATAATAAAAATTTGGCTTGAGGTTCAAGAGTATAATCTGATATTGATTCACCTCTTGCTAATTGCTTGAGAATTTTCTTATAATCTTTGTCTTGCCATACTGCCTTCTGAATTTGATCAACTAAATCTGAGAAAACCTCAACTTTGATTGAAAAAAATCTTAACTCTTTGATTTCATTTTGCTTGAGAACTTGATGAAAGCTTTGAGGATTCTTGCTGATGAAGTCCACCCCCCTCTCTGGGTACAGGTCGTCCCGACGTGACAAGGCATCTGGTAAAGTGGCCAGTCTGCCTGGGCGGTAAGTGATAGCAAAATGAAATTCAGAGAGAAACTCAGCCCAACGGGCTTGACGGCAAGTAAGGACTTTGGAGGACATAAAATATTGAAGGGAAGAGTGGCCTGTAAAGAATTCAAAGGAATCAGAAATAGAAAGAAGAAAGGCTCTCCAGCGCTTGAGAGCCCAAACTATGCCAAGGAGTTCCTTGTCATGAATTTCATAGTTGAGCTCAGCTGGGAGGAGCTTGCGACTATCAAATGCAATGGGATGCTTTCCTGAGTCATTCACCTATGTGAGCCTTTGAGATATGGACACATACCCAATAAGGTCACAAGAAAGACTCAGCATAATTATACCTTTAAGATAATTATACTAAAATTACTTAGAATAATTATACATTAAAAATAATTACTTTAAAAATACAAAAATACCATAAATTGGTACAAAAATGGGTTTAACTTAAAAGCCAATGAATCAACATGTGAAATAAATTATACCATTGGATTCTCCATGGTAAAATACACATATACCATTTTTATGGCATATCTGTAAAGTCAATATTTAATGAGTTATAAGGAATAATACCTTATAAAAACCATAAATCCTTATTTATTTCAAGAACCAATGAAACAACATGTAAAAAGAATAGTACCATTGGATTACCCATGAAAATTCACACACAAAACAATTAATGAGCTAATTTCCAAAGTTAATACTTAAGGAATTAACCTGAATATATGCACTTTTTTGGTCAACACATATATTCAAGGATCATAGCTAATATCTCTTAAACTATACAAGATAGAGTGATGAACCAAAAATAAAGTTACCACTTAATTACTGTAAGAACACAGATAGAAACTTTATTTTACAAATTATAATCAAGGTTAAAACCTATTATGAAATATTGATAAAAATCAACAGAGCTGTTGACCACTTTGTTGTGAAAGTGGTCCAAACTTGAAAAAAGTACACAGTTGGATTCTACTAGTTCATTCGTGAAGAATGATGTAATTTTTATTATTAAGTTCAGGGTACAACCCCTGAAATCATGATTTGAAGTTTGAAATATTGAATTTCGACAGAAAAGATGAGTTACAAGAAAAATCATCAAAATTAGAGTTTTGATGATGTAATGAAAGGCTCTTGGCAGCATAATAAGGTTATGTCAGGATATCAGAATTAACTCTCTGAATTGCTGTAGCATGTAAAACTCAAAAGTTATTAAAGATCAAAGTTTGAGCTTAAATTGAGCAGTTATGATCACCTACTGTAACCTTAAATTAAGTTTAACAGTCATATGAGTGATATAATTGGTGAATACTATTAGTTGATGATTAAAAATGATAAAATCCACGAAATTTGGGGTTCTTCCAAGCCTCTGATGTCATCAAACTTAGAGTTATAGTGATAGCTCTAAATAATGGTGTAATAATGATGTAATATGGTTTGATCATGATGTAATCATCCTCAAACTTTAAAATATTGATCAATTACAGTGGATATGATCAGTAAACGTCTACTAGAAGCCTGTTGGACTCTAGGAGGGAGGTATTTACTATTAATAGAGCTCTTTTTACTCTGTTTTCCCCTCAGATGCATCAAAAACATTAAATCAATTAAATCAAAGGTAATCTCTTTATTCTTTATATATAAAACTATTATATTATTAAAGACAAAAGACCACCTTGTTATAATCATCTATCTTGACGTGATTAAATCATTTATTTAATTGTTTTTGTTAAAAATCTCTCTAAAAACTCATTTCCATGTAAAAATCAAGAATATTAGTAATTTTTCTTTATTTTTATTGTAAATACAATTTGAAAAGATTGTATTTATATTTTTTGGCGTAAAATATCTCAAAAGTATTATATAAAGTATTAAAAGTAGGTTATTTTCTCTTATTACAATAATTTTCTCTTTATTATTATTTTGATAATTCTTGCATTAATATAAATAGTATTTATATTAATTTGTAGCTTTAATATTGGTAATATTATTGTTATTAATTGTTTTTTATTAATAAAAAACAATTTTTTACGCCTTTATTATTTGTTTGTAACAATAATAAAGTGCCATCAAATATATTAATTATTTTATATTAATATATTTATTTTTTATTATATTATATTTTATTATATAAATTATATTATTATATATTTTTAATAATATAATCATTTTACGCCACAATTATAGTAATTCTTTATTATTATAGTTATTTTTATCTTATTTATTTCATTTATAAGGACATTCATAGTTCAATAAGTAAAATATTAGTAATTTTTACTTATTGTTTCATAGTCAAACCTTACATTTGGGGGCCTGGCCGTGTTATTTACTTAAAAGACCTTTTAAACAGATTCTAATTGGGCTTATCCAATAATAAATTATATTTATAATCATAAAATTATACAATAATTTTATATTTTATTGATTTTAAAAGCTATTGAGGCGTTTGGAAAGCAATTGTACTGTCTTACACATGGTTTTTCACATCCTTAGACTTGCAAGAACTTTCTTTGAGTGACTCTAGTAATTGAAAAAGATATTTTATAAATTAAAAATAATTTTTATAATTTAATTTTATAAAGAATCATATTCATTTTTTTATTTTATTCTTTAAAAATAAAAATATAAAAAATATTAAAAACCAATAAAAAAAGTTATTTTTATTTTTATTCATTTCTTTATTCATTTCAATTTTTTCAAGATATAAAAGAAATTTCTATGTGGAAAATTTCCATATCTTGCCAAAAAATAACACTTCTTATAAAAAGACTTATATTTATTTGTCTTTTTAGTGTTTGAAGATAACCCAACAGAAGACAGCCAAGCTACTGTTGAGATATTGGTGGAAGAAACTTGTCAAAGTTCTTCAACACCAGTTATCACCAAAAGAAAGAAAGCTAAGAAATTAGACTTTCCAGGACCCACCATTCAAGACTCTGAAGGTGAGCACCTCTTTTATAATTGCCATAAAAAGAATTTTTATTCTAAAATACTTTTATTTTTCTTATTCCTTAAACTATGACTACCAGAAGAGGTTCCCAATACTCCATCCAATCAGATAGAGCTGGACTCAGAGGTAGAACTGATCCCTCAAAAGGGAAAAGAAAGGGCAATATCCCCAGTGGAACAGAATCCACACAAGGAAGTGCCTTATCCCAAAGGAAAGTCCCAGAAATGCCCATGATATCTGAACCTGAATTGGAACTAAGTATGAGTAACTCAAATAGGTACAAATCACATTCAGGGGGCTCAAATAGACATCTACATGAGCCAGTACAAGCAATATTACACAGTGTACAAGGACAAAGATTGGGAAATGCTGCCCCAAATACACCAAGGAGTAATGAACTCCTGGCAAATCCTGAAAAAATTCCTCAAAGAGGAGAAGATAGTGAAATACTCCAATGGATGGAATCCACTGTCATCCAAACCTCAAATCAAAAAGATCAAGGATTACCACGCCAAAAAGAGGGAGGCAACCAAGGAAGAAGCCCCAAGCCAACCCACTTCCCCAAGAAGGGAAGAAGAACAAGAAAAAGAATTGGAGGAAACCATATTCCCCAAGCTACAGGATTCCCAAAATCCAAAAAGATGCCATGGACAATGTCTTCAATATGGCCAGAACTTTGATGGAATTCAAAGACAAAGAGGAACAAAGAATGAGACAACCCCATTTCCCAAAGAAATAACCTTGTCTCCTGATGTTGTAAATACTTTAACAGAAATTAAAAATAGTATTGTACCTCTAAAAGAAATTAAAAATAGTTTATTATCATTACAAGAAATAAACAATAATTTATCTTCTTTAACAAAAACTGTTGTAAAAAACAAGAAAGAGATTGAAAACATAAAATTTATGATTGAAAATAATAAACCAAAATTATTAATTGACAATACTCAAAAATTAATACAAGGACAACAAGAATTGTACAAATACATAAGTGATATCAAAGAGAAAACTTTGACAATCAATTATGATGGGAGTATTGACAATCTTACAGAAGAATTAAACAAATTAAGTATTTCTGTAGAAAAATTTGAAGAAAAGACTTCATCACACCAGAAATTACTTTTGGACCATGTGGAAAAAAGTGATGAAGCAAGAGTTCATCTAAAAGATGATATTCAAAGTGAAATAAGGCTTATTACTGAAAAAATGGATAAAATGAATGAGGCTAATTTAAATATGCCAAAGTTATCAACTCCATTTTCCCATATAAGAAGCCCTGTTAAAACAAAAGAGGAATTGACAAATCCTTTCATAACAGACTTGAGTCACCAAGAAAATAACCAAGTCTTAATGAAAGAAGCACCTCAGCTGAAAGAATGGCCAACATTCACAGGAGAAGGTGAATATGACCACATGTCATTTATTAAAACAATTGACATGTTACAAGAAGACTATGGCATACCAGATGAATTAATCACTGCAAGATTACATTCATTGTTTGAGAAATCTGCAAAAAGATAGTATTATGGCATAAGACAAACAAATGGCAAAAATACCTGGTCTTGGTGGAAACAAGAAATAATCACCAAGTGGGCAAATGATGCCTGGAGGTACAAAATAGAAAATGCATTTGAAAATTCTTTCTTTGACCCAGACAAAGATAAACCTTTAACCTGGTTCTCAAAAAAAGTTGAAAGACTTAATGCATTGTACCCAGAAATGTCACAAAAAATGGTGCATATGAAAATACTCAAGAAATGTGGAGGAGAGCTAGAACATGCCCTAAGAAGCAGGTGTATAGAACCATGCTCCACAGAAGAGTACATTAATGCACTGGAAGACACAGTGACAAGAACAAAAATTGGCAGGACTTGGAAGAAATTGGACACTAAAAGCCCAAATAAACCATTTATCAAAAAAGATAGATCAAAAGAATCCTTCAAGCGCAGTACATCCAATAATAATGAGCAAAGAAAATGCCATAAATGTGGAGGTATTGGACACTTAGCCATTAATTGCCTAAAAAAGGCAAAAATCAATGAAATTGTGGAAACAGAAAACCACAATGACAAAGAGGAAGAATCTGACTCTGAAAAAGAGACAGAAGAATCAGAAACTTCTGAAAGTGATGAAATCAATATAATTAATGCAGAAATTAATAATATTGATATAATTTATGAAGTACTAGATGTCAACTCAAACTTACCACAAGTTGGAACATCTGACACAAACCTGACAAATGTGCAAGATGCCAAACTGTACAAAACCAAACCTGCAAGAGGAATGGGGTATACAGCTGGAAAATCAAGTATAAGTATTGTCACGGTTGATAGCCAAGAAGCAAAGGTGAACTTGGATACAGGAGCATCCTGCACCTGTGTTGGTAAAAGGTATTTAAGTACAATTGTTCCAGACTGGCAAGAAAAACCTATACCAATCCAAGGTGTCAAATTTAGTAGTGCAAGTGAAAGCATGATGCCCCTTGGAATAATTGACTTAACACTTATTTTACCTCACCCTTCACAATGTGTCAGAATTAAAGTGGAATTTGTGGTAATGGAAAACTGTACCAGTAATCACTTTATCCTGGGAAATGACTACTTATCAATCTATGGTATAGATATCTCTAACCAGAAGGATAGATATTTTACTATAGAAGACAATAAGAGACAAAAGTTTGGCTTCTTAAATAACAAAAAACAAATTACAGTTATTAAGAAGGAAGAAAAGATTCCAGAAAAGGAACTTTTTATATCTGAACAACTTAAAGAGGCAGAATTCAATCAAGAATTAACAGAAAAAATGAAAGAAAAATTGATTAACCTCTTATTTAAGTACAAAGATGCCTTTGCAACTGACAAAGAGCCACTAGGTGCTATAATTGGGCATGAAGTAGACATAATTCTTAATGTGGAAAAGCCTTACCCACCCTTACTAAGAAGACCAGCTTACCCAGCTAGTCCAAGGGCTAGAGAAGCCTTAGAGGTAAACATTAAAGAATTAATGGACCTTGGAGTATTAAGAAAAGTTGGACATAATGAACAGGTAGAAGTTACTACTCCTGTCATTATAACTTGGCATAATGGAAAATCAAGGATGGTAGGAGACTTCAGAGCCCTGAACACCTATACCATTCCAGATAGATATCCAATACCTAGAATCCATGAGACATTGACACAATTGTCACAAGCTAAGTTCATTACAGCTATGGATGCCTTAAAGGGTTTTCATCAAAATGTCTTAACAGACAATGCCAACAAACTACTGAGGATAATAGTCCACTGTGGAATTTTTGAATACTTAAGAATGCCATTTGGGATAAAAAACACACCATCCCATTACCAAAGAATGATGAATACCACATTTCCTGAAGAATTATCAGAAGAATGGTTAATTATCTATATTGATGATATCATAGTTTGCTCAGAAACTTGGGAAAATCACCTTACAAGACTAGAAAGGGTACTACAGAAAATAGTCCAAGTGAATATGAAAATCTCCTTGAAAAAGTGTCATTTTGCATATAGTGAATTAAAAGCACTAGGACATGTTGTATCTGGACTTAGTCTAGGCATAGACAAAAATAAAGTAGCAGCAGTACTACTTAAACCAATGCCTCAAACCAAAAAAGAAATGCAATCATTTTTAGGATTTGCTGGTTACTATAGACATCATATAAAGGACTTTGCAAAAATTGCCAAATCCTTATATAAATTATGTGACCAACAAACAGTTTATGAAATGACTGAAGAAAGAGTCAAGGCATATGAAGAATTGAAAAATTCACTAACAAATGCCCCATTTCTTCTAATGCCAGATTGGAAACTACCCTTCAAACTATACATTGATGCTTGTGGAGAAGGACTAGGTGCTGCACTTCACCAAACACAAATTATCAATGATAAACCAGTGGAAGGACCAATTTGTTTCATTTCAAGGAAGATAAAGCCAACAGAAGCAAGGTATGGAGCCAGCCAAATGGAATGCTTATGCTTAGTGTGGGCTTTAGAAAAACTGCATTATTATTTGGATGGCACAGTATTTGATGTAATCACAGACTGTAATGCTGTGAAATCACTATTAAATATGAATACTCCAAATAGACATATGCTGAGATGGCAAATTGATATCCAAGAATACAGAGGAAATATGACTATTGTTCATAAATCTGGTAATATCTATAAAAATGCAGATGGTCTTAGCAGATGGGCTCTAGCAAATACCCCTGACAATCCAGCATGGGTTCCACAAGAAGAATACCATATAGAAGGAATATGTGTTACAGATATTGGCACAGAATTCTTTAACCAAGTTAAAGAAAGCTATAAGATAGACAAAAATTGCCATATCTTAAGCCAACTTCTAATGAAAGACTGCAAATACCCATCACTTTCATCAAAACTAGATGAAACATGGAAAAAGGCATATGATGAAGGAAGATTACACCTCCTTGATGGAATCCTTTACCATAGAACAAAACACACATGTGTTATGGCCTTAACAGATAGAACCCTGATAAACACTATTTTACATGAATGTCATGACAGTGTTGCAGCTGGACACCTTTCAGAAGATAGAACACTAGAGAGGGTGAGAACCTGCTCTTGGTGGCCAAATTGGAAGAAAGATGTTACAGAATACTGCCAAACCTGTGACAGATGTTAAAAAGCCAACAGGGCCACAGGAAAGAAATTTGGAATGATGATCCAAATCCAAGAACCAAAATCCCCATGGGAAATAGTTCATATGGATTGGGTAACAGCTTTACCTCCAGGAGGAGACAGGAGTTATAATGCATGCCTAGTGTTAGTTGACAGATACAGTAAAACTCCCATGTTCTTACCATGTCATAAAGATGACACAGCTATGGACACAGCCATAATGATATGGAATAAAGTTATTAGCCATACAGGCTTATTCCAGAATATTGTAAGTGACAGAGACCCAAAGTTCACTTCAGCATTATGGACAAATCTCCATAACCTATTTGGAACAAATCTATCATTCTCAACAGCTTACCATCCCCAAACTGATGGTTTAGCAGAAAGAATGATACAGACCTTAGAGGACATGACCAGAAGATTCTGTTCTTATGGGCTAGAATTCAAAGATTCTGATGGTTTTACCCATGATTGGTGTACACTAATACCAGCTCTTGAACTAGCATATAAGACATCAATCCATTCTTCTACTGGTAAAACACCAGCAATGCTAGAAAAAGGTTGGAATCCAAGACTTCCTTATGACACCCTCAAAAAGGACTTAGTGGATATACATCCAAGAGCAAGCAGCTTTAAAATAATACTTGACAAGGCAAGACACCATGCAAACAGATGTATGCAAGATTCTTTCAAATATGCAAAAGAAAGATTGAATAAAAGTCATAATCCACCTGATTTCAAGATAGGAGACTTGGTCCTAGTATCAACCCTTAATTTCAATAACATAAAAGGCCCAAAGAAATTGAAAGATTCCTTTGCAGGACCATTTATGATAAAAGCACTTCATGGACCCAATGCTGTGCAATTGGAACTCACAGGTGAACTAATGAACAAACACCCAACTTTCCCTGTAAGTCTGATAAAACCTTACAGTTCAAGTGACAAGGAGTTATTTCCACTAAGAAATAAACCCCCACTTGAAATTCCCCCCTTGGAAGAAGGAGAAGAAAAGAAAATAGTAAAAGTCCCTAAAGAAAGAAGGACAAGAAACAAAAAAGAAAGGGAATACCTTGTAAGGTATAGAAATTCAACTCAAGAAGATGAATGGCTACTTGAGAAAGATATAAAAAATTCTGATAAGCTACTAAGAAGGCTCAGACATGAAAGAAAGCCTGAAAAATAGAAAAGTTAAGCATTATTGAGCTTCAAGACTAACAAAGTCTATTGAAGAGGTAGGACAGTGGATGATACCCTAATTACACATATCAGATTGTGGTACAATCTTTTTTGGTGGTAGGTAATGTGAGCCTTTGAGATATGACCACATACCCAATAAGGTCACAAGAAAGACTCAGAATAATTATACCTTTAGGATAATTATACTAAAATTACTTAGAATAATTATACATTAAAAATACAAAAATACCATAAATTGGTACAAAAATTGGTTTAACTTAAAAACCAATGAATCAACATGTGAAATAAGTTATACCATTGGATTCCCCATGGTAAAATACACATATACCATTTTTATGGCATATCTGTAAAGTCAATATTTAATGAGTTATAAGGAATAATACCTTATAAAAACCATAAATCCTTATTTATTTCAAAAACCAATGAAACAACATGTAAAAAAAATAGTACCATTGGATTCCCCAGGAAGATTCACACACAAAACAATTAATGAGCTAATTTCCAAAGTTAATACTTAAGGAATTAACCTGAATATATGCACTTTTTTGGTCAACACATATATTCAAGGATCATAGCTAATATCTCTTGAACTATACAAAATAGAGTGATGAACCAGAAATAAAGTTACCACGTAATTAATGTACGAACACAGATAGAAACTTTATTTTACAAATTATAATCAAGGTTAAAACCTATGATGAAATATTGATAAAAATCAACAGAGCTGTTGACCACTTTGTTGTGAAAGTGGTCCAAACTTATAAAAAAGTACACAGTTGGATTCTACTAGTTCGTTTGTGAAGAATGATGTAATTTTTATTATTAAACTCAGGGTACAACCCCCTGAAATCATGGTTTGAAGTTTGAAATATTGAATTTCGACAGAAAAGATGAGTTACAAGAAAAATCATCAAAATTAGAGTTTTGATGATATAATGAAAAGCTCTTGGCAGCATAATACGTTTATGTCAGGCTATCAGAATTCACCCTCTAAATTGCTGTAGCGTGTAAAACTCAAAAGTTATTAAAGATCAAAGTTTGAGCTTAAATTGAGCAGCTATGATCACCTACTATAACCTTAAATTAAGTTTAACAGTCATATGAGTGATAAAATCGGTGAATACTATTAGTTTATGATTAAAAATGATAAAACCCACGAAATTTGGGGTTCTGCCAAGCCTCTGATGTCATCAAACCTAGAGTTATAGTGATAACTCTAAATAATGGTGTAATAATGATGTAATATGGTTTGATCATGATGTAATCATCCTCAAACCTTAAAATATTGATCAATTACAGTGGATATGATCAGTAAACGTCTACTAGAAGCCTGTTGGACTCTAGGAGGGAGGTATTTACTATAAATAGAGCTCTTTTTACTCTGTTTTCCCCTCAGATGCATCAAAAACATTAAATCAATTAAATCAAAGGTGATTTCTTTATTCTTTATATATAAAACTATTATATTATTAAAGACAAAAGACCACCTTGTTATAATCATCTATCTTGACGTGATTAAATCATTTATTTAATTGTTTTTGTTAAAAATCTCTCTAAAAAGTCATTTCCATGTAAAAATCAAGAATATTAGTAATTTTTCTTTATTTTTATTGTAAATACAATTTGAAAAGATTGTATTTATATTTTTTGGCATAAAATATCTCAAAATTATTATATCAAGTATTAAAAGTAGGTTATTTTCTCTTATTACAATAATTTCCTCTTTATTATTATTTTAATAATTCTTTAATTAATATAAATAGTATTTATATTAATTTATAAATTTAATATTGGTAATATTATTTTTATTAATTGTTTTTTATTAATAAAAAACAATTTTTTACGCCTTTATTATTTGCTTGTAACAATAATAAAGTGCCATCAAATATATTAATTATTTTATATTAATATATTTATTTTCTTATATAAATTATATTATTATATATATTTAATAATATAATCATTTTACGCCACAATTATAATAATTCTTTATTATTATAATTATTTTTATCTTATTTATTTCATTTATAAGGACATTCATAGTACAATAAGTAAAATATTAGTAATTTTTACTTATTGTTTCATAGTCAAACCTTACAACCTGACTCAGTACGGCACCCAAAGCATAATCAGAAGCATCAGTCTCTACAATAGTTGGTAGAGAAGGATTTAAATGGGATAGGATAGGAGCAGTGGTGAAAACTTCTTTGAGTATTCGAAACTGACTAAGAGCTTCCTCATTGAAGATGAAAGGATAATCTTTTTTAAGGAGGGAAGTGAGAGCAGAGATTTTTTTGGAATAATTTTTAATGAAACAATGATAAAAGTTGGCAAAGCCAAGGAAAGATTGGAGTGCTTTGATGTTCTTTGGCTGAGGCCAATTGAGGATTTGCTGAACTTTGGAAGAATCCATCTTGAGGCCTTCACTTGAAACAACATAGCCCAAGTATTCCACACTTGAGGCATGGAATACACACTTTGAGGCTTTGGCCAACAAATCATTGTCCCTCAGTCTTTGGAGGACAGAGGGCACATGTTTGACATGTTCCTCCTGAGAACTAGAGAAGACCATAATATCATCTAAGTAGACTACAACAAAAATATCCAAGAAATATGCAAAGATATCATTCACAAGATTCTGGAATTAAGCAGGAGCATTGGTCAAGCCAAATTGCATAACCAAATATTCATAACTGCCATATTTAGTTCTCATCCCCCTCTTTGATTCTCAAGAGGTTATAAGCACCACGCAAATCTATCTTGGAGAGGATAGTAGCACCGTTAAAGATGATAAGAAGCTGATTCATTGGAGGAACAGGATACCTGTTCTTCCTAGTGACAGAATTAAGTTTGCGGTAGTCAACACACAAACGAAGACCACCATCCTTTTCCTTAACAAAAAGGACAGGTGCTCCTGTTGAAGAGGATCTTGGCCTGATGAAAACTTTCTCTTCATTCTCTGGAATGTAGGCCCACAGTGTTTCTGACTCATTCTTTGATCAAGAGTAGATAACACCAACTGGAGGTAGAAGACCCTCCAGTTCAATATGATGATCACAGGCGCGGTGTGGATGAAGTTTCTCAGCTTTCATCTTGGAGAATACATACAAATACTTGTGATAAGCAGGAGGGACTACCTTCAGGACAGTTTCAATCTCTTCTGGCTCTTCCTCCCCATCCCACTGCTCCTTCAGGGAGGCATGAAAAGATAAAGGAGGAAGGTCCATATCCCCTTGAAAGAGATGAAGTGAAGATATAGCAACATCTTCTCCAACATCTTTTATCTCTTTAAAGACTTCATCTCTTAATGGAAGTAATGACTGAGAGGGAATGATGGAAGGGATATGGACAGAAGGAGGAAGGGAAGGTGTCTTAAGTTCACCAACCAGAGCAACACTGTTGACAGCAGTGGTAAAGTCATTACTAGTAGAAAAAATAATACAACTAGAATCCTTCTGACTAGAATCATAGGTGATCAATCCATTTTTCCAATCAATAATGGGATTAAATTGGTAAAGAAAATCATAGCCCAATATTAGGTCTTCTCCCTTGGGTGAATCTATGATAAAGAAATCCCATTCAAAGCTTGGGAATGAAAGTAAGTCAACAACCCACTTGGTATAATGGGTGATGAACAGGGAAGTGGATTCATTGGAATCCAAAATGAAAATAGGAATCTTTTCAGGGAGCTCTGACATGGTCAATGAGTACTTGAGAACAAAAATCTTTGCAATAAAAGAGTTTTTAGCACCAGAATCAATGAGAATACTATAACAAATATCAGAGAGAGAAGAGAAAATAAGAAATTTTAAAGATTTCTTGACACTAGTATTCAGAGTGCACAATTGTGCTCTTGAAGGAAAAAAGTGAGAACCATTGAACACATCATGATCCCCACTCAGGCTTTTTCCTGCTTGCTAGGGAAGCCTTTTGATGATCCTTGCTTATTCTCAGGCCTCTTGAAGAATTTTTCAAATGGGTGCTTTCCACCACAATAATTGCAAAAGCCTTCTTTAATCCTCCTCTCCTTTTCAGAACCAATTAATTTGTTGTCCTTATTGAGGAGAGCAGCATGAGGCTTGTCTTTGGACACTTGAAAATTCTTCCCCTTCTTATTCTTCTTGTGATAAGGCTTCTTTGATGATGAACTTTGAGGGGGCTTGGAGGAGTTGGATCCACTTATTGGAGGCTTCTTCTCTTGATGACTACCCTTTTCCTTCTGCCTCTCATGGTATCTGGTATCTAATTTCAAAATGATGTCCATGAGCTCTTGAAGGCTATAAAAGTTTCCAGGGTGAGAAGCCAATTGGTCCAAAAATCTTGATGCCAATCCTCTCCTATACACATGAATATAGGCCCTTTCCCCCCAGTCTCCAATTCTTGACATTAGGCTTATTAAATCTGCTATGTAAAAGGAAGCTTGACCACTTTCTTTCATCCTGAGATTGTATAACTCTTGTTCAGCTTTCCTGACTTCATTGGGATCACCAAACAGAGTGAATAACTGGGTTTCAAACAACTGCCAGTTATTGAGGAGATAAGAAGGGTCTTCATTGGAGATATTTGAGAGTTAAGGTTCAATCCATTTTCCAGCTCTACCAGTAAGGAAAGAAGTTGAGTATAAGAACTTCTTCCTGTCAGAGAAGAGGTTTTCTGGGTCATTATGGAAAATTAATTGACAAGATTGGATAAATCCTCTCAATTTATAAGCTTCAGTACCATCAAAAGAATCAGGTGCTATCATTGATGGAGTCTTGAATGCAGGGACTTTTGAAGTGTCCCTTGGGGCAACTGCTTGAGTGAATTGACCCATGAATTGAGTAATCTGCTCCATCATTTTGAGAAAATTTGGTTCAGCTTGAGAGACAAGAGGTTGATTAGAAAGGGCTAGATTTGGAGCTTCAGAAGCCTCAGGGGCACCTGCCAAGGCAGCTGCTACTTCAGTTTCTTCATACTCCTCCTCTTCCACAGACTCCTCCCCCTCTTCATCTTCAGCTTCCCCTAATCTTCTTCTAGGCCCTTGAGGAATGCTTGGATAGCCACCCAACAAGCCAGGGAATGATCTTAATCTTCTTGACTTCACACCTCCTCTTCTGGAGGGTGCTGCTCTTTCCATTGGTGGTCCTCTGTCCAAGTTTGCACTCAGTTGATGAACTGTTGGTGGGCGGTCAAGAGGAGCCCTTTCTGTAGGAGTGAGAACAGCTTGATGTCTTTGAGATCTTGTATTATTGGCTGGGGGGCTATGCTGAACTGGCATTATTGAAGAAATAAAATAAAACTTGATGATAATTGATAATAAACAAGGCTTGACCAAAAAAATCAAATGAGAATCTTGATGAACTTGAGAAATCAATCAATAGTCTTGAGGTGAATCAATATGAATAAATCTTGAAGAGTGAAGATGACAAAGTCAAATTCTTATGAATAATCAATTTCAATTAATAAGTCAAATCAAGTCAATCAATCAATCAAATCAAATAAATCAAGTCAATTCAAAATCAAATCAATTGTGTCTTGAAGAATTCAATCAATATTTTCAAAAAACAATTCAATTTTCTTGAGGAATCAAATTCAAATCGATCAATTAAATCAAATCTTGAGGATAAATCAGCTATCTTGAGGAATCAAACCAGATCAATCAATTAAATCAAATCAGAGTCTTGAGGTAAAGTCAATTTCTTGAATAATCAGATCAATCAATCAATAATTCTCGAGAATTTCAAATAAAAAATGATAACCCCAATTCAATAAACTCCTGAAACAATGAATCAATTAATCCCAAGTTCCAATAAATTAAACCTGATAGAAGAACCTGAATTCAGACAGAAAATGAAAATAAGATTTGATTGAGAATTAAGAAGAAAATGAAATGGTCAGCAAAATTTTTGAAATGAGAAAGAGAATCAATTTTCATTTGAATGAAATGAATGAGATGAAAATTGATGAGAGATAATGAAATCATAAAAATCATGAAAATCATAAAAATCATAAAATCATGACAAAATCATAATTGAGAATGAGAGAAATGAATAAGAATTAAAGAAAGAAAAGAAGCAATTATGAGTTAATTAAAATAATGTCACAGGGGCTCTTCTGAATGAAGAGGGCCTGGCACTCAGTGAACAGACTTACTTATGGAGGGCTCAGAATAAGATAATCAAATGGTAAGAGTAATGAAAGAAGAGGATAAATTCCTAGTCATAAAATAATAAGCATTAAAAGATATGAGAGAGAAACAAAAGCAATAATAAAGAGCCAACCACAAATAATCCTGTACCACTGTTTCAACCTGTCCAGAAAAGAGAAAAGGATTAATAAAGGATATGGCCACCAGGACTCTACTGAACAGGTGAGGGAAGGCAAAGACTAACTTAATAATTAATAAAATAATATTTCTTAATGAGAAATGAAATAATATTAGTTAATAAATCCAATATTTTAATTAACTGGGGGAAAACCCCCAGGTGGGTGAAAGGGAGCTGGTATATGTGAAAAAGTACCAGCCTGGTGTTTGAGTGTTGAGAAACCATGACTGTATAATTGAGGAACCTGTATTTGAGATATGAAACTGTATTGGTGTATCCAATACAATTCTTTGAATCAATACAGGTATTTGCACCTATATTGAGGACAGGGATGTATTTGGTGAATCCTGTTTTTGGGTTGTGCCTGTATTGAGCTGTATTGAGGATTGGAACTGTATTTGGGGAATCTTCCATGAAACCCCTTGCTGATTAGGTGTTGGAAGATTCTCCATTAGTAATGAGTGGTAATGCCCTGCCTGTCTCCATGGCTGTGACACAGCTTTATATAACGAAATCAATTATTGATTATTAAAACAATATGTTGAAAAAGTATGACTTAAGCTCTGAATTCACAATTAATAAAGAATAAGATATCTCAAGAGCTTTTTAATAATAAAATAATTTCTATTTAATAAAGTATTATACTATTGAGAAATTTAATTTATTGATTTTGATGATGATGGACAAAAAAAGTTGCAAGAAGGATTCTTTTATGCCTTCAGATCAGGGCTCATAATAAATAGTGGATATTGAGGGTGTTCTTAAATAAAAATATGAAAAGATAAACTAAAAAATAAGGTCACTTATTTCAGAGTTACTGTCACAGCCACTATCAGGAGAAAATTGTGAGCCTGTGAGGTATGTGTGACATACCCATAAGGCCACAAATAACATTATACACAGTTGATTTAGTCCTAAGTGGACTTATCAACTGATTTTAAAATAAAGAATAACAAAAAATAAGTAGAACTTTCTTTTGGATAAACAAAGATATAGTAATTATGTCATTTTGGGATTCTACTCCAAAAATAACCTAGGGTATCCATAGGGTGTTATACCCAAAAATGAATATTTCTGAAGTTATTAGAAGGCTTAAGAATCTCACAGTACAATTGAAATCTTTTCAACTTTCTTAAAGTTGTTAAATTTAAGATTAAATAAGCTTAAATTCAAAGTTGCATAAGGTTTATGCAAACATACCAAAAATTTAGTTAAAATTAAGGTGTTGTGTATATTTACTGAATTGGCTAAGGATTTTTCATACAGAATGTAAATCCTGCCTGAGCTCAATTTAAAGGAGTTGAAGGACATAGTATGGTTTTCAATAAATAAAAGGGAAAAATCCACGCAAAAAGGTGGGACAAAAGAAAAAGACCAAACAGAGCTGGGGTACCCAACTTTTTGGATCTGAAAAGATTCAATTAAGGTTTTCCACATTTATTGGAGGATTTGCAACCTTATTTCAACTTTAAGATTAGACCTTGATCCAAAATTAAAGTTTAAACTGGTTTTATCGCAATTTGGACAGGAATTTCAAGCGGCGAAAGGGTAAATCCAAATATGAAAGCTTGAAATTAAGGTTTTAAGAACTGTCAAAGCTTAAATAAGCTTAAGATTTTGAAGTTACAAGCAGTACAACCTTATCAAAAGTTAAGGTTTGGTGTGTATTGCTATTTTACATGGAAAAATAGCAATAAATTCATAAATTCATTAAAAATACAATTCTTAATGCATTTGCTTTAAATTTTCACACAGATTACAAATTGATGTTACCTGTGTATACATTGAATTTTAAGTATCTTCTATTAAAAAGGTTTATTGGTAATTAGTTTGGAAATTTACTCTTTTAATTATAATTAAGAAAATTAATATTTCTTTCAAAAATTAATGAAAAATTGAGCTTAAAAAATGTCAGGCTGAGTCTATATTGAAGTGGTAATAAGAGTATTTACAACTAGAATTATGACTGTGAAACGTAGAAAATTAATTTAAAATAAGAGTATTGGGTTGTAAGAGATGATTTATAATATAATTTAAGGGGTTCTACTATTGAATAATAGTGGTGGTGAGCGCTATTGAGAACCCAGGGTGCAATCTTACCAGTTGGGTTACTATAATAAGAGTTACAATAATTGAATATATAATTATACCTGTTTATTACCCAAGAGTAAAACTTTTTTTGACAGTTTACTACGTAGGGTATTCAAGAGCAGGAAGAGGAGACAATTCTGGCTGTGAAAAGCCTCCTTTTTATCCTGAAATGGGGTGGAAAGGGTGCTAGACCTTTACACGTAGAGGAAGTGCAGCTTTTTCACTCTCTAGGACTGACTTGTGGTTTGCAAACAGCCTTTATTCCCTGTATTGGGCTCAGATGTGGTTTTGAAACCACATCTGGGCAGTTTTCACCAATACAGGGTGAAAATTTTCATTTGGGGACCTCACAGCCTGATTCCGACGTGTATGACGCGTAGAATGCTGTACAGAAACTGTATGGGACCCCAGTATTGACTGACATATGAGGTATTGAAGTAAAAACATGCTTCTTCGTCTATTTGACACCTCATATTCATGGTTATGGGATATTATCCCATGGTAAAGCTGTATATGACAGCAGGTGGGATTTTGACCTTGAAACAGCCATAACTTTGTCAATTCTTGAGATATCAACCTCAAAATTGGTTCGGTGTGTAGCCCTGTATGTGCTCTACACAATGGTACCTCATTTGATATGGGTATCATTCAATATGGCAAAATTATCCCATGTACAAGATTTTTGTACATTTGTGTGTTTTAGGCAAAAAGCTGTATTGAGCTTGTTTGCCCCATAACTTTTGTTCTAGTTGAGCTATGGGGAAATGGATGGCACCATCAGATAGCCCTGATTGTTCTCTTTCCAAAAATACCCCACACTAAAACTGTAGAAGCTAGATGAGAGGTGAATGTTTTGTTCACCCTTATTTGGCCTGAAATTGACCATAACTCCAGTAATATTGGTGTTAGCTCAGTTTGGCTGGTACCATTGGATAGCCCTGGCTGTGAGCTTCATTTTGACTACCCATTTGATGGGGTTAATCCTCTCCTTCTAGATTTTATATGAGAGGTGAAAATTAAGGTTTATGCTCAGCACTAACTTTGAGCAGGGATAACTTTGTTATTTCTTGTCCTATGGTGATGGGAATTGTATTTTCAGAAAGAGGTGAGTTTCCTCTTTCGTTTGATACCTTTTGAGCTTATTTGGCTCAGCTCCATGTTTTGGTGGTATCTTGGCTATACCATTGGTTTATGGTATTTTGGCTGTCATGCTTGTGCTCTGGTTTTGAGTCACAGGCTGACAAGAAATGTTTGCTTGAAACTCCATTTTTAAGTTGTTCATGTGATGAAATTGAATTTGAATAAAATTAATTCATATTAAAATCCAAAATAATTAATCCAAAAGAGGATTAAACTTACTTGAAGTTAAGAATAACACTAGTAACTTTAAATTGGAATTGAAAATAAGTTACCTTAAGTTAAGAACCTTATTTTTAGATATGGCTTTGCAGTTTTGACCTGAGAACGCCCTATATATCCATTATGAACTATGAGAGCTGCTCTGTAGACATAAGAAGAGTATATTAATCACTGATTTTGTCAATAACTCATCATCATTCCAATAATATTAGACATCTAAATAGGTAAAGTTTTATTAAATATACAATATTATTCTGAAAGTAATTCTCAAGTTATTTTATTCTTTATTAATTATAAAAATAAAACAATTGAAATGATAGAATTCATATTATTGTTGTAATTACAAATAATATATTTCAATGTATAAAATGATAGTCTTGAATATCTTTTAAAGTCCACAAATTCTTCTTAAAATCGCTTTAATCAAATCTTTTTATCATAAAAAGCTGTTTTATCTTTGAAATACCGATTTTTGTCGTGTTTTGAACTTATAATCATTATTTAATACAATAACTGTTGTTGTTTGACTTGTTTCATTAAGTAAATACTATAAGTAAGTTTTCTTTAAAGATCTATATTTTTTATCTAGTATTAGTATTTTTTATGGAATTTTTCTATAAGAATTATCTCTACACAGTGTGTGTGATAAATGATTTTATAAAGAATATTCCCATATTATTTATAAGTGGATAAATATTAATATTTTCCATGTGTAATTAAGAGCCTTACACTTCTTATTGTTATAACTGCCAGTGACTATAACAATAATAGAATAATCTTAATTTATTCTAATTATTGATGATTTTTTCTTATTAAGTTATTTAATAATAATTGAATTTCTCTTTTTATGTATAATTATTCTTAATAATTATATAAATTTGTGGTTATAATATCTAATTATATTATATTTTCTACTGAGTACAGTCATAGTACTCTTGATATTTGTAACTATTATCAAGAGTTTCATAGAAAAACCTTACAAAAATGGTATGCAGTCCTATCTTTACTCATACCAACCAGACTTTCAAAGAAGAAGTTCCAATCAGAATTAAGCTTCAGCAACTTCCTTGAAGAGCTCAATACAGTATGGACGCCCCAATACAGCCTTTTCTTCTTCATACAGGCTGTGTTCACCAAATAAAGGTTTGGATACACAACTCTGAAACTGTATGATCACCTGATCCAACCACACCTCTTGCACAGACCTTATACAGCCATACAGGGCTTTTATTATCTAAAATCAACTCCATGAATGATTTCTCTCAAGGAAATATCCTCTTTGGACCAGGGCTGGTGGATTCTCACATTTATCAGCCCCTCTTCCTCCCTCTGGGGCCTTTTCCCCAATTAATTAATATATTTTATCCATTATTTAATAGATATTCTTATTCTTATTTTTAAAATATCTCATTTATTGGTATCAATTTGGTCTTTGAATTTACCCACCTTTTGAGTAAAGATGGGGTGGCCATATCTTTATTAACAACTCTCTTTCTTTCTGACAGATTGAGTCAGTGGACTTGTACTTGTTTGTGGTTGGCTCCTTTATTTCTTTATTGTTGCTACTTCTCCTCTACTATTTTCATTAGCAATACAATTATTATTAAACTCTTGAGTGTATTCATTCTTATCAAATTCTGAAGCCTATACAAGTGAGTCCCAGTTTAGTGAGTGACTGGCCCTCTTTACTTACAAGAGCCCCTGTGACATTATATCAATGAGCTCATAATTCCTTCTTTCTTTGTTCATTATTTTAATAAGGTAATTCACTAATTCATCAAATATGACCTCTTTATGATTTTTATGATTCTTTCACTGTTTTGCTGATTCTCTCATCAATTTCTGTGTCATTCATTTTATTCATCTGAAAATTGACTTCTTTCTCATTTTTTAATCATTTCTGACCATTTCATTTTATTGTTAATTCTTAATCAATTCTAAATTTTCTTTTTCTGTCCCAAATTCTGGTTTTTAGCAGGTTTCAATTGATTAGATGACTTGTTATTGGTATTGGTCAGGACAATGGACTTGATTGATTGAATTTAATTTTGATTTATAAAGATAGCTGATTTATTCTCAATATTTGTTTTGATTTATTTATTTGAATTTTATTCCTCAAGATATTGAATTAGTTTTTGACAATATTGACTGATTGACTGTATTTCTCAAGACATAATTGAAATTGATTTTTAAGTGAATTGAATTAATTCAATTTATTGTTTTGTTGATTGAAATTGATTTGAATTTCTTCAAGAAATTGGTTTATTCATAATATTTTGACTGTACTTTTCATTCTTCAAGAATTATTCACATTGATTTTACCTCAAGATTTTGATTGATTCCTCAAGTTCTCATTTTGATTTATTTGGTCAAGCCTTATTATTTTATTCTCAAAATATCATCAAGTTCTTCATTTTTCATCCTTCAAATAATTCCTGTTCAGCATAGCCCCACAGCCAAGAATACAAGATCTCAAAGAAATTGAGCTGTTCTAACTCCTACAGCAAGAGTTCCTCTTGACCACACACCATCAGTTTATCAACTGAGTGAAAATTTGGACAGAGGAAAACAAATGAAAGGCTGGGAAATCTCCAGAAGAGGAAGTATGAAGTCCAGAAGATCAATATCATTCCCTGGCTTTTGGGGTGGCAAACATGGCACTTTTCAAGGGCCTAGGAATAGATTGAAGGAAGCTGAATATGAAGAGGGGGAGGAGTCTATGAAAGAGAAAATGTCTGAAGAGACTGAAGTGGCAGCTGCCTTGGAAGGCTCCTCTGAAGCTCCTGAGGTCCCAAACTTAGCCCTTTCTACTCAACATCTTGACTCTCAAGCTGAACCAAATTTCCCCAAGATGATGGAAAAAATGACTCAATTCAAGGGACAGCTCACTCAAGCAGTTTCCCCAAGGAAAGAAATTACAGAGCCCCACAGATCAAGACTCCAACCATGAAGGCAGCTTATTCTTTTGATGGTACTCAAGCTCATAAAGCTCAGAAGATTTATTAAATACTGTCAAGTAATGTTCCATAATGACCCAGAAAATTTCTTATCTTACAGGAAGAAATTTCTTTACTCAAATATTCTCACTGGTAGAGCTGGAAAATGGATTGAACCTTAACTCTCAAATATCTCCAATGAAGACCCTTCCTAGTCCTTAATAACTGTCAATTGTTTGAAACCAAATTATTAAGACTTTTTAATTATCCCAATGAAGTAAGGAAAGCTCAACAAGAGTTGAAAAATACAAGGATAAAGGAAAGTGGTCATGTTTCCTTGAAATAGCCGAGTTCAGAAGTTTAGTGTAAAGAATTGGGGATCAGGGAGAAAGGGCTTATATTCATGACAAAAGGAGAGGCTTGGCATCAGGATTATTGGATCAAGTGTCTTTTCAGCATGGAAATTTCAATACTCTTCAAGAAATCATGGACATTACCTTTGAGTTGCATATAAGGTACCATGAGAGGAAGAAGGAAAAGGGGAGTAATCAACAAAAGAAGCCTCAAGTAACTGATCAAAAATCTTTCAGGCGTCTTCAAGGTTCATATTTCAAGAAGCTGCATCAGAAGAATAAGAAGGGAAAGAATTTTCAAGCTAATAAGGATAAACCTCATGCTACTCTCCTCAATAATGACAAAAAATTAATTGGTGCTGAAAAGGAGAGGAGGATTAAAGAAGGTTTATTTACTTACTGTTTTCTTCAAGAGATCTCAGAAAAAGCCTGAGTGTCACAGGGGCTCCTCTAAGTGAAGAGGGCCTGGCACTTAGTAAACTGGGACTCACTTATGAAGGGCTCAAAGATAAAATAAGAAAGAGTACACTTAAGAGTGTAATAAGAGTATAATTTCCGATAAAGGAAATATAAGAAAAGCAGCAACAAACAATAAGAGTAAGAAATAAAAGAGCCAACCACAAAAAGGTCCAAGTACACTGTTTCAACCTGTCAGAAGGAAAGAGAAGGGTTAATAAGGATATGGCCACCACAACTCATACTTTACAAGAAAATAAGAAATACAAAGACTAGCATAATAACAATAAATATAATATACAAAAAATGAGAGTAAGAATAATCATACAATGATAAATAAGCTAAATTAATTAGCTGAGGAAAAATCCCCAGGGGGGAGAAGGAGGGGCTGGTATATGTAAGAATCACCAGCCCTAATCCAGACAAAGAATTTTAATGAGAGGAATTGATTATTGAATTGAGTTTGAACAATACAGGTCCTGTGCGGCTGTACAGGATCTGTACAAGAGATGTGGTGGTATTGAGTGATCATAAAGCTTCAGACTTGTGAATTCAAAACTGTATTGGGTCAATCCAACCTGTACAAGGGTTGACAGGCTGTATGCATGTTTAAGCAAGGAAGATTTCTGAAACTTACTACTGATACACACAATGGATTTTCTGGTTTGAGATTTTTCAGTGGGTGTAAGATTGGATGCCCTTACCCCTGAATAGTGGTTTTTACACTGAGTCATCAAGAGGCTTCCCTAGCAATCAGGGAAAAGCCTGAGTGGGGATCATGTTGTGTTCAATTGTTCTAACTTCTTTCCTTCAAGACCACAATTGTGCACATTAAATACTGGTGTCAAGAAATATTTGAAAATTCTTATTTTATCTTTTTTATCTGATATTTTCTATAGTATTATCATTGATTCTGGTGCTACAAACTCTTTTATTGCAAAGAGCTTTCTTCTCAAGTAATCATTGACAATTTCAGAGCTCCCTGAAAAGATTAATCTTTTCATTTTGGAATCAAATGAATGAACTTTCTTATTTATCACCCATTATATCAAGTGGGTGGTTGATCTTACCTCATCCCCAAGCTTTGAATGGGAGTTTTTTTTCTCATAGATTCCCCCAAGGGAGAAGAGCTCATATTGGTCTATTATTATATTTACCATTTTAATCCAATTATTCATTGGAAAAATGTATTGATCATCCATGGCTCTCATAATAAGCATTCCAGTAGTACTACTCATTATACTAGAAATGACCTTGCCACTTCCATAAACAGTGTTGCTCTGGTTGATCAGCTTGAGACACCTTCCCTTCCTTCTTCTATCCATATTCCTCCCATCATTCCCTCTCATTAATTACTTCCATCAAGAGATGAAGTATTCAAAGAGATAAAAGATTTCACTATATCTTCACTTAATCTCTTTCAAGGGGATATGGCCCTTCCTACTTTATGCTTTCATGCCTCCCTGGAGGAGAAGTTGGATGAAGAGGAAGAGCCCAAAGAAATTGGAACTGTTTTGAAGGTAGTCCCTCCCTATTATCATAAATATTTGAATGTATTATCAAAAGTGAAAGAAGAGAAACCTCCTCCACACCACACCTGTGATTATCATATTGAGCTGGAGGGGTCTCTACCTACAGTTGGTCTTATCTACTCCTTATCAAATCATGAGTCAGAAACACCACAGGCCTACATTGCAGGGAGTGTAGAGAAAGGTTGCATCAGGCCAAGCCCCTCTTCAACAGGAGAACCTTTGCGTGTTGGCTAGGGAAAGCTCAATTCTGTCACTAGGAAGAAAAGGTATCATCATCCTTCAATAAACCAGCTCCTTACTTTTTTTAACAGTTTCATTATCATCTCCAAGACAGACTTGCATGGTGTCTATAATATCCTGAGAATTGAAGAGGGGATGAGCTTCTGACTGCTATTAGAACCAAATATAGTAGCTATACCATTTGGCCTTACCAATGCTCCTGCTTCATTCCAAAATCTTATGAATGATATCTTTGCAGATTTTATGGATATTTTTGTGGTTTTTTATTTAGATGATATACTGCTGTTCTCAAGCTCTGAGGAAGAACATATAAAAAATGTGGAATATGTCCTTCAAATACTGATGGACAAAAGATTTTTTGCTAAAGCCTCACAGTGTGGAATGACTTGGCTATGTTTTTTCAAGTGATGGAAACAAGATGGATTCTTGAAACATTTTAAAATCCTCAAGTTGCCACAGCCCAAGAGCTGAAGACGCTTCAGTATCTTATTGGCTTTGCCAATTTGTATTGTTGTTTGATAGAGACTACCCCAGAAATATCACCGCTCTCACTTCCCTTCTCAAAAAGAGATATCCCTTTTCACTTCAATGAGAAGTCTCTTAGCCAGTTTCAGATACTTAAAGAAGCTTTTACCTCTGCTCCTATCCTATCCCATTTAACTACTTCCCTACCAGCTATTGTAGAGACTTCTGATTCTGATTGTGCCTTTAGTGCTGTACTGAGTCAGGTGAATGACTGAGGAAAGAATCCCATTGCATTTGATAATCAAAAGCTTCTCCCAGATGAGCTTGATAATGAGATTAATGAAAAGGAACTCCTTGGAATAGTTTGGGCTCTCAAGCGCTGGAGAGATTCTCTTCTTTCTCTTTCTAATCCTTCTGAAGTTTTAACAGACCACTCTTCCCTTCTTTATTTTATTTATTTCAAGAGTTCTACTTGCTTTGAAGCCCATTGGGCTGAATTTATATCTGAAGTCAATTTCTCTAACACTTACCACCCAGGTAGGGTGGCCACTTTAGCAGATGCCTTGTGACATTGGGATTAAATATAGCCAGAGAGAAGGGTGGACTTCATCAGCTAGAATCCCCAAAAGTTTGATCGAATTCTTATGCTAGATGAAATTCAAGAATCAAAATTATTCTCAATCAAGGTTCAATTTTTCTCAGATATAGTGGTTCAGATTAAAAAATAAGTATTGCAAGACAAAGATCATTAAGAAATTGTCAGGCTGAGTCTATGATGAAAGTGTAATAAGGCTATTCACAGCTTTAAGTATGACTGTGACACGGTAAAATTAACTAAACAATGGTTGGATAACAGATAATAAAGGCTAAAAAAAGGCGTTAAGGGCTTTAATATTCTAAAATAGTGGTGGTGAGCACTGTTGAAAGCCCTGGGTGCAGTATTACCAGTTGGGTTACTATAATAAGAGCTACAATACTAAAGTTTAAAGTATAACCTGATTCTTTTCCAAGAGTATAACTGTTTTGAGCAGTTGTACTACGTAGGAATTCAAGAGAAGGATGAGGAAACCTTTTCTCGTGGAAAAAGGCCTCCTTTTATCTTAAAATGGGGTGGAATGGCCCTATAGAACATCCACGTAGAGGAAGTGAAGAGTTTTTCACTTCAGAGTACTGGCTTGTGGTTTTCACAAAGCCTGTATACACTGTATTGGGATCAGATGTGGCTTTAAAACTACATCTGGGAGGTTTTCACCAATACAGGGTGAAGATTTTCATCTGGGGACCACACAGCCCTCTCCTGGCATGTATGACATGTAGAATGCTGTACAGAACCTGTATGGGACCCCAGTATCGAATGAACTGAGAGGTATTGAAGTATAAACATGCTTCTTCATCTATTTGACACCTCATAATCATGGCTGTGGGATATTATCCTGAAGTAAAAGTGTATTGGCCCAATTGTGGGATCTTAACCTTAAAGGTGTTATAACTTGGTCAGTTTTTGAGATATTGAGCTCAAATTTAGTTCATTTTGTAGCCCCGGATGAGATCTACACAATTGTACCTCATTTGATATGGGTAAAATTAGATCTGCCAAAGTTATTCCATGTACAAGTTTTGTTATTCATACATATGATTTTCTCAATATCTGTATGGAGCTTATTTGCTCCATACCTTTTTCTCTAGATGAGATACAGAGAAATAAAAGGAGCCATCAGATAGCCCTGATTGTGCTCTTCTCAAAATGACCCCACTCTAGGTATCTCACACTAAAGCTGTAGAAGTTAGATGGGAGGTCAATATTTTGTTCACCCTTATTTGAACGTATTTTGGTCACAACTCCTGTAATTTTGATGTTATCTCAGTTTGGCTAGTAACTTTGGATAGCCCTTATTGAGAGCTTCAATTTGAATACCCATTTGATTGGGTTAAGTCTCTTCCTCTGGATTTCAGATGAGAGGTGAAAAATAAGGTTTATGCTCAGCAACAACTTTGAGCAGGAATAGCTTTGTTATTCCTTGTCCCATGATGGTAGGACTTGTGTATTTGGAAAGTGGTGGGGCTCTTCTTTCCTTTGATACCTTTTGAGCTGATTTGGCTAAGATCCATGTTTTGGTGGTATCTTGGCTTTACCATTGGTTTATGGTATTTGGCTATCATGCTTGTCCTCTGGTTTTGAGTCACAGGCTGACAGAAATACTCAAAAAATTAGCAAGATGTGAATTAGTGTCAGATCATTTTCTTGAACCTTAAGCCAAGTTGTTATTATTGAAGGATAGAGTAGTAATTCCCAGATATCATGCAATTTAGTTTGATATTCTTCAAAAGAATCATAATTAACTGTTGTATGGACATCCTGGCCAGGATAAGACCCTCAAGATCAGCAAGAGGAGTTTTCATTTTACTGGAATGAATCAAATGATCAAGTAATATGTGTCATAATTTCTGCAATGTTCAAGAAACAAGAACATTCAAAAAGCCTCTTCAAATTACATCTGGTCCTTGGAATTCATTATCAATGAGCTTTATGACTCAATTGCCTCTTTCCAAAAAGCTTTGATTCAATTTTAGTAGTTGTGGAAAGATTTTAATAAATGAAAATATTCATACCAACTTATGCAACAATTGCTGCATTGGAATTGGCTGAAATTATAATTCGAAATGTCTTTTGAAAGCATGGACTTCCAGTCAGTATTATCAGTGATAGAGACTTTTTCTTTGTGTCATCATTCTTGACCAATTTAGGTCAGAAGATTAAGAATAAAAGAGATCTTTCAATTTACTCTCACCCCAAAACAGATGGAAAGACAGAGAGGGTAAACAATATTCTATGATTTTATCTTTGGATGCATGTTAGTTACCATCAAGATGGCTGGCACATATGGATTCTGCCAGCTGAATGTTCCCTTAATAATGCAGAAAATAAAGAAAAAAAACAACGACAATCTTTCACCATTTATAAAACAAATCCCACTTTGAATCAGTGCATATTTCTCCAGACACACCTACTGGAAAGTTATCAAAGAATAATGAGAGTCAGAAAAAAAGTGTTTCAAGAATTATGAAGATAGAAATAGAACAATTTCAACTTATATCCAAACTGGGGACAATGTATGGCCACCTTCAAAAGCCAAAAAGACAACAAGAAACCCCTAGGAACTCTCAAGAAGATAGTTGGGGACTTTCAAAGTTTTCACAAAGAATGGAAGAAATTCATATCACCTCAAGATGCCTTTACAATAGAAGGAAGTTTACCCTGTATGTAATGTGTCCTTATTAGAACCATTCAAGAAATCAACTATCCTAGACCACCATCAGTTGCCACCACCAGTAATAGTGGAGGAGAAAGAGGAATGGTAAGTGGCACAGGTTCTGGAATCAAAATTCAAAGGAGGTAAATTATGGTAACTTTTAGAGTGGAAAGGTTTCAGTTGAGACCCAGAAAGAGGCACTTGGGAACGAGCTTCTGTCCTTACCAGCTCACCACACCTTTTCAAGGACTTCCATTTTTTATGGCCTTACAATCCTGGCCAAAATACCTTAAGAGTTTGATTTTATGGTGCTTGGTGGGGATTGGATTTTACAGAAATGAGTTCCTCTCTTGGCATGCACCTTAAGGGGGTATTCTACTCAAATTTGTTGTAAAAATCACCTTGGCCAATTTGTGAGCACTTGTCAGCTCTTTGTACAGATTCAGAAGTCCTTCAAACATAAATATCTTAAAATTTGGACCTTCAATCAAGATATAGACAAATCTTCTCTTTATTTAATTCTTTTTTGTATGCCAATGATGGTTCTTGAAAAAATCCCCTACATAAAGTGATCTTATGGAAAAGGTTTTTCTTTCTTTTTATGGTGCTTAGTGGGGAGTGGAAGTTATGAAAGTAGGTGTTATCTCGTGGTATGCCTCTCCAAGGGTCTTTCCTTTTTGTAAAACAACATCTGTGAGCAAAGAATTCTTGGGTTTTCTCTGTTCAGGAAATTATGGCCAAAATCAAGCAACTAACGGCAAGTTTGAGGGTTAGAGATATTTTTTTACACCCAAAAGACCACAAAGAATGAAAAATGATATAATTAAAAACAAAATAAATTTATTTATATTATAAAAAAAACAAAAAATAAAAGAAAAATGTAAAATTGGCATTTTAATTCTAATTTTAAAAAATTACTTTGAAATTTACCACTGTTAAGAATTTTCATCAAAAATATTCAAAAAAAATGTTTTTGGAAAAAAGTTAATTAAAAATTATTATAACTTTTTATCCAATAAATAAAAATATGAAAATTATTATTCCATTGGATTCCTCATAAAAAACAAGGTGGGGTCACCTCTGGATGGAATTTCTGTAACTCAACTCTAAATAAGCATAAATTGAGTTTTTTAATACTTTCTGTATGAAAATTTAAAATACTCAAAAACATAATTTAATTCATGCCACATGTGGTGGTAACCATCAATCTTTGTGTTAAAATTGAGGTGCGGTGTGTAGTTTAGTAGTTATGAGGAATCAAAGTATTTACAATAGAAATTTCAAAATGTGCACATGTATTACAAACGTGAACTTTGATTTACATATGAGGCATCAATTAGCAAAGTTGGGTACTGTAAAAAATCAATTGAATTACATATTTAAATTACAAGTATAATACATGATGAGGGATTAATGAAAAAATAAATTGGAAATTTTAATCCTGCAGGGGAAAAGGACTCTTGGTTCCAAGGGTGCCAGACTCCCCCAAATTCCTAGCTGACAGACATGGGTTGTCAAAACTCATGCAAAAGTTCATCAATTTTGGCCTGGAATTGAGTCACAGGGTCTGTGACTCAACTGATGATGAGGTTTTGATACCAACCAGGGCAGTTTTAACTGTTGCCAAGAGGGTGTAACTCCCCTCAAGTTAAAACAATTTTAGTAAAAAAAGCTTTTAATAGTTTTGCAATCTCTTATACACATTATCACGTGTTTTGAATGCTTAAAATCAGGTTTTACCATAGCAATGGATAATTGAAGCATTCAAAATGGCTGAAACCAGCCCTTTTTTGGTCTAAACCAGGGTTCAACAATGCCCTGAGTGGCTTTTCTGTTGTCAGAGTGTTATAAAAGACTTAAAAAGAGTAAATTTTACTTTTTGGAGTAAGAAAATTGGTGGCTATAAAAGAATTTCTTCTTTGACCAACTTTTCTCTTCATGTTAAAATCTTTTCCTTCTATAATTAGTTTAAACACTATCAGACCAATCAAAAAAATATTCCAACCAACATTTTTAAATCATTTTAAACCTTTAACCACATGAAAGAATAATTAAAATGATTTTTTTGTAACCTTTATAATCATTTTTACCCTTGAACCACCCCATAAGTGAATTAAAGAATCTTTCATCACTGTTCAACTTGTCACTTTGTTTCCAAATTCACTCTGTTCACTTTTGGGAATATTTTCTCTTTAATATTCCCTTTAAAGACTGTTCTCTTATATCAATTTCTTTCAGTTCTTGGCTCAATTAATATAAATTGAATTGCTCTTGAAGAAATCCCTTTGGTAGCCTTAAATATCTATTGTACAGTATTTTTGGATAAATTTTGATTGTTGGTAAAACAACAAATCTTCATGTTGTTATTTTTTTATACTTATAAGGTTAAAAGAAATAAAATTTGTGTGTTTTATTTTTAAAATATCAAATATTATCATTTTTAAGCATATTGGACCTTATACAAATTTTGAGGACAGGAAAAGTACTTGATTCTTATCAAAGCTTCATATCCAAGGCTTAAATTTGGTGCCCAGCCATGCTATTTTACCTGTGACATAATTTTTTTACTTTTTAATCTTTTCTTATATTGAAAAATTTAAAAATTCCTGAAAAATACTCATAGTTCAAAAATTCATAAATAATAAAACTTTTTTAAATTATAAGTGAGTCCATATTCTTTTCATTTCTCTTTTGAGGAAGCTTTTTTTTACTTAATTAATTGATTTATTCATCAACTTTAGTGTCTGACAATGTGTAAGACAAGAAAACATTGAAAAAGCATCAACAGTTACTGGTATTATCCCTTAAAGTACTGTTAATTCTGACCATACTAGAACTGTTGTTATAGCTCAGAAAAAGGAACAAGAACCAATTACTTCAGAATAAATCAATTTTGACATAAGTAATACTTTACAAAAAGCTAAGAATTTGGCCAATAGTAAGTATTTTTGATGTAAAATTACTTTTTTAAGCCTTTCTAAGCATATGTATTCTTTCAAGCAGATAAAGAGAAAGCTATAACCCCTCAATCAGCTCACAAAAAGGTTATAGACTTGATTATGGCAGAAGCCAATCAGTTACAGAAGGACAAGATTCAGTAAAGGAATCCAAAATTGACAAAGTATGTCATTCTGATTCTGATAACCCTATTTTTCCTCCAAACAGATCTGAAACTTCCACAAGAAGCCTCAGGGGAAATTTAAAAAGACAGCCAGAAGGCTTACAACAATTACTTTCAGCACAAAGAGTACCAGATCCTTGCAGATCTGTGGAGAAACTGCATAAATTCTTACCTGACTGTGAGAAAGTTCCTGGACCATCTCAACGCTTGAAAGTTACTCAATGGATGGCATCCATTGATTTAAAAGAAAAACATGATGCTTTTAACAGGAGAATGGAGGAAAAACAACCCTCCAACACCCAAGCAAGTGCCAAAAACCGCCTGATAGCCAGAAGAAGCAATTTTAACATGAAAAAGCAGCCACAAGCTCAGAACAAGGGAAACAGCAAGGCACCAGCCAAGGAGACAGAATCCAAAAGATTCAAAAGGATGAAATGAGAAATGTGTTTCACATGGCCAGGACCATGATGAAAATACAGAAAAAGGAGGAAGCCAGATTATAATATCAGAAATGATTTCCAACATTCTAGATGGAATTCCAAATTTGTAAATAGCTATGAATGAAGTAAAAAGTCATATTTCTGATACAAATTCATCAATTTGTAACAATCTTAAGACAAATAATCTAAGTCTGAGACAACTAAATGAAACACTTATCTGTTTTGAAAAGGTTTTAAGAACAATTAAAAATTCTAATAATGAAAATTCATTTGGTAATAAAACAAATGAAAAATCTACAATTATAAAAGAATTGACAGATGAATATTCTAAATTCAATATTGATTACATAATTGAAACAAGAATACAACAAGAAATAGATATTATAAAAAAAGATAATAGGAAAATCCTTGATGAAATTTTAAATTCATTTACTCAAGTAAAGACATATACAATTGCTTTGAAAAAGTGTTTTGACACCTCACAAGAGAAATTATCAAAATAAACACTGAAATTGAATCAAGTAACTTCTGATAATACTAGACAGACAGAATTATGGAAAGAAATGACACATAAAAAGACATGTATAATATAGAAGTAATAAATTTAATACAAGCCTTCCAAAATGAATCCCAAAATTCCCAGAGCTGTAGCATCAGTAAAATGAATGAAATTGAACAATTAATGAACACCTTACCAAGAATGTATACATGTCTGAATCAAAATGAGGGTACAAAAAAATTCAAACTAACAAGTATTGAATTTGGAAAATTAACATTTAAAGAATGAATTTTGCACTTAATTCCGTAACTTGGAAACATCAATGGGCCAACCACTTGTGAAAGAAGTACCAAACTTAAGGAATGGCCTCACCTCGGTAGTGAAGGAAAACATAATCATATGGAATTCATAAGAGATATTGACATTATTAAATAAGAATTTGAATTACAAGAAGAATTGGTAAGAGAAATATTTAACATCTTGTTTACCAAATCAGCTCATAGATGGTATATCAAATTAAGACAAGCACATGGACACCAAAGGTGGACTTGGTGGAAAACCCTAATTATTAATAAATGGGCTAATGATGCTTGGAGATTTGAAGTAGAAACAGCCTTTGAATCTTCCAAATTTAATTCAGAAAGACAGATTAACAGCATCATGTCCTGAAATTCCAGAATTCATGATTCACAGAAACATTCTGAGACAATGTGGAGGTGACTTAGAGCATTCTACCAAAAGAAGGACTACTGAAAGATCTCCAGCAGAAGATATTATATATATTGGAAGAAGTAACCACCAGAACCAGAAATGGTTTTAGTAGGGTGAATCTTAAAAAAAAGTTTAATACATCTTGGAAAGATTCTGTGGACAAAAATCCCACAGAAAATTTTAATAATATGAAGTATAAATTGGCAGATGTAATCAGAGAGTGCCATATTTGCAAAAGAATCACACATTCAGCTAATACATGAGTCAAAAAGGGAAAAAGAAACAAAATTGACATTGAGAAAGAACCTGATGTTGAAAAGGATGATGTAAATGAAGAAAATTCACATGATAAATCATCAATATTTTCTGAAACTTCAAAATATATAGAAAATATCAATGTCACATTTGACATCATGGAATCTTATTCCCACTTTCCACAATTGAGCAATGGTCAACTTGATTTGTCAAAATTTCAAGATGCAAAACTTATGATAACCAAACCAAAGAGGGGAAAAGGCTATACAGCTGGGAATTCCTGTATAAAAGAGTTGGTAATGGATAAAAACACATGAAACCTTTACTTGACCCAGGAGCCTTCTGCTCTTGTGTTGGAAAATCTTTTCTTAAGAATTGTGTAGCAAATTTTGAAGATAAATTATGACAAATTGATGGAATAAAATTCAACAGTGCAAGTAATCCAATGCAAGAATTGGGAATATTTGAAACTGCTGTCATATTTTAACATATAAATGGAAATTTAAGAATAAATGTTGGATTTGTGGTTATGAAAAACTTCTCAAGTACCCATTTTATATTGGGAAGTGATCATTTAATCACGTACAGCATAGATTTACATAACAATAAAGACAGACACTTTACTATTGGGGACAATAAGCATCAAAAATCTGCCTTTTTACATTTTAGAAGGAAAATTACAGTAGATACAATATCACCAGTCAGCTTAAAGTTGGAGAGATTAAAGCCTGAACAGTTAAATGAAGCTGAAGTAAGTCTTCATATTACTGATAAACAGGAAAATGAGCTATCTACCATGATATTACCGCAAAGAAGCCTTTGGGGGAAACTGTTGGTCAAGAGGTTGAAATCATTTTTACTATGGAAAGAACTTATCCATCACTCTCAAGAAAGGCCTTCATATCCAGAAATCCCTGGGGATCCATATTAAAGAGTTTCTGGACCTTGGTGTAATAAGAAAGGTTGGCCACAATTAGGGGGTTGAAATGACTACACCAGTCATAGTGGAATGGCATAATGGAAAATACAGAATGGCTGGGGACTTTAGAGCTTGGGGAGCTCTGAACACCTAAACTATCCCAGACAGGCATCCCATACAAAAAATTCAAATTTCCCTTACTCAAATATCTCAAGCAGGGTGAATAACAACTATGGATGCCCTTGAGGGATTCCATCAAAATGTGGTGACACCAAGAGCAAGAAAATATTTGAGAATAATTGTTCATTGTGGGGTGTATGAATATTTGAGGATGCCTTTTGGTCTCAAAAATGCACCTTCACACTTCCGAAGGATGATGAATGAAATATTCCCTGAAGAACTTTCAGAAGGATGGTTAATCATTTACATTGATGGTATTATTGTCTGTTCCAAGACTTGGGAGGAACATATATACAGATTATACAGAGTTTTGAGAAAAATTCAATATGTGAACATATAAATTTCATTAAAGAAATTCCACTTTGGATTTAGAGAACTCAAAGCCCTAGGACATTTAGTATCTGGTCTATCCCTTTGAATTGGAAAAAACAAGGTTTCAGAAGTACTATTGAAACCTGTGCCTCAAAAAAAAGGAAATTAAGTCCTTTTTGGGGTTTACAGGATACTACAGGCAGAAAAGTAAAGACTTTTCATCCATAGAAAGACCTTTTTATGAATTGTGTGACAAAGACACAGTATTTGAGATGACTGTTGACAGAGTCAAAGCCTTTGAATATTTAAGACAAGCCTTAACCACTGCTCCACTCTTACTGATGCCAGACTTTTTGCTACCCTTTAAGCTTTATATTTATGCCTTAGGGGATGGGATATGTGCTGCACTTCATCAAGTCCAGATTATAAATGACAAACCTTTAGAAGGACCAATATGTTTCATATCTAGGCAGATCAAACCAACTGAAGCAAGATATGGGGCAATTTAAATGGAATGTCTATTACTTGTCTGGGCCTTGAAAAAGCTTAATTACTTTCTGAAAGGATGTGGTTTTGAATTTATAACACATTGTACTGCTGTTAACTCACTTATAGATATGAACACACCTAACAGACATATGATCAGATGGCAAATAGACATACAAGAGTATAGAGCTAATATGACCATTGTTAATAAAGATGGAAATATTCACAAAGATTAAAATGCACCAAGTAGATGGCCATTACCAAATGACATTAATGATACTGCTTATGTACCAGAAGAAGTTTCCCCACAGATCCCAATAGAAGGAATGAGTGTTACAGACCTGAACACCACCCTCTTTGAGGAGGTATGGAACAGTTATACTCAAGATGAGAATTGTAGCCTCCTATAGCAATCAATTACTAAAGACTCAAAAAATAACTCCTTAATACATGCCTTAGATGAAATATAGAAGAAATCATACGATGAAGGAAGATTCCATTCACTAGATGGCATAATTTATAATAGGACTAAGAACACATGTGTAATGAAAGTTGTGGATAGATCCCTAATCAATCTTATACTGAAAGAATGTCATGACAGCCCGCTTTCAGAACACCTATGTGAGGACAGAACAAGGGAGAAAGTCAAGACCTGTATATGGTGGCCAATGTGGCAAAATGATGTTCAGAGTATTGAAAAAGCGGTGACAGATGTCAAAAGGAAAATAAATCCACTGGAAAAGGACTTGGAAATATGCTTAAAATCCAAGAACCCAGCAGATCTTGGGAAATTGTCCATATGGAGTGGGTAACTGGTCTACCATCATGGGGTGACAGAAGCTATAATGCATGCCTAGTGATTGTTGACAGGTTCAGTAATAATCCAATATTTTTTCCTTGTCAAAAAGATGGTACAGCCATGAATACAGCTCTTCTGATGTGGAATAGAGTAATATAATGGAATGGAATATTCACAAACATAATTAGTGACAGGGATCCCAAATTCATCTCAGCACTATGGACAAACCTTCACCAGCTATTTGGAACAAAATTATCATTCTCTGCAGCCTACCTCCCACAAACTGATGGTCTAGCTGAAAGAATGATCCAAAATTTGAAAGAAATGGTCAGATGAGTTTGTGCATATGTCCTGGGATTCAAATATTATGAGAAATTCACCCATGATTGGTGAAACCTTTTACCTGCATTGGAGTTGGCATAAAAAACATCCATTCATGCCAATACCATTCAAACTCCTGCTATTCTACAAAAAGGAAGGAATCCCAGAATACCCCAAGATTCTTTGAGGAAGGATCTGGTTGAGATACATCCCACAGCTGCTAGCTTCAAAGGAATGCTAGAAAAGGCTAGAAAGCAGGCAGTTGTAACAGGGGCTCTTATGAAAGTAAGAGTGGCCTGGCACTCAGGAATCAAGAACTCACTTGGAGGGCTTCAAAAGATTAAAGGATTAAAAGAATATATGTTTCTTAAAAAAGAATAAAAGGGTAAAGACATATATGCCAAATATAAAAGAAAGGGAAGCCAATGGCCAGGATAATAAGAAGCAAAAAGCCAAAGAGCCAACCAAATGAATCCTCAAATCACTGTTTCAACCATCCAGAAAGAACAATGGAATTAGTAAAGGATATGACCACCAATATCCACTGACAGGCAAAGAAGAAAAGGTGCAAATGACTGACTTAAGATTATCAGTATTAACTTTAATAAGTTAAAAGAAAATAAGGATAAAAATAAATCCAATATATTAATTAACTGGGAAAAAAGTCCCCAGGTGATGAAAGGTGGCCAGTATATGTGAAAAACTGAGAGGCTGATCCTGGAAGGTGAATCATCTGGCTGTATTGTCTTAATTGGGTCAATACAGTTCTAACCATCCTGAGAATTGAACTGTGTGATTGAATTCCCACAGTGGAATATGAATTGGCCCAATTGGGCCAAGGACATACAGGTATGATTGATTGCTGCCTGTATGGACCAATTGAGTTGTCCAAGGAGTATTGAAGTACTTTCTGCATTGACAGCTGATTGAATGATGACTAACCTCTGAGAATGGCCCTTGAAATAATCCTGAAAGAATTGCCAACCCAACGCCTTCAGAACCAGGTGGTTGGGGTCCTGGGATGGTCTTCTGATAGCCGCCATGGATTGCCAGGCTGATGAGCTGAAACGTCCTCCTTCAAAATTGGTGATGGATTTTGGAAGCTTGATTTGGAATCGTGGAATTGGGTACTGAAAATGTCACCATGTCACATTGATGCCAGAAACCATCAACAAGCACTCGAGCTCTCCACTAAGGGTCATGTCCGAACAGGTGGTCCCCCACCACCACCATGACTAGACCCTAGGTTGCTCGATTGCGCAATCATCACAACTGACACTGGGGGCATAACGTGGTCGTGTGCAGTGCACACAACACCCGGGGGGTTTGCACGGGGCCTGTTGTGTAACTCTCCCCCAACCAAAGCCCACGCGCACCCTACCTGTACCTGCATACGTCATCAGAGTGACAACTGATCTTCCTCAATTTTTTTACCCTCACGGCTCATCTCATTTCCCTTCTTTATCTTACATTTCTTTCTTATTACTACTCTTACTTAGCCCATTTCTTCAATGTATTTCCTCATTTCCCACCTTTTTCTTCTCCTCATCCACCGCATCAATCAACTTTACGATTTCCGTTATTCTCTCCTTCACATTTGTTTAGAGATGCCTATGCTGCTGTGCCAGTGCCATAGATGCATTTTGAATACAATCACCTGTCATGATGGAACTGAGATTCAAGGCAAATACCTCTCTGATTGGAACAAACGGAAGCACCTCACTGAATCAAGAAATCCTTCTATTCTATCACTAATGCAGTCCAATAATAACCCATCTTCGCCTGCAGGTCCTGAAAGCAATGAAACATCAAGCCTGTAACCAACTTCAGAAGACAAAAATGAAACCCAACTTTATTCAACAAGTGAAAACGACTTGGAAGCAGAGCCAACTTCCATTGTTTGTGAGTCTTTTTGAATTAAAACATTACAATGGGTACTGACAGTAACTTCAATTATAGTCATGATTTCAATGTTCATCGCATGGCTTCACATGTTCTGCAAAATAAGCAAAGAGAATTGTTGTTATTCTCGCAATTTTATTCTTTGAATTGTTTTACAAACCCAAAAAGCGCCACCAAAAAGCCATTTCAACTTGGCACAAGACCCCTGCACTTTCATAAAGATAGCCCTACCCAATTTAAAGATACGCAAAATCGTCTATTGTACCAACTGCTACAGTCTGTATCCAACCGCCAATATTCCATGGAAATGTACTTACAGAGAAACTTCACACTGTTAACCGTGCAATAATGAATTGTTTCGCACTCAATCCAACTTTCGATTGATTAAGAGTCAAGGCTCCTCAATGCTCCAGCCTTATCAAATGACTACAAATCATTCAACTCACATTTCTCTTCCCTGTGGTTATTATGTTACCCAGTCAATGGACTCGTGGATCGAATGGTTTCTGGGCTTGGAGGGAATCAAGGATGCAATTGAATCCTGGGCTCGAGAGGTTAATACATCAAATAATAACAATATTATCAACATACAGAATGGCAGGGGATGGAAGGAGAACTCATGGGATTATAATATTAATGGAAGCAGAGGTGCGCTCAAGCTTTGTTTCTCCTTGTTTGTGGATTGGTTCAATCCAAGGCACAACAAACTTGCAGGAAAGCAGCAGTCAACAGGAATAGTCGCGCTGGCCTGTCTGAACTTACCACCTAGACTTTGAAACAAATTAGCCCATGTATTTGTTTCTGGGATTATGCCTGGGCCACTCGCTCCAAATATGACAACCATATCTCACCTCCTACAGCCGCTAGTTGATGACCTGATCAAATTGAAGGGTCCAATGAAAATACCAACATTCAAGAAACCTGAAGGCCGAATGATCCAGGTACGCCTCCTTACTCTTGTTGGTGATACTGGGGCCACCCACAAGGTGGGTGGATTTGCTTCTCACTCAGCAAAGTATTTTTGCTCATGGTGTCTGGCCAAGGACACAAATATTGCAAATCTCCAATGTGGGCCAGTTCGTGAAGGCCAAAATACTCAAGAGAAAGGCTTTCAGTGGAAGAATGCCAGCAAGAGGCAACAAATTGTACTTCTGCGCGAGTCTGGGGTTCAATATTCAGAGTTAAATCGACTTGATTATTGAAATCCTGTTGAGCATTTGTCTTTAGGAATGATGCACAGCTGGATGGAAGGGATTTTGTCACATCACCTTTGGACAAGATGGGGCTTCCAGGATACCAACAGAGTGGCCAATCCTAAATGTGCATTGTCCAACAATAATCAAGTTCAACATCGGAAGAGACAGAAGGTCCAGGAGGGGGAAGAGGTTGTGGAGGAAGTGTGGGCAATGGACAGTGAAGATAGCAATGAGGAAAGTAATGGGTATGATGATGTGGTGCTAGATGGAGGGGAGAGCGGCGGGGTATTTGATTCCCATTTGAGGACCAGGTTTTGCAAAAAGTTAGCAGGGGTAGTTCTTCCAGCAAATATTCAACCTCTCCCAAAATACTTGGGAAGTCCCAAACACGGCAAATTGAAGGCGATGCAATGGGTGTCACTTTGGAAGTATGTGATCCCGCTGATTATTCTCGATCTCTTTGTGGCAGATGTGAACAACATAGAAAAATTGGTCAATAGATACAACCTACTTCAAAATACCGCTTTTTTGGTACAATGTACAAATTTGATCACATCCTGGCCTTTGAAGAAATCAATTGGAAGAAATTTTGAAAAAACATATTATAAATATGGTAAGACTTCCCAAAGCGTTTTGAAAAATGTGAAGATCTTTCCAAACCACCATTATGAACTACATGTACGCGAGCAAATGGATTTGTGGGGACCAATGGGAGGGGTGGCAGAATTCTGGGGTGAACGTCTGGTGGGCCTGTTGCAACAGTTGAAGACAAATGGCAAGTTTGGTAGGTCATCTTTGGACTAAATTTATGAATGGGGAGAACAATGTTGGTTTATTTTGTTGCTCTCCAAAACAAGGTGAGATGGAACAGACAATGATGACAAAGATTATTGGGAAGCAACAACTTTTTGTCAATGAAGTCATTGAGAAAATTGATTGTGAGCCTTGAGGTATATTTTACATACCAAAATAGGCCACAATTATCTTAAAAATAAATTTTGAATTATGCATAACTCATAATTCATGCATATATCCAAAATTCATCATTTTTAATTTCAGAAAAGATGAATAACTTTTTATTGAGTAAGTAAATCCATGGATTTAAGACCAGATTTGGATTCTACACTAAAATTCACCCAGGGTGGCTCCATAGAGTGAATAAGCTCAAATTAACTCTTTGAAGTGGTAAAATGGAAAATACTTCAATACCACATCATCAATACCACATAAAAGATCCGTGAAAAATTTTGTTCTTCTTAATTTCACACCAAAATAATGTGAATGTGAGAAATCCCATGTTACTTATACACTAAGAATAGTGTTATGCATGTTTTGAGCACTTAATATCATGGTATTCTTACATGGACTTTTGGTACACCCATAGTGGATATCTCACTTGAAGATTGAATTTCTTTTTTGACATGAAAAATAGTCAGGGGGGACAAAAGACATCAAAGAGAGCCAGGGTACCCAACTTCTGAGGCATCTGAAGAATGGATAGCTCCAAAGCTTGGATCCATGGCTGATCCTAGCCCAATTAGTAAACTAAAGCCTTTTGGGAACTTGGTTACCATGTCACAACTTTAGTAAATCATAAGAAAATAGCAAATAACCTCCTATTTTGACGTGCCAAGGATGTAAAGAGCTACTTAGACTCCTGTAACCATGTCAATTCTTAATGACTTTCAATGGATAAACCCCAAAAGAGTAATTAAAACCCTTTTTGGACTTGTATCCATTGATTTACCTCATAGCAACCAGTGAAACACTGATATTTGCAATTCTACGTAGAAATGAGGTAAAAACTTCAAAAATTCATTAAAAATAGAATTCTTAATTAATCTTTCTGAAACCTTCAGGACTAATGAAGAGCTGTATAATCTATGGTAATACAAAAAATAATTACAGTTTTACTAGTAAAATTCAAAGTTTTACTTACAGTCCATTTTTGACTATTCTACTTGAAACACTGAATCTTCAAAAATTCACAGTAATTACAACCTGAGATGAAATTGGCAATAACATTGATAACTTTGAGAAATCAATGATCATTTTGAAATAAAAGAATATTTAAAGATGTTAGTCCTTTTATTCTTAACCATATTGGGGTTGGTAGTCACGTAAAAGCATCAATTAAGTAATTGTGATAATCTTATGTGACAACAGATGATGCAATCAATAATCCAAAAAGGTTTATTGCTTTCTCACTCACTGGTTTTTCAGTTTACTCCATGGCACGCCTCTGTGAGCTGTTTTTTATTTAAAAGAGGCCTCCTCTTGCTGTTTTTTTCCATATCATCATCTTATTATCATTTAAATCATTATTGCCAACAAGTAAGTATTAGTTACAGCTATTATTAAGTGTTTTAAATCTTTCATAATCAATCACAGGGACGTGAAATCATAGAATCCAACTATATATTGTTGTAATAATGTTATAAATCCATTTTGATCCTTAAAATCCACAATTCCACATCAAATCTCTCTATCTTATCTTTCAATAAGCTCTTTGGAATATTAGTGAGTGATTTATCTTTAAATCTTAAAGTTTTTCTCTAAACTTAGTTTTCTTCAAGCATTATCATTATAATTATTCTTGCAAAAGATAATTATATATTAAAATAATTTTATTATTTTAATAAAAGAAGTTTTATTATTTTAATAAAAGAAGTTTTATTATTAAAATCTTCTTGTTATTGATTCTTGTAGACAATTACTTGCTTCCTGTTAAAATCACTAGTAGTGCTTAACATGTGAAAGAAATGATTCTTTAATTATTTAATTGTGGTTATAGTAATATTTTATTATTATATTTCATAAGAACAGACACAGTACTGTTGATTAATAGTGATATTATCATCAGTTTCATAGTCAAATCTTACATCGATCGTAAGGTAACAGGCGCTAATGGAGGACAAAGGAAGTATGGGATGGTTTTTTCCAAAGAAGAATACTACCTGTTGCTCAATCACGTTCATGCAGGTGGAGGGTACGAATATGTGCGACCTTGGTGGGATTATCCACATCCTGAAGGCAGCATGGTCTTATCCAAAAGAGGACAGTTCCTTCAGGTAAGCTGTATATCAGACAAGCCGATGTTCACGCCACTTCCACCACACAACTGTGTCCAATACCACTTTGAAGGACACATCAATTATGGCCTCATCGATCAAATTTACGAGTATGATCATCCCAAAGGCACCAAAGAACATGCCCTAAGAATTAATCCAATTATCAACCGATTTACCAAGGACCCCACCAGCCCCTCTAAGACTTTCCAATTTCTATGTTATCTCATGAAACTGGTCATCGGCGAATGTTCTGAACACCATACACTCATTTCACCCTCACAAGTGGACAGCTTAATGGCATAGCAGTATTTGGATCCAGGTATTTTTGGTATTTATGACAATGGAATTGCAATGGTCCCAAATGAACATTTGGGATACTTGTCAATCAATGAAGAATAAAGCGTTTCACTATTCTAACTAATGTTTCTCATAGCAACTACCCTGCCATCACTCTCCCATTCTTTCTTCCCCTCCGATTTTGTATTCAAATTCTTCTTTGTCGCTGCTATTACTCTTTGTAAGGTTTGACTATGAAACAATAAGTAAAAATTATTAATTTATTACTTATTGTACTCTGAATGTCCTTATGAATTGAATAAATAAGATTAAAAATATAATAATAATAAATAATTATTATTATTATGGCGTAAAATAATTATATTATTAAATAAATATAATAATATAATTTATATTATGAAAATATAATGTAATAAATAAATATATTAATATATTTAAAAAGCTCTTTATTATTGTTACCAACAAATAATAAAGGCGTAAAAAATTGCTTTTTATTAATAAAAAACAATTAATAACAATAATATTACTAATATTAAAGTTATGAATGGATATAAATACTATTTATATTAATTAGAGAATTATTAAGAGAGTAATAATAGAGAAATTATTATAATAAGAGAAAATAACCTACTTTTAACACTTAATATAATAATTTTGAAATATTTTACGCCAAAAAAATATAAATACAACCTTTTCAAATTGTATTTACAATAAAAATAAAGAAAATTACAAATTATTCTGGATTTTTACGTGGAAATGAGTTTTTACAGAGATTTTTAACAAAAACAATTAAATAAATGATTTAATCACGTAAAAATAGATGATTATAATAAGGTGGTCTTTGGTCTTTAATAATATAATAGTTTTATATATAAAGAATAAAGAAATTACCTTTGATTTAATTGATTTAATGTTTTTGATGCGTCTGAGGGAAAATAGAGTAAAAAGAGCTCTATTTATAGTAAATACCTCCCTCCTAGAGTCCAACAGGCTTCTAGTAGACGTGTACTGATCATATCCACTGGAATTGATCAATATTCTAAGGTTTGGAGATGATTACATCATTATCAAACCATATTACATCATTATTACACCATTATTTAGAGTTATCACTATAACTCTCAAGTTGATGACATCAGAGGCTTGGCAGAACCTCAAATTTCGTGGATTTTATTAGTTTTAATCATAAACTAATAGTATTCACCAATTTTATCACTCTTAAGACTGTTAAACTTAAATTAAGATTACTGTGAGTGATCATAACTGCTCAAATTAAGCTCAAACTTTGATCCTCAATAACTTTTAAGATTTACACGCTACAGCAATTCAGAGAGTGAATTCTGATAGCCTGGCATAACCTCATTATGCTGCCAAGAGCTTTTTATTACATCATCAAAACTCTAATTTTGATGATTTTTCTTGTAACTCATCTTTTCTGTCAAAATTCAATATTTTAAACTTCAAACCTTGATTTCAGGGGGTTATACCCTGAATTTAATAATAAAAATTACATCATTCTTCACGAATGAACTAGTATAATCCAACTGTATACTTTTTTTTAAGTTTGGAACACTTTCACAACAAAGTGGTCAACAGCTCTGTTGATTTTTATCAATATTTCATTATAGGTTTTAACCTTGTTTATAATTTGTAAAATAAAGTTCATATCTGTGTTCTTACAGTAATTACGTGGTAACTTTATTTTTGGTTCATCATTCTATCATTTATAGTTTAAGAGATATTAGCTATGATCCTTGAATATATGCATTGACCAAAAAAGTGCATATATTCAGGTTAATTCCTTAAGTATTAACTTTGGAAATTAGCTTATTGATTGATGTGTGAATTCTTGTGAGGAGTCCATTAGTACAATTTATTTCACATGTTGTTTCATTAGTTTCTGAGATAAATAAGGGTTTATGGTTTTTATAAGGTATTATGCCTTATAATTCATTAAATATTGACTTTACAGATATGCCATAAAAATGGTATATGTGTATTTTACCATGGGGAATCCAATGGTATAATTTATCTTACATGTTGATTCATTGGTTTTTAAGTTAAACCAATTTTTGTACCAATTTATGGTATTTTTTGTATATTTAAGTAATTATTTTTAATGTATAATTATTCTATGTACTTTTAATATAATTATATTAAAGGTAGAATTATTCTGAGTCTTTTTTGTGACCTTATTGGGTATGTGGTCATATCTCAAAGGCTCACATTCCCTACCACCAAAAAAGATTGTACCACAATCTGATATGTGTGATTAGGGTATCATCCACTGTCCTACCTCTTCATTAGACTTTATCAGTCTTGAAGCTCAATAATTCTTGATTTTGTTATTGTTTAGGTTTTCTTTCATGTCTAAACCTCCTCAGTAGTTTATCTGCATTTGTTATATCTTTCTCAAGTAGCCATTCATCTTCTTGAGTGGGATTTCTATACCTTACAAGGTATTCTCTTTCTTTTTTGTTTCTTGTCCTTCTTTCTTTAAGGACTTTTACAATTCTTTTTTCTTCTCCTTCTTCCAAAGGGGGAATTTCAAGTGGGGGTTTATTTCTTAGTGGAAATAATTCTTTGTCACTTGAGCTGTAAGGTTTTATAAGACTTACAGGGAAAGTTGGGTGTTTATTCATTAAATCACCTGTGAGTTCCAATTGTACAGCATTGGGTCCATGAAGTGCTTTTACCATAAATGGTCCGGCAAAGGAATCTTTCAATTTCTTTGGTCCTTTTATGTTATTAAAGTTAAGAGTTGATACTAATACCAAATCTCCTATTTTGAAGTTAGGTGGTTTATGACTTTTTTCCCATCTTTCTTTTGCATATTTGAAAGAGTCTTGCATGCATCTGTTTGCATGGTGTCTTGCTTTGTCAAGCATTATCTTAAAACTGCTTGCTGTTGGATGTATGTCCACTAAGTCCTTTTTGAGGGTATCATAAGGAAGTCTTGGATTCCAACATTTCTCTAGCATTGCTGGTGTTTTGCCAGTAGAAGAATGGATTGATGTCTTATATGCCAGTTCAAGTGCTGGTATTAATGTACACCAATCATGGGTAAAACCATCAGAATCTTTGAATTCTAGCCCATAAGCACAGAATCTTCTGATCATGTCCTCTAAGGTCTGTATCATTCTTTCTGCTAAACCATCAGTTTGGGGATGGTAAGCTGTTGAGAATGATAGCTTTGTCCCAAATAAGTTATGGAGATTTGTCCATAATGCTGAAGTGAACTTTGGGTCTCTGTCACTTATAATATTTTGGAATAAGCCTGTGTGGCTAATGACTTTATTCCATATCATTATGGCTGTATCCATAGCTGTGTCATCTTTATGACATGGTAAGAACATGGGAGTCTTACTGTACCTGTCAACTAACACTAGACATGCATTATAGCTCCTGTCTCCTCCTGGAGGTAGTGCTGTTACCCAATCCATATGAACTATTTCCCATGGGGATTTTGGTTCTTGGATTTGGATCATCATTCCAAATTTCTTTCCTGTGGCTCTGTTGGCTTTTTGACATCTGTCACAGGTTTGGCAGTACTCTGCAACATCTTTCTTCCAATTTGGCCACCAAGAGCAGGTTTTCACCCTCTCCAGTGTCCTATCTTCTGAGAGATGTCCAGATGCAACACTATCATGACACTCATGTAAAATAGTGTTTATTAGTGTTCTGTCTGTTAAGGCCATAACACATGTGTGTTTTGTTCTATGGTAAAGGATTCCATCAAGGAGGTGAAATCTTCCTTCATCATATGCCTTTTTCCATATTTCATCTAGTTTTGATGAAAGTGATGGATCTTTGCAGTCTTTCATTAGAAGCTGGCTTAAGATATGGCAATTTTTGTCTGTCTTATAGCTTTCTTTAACTTGGTTAAAGAATTCTGTGCCTATGTCTGTGACACATATTCCTTCTATATGGTGCTCTTCTTGTGGTACCCATGCTGGATTGTCAGGGGTATTTGCTAAAGCCCATCTGCTAAGACCATCTGCATTTTTATGAATATTTCCAGATTTATGTACAATAGTCATATTTCCTCTATATTCTTGGATAGCAATTTGCCATCTCAGCATATGTCTATTTGGAGTCTTCATATTTAATAGTGATTTCACAGCATTACAGTCTGTGATTACATCAAATACTGTGCCATCCAAATAATAATGCAGTTTTTCTAAAGCCCACACTAGGCATAAGCATTCCATTTGGCTTGCTCCATACCTTGCTTCTGTTGGCTTTATTTTCCTTGAAATGAAACAAATTGGTCCTTCCACTGGTTTATCATTGATAATTTGTGTTTGGTGAAGTGCAGCACCTAATCCTTCTCCACAAGCATCAATGTATAGTTTGAAAGGTAGTTTCCAATCTGGCATTAGATGAAATGGGGCATTTGTTAGTGAATTTTTCAATTCTTCATATGCCTTGACCCTTTCTTCAGTCATTTCATAAACTGTTTGTTAGTCACATAATTTATATAAGGATTTGGCAATTTTTGCAAAGTCCTTTATATGCTGTCTATAGTAACCAGAAAATCCTAAAAATGATTGCATTTCTTTTTTGGTTTGAGGCATTGGTTTGAGTAGTACTTCTGCTACTTTATTTTTGTCTATGCCTAGACTAAGTCCAGATACAACATGTCCTAGTGCTTTTAATTCACTATATGCAAAATGACACTTTTTCAAGGAAATTTTCATATTCACTTGGACTATTTTTTGTAGTACCCTTTCTAGTCTTGTAAGGTGATTTTCCCAAGTTTCTGAGCAAACTATGATATCATCAATATAGATAATTAACCATCCTTCTGATAATTCTTCAGGGAATATGGTATTCATCATTCTTTGATAATGGGAAGGTGTATTTTTTATCCCAAATGGCATTCTTAAGTATTCAAAAATTCCACAATGGACTATTATTCTTAGTAGTTTCTTGGCATTGTCTGTTAAGACATTTTGATGAAAACCTTTAAGAGCATCCATAGCTGTGATGAACTTAGCTTGTGACAATTGGGTCAATGTCTCATGGATTCTAGGTATTGGATATCTGTCTGGAATGGTATAGGTGTTCAGGGCTCTGAAGTCTCCTACCATCCTTGATTTTCCATTATGCCAAGTTATAATGACAGGTGTAGTAACTTCTACTTTTTCATTATGTCCAACCTTTGTTAATAATCCAAGGTCCATTAATTCTTTAATGTGCACTTCTAAAGCTTCTCTAGCCCTTGGACTGGCTGGATAAGCAGGTCTTCTTAATAAAGGTGGCTAAGGCTTTTCTACATTAAGAATTATATCCACTTCATGTCCAATTATGGCACCTAGTGGCTCTTTGTCAGTTGCAAAGGCATTTTTATGATTAAATAAGAGGTCAATCAATTTGTCTTTCATTTTTTCTGTTAGTTCTTGACTGAATTCTGCCTCTTTAAGTTGTTCAGATATAAAAAGTTCCTTTTCTGGAATTTCTTCTTCCTTCTTAATAACTGTGATTTGTTTTTTGTTATTTAAGAAGCCAAACTTTTGTCTTTTGTTATCTCCTATGGTAAAATATCTATCTTTTTGGTTGGAGATATCTATACCATAGATTGATAAGTAGTCATTCCCAAGTATGAAATGATTACTAGTACAGTTGTCCATTACTACAAACTCTACTTTAATTCTGACACATTGTGAGGGATGAGGAAAAATTAGTGTTAAATCAATTATTCCAAGGGGCTTCATTCTCTCACTTGCACTACTAAATTTGACACCTTGTATTGGCATAAGTTGTTCTTGCCAGTTTGGGACAATGGTTTTTAAATAACTTTTGCCAACACAAGTGCAATATGCTCCTGTATCCAAGTTAACTTTTCCTTCTTGGTTATCAACCATAACAATACTTATACTTGATTTTCCAGCTGTATATCCCATTCCTCTTGCAGGTTTGGTTCTATACATTTTGGCATCTTGTATGTTTTTCAGGTTTGTGTCAGATGTTCCAACTTGTGGTAAGCTTGAATTAACATCCAGTACTTCATAAATTATATCAATATTATTAATTTGTGCATTAATTATATTGATTTCATCACTTTCAGAGCTTTCTGACTCTTCTGTCTCTTTTTCAGAGTCTGATTCCTCTTCTTTGTCATTGTGGTTTTCTGTTTCCACAATTTCATTAATCTTTGCTTTTTTAAGGCAATTATTGGCTAAGTGTCCAATACCTCCACATTTATGGCATTTTCTTTGCTCATTATTGTTGGATGTATTGGGCTTAAAGGATTCTTTTGCTTTATCTTTTTTGATAAATGGTTTACTTGGGCTTTTAATGTCCAATTTATTCCAAGTACTGCCAATTTTTGTTCTTGTCACTATATCTTCTAGTGCATTTATATATTCTTCTGTGGAGCATGGTTCTATACACCTGCTTCTTAGGGAATGTTCTAGTTCCCCTCCACATTTTTTAAGTATTTTCATGTGTACCATCTTTTGTGACATTTCTGGGTACAGTGCATTAAGCCTTTCAACTTGTTTCAAGAACCAAGTTAAAGGTTTGTATTTCTCTGGGTCAAAGAAAGAGTTTTCAAATGCATTTTCTATCTTATACCTCCAGGCATCATTTGCCCACTTGGTGATTATTTCTTGTTTCCACCAAGACCAGGTATTTTTACCATTTGTTTGTCTTATGCCATAATACCATCTTTTTGCAGATTTCTCAAACAATGAATGTAATCTTGCAGTGATTAATTCATCTGGTATGCCATAGTCTTCTTGTAACATGTCAATTGTTTTAATAAATGACATGTGGTCATATTCACCTTCTCCTGTGAATGTTGGCCATTCCTTTAATTGAGGTGCTTCCTTCATTAAGACTCGGTTATTATCTTGGTGACTCAAGTCTGTTATGAAAGGATTTGACAATTCCTCTTTTGTTTTAACAGGGCTTCTTATATGGGAAAATGGTGTTGATAACTTTGGCATATTTAAATTAGCCTCATTAATTTTATCCATTTTTTCTGTAATAAGCCTTATTTCACTTTGAATATCATCTTTCAGATGCATTCTTGCTTCATCACTTCTTTCCACATGGTCCAAAAGTAATTTTTGGTGTGATGAAGTCTTTTCTTCAAATTTTTCTACAGAAATACTTAATTTATTTAATTTTTCTGTAAGATTGTCAATGCTCACATCATATTTGATTGTCAAAGTCTTGTCTTTAATATCTTTTATGTATTTATACAATTCTTGTTGTCCTTGTATTAATTTTTGAGTATTGTCAATTAAATTCTTTGGTTTATTATTTTCAACAATAAACTTAATGTTGTCAATTTCTTTCTTGTTTTGCACAACAATTTTTGTTAAAGAAGATAAATTGTTATTTATTTCTTGTAGTGATAATAAACTATCTTTAATTTCTTTCAGAGGTAATATACTATTTTTAATTTCTGTTAAAGTATTTACAACATCTTTGGACAAGGTTATTTCTTTGGGAAATGAGGTTGTCTCATTCTTTGCTCTTCCTTGTCCTTGAATTCCATCAAGGTTCTGGACATGTTGAAAACATTGTCCATGGCATCCTTTTGAATTCTTGGGATCCTGTAGCTTGGGGAATATGGTTTCCTCCAATGCTTTTTCTTGTTCTTCTTCCCTTCTTGGGGAAGTGGGCTGGCTTGGGGCTTGCTGGTAGAAGCTACTGGGGCTTCTTCCTTGGTTTCCTCCCTCTTTTTGGCGTGGTAATCCTTGATTTTTTTTGATTTGAGGTTTGGATGACAGTGGATTCCATCCATTGGAGTATTTCACTATCTCCTCCTCTTTGAGGAACTTTTTCAGGATGTGCCAGGAGTTCATCACTCCTTGGTGTATTTGAGGCAGCATTTCCCAATCTTTGTCCTTGTACACTGTGTAATACTGCTTGTACTGGCTCATGTAGATGTCTATTTGAGCCCTCTGAATGTGATTTGTACCTATTTGAGTTACTCATACTTAGCTCCAATTCAGGCTCAGATATCATGGGCATTTCTGGGACTTGCCTTTGGGATAAGGCACTTCCTTGTGTGGATTCTGTTCCACTGGGGATATTGCCCTTTCTTTGTCCTTTTGAGGGATCAGTTCTACCTCTGAGTCCAGCTCCATCTGATTGGATGGAGTATTGGGAACCTCTTCTGGTAGTCATAGTTTAAGGAATAATAAAAATAAAAGTATTTTAGAATAAAAATTATTTTTATGGCAATTATAAAAGAGGTGCTCACCTTCAGAGTCTTGAATGGTGGGTCCTGGAAAGTCTAATTTATTAGCTTTCTTTCTTTTGGTGATAACTGGTGTTGGAGAACTTTGACAAGTTTCTTCCACCAATCTCTCAACAGTAGTTTGGTTATCTTCTGTTGGGTTATCTTCAAACACTAAAAAAGACAAATAAATATAAGTCTTTTTATAAGAAGTGTTATTTTTTGGCAAGATATGGCAATTTTCCACGTAGAAATTGCTTATATATCTTTAAAAAAATTGAAATGAATAAAGAAATAAATAAAAATGAATAAAAATAACTTTTTTATTGGTTTTTAAAATTTTTTAATATTTTTTAATATTTTTTATATTTTTATTTTTAAAGAATAAAATAAAAAATGAATATGATTCTTTTACAAAATTAAATTATAAAAAATTATTTTTAATTTATAAATTATCTTTTTTAATCACTAGAGTCACTCAAAGAAAGTTCTTGCAAGTCTAAGGATGTGAAAAACCACGTGTAAGACAGTACAATTGCTTTCCAAATGCCTCAATAGCTTTTAAAATCAATAAAATATAAAATTATTATATAATTTTATGATTATAAATATAATTTATTATTGGATAAACCCAATTAGAATCTTTTCAAAGGTCTTTTAAGTAAATATCATGGCCAGGCCCCCAAATGTAAGGTTTGACTATGAAACAATAAGTAAAAATTATTAATTTATTACTTATTGTACTCTGAATGTCCTTATGAATTGAATAAATAAGATTAAAAATATAATAATAATAAATAATTATTATTATTATGGCGTAAAATAATTATATTATTAAATAAATATAATAATATAATTTATATTATGAAAATATAATGTAATAAATAAATATATTAATATAAAATTATTAATATATTTAAAAAGCTCTTTATTATTGTTACCAACAAATAATAAAGGCATAAAAAATTGCTTTTTATTAATAAAAAACAATTGATAACAATAATATTACTAATATTAAAGTTATGAATTAATATAAATACTATTTATATTAATTAGAGAATTATTAAGAGAGTAATAATAGAGAAATTATTATAATAAGAGAAAATAACCTACTTTTAACACTTAATATAATAATTTTGAAATATTTTACGCCAAAAAAAATATAAATACAACCTTTTCAAATTGTATTTACAATAAAAATAAAGAAAATTACAAATTATTCTGGATTTTTACGTGGAAATGAGTTTTTACAGAGATTTTTAACAAAAACAATTAAATAAATGATTTAATCACGTCAAAATAGATGATTATAATAAGGTGGTCCTTGGTCTTTAATAATATAATAGTTTTATATATAAAGAATAAAGAAATTACCTTTGATTTAATTGATTTAATGTTTTTGATGCGTCTGAGGGAAAATAGAGTAAAAAGAGCTCTATTTATAGTAAATACCTCCCTCCTAGAGTCCAACAGGCTTCTAGTAGACGTGTACTGATCATATCCACTGGAATTGATCAATAGTTTAAGGTTTGGAGATGATTACATCATTATCAAACCATATTACATCATTATTACACCATTATTTAGAGTTATCACTATAACTCTAAAGTTGATGACATCAGAGGCTTGGCAGAACCCCAAATTTTGTGGATTTTATTAGTTTTAATCATAAACTAATAGTATTCACCAATTTTATCACTCTTAAGACTGTTAAACTTAAATTAAGATTACTGTGAGTGATCATAACTGCTCAAATTAAGCTCAAACTTTGATCCTCAATAACTTTTAAGATTTACACGCTACAGCAATTCAGAGAGTGAATTCTGATAGCCTGGCATAAACCTATTATGCTGCCAAGAGCCTTTCATTACATCATCAAAACTCTAATTTTGATGATTTTTCTTGTAACTCATCTTTTCTGTTGAAATTCAATATTTTAAACTTCAAACCTTGATTTCAGGGGGTTATACCCTGAATTTAATAATAAAGACTACATCATTCTTCACGAATGAACTAGTAGAATCCAACTGTATACTTTTTTTTAAGTTTGGAACACTTTCACAACAAAGTGGTCAACAGCTCTGTTGATTTTTATCAATATTTCATTATAGGTTTTAACCTTGTTTATAATTTGTAAAATAAAGTTCATATCTGTGTTCTTACAGTAATTACGTGGTAACTTTATTTTTGGTTCATCATTCTATCATGTATAGTTTAAGAGATATTAGCTATGATCCTTGAATATATGCGTTGACCAAAAAAGTGCATATATTCAGGTTAATTCCTTAAGTATTAACTTTGGAAATTAGCTTATTAATTGTTTTATGTGTGGAATCCTGTGGGGAATCCATTGGTACAATTTTTTTTACATGCTGTTTCATTAGTTTCTGAGATAAATAAGGTTTTATGGTTTTTATAAGGTATTATGCCTTATAATTCATTAAATATTGACTTTACAGATATGCCATAAAAATGGTATATGTGTATTTTACCATGGGGAATCCAATGGTATAATTTATTTTACATGTTGATTCATTGGTTTTTAAGTTAAACCAATTTTTGTACCAATTTATGGTATTTTTTGTATATTTAAGTAATTATTTTGAATGTATAATTATTCTATGTACTTTTAATATAATTATATTAAAGGTGTAATTATTCTGAGTCTTTTTTGTGACCTTATTGGGTATGTGGTCATATCTCAAAGGCTCACACTCTTCCATTATTTTTTCCTCTCCCATTTTGTCTGCAAATTCTTCTTCATCTTCCTCAGTCTCACTCTGCTCCTCTGAGCTTTGTACATAATCTTCATCTTCATCTTCATCATATAGGCAGCTCCATTCCCCATCTTTAACATACTCCGAATCTTTATCACAATCACTTGGCGCTTCCAGATCAATTACACCATCCTCAAAATTCTCTTCATCTTGTTCATCCACATCATCTCCCTCACTGTTGACTTCCTCTTCATCAAGACCATAAGATTTCAATGTCTTCTCAGCAAATTCCTTACTAAACCTCCAATCTTACCATTTCTCCCAACAATCGTGATCTCTATTTTGGGGGGGCAATAAGGCTTTTGATGGGTCTGGCAAAAAAGCCAAAGAATTTTTATCGACAACAATTCTCTGTTGGGATACTGGTAGGCTCCTCAGCCATTTCTTATTGTAAAAATCCAAAGGTAAGCCAATAGGTGCTTTGGGAAAATTTGTTTCTTGAGGAACTTTTGGCAGTTTTCTGATCCTTGCTTTTGAACTGTTCTTCAATGCATTGTCAACAGCTTGCATTTGCTCATCTAGCCGCCGGAAAAAGATGTTACCAGCTTTTGAGCGGTAGGGAAGTGTCTTGATTTGGAAATCCAAGTCATCATCACTATCAGAATGTATGTTTGCAATGATTTCTTTGTATCTTTTTGGAAAATTATTCACAACAGCAAACTTTTCCCTCCTGTCTCAAAGGTAACAATGAATTTGTTCAGTATTTATGCTTCTAAATCATCTTCTTTTTATACTCACCCTTTCACTATTTTTTTGGTTCTTGTTGGCCAATTTGGTTTTCCAATGTTTTCCTTCTTCTTTTTGCTCTTGTTTATATTGCTCTTCAAGTCAAAAGTGGACGTAATGATTGTAGGGTTGGATCAGTAGCATGACATTATTGACATACCCATGGTTTAAGGAAGTATTCTGGTAAGCTCCACTTGCAGCCATTTGGCAAAACAGGTTGATTGCACTGGTCCGACATGCTGAGCTCCACAGACTGTCTGATGACTCTTCAAAGTTTGGTCCCCAACATTCTATACCTAGTTTTCCCAGGTACCCATGGATATAGCGAATATCACTCTCTTCTAATTGCAGCATTCCCTGCAAAATCTTGACTCTTCCAGCACGTCAAGCATTCAGAGCCTCAATGTCAGCATCAGCAACAAACACATTAGCATTTGGATTGGCAGCATGTGCTTCAAACTCATCAATACTTGAAAAGCGAGCTTGAAAGCATTTCAAAACTTGTGGATTAACTGCTTCTGGGACCAAATTCTGTTCAATCAGACCCCAAAGTAATCGCATGTGATTAAAAAGGGCATCCTGTAAAGCAATCTGTGGTTAGTTCTTATAACAGTTTACACTTCTATTCACTGCTCACTTTCACAATTCTGAAATTGGGAGGGAATTCAACAGTTGTCACTTGGTGGTTTTTTTTTCTTGGCAGGAGTCATAGTGTTCCCTTTGGAAACACTTATTTTACTTGGGGTATTTGGTTTGCTTGTTTGGGGCGAAGGAAGTGGTTCTGAATGGGCTCTGTGTGAGTTCAAGGTTTTGGCACCTTTTGCAACATACTGAGCACGTTTGTTGATTTGGGTGTTTTTCATGTTCTTGACCACCACTTGTGGTGTTGATGGTTGGGATTGGTCTTTTGGTTTGGGTTTACTTTTTGGTATGTGCTTTTTGGGTTCCTGCTCCAATTGAAGGTTTTGTATGGTTTCCTCTAAAAGTTGCATTTTTCTATTATATAAGTTGACTTGCTTTTGTAGAGCCATACTAACTATATCATCAATATTTTGTTTTTCTATAGCACTTAACCCATTTTGGGTTGACTGGGTGATCACAAAATCGGCATTGGTTGGGGGGAGTTCTTCCATTTGAAGAGATTGATTCGGATTTTCAAGGTAGTAGAAATGTGTGTCAATGGTTATGAAAATGAGAAGTCAATTATAATATTTTTTTAAAACAATGTCGGGATGTTGTGTGTGGTCAGGATGGATTGTGTGCTGCGTTATAAATATTGCTCAAGCATTTTGACTGAAATGCTTGTTGTAGCAATTTCTCATCATACAAGCTAAGATGATTGCCCATTGAGGCTAAATTAATTGGCTTAATTATGGCTTGTTGCATGGTAAGTGATTGTGACCTTGATAATTTTGCACCGTTGCATAGGAGGGGATGTGATATTCCCTTGAGGATTTTCCACTGTTGCATAGGGTCTGGTAAAAATAACCTTACTTACAGGCCTGCATTTGTCTTGTCTCATGGAGCAATTAATCCTCCCTCTGAATTGTCACGTTGGTGATATATACAGATGCTAGGGCCGTATGCGTGGGAGGTTTTTGTTTTACCCACGACATGTCAACCCCCATGCAGACGGCCGGGTGACGTATGCACTGCACACGACCACGTTATGCCCCCAGTGTGAGCAGAAAAGGCTACAAGATCAAGGTTGAATTTCCTTGATCTTTTTCTCGTATTATAGGTCACAGTTCCACCATCTGTGACAGTACCCCCGGGGTAGGAAGCACTGTGTCCTGAAGTGCACTAACACAGATGGGCAACCCTGTCCTCAATCAGGGGCATCAGCTACACAACAGGCCAGTATAAGGAGCCATAAGGGTTGTTGGGTCATCACTACCAAGACCTTTCTGCCAACAGGTTTAAAACCCCCAAATTTTGCAATGTGTGTCCCTCACAATTGTGAAATCCACCCATGACAGTAAACCTTGATCTTCTGTCACATTGATGGCAGAAACCATCAACAAGCACTCGAGCTCTCCACTCAGGGTCATGTTGGAGCAGGCGGTCCCCCACCACCACCATGACTAGACCCTAGGTTGCTTGATTGCGCAATCATCACAACTGAGCAGAAAAGGCTACAAGATCAAGGTTGAATTTCCTTGATCTTTTTCTGGTATTATAGGTCACAGTTCCACCGTCTGTGACACACCATTGGATTGCTGAGCAAAAATGGTGCATAATGGTATATAATACCATATATGCACCACGCCTGCATCCTTGAGTACGGGGTGCATAGAGGAATGGGAAATCTTCCCCTTGAGTTGAGCTGAGCTGGTGGCCTCTGGGGGTTACCAGAGGCCATGGCTGAAAATGGGCCAAAGGTGGTCCTAGGTCAAAAATTGGGTCCTTTGAGTTCTTGGCCAAAATTGGTGGAATGGAGTCCATGGTCAAAAACTGGCTTGGGTGGGCCCACCTGGCCTTGGGGGCTAGTGATCTTCCCCCTTTTGGCCTGATTGTATTAGGCCAGAAGGGCCTAAAGGCCCCAAAAAAGCCATTTAGCCCAAACCCCCCTAATATAAGGGGCTGGGCCAAGAGGCCTGATGGTGGCTAGAGGGTCCATGGATCCCTGGAAGAATGAAAGAACCCCCAGGCCCCAAAGAAAGATAAAGGCCTGGGGTTTGGTGAGATGAAAGTTTGCCAGGGAGGCCAATGATGGCAGGATTTGGCTGAGGCCATAAATGGCCAGGGCAAAAAGTGCTATGACCAAAAGGCCATAGAGCACCAGAGGGGGCCAATTGGCCATAAAATATATGGTGTGGCCAATTGGCCCCAGCTTGGTTTCAGGCTGGGGTTGCCGCAACACCAATTGAGGAGGGTGATTCTTTGTGGTTGTGACAGTACCCCCTACCTTGAATGGTGAGCTCCTGAGCACCAAGATAAGGTAAAAGCCTATTGAGGCTGTTGAGATGGATTGGATGTAGGGATTCCAGAGGTATTGAATCTTGAAAAGAAAAATTTTCAAAGTGAGAAGGATGTTGGCATATGAAGTGAGGTTGACTTGCTCTTCTCTTGACTTTGGGGTTTGAAAGTGTTAAGAATTGATTTTGGCATAAAACCTTTGTCATGAAGGATTATAAGGAATGAAATTTAAGAAATATAAAGAAAGAAAATGAAAGAAAACAAAGATAAAAGAAAAAAAAAGAAAAAGGTTTTTGAGGGGGGTTCAAATCTTCATCACAGATTTTGACAGTTAATTTGAGAGTGGGCAAGGACCTGGGAAACAGAATTTGATTCCAGGTGCTCACAGAGTGGCCAAGGTGCTGTTTTGAAAGATTTTAGACCCCTCAGGGAACTGCACACCAGGAGAGGAACTTACTTTTGGTAGTTACCACTCCCACCAGTACCATAGAGCAAAAAAGATTGATGAAGGAATGTAATGAAAAGTAATGATTTGGAAAAGAGAGGATTAAGAAGAAAAATGGCCCATTTCCCCAAGTGGAAAAGGCCATAAGTTGGAATTTGATGTTGAAAGCCCGGCCAAGAATCTGTGTCCAAAATTGCAAAGTGCTCACAGAGTGGCCAAGGTGATTCTTACAACAGAAAAGAGTAGAATACCCCCAAAGGTGCATACCAGGAGTGGGACTTACTTTTGATAATTCCTCTCCCCACCAAGCACCATAAAAAATCAAGCTCTTAAAGAATTGGGGCCTGGCTTGTCAGGATATAAAGAATGAAAATCCTTGACAGGTTCAGGGAAATTCTTGAGGCTTTTGGGTGGTTCTGAAGTGGATCTTTCTGGGTCTTGACTGAAACCTTTCAATTCCACCAGATACCATAATTTTCTTCTCTTGAGCTTTGAATACAGTATTTGTGAGACTTCCCATTCCTCTTCTTCTTCAATGATGATTGGAGGAGGAGGCTCTTGATGACAATTTGGGATTGTTGATGTCTTGACTGGTTCAAGGAGGGAAATATGGAAGACTGGGTGGATGGATTTCCATTGAGCTGGAAGCTTGAGGTGGTTGGCATGAGTACTGACTTTCTTCAATATTGGAAAAGGACCCAACCATCCTTCAAACAGTTTTTTGGTGGGTCTGGTTGACTTAATATTCTTGGAAGAAAGCCATACCATGTCACCAGGATTCAAAAACAGGTGGACTTGCCCTACTTTTATCTTCATACCTCTTAAACCTGCTTATAGCAACTTCAAGTTCTCTCTTGACATCTTGTGGTACTGATTGGAGTTTTGTTGATAACTTTGCAGCAGGAGTATCTTGAGTGATGTGAACTGAGTCAAATTGTGAAATCTCCTCCATAAACAGTGAAAAACGGTGATTGTTTTGTCAAAGAGTGGTCAGAGTTATTGTAGGCAAATTCAGCCAGAGGCAGCCAGGTGTCCAAATCATCTTGATGATAACTGACATACATCTGAAGATACTGCTATAGTATCTGATTTACCCTCTCAGTATGTACATCAGTTTCTGGATGGTAAGCAGTTGACAGATCTCTTGAAATGTTGAGCTTCTGACAAAGATTCATCCAAAAAGAAGAAACAAAAAGTGAACCTCTATCACTGACAATGCTTGAAGGAAGGCCATGCTTTGAAAAGATATTCTTGATGAATAAATGGGCCAAATTCAATGAAGTGATTGAAGACATTGTTGGAATGAAAACAGCCATTTTTGAGAACCTTTCCACTATGACCAAGATTGAATCAAAGCAATTGGACAGTGGCAGTTGAGTGATAAAATCCAAGGACCATTTATAATTGGAAGAGGTTTGAGGAATCCAAACTTCTTGTGATGAATATTCTTTTTTTTTGAACACTGTTGACAGGATGAGACATAATCCTTGATGAATTGAGTCATGCCTGACCAGTGGAAATCCCACTTGACAAGTTTGAGAGTCTTCTCCTGGCCAGGAATTCCAGCTAGAGGAGAGTCATGACACTTTTGAAAAATGCTGAGTTGAATTGTGGGGTCATTTGAGACCACCACCCGATGTTTGAAGAGAAGAAGTTGGGAAGAGGAATCAAGAGAGTAATCTTGCACAGATCTACCTTTTCCCAATTCTTGAACAATACTTCTGTACTGAGGATCTTGCCATAATTTCTTCTGAATTGAGTCCATCAAATTTGAAAAAGATTCCACCTTGACTGCAAAATACATTGAGGGTTGAAGTTAATCTTGCTTAATGAGTTGTTGAAAGTTCATTGGATTCTTGCTGATGAAATCCTCCCCCCTCTCCGGATAAACGTCGTCCCAACAGGATAAGGCATCTGGAAGAGTAGCTAGGCGGCCAGGGCGGTAAGTGATTGAGAAGTGGAATTCAGCCCAGCAGGCTTGACGGTGACTGAGGACTTTTGAAGACATGAAGTATTAAGGAGAAGAATGATTGGTGAGGAAAGAGAGAGAAGAAGAGCCCTCCAGCGCTTGAGAGCCCAGATTAAGCCAAGGAGTTCCTTGTCATGAATCTCATAGTTGAGCTCTGCTGGAATAAGCTTGCGGCTGTCAAATGCAATGGGGTGTTTTCCTGAGTCAGAGGCCTAACTCAGTACAGCACCCAAGGCATAATTGTATGCATTGGTCTCCACAATGGTGGGTAGAGAAGGATTGAAGTGGAAAGGATTGGAGCAGTGGTGAAAGCCTCTTTGAGTTGATGAAACTGAATAAGAGCTTCCTCATTGAGGGGGAAACAGGAATATTTTTTGAAGAAACTGGTGAGTGAACTGATCTTTTGTGAATGATTCTTGATGAAATGGTGGTAGAAATTGGCAAAGCCAAGGAAAGATTGAAGAGCCTTGAGGTTTCTTGGAGGTGGCCAATTGAGAATCTGCTGAACTTTTGCTTGGTCCATCTTGAGGCCTTCAGAAGAAACAACATAACCCAAATATTCTACACTAGAAACATGGAATAGGCACTTGGAAGTCTTAGCAAAAAGGCTATTGGCTCCGAGTCTGGAAAGAACAGTGGACACATGAGTGACATGTTCCTCCTCAGATTTGGAAAAGACCATAATGTCATCCAAATAAACAACAACATAAAAATCAAGAAGATGTTGGAAAGAATTGTTGAAAAGATTTTTAAAAGAGGCAGGAGCATTGGTGAGCCCAAATGGGATAACCAAGTACTCATAACTGCCTTATTTAGTTGTAAAAGCTGTCAAGTGCTCATCACCCTCCTTGATTATGAGCAGGTTATATGCACCACACAAATCAATCTTGGAGATTATAGAAGACCCATTAAAGACATTCAGAAGCTGATTCATAGGAGGAACAGGATACTTGTTCTTCCTAGTCACAGCATTGAGTTTGCGGTAATGAACACACAAACGGAGGCCACCATCCTTCTTTTTAACAAAGAGGAAAGGTTCTCCTGTTGAAGAAGAGCTTGGCCGGATGAAACCTTTCTCTATATTCTCTGAAATGTAGGACCTGAGTGTATCTTCCTCTTGGTTGGATAAAGAGTAGATCACTCCAACTGGAGGTAGAGACCTCTCCAGCTCAATATGATGATCACAGGCACCGTGAGGAGGAGGTTTTTCTGCTTTCACCTTGCAGAATGAATCCAAATATTGGTGATAGACAGAAGGAAAAACCTTCAACATGGTTTTGACTTCTTCTGGCTCTTCCTCATCATCCCAAAACTCCTCCAGGAAGTCATGATAAGATGAATGAGGGAGGCCCATATTACCAAAGAAGAGATGAGGTGAAGATACAGAATTATCTTCTCCAACATCTTGAATCTCTTTGAAGACTTCATCTCTAGAAGATAGTAATGACGGATGGGAATTAAGGGAAGGAATATGGACAGAAGATGGAAATGATGGTGTTCTAGAATCACCAACAAGAGCTGCACATGATTTGGCAGAAGAAAGGTCATTACTGAAAGAAGTTGAAGGATCAGAAGAGTCCTTTTGATCAGCATTAAAGGTGATCAGCCCTTGCCTCCAATCAATAAAAGGATTGAAATGATTAAGAAAGTCAATGCCCAATATGAGGTCTTCTCCCTTGGGAGTATCAATGACTTAAAAAATCCCATTCAAAGCTTGGGAATGAAGGAGGCTGAAACATATATTTAGTATGGTGAGTCACAAATAAGGGATGAGACTCAGAGGAGTCAAGAATGATAAGAGGAATCTTCTCTGGGAGTTCTGACATGGTCAAAGAATACTTGTGAACATACTGCTTTGCAATAAATGAGCTTGTAGCACCAGAATCAATGAGAATACTGTAAAACATATCACAGAGAGAAGAAAAATCAAAGAACTTAAGAGAATTTTTGACACCAGTATTCAGAATGTAAAATTGTGCTCTGGGTGGAAAAAACTGAAGGCCATTGAACACAACATGATCTTCACTCAAACTTTTCCCTGGCTGGGAAAATTGCCTGATGGTTGGGTAAGCTTGTTTGGAGGCCTTTTGAAACAGGACTCAAGAGTATGCTTCCCACCAAAATAGGTACATAGACCCCCCTTGATTCTTCTTTCTTGTTCAGAATTCATTAACTTGAAGTCTTTATTCAGCAAAAAAGAATGGGGCTTGTCCCTGTTCTGAAAATTCTTCTTCTTCTTATGATCTGAGCTTGAAGAATTTTGAGGATGAGAAGAAATTGACTTTGAGGGTTCAGGCTTCTTCTCTTGATAATGATTCTTTCCCTTTTGCCTCTCATGCTACATGGTATCAAGCTTCAAGGTAATATCCATTAAGTCTTGAAGAGAATCAATTCTTAAGAGATGGGAGGCCAATTGATCCAAAATCATGGATGGAAATCCCTTCCTGAAATGATGAATGAGAGCCCTTTCACCCCAATCCTCAATTCTTGACACCAAACTTTGAAAATCAGCAATGTATAAAGAAACATGCCTTCCTTCTTTCATTCTTAAGGAATACAATTCTGCTTCAGATTTTCTGACTTCATTTGGGTCCCCAAATAAAGTAAAGAGTTGAGATTCAAATAATGTCCAAGAATTAAGAAGGTATCTTGGGTCTTGATTAGTGAGGTTGGAAAGATGAGGCTCAATCCATTTTCAGCCCTGCCAATAAGAAATGAAGTATCAGGGTGAGTCTATGATAAAGGTGTATATAAGTATTTACAAGATTTAACTATGACTGTGACATGGTAAAAATAGTTTAAAAAGGTGATAAAGTTGGTAATAAATGATTTAAATTAAGATATTAGGGGCTTTACTATAGAGATATAGTGGTGGTGAGTGCTGTTGAAAGCCCTGGGTGCAGCTTTACCTGTTGGGTTACAATAATAAAGACTACAATACTTTGAATTTAAAAGTATACCTGATTATTAACCAAGAGTAAAACTGTTTTTGACAGTTTACTACGTAGGTTATTCAAGAGCAGGATGAGGAGACAATTCTGGCTGTGAAAAGCCTCCTTTTTATCCTGAAATGGGGTGGAAAGGGTGCTAGACCTCTCCACATAGAGGAAGTGAAGATTTTTTCACTCTCTAGTAATGGGTTGTGGTTTGCAAACAGACTGTATAACCTGTATTGGGCTCAGATGTGGTTTTGAAACCACATCTGGGCAGTTTTCACCAATACAGGGTGAAAATTTTCATCTGGGGACCTCACAGCCTTATTCTGACGTGTATGACGTGTAGAATGCTGTACAGAAACTGTATGGGACCCCAGTATTGACTGACATATGAGGTATTGAAGTAAAAACATTCTTCTTTGTCTATTTGACACCTCATATTCATGATTATGGGATATTATCCCATGGTAAGGCTGTATATGACAGCAGGTGGAATTTTAACCTTAAAACAGCCATACCTTTGTCAATTCTTGAGATATCAACCTCAAAATTGGTTCAGTGTGTAGCCCTGTATGTGCTCTACACAATGGTACCTCATTTGATATGGGTATCATTAAATATGGCAAAGTTATGCCATGTACAAGACTTTTGTACATTTGCGTGCTTCAGGCAAAAAGCTGTATTGAGCTTGTTTGCCCCATAACTTCTGCAGTAGTTGAGATATGAGGAAGTGGATGACACCATAGGATAGCCCTCATTGTGGTTCTTCCAAAAAGACCCCACTTCAGGTATCCCACACTAAAACTGTAGAAGTTAGATGAGAGATGAATGTTTTGTTCACCCTTATTTGGCCTGAAATTGACCATAACTCCAGTAATATTGGTGCTAGCTCAGTTTGGCTGGTACCATTGGATAGCCCTGGCTTAGGGCTTCATTTTGAATACCCATTTGATGGGGTTAAGCCTCTCCTTCTAGATTTTAGATGAGAGGTGAAAATTAAGGTTTATGCTCAGCAATAACTTTGAGCAGGGATAACTTTGTTATTTCTTGTCCTATGGTGATGGGACTTATATTTTCAGGAAGAGGTGAGTTTCATCTTCCTTTTGATACCTTTTGAGCTGATTTGGCTCAGCTCCATGTTTTGGTGGTATCTTGGCTATATGATTGGTTTATGGTATTTTGGCTGTCATGCTTGTGCTCTGGGTTTGAGTCACAGGCTGACATACCCTCCCTCTAAAAAGGCTCATCATTTATGAGACTGTTCAGTCCTCCTAGAGGCTCTGAATCTCCTTAAATGAAGGGTCCCGTCTGGTATGGCATCCTCTTCCAACCATTTGTCTTTATCTGCTGTCTGGTTCTTGAATCTGACTAGGTATTGTCTTCGATCCTTCCCATTGAGTCTGATCTTCCTGGCCCTGATGATCTTACTCACAGGTCCAGGGGAGTCCTCCACTTCCACTATCTCTTGTGGTGTGGGGTTCTTTCTCCTAGAGGGGAATTTATCCTCTGTCTGGAAGTATGGTTTGACTAAACTCACTGGAAAGACTGGATGTTTCCTTGAAAACTCCTCAGTGAGTTTGACTTCCACTACATTTTTTCCTATCAACCTAATGATAGTAAAAGGTCCTACAAATGAGTCCCTCATCTTTTTAGGTCCTTTGAGATTGTTGAAGTTCAGTGTGGACACTAACACCTGGTCCCCTTCCTTGAAGTCAGGTTCCATATGTGATTTGTCCCACCTCTGCTTATTGTATTCTTTTGCCTCAGCTATGCATTTGGCAGCTGTGTCACAGGCCCTCTTCCACATATCATGGAAGTCTTTGGCTGTGGGGTGGATAGTCAGGAGATTTTTCTTCAAGTGATCCACAAGCAATAGGGGGTTCCACCCTTTCTCCACCAGTGCAGGTGTTTTACCTGTGGTGGAGTGCTGGCTTGTATTATAAGCCAGTTGGACTTCTGGTAAGAGGGTAACCCAATCATGGGTGTATCCCTCATGGTCCTTGTATTCCATGCCATAGGCACAGAATCTTCTGAGGATGTCCTCCATTGTTTGGATCATCCTTTCAGCTAGGCCATCTGTTTGTGGATGGTAAGCTGTGCAAAAAGCAAGTTTGGTACCAAGAATGTCATATAAGTTAGTCCAAAATTCAGATGTGAATTTTGAGTCCCTATCACTAATGATGATCTTAGAGACTCCACAGGTAGATATGATGTTATTCCAAAACAACAGAGCAGTATCTATGGCTGTGTCCTCTTTATGGCATGGTAGACACCTCATGCTCTTGCTGAACCTATCAACCATGATCAAACAGGCATTATAGTTTTCTTTGCCTCCTGGGACAAGTCCTGTAACCAAGTTCATGTTGATGGTTTCCCATGGGTGCTTGGGTTCTTCTATGTGTTGAAGTAACCCATACCTCTTCCCATGTTTCCTATTTGACTTTTGGCATCTTTCACAAGTGTTTATGTATTCAGTCAACTCTTGTTCACACTTGGGCCACCAAGCTGTGCTTGCTACCCTCTCTTTGGTCCTGTCTTCACTCATGTGTCCCATATAGGGGCAGTCATGGCATTCTTGTAGGATCAATGAGATGTGGTCTCTGTCTACCACTGTGAGTGCACTTGTGTGCTTTTCTCTGTGGTAGAGCAGGCCATCTATAAGAAAAAATTTATTGTCCTTATAGGCCCTCAACCAGGGTTCTTCCAGCTGGGTTTCCAGCTCTGGAGTCCTGTACTTTTGTTGAAGGAGTTGGAGTAGTATGCTACACTGTTTGTGTTTGGCATAACACTTCTGTACTTCACTGAAGAATTCATTGTGCAGTTCTGAGGAACTTATCCCCAGTATGGGAGTTTCTGTCCTTTCTGAGTCAGTGGCTCCACTGTCAAGGGTACCACTTTCTGGTGCCCATTCAGATAATCTGAAGTTTTTCCTCCTATCTATTTCCATGAAATGGATAGGGATTCTTGCTGCAACTTCTGGGTCATAAGCTGGATTTCTTTTGAAATTGTCCAGTGGCCATCTGCTGAGGCCATCTGCATTGGTATGGCTTTTACCTTCCTTGTATATGATGGTCAAGTTCCCTCTATACTCCTGGATGGCTATTTGCCATCTCAGCATATGTCTATTTGTAGTGTTCATGTTTAGTAAAGACTTCAAGGCTGTGCAGTCTTTGTAGACTTCAAATACTGCACCCTCCAAATAATAATGGAGTTTTTCTAGAGCCCAGACTAGACATAGACATTCAGTCTGGGTGGCCCCATACCTGGCTTCTGACCTTTCAGCTGCCTTGAGATGTAGCAAATTACTCCTTCTCTTGGTTCACCATCCACAATTTGTCTTTGGTGAAGGGCTGCTCCTAGGTCTTGACTGCATGCTGCATCTATATATAACTTGAATGGTAGTTCAAAGTCAGGTAAGATAAGCACAGGTGCATTAGTGAGTTCATATTTGATCCTCTCATATGCATCCCTCCTTTCCTTGGTTATTTCAAAAACTACATTGTTTGAACATAACTTGTATAAACTACTAGTTATGTGTGCAAAATTTTTGATATGGTTTCTATAGTAGCTAGCAAACCCAAGGAAAAATTTCATCTCTTTGATGTTCTTTGGTACTGGTTTTTGCAGTACTGCTGCTACTTTGCTCTGGTCAATTGCCATACTAAGACCTGAGACTTTATGTCCTAGAGCTAGTAGCTCTTGTTGGCAAAAATTACACTTTTTGAGTGAAATTTTCAGATTGATGGGTATACATTTACCTAGAACTCTGTCTATGTATTGTACATGGTCTTCCCATGTCTCTGAGTATATAATGATATCATCAATATATACTACCTATCAGCCTTCCATTATTTCTTCTTGAAATATGGTGTGCATCATCCTTTGGAAGTGGGCTGGTGCATTTTTGATGCCAAATGGCATCCTGGTGTACTCATATATACCCATATGGCATATCATCCTGAGTAACTTCATGGAGTTTGGTTTAACTCCATTTTGGTTGAAACCTTTCATACAATCCATCTTGGTTATGTATTTGGCTTTGGCCAGCTTACCCAAGGCATGAGGTATCCTTGGTATAGGGTACCTGTCTGCTTTTGTGTAGTTATTCAGGGCTCTGAAGTCTCCACACAATCTAGACTTGCCATCACGCCAGGTGATGAGGACAGGAGTGGTGATTTCCACTATTTCATTATGTCCAATCTTTCTGATAACCAACATGTCCAGGAGTTCATTGATATGTTTCTCAATTTCCTTCCTGGTTTCCAGGCTTGCTGGATAAGGAGGTCTCCTCAGCATGGGTGGATAAGGCCTTTCCACATCCAGATGTAGTTCTATATCATGGCCTTTGATCTTGCCTAATGGTTCTTCACCAATGGAAAATGCTGGTCTATTCTTTCTCAGCATCTTCAGTAGACTTAGTTTTTGTTTACTGGTGAGGGTAATGCTAAACTGTCCCTCTCTGAATTCCTTCAGCAGTTCTTCTTGTGGATTTTGAGAAGATATCTGGTATATGTCAAGTGAAAATTTCTTTTCCTTGTTAGTACCAATGGTGATGTGCCTATTTTTACTGTTGTAAATGTCTATTCCATACATCCTCTGGTAATCTTTTCCCAGTAGAAAGCCTTGGATGTGGGCATCTTCAAGCACTACAAACTCTGGGTTGAGTCTGATATTACCCTTCCTGTGAGGTATAATTATCTCTTTGATAATTGTCCCAATGGAAGTCATCTTCCCTGATGCACTTTTAAAGTTCTTTGCCTTAGTGGGCAAGAGCTGTTTTTCCCAGTTTGGGAAGTGGGTATCCAGATAGTTTCTGGCCACTATGGAGCAGTGTGCTCCACTACCAATGATCAGTGGGTGCTGAGCATTTTCAATACATACAGTCATCTTTGTGGCTGTTCCATGTATGTATGCCATTGCTTTAGTTGGTGTAACCAGAAATGTCTATGCATCTTGTGTGTGTTTGCACAAGTTTTTGTTTGCAGTGTCTTGTGGCATACCTGCTTCCAACTGTATGTCCTGAATTTCTAGTGGGGTTTCCTCTTGGTATTCCACTAGAAACTCTTCTCTTGGGTCTTGGTCATCATCAGATGGTTCTCTGATGGCATCACCCATTGAGTCTGAATCAGAATCCTCTGTTGGAGGTTCTTCCTCAGGGACTTTCTCTATGGCATAGACTTTTTTCTTTGCCTTTGGACAGTTGTTGGCATAGTGGTCTATTGAACCACAATTGTGGCAAGAATTCTTCTTCTTAGCCACTTCTGCCACTCTATCTCTGGGTTTGTCTTTAAACTCTACCCTGAAAGGTTGTTTATCTTTGAAACTACTGCTCTTATATGGGGTGAATTTCCATATATTAGTCCTTTTCCTTATGTCTTGTAAGGTGTTGGAAATGTCATCTAGAGTGCAATTCTGGTTGCATATGCATTTTACTGCATGCTCTAGCTCTCCTGGCAGTTGTGTCAGAAGTTTGTGATTCCTTATTTGAATGTTCATCTGAGGATCAATGGCTTTAAGTCTTTTGGACTGTCTAAGACACCACTCATATGGATCTTTGTCCACAGAGTACTTGTCATTTTCAAATGACATGGTCTTTTGCCATATCCAAGTTCCATCACTGTACTTTTGGATGATTTGACTCTTCCACCATGGCCAGTTTCTTCTGCCATGGAGTTCTTTCATTTCTGTGTACCATATACTAGCATGACCTTTAAATGCAGTATTCAATCCAGCAGTGATCCAGTAGTCTGGTATGCTTGGTACATCAATGAAGAGTCCATCAATATAATCTATGAGTTCCATATGATCATATTCTCCTGATCCAGAGAATTTGGGCCAGTTTGAGGCCTCAGGAAGCTGTTTTAAGGCTTCCTTCTCTGAATAGGACATGCCATCTCCATCCTGGTATTGTGATGGAGATCTTCCCTTATTCAACAACATGGCATCTGGTTGATATGGATTCTCCATAGCTTGACCTTGTGTTTGGGGCTTCAAGCTATGGTAGTTATTAAACAATTTGTTAATGTCTTGATCCAGACACTCCCTGTCCCTTGTGCTGTGGTGTTGTTCTTCAAAGACTAGATTCAGTCTTTTGTTGGTTTCTTCAGAGGCTTTGCTCAGTTGAGCATATCCTTCTTGAAGATTCTTAACTATCTTTTCCAAGGAGGCTTGAGTTTGTCTCATCCTCTCTTGGCCAGCTTTAATTTCTGCAAACTGTTTTGCAGATTGTTCAGCATATTGGGACATTTGTAACCACAGTGTATCACTGTTGATGTTTTTCTCAGATGTGACAATGTTATTTTCAGTCTGAGTGGGGGTAATGTTTCTATTACTAGGACTACTGATTATAGAGTGGTTTACCACTACTTCTGGTTCTTGTGTACTTCTTTCACCAAATCTAACAGCTTCTGGATCATGGGGTCTGACTCTTTCCTCCTCTGGTTGAAGGGGGTTTTGTTCTTGCCCTTGTTTCCTTGTCTTCTCCTGGAAACTTCCTGGAATTGTGAAGAATGGTGACTCTTGGCCACTAATCTGCTGGTTTCTGAATGGTGTGAAGCCACTGGAGAGCTGATTTGGCCTGCTCCTTGTGAACCTGAAGGAATCTGAGTAGGCCCTGTCTGGGTTAACTGTTCTTCTATAGCTTGGATAGTGGCTTGATTCTCCCTTATCCTCTGTGCCCTTGCCTCCAGGAGTCTGTGCTGCCTGGTAGGATTCCAACCTTTGGTGATTACCATAAGGTCTTTGAAGTCTATCTGTTTGAGACAGATCTTCTGGCAACTTGATCCAAGTTCTGCCCAGTGAGTTGCTACGTTGAACCTCTTGTTGTCCATGCTCCATTGAAAAAAGTCTTTGAGGAGTTGGTGGATCTGAAGAACTTGATCCATATCCTTCCAGTTCTCTGGTTTGAGGTTCCTGTTGAATTGGAGTGTGAATGGCAAGGTTGATATTATCTCCCTCATTGTTTTGCCATCCACCACTGTGTCCAAGGTGTCTTCTTTCAGGTCTTCTGGTTCTGGAAAATCCTTCTCTGTCCTCTGGCTGGTTCCTTTGGAAGCCAAGGTCTCTGAGGTATGCAGGGGACATATCAGTGTTTGCAAGCAGTCAAAAACTTTGTGTTCTTAGGGTATTTACCTTTGACTGTGCCTTGTACAAATTTGTTATCTGCTGATTTGGGCAGTATGCCTTTGGAGGTTACAACTGGGTTAATAATTGTAATCTTCCCTGTACAAGTGGTTAAGGTTGGTTTACCTTGTATTGAAGCAGAGCTTCGTGGTTTTCTACTCCTCTGAGTGGCTATTGGTGTCCACGTTTTGGCTGTAATGAGGCCTTCACTAAGTCTTTTTCCCTTGCCCTTGCTGCCCTCTGGTTCTGAGGTTGTCACTGGTATGTTGGCCTGTGACTGGGTCTCAAGTGGTATGAAATTTTCTTCCACTGAATCAAACAGGAAAAAAGAGGGCTTATGTCAGTTAAGACTTCTTAAAAGGCTGGTTTTGCACGTCTAAGAATGGCCTCTGGGCTTGTATATTATTACAATATGCCCTTGTATAATGACAATGTAATTGAATTAACAATTCCACGTCAAAAACACAGCTTACTGATATGTGGTATACTGTTTGTATACCAATATCTCACAGAGTACTTGTATTTAGCAAGTATAATATGTAAAAGATGGTGTATTACAGTGTAATTGAGTTAACAATGTGCCCAAACACGCCTCAACTGTTGGTTTATCAGTATGAGCTGTCTCAATTCAATTAAGAATCAGGACTGTATTAGTGGCTTAAGGTGTTTTTATATACAGAACACACCAAAAATACTGGTTTTGTGGTTATTAGCCACTTGACAAATACTCTTTAAAATATGAGTATAATTAAAATTTAAAATAAATATATATATAAAATATATATTTAAAAAGGAAATGACGCCTAAAAAGATAAAGAAGGTGTCAATAAATGATAAAAAAGAGAAAACTTACTTGTAAGGTCCCAAAAATAAGTAAAAAACATGGCCAGGCCCCCAAAATGTCAGGGTGAGTATATGATAAAGGTGTATATAAGTATTTACAGACTTTAGCTATGACTGTGACACGGTAAAAATAGTTTAAAAAGGTGATAAAGTTGATAATAAATGATTTAAATTAAGATATTAAGGGCTTTACTATAGAGATATAGTGGTGGTGAGCACTGTTGAAAGCCCTGGGTGCAGCTTTACCTGTTGGGTTACAATAATAAAGACTACAATAATTTTAATTTAAGAGAATACCTGATTATTAACCAAGAGTAAAACTGTTTTTGACAGTTTACTACGTAGGTTATTCAAGAGCAGGATGAGGAGACAATTCTGGCTGTGAAAAGCCTCCTTTTTATCCTGAAATGGGGTGGAAAGGGTGCTAGACCTTTCCACATAGAGGAAGTTAAGATTTTTCACTTTCTAGTACTTGCTTGTGGTTTGCAAACAGACTGTATAACCTGTATTGGGCTCAGATGTGGTTTTGAAACCACATCTGGGCAGTTTTCACCAATACAGGGTGAAAATTTTCATCTGGGGACCTCACAGCCTTATTCTGACGTGTATGACGTGTAGAATGCTGTACAGAAACTGTATGGGACCCCAGTATTGACTGACATATGAGGTATTGAAGTAAAAACATTCTTCTTTGTCTATTTGACACCTCATATTCATGATTATGGGATATTATCCCATGGTAAGGCTGTATATGACAGCAGGTGGAATTTTAACCTTAAAACAGCCATACCTTTGTCAATTCTTGAGATATCAACCTCAAAATTGGTTCAGTGTGTAGCCCTGTATGTGCTCTACACAATGGTACCTCATTTGATATGGGTATCATTAAATATGGCAAAGTTATGCCATGTACAAGACTTTTGTACATTTGCGTGCTTCAGGCAAAAAGCTGTATTGAGCTTGTTTGCCCCATAACTTCTGCAGTAGTTGAGATATGAGGAAGTGGATGACACCATAGGATAGCCCTCATTGTGGTTCTTCCAAAAAGACCCCACTTCAGGTATCCCACACTAAAACTGTAGAAGTTAGATGAGAGATGAATGTTTTGTTCACCCTTATTTGGCCTGAAATTGACCATAACTCCAGTAATATTGGTGCTAGCTCAGTTTGGCTGGTACCATTGGATAGCCCTGGCTTAGGGCTTCATTTTGAGTACCCATTGGATGGGGTTAAGACTCTCCTTCTAGATTTTAGATGAGAGGTGAAAATTAAGGTTTATGCTCAGCAATAACTTTGAGCAGGAATAACTTTGTTGTTTCTAGTCCTATGGTGATGGGACTTATATTTTCAGGAAGAGGTGAGTTTACTCTTTATTTTGATACCTTTTGAGCTGATTTGGCTCAGGTCCATGTTTTGGTGGTATCTTGGCTATACCATTGGTTTATGGTATTTTGGCTGTCATGCTTGTGCTCTGGTTTTGAGTCACAGGCTGACATGAAGTGGAATAGAGAACTTTCTTTCTGTCTTGAGAGGAATTTGCCGGATCATTATGAAAGATTAATTGAAAATACTAAATAAAGCTTCTGACTTTGAAGGGCTGAGTCCCATCAAAGCATTCTGGTGCCTTCATAGATGGAGTCTTGAAGGCTGGTGGTCTTTATGACCCAGAAGATGAAGCTGCATGAAGATTGGCCATAATTTGAGTCATCTGCTGAATAATGGCCAATGAGGATTTTTCCAACTGATGAGAGACAGGCTGATCAGACTGGGCTAGAGTTGGTCCTCCAGTACCTTGGGGTACCCCTACAGGAGCAGGAGCACCTTCAGTACCATAAGAATCTTCCTCTTGCACAGAATTCTCCTCCTCCTCTTCACCATCTTCACCTGGACCATTGAGAATGGTCCTTGAAGTTCCCCAGAATCCTCCAACTACTCCTGAGAATGAACTGGATCTTCTTGGCCCTCTTGCTTCCTTCCTGGATGGTGCTGCTCCTTCCATATGGGGTCCTCTATCCAATTGGGCCCTCAGTTGAGGAACTGCTGGGGTGCCATCAAGAGGAGCTCTTGGAGTTGGAATAAGAACAGCTTGAGATCTAGCCTGGGATGTTGTCTGCTTGGAAGGAGGTGAGTTTTGGATGGGCATGATTTCAGGATAAAAATAAAATAAAATGAACAAGAATCAATATTTTGAAGACAAAAACTTGTGGCAATTTGAAATAAAGCTTGAAGTCAAAGTCAAAATAAATATCTTGAGGAATATCAATCAATGAAATTAAATCTTGAAGTAATTGGTCAATCAATTTAAAATGAAATCTTCAAGTCAATAAATCAATATATCACAATCGGTCAAAAGCCAAAATCTTGCAAAATCAATCAATCAATAAAATGAACTCCTGAGGTAAAATTAATTTATGTCCAAATTCTTGATGTGAAAAATCAGAAAAATCAATGAAATCTTCAGGTCAAACAATTTTCTTGAGGTCGATATCAATTTATGTCAAATCAATCAATCAATTCAAATCAAGTGAGTTATTCTTGAAGAATGAATAAAAATAAATCTTGATGTGAAGAATGTGTCTGAATGAATTTAGATGAGAAATTTGAAAATCAAATGAACTTTAAGATTACACCTGAATTATGAATGAATTAGGAATTTGATGATTTGAATAAGATTTAAAAGAGAAACAAAAAATAAAATTGGGTCAGCTTTCAATTTTCAAAATGAAGAATGATAGAGAGAAAATTGAGAGGTGACAAAGAATCATAAATTGATAAGAATTAATGAGTCATAATTTTGCTGAAATGAGTGAATCAGAATGATAAAGAATGAAAATGAATTATGAGTTAATTAATACAATGTCACTTGGGCTCTTATGAAAGTAAGAGTGGCCTGGAACTCAGGAATCAAGAGCTCACTTGGAGGGCTCCAAAAGATGAAAGGGATAAAAGAATATATATTTCTTAAAAGAAGAATAAAAGGGTAAAGATGAATATGCCAAAGATAAAAGAAAAGGAAGCCAATGGCCAGGATAATAAGAAGCCAAAAGCCAAAGAGCCAACAAAATGAATCCTCAATTCACTGTTTCAACCTGCCAGAAAGAACAATGGAATTAGTAAAGGATATGACCACCAATATCCACTGACAGGCAAAGAAGAAAAGGTGCAGATGACTGACTTAAGATTATCAGTATTTACTTTAATAAGTTGAAAGAAAATAAGGATAAAAATAAATCCAATATATTAATTAACTGGGGAAAAAGTCCCCAGGAGACAAAAGGTGGCCAGTATATGTGAAAAGCTGAGAGGCTGATCCTGGAAGGTGAATAATCCAGCTTTATTGTCTGAATTGGGTCAATACAGCTCTGGCCATGTTGAGAATTGAACTGTGTGATTTAATTCCCAAAGTGGAATATGAATTGGCCTGATTGGGCCAAGGACATACAGGTATGATTGATTGTTGCCTGTATGGACCAATTGAGTTGTCCAAGGAGTATTGAAGTACTTGCTGCCTTCAAAATTGATTTAATGATGAATAACATCTAAGAATGGCCCTTGGAATAATCCTGAAAGAATTGCCAACCCAACTCCTGCAGAACCAGGTGGTTAGGGTCCTGGGATGGTCTTCTGATAGCCGCCATGGATTGCCAGACTGATGAGCTGAAAAGTCCTCCTTCAAAATTGGTGATAGATTTTAGAATCTTGATTTGGAATAGTGGAATTGGGTACTGAAAATGTCACCATTGGATTGCTGAGAAAAAATGGTGCATAATGGTATATAATACCATATATGCACCACTCCTGCATCCTTGAGTACGGGGTGCATGGAGGAATGGGAAATCTTCCCCTTGAGTTGAGGGGAAGAGTGGATTTGAGCTGAGCTGGTGGCCTCTGGGGGTTACCAGAGGCCATGGCTGAAAATGGGCCAAAGGTGGTCCTAGGTCAAAAATTGGTTCCTTTAAGTTCTTGGCCAAAATTGGTGGAATGGAGTCCATGGTCAAAAACTGGCTCAGGTGGGCCCACCTGGCCTTGGGGCCTAGTGGTCTTCCCCCTTTGGCCTCATTGTATTAGGCCAGAAGGGCCTAAAGGCCCCAAAAAAGCCATTTAGCCCAAAAGCGCCTAATATAAGGGGTTGGGCCACAAGGCCTGATGGTGGCTAGAGCATCCATAGACACCTGGAAGACTGAAAGGACCCCCCAGGCCCCAAACAAAGATAAAGCCTGGGGTTTGGTGAGATGAAAGTTGGCCAGGGAGGCCAATGATGGCAGGATATGGCCATGGGAAAAAGTGTTCTGAACAAAAGTCCATAGAGCACCAGAGGGGGCCAATTGGCCATAAAAGATATGGTGTGGCCAATTGGCCCCAACTTTGTTTCAGGCTGGGGTTGCCGCACCACCAATTGAGGAGGGGCATTCTTTGTGGTTGTGACAGCAGTAAGGTGCATGGAGGACCCATTTGCATATGCCAAGGACAAATGGGACAAATCAAATTACGCTGCAGACTTTAAAGTGGGATATTTAGTACTTGTATCTATCCCTAACTTTAAAAACATCAAAGGATGTAAAATGATCAAGGACTCCATTACAGGAACCTTTGTCATTAAGTCCCTCCATGGAGAAAATGCTGTGGAAGTGTAATTATCTGAGGAACTTAGCAATAAGCATCTTACAATTCCAGTAAGCTTAATAAAGCCTTACAAATCTGGTGATTCTGAAAAATTCCCCAAATATCCTCCTATTGGATCACCTGGTATAAAGAAAATTGCCAAAGTTCTCAAAGCAAATAAGAGAATACCTGGTCAGGTACAGTGACCCTACTTGTGAAGATGAATGTTTGACAGAAAAGTACAGACCTGAAGACACCAAACTTCTCAAAAGATTCAGAAAATTAGAAATGAAAATATTACAAAGTAATATTCTATTTTTAGGGGGAGGGAATGTGAGCCTTAGAGATAGTTTTATATACCCAAAAGACCACAAAGAATAAAAAATGATATAATTATAAATAAAAGAAAATAATTTATATTATAAAAAAAAAATGAAATATAAATATAAAATTTCAATTTGAAGTATAATTTGAAAATGAAATTACTTTGATATGTAAAATTGTGAAAACACCTGGTTACTTGAAAAAATTAAGTAAAAACAAATTTTCATTAAAAATATTGAAATAGAAATATTTTTGGCAAAGATTTGAATAGAAATTATTATAACTTTCTATCCAATAAAAGAACATATGAAAAGTATTCCACCATTGGATTCCTCATAAACAATAAGGTGAGGTCACCTCTGGTTGGAATTTCTGTAACTCAACTCTAAATGAGCTTAAATTAAGTTTTTAGTATTTTCTGTATGAAAATTGAAAATCCTCGGCACCTTAATTCAATTCACACCAAATGTGGTGTGTAGCTGAGAAGCTATGAGGAATCAAAGTATTTTCAATTGAGATTTCAAAATGTGTGCATGTATTACAAAAGCAAACTTTAATTCAAATATGAGGTATCAATTATTGAAGTTGTGTACTGCAAAGACTCAATTGCATTACATATGTAAATTACAAGTATAATACATGATGAGGGTTTAATGAAAAAATAAATCAGAAAGGTTAAATCTGGGGGGAAATGGGTTGTTGAAATTAATGCAAAAGTTCATCACTCTTGGCCTGGAATTGAGTCACAGGGTCTGTGACTCAATTGATGATGAAGTTTTGATACCAACCAGGGAAGGTTTAGCTGTTACCAAGAGGGTGGGACTACCCTTAAGCTAAAAAAATCATAGTAGTTTCAATTTTTATTAGTTTTGAAGTCTCTTACACACATTCTGACATGTTTTGAAGGCTTTAAAACAGGTATTACTATAGAAATAGCTGATACAAGCATCCAAAATGGGTGAAAAAAGCCCTTTTTTGCTCTAAACCAGGGTTCAATGACTCCATAATTGGCTTTTTCTGTTTTCAGAGTGTTTTCCACTACTGAAAAGAGTAGACTTTCCTTTTTGGAGTAAGAAAATTGGTGGATATAAAAGAATGTCTTCTTTGCCCCACTTTTCTCTTCATGTCAGAATTGGTTACTTTTATAATTAGTTTAAACACTTTTAAAGAAATAAATAGGAGATTAAAACCACCCTTTTTAATATTCTCAAACCTTCTAACCATTTGAAAAAATAATTATAATCATTGTTTGTAACTATTATAATAATTTTTATCCTTGAACCACCCCATAAGTGAGCTAAAGCATCTTTCATCAATGTTAAGCTTGTCACTTTGTTTCCATATTCACTCTGGTCACTTTTGGGTATGTTTTGTATTTAATATTCTTCTTAAAGACCTAGTCCTTAAATTAATTGCCTGCAGTTCTTTCCTCAATTACTTCCAATTGAAATTGCTCTTGAAGAAATTTCTCTTGTAGCATTAAATATCTCTTGGAGAGTATTTTTGGATAAATTTTTATTGTTGGTATAACAATAAATCTTTATATTATTATTGATTTATGCTTATGAAATCAAAAAGAATAGAACTGCTGTGTTTTCTCTTAAAAATATTAAATATTGACACTTTTAATCATATTGTACCCTATACAAATTTTGAGCACAGGAAAAGTACTTGATTTCTAATCAAAGTTTCATATCCACACCTTAAAGAAATAATGACAATTCTTGAAAGTTTATCTATTTATTCTTCTTCAATCTCCTTTTCCCTTAATTATTTTCATTTTATTTGACTTTATTTACTTGTATCATTTCTTGTTTCTTATTTCTTGTTTCAAAAGGAGAAATAATCACTACCATTTGTCTTATTGGAAGCTCTATTCATTAAATAATAGTGGAGGAAAAGCACTAGGAATAAAAAAGAACAACTAAAGATAATCTTCATCAATATTCCTTCAAAGATCCCTTAAGTTTAACAGCAAATTCCTCTTCATAAGAAACTTCTTCCCTGGGAAAAGCCCTAGTGGCTTCACCTGGAACAGCACTCTTCATAGCCCTATCAAAAAGAATCAGTCAAGGCCACATCTTCAAACAAGGATGTGACCACCTTCTTATTCATTTTCTTTTGATCATTCAAATTTCCAGGGAAATTCCAGCCACAATAGCAGTAAAAGACTTATTCATGATCTGGAGAAATTGTGTCTCTAGAGGTTCTGGCCAAGGGTGGCGGCAAATTGAAGGTGGTAGAGACAAGTGTAGATGGCCTGGTTGGAGATCTAGGTGGTAGTTGAGGTGGTTAGGGGGACTTAAAAACTTGATTGGGGGTGGTATTCACTTGAACAGGAGATAGTGAAGTGTATTGAATTCTTGTTTTTTTTTGGATGGGACCAGCTACTTCAAGCTCATCTCCATCTATGGAATCACTAACTTCAGATGAAGTATCAAAACCAATTTGGACCACCATATTTCTTATCATTTTTGAAAGTCTTCCATCCTTCCTAGCTACCAAAATATGAACCTCTGGAGCCACTACAATGGGGTTGGCTTGGGGGGAATGGGTCATCCAATATTGGCCCAGGAGCAGGTGGTGTTATTACATTGTTGAACACCCCTCATCCTGGATCCAGTCACTGAAGCAGAAGGTAAAGAAAGCCTTTCAGTCAGTATCTCAGAAATGGTTTCACCAATAAATTCAAAAATGGAGTGGCCATAAGTGGAATCAGAGGTTGGGGATTCTTGAACAGGAGCTTCTAATCCAAATCTTTCACCCTTCTTGATGCTGCTCCATAATATTCTGGGGTGGTCTATGAATTTATGGTTCGCCTTAGAGAAATTCTTTGTGCCAAGGTTTTAGAGTTGGCACATGGTGGACCTAAAAGTAGTGTATTCAACACAAGGAACCCTCTTCTTCTGGAAATTGATGCAGGGTGGCTCAACAAATCTGACAGATTTGAGCCCAATATGGGTTTTATTAATGTCACAAATCTCTTTAGGGACCATAATTCTTTCAGAATGCTCACTAAAGTTATCAAGAATACCAGGACCATTAATTAAAGAAGGTGGGGAACCAGATTGACTGGAATCACAGATGGAAGTCACCCTTGAACTCAATTTGAAGGTATCAATTCAAAGACAAGACCAAGCAATTATGGACAAGTCCAACTCAGCAAGTCACTCTATGGAAATTGACCCTCAATAATGAGGGGAAGAAGAAGAAATTTGAAGAAACGATTCACCTTTTTTTCATTGGCCAAATTAGGCCATTTCATGCATTTGCGCAAATCCTCTACGAGACTCTTCAAGCCTCCAAGAAATATGAAAAAGGGCCTCAACAGTCAACTTAGGGTAAATTGCACATTTTATGCATTCATTTCTGTCTCTTCCAAATCTTCAAGTTAATCAGGTTTTCATCACAAGTGACTATTTATGCACTTTGGTGGTGCATTTGTGCATTTTGGCCCAAAATGGCCAAAACTCCCCAGAAACATCAAAGCTGGTGTAAATTCCTGGAAATAATTGAATTTTCCAAGAATAAAGAAATGGCCAATAATGGCCTTTCCTCAAGATGGAGAAAAAACAGCAAAATTAAATTGAAATATTAGGACATGCACCTTAATTGTCTCTTCAAATTTAGCTATGAGAACTCATTTAAATTTGATTAAGACCACTGATGATACAGGTGTGTCACAACCATGTTTAATCACTCCCCCAATGGGTGTTTATGGGAAATATAGACTGACCTTATTTTATGGACAATTGGTCACATCACTAGTTTTATGGCCAATGGGACCATACCACCTCTCACTGGCCACTTATGGCCCTAGGCCATATCCTGAAACCATTAGCCTTTTTGGCCAATTCTCCACCTCACAAACCTCCAGGCCAAAAAATTTGCTTTGGGCCTGGGAGGTCCATCTGGCCCCACTAGCTATCACCAGGGCTTGTGGCCCAACTCCTTTGATTATGGGTTCTAAGGCCTAAATGGCCTTTTTGTCCATTTAGGCCCCCTACAGCCGCTATGGCCCACAGGCTGCGGTCCGTAGACCATGGGTGTAACAACCACTCATCAGAGGTAAGGGTATTCATTCATACACCAACTCAAACACCTCAAATCAGCAAATCCAGTATCTGCATTAGCAGTCAGTTTCAGCAATCTTCATTCTGAAACATGCATACAGCTTGGTACATCAATACAGCCTGTCAATACCTGTACAGGTTGGATTCACCCAATACAGTTTCAATACACCAGTATGGAACTGTATGATCACTCAAATACACCACACCTCTTATACAGGTTCTGTACAGCTGTACAGGACCTGTATTGGCCAGACTCAATTCAATCATCAATTATTCTCATGAAAATTCTTCCTCTGGATCAGGGCTGGTGATTCTCACATATACCAGCCCCTCTTTCTCCCCCCTGGGGACTTTTCCCCAGTTAATTAATTTAGTTTATTTATCATTTCATAATTATTCTTATCCTTATTTTGGGTATTATAATTATTTAATTTTAAGTTAGTCTTTGCATTTCTCTCTTTGCCTGTACAGTATGAGTTGGGTGGCCATATCCTTATTAACCCTTCTCTTTCCATTCTGACAGGTTGAAACAGTGGACTTGGACTTGTTTGTGGTTGGCTCTTCTATTCTTTTACTCTTATCTTTTGTTGCTGCTTTTTCTTATATTTATTCTTTAGCAATTTATCTTTAACACTCTTAAGTGTATCTCATCTTATCTTATCTTTGAGCCCTCTATAAGTGAGTCCCAATTTACTGAGTGCCAGGCCCTCTTCACTTCGAAGAGCCCCTGTGACATTAAATTAATTAACTCATATTTGATTCTTTCTTTTCATTCATTTATATTCATTTCCTCTCATTCATCAATTATGACCTTTTCATGAATTTATGATTTTTTATGATTTTCTATGAATTTTTTCTCTCTCATCAATTTTCACCTCATTCATTTCATTCTTATGAAAATTGATTCTTTTTCCTTTCTTAATCATTGCTGACCATTTCATCACTTCATTTTATTTTTATCAATCAAATTTTTCTGTGTTCTTATTCAAGTTTCATCTAGGAATTATTGATTGGTTTAATTGATTGGATTAGTCATTGGGATTCATTTGGGTTATTGATTCAGGATTTATTGGATTTATTGACTTTGAACTCTCAAGATATTGATTGATCCTCAAGAATTGATTTTTATTATTGATTTGATTTGACTCATCAAGATATTGAATTGATTTATGAAGATTTTGAACTGATTGATTGATTCCTCAAGACTTGATTTCATATTGAAGACATTTATTGATTGATTATTGATTGAATATTGATTGATTATTGATTTCCTCAAGATTATTGATATTTGATTTGAATTGATTGTTGATTGATTGAATTTATTTGACTGTTGATTGAATTTGATTCCTCAAGATTTGAATTGATTCCTCAAGATTCATCAAGATTTTATTGTGATTGATTTGGCCAAGCCTGATTATTCTTCCTAATACCATCAAGTTATTTTAATTCTTTTCATAATGCCAGTCCAGCATAGTCCCCCAGCAAAGAATACTAGATCCCAGAAAATTCCAGCTGTTCTCACTCCTACAGCAAGGGCTCCTCTTGACCGCACACCATCAGTTCATCAACTGAGTGCAAACTTGGACAGAGGACCACCAGTGGAAGGAGCAGCACCCTCAAGAAGAGGTGGAATGAAATATAGAAGATCAAGCTCCTTTTCTGGACTTTTGGGTGGCTACCCTGGCATGTCTGAAGGTGCAAGAGCAAGATTAGGGGAAGTTGAAGATGAAGAGGGGGAAGAGTCTATGGAAGAGGAAGATTCTGGGGAAACTGAAGTGGCAGATGCCTTGGCAAATGCTCCAGAGGTGCCTCAGGGTTCTAATCTAGCCCTTTCTAGTCAACCTCTTGTCTCTCAAACTGATCCAAGTCTCCTCAAGATGATGGAGCAGATGACTCAATTCATGGGACAACTCACTCAAGCAGTTGCCCCCAGGGACAATTCCAAAGCCCCTGCTTTCAAGACTCCATCCATGAAGGCACCTGATTCTTTTGATGGTACTCAAGCTCATAAGTTGAGAGGATTTATCCAATCCTGTCAACTAATTTTCCATAATGATCCAGCAAACTTCTTGTCTGACAGGAAGAAGGTTTTGTACTCAACTTCTTTTCTTACTGGTAGAGCTGGCAAATGGATTGAACCTTACCTCTCAAATATTTCCAATGAAGACCCTTCCTACCTCCTCAATAATTGGCCATTGTTTGAATCTCAATTATTCACTCTGTTTGGTGACCCCAATGAAGTCAGGAAAGCTGAACAAGAGTTGGACAATTTGAGGATGAAGGAAAGTGGTCATGTAGCCTTGTACATAGCAGATTTCAGAAGCTTAATGGCAAGAATTTGAGATTGGCGGGAAAGAGCTTATATCCATGTTTACAGAAGAGGATTGGCATCAAGATTATTGGATCAGTTGGCTTCTCACCTTGGAACTTTTGATACTTTGCAAGAACTTATGGATGTCACTTTAGAATTAGACACAAGATACCATGAGAGGCAAAAGGAAAAGGGTGGCAATCAAGAAAAGAAGCCTCCAGTCAGTGGATCCAATCAGTCTAGGCCTCCTCAAAACTCATTTCAAAAGAGGCCTCATCAGAAGAAGAATAAGAAGGGCAACCAATTTCAATCTTCAAAAGACAAACCCCATGCTGCTCTCCTCAATAAGGCCAATAAATTAATCGGTTCTGAAAAGGAGAGGAGGATTCAAGCAGGGTTGTGTACTTATTGTGGTGGCAAGCACCCAATTGAAAAATGCTTCAAGAGACCTCAGAACAAGCCTGGGTCATCATCAGGAGGCTTCCCTAGCAAGCAGGGAAAGGCCTGAGTGGGGATCATGATGTGTTCAATGGTTCTCACTTATTTCCTTCAAGAGCACAATTGTGCACTCTGAATACTAGTGTCAAGAAATCTTTAAAGTTTCTTATTTTCTCTTCTGTCTCTGATATTTTTTATAGTATTCTCATTGATTCTGGTGCTACAAACTCTTTTATTGCAAAGAATTTTGTTCTCAAGTACTCATTGACTCTGTCAGAGCTCCCTCAAAAGATTCCTCTTTTAATTTGGATTCTAATGAATCCCCTGCCTTGTTCATCACCAATTATACCAAGTGGGTAGTTGACTTGCCTTCCTTCCCAAGCTTTGAATGGGATTTCTTTATCATAGATTCACCCAAGGGAGAAGACCTGATATTGGGCTATGATTTCCTTTACCATTTCAATCCCATTATTGATTGGAAAAATGGATTGATCACCTATGATTCTAATCATAAGGATTCTAGTGGTATTATCCCTTCTACTAGTAATGACTTAGCCACTGCTGTCAACAGTGTTGCTCTGGCTGGTGAACTTAAGACACCTTCCATTCCTTCTTCTGTCCATATCCCTTCCATAATTCCCTCTCAGTCATTACTTCCATCAAGAGATGAAGTCTTCAAAGAGATAAAGGATGTTGGAGAAGATGTTGCCATATCTTCACTTCATCTCTTCCAAGGGGATATGGACCTTCCTCCCTTATCTTTTCATGCATCCCTGGAGGAGCAGTGGGATGAGGAGGAAGAGCCAGAAGAAATTGAAACTGTGTTGAAGGTTGTTCCTCCTGCTTATCACAAATATTTGGATGTATTCTCCAAGGTGAAAGCAGAGAAACTTCCTCCACACCGCGCCTGTGATCACCATATCGAATTGGAGGGTCTTCTACCTCCAATTGGTGTTATCTACTCATTATCAAATCAAGAGTCAGAAACACTGCAGGCCTACATTTCAGAGAATGTAGAGAAAGGTTTCATTAGACCAAGCTCCTCTTCAACAGGAGCACCTGTCCTTTTTGTTAAGAAAAAGGATGGAGGTCTTCGTTTGTGTGTTGACTACCGCAAACTCAATGCTGTCACTAGGAAGAACAGATACCCTGTTCCTCCTATGAACCAGCTTCTTACCGTATTCAACGGTTCCACTATCTTCTCCAAGATAGATTTGCGTGGTGCATATAACCTTCTGAGAATCAAAGAGGGGGATGAGCACTTAACTGCCTTTAGAACCAAATATGGCAGTTATGAGTATTTGGTCATGCCATTTGGTTTGACCAATGCTCCTGCTTCCTTCCAAAATCTAGTAAATGACATCTTTGCAGATTTTTTGGATGTGTTTGTTGTGGTTTATCTAGATGATATTATGGTCTTTTCCAGTTCTGAGGAGGGACATGTCAAACATGTGGCCTCTGTCCTCCAAAGACTGAGGGACAATAATCTGTTTTCCAAAGCCTCCAAGTGTGTATTCCATGCCTCAAGTGTGGAATACTTGGGCTATGTTGTTTCAAGTGATGGCCTCAAGATGGATTCTCCAAAAGTTCAGCAAATCCTCAATTGGCCTCAGCCCAAAAACATCAAGGCTCTTCAATCTTTCCTTGGCTTTGCCAATTTTTATCGACGTTTCATTAAAAATTATTCTAAAAAAATCACTTCTCTCACTTCCCTCCTTAAAAAAGATTCTCCTTTCATCTTCAATGAGGAAGCTCTTAGTCAGTTTCAAGCACTCAAAGAAGCTTTCACCTCTGCTCCTATCTTATCTCACTTTAATCCTTCTCTACCTACTATAGTAGAGACTGATGCTTCTGATTATGCTTTGGGCGCCGTACTGAGCCAGGTGAATGACTCAGGAAAGCACCCCATTGCATTTGATAGTCCCAAGCTCTTACCAGCTGAACTCAACTATGAAATTCATGACAAGGAACTCCTTGGCATAGTTTGGGCTCTCAAGCGCTGGAGAGCATTTCTTCTTTCTCTTTCCAATCCTTTTGAGGTCTTGACAGACCACTCTTCCTTGCAGTATTTCATGTCTTCCAAAGTTCTTACTCGTCGTCAGGCCCGTTGGGCCGAATTTCTCTCAGAATTTCATTTCACTATCACTTACCGCCGAGGCAGGCTGGCCACTTTACCAGATGCCTTGTCACGTCGGGACGACGTGTACCCAGAGAGGGGGGTGGACTTCATCAGCAAGAATCCTCAGAATTTTCATCAAGTACTTAAGCAAGATGGAATTCAAGAGTCAAGATTCTTCTCAATCAAAGTGGAAATTTTCTCAGATTTAGTTGACAAGATTCAAAAAGAAGTATGGCAAGACAAAGACTATAAAGAAATACTCAAGAAACTAGCAAGAGGTGAATAAGTTCCAGATTATTCTCTTAGACCTCAAGCCAAGCTATTATTATTCAAAGATAGAGTGGTAATCCCAAGCAATGAAGAACTTCAACTCAATATTCTTCAAAAGCGTCATGACTAACCATTGGCTGGCCATCCTGGCCAGGAGAAGACCCTCAAGCTCATCAAGAGGGATTTTTATTGGGCTGGCATGAATCAGTTCATCAAGGACTATGTGTCCTCATGTCAGCAATGTTCAAGAAACAAGAACATTCATCACAAGAATTTTGGATTACTCAAGCCTCTTTCAATTCCATCTGGTCCTTGGAATTCATTATCAATGGACTTTATCACTCAATTGCCACTGTCCAACAACTTTGATTCAATTTTAGTAGTTGTGGACATATTCTCAAAAATGGCAATCTTCATTCCAACTTATGGCACAATCACTGCTCTGGATTTAGCTCAAATATTCATTAGTCATGTATTTTCCAAGCATGGACTCCCAGTCAGTATTGTCAGTGATAGAGGATCCTTATTTGTTTCATCATTCTGGACTCAATTGTGTCAGCAGCACAAGATATCAAGAGATCTTTCAACTGCTTTTCACCCTGAAACAGATGGACAGACAGAGAGGGTAAATCAGATACTAGAACAGTACCTTTGGATGTATGTCAGCTATCATCAAGATGACTGGTACACCTGGCTCCCTCTGGCTGAATTTGCCTATAATAATGCAGAACATTCATCAACCAAGCAATCACCCTTTTTCACCATTTATGGAAGAAATCCCAGCTTTGACTCAATCCATATTTATCAAGACTCACCTGCTGGAAAGGTATCAACAAAACTCCAATCAGTACAGCAAGTTGTCAAAGAAGAATTAGAGTCAGCAATAAGGAGATTCAAGAAGTATGCAGATAGAAATAGGGAAATTCCACCTGATTTCCAACCTGGGGACAAAGTATGGCTAGCTTCCAACAACATCAAGACAACAAGACCCACCAAGAAATTATCAGAAAGATGGTTGGGACCCTTTGAAGTTCTTAAGAAGATTGGCAGCCATGCATATCACCTCAAGTTGCCTCAGCAATGGAAGACAGTTCACCCTGTATTCCATGTGTCCTTATTAGAACCAGTCAAGCATTCAACTATCCCAAATCGTCATCAATTGCCGCCACCACCAGTTTTAGTGTAAGAGCAAGAAGAATGGGAAGTGGCTCAGGTTCTGGACTCAAAACTCAAAAGAGGTAAATTATGGTATCTTGTAGAGTGGAAAGGATTCAGTGAAGACCCAGAAAGAACCACTTGGGAACCAGCTTCCAACCTTACCAACTCACCAGACCTTGTCAAGGATTTCCATTCATTGTATCCAGACAAGCCTGGTCCAAATACCTCAAGAGTTTGATTTTATGGTGCTTGGTGGGGAGAAGAAGTTATGAAAGTAAGTTCCTCTCCTGGCATGCACCTTTAAGGGGGTATTCTACCCATATGTTGTTGTAAGCATCACCTTGGCCACTTTGTGAGCACTTGTCAATTCTTTGGACAGGTTCAGGAAGCATACAAAATCAATACCCTCCATTTGGACCTTATCAAGATATGGCCAAATGTTTCTTTCTTTCTTTATGTTTTCATTTTCTTTCTTTATTACCATTTAATTTTATGCCAATCATCATAATTCAAGACATTCATTACTTCAAGTCATTTACGGCAATTCATTTCAGTAGTCATTTATGGCAATTCATTTCAGAAGGCATTTATGGCAATTTATTTCAGTCTTATGGTGCTTGGTGGGGAGTCGAAGTTATGAAAGTAAGTTCCATCTCCTGGTATGCATCCCTGAGGGTTCTACTTCTTGTAAAACATCACCTTGGCCACTCTGTGAGCATCAAATGCTTGGTTTTCATTTTTTAGACACTTTTTTGGCCAGAATCAAGCAACTCACCACAAGAAGGACCAACCATCAGGAATTTTTCTTTATTTCTTTCTTTACTCTCATTTTCTCTTATTATTTTTCTTTCTTTCTTTACTTGTATAATTTTCTTTCTTTAATTTCCTTTTCATTTTCATTGGAAGCAGCAGCATCCCCTCCCAAATCACGTATTGGGAGGTCCCTTCATTATTTTAATCATTTTATTTTATCTCATTTATTAGTTGTTATAAGAGCATGAATAGGAGTCAAACCAACCGTAAACAGGAACAAGACACTGGATTTCACTCCACCCAAATCGTCAAGTCCACATCAAATCAAAAGTTCGACCTCAAGGGAATTTGGGCCACAAGTCATCATGGCCCCCCTCAAAACCTCTCAATGTCAAGGTCCAAGGCCCCTTTGGGGGCTGGAGTCATCACCCAGGGCCTCCACTGCAACTTTGGGGAAGGCCAGGGTTTGGTGGTCCTGGACCCCACCAATGGGTCCAGGCCATAAAGGTGAAATATGGTTAATTTGGGCCATTTTAGGTCCCATGACCCCCTTGGGTCCAAGGGGTCCATTTTGGCCCTGGGGGCTTCCAATAACCCCCACGGACCGCGGACCGCGGTGTATGGCCCACGGACCGCGGCGTACGGTCCACGGCATACGGCCCGCGGACCGTAGGACCCCAAATGCTTCAAAAGGCCAAAAAGGCCAGAAAATTCCATAAACCCATAATCTGGCCATAAAAGGCCATGGACCCAAGTTTCACCCAAAGACACCAAGAAGCCAAAAAAGGCCAAAATGGCCATAACTTCAAGGATCCTCAAGATCCTCCATAGAGAAGGCACCAGCGCAAATTCACTATAAAGGGCTGGTTGAGGCATTTTGAAGGCCATTGGGGACAAGACCCCTGAATTCTTGTCACCATCATTTTCTTTGATTGGGCTGGCCAGATGGGTACACTTCATATACTCATCTGGCACCATTTTTTGAGCACAAGAGCTCAGTGGCCATCATTTTGGGATACAACCCAAGGCCACGCCCCAAGGACGTCAGTTGTTGAAATCAGAAGAAGAACAGTTCGAAGTGGGTTATTTACTCAAAGTTAAAGAAGGGGGGGAATAAATTTAATTGACAGAGAAGAGAGGGAGAAGGATTTCGAGATAATGGTCAAAGAAAACTCTTCAAAGCATTGTGTGGGGTAGTGAGATGCCACTCAACAATGGCAGGGTATTATGGTGTTCAGGAGCCCACCAGTTTCAAGAGGGGGATACTGTAACAACCACTCATCAGAGGTAAGGGTATTCATTCATACACCCACTCAAACACCTCAAATCAGCAAATCCAGTATCTGCATTAGCAGTCAGTTTCAGCAATCTTCATTCTGAAACATGCATACAGCTTGGTACATCAATACAGCCTGTCAATACCTGTACAGGTTGGATTCACCCAATACAGTTTCAATACACCAGTATGGAACTGTATGATCACTCAAATACACCACACCTCTTATACAGGTTCTGTACAGCTGTACAGGACCTGTATTGGCCAGACTCAATTCAATCATCAATTATTCTCATGAAAATTCTTCCTCTGGATCAGGGCTGGTGATTCTCACATATACCAGCCCCTCTTTCTCCCCCCTGGGGACTTTTCCCCAGTTAATTAATTTAGTTTATTTATCATTTCATAATTATTCTTATCCTTATTTTGGGTATTATAATTATTTAATTTTAAGTTAGTCTTTGCATTTCTCTCTTTGCCTGTACAGTATGAGTTGGGTGGCCATATCCTTATTAACCCTTCTCTTTCCATTCTGACAGGTTGAAACAGTGGACTTGGACTTGTTTGTGGTTGGCTCTTCTATTCTTTTACTATTATCTTTTTTTGCTGCTTTTTCTTATATTTATTCTTTAGCAATTCATCTTTAACACTCTTAAGTGTATCTTATCTTATCTTATCTTTGAGCCCTCCATAAGTGAGTCCCATTTTACTGAGTGCCAGGCCCTCTTCACTTCGAAGAGCCCCTGTGACAATGGGACCCTTAGGCCCCTTTTGGCCTAAATACAATGAGGAAAAAGGAAGCTAAGGGGCAAACCACCAGTCATTTTGGGCCGCAATCTCAACATTCCCAAAATTGGCCAAAATGACCCTAGGACCCCAATTGGCCAAGAACCACATTCTGGCCATTTTCAACCCCTGTACTCTGGAAACCACTAGAGGCCACCAGCTCAAGACCAGAAAGCGTTTCGCTCCATTCAGGGGAAGGCCTATCCTTCACCAATGTACTCTGTACCAAGGGGACAGGTATGGTGCATATATGGTATAATATACCATTATGCACCAATTTTGAGCAGAAGTCCAATGGTAATTTTTTCAGGACCAAATTATGCCTTTTAAATTAAAGTACCCAAATCCATCTCCCATTTTGAAGGAAGTCTTTTTAGTCATCCAGTCTTCCAATCCTTGGCAGCTACCAAAAGACCATTTGAGTACCCCAACCCCTTGGCCCTGCAGGATCTGGGTTGTATTTTCTTTCAGTATTTTTACAAGGGTAATTTCAAGAGTTTATCAATAATTTAATATTGTAAGCCTGTGACTCAAAACCAGAGCACAAGCATAAAAGCCAAAATACCATAAATCAATGGTATAGCCAAGATACCACCAAAACGTGGATCTGAGCCAAATTAGCTCAAAAGATATCAAAAGAGATAGGAAAATAACGTATTTCTGAAAATAAAAGTACCATCACCATAGGACAAAGAATAACAAAGTTATTCATGCTCAAAGTTATTTATGAGCATAAACCTTAATTTTCACCTCTCATCTAAGATACAGAGTAAGAGGCTTAAGCCCATCAAATGGGTATGCAAAAGAAAGCCCTAAGCCAGGGCTATCCAATGGTACCAGCCAAACTGAGCTAGTACCAGTATTACTGCAGTTATGGTCAAATTAAGGCCAAATAAGGGTGAACAAAACATTCACCTCTCATCTAACTTCTACAGTTTTAATGTGAGATACCTAAAGTGGGGTCTTTTTAGAAAGAGCTCAATCAGGGATATCTGATGGTGTCATCTGTTTCCTCATATCTCAACTATAGCAGAAGCTATGGGGTAAACAAGCCCAATATAGTTTTTTGCCTAAACCAAGCATATGTACAAAAATCTTGTACATGGCATAACTTTGCCATATTTAATGATAACCATATCAAATAAGGTATCATTGTGTAAAACACATACAGGTCTACACACTGAACCAGTTTTGAGTTTGATATCTCAAGAACTGACAAAGTTACAGCTGCTTTAAGGTCAAAATCCCACATTCTGACCAATACAGCCTTACCATGGGATAATATCCCATAGCCATGATTATGAGGTGTCAAACTGACAAATAAGCATGTTTATACTTCAATAACTCATAAGTCAGTCAATAATGGGGTCCCATACAGTTTCTGTACAGCATTTTACGCCTCACACACGTCATAAGAGGGCTATGTGGTCCCCAGATGAAGGTTTTCACCATGTATTGGTGAAAACTGTCCAGATGTGGTTTCAAAACCACATATGAGCCCAATACAGGATATATAGGTACTTGCAAACCACAAGCCTGTCTCAGAGAGTGAAAAAATCTTCACTTCCTCTACGTGGAAAGGTCTAACAGCCCTCCCACCCCATTTTAGGATAAAAAGGAGGCTTTTCACAGCCAAAATAGCTTTCCTCATCCTTCTCTTGAATACCCTATGTAGTAAACTGTCAAAACAGTTTTACTCTTTGGTAAGAACCAGGTAGAATTATAATTTTAATTATTGTAGTATTTATTATTGTAACCCAACAGGTAAAGCTGCACCCAGGGCTTTCAACAGCTCTCACCACCACTATATTTTATATAGTAAAGCCCTTCTATTCTTAAATTAAACCATCTTCAAAACTCTTATAACCTTTTTTAATCCTTTTTACCATGTCACAGTCATAGTTAAAAGTTGTAAATACATGTATAATACTTTTATCATAGACTCAGCCTGACATTTTGGGGGCCTGGCCGTGTTTTTAAACCTTTTTTGGACCTTAAAAGTGAGTTTTTTCACTTATTTTCTTTAATTCTGACATTTTGTTTTTACATTTTAGGCGTATTTTCTCTTAAATAATATATATTATATATATTTTATTTATCAAATTGGTCTATGTACCATTTTAACTCATATTTTAAGAGTATCTGTCATGTGGTTAATACCCACAGGACCTTTATTTTTGGCCTGTTTTGCATATAAAAACACATAAGCCATCAATATGTCCTGTATTTTTGACTAAATAAGGACACCTCTGACTGTAAAACCAACAGTGGAGGCGTGGTTAAGTGTATTGTTGACTCAATTACACTTATACAGATCACACTTGAAAACCACAAGTGAATCTGTGGGATACTGGTGCACAAACAGTGTAACAGGGTAGCAAAAGCTGTAATTCTGACGTGGAATTGTTAATTCAATTACACTGTCAGTATACAGGGAATATTGTAGTGATATAAAAGCCCAGAGGCCATTCTTAGACGTACAAACAGCATTTTAAGAAGTCTTAACTGACATAAGCCCTGTTTTTCCTACTTTGATTCAGTGGAAGAGAGTTATATACCATTTGAAACCCAGTCACAGGCCAACACACCAGTGACACCCTCAGAGCCAGAGGGCAGCAAGATAAAAGGGAAGAGGCACAGTGAAGGCCTGATTACAGCCAAGAAGTGGACACCAATAGCCACCCAGATAAGTAGAAAACCACGAAACTCTGCATCAATACAAGGTAAACCAACCTTAACAACTTTTACAGGGAAGATTACTATAATTAACCCAGTTGTAACCTCTAAAGGTAAATTGCCCAAATCAGCAGACAGAAAATTTGTACAAGGCACAGTAAAAGGTAAATACCCTAAGAAAATAAAGTTTTTGACTGCTTGCAAACACTGATATCTCACCTGCATACCTCAGAGACCTTAGCTTCCAAAGGAACCAGCCAGAGGACAGAGAAGGCTTTTCCAGAACAAGAAGACCTGAAAGAGGACACCTTGAACACAGTGGTTGATGGCAAAACAATGAGGGAGATAATATCAACCCTTCCATTCACACTCCAATTGAACAGGAACCTCAAACCAGAGGACTGGAAGGATATGGATCAAGTTCTTCAGCTCCACCAACTCCTCAGATATTTGTTTCAATGGAACATGGACAACAAAAGGTTCAACCTGGAATCTCACTGGGAAGAACTTGGAGCAAGTTTCCCAAAGATCTGTCTCAAAGAGATAGACTTCAAAGACCTTATGATAATCACCAAAGGTTGGAATCCTACCAGACAGTTCAGACTCCTGGAGGCAAGGGCACAGAGGATAAGGGAGAATCAAGCCACTATCCAATCTATAGAAGAACAGTTAGCCCAGACAGGGCCTACTCAGAGTCCTTCAGGCTCACAAGGAGCAGACCAAATCATCTCTCCAGTGGCTTCACGCCATTCAGACACCAACAAATCAATGACCAGGAGTCACCACTCTTCACAATTCCAGGAGGTTTCCAGGAGAAGAAAAGGATAAAAGGGGAAAAACAAGACCTCTTTCAGCCAAAGGAAGAAAGAGTCAGACCCCATGATCCAGAAGTTGTTGGATTTGGTGAAAGAAGTGCATAAGAACCAGAAGTAGTTGTAAACCACTCTAGAATCAGTAGTCCTAGTAATAGAAACATTACCCCCACTCAGATTGAAAATAATATTCTCACACCTGAGAGTAACATAAACAGTGATGCACTGTGGTTACAAATGTCCCAATATGCTGAGCAAACTCAAAAGCAGTTTTCAGAAATTGAAGCAAGCCATGAGAGGATGAAGAAATTAAAAGCCTTCATGGATAAAATTGTTACAACTCTTCAAGATGGACATGCTCAATTGAGCAAAGCCTCTGAAGAAACCAACAAAAGACGGAATCTAGTCTTTAAAGAACAACACCACAGCAAAAGGGACAGGGATTGTATTGATCAAGAAATAAACAAATTTTTTAATTTCTACCATAACTTGAAGCCCCAACCACAAGGCCAAGTTATGGAAAATCCATATCAACCAGATGCCATGTTGATGAATAAAGCAAGATCTCCATCACAATACCAGGATGGGGATGGCATGTATTATTCAGAGAAGGAAGCTTTGAAACAGCTTCCTGAGGCCTCAAGCTGGCCCAAATTCTCTGGAACAGGAGAATATGATCATATGGAACTCATAGATTATATTGATGGACTCTTCATTGATGTATCAAGCAGACCAGATTACTGGATTACTGATAGACTAAATACAGCATTTAAAGGTCATGCTAGTATATGGTACACAGAAATGAAAGAAATCCATTGCAGAAGAAACTGGCCATGGTGGAAGAGTCAAATCATCCAAAAGTTCAGTAATGGTACTTGGATATGGCAAAATACCATGTCATTTGAAAATGAAAAATACTCTGTGGACAAAGATCCATATGAGTGGTGTCTTAGACACTCTGAAAGACTTAAAGCCATTGATCCTCAGATGAACATCCAAATGAGGAATCACAAACTCCTGACACAACTGCCAGGAGAACTAGAGCATGCAGTAAAGTGCAGATGCAACCAAAATTGCACTCTAGACAACATTGCTAACACCTTAGAAGACATAAGGAAGAGAACTAATAGAGAGAAATTCACCCCATATAAGAGCAGTAGTTTCAAAGAGAAACAACCTTTCAGGGTAGAGCTTAAAGACAAACCCAAAGAAAGGGTGGCAGAAGTGACAAAGAAGAAGAATTCTGGTCACAATTGTGGTTCAACCAACCACTATTCAAACAACTGTCCAAAGGCAAAGAAAAAAGTCTATGCCATAGAGAAAGTCCCTGAGGAAGAACCTCGAACAGAGGATTCTGATTCAGACTCAATGGGTGATGCCATCAGAGAACCATCTGATGATGACCAAGACCCAAGAGAAGAATTTCTGGTGGAATACTAAGAGGAAACCCCACTAGAAATTCAGGACATACAGCTGGAAGCAGGCATGCCACAGGATACTGCCAACAAAAACTTGTTCAAAAATACACAAGATGCACAAACATTCCTGGTTACACCAACCAAAGGGATGGCATATATACATGGAACAGCCACAAAAGTGACTGTCTGTATTGACAATGCTCAGCATCCACTGATCATTGACAGTGGAGCACACTGCTCCATAGTGGCCAGAGAATATCTGGACAACCACTTCCCAAATTGGGAAGAACAGCTCTTGCACACCAAGGAAAAGAGCTTTAAAAGTGCATCAGGGAAGATGACTTCCATTGGGAAAATTATCAAAGAGATAATTATACCCCATAGGAAAGGTAATATCAGACTCAACCCAGAGTATTTAGTGCTTGAGAATGCTCACATCCAAGGGTTCTTACTGGGAACAGACTACCAGAAGATGCATGGCATAGATATTTACAACAGTAAAAATAGGCACATTACCATTGGTACAAACAAGGAAATAAAACTTTCACTTGATATATACCAGATTTCTTCTCAAGATCCACTGGAAGAAATTCTGAATGAATTCAGGGAGGGACAGTTTAACACTACCCTCACCAGTAAACAAAAACTAAGTTTACTGAAGATGCTGAGGAAGAACAGACCAGCATTTGACATTGGTGAAGAACCATTAGGCAAGATCAAAGGCCATGATATAGAACTATATCTGGATGTGGAAAGACCTTATCCACCCATTCTCAGGAGACCTCCTTATCCAGCAAGCCTGGAAACCAGGAAAGAAATTGAAAAACACATCAATGAAATCCTGGATATGGATGTCATCAGAAAGATTGGACATAATGAGATAGTGGAAATCACCACTCCTGTCCTAATCACCTGGCATTATGGCAAGTCTAGACTGTGTGGAAACTTCAGAGCTCTGAATAACTACACAAAAGCAGACAGGTACCCTATACCCAGGATACCTCATGCCTTGGATAAACTGGCAAAAGCTAAATACATAACCAAATGTCACAACCATGGCAATTCACCTCCTTGGATCTCCGTATGGCATATCAAGCCACAGTCCTTTTATGGCCAATTGGCCATGTCCATCACCAGTGGCCAATATGGCCACTTCATTATCTTATGGAACATTTATGGCCATTTGTCTTTTGGAGCCTTCATGGCCCTTCACCTCAATCCAGAAGCCATAGTGGCAATTTATGCCCAATTGGGTATTTCTGGTCATTTCCCTCAAATCCAGGGGAAATGGCCCAAATGGCTGTTTTGGCCAATTGGGATCATAATGCGCATTTGTGCACTTTTTGCGCATATTTGCACATTTGTGCATTTTAGCGCATTTTGCCCACTTTGACGCAAAGTTTCCAAAAGACACTTTCCTGCCCTTGGCGCCAGTTTTTGGCTCAGAACCCAAAAGTGGCCATAAACCCCAAAGGACCCAGAAACACCTTCCCAAGCTCTGAAGCCATCACATCCATATTTTTGCCCTCTGTCTTTCCATCTCAAGACCTTTGGATGTAATCTTCTTTCCAATGAACCAATATGCCATAAATGATGTTATATATCATTATGAATCATTTTTCAACAGCAATTCAATGGTGGCAATATCAAATGGTCATTTCAATATTCCAACATATCATAACGTCATCAAGGCACCCAATCATTCAGAGTACTCATAAAGGCTCAAGAGCAAGTGTCTCAGCATCAAAGATCAATCACGCCATCAAGACGTCATTGGATAACTTCATTCACAGTATTCCTCCAAGGCAACAGTGCTCAACTATTCTCAAGGGATCCAAGAAGCAGGTAATTCATTGATTCATTCATTTGTCAAGTGTCAAAGCTCCACTCAATCCATCTTGGCAACCACCTTCTTTTCAATACAGTCTGGATCCATCAAGAACTGTATTTCATTTTCAAGTATGGGAAATTCATTCATTCCATTTCAATTCAAATATTAGCCAGCTGTATCAATTCTCAAAACAATCAATACAGCCTCAAGGATCAATACAGATTAGTTTTCAGCCTGAAGAACATGAGCTCCCAACTTTTCACATATACTGGCTACCCTTTCCACCATGGGGGTTTTTCCCCAGTTAATCAATATATTTTGATTTTATTTTATCTTTATTTATCTTACCATTTTTGTTAAGTGAATACTGATATTATCAAGTAAGTCATTTAGCACCTTTCCTCTTTTCTTTCTTTGCCTGTCAATGGATATTTGATGGTCATATCCTGACTAATTCCGTCGTTCATCTTGGCAGGTTGAAACAGTGATTAAGGACTTACTTGGTTGGCTCTTTGGCCATTTGGCTTCTCTTTCCTCTTATCACATCTCATCTTTGTACCTGCATATTTCTTAGAGAAATTCGATTCTTTTATTTTATTTTCTTTTATCTTTTGGAGTCTTCCAAGCGAGTTACCTGATTGCTGAGTGCCACGCCACTCTTGTTTTTCTGTCCAAGAGCCCCTGTGACACCAAAATGGATTTTATGAAAGGCTTCCACCAAAATGGAGTTAAACCAAACTCCATGAAATTACTCAGAATAATATGTGATATGGGCATATAAGAGTATACCAGGATGCCATTTGGCATCAAAAATGCACCAGCCCATTTCAAAAGGATGATGGACACAATACTTCAAGGAGAAATATTGGAAGGCTGGATGGTAGTATATATTGATGATATCATTATATACTCAGAGACATAGGAAGACCATGTACAAGACATAGACAGAGTGGTAAGTAAATGTACACCCATCAATCTGAAAATTTCACTGAAAAAGTGTAATTTTGGCCAACAAGAGCTACTAGCTCCAGGACATAAAGTCTCAGGTCTTAGTCTGGAAATTGACCAGAATAAAGTAGCAGCAGTACTGCAAAAGCCAGTACCAAAGAGCATCAAAGAGATGCAATCTTTCCTTGGGTTTGCTAGCTACTACATAAACCACATCAAGAGTTTTGCCCACATAGCTAGTAGCTTATACAAGTTATGTTCAAAAGATGTAGTTTTTGAAATTACCTAGGAAAGAAGGGATGCATATGAGAGGATCAAACATGAACTCACAAATGCACCTGTTCTCATCTTACCTGGCTTTGAACTACCATTCAAGCTATATATAGATGCAGCATGCAGCCAAGGCTTAGGAGCATCCCTTCACCAAAGGCAAATTGTGGATGGTGAACCAACACAGGGAGTAATATGTTACATCTCTAGGAAACTGAAAGATTCAGAAGCCAGGTATGGGGCCACCCAGACTGAATGTATATGCTTAGTCTGGGCTCTGGAGAAACTCCATTATTATTTGGAGGGTGCAGTCTTTTAAGTCTACACAGACTGCACAGCCTTGAAGTCTTTACTGAACATGAAGAAAACAAATAGACACATGCTGAGATGGAAAATAGCCATCCAGGACTATAGAGGGAACATGACCGTCATATACAAAGAAGGTAAAAGCCATAACAATGCAGATGGCCTCAGCAGGTGGCCACTGGATAATGTCAAGAGCAATTCAGCTTATGACCCTGAAGTTGCAGCCAAGATCCCCATCCATTTCATGGAAATAGATAGGAGGAGGAACTTCATATTCTCTGAATGGGAACCAGGAAGTGGTACCCTTGACAGTGGGAACACTGGTTCAGAAGGGAAAGAAACTCCCATACTGGGAATAAGCTCCTCAGAACTGCACAATAAATTTTTCAGTGCAGTACTGAAGTCTTATTCCAAACACAAACAGTGTGGCATATTACTACAACTCCTTCAACAAAAGTACAGGAGTCCAGAACTGGAATCCCAGCTGGAAGAACCCTGGTTGAGGGCCTACAAGGTCAAAACGTTCTTCCTTGTGGATGGTCTGCTTTACCACAGAGAGAAGAACACAAGTGCACTCACAGTGGTAGACAGAGACCAAATCTCTCTGATCCTACAGGAATGTCATGAATGCCCCTATATGGGACACATGAGTGAAGACAGGACCAGAGAGAGGGTAGCAAGCACAGCTTGGTGACCCAAGTGGGAACAAGATTTGAGTGAATACATCAACACTTGTGAAAGATGCCAAAAGGCAAATAGAAAACATGGTAAGAAGTATGGGTTACTTCAACATATAGAGGAACCCAAACACCCATGGGAGACCATCAATATGGACTGGGTCACAGGACTTGTCCCAGGAGGCAAAGAAAACTACAATGCCTGCCTAATTATAGTTGATAGGTTCAGAAAGAGCATGAGGTGTCTACCATGCAATAAAGAGGAAACATCCATGGATACTGCTCTGTTATTCTGGAATAACATCATATCCATCTGTGGAGTCCCTAAGATAATAATTAGTGATAGGGACCCAAAATTCACATCTGAATTTTGGACCAACTTATATGACATGCTTGGCACCAAGCTTGAATTCTCCACAGCTTACCATCCACAAACAGATGGCCCAGCTGAAAGGATGATCCAGACAATGGAAGACATCCTTAGAAGGTTCTGTGCCTATGGCATGGAATACAAGGACCATGAGGGATACATCCATGACTGGGTTACCCTTCTACCAGCTGTCCAACTGGCTTATAATACAAGTTAGCACTCTACCACAGGAAAAACACCTGAAGTGGTAGAGAAAGGGTGGAATCTCCTGTTGCCTGTGGATCACTTGAAGAAGAATCTTCTGACCATCCACCCCACAGCCAAAGATTTCCATGATATGTGGAAGAGGGCTTGTGACACAGCTGCCAAATGCATAGCTGAGGCAAAAGAATATAATAAGCAGAGGTGAGACAAGACACACATGGAACCTGACTTTAAGGAAGGGGACCAGGTGCTAGTGTCTACACTGAACTTTTGTCAGCTTGTGACTCAAAACCAGAGCACAAGCATGACAGCCAAAATACCATAAACGAATGGTATAGCCAAGATACCACCAAAACATGGAGCTCAGCCAAATCAGCTCAAAAGGTATCAAACAAAAGAGGAAACTCACCGTTTTCTAAAAATATAACTCCCATCACCATACGACAAAGAATAACAAAGCTATTCCTGCTCAAAGTCATTGCTGAGCATAAACCTTAATTTTCACCTCCCATCTAAAATACAGAAGGAGAGGCTTAACCCCATCAAATGGGTATTCAAAATGATGCTCTAAGCGAGGGCTATCCAATGGTACCAGCCAAACTGAGCTAGAACCAATATTACTGGAGTTATGGTCAATTTCAGGCCGAATAAGGGTGAACAAAACATTTACCTCCCATCTAGCTTCTACAGTTTTAGTGTGAGATACTTGAAGTGGGGTCTTTTTGGAAAGAGGAAAATCAGGGCTATCTGATGGTGTCATCCATTTCCCCAAAGCTCAACTAGAGAAAACGTTATGGGGCAAATAAGCTCAATACAGCTTTTTGCCTATACCACACAAATGTACAAAAGTCTTATACATCTTTCACCCCATTTCAGGATAAAAAGGAGGCTTTTCACAGCCAAAATAGCTTTTCTCATCCTGCTCTTGAATACCCTATTTATTAAAATGTCAAAAACATTTTTGCTCTTGGGTAATAACCAGGTATAATTATAATTTTAATTATTGTAGTCTTTATTATTGTAACCCGACAGGTAAAGCTGCACCCAGGGCTTTCAACAGTGCTCACCACCACTATATTGTATATAGTAAAGCCCTTTTATTCTTAAATTAAACCATCTTTAAAACTCTTATAACCTTTTTTAATCCTTTTTACCATGTCACAGTCATAGTTGAAAGTTGTAAATACATTTATAATATTTTTAACATAGACTCAGCCTGACAAATATGTTGTCAAGGCATCAAATACTTCAGTAACCTCTGGACCACTCAATTGTTCCATACAGGATGTATTTAAGCAACCTTTATGGCCTTGGCCCTTTTGGGCCAATTCATATTCCAATGTGGGAATTCAGTCACAGCTCAACTCTCAATATGGCCAGATCTTTATTGAACCAAAACAGTCAATACATCCAGGTGATCAAACCTCCATGATCAGTGTTCACATTTTCACATATAGTGGCCACCTTTTCTTCCCTGGGGACCTTTTCCCCAGTTAATTGATATATTGAATTTTTTATCCTTATTTCCTCTTCATTTATTAAAGTAAATAATGATAATCTTAAGTCAATCATTTGCACCTTTTCTTCTTTGCCTGTCAGTGTATATTGGTGGTCATATCCTGTACTAATTCCATTGTTTTTCTGACAGGTTGAAACAGTGAATTGAGGATTCATTTGGTTGGATCTTTGTCTTTTGGCTTTCTTTATTAAATTGGCCATTGGCTTCCCTTTTTCTTTTATTTTTGGCATACTTGTCCTCACCCTTATTCTTCCTTAAAAAAATATATCAATTGTAATTTATTTATTCCTTTAGAGCCCTCCAAGGGAGTTCTTGATTCCTGAGTGCCAGGCCACTCTTGCCTTCCACAAGAGCCCCTGTGACAAAGTGAAAGATAATAAATAACGCAGAAGAGGAAAGAGGAGAAGAACCAAGTAAAGTGAAGAAGAAGGACCTACAAGATGTATGAAGATTGAGGGGGAGTTAGTGTTTGATTGAGGAATTGGAAATATGAGAGGATGTGAATTGATAAGATCAGGGGAGAAAAAGTTATTATCTTAACTGATCAAGATTAATCTGCCTTTATGGTTCTCAGAGCTCACCACTTCCAAGAGGGGGATACTGTAACAGCCATGAATAAAAGAAGGGGAACTGCAAAGAATTATTCAGTGAAGCTCTTTGAAGACAAATCAGGAAGGGGTTTCATGGAATCTCCACCAAATACAGCTTAAAAAGCTCAATGAGGTTCAATACAGGTACAAATACTTGTATTGATTCAAATCACCTGTATTGGATATAAAAATACAGGTTTCCATATCAAATACAAGTTCTTCCAGAATACAGCCCCCAGTCCTCAGCACCCAAGATCCAGCCTGGTATTACTCACATATACCCCCTTCACCCACCTGGGGGCTTTACCCCAGTTAATTAAATTATTCAATTTATCAATAAGTATTATTTTATTTCTCATTAACAAGTAATATATTATCAATTGCTTAAGTCAGTATCAGCCTTCCCTCACCTGTTCAGTAAAGTATTGGGGGGAATATCTAAATTAATACTTCTGTCTTTTCTGAACAGGTTGAAACAGTGGTACAGGATTATTTTTGGTTGGCTCTTTATTATTTATCTCATATCTTTCATGTTCCTTAACTGAAATTTCTATACTAATTAGGAACTATATTCTTTTGTGATTGCTCTTATCCTTTTAGTAGCCTCTCTGAGCCCTCCATAAGTAAGTCTGTTCACTGAGTTCCAGACCGACTTTATTTAGAAGAGTCCCTGTGACACATACAGCTGGATTCACAAAATAAAGTTTTGGGTTCACAAGCCTGGAACTGTATGATGATCCATCTTCAACAAAACTCTTGTACAGAACCTGTACCTCAATAAAGGGCCTGTTTTTTCCAAATGAATTAAATCAAGCTTCTCAAGAAAATTCACTCTTTGGATCAGGGCTGGTAGATTTTCACATATACCAGCCCTTGTTCCTCCCTCTGGGGAGTTTTACCCAGTTAATTATTATATTGGATTTATCATTTAATCAAGAATTTAGTCTTATTATATTGGAATAACATACTTATAAGTGAGAAGTCAGTCTTTGAATTTTTCCTCACCTGTTCAGTAGAGTTGCTGGCCATATTCTTATCAGGCCCTCTAGTTCCTTCTGAAAGGTTGAAACAGTGGAATTTGCCTTTTTGTGGCTAGGTACTTTATTCCTCAATGATTATTCATGTTTCTGCCTTTTGTACTAATTTTGTATCAGTAATATTATTTCATTCAAACTACTACAGTGTTTCCTATCATCCATTCTGAGATCTCTGAAAGTGAGTCCCGGTTTACTGAGTGCCAGGCCCTCTTCACTTAGAAGAGGAACTAGGACATTATACTAATTAACTCATAACTGCTTCTTTCTTTTTTCATGATTCATTGTTAAATAATTTTATAATTCATAAATTATGACCACCTTATGACTTTTATGATTGATGATTCTTTCTCATCAATTTTTCTCCAAATCATTTTACTGATCTAAAAATTGACTTATTTCTCTTTTATTAATAATGGCTGACCATTTCACTATGTTCCTAGTCCTTAATAAAATCTCAAATTATATTTTTGCTTCTGAAATTCAGGTTTTTCAACCCTTGATTGTTTGGGACTCATCAGGACAATTGATTGATTGTTCAGGATTTGATCTGATTGATTTAAATGGATTGTATTACTAAAGATACCTGAATTATTCTCAAAATTTGATTGGATTTCAATTTCTCAAAAAATTGACTTCTTGACCTAATTTATCAAGAAATAATTTAAATTTGATTGAAATTTAATTCATCATTTATTTATTTCCATTGATTGATTCATGAGATTTTGACTCTGTCATTTTCATTCCTCCAAAATTGTTCACATTTATTTCAGCTGAAGATTTCCTGAGTGGGGATCATGTATTCCCAATGGTTCTCACTTATTTCATTCAAGAGCACAATTGTGCACTCTGAACACTAGTGTGAAGAAATCTTTAAAATGTCTTATTTTTCTTCTCTCTCTGATATTTTTATAGTATTTTTATTGATTCTGGCTCTACGAACTCCTTTATTGCAAATAATTTTCTTCTCAAGTACTCATTGACCAAGTTAGAGCTCCCTAAAAAGATTGATCTCTTCATTTTAGAATCAAATTAATCATCTTCCTTGTTAATCACCCATTATACCAAGTGTGTGGTTGATCTTCCCTCATTACCCAGATTTGAATGGGAATTTTTTCTCATAGATTCCCCCAAGGGAGAATACCTTATATTGGGCTATGATTTTGGTTACAATTTTAATCCAATTAGTGATTGGAAAAACTGATTGATCACCTATGAGTTTAATCATAATGATTGTAGTAGTATTATTCCTTCTATTTCCAACAAAGGCCTTTCCTACCTTCAAAAAAGCTGTAAATTCCTTGAAACACAGTTAAAAACTCTGTTCAAAAATCCCAATGAAGTCAGGAAGGCTCAACAAGAGTTGGACAATATTAGGATGGAATAAAGTGGCCAGGTCTCCTTGTACATAGCAGATTTCAGAAGCTCAATTTCAAGAATGGGAGATTGGGGGGAGAGGGATTATATTTATGTTTAAATGAGAGGCTTGGAATCAAGGCTATTGGATCAATTAGATTCTCACGCTGGAAATTTTGATAGCCTTCAAGAATTAATGGATATTAATTTGAAGCTAGATACCAGGTACCATGAGAGGCAGAAGGAGAAAAGTAGTCATCAAGAGAAGAAGCCTCCAGTCACTCAATCCAATCCCTTCAGACCTCAAGATTAATCTTCCAAGAAGCCTAACCACAAGAAAAGCAAGGAGGGGAAGAATTTCAAAGTTTCTAGGGATAAGCCTCATTCTGCTCTCCTCAATAAGGATAAAAAATTAAGTGGTTCTGAAAAGGAGAGGAGGATTGAAAAAGGTTTATGCACTGATTGTGGTGGAAAGCAATCAATTGGAAAATTCTTCAAAAGGCCTCAGAATAGGCCTAGGTCATCAAGAGGCTTCCCTAGGAAGCAGGTAAAAGCCTCAGTGGGAATCACAATGCTTTTAATGGCTCTCACTTATTTCCTTCAACAAAAAATTGTGCAATATGAATACTGGTATCAAGAAATCTTCAAAATTTCTTATTTTCTCTTCTCTCTCTATTATTGTTATATAGTATTCCCACTGATTCTGGTTCTATAAGCTATTTTATTGCAAACAATTATGTTCTAAAGTAATCATTGCCTATGTCAGAGCTCCCTGAAAAGCTTCCTATTTCCATTTTGGATTCAAGTGAATCCACTTCCTTGTTCATAATCCATTATACCAAGTGGGCTACTTACTTTCCTTCTTTCCTACGTTTTAAATGGCAGTTTTTTATCATCAATTTCCCCAAGGGTAAGACCTCTTATTGAAATATTACTCCCTCCAGAATTTCAATCCTGTCATTAATTGTAAATATGAAGGGCTCACATATGAAACCAGTAATAGGGATTATAATGGTATTGAACCTTATCTTAGTAATGAATCTGTCACTTCTGTCAAATGTGTTTCTCTGGTTGTGAACTTAAGATACCTTTGATTCCTTCTGTCCATATTACTCCCATAATTCCCCCTCATATATTGCTTAAATCAAGGGATGAGATATTCAAAGAGATAAACAATTAAAAAAAGAATATGTGGATATATCTTCACTTCATCTCATTCAAGGGGATATAGATCCTCCTTCTTTGTATTTTCATGAATTCCTGGAGGAGCAGTGGCACAAGGTGGAGGATTCATAAGAAATTGAAACTGTGTTAAAATTAGTCCCTCCTTCTTAGAACCATTATTTGGATGCTTTCCAAGGTGAATGAAGAGAAAATTCCTCAACACAGCCCCTGTGATCATCATATTGATTGGGAGGGTTCTCTCCCTCCAGTTTCTGCTATCCACGCTTCATAATATAATGAATCAGAAACACTACATTCCTAACTTACAGAGAATGTAGAGAAAGGTTTCATCAGGCCAATATCCTCATAAACAGGAGAAACTGTTGGTTTTTTTGAGAAAAAGGATGGTGGCCTTTGCTTGTGTGTTGAATACTGCAAGCTGAACGCTGTTACTAGAAAGAAAGGTTATCTTGTTCCTCCAATGAACCAGATTCTTACCAAATGTAACAGCTCCAATATATTCTCAAAGATAGATTTGTGTGGATCTTATAGTCCACTGAGAATGAAAGAGGGAGATGAGCATTTAAGTGCCTTTGAAGCCAAATATTGTAGTTATGAGTATTCCATTATGTGATTTGGCCTGACAAATGATCCTGCTTCATTCCAAAATTTGGTGAATGATAGCTTTTAAGACTTCTTGTAGATTTATGTAGTACTTTATTTGGTTGATATTATTGCTTTATCAAGGTCTGAAGAGGAGGACATGAAAAATGAAGCCTCTATCATCCAAAGATTTATGAGAAATAATTTGTTTTCTGAAGCCTCAAAGTGTGTATTCCATAAATGAAGTAAAGAATACCTTGGCTATGTTGTTGAGAGTTATGGCCTCAATATGGATTCCTGAAATTTTCAACAGATCTTCAATTGGCCATAGCCAAGAAAATACAGGAACCTCAATCTTTCCTTGGATTTGAAAATTTCCTTTTGTTTTGAATTAAAAATGACTGCTCCCACTTCTCTTCTCAGGAATGCAATTCATTTCACCTTAAATGAGGAAGCTCTTGGAAAGTTTCAATTACTCAATTTTTTTTTGAAACTGCTCCTATCTTGTATCACTATTGTAGAGACTGACAGTTCTAATAATGGCTTGGGTGCTTTACTAAGTAAGGTAATTGACTCAGAAAAGAATCCCATTTCATTTCAGAGTTTCAAGCTTCTCCCAACTGAACTCAACTATTAAATTTATGAAAGGGAGCTTCTTGGCATAGCTTAAGATCTCAAGCGCTGGCAAGCTTTTCTTCTTTCTATTTCCAATGAATTTGACTTCTTGAAAGACCAATCTTATCTTTAGTATTTTATGTCATCCAAAGTTTTTTTTAAAGCCTCTAGGGATAATTTTCTCTCTGAATTACACTTCTCTATCACTTACCCCCCAGGAAGGCTGGCCACTTTAGAAGATGCCTTGTAATGTTGGGACAACCTGTACCCTGAGAGGGGGGTGGACTTTATCACAAAAAACCTCTGAAATTTCCATAAAGTCCTTCAGAAAGATGAAATTAAAGAATCAAGGTTAAAGTATCCTCAGAGTTAGTGGATAAAGTTAAGAAGGAAGTATGGAAAAAAATAAGTATGAATAAATACTCAACAAAATAGGAAGAGGTGTATCAATCCCATATTGTTCTCTTGAACCTCTTCCAGAATTTCTTTTATTCAAAAATAGAGTAGTAATTTCAAGAAATAAAGAAATGAAATTGGAAATTCTTCAAAATTTTAATGACTAAACAGGGCAAGAAAAGACCCTCAAGATCATAAGGAGGGATTTTTATTGGGCTTACATGAATCAATTCATTAAGGACTACATGTCACCATGTCAGCAATGTCAAAAAACAGGGAAATTCACCATATGATGTTGAAATTACTCAAGCCTCTTCAAATTACATCTAGTCCTTCCAATTTTTTATTAATAGACTTCATCACTCAATTCCCATATCCCAACAACTTTGATTCAATTTTAGTATCTGTGGAAAGATTTTCAAAATGGTAATATTCATACCAAACTATGCAGAAATAAATTACTTGGAATTAGCTCAAATATTTATCAACCAGGTATTTTCAAAAAATGGTCCTATAATTCTGGACCAATTTATGTCAGAAGCTCTGTTAGCTACTATCAACATGACAGGAACACCTGGCTCCCTCTGGCTGAGTTTGTCTGCAATAATGCAGAAAATTCATCAAGAAACAATAGCCATTTTTCACCATTTATGGAAGAAATCCAAGATTTGACTCCATCAATATTTTTCAAGACACACCTTCTGGAAATTTATTAACAACACTCCACTCAGTACAGAAAGCTTTCAAAGAAGAATTGTATTAAAAAATTAAGTTTATTAAGAATTATTCTGATACAAAATAGTTCCATTCCATCTTATTTCCAACATGGGGAGAAATAATGGCTAGCCTCAAAGAACATCAAGACTACTAGACCCATCAAGTCAGCCTGTGACTGTAAACAGAGCACCAGCATGACAGCCAACATACCATAAGTAAGGGTATGAAGAATATTGGACAAAAATAGAAAATATAGGTATTATATGAAGAGGGAAATTTCACAAATATAGCTATACCAACCTTACTCAAATAGGATAAGAAAGGACAGAAATATGCCCTGTCAAAAATAAGACCAAACAAGAAAAACTTGTATTTTCACCTCTCATCTAACTTATGCATATTTCATGAAAAAACCCACCAAAATGGTATTTCTCAAAGCTCTCAAGAAGAGCTATCACATGGTACTATCCATTCCTCTGGAGAATTACTACTTCAGGAGATCCCATCATACCACCTTTATTCACTAAGAGCCTCTCAGAAGTCCAAGAGGGCTTGTAAAAAACTGTACAAAGGTAGGACCAAATTAAATATCTGAGGGAGAGCTTCAATTTGAGACATTACTTACCCCTGTACCTTCAAAAAGGGCAGAGAGATCCTGGATCAAAGTTTTAACAAACAAAATACAGGTTTTCTGAAAACAACAATATAAAAACCCCCTGTATCTTTGCCATATATTTATAGAGATGTACAGTGAAGTATACCAAATGGTAGAACTCATAAAGAACTAGTATTCTGTATAATTAATATTCTGATATACTTCAAATAAAAAACAATATCTGGCTTGGAAGTTTCTCAAGTGATATATTGATGTATGTAAATACAACAAAAAACTAGAAACCCATATAGCTTTTGAAAAATTTGAGAAGGGGTAACATGAAGAATATCAAATAGAAGAGTAAATATATTCCTTTAATAATATTCTCTTGGATTCTTTATATCTCAAAAACTGACTGAAATATATGGGTTGGAGGCTTTTTGCCCAATTATGTTCTGTACCAAACCTGTACCAAGCAGTAGTGCCTTCATACTTAAAATATTAGTTTTTGAAGCTTGAAACCGCTTAGAATGACTAATATCAGTAATGAAAAACACTATGTAAACTTCATAAAAGTGCTTACATGTCCTGTGAAGTGTTTTTCACCCTGTATTGATCCATAATGATCATTTGTGGTCCCAAAACCTAAATTCTGACTATGATGATGTCAGAATTGATGGTAAAGAACCACAATTCAAACTCTTTAATAAAGGGTATCACTCTTAGGACGTGTGAGGAGCTTACCAGCACCTCAAAGTCCTTAAAAGGGATAGAAGCAGGCCATTTCTTACTGGAGAAGGACCTCAACAGCATGAATTAGCATCCCTACATAGTAAAACTGTCTTATACCAGTAGTGCTCTTGGGATCATATTGATATAATTAAAATAATTGACTATTTTAGTTTTTTTTACAGTAAATTAATATCAAATCATTGGAACCAAGGTTCTTCATAGATTCATCACCACTGTTACCATATCACAGTAGAACCTTTTATCTATATTTCAAACTATTTTTATTGTGTCAAAGGAATAGTGCTAGATTTTATTTACTACTTTTTAGCTACTAAATAGGCTCACCCTTACCCAAAAGTAAACTCTAAGAGAAATGGCTGGACCCCTTAGAAGTTCTTAAGAAGGTTGGAAGCCATGCATATCACCTTATGCTGCCTCCACAATGGAATTCAGTTAACCCTGTTTTACATGTGTCCTTATTAGAACCTGTAAAAAATTCAGCTATCCCAGATTGAAATTAGTTTCTACCACCATCAGTTCTAGTGAAGGAGCAAGGAGGATGTAAGTTGGATCAGGCTCTGGACTCAAGAATACAGAGAGTTAAATTATGGTATCTTGTAGAGTGAAAAGGATTCAGTGAAGACTCAGAAATAACCGATTGGGCCAACTTCAAACCATACAAAGTCACCAGACCTTGTCAAGGAACTCCACACACTTTATAGTAAAAATCCTGACCCAAATACTTCAAGAGCTTGATTATGGTTCTTGGTGGGGATTGGATTTTATAGAAGTAACTCATCCCCTGGCACGCACCGGTCAGAGGGTATTCTACTGGAATTTCTGTAAGGATCCCCTTGGTCACTTTGTGAGAACGTTGAAAATCCTTTGGACAGATTCAGAAGGCCTTGAAACAATGGTCCCCTCAGCTTGGAACTATTTAATGAGGATATGACCAAACATCTTTCTTGCTTTTTACTTTTGTATTTTATTACAATCATGGTTTTCAAGTAATCCTTTACATCAAGTTTCCATCTATTACAAATTAATTGCTTTCTAGCTTTTGATGGGGGGTGGAGGTTATGAAAGTAAGCTCAATCTCCTGGTATGAATCTCTTAGGGTCCCTTCTTAAAAACGACACCTTGGCCACTCTGTGAGCAACAAATTCTCAGCTTTATCTTTTTAAGGAAAATTGTGGCCAAAATCAAGAAAATCACTCCAAGAAGGACACCTCTCAAAAGGGTTTTGTTATCTTTTCTTTACTGGCTTTTAATTTTAATTTTTTATTTCTTTTTATTGTATAATCTTATATTTAATTTCTTTTATTTAAAAGAAGCAGCATTCCCTCCCTTATGATGCATCGGCAGGGTTCATTTTGTGTCTTGTATTAATAATGAGTAGGGACAAAGGAAAAACCAAGCAAAAACAAGTTCAAGAAAATTGTCATATTTACACAAATTATCAAAGGTTCTCTGGAAATAATTAATCAAATCATCCTCATGCCACTCAAATTTAGCAGCCATCTCTTCTGAAGCAGTGAAAGGAATCATTCTGTAACTTTCATAGACTACCATCTCTCTACTAATTCTTTCAACCCTCCTGAAAGCCTGGCTACAACATCTTGAGCCTCATTCCCCACATTTGGAACATCTCTTGTAACTCTGACAGGCCAATTCTCTCTTTTTTGAAAAACTTGGGTGGCTGGGCAAATTAATGGTGGTCTCTCAACTCTACTAAAGCTAGAGTTTCTGGCCACAGATTGAAAATTAATGGGGGGAGGAATTGGTGATGGTCCGGAATGAATGTCAGCCTGTGATTCAAAACGAGAGCACAAGCATGATAGTTAAAATACCATAAACCAATGGTAGAGTAAATTACCACCAAAACAATGGAGCTGAGCCAAAACAGCTCAAAAGGCATTAAAAAAACAAGGAACGTAACCCCTTTCCAAATATATAATTCCCATAATCTTAGGATCAAGAACAACAATGTTATTCAGGCTCAAAGTAGTTTCTGAGCATAAACCTTACTTTAACCTCACATCTAAAATATAGATAAAGTATCTTAACCCCATAAAAGAGATGTCCAACATGAACTTTTCAGTCAGGGCTATGTAATTGCACTAGCCAAACTGAGCTAGTATTGAAAATACAAAATTCATGGCTAAAATAAAGCTAAATGAGGGTGAATAAAATATTCACCTATGAGCTAACTCCTACAGTTTAAGTGTGAGATACTTGAAGTGGGGTTACTTTGGCAATGGAACAGTAAGTTTATTCTGATGGTGCCATTGATTTCCCCAGGACTCATCTAGAACAAAAGCTCTGATGCAAACAGGTTCCATACAGAAATTTAGAAAAATCCATATCTGAATAATGGAAATTAAACTTGGTATAGCTTTGCCATATCTAATGTGAGAAATACTAAATGAGATATCATTATGTAGAGCTCATCCAGGGCTACACAATCAACTACCTATCAGCTCAATAGCCGGCATACAAACAAAGTTATGGCAGTTTTAAGGTTAAAGTCCTGCAGCTGGCCCAATACACCTTTACTGTGGGTTAATTTCCCATATCTTTCAATATGAGGTGTCAATTCTACAAAGGAGTCTTTTATCCTTCAATAAATAATATTTTTGTCAATATTGGGTCCCCATCACAGGTTCTGTACAGCATTCTATGCATCATACACGTCATAAGAGGGCTGTGTGGTCCCCAAATGAAACCTTTCACCCTGTATTGGTGAAAACTTCCCAGATGTGGTTTAAAAGCCACATCTGGGCCCAATTCAGGCTAAAAAGATGTGGTAAGAGCCAAAAGCCAGTCCTTGGAAGTAAAAGATCTTCACTCATCTTACATGAACTGGTGTAGAGAACCTTTTCACCAATTTTCAGGACAGAAAGGGACCTTTCTCTTCACAAAGGAGGAATTCCCATCCTTCTCATGAAATACTATGTAGTAAAAATGTCAAAAACAGCTATACTCTTGGAAAATAACCAAATATACCCCTAACATTAGGTATTGTAGTCTTTATTAAGATAATGCAATTGGTAAAGCTTCACCAAGGCCTTTCAATAGCACTCACCACCACCATTTCTCTATAGTGAAGCCCTTACAGTGAGTTTTAAAACGATTTCAAGCTTATAAATCTCTGTCACAGTCACAGGTAGAGCTGGAAATACCCCTATTATCACTCCCTCATAGACTCAGCCTGGCAATGAATAACTGCTGATGGGCTAATGGGAGAAGCTATGGAAGGTGGCTTGGAGGTGGATGAATTGGATGAAGGTTGTGGAACAGAAGATGGAACAGTTGAAAGCCTGGGTTGAAAGACTCTAGGAGTACTTGAGATAATGTTACTGTGGAAGCTTCCTGCAGGTAGTTGATTAGGAGAGGAATTTTGGAGTTGGTAATGGGGTTGAATCAAAACTTCAACTTCATCACCATTAGGATCAGTTGGTCAATCGGAAATACTTCTGATTCTCTTCACTACTCCTAGAGTGCTTATCCTCAAGATACAGATCTCTGAAATGGAGTAAATAAGCCTCCCAACAGTGGGAAGAGAACCTCCAAAATTTGTCCATCTTTCAGTATCCAGTCACTAATTCAAAGTCTAAGTACAGTTCAATTCAATAAAATCAAGGAAATTACAATTGGAATACCTTCAAGTACCATCAGTAGGGGGAAGCGTTTTCCATAAGGCCCAACTTCCTTTCCCCACAAGAGGCTCTTCACAGTTGACCTTGGAAAGGATTCTTGAAGACATAGCAGTGGTGGACTTTAGATGATCTGGGGTGAAATGTTGAAAAAAAGACTTCCCTCTCTTCAACAATTCTGTAAAGGAAGGATCTAGGAATTCAACTTTCTTATAAACATAATAGACTTGGGAGGGCTCAAAACAGCCAAAAGAAGCCATTGACCAAGGTAAGCCCAATTGAGTGTAAATTCCAGAATCACAAAGCAATGAAGGTCAAGGTGCAGAAGGGGAATATTCAGTGAGTGTATTCAGTTTTGCGCTCATTTCTAGAATAAAGGGAGAAAAGAATTAATTCAGTCAGAAAAAGCTCAAGAAGTTGCCAGAAGTAATCAAATATTGGGCCATAACAACCATTATTGACCCCATAAAAGTACTCAAAATGGGTACCCCTCTCTTCATGCCAGGACAATCACTCCAGCTCTGGGAAAGGTCCCTCTTTTTTGGCCCTAGATAGCTCACATGGTTTCAAGTATATGGGGAATAAATAAAAAAAATTTTGGTCCTTGGACCCCCTGAAACCTCACTCAATTTGGTCCCATGGGCCTTCTATAGCCCCTATGGACCATGGATTGTGAAGACCCAAATTGACCAGACATTGCCTAAATTTCCAACTCTGCCATGAACACCATGGAATCCAGGAAGCAAAAATTGGCCAAAAGGTCCAATGACCCCAAAGTGGCCATAAATAAATTTTGTGGAAGTTTATTCAGGGTTATGGGGACAGCATTCCTTGCCATCAAAACATTTAAATAAGGAAAAATTTCAAATTTTCTCAAACCTTGGACACCGTTTGAAATATGGCGAATTCAAGAAAAATAAAATTAATATAGTCATTTTGCATCATTTTTTGAGATTAAGGGAGCTACAGACTTCTTTATGGGATATTACCCAAGGAACATTTGAAGAAGGATGGTTTTGGAACAGAAATTAATGAAAACCCAGAGATTTACCCAAAAGGAAAATGACTTACCATTATGAAGGGTTGATGATTTTATAAATGAAATGAATGAAAGGAACAGTGAAGAGAGCATTTTTTAAATATTGTGATAAAGAGTAAAAGAAAAGTAAAATGAAAGTATCAAGTGGATGACACTCAAGAATTGTGATATATTATCATGTTGAGAAGCCAACCATTTTCAAGAGGGGGAGACTGTCACAGCCACTATCAGGGGTAAATGGTATTAAAGCTTAAACCCATTTAAAATCACCAAATCACCAAAGCCTTGCTAATTAATAATATTCAGTTTCATAAATATTCATTGAAAACAGTCATACAGCTTGATTAACAAAAGAAAGTTTTGGATTGAGAATCATGGAGCTGCATGCTAACTCAGCTTCACCACACCTCTTTTACAGACCCTGTGCATCCATACAGGGCCTGAACTTTTCAAATAAATCAATTTTCTCAAGAAATTAACCTTTTTAATCAGGGATGGTGAATTTTGTGAGCCTGTGAGATATGTATGACATACTCATAAGGTCACAAATAAATTTTTATGCAATTGTTTTAGTCTTAAACAGACTTATAAATGGAATTTAAAATAAAAAAATGAAAAAAATAAGTACAGCTTTTGTTTGAATGAGCAAAGTAATAATTATTATGTTATTTTTGGATTCTACTACAAAAATAACCTAGGGTAGACTGATAGGGTGTTATAACAAAAAATGGATATTTGTCACAAACACAAATAATCACCCCCCTCAATGGGTGTTGCCAAAATTTTAGCCTGACCCAAGTTAGGGCCAATTGGCCATACCATATCATTTATGGCCAATTGGCCCCCTCTGGGCCATCTCACCCTTCAACTGGCCAAATATGGCCTCAGGCCATATCCTGCCTTCATTGGCCTCATTGGCCAATTCTCCACCTGACCAACCCCCAGGCCATTATCTTTGCTTTTGGGCCTGGGGGGGTCTTTTCCGTCTTCCAGGGGCCTATAGCCCCTTGAGCCACCACTAGGTCCCTTGGCCCAACCCTTTGTGTTAGGGGGGTTTGGGCCTAAATGGCCTCTTTGGGCCATTTAGGCCCCCTACAGCCTCTACAGCCCACAGTCCATGGGACCCTTAGGGCCCTTTTGGCCCAATTCCAATGAGGCCAAAAGGGGCCAAGGGGGCAGTCCATCAGCCCCAAAAGCCAGGTAGGTCCCAAACCACAAGTGGGCCCACCTGAGCCAGTTTTTGACCCCAAATGGCCAAAAACCACCCTAGGACCCAAATTGGCCATACCTCAGTCCATGGCCTCTGGAAACCATCAGAGGCCACCAGATCAGCTCCAAGAAAGGATTCTCCTCCAGATCAGGGGAATACTTCTCTTCCTTAAATGCTATCCGTACTCAAGGACCAGGAGTGGTGCATATATGGTATTATATACAATTATGCACCATTTTTGCTCAGCAATCCAATGGTGACATTTTCAGGAACCAATTATGTGATTCCAAATCAAGTCCCAAATACATCGCCATTTTCGAAGGAGGACTTTTCAGCTATTCAGTCTAGAAATTCACTGGCAGCTACCAGAAGAAAATTCAAGGACCCCAAGCACCTGACCCTGCAGGAGTTGGGATGTCAATTCTCACCAGCACTATTCTAAGGTCAATTCTCAGAGGTAATCAATCATATTAAATATTTGTCCAGGCATCAAGTACTCAGCATTTCTTGGACAGCTCAATTGGTCAATACAGCTAGTAATCAAGTATCCTGTATGGCCTTGACCCAATGTCACAGGGGCTCTTCAAAGTGAAGAGGGCCTGGCACTCAGTAAACTGGGACTCACTTATGGAGGGCTCAAACATTTGGTAAGAAGGAATACACTTAAGAGTGCAAGAGATGAATTACTAAAATAAAGAATATAAGAAAGCAGCAACAAAAGAAATAAAAGTAAAGAATAGAAGAGCCAACCACAAACAAGTGCAAGTCCACTGTTTCAACCTGTCAGAATGAAAAGAGAAGGGTTAATAAGGATATGGCCACCCAACTCATACTGTACAGGCAAAGAGAGAAATGCAAAGACTAACTTAATATTAAGTAAATATAATACCCAAAATAAGGATAAGAATATTCATAAAATAATAAATAACTAAATTAATTAACTGGGGAAAAGTCCCCAGGGGGAGAAAGAGGGGCTGGTATATGTGAGAATCACTAGCCCTGATCCAGAGGAAGAATTTTCATGAGAGGATTGAATAATTGAATTGAGTCTGGCCAATACAGGTCCTGTACAGCTGTACAGAACCTGTACAAGAGGTGGGGTGTATTTGAGTGATCATACAGTTTAATGATGGTGTATTGAAACTGTATTGGGTGAATCCAACCTGTACAGATGTTGACAGGCTGTATTTAAGAACCAAGCTGTATGCATGTTTCAGTAAGGAAGATTGCTGAAACTGAATGCTGATGCAGATAGTGGATCTGCTGATTTGAGGTGTTTGAGTGGGTGTATTGATTAATATCCTTACCCCTGGTGAGTGGCTGCTACAGTATCCCCCTCTTGAAACTGGTGGGCCCCTGAACACCATAATACCCTGCCACTGTTGAGTGGCATCTCAATATCCCCACATTTTTTCAAAAATTTTCTTTTCCTCTTGACCATTATCCTGAAAATCCTTCTTCAATTCTTCTCTGTCAAATTAAATTGATTCTCCCCTTCTTTCAAATTTTGAATGAGTATTCCACTTCAAAATATGCTTCTTTTGTCTTTGGATTCAATCAATCTTGTCCTTGGGGTATGGCCTTAAGATGTATCCCAAAATCATGGCCACTGAGCTCTTGTGCTCAAAAAATGATGCCAAATGAGTATATAAAGTGTACTCATTTGGTAAGGTACAGTCAAAGAAAGTCTTGAATAATGCCTTCAAGGGGTCCTGTCCCCCTTGTCCTTGGAAATTGCCTCAAGCAGCCCTCTATAATGATCTTGTGCTGTGGTCTCTTCTATGAAGAATCTTGATAAAATTTGATTCCATGTCCTTTTGGGCCTTTTTGGGGTTCTGGTGATTTTGGTGATTTGATGATGTATGGCCATTTTTGGCCATTTCTGTCTTCTGGGGTCCTGTGGTCGGCGGGCCGTATGTGGCGGTCCACGGTCCGTGGGGGCTGTTGGAGGCCCCCAGGACGAAAATGGACCCCCTGGGCCCAATTTTTCTGGGGAGCCAGGGGTACCATGGGGCCATGAATTGACCCAGAACCAAAACTCACCATACATGGCCTGGAACCATTGATGGGGTTCAGGACCATCAAGATCCTGACCTTCCCAAAGTTGCAGCGGAGGCCCTGGGTGATGAATTCAGCCCAAAGGGGTATGAATACTCATCTTAGAGGCTTGAGGGGGGGCATAATTGAGTTATGGCCCCCATTTCCTTGAAGTAAAACTTTTTGATATGGAGTGGACTGATTCTGACGTCTTGAATCTTCTGCTTGCATATTCTTCAGTTGTGAGTTCCAAACTGACTGAACTCACTTAATCTTCTCCTTCTGCACCGCCACCATCTGTTCTTTGTGGTTCTGGCGTCTTCAGTCAATTATCCTTGTTTGTGTTTGGTTTGACTTCTATCCCCACTCTTAACATACTAAAAAATGAAAAAATAATGGAACCTCCCAATACATGATTGGGAGGGGATGCTTCTGCTTTAAACAAATAAAAAGAAAACAAAATTATACAATTAAAGAAAAGAAAGAAAATGTGAGAAATAGAGAGTAGAGAAACAGAAATAAAGAAACTCCTAATGGTTTGTCCTTCTTGTGGTGAGTTTCTTGATTTTGGCCAAGAAATGTCTGAAAAGATGAAAACCAAGCATTTGATGCTTACAGAGTGGCCAAGGTAATGTTTTACAAGAAGTAGAACCCTCAGGGATGCATACCAGGAGATGGAACTTACTTTCATAACTCCCACTCCCCACCAAGCACCATAAAACTAAAATAAATTGCCATAAATGATTTCTGAAATGAATCGCCATAATGAATTCTGAAATGAATTGCCATAAATGACTTGAAGTAATGAATGTCTTGAATTATGATGATTGGCATAAATGAAATGATAAATAAAAAGAAAAGAAAAAGGAAGAAAAAGAAAGGAAGAAACATTTGGCCATATCTTGATAAGGCCCAAATGGAGGGTATTGATGTTGCATGCTTTCTGAACCTTTCCAAAAAATTGACAAGTGCTCACAAAGTGACCAAGGTGATGCTTACAACAACATATGGGTAGAATAGGACCTTAAAGGTGCATGCCAGGAGAGGAACTTACTTTCATAACTTCTTCTCCCCACCAAGCACCATAAAATCAAACTCTTGAGGTATTTGGGCCAGGCTTGTCTGGGTACAATGAATGAAAATCCTTGATAAGGTCTGGTGAGTTGGTAAGGTTGGAAGCTGGCTCCCAAGTGGTTCTACGTGGGTCTTCACTGAATCCTTTCCACTCTACAAGATACCATAAATTACCTCTCTTGAGTTTTGAGTCCAGACCCTAAGCCACTTCCCATTCTTCTTGCTACTCCATTAAGACTGGTGGTGGTGGCAATTGATTTTGATTTGAGATAGTTGAATGATTCACTGGTTCTAATAAAGACACATGGAATACAGGGTGAACTGACCTCCATTGCTGAGACAGCTTGAGGTGATATGCACGGCTCCCAATCTTCTTCAGAACTTCAAAAGGTCCCAACCATCTTTTTGATAATTTCTTGGTGGGTCTTTTTGTCTTGATGTTCTTAGAAGGTAGCCATACTTTTTCCCCAGGATGGAAATCAGATGGAATTGCTCTATTTCTATCTGCATACTTCTTGAATATCCTTATTGCTGACTCTGATTCTTCTTTGACAACTTGCTGTACTGATTGGAGTTTTTTTGATAACTTTCCAGCAGGTAAATCTTGAGAAATATGTATTGAGTTGAAGCTGGGATTTCTTCCATAAATGGTGAAAAAAGGTGATTTCTTTGTTGATGAATGTTCTACATTATTATAGGCAAATTCAGCCAGAGGGAGCCAGGTGTGCCAGTCATCTTGTTTGTAACTGACATACATCCAAAGATACCTTTCTAGAATCTGATTTACCCTCTCTGTCTGTCCATCTTTTTCAGGATGAAAAGCAGTTGAAAGATCTCTTGATATCTTGAGATTCTGACATAATTGAGTCCAGAATGATGAAACAAATAAAGATCCTCTATCACTGACAATACTGACCGGAAGGCCATGCTTGGAAAATACATGACTAATGAAGATTTGAGCTAAGTCCAGAGCATTGATTGTTCCATAAGTTGGAATGAAGATTGCCATTTTTGAAAACCTGTCCACAACTACTAGAATTGATTCAAACCTGTTTGACAAGGGCAATTAAGTGACAAATTCCATTGATAAGGAATTCGAAGGACCAGATGGAATTTGAAGAGGCTTGAGTAGTCCAAACTTCTTGTGATGAATGTTCTTGTTTGTTGAACATTGCTGACATGAGGACACATAGTCCTTGATGAATTGATTCATGCAAGCCCAATGAAAATCCCCCTTGATGAGCTTGAGGGTCTTCTCCTGGCCAGGATGGCCAGCCAAAGGTGAGTCATGACGCTTTTGAAGAATATTGAGTTGAAGTTCTTCATTGCTTGGGATTACCACTCTATCTTTAAATAACAACAACTTGGCTTGAGGTTCAAGAGAATAATCTGGAATTGATTCACCTCCTGCTAGTTGCCTGAGTATTTCTTTATAGTCTTTGTCTTGCAATACTTCTTTTTGAATCTTGTCAACTAAATCTGAAAATAATTCCACTTTAATTGAAAAGAATCTTGACTCTTGAGTTCCATCTTTCTTGATTACTTGATGAAAATTTTGCGGATTCTTGCTGATGAAGTCCAAACCCCTCTCTGGGTACACGTTGTCCCAATGTGATAAGGAATCTGGTAAAATGGCTAGCCTGCCTGGGCGGTAAGTGATAGTGAATGAAATTCTGAAAGAAACTCAGCCCAACAGGCCTGACGACAAGAACTTTGGAAGACATAAAATACTGCAAGGAAGAGCGGTCTTTAAAGACCTCAAAAGAATTGGAAAGAGAGAGAAGAAATGCTCTCCAGCGCTTGAGAGCCCAAACTATGCCAAGGAGTTCCTCCTCATGAATTTCATAGTTCAGCTCAGCTGGGAGAAGCTTGAAACTATCAAATGCAATGGGATGCTTCCCTGAGTCATTCAACTGGCTCAGTACAGCATCAAAGGCATAATCAGAAGCATCAGTCTCTACAATAGTAGGTAGAGAAGGATTGAAATGAGATAAGATAGGAGCAGTAGTGAAAGCTTCTTTGACTGATTGAAACTGGCTAAGAGCTTCCTCATGGAAGATGAAGGGAGAATCTTTGTTGAGAAGAGAAGTGAGAGAAGTAATTTTTTTAGAATAATTTTTCATGAAACAACGATAAAAATTGGCAAAGCCAAGAAAAGATTGAAGGGTGTTGGTGTTTTTGGGCTGAGGCCAATTGACGATTTGCTGAACTTTTGAAGAATCCATCTTGGGGCCATTACTTGAAACAACATAGCCCAAGCATTCCACACTTGAGGCATGGAATACACGCTTGGAGGCTTTGGAAAACAAATTATTATACCTCAGTCTTTGGAGAACAGAGGCCACATGTTTGACATGTTCCTCCTCAGAACTGGAAAAGACCATAATATCATCTAAATAAACCACAACAAACACAGCCAAGAAATCTGCAAAGATATCATTTACCAGATTCTGGAAAGAAGCAGGAGCATTGGTCAAACCAAATGGCATGACCAAGTACTCATAACTACCATATTTGGTTCTAAAGGAAGTTAAGTTCTCATCCCCCTCTTTGATTCTCAGAAGGTTTTATGCACCACGCAAGTCTATCTTGGAGAAGATAGTGGAACCATTGAATATGGTAAGAAGCTGGTTCATAGGAGGAATAGGATACCTGCTCTTCCTAGTAACAGCATTGAGTTTGCCGTAGTCAACACACAAACAAAGACCTCCATCCTTTTTCTTAACACAAAGGAAAGGTGCTCCTGCTGAAGAGGAGCTTGGTCTTATGAAACCTTTCTCTACATTCTCTGAATTGTAGGCCCGTAGTGTTTCTGACTCTTGATTTGATAATGAGTAGATAACACCAATTGGAGGTAGAAGACCCTCCAATTCAATATGATGATCACAGGCGCGGTGTGGAGGAAGTTTCTCTGCCTTCAACTTGGAGAATACATCCAAATATTGGTGATAAACAGGAGGGAATACCTTCAACACAGTTTCAATTTCTTCTGGCTCTTCCTCCTCATCCCACTGCTCCTCCAGGGAGGCATGAAAAGATAAAGGAGGAAGGTCCATATCCCCTTGAAAGAGATGAAGTGAAGATATAGCAACATCTTCTCCAACATCTTTTATCCCTTTGAAGACTTTGTCTCTTAATGGAAGTAATGACTGAGAGGGAATGATGGAAGGGATATGGACAGAAGAAGGAAGGGAAGGTGTCTTAAGTTCACCAACCAGAGCAACACTGTTGACAGCAGTGGCAACATAATTACTAGTAGAAGGAATAATACCACTAGAATCCTTATGACTAGAATCATAGGTGATCAATCCATTTTTCCAATTAATAATGGGATTAAAATGGTAAAGGAAATCATAGCCCAATATCAGGTCTTCTCCCTTGGTTGAATCTATGATAAAGAAGTCCCATTCACAGCTTGGGAAGGAAGGCAAGTCAACTACCTACTTGGTATAATGGGTGATGAACAAGGCAGGGGATTCATTAGAATCAAGAATGAAAGGAGGAATCTTTCCAGGGAGCTCTGACAGAGTAAATGAGTACTTGAGAGCTAAATTCTTTGTAATAAAGGAGTTTGTAGCACCAGAATCAATGACAATACTATAAAAAATATCAGAGACAGAAGAGAAAATAAAAAAATTCAAAGATTTCTTGACACTAGTATTCAAAGTGTACAATTGTGCTCTTGAAGGAAATAAGTGAGAACCATTGAACACATCATGATTCCCACTCAGGCTTTTTCCTTCTTGCTGGGGAAGCCTCTTGGTGATGACCCAGGCTTGTTCTGAGGTCTCTTGAAGAATATTTCAATTGGGTGCTTTCCACCACAATAAGTTCAAAACCCCTCCTTTTCAGAACCAATTGATTTATTGTCCTTATTGAGGAGAGCAGCATCAGGCTTGTCCTTTGAAGATTGAAACTGATTTCCCTTCTTGTTCTTCTTCTGGTGAAGCCTCTTTGAAGATGAGTTTTGAGGAGGCCTAGATTGATTGGATCCATTGACAGGAGGTTTCTTCTCTTCATTTCCACCCTTTTCTTTTTGCCTCTCATGATATCTTGTGTCTAATTCTAAAGTGACATCCATAAGTTCTTGTAGAGTATCAAAAGTTCCAGGGTGAGAAGCCAAATGATCCAATAATCTTGATGCCAATCCTCTTCTGTAAACATGGATATAAGATTCTTCCCCCCAATCTCCAATTCTCAACATTAAGCTTCTGAAATCAGCAATTTACAAGGATACATGAACACTTTCCCTCATCCACAAATTGTCCATCTCTTGTTCAGCTTTCCTGACTTCATTGGGGTCACCAAACAGAGTGAATAATTGAGATTCAAATAATGGCCAATTATTGAGATAAGAAGGGTCTTCATTGGAGATATTTGAGAGATAGGGTTCAATCCACTTTCCAGCTCTACCAGTGAGAAAAGACGTTGAGTGAAGAGCTTTCTTTCTGTCAGAGAAGAAATTCGCTGCATCATTATGGAAGATTACTTGACAGGATTGGATAAATCCTCTCAATTTATGAGCTTGAGTACCATCAAAAGAATCAGGTTCCTTCATGGATGGAGTCTTGAAAGCAGGGGCTTTGGAATTGTCCCTGGGAGCAACTGCTTGAGTGAGTTGCCCCATGAATTGAGTCATCTGCTCAATAATCTTGAGGAGAGTTGGATCAGTTTGAGAGACAAGAGGTTGACTAGAAAGGGCTAGATTAGAACCCTGAGGCGCCTCTGGAGGATTGGCCAAGGCATCTGCCACTTAAGTTTCCCCAGAATCTTCCTATTCCACAGACTCTTCCCCCTCTTCATCTTCAACTTCCCCTAATCCTGCTCTTGCACCTTCAGACATTCCAGGGTAGCAACCCAAAAGTTCAGAAAAGGATCTTGATCTTCTAGATTTCATTCCACCTCTTCTTGAGGGTGCTGCTCCTTCCATTGGTGGTCCTCTGTCCAAGTTTGCACTCAGTTGATGAACTGATGGTGTGCGGTCAAGAGGAGCCCTTGCTGTAGGAGTGAGAAGAGATGGAATGTTTGGGATCTAGTGTTCTTTGCTGGGGGACTATGCTGAGCTGGTATTATGAACATAAGTAGAATAAAAGAAACTTGATGGTATTGAGAACAGAAATCAAAACTTGGCCAAATCAATCACAATCAAAATCTTGATGAGTCTTGAGGAATCAATTCAATTCTTGAGGTGAAATCAACTTCAAGAAACAATCAATCAATTCAATCAATAATCAACAATAAATCAAATTCAAATCAAATATCAATAATCTTGAGTAAATCAACAAGCAATCAATATTTAATCAATAATCAATAAATCAATAAATCAGTGTCTTCAATATGAAATCAAGGTCTTGAGGAATCAATCAATCAATTCAAAATCTTCAGAAATCAATTCAAATATCTTGATGAGTCAGAATAAATCAATAATCAAAATCATTTCTTGAGGATCAATAAAATATCCTGAGAATTCAAAGTCAATCAATCCAATCCAAATGAAAAATCCTGAATTGCTGAATCAATAAACCCAATGAATCCCAATGAATAATCCAATCAATTAAACCAATCAATAATTCCTAAATAAGACCTGAATGAGAACACAGAAAAATTTGATCTGATAAAAATAAAATGAAGTGAATGAAATGGTCATAAATGATTAAGAAAGAAGAAAGAATCAATTTTCATATAAATCAAGTGAATGAGATGAAAATTGAGGAGAGAGAAAATCATAATAATTAAGAATCATAAGATCATTAAAAAGTCATAATTGATGAATGAGCGAAATGATTATAAAAGAATGAAAAGAAAGAATCAATATGAGCTAATTAATTTAATGTCACAGGGGCTCTTCAAAGTGAAGAGGGCCTGGCACTCAGTAAACTGGGACTCACTTATGGAGGGCTCAAAGATATGGTAAGAAGGAATACACTTAAGAGTGCAAGAGATGAATTACTAAAATAAACAATATAAGAAAGAAGCAACAAAAGAAATAAAAGTAAAGAATAGAAGAGCCAACCACAAACAAGTCCAAGTCCACTGTTTCAACCTGTCAGAATGAAAAGAGAAGGGTTAATAAGGATATGGCCACCCAACTAATACTGTACAGGCGAAGAGAGAAATGAAAAGACTAACTTAATATTAAATAAATATAATACCCAAAATAAGGACAAGAATATTCATAAAAGAATAAATAACTAAATTAATTAACTGGGGAAAAGTCCCCAGGGGGGAGAAAGAGGGGCTGGTATATGTGAGAATCACCAGCCCTGATCCAGAGAAAGAATTTTCATGAGAGGATTGAATAATTGAATTGAGTCTGGCCAATACAGGCCCTGTACAGCTGTACAGAAACTGTACAAGAGGTGTGGTGTATTTGAGTGATCATAAAGTTTAATGCTGGTGTATTGAAACTGTATTGGGTGAATCCAACCTGTACAGATGTTGACAGGCTGTATTTAAGTACCAAGCTGTATGCATGTTTCAGCAAGGAAGATTGCTGAAGCTGAATGCTGATTCAGATAGTGGATCTGCTGATTTGACGTGTTTGAGTGGGTGTATTGATGAATACCCTTACCCCTGGTGAGTGGTTGTTACACCCAATTGGGCCAATTCATATTCCACTGTGGGAATTCAATCACACAGTTCAGTTCTCAAGATGGCCAAAGCTGTATTGGCCCAATTAAGACAATACAGCCAGACAATTCACCTTCCAGGATAAGCCATTCAGCTTTTCACATATACTGGCCACCTTTCATCACCTGGGGACCTTTTCCCCAGTTAATTAATATATTGGACTTATTTTTATCCCTATTTTCTTTTACTTTATTCAAGTAAATACTGATAATTTTAAGTCAGTCATTTGCACCTTTTCTTCTTTGCCTGTCAGAGGACATTGGTGGTAATATCCTTTACTAATTACACTGTTCTTTCTGGCAGGTGGAAACAGTGAATTGAGGATTCATTTGGTTGGCTCTTTGGCTTTTGGCTTCTTATTATCCTGGCCATTGGATTCCTTCTATTTTATCTTTTTGAAAAATTGTCTTTACCTTTTATTCTTCTACTCCTTTATTCTTTTGGAGCGCTCCAAGTGAGTTCTTGATTCCTGAATGCCAGGCCAATGTTGCTTCCATAAGAGCCCCTGTGACGTTATATTAATCAACTCATAATTTCTTTTGATTCTGTTCATTCATTATTTTATCATTCTGATTCACTCATTTCATCAGACTTATTACTCTTCAATGCTCATGAACTTTATGATTCTTTGTCACTTATCAATTTTCTCTCATTCACTCTTCATTTTGAAAATTGAAAAATTACCCAAATTTTATTTCTGTTTTCTCTTTTAAATCTTGTTTCAAAGAATCAATTTCATTCCATTCTTAATTCAGACGTAATCTCATTTTTCATTTGATTTTTCACATTGATTATCAAGATTGATCAGATACACTCTTCATATCAAGATTCAATTTGAATTGTTCTTCAAGAATTTTTGATTTTAAATAATATATCACTTGAGTTGAATTGATTGATTTATTTGACATATAATTGATATTGACTTCAAGAAAATTGATTTACCTGAAGATTTCATTGACTTTTCTGGTTTTTAACATCAAGATTTGTGACATATATTGATATTTCCTCAAGAGTTCATTTGATTGATTGATTTTTGCAAGATTTTGATTTGCTTGATTTTGACATATTGATTGATTGAATTGAAGATTTCATTTGACATTGATTGATTGATTACTTCAAGATTTTCATTTTTATGGATTGATTTTCCTCAAGATTTGATTGTTGATTTTTGACTTCAAGCAAATTTTTATTTTTCATTTGTTTAATTCAATTTTGCTCCTGAAAGTAACACCTATTCAGAATTCACCTCCTACAAGACAGACCAGATCTCAGGCCAGAGCTCAAGCTGTCCTTACTACAACTCCAAGAGCTCCTCTTGATGGCACCCCAGCAGTTCCTCAACTGAGGGCCCAATTAGATAGAGGACCCGGCATGGAAGGAGCAGCACAATCCAGGAAGGAAGGAAGAGGGCCAAGAAGATCAAGCTCAATCTCAGGAGTAGTTGGCCAATTCCTAAGACTTTCAAGGACCAATCTCAAAGGTCCATGTGAAGATGGTGAAGAGGAGGAGGGGAATTCTGTGGAAGAGGACGTGTCTGATGGAACTGAAGGTGTCCCTGTGCTGGTAGAGGCATCCCAAGGTACTGGAGGACCAGCTCTAGCCCAGTCTGATCAACCTGTCTCTGATCAGTCTGAACCATCCTTATTGGCCATTATGCAGAAGATGACTCAAATTATGGCTAATATACAAGAAGCTTCATCTTCTGAGTAATCAAGACCACCACCCTTCAAGAATACATCTATGAAGGCACCAGAAGGCTTTGATGGGACTCAGCCCTTCAAAGTAAGAAGCTTCATTGAGCCTTGTCAATTTATTTTTCAGAATGATCTGGAAAGTTCCTCTCAAGAAAAGAATAAAGTTCTCTATGCCACTTCATTTCTAATTGGCAGGGCTGCAAAATGGATTGAGCCTTATCTTTCCAATCTCACCACTCAAGACTAAAAATACCTTCTCAACTCTTGGAACTTGTTTGAATCTCAACTCTTTACTTTATTTGAGGACCCAAATGAAGTCAGAAAAGCTGGAGCAGCACTGGATTCTCTAAGAATGAAAGAAGGTGGCCATGTTTCCTTGTACATAGCCGATTTCAGAAGTCTGGTTTCAAGAATTGGAGATTGGGGTGAAAGGGCTCTTATCCATAATTTCAGGAAGCGGTTGCCATCCAGCATTTTGGATAAGTTGGCCTCTCATCCTTCAAGCATTGGCTCTGTTCAGGACTTAATGGACATCACCCTGGAACTTGATACCAGCTACCATGAGAGGCAAAAGGAGGAGAGTATCATCAAGAGAAGAAGTATGAAGCCTCAAAGTCAAATTCTTCCCATCCTTAAATTCTTCAAGTTCAAGTCATAAGAAGAAGAAGAATTTTCAGAAGAGGGACAAGCCCCATTCTTCTTTGCTGAATAAAGACTTCAAGTTAATGAATTCTCAAAAAGAAAGAAGAATAAAGCAGGGTCTATGTACCTATTGTGGTGGGAAGCATAGTCTTAAGTCCTGTTACAAAGAGCCTCAAAACAAGCTTACCAAACCATTATGCCAATTTCCCAGCCAGGGAAAAGCCTCAGTGAGACCATGTTGTGTTCAATGCTATTCACTGTTTTACATCCAGAGCAAAATTTTGATTTCTGAATACTGGTGTCAATAGTTCTCTTAAATTCTTAGTTTTTCCTTCTCTTTCTGATGTTTTTTACAGTATTTCCATTGATTCTGGTGCTACCAGCTCATTTATTGCAAAGAGGCTTGTTCACAAGTATCCCTTGACTATGTCAGAACTTCCAGAGAAGATTCCTCTTATAATTTTGGAGTCCTCTGAGTCCCCTTCCTTATTTGTGACTCACCATACTAAATATATGGTTAAGATTCCTTCATTACCAAGCTTTTAATGGGATTTTTTAGTCATTGATACTCCCAAGGGAGAAGACCTCATATTGGGCTTTGAATTTCTTAATTATTTTAATCCTTCTATTGATTGGAGGCAAGGGTGGATCACCTTTAATTCTGATCAAAAGGACTATTCTTATCTTTCAAACTCTTTCAGTAATGACTTTTCTTCTTCCAAAACATGTGCAGCTCTGGTTGGTGATTCTAGAACACCTTCATTTCCCTCTTATGTTCATATTCCTCCCCTTAATTCCCATCTGTCATTACTATCCTCTAGAGATGTAGTCTTCAAAGAGATTCAAGATGTTGGAGAAGATAATTCTGTATCTTCACTTCATCTCTTCTTTGGGACTATATACCTTCCTCCTTCATCTTATCATGACTCCCTGGAGGAGTTGTGGGATGAAGAGGAAGAGCCAGAAGAATTTGAAACTGTGATGAAGGTTGTTCCTTCTGTCTATCACCAATATTTGGATGTATTCTCCAAGGTGAAAGCAGAGAAACATCCCCCTCACTGCGCCTGTGATCATCATATTGAGCTGGAGGGGTCTCTACCTCCAGTTGGAGTGATCTACTCTTTATCAAACCAAGAGTCAGATACGCTCAGGGCTTAGATTTCAGAGAATGTAGAGAAAGGTTTCATCTGGCCAAGCTCCTCTTCAACAGTAGCACCTGTGCTCTTTGTCATAAAGAAAGATGGTGGCCTCCATTTGTGTGTTGATTACCACAAACGCACTGCTGTTACTAGGAAAAACAAGTATCCTGTTCCTCCTATGAATCAGCTTCTCAATGTCTTTAATGGTTCTTCTATCTTCTCCAAGATTGATTTGCGTGGTGCATATAACCTGCTCAGAATTAAGGAGGGTGATGAACATTTGACAGCTTTTAGAGCTAAATATGGAAGCTATGAGTACTTGGTTATGCCGTTTGGGCTCACCAATGCTCCTGCCTATTTTCAAAATCTTGTCAATGATATTTCCCAAGATCTTCTTGATGTTTATGTTGTGGTTTATTTGGATGACATTAAGGTCTTTTCCAAAGCTGAGGAAGAACATGTCACTCATGTGTCCACTGTTCTTTAGAGACTTTCACAACCATGGCAATTAGCCTCCTGGACTCTATATGGCCTATTAGTGCTATATCAATCTTATGGCAATTTGGCCATATCCATAATAACTGTCCAAATTGGCCCTCTCATCTTTTATGGCATTTTATGGTCATTTCACTCCTGGGGCCAACCTAGCACCTTCACTATCATCAGGTCTTTCCAGGCCATTCTCTGCTTTTGGGCACTTTGAGGTACTTTCCAGTCAACAGGGAAAATACAGCCCCAAAGCCTGTATTTGGCTTTTTAAGCTTTAAATACAGTTTTGTGCATTTTGCCCATTTTTGCTGTCTTCAGCTGTATATTCCATTTTCCCATGTACTATTGTAAATATGTCCGAAAGGCCATATCAGGCCTTTTGGGGCTTAATTGCCAGTTTTGTGCATTTTTGTGCACTTTGCGCAAATACAGTTTTAAAGCTGTATAAGCTGTATTTGGCCAGAAAGCCCGAATTGGCCAATAAACCCAGAAACATCTTGTCACCTTTGAAGTCACCCAAAAACAAATCTTAACTCTCATCCTCTTGACTTAACTCACAAAGACCTTTGGCCACTTCCACCCTTCAGCAACACAAATTGTCATAAATGCTCACAAAGACCTTTGGCCACTTCCACCCTTCAGCAACACAAATTGTCATAAATGGTGTTATACACCATTCTGCACCTTTTTTCACCAGCAACTTAATGGTGTCAATATCAGAGGGGTAATTCAACATTCAATACATCACCAAAGTGTCATGTCATCCAGAGGACCCATCAAGGCTCAAGTGCAGGTGTAATTTCTCAAAGACCAATGACGCCATCAGGAATTCATTGGTTATTCTCACTTCAAGTTTTCTCCCAAGGGAATACTGTCAATTAATTCCCAAGGTGTATTCAAGAGGCAGTTCCAAAAAAGTTTTCAAGTTTCAATGCTCCATCAATCCAACTTGGCAACCACATTCATTTCAATACAGTCTGGATTCATCAAGACCTGTATTTCAATCATACATTATGGGAAAATCATTCAACACAGGTCATTTCCCAATCTGGCAAGGTATACAGACAAACTGTCAGCCTGAAGGAGTCAAGCTCTCAACATTTCACATATACCAGCTTCCTTTGACCCTAGGGGTTTTTCCCCAGTTAATTAATATATTTTGATTGTATTTTATATTTATTTATCTTATCATTTTTGTTAAGTGAATACTGATATTATAAAGTCAGTCATTTAGCACCTTTTCTCTTTTCTTTCTTTGCCTGTCAATGGATATTTGGTGGTAATATCCTTACTGATTCCATTGTTCATTTCAGAAGGTTGAAACAATGATGAAAACTTACTTGGTTGGCTCTTTGGCAATTTGGCTTCCCATTTCTCTTATTTAATCTCATCTTTGTACTTGCATTGTTCTTAGAGAAATTCAATTCTTATTTTCATTTTTCTTTATTATTTGGAGTCTTCCAACTGAGTTCCCTGATTGCTGAGTGCCAGGCCACTCTTGTTTTTTTCTGTCCAAGAGCCCCTGTGACATTATATTAATTAACTCATAATTTCTTTTCATTCTGTTCATTCTTTCTTTATTATTTCATTCACTCATTTCATTGAAATTATGACTCTCTAATGCTTATGAGCTTTATGATTTGTGGTCACCTCTCAATTATCTCTCATTGGCTTTTCATTCTGAAAATTTAAAGCTGACCCAATTCTATTTTTATTTCTCTTTTTTAAATCTTATCTCAAATCATTAAATTCTAATACATGCATAATTCAGGCATAATCCTAAATTTCATTTGATTTTCAAATTTCTCATCTAATTTATTTAGACACATTCTTCAACTCAAGATTAATTTTGATTCATTCTTGAAGAATTTCAATTTTCAAGAAGAACTCACTTGATTTGAATTGATTGATTTATTTGACATAATTTGATATTGACCTCAAGAAAATTGATTGACCTGAAGATTTCATTGATTTTTCCAATTTTTCACATCAAGAATTTTGACATAAATTGATTTTGCCTCAAAAATCTTTATGATTTATTGATTTATTTTTCAAGATTTTGATTTTTATTGATTTGACTTATTGATTTATTGACTTGAAGATTTCATTTGACATTGATTGATTGATTTTCCTGAAGTTTTCATTTTGACTTATCTGATTCATTGACTTCAATATTTCATTTGATATTTAATTGATTGATTTACCTGAAGATCTCATTTTGACTTATTGATTTTCTTCAAGATAATGATATTGAATTTTGACTTCAAGCTTGATTTCAAATTGCCTCAAGTTTTGATCTTCAAATCTTGATTGTTGTTCATTTTATTTCATTTTTATCCTGAAATGATGCCCATCAAACACTCACCACCTGCAAGGCAGACAAGATCTCAGGACAGAACTCAAGCTGTTCTCACTCCAACTCCAAGGGCTCCTCTTAATGGCACCCCAGCAGTTCCTCAACTGAGGGCCAAATTGGACAGAGGGCCCATTTTGGAAGGAGCAGAACCATTCAGGAAAGAAGGAAGAGGGCCAAGAAGATCAAGTTCATTTTCAGGAGTAGATGGTGGATTTCCAGGAACTTCAAGGACCATTTTCAGAGGTCCTGGGGAAGATGGTGAAGAGGAGGAGGAGAATTCTGTCGAAGAGAAAACGTCTGATGGTACGGAAGGTGTTCCTGCTCATGTGGGGGAATTCCAAGGTACTGAAGGACCAACTCTAGCCCAGTATAATAAGCCTGTCTCTCATCAGTCTGAGCCATCTTTATTGGCCATTTTTCAGAAAATTACTCACGTTATGGCTAATATTCAAGAAGCTTCATCTTCTGAGTCATCGAGACCACCAGCCTTCAAGACTCCATCTATGAAGGCACCAGAAGGCTTTGATGGGACTCAACCCTTCAAAGTTGGAAGTTTCATTCAGTCTTGTTAATTGATTTTTCATAATTATCCGGCATATTTCTCTCAAGACAGAAAGAAGGTTCTCTATGCCACTTCATTTATCATTGGCAGGGCTGCAAAATGGATTGAGACTTATCTTTCCAATATCACCAATCAAGGCTCAAATTACCTTCTCAATTTGTGGAACTTATGTGAATCTCAACTATTTACTTTATTTGGGGACACAAATGAAGTTAGAAAAGGTGAACCAGAGTTGAATTCTCCAAGAATGAAAGAAGGTTGCCATGTTTCCTTATACATAGCCAATTTCAGAAGTTTGGTTTCAAGAACTGTAGATTGGGGTGAAAGGGCCCTTATTCATCATTTCAGGAAGGGATTACCGACCAGGATTTTGGATCAATTGGCCTCCCATCCTTCAAGAATTGAATCTCTTCAAGACTTAATGGAAATTACCTTGGAGCTTGAGGTCAGGTACCATGAGAGGCAAAATGAAAATAGTCATAATCAATAGAAGAAGCCAGAAGCCTGAATGTCAAATTCTTCTCATCCTCAAAATTCTTCAAGCTCAAGTCAAAAGAAGAAGAAGAATTTTCAGAAGAGGGACAAGCCCCATTCTTCTTTATTGAATAAAGATTTCAAGTTGATAAATTCTGAGAAAGAAAGAAGAATAAAGAAGGGTTTATATACCTATTGTGGTGGGAAGCATAGTCTTGAGTCCTGTTTCAAAGAGCCTCAAAACAACCTTACCCAACTGTCAGGAAAATTTCCCAGCCAGGGCAAAGCCTGAGTGAAGATCATGTTGTTTTCAATTTTCTTCACTGTTTTGCATCCAGAGCACAATTCTGCATTCTGAATACTAATGTCAAAAATTCTCTTGAATTCTTTGTTTTTTCTTCTCTCTCTGGTATGTTTTACAGTATTCTCATTGATTCTGGTGCTACCAACTCATTTATTGCAAAGCAGTTTGTTCAAAAGTATTCTTTGACCATTTCAGAACTCCCAGAGAAGATTCCTCTTATCATTCTTGACTCCTATGAGTCTCCTTCTTTCTTTTTGACTCCCCATACTAAATATATGGTTGAGCTCCCTTCTTTCCCAACCTTTGAATGGGACCTTTTAATCATTGATACTCCCAAGGGAGAAGACCTCATATTGGGCTTTGACTTTCTCAATAATTTAATCCATCCATTGATTGGAGGCAAGGGCTGATCACTTTTAATGCTTATCATAAGGACTATTAATATCATTCAAAATATTTCAGTAATGAATTTTCTTCTGCCAAATCATGTGCAGCTCTGGATGGTGATTCTAGACAACCATCATTTTCATCTTCTGTCCATATTCCTTCCCTTAATTCCCATCTGTCATTACTATCATCTAGGGATTGAGTCTTCAAAGAGATTGAAGATGTTGGAGAAGATAATTCTGTATCTTCATTTCATCTCTTCTTTGGGAATATAGACCTTCCTCCTTCATCTTATTATGACTCCCTGGAGGAGTTGTGGGATGAAGAGGAAGAGCCAGAAGAAATAGAAGCCATGATGAAGGTTGTTCCTTCTGTTTATAGCCTGTATTTGGATGTATTCGCAAAGGAGAAAGCAGAGAAACTTCCTCCTCACCGCACCTGTGATCATCATATTGAGCTGGAGGGGTCTCTACCTCCAGTTGGGGTGATCTACTCTTTATCAAACCAAGAGTCAGATACACTCAGGGCCTACATTTTGGAGAATGTAGAGAAAGGTTTCATCCGGAAAAGCTCCTGTTCAACAGGAGAACCTGTTCTCTTTGTCAAAAAGAAAACTGGTGGCCTCCATTTGTGTGTTGATTACTGCAAACTCAATTCTGTGACTAGGAAGAACAAGTATCCTGTTCCTCCTATGAATCAGCTTCTCAATGTCTTTAATGGTTCTTCTATCTTCTCCAACATTGATTTTCCTGGTACATAAAGCCTGCTCAGAATCAATGTGGTTGATAAACATTTCACAGCTTTTAGAACTAAATATGGCAGTTATGAGTACTTGGTTATGCCATTGAGGCTCACCGATGCTCCTGCCTCTTTTGAAAATCTTGTCAATAATGTTTCCAAAGATCTTCTTGATGTTTATGTTGTGGTTTACTTGGATAACATTATGATCTTTTCCAAATATGAGTAAGAACATTTCACTCATGTATCCACTGTTCTTGCCAGACTCAGAGCCAATAACCTCTTTGATAAGGCCTCCAAGTGCCGTTTCCACATTTCTAGTGTAGAGTACTTAGGTTATGTTGTTTTTTCTGAAGGATGCAAGATGGACCAAGCAAAAGTCCAGAAAATTCTCAATTGGCCACCTCCATGAAACCTCAAGGCACTTCAATCATTCCTTGGCTTTGCTAACTTTTACCGCTGTTTCATCAGGAATTATTTGAAGAGAATTAGTTCACTCAGAAGTTTTCTCAAGAAATATTCCTGTTTTCCCCTCAATGAGGAGCCTCTCAGACACTTTCATCAGCTCAAAGAGGCATTAACCATTGCTCCAATCCTTTCTCACTTTGATCCTTCCCTACCCACCATTGTAGAGACTGATGCATAAGATTATTCCTTGGGTGCTCTACTGAGTCAGATTTCTGACTCAGGAAAACATCCCATTGCATTTGATAGCCACAAGATTCTCCCAGCTGAGCTCAATTATGAGATTCATGACAAGAACTCCTTGGCATAGTCTGGGCTCTGAAGCACTGGAGAGCTTTTCTCCTTTCTCTTTCTTCCTCCTTTGAAGTTCTCACCAATCATTATTCACTTCAATACTTCATGTAATCAAAGATTTTCACTTGCCATCAAGCCTGCTGGGCTGAGTTTCTCTCAGAATTTCATTTTTCAATCACTTACCACCCTTGTTGCTTGGCCGCCCTTTCAGATGCATTTTCACGTCGGGACAACGCTTACCCAGAGAGGGTGAAGATTTCATCAGCAAGAATCCAATGAATTATCAAAAAATAATCAAGCAAGATGAAATTAAAGCCTCAGATTTTGCTGCAATCAAGGTGGAATTTTTTTCAAGCTTGATTGACTCAATTGAGAAAGCCTTATGGCAAGATTCTCAATATAGAAATATTCTTCAACATTTGGGTAAAGGTAAATCTGTTCAACATTATTCTCTTGATTCCTCTTCCCAACTTCTCTACTTCAAAAATCAGGTGGTGGTCCCAAATGACCCCACAATTCAACTCAGTATAATTCAAAGGTGGCATGACTGTCCGCTAGATGGACACCCTGGCAAACAGAAGACTCTAAAGCTTGTCAAGTGGGATTTTCACTGGCCTGGCATGACTCAATTTATCAAGGATTATGTCTCATCCTGTCAACAGTGTTCAAGAAACAGCAATATTCATCACAAGAAGTTTGGACTCCTCAAACCTCTTCCAATTCAAAATGGTTCTTGGATTTTCCTTTCAATGGACTTCATCGCTCAATTGCCACTGTCCAATTTTTTTGACTCAATCCTTGTCATAGTAGACAGATTCTCAAAAATGGCAGTTTTTATTCCAACAATGTCTTCAATAACTTCATTAGAGTTGGCTCATTTATTAATAAAGAATATTTTCTCAAAGCATGGCCTCCCTTCAAGCATTGTTAGTGTCAGCCTTAGAGGTAATTTCATATACCCAAAAGACCACAAATACAAAATTAACATATAAATATAAATAAAATAAATTTATTTATATTATTAAAATGAAAATCAAAATATCAATATAAAATTATATTCGCAATTAAAAATTTAAATTACAATTTAAAAATAAAATTACATTAAATTTTGAAATTGTAAAATTACATTTATACTGGAAAGAATTAAGTAAAAATGAATTTTTAACAAAATTGTAAAAAAATAAATAAATTTGGAAAGGAGTTAAATAAAAATTATTTTAAATTTTTATCCAATAAATAAACATATAAAAATTATTTCACCATTGGATTCCTCATAAAAAATCAGGTGGAGTCACCTCTGAGTGAAAATTTTGTAACTCAACTCTAAATAAGCTTAAATTAAGTTTTTAGTATTTTCTGTATGAAAATTGAAAATCCTCAAAACTTTAACTTAACTCACATCAAATGTAGTTTTGATCACCAAAACTTGTGTTAAAATTGAGGTGCTGTGTATATTTTAGAAGTTATGAGGAATTAAAGTATTTTCAATTGAATTCAATTGAAATGTCAAAATGTGCGCGTGTATTACATGAGTGAACTTTGATTTACATATGAGGTATCAATTATTACTGTAATGAGCTGTACAACTCAATTGAATTACATATTTAAATTCTAAGTATAATACATGATGAGGAATTAAAGGAAAAATAAATTGGAAAGATTAAATTTGGCGGGGGGGGAAAGGAACTCCAGCTCTAAGGGGGAGCTAGCCCCCAAAATCCTTTCTGACAGGCGTGTGGTGTCAAAATTCACGCAAAAGTTCATCACTTTTGGCCTAGAATTGAGTTACAGGGTCTGTGGACTCAATTAATGATGAGGCTTTGATACCAACTGGGGTAGGTTTAGCTGTTGCCAAGAGGGTAAAACTACCCTTAAGATAAAACAATCATAGTAAAAACAGTTTTCACTGGTTTCTACGTCTCTTACATACACTCTGACGTGTTTTGAAGGCTCTAGACCAGGTATTGCTATTGTAATGGCTGATTTAAGGGTCTAAAATGGCTAAAAATGGCTACTAATGGCTTAAACCAGCCCTTTTTTGGTCTAAACCAGGGTTCAATGATGCCATAATTGGCTTTTCTGTTGTCAGACTGTTTGTCACGACTGACAATAGTAAATTGTGATTTTGGAGTAAGAAAATTGATGGCTATAAAAGAATGTCTTCTTTGCCCCACTTTTCTCTTCATGTTAGAATCTTTTCCTTTTATAATTAGTTTAAACATTGTTCAACCAATCAATAAAAGATTCCAACCACCTTTCTTAAATCATTTTAAAAGTTTGAAACACATGAAAAAATAATTATAATCATTGTTTGTAACTCTTATAAGCATTTTTTACCCCTGAACCACCCCAAAAGTGAATTAAAGCATCTTTAATCACTGTAAACTTTGTCACTTTGTTTCCAAATTCACTCTGGTCACTTTTGGGCATGTTTTCTCTTTATTATTATTTCTAAAGCCTTTTTCTTTAATTAATTGCTGGCAGTTCTTTGCTCAATTAATTACAATTGAAATTGCTCTTGAAGAAATTTCTTTTGTAGCCTTAAATATCTCTGGTAGAGTGATTTTGGATAAATTTTTATTGTGGGTGAAACAATAAATCTTTATAATATTATTGTTTTATACTAATAAAGTTATAAAATATAAAATTGGCGTGTTTTCTCTTAAAAATAATATTTCTTACTATTTCTAATTGATTTTTACCTTATACAAATTTTGAGGACAGGAAAAGTACTTGATTTTTAATCAAAGTTTAATATCCACACCTTACATTTGGGGGCCCAGCCATGATATTTTACCTGTGAAATGTTTTTTTACTATTTTTAAATCTTTTTTCTTATATTGAAAAATTTAAAAACATATAAAAAATACTTATAATTCAAAAAATCAATAAAAAAATAATTGTTTTGATATTATAAGTGAGGCTTATATTTCCATTTCTTTTTTGGAATATCTCTTTTTTACTTAATTAATTGGTTTTTTTTCATTAATTTTAGTGTCTGACAACGTGGTAAGACAAGAAAACATTGAAACAACCTCAAAAGTAACCAGCATTATTCCTGCCAGTACTTTTAATTCTGATCATAATAGTACTATTATTGTGACTCAGAATATTCAACCAGAGCCAATTTCTTCTGAATTAGTCAACTTGGAAATAAGTAATACTCTTCAGAAAGCCAAAGATTTGGCCAATAGTAAGTTTTTTGACATAAAATTACTATTTTAAGCCTTTTTAACCATAATTATGCCTTCACCAGGTCAGGAGCCAGCTATAACCCCTCAAGCAGCTCCTAGAAAGGTAATAGACGTGATTATGGCAGAGGCCAATCAGGTACAGAAGGAAAAGGCTCAGTTGATGACTTCAAAGCAACTAAAATGGGTCATTCTGAAGCTGATAATACCATTTTACCTTTAAAAAGAGCTGACACCGCCACAACAAGCCTCAGTGGACATATACAAAGCCAGACACAGTGCACAAAACAATGCACTTCAGTTCAAGGAGTACCAGATCCTTGCAGACCTGTGGAAGAACTGCATGAATTCTTACCTGACTGTGAGAAAATTCCTGGGCCATCCCAATACTTGAAAATTGCTCAATGGATGGCATCCATTGATGGAGAAGAAAAACATGATGCTTTTGACACTAGAATGGAGGAAAAACAACCCTCCACCACCCAAACCAGTTCCAAAAACAGCCCCAGTGACCAGCAGCAGCAATCTCAACGTGAAAAAGCAGCCACAAACTCCAAAAAAGGGAAAAGGGAAGGCACCAGCCCCAAAGCCTTACGGCCAGGGCTAAAGAATCCCAAAAATTCAACAGGATGCCATGGAAAATGTATTTCAGATGGCCAAAACCATGATGGAATTACAAAAGAAGGAGGAAGCCATATTAGAATATCAAAAATGATTTCTGATACTTTTGATTGTATTCCAGAGTTGTTTAAAGCTATTTCTGACGTAAAAAGTCATCTTTCTGATAAAACCACATTAATTTGTGACAATCTTAAAACAAATAACTAATACACTTAAGTCCTTTGAAAGGGATTTAAGAACAATCAAAACTTCCAATAATGATAATTCTTTTGGCATTAAGATAAATGAAAAATCGGCCATTATTAAAGAATTAACAGACAAATATTCCAAATTCAACATTGATGACATAATTGAAACAAGAATAAAACAAGCCATAAGCACTATCAAAGAAGATAATAAAAAAGCTCTTGATGATATTTCAAAATCATTTGCTGAAGTAAAGACAAATACAGTTTCCCTGAAAAAGCATTTTGATACCTCAAGAGAGGAAATATCAAAATTAACAATAAAGTTAAATGAAGTTATATCTGATAATACTAAAAAAACAGAATTATGGAATGACCTAACATATAAAGAGGATTATTATAAAAAGAATGTCATAAAATCTATACAAAACTTGCAACATGAATTAAGAAATTCACAAAGGTGTAACAACAGTAAAATGAATGATATTGAGCAGCTGCTAAACACTTTACAAGAATGTCTACACCTCTGAATAAAAATTAAGATGCAAGAATTCCCAATCCACAAGTATTGGATATTGAAAATTCTCAATTAAAAAATGAATTCTCTACTTCTTTTCATAACTTAGAACCATCAATGGGCCAAGCACTCTTGAAAGAAGTTCCAAAACTTAAAGAATGGCCTCACTTCAGTGGTGAAGGAGAGTATGACCATATGAAATTAATCAGAGGTATTGACATGATCAAAGAAGACTTTGAACTACCAGATGGATTGGTAAAAGCCAGGTTTAACACCTTGTTTACCAAATCAGCTCACAGATGGTACATCAAAATAAGACAAGAACATGGAAACCAGAGTTGGACTTGGTGGAAAACCCAAATCATTAACAAATGGGCAAATGATGCTTGGAGGGTTAAAGTTGAAACAGCCTTTGAATCTGCCAAATTTAATTCTGGTAAAGACAAGGCTTTACCATGGTTTTGCCAACAAAAAGACAGATTAACAGCATTATATCCTGACATGTCAGAATTTATCATCCATAGAAAAATTCTGAGACAATGTGGAGGTGACTTAGAGCATGCTATCAAAAGCAGGACTACTGAACAATCTTCAGCAGATGGTATTATCAATATACTAGAAGAAGTCACCACCAGAACCAAAATTGGTTCTAGTAGTGTGAATCTCAAAACAAGGTTTAATACACCTTGGAAAGATTATGTGGAGAAAAACCCCAAAGAAAATTTGAATAATGTTAAGTATAAATCTGCAGATACTGTCAGAAAGTGCCATATTTCCAAAAGCACCACCCATTTAGCCAATAAATGTCCAAAAAGGGGGAAAATCAATGAAATTGATATTAAAAAGGAACCTGATGTTGAAAAAGATGACATAATTGAAGCAAATTCAGATGATAAGTCATCCATATTTTATGAATCTTCAAAAGATATAGAAAATATCAATGCCACTTTTGACATCATGGAATCTTATTCCCACTTGGCACAATTGAGCAATGGTCAACTTGATTTATCAAAATTTCAAGATGCACAACTCATGAAAATCAAACCAAACAGAGGGAAAGGTGATACAGCTGGTAACTCCTGTATAACAGAAGTGGTGATTGACAACAAGCCCACCAAACCTTTGCTTGACCCAGGAGCCTTCTGCTCCTGTGCTGGAAAATCCTTTCTTAAGACTTGTGTACCAAATTTTGAAGACCAATTGTTGCCAATTGATGGTATAAAATTCAATAGTGCAAGTAATCCAATGAAAGCATTAGGAATTTCTGAGACCAATCTCATATTCCCACACATTCATGGGGATTTGAGAATCACAGTTGAATTTGTTGTTATGAAAATTGCTCTAGTACCCATTTTATATTGGGAAATGACTATTTAATCATGTATGGAATAGATTTACATAACAACAAGACAGATACTTTACTATTGGAGACAATAAGCATGAGAAATTGGCCTTTTTACCATTTAAATGACAAATTAAAGTAAATAAAGTATAAACAGTCAGCTTACAATTGGAGAAATTCAAATCTGAACAGATAAATGAGGCTGAAATAAGCCTTCATATAACTGATAAACAAGAAAATGAACTTTCTTCCCTTTTGTATGACCACAGAGGAGCATTTGCTTCAGACAAAGAACCTCTGGGAGCAATTATTGGTCATGAAGTTGATATCATTCTTAATTTTGAAAGACCTTATCCACCACTCTTGAGAAGACCTGCATACCCAGAAAGTCCCAAGTCAAGAGAAGCTCTGGAAACTCATACCAAAGAAGTTCTAGACCTTGGTGTAATACGAAAAGTTGGCCATAATGAAGAAGTAGAAATAACTACACCAGTCATAGTGGCATGGCATAATGGAAAATACAGAATGGTTGGGGACTTTAGAGCTCTGAACACTTACACTGTTCCAGACAGATACCCAATACCAAAAATCCAAATTTCCCTTACTCAAATATGTCAAGCAGTGTATATAACCACTATGGATGCCCTTAAAGTATTCAATCAAAATGTGGTGAAACCAAGAGCAAGAAAATACTTGAGAATTATTGTTCATTGTGGAGTGTATGAATACTTGAGGATGCCCTTTGGTATCAAAAATGCACCTTCACACTTCCAAAGAATGATGAATGAAATATTCCCTGAAGAACTCTCAGAGGGATGGTTAATAATGTACATTGATGACATTATTGTCTGTTCCAAGACTTGGGAGGAGCACATGTACATATTTTCCAGAGGTTTGAAAAAAATTCAATCAGTAAACATGAAAATCCCCTTGAAGAAATTCCATTTTGGACTTAAAGAACTTAAGGCACTAGGACATGTTGTATCTGGTTTGTCCCTTGGAATTGACAAAAACAAAGTTGCAGCAGTATTGCTAAAACCCATGCCTCATAACAAGAAGGAAATTCAGTCATTCTTAGGTTTTGCAGGATATTACAGGCAACACATTAAAGATTTTGCATTCATAGCAAGACCACTTTATAAATTGTGTGACAAAGGCACAGTATTTGAAATGACTGTTGAGAGAGTCAAAGCTTTTGAGTCTCTAAGAGAAGCCTTGACCACTGCTCCACTCTTACTGATGCCAGACTTCAAATTGCCTTTCAAATTGTATATTGATGCATCAGGGGATGGGCTGGGTGCTGCACTTCACCAAGCTCAGATCATAAATGATAAACCTGTAGAAGGACCCATATGTTTCATATCCAGGCAAATCAAACCAACTGAAGCCAGATATGGAGCAAGTCAAATGGAATGTCTATGCCTTCTCTGGGCCTTGGAAAAATTAAACTACTTCTTGGAGGGATGTGTTTTTGAGGTGATAACAGATTGTACAGCTGTCAAATCACTTTTAAACATGAAAACACTCAACAGACATATGCTCAGATGGCAAATAGCCATACACGAATACAGGGGCAATATGACTATTGTTCATAAGGATGGGAATATTCATAAGAATGCAGATGGACTAAGCAGATGGCCATTACCAAATAATATTGATAATCCTGCTTATGTGCCAGAAGAAGCTTCACCACAAATCCCAATAGAAGGAATAAGTGTTACAGACTTGAACACCACCTTCTTTGAAGAAGTCAGAAGTAGTTACACTCAAGATAAGAGTTTGAGCATCTTATGCCAATTACTTAACAAAGACTGTAAAGACAACTCTCTAACACATGCCTTGGATGAAGTATGGAGAAAACCTTATGATGAAGGAAGATTTTACCTACTGGATGGTATAATTTACCACAGAACCAAGCACAAATGTGTCATGACAGTTGTAGACAGGTCATTAATTAATCTTGTACTGAAAGAATGCCATGATAGCCCCTTTTCAGGAAATCTGTCTGAAGACAGAAGAAGAGAGAAAGTAAAGACCTGCATATGGTGGCCAATGTGGCAGAAAGCTGTTGCAGAGTATTGCAAGACCTGTGACAGAGGCCAAAAAAGCAAATAAATCCACTGGCAAGAGACTTGGAAATATGATAAAAATCCAAGAACCAAGCAGACCTTTGGAAATTGTCCATATGGATTGGGTAAATGGCCTACCACCAGGAGGTGACAGAAGCTATAATTCTTGCCTAGTAATTGCGGAAAGATTCAGTAAAACTCCAATCTTTTTACCATGTCACAAGGATGATACAGCCATGGATACAGCTCTTCTGATATGGAATAGAGTAGTGTCATGGACTGGGATATTTACAAATATCATTAGTGATAGGGATCCCAAATTCACTTCAGCACTACGGACAAATCTTCACCAATTATTTGGCACTAAACTGTCTTTCTCTACAGCCTACCACCCACAAACTGATGGCCTGGCTGAAAGGATGATCCAAACCTTAGAGGACATGGTGGGAATATTTTGTGCATATGGCCTTGAATTTAAAGATAGTGATGGTTTCACCCATGATTGGTGTACTCTTCTACCTGCACTGGAAATGGAATACAAAACCTCCATTCATGCCAGTACCAATGAGACTCCTGCTATTTTGGAAAAAGGATGGAATCCCAAATTACCCCAAGATTCTTTAAGGAAAGATTTGGTTGAAATACATCATACAGCTGCCAGCTTCAAAGGAATGCTAGACAGAGCCAGAAAGCATGCAGTAAAATTAATGGAAGACTCATTTGCATATGCTAAAGATAAATGGGACAAATCTCATGCCACTCCAGATTTCAAGGTAGGGGATTTAGTACTAGTATTCACCACCAACTTCAATAACATAAAAGGATGTAAAAAGCTCAAAGACTCCTTTGCAGGACCTTTTGTTTTTAAAGCCCTCCATGGAGAAAACACTGTTCAAGTAGAATTCTCTGAAGAACTTAGTAATATGCATCCTACATTTCCAGTGAGCTTGGTAACGCCATATAAATCTAGTGATTCTGAGAAATTTCCCTTGAGGAATAAAGTTCCCCAAGTTATACCTCCTATTGAGACAGCTGGTACTAAGAAAATTACCAAATTTCTCAAAGAAAGAAAATGAAGAACCAAGAAAGTGAGGGAATACCTTGTTACGTACAGTGACCCAACTTGTGAAGATGAATAGTTAGAAGAAGAAGATATACCAGAAGCTACCAAACTCCTCAGGAGATTCAGACACACTAGAAAACACCAATATTCCAAAGTAATATTCTTTTTTAGGCGGAGGGAATGTGAGCCTCAGAGGTAATTTCATATACCCAAAAGACCACAAATACAAAATTAACATATAAATATAAATAAAATAAATTTCTTTATATTATTAGAATGAAAATCAAAATATACATATAAAATTATATTCACAATTAAGAATTTAAATTACAATCTCAAAATAAAATTACATTAAATTTTGAAATTGTAAAATTACATTTATACTGGAAAAAATTAAGTAAAAATGAATTTTTAAAAAAATTGTAAAAAAATAAATAAATTTTGAAAAAATTTAAATAAAAATTATTAGAGCTTTTTATTCAATAAATAAAATATAGAAATTATTTCACCATTGGATTCCTCATAAAAAATCAGGTGGGGTCACCTCTGAGTGAAAATTTTGTAACTCAACTCTAAATAAGCTTAAATTAAGTTGTTAGTATTTTCTGTATGAAAATTGAAAATCCTCAAAACTCTAGTTCAATTCACATCACATGTAGTGTTAATCACCAAAATTTATCTTAAAATTGAGGTGTTGTGTATATTTTAGAATTTATGAGGAATTAGAGTATTTTCAATTGAATTCAATTGAAATGTCAAAATGTGCGCGTGTATTACATAAGTGAACTTTGATTTACATATGAGATATCAATTATTACTGTATTGAACTGTACAACTCAATAGAATTACATATGTAAATTATAAGTATAATACATGATGAGGAATTAAAGGAAAAATAAATTGCAAAGATTAAATTTGGGGGGGGGGGGAAAGGAAATCCAGCTCTAAGGGGGAGCTAGACCCCCAAAATCCTTTCTGACAGGCATGTGGTGACAAAATTTATGCAAAAGCTCATCACTTTTGGCCTGGAATTGAGTTACAGGGTCTGTGGACTCAATTGATGATGAGGTTTTGATACCAACTGGGGTAGTTTTAGCTGTTGCCAAGAGGGAAAAACTACCCTTAAGATAAAACAATAATAGTAAAAAACAGTTTTCACTGGTTTCTACGTCTCTTACATACACTCTGACGTGTTTTGAAGGCTCTAGACCGGGTAATGCTATAGCAATGGCTGATTTAAGGGTCTAAAATGGCTAAAAATGGCTACTAATGGCTTAAACCAGCCCTTTTTTGGTCTAAACCAGGGTTCAATGATGCTATAATTGGCTTTTCTGTTTTCAGACTGTTTGTCACGACTGACAAGAGTAAATTTTGCTTTTGGAGTAAGAAAATTGATGGCTATATAAGAATGTCTTCTTTGCCCCACTTTTCTCTTCATGTTAGAATCTTTTCCTTTTATAATTAGTTTAAACATTGTTAAACCAATCAATAAAAGATTCCCACCACCTTTCTTAAAACATTTTAAACCTTTTAAACACGTGAAAAAATCATTCTAATCATTGTTTGTAACTGTTATAATCATTTTTTATCCCTGAACCACCCCAAAAGTGAATTAAAGCATCTTTAATCACTGTAAACTTTGTCACTTTGTTTCCAAATTCACTCTGGTCACTTTTGGGCATGTCTTCTCTTTAATATTCTTTTTAAAGCCTTTTTTCTTTAATTAATTTCTTGCAGTTCTTTTCTCAATTAATTCCAATTGAAATTGCTCTTGAAGAAATTTCTTTTGTAGCCTTAAATATCTCTTGTAGAGTATTTTTGGATAAATTTTTATTGTTGGTGAAACAATGAATCTTTATAATATTACTGTTTTATACTAATAAAGTTATAAACAATGAAATTGGCGTGTTTTCCCTTGAAAATGATATTTCTTGCCATTTTTAATTGATTTTTACCTTATAAAAATTTTGAGGACAGGAAAAGTACTTGATTTTTAATCAAAGTTTCATATCCACACCTTACAGTTAGTGATAGAGGTTCTATTTTTGTTTCTTATTTTTTGACCCATCTTTGTCAGAAGCTCAAGATTTCAAGAGATCTTTCAACTGCTTACCATCCAGAAGCTGATGGACAGACAGAGAGGCTGAATCAGATACTAGAACAGTACCTTTGGATGTATTTCAGTTATCATAAAGATGATTGGAACACCTCGCTCCCTCTGGCTGAATTTTCCTACAATAACTCTGACCACTCTTCAAAAAAAAAAATCCCCATTTTTCACTATTTATGGAACAGATCCTCATTTTGACTCAGTTCACATTACTCAAGATACTCCTGCTGGAAAGTTATCAAAAAATTCCAATCAGTACAGCAAGCCTTTAAGAGAGAACTTGAAGTTGCCATAAACAGGTTCAAGAGGTATGCAGATAAAAGTAGAGAAAGTCCACCTGTTTTCAATCCTGGTGACATGGTATGGCTCTCTTCCAAGAACATCAAATCAACTAGACCCACCAAAAACTGTCAGAAAGATGGCTGGGTCCTTTTCCAATCTTGAATAAAATCAGAACTAATGCCTACCACCTCAAGCTCTCATCTCAATGGAAGTCCATCCACCCAGTCTTCCATATTACACTCTTAGAACCATTCAAGACATCAACAATCCCAAATAGGCATCAAGAGCCTCCTCCTCCAATCATCATTGAAGAATAGGAGGAATGGGAAGTCTCTCAGATACTGGAATCAAAGCTTAAGAGAGGCAAATTATGGTATTTGGTGGAATGGAAAGGTTTCAGTCAAGACTCAGAAAGATACAATTGGGAAATAGCTGAAAACCTCAAGAATTGTGCTGAGCTGGTCAAGAATTTTCATTCTTCATATCCTGACAAGCCAGGCCCCAATTCTGCAAGAGCTTGATTTTTTATGTTGCTTGGTGGGGAGAGGAATTACCAAAAGTAAGTCGCACTACTGGTATGCACCTTTAGGGGTATTCTACTATTTTCTGTTGTAAGCATAATTTTGGCCACTCTGTGAGCACTTTGCAATTTTGGACACAGATATCTGGCCTGGCTTTCAACATCAAATTCCAAATTATGGCCATTTCCACTTGGGGCGTTGGGCCATTCTTCTTCTTAATCCTTTTTTCCAAGTCATTGCTTTTCAATACATTCTTTCATCAATATTCTTTACTCTATGGCACTGCCAGGAGTGGTAACTATCAAATGTAAGTTCCTCTCCTGGTGTGCACTTCCCTGAGGGGTCTAAAATCTTTTAAAGCATCACCTTTGCCACTCTGTGAGCACCTGGTATTAAATATTTTCTTTCAAGGTCCTTGGCCATGTCAAATGAACTCTTGATATCCATGGTGAAGCTTGGAATCCCCCTCAAGATTCTTTTTTCTTTATATTTCTCTTTTTCTTCTTTTCAAATTTCTCTGTTATTTTTCTCTCTTTATATTTTTCAAATTTCTTTTTTATAACTTGAATGCCAATCTTTACGTCAACTCATTCTTCAAAAAATTCAAAGCCAAATGTCAAAAGAAGACCAGATCAACCTCTTTACCAGTATAAAAGTTCCTTTCAAGATTCAATACCTCTGGAATCCCTGTGTCCAATACATCTAAACAGCCTCAACAGGCTTGTACCTTATCTTGGTGCTCAGGATCTCACCATTCAAGGTAGGGGGGTACTGTCACAACCACAAACAATCACCCCCTCAATGGGGTTTGCGGAAATTCTAGCCTGACCCAAGTTAGGGCCAATTGGCCATACCATATCATTTATGGCCAATTGGCACCCTCTGGTGCTCTATGAACTCTGAGCCATCTCACCCTTCCACTGGACAAATATGGCCTCAGGCCATATCCTGCCTTCATTGGCCTCATTGGCCAATTCTCCACCTCACCAACCCCCAGGCCATTATCTTTGTTTTTGGGACTCGGAGGGTCTTTTCAGTCTTCCAGGGGCCTATGGCCCCTCTACCTACCACCAGGGCCCTTGGCCCAGCCCTTCATATTGGGGGGGTTTGAGCCTAAATGGCCTTTTTGGGCCATTTAAGCCCCCTACGGCCTCTACGGCCTGTCAGCCGTAATCCACGGCCCACAGTCCGTGACACCCTTAGGCCCGTTTTGTCCCAATTCCAATGAGGTAAAAAGGGGCCAAGGGGGCAGTCCATCAGCCCCCAAAGCCAGGTGAGTCACAAACCACAAGTGGGCCCACCTATTCCAGTTTTGACCCCAAAACCCAATCAACCCCAAATGGCCAAAACCCACCTTAGGACCCAAATTGGCCATAAATCAGTCCATGGCCTCTGGAAATCATCAGAGGCCACCAGATCAGCTCCAAGTATTGATTCCCCTCCAGTTCAGGGAGAGACTTCCCTTCTTTCAATGCACTCCATACTCAAGGACCAGGACTGGTGCATATATGGTATAATACACCATTATGCACCATTTTTGCTCAGCAATCCAATGGTGACATTTTCAGGACCCAATCACATGATTCCAAATGAAGTACCAATTTTATCAAAATTTTCAAAGGAGGACTTTTCAGCTATTCAGTAAGGCAATTCCCTGGTGGCTAACAGAAGACCATTCAAGGACCCCAGCCACCTGACCCTGCAGGAGTTGGGTTGTCAATTATCACCAGGACTATTCTCAGGTTGATTTTCAGAGGTAATCAATCATATTCAATCATTGTAAAGGCATCAAGTACTCAGCATTCCTTGGATAACTCAATTGGTCAATAAAGGTAGTAATGTATGGCCTTGGTCCAATTGGGCCAATTCATATTCCACTGTGGGAATTCAGTCACACAGTTCAATTCTCAAGATGGCCAAAGCTGTATTGGCCCAATTAAGACAATAAAGCCGGATGATTCACCTTCCAGCATCAGCCTTTCAGCTTTTCACATATACTGGCCACCTTTCATCACCTGGTATTGGATTTATTTTTATCCCTATTTCATTTTACCTTATTAAAGTCAATACTGATAGTCTTAATTCAGTCTTTTGCACCTTTTCTGCTTCACCTGTAAGTGGATATTAGTTGGCATATCCTTTACTAATTACATTGTTCTTTATGGCAGGTTGAAACAGTGAATTGAGGATTCATTTGGTTGGCTCTTTGGCTTTTGGCTTCTTATTATCCTGGCCATTGGCTTCTTTCTCTTTGATCTTTTGACATACTTGTCTTTATCTTTATTCTCCTTTAAAGATGTCTTCTTCTACTCCTTTATTACTTTGGATCCCTTGAAGTGAGTTCTTGATTCCTGAGTTCCAGGCCACTCTTGCTTCCATAAGAGCCCCTGTGACAATATTCTTCTATTATTAGAATATTTAAGAATCTCACAGTACAATTGGAACTTTTTCGAAAAAATTAATTTTTTTTTGAATTCAAGCTTACATAAGCTGAAATTCAAAGTTTCATAAGTTTTATGCAAACTCACCAAAATTTCAGTAAAAATTGAACTGTTGTGTATATTTACTGAATTGGCTAAGGATTTTCTATACAGAATGTAAATCTGGCACAGGGGCTCTTGTGAAAAACAAGAGTGGCCTGGCACTCAGGAAACAGGGAACTCACATGGAATACTAGAAAGAATCCAAAAGATAAAATAAAGAAATGAATTTACCCAAGAAATATGAAAGTACAAAGATAAGATGCAAGAAGAGAATTAAGAAGCAAAATGCCCAAAGAGCCAACCAAGTAAGTCCTTAATCACTATTTCAACCAGCCAAAATGAACAATGAAACTAGTAAAGGATATGAACACCAATATCCATTGACTGGAAAAGAAAGAAAAGAGAAAGGGTGCTAAATGACTGACTTCATAATATCAGTATCCACCTAACAAAAAGATAAAATAAAATCAAAATATATTAATTAACTGGGGAAAAACCCCCAGGGTCAAAGGAGGCTGGCATATGTGAAATGTGAAGAGCTTGAATCCTTCAGGCTAGCAGCTCATCTTTATTGAATACTGGAAGCTTTATTGATTGTCTGATGGAATGTATAACTTGCCAAATTGAGAAATGAACTGGGTTGAATGATCTTCCCAAGGTTTATTATTGAAATACACATCTTGATGAATCCAGACTTTATTTAGTGAAGGTAATTGCCAAGGTGGATTTATGGAGCACTGACACTTGACAAATTGTTTTGAAATTACCTCTTGAATATCCCTTGAGAATGAGTTGCCAGTATTCCCTTGGAGGAATACTGTGTGTGAGAATTTACAATGATGGCTTGATGGCATCATTGATATTTGTGAGTAACACTTGTGCTTGAGCCTTGATTAATCCTCTGAATGATGTGCTTCCTTGATAGCTTTTTGTAGCGAATGTTGGAATAACCATTTGAAATTGGTGCCATTGGATTGCTGGTGAAAAAGATGAATACTGGTGTATAACACCATTTATGGAACTTTTGGTTATTGGAGGGTGAAAGATGCCAAAGGTATTTTGAAAGGATTTTTGGAGGATATGGGTGAAAAAAGTGTTTTGGGTGGCTTCAGAGGTGACAAAGTATTTTTGGGTGTTTTGGTAAAAGACAGCTTATACTGCTTTAAAACCATATTTCAGAAAAGTGCACAAAAAATGCGCAAAATGTGCAAAACTGGATATTAAGCCCCAAATAGCCTAATATTACCATTTTGGGGCTATTTCTCATATTACATGGGAAAATGGCATAATATTGCTGAACACAGCTAAATGTGCAAATCTGTATTTAAAGCTTAAAAAGCCAAATACAGGCTTTTGGGGTATATTTTCCCTGTTGACAGGAAAATACATGAAATTTCCCAAAAGAGGAAACTGGCTGGGAAAGGTCTGATGATGATGAAGGGGCCAAGCTGCCCCCATATAGTGAAATGGCCACAAAAGGCCAGAAAACATGAAATGGCCAATTTTGCCAATGATTATGGATATGGCCAAATTGCCATAAATTGGATATGGCATGGCTATGCCATGTGGAGGTCCAAGAGGGTGAAAATCCATGTTTGTGACAAAAACCTCCTTGAGCTCAATTGAAAAGGTTTTAAGGGCATACTTTGACTTTAAATAAATAAAAGGGCAAAATACCTGCAGAAAGGTGGGACAAAGGAAAAAGACCAAATAAGGCTGGGTTACCCAACTTTTGGGATCTTCAAGGATTTAATTAAGGTGTTACACCTGTATTTGAGAATCTTCAACCTTATTTAACCTTTAAGATTAGTCTTTGATCCAACCTTAAAGTTTAAACTGGGTTTATCTCAATTTGGACAGGAATTTCAAGCTTCCAAGGGGTAAATACCAACATGCATGCTTTTAGATAAGGTTTTATGAGCTGTAAACAGTTAAATAAGCTTGAAAATTTAAATTTCTAAGTTTTAAAACGTTATTGAAAGTCAAGTTTTTGGTGTGTATTGCTATTTTATGAGGAAAAATAGGAATAAATTCAAAAATTTATTGAAAATGCAACTGTTAATGGATTTTCTTGAACATTTTACACAGATACAACTGAATTTTATTTGTGTATATATCAAATTTTAAAGATCCTTTTCAAACAGGTTTAATTGGAAATTAGCCTTGAAAGTAATTTTTTTAATTATTCATAAAGGAAATTAAGATTTCCTTGAAAATTTATTAGAAATTCAGTTCAAGAGATTCTTTTCTTGAAACTTCATTTTGAAGTTGTTCATATGATGAACTTTAATAGAAATAAACTTAATTCATATTTAAGCTTGAAAAAACTAATCCAAAAGAGGAATAAAGCTACTTGGAGTTAGGAATCAGACTGGTAACTTTAAATTGGAATTGCAAAAAAGTTATCTTAAGCTAAGGACCTTATTTTTAAGCATGCATTTTTGGTTTTGACCTGATAATTCCCTCTATATGAATTATGCATCATGAGAGCTGCTCTTCAGAAATAAAAAGAGCCTTCAAATTTCTGTTTTTGCCAAGGACCAATTATAATTTCAATCACATCAGACATTTAAACAGGTAAAGTTTTATTGAATATAAAATCTCATTATTAAAGTATTTTTTAAGTATTTTATTCTTTATTACTATTATATTAAAGGATTAAAATCATGGAAATTGGATTATCTTTGTAATTACCAAGAATAAAATTTATTATATAAAATGATTGTTATAAGTATCTTTTGAAATCCACAAAGTCCTCTTAAAAACTTTTAGATTTTATATTTTGTCATAAAGAATTGTTTTATCTTCTAAAATATTGATTGTTGGTGTGTTTTTAACTTATAAGCGTTATTGAATACAATAACTGTTGTTTCATGACTTGTTGTATTAAGTCAATATTATAAGTAAGTTTTCTCTAAATTCTGCACCTTTTTTTATATAAGACTTTTCTAAAAGATTTATCTCTGCACAGTGTGTACAATATTTCTTTTATAAAGAGTATGTAAGGTTTGACTATGGAACAATAAGAGAATATTACAAATATATTATTTCTTGTACTAGGAATGTACTTATAAAGCTTTGAGAATGAGATAATAATAATTATAATAATAAATAATTATTATAATAATGGCGTCAAAATACAATTATTAAATAAATAGAAGAATACAATAAAAATGAATATATTGATATTTGATAATTAATATATCTGTTGCAATTTATTACTGTTACCAAAAAATAATAAACACATAAGAAACTGTGATGAAATAATAAAAACAATTTATAACAATACAGTTACTAATATTAATGTTATATATTGATATAAATACTATTTATATGAATAAAAAAATTATTAAGGATAATAATAGAAAAAAAAGATTATAATAAGTGAAAATAACCTACTTTTGATGCTTAATATAATAATTTTGCAGGAATTTATTCCAAATCAAATAAATAAAACTTGTTTAAATTTTATTCACAAATAAAAATAAAGGAAATTACAAATATTCTTGGTTTTACCTGGATTTAGAGTTTGTAAGAGAATTTTGAAAAAAAAAGTAAAAATTGATGTAATCATTTCATGATTGGTGATTATGATAAATTTAATCTTTTTTCTTTAATAGTATGATGAATTTATATATAAAGAATAAAGGAATTGCCTTTTAATTTAATATTTCCAATGTTTTTGATGCACCTGAGGGGGAAATAAAGTAAATGAGCTCCATTTATAGTAAAATATTCTCTCCTAGAGTCCAACAGTCTTCCAGTAGACGTGCAATGCTGGTATCAACTGAAAGTTGATCTACCTTTTAAGGTTGAGTGATGATGAAATCATGATTGAACCATCTTATCTCATTATTACACCATTATGTAGAGTGATCACTAAAACTCTAAGTTTGGTGACATCATAGGTTTGGAAGAAACCTAAAATTTGTGTATTTTATTAGTATTAATCATAATCTAAGAGTATTCACCATTCTTATCACTTATATAACTGTTAAGCTTAAAATACGAGTACAGTGAGTGATCATAAATTTTCTATTTTAAGCATAAACTTTGATAATTAAGAAATTTTAAGATATAATTGCTAAAACAAATGGGAGTGGATTCTGGTAGCATAGCATGTCATGATTAAACTTCCAAGAGAATTTCATGAAATAATCAAAACTCTATTTTTGCTGAATTTTCTTGTAACTCATCTTTTCTGTCAAAATTCACTATTGTAAACTTCAAGCCATGATTACAACTAGTTTTACCTTGAAGATAATGGAAGCAAATACCTCTTTCTTTATATATGAATGGGTAGAGCCTAAATATATACTTTGTTTTAAGTTTGGACTAATTTTGCAACAAATTGGTCAATAGCTATAGCAATTTTATTCAATAAACCCTTAAAGGTTATAACCTTGTTTGTATATTTTCAAATAAAGTTTATATCTGTATTCTTATAGTAGTTATGTGGCAATTTAATTTTATGGTTTAGCTCTCTATCAGGTGTATTTTAAGAGATATGAGCTAAAACCATGATTGTATGCATTGACCATGAAAGTGCATATATTCAGGTTATTTCTGTAACTATTGTTTTGGAAATATGAAATGAAAGTTTTATATGTGTCTTTTCATGAGAAATACTATGGTGCAATTTCTTTCACATGTTCTTTCATTGGATTCTGTGTCAGGATGAGTCTATGATAAATAAGTAATAAGGCTATTTACAACTTTTAATATGACTGTGACACAAATAAAAAGTATTACAAAAAGGTTCAATTATAAATTACAAGGGCTTTACTAATGAGAATTAGTGGTTTTGAGCACTGCTGAAAGCCCTGGGTGCAGCTTTACCTGTTGGGTTACAATAATAAAAGACTACAATACTAAAGCTTAAAGTATAACCTGATTATTTTACAAGAGTATAGCTTTTTTTGACAGTTGTACTACGTAGGAATTTAAGAGCAGGATGGGGATTCCGTTTCTGGCAGTGAAAACACCTCCTTTTATTCTGAAATGGGGTGAAAAGGCTGCTAGACCTTTTCACGTGGAGGAAATTAAGATTTTTCACTCTCCAGGACAGGCTTGTGGTTTGAAAAAGGCCTGTATAGCCTTTATTGGGCTCAGATGTGGTTTTGAAACCACATCCGGGGAGTTTTCACCAATACAGGGTGACAATTTTCATATGCGGACCACACAGCCTGATTCTGACCTGTATGACACATAGAATGCTGTACAGAACCTGTGTGGGACCCCAATATTAGATGAACTATGAGATATTGAATTAAAAACAAGCTTCTTCATCTGTTTGACACCTCATAATCATGGTTGTGGGATATTAGCCCATGGTAAGGTTGTATTGACCAAACTGTGGGATTGTGACCTTAAAACAGCCATAGCTTTGTCAGTTTTTTGGATATAAACCTCAAAATTGGTTCAGTGTGTAGCCCTGTATGTGCTATACACAATGGTACCTCATTTGATATTGTTATCAAAAAATATGGCAAAGTTATGCCATGTACAAGAATTTTGTACATATGTGTGTGTTAGGCAAAAAGCTGTATTGGGCTTGTTTTCCCTTATACATTTTGTTCTAGTTGAGATATGGGGAGAGTAATGCCACCATTAGATAGCCTTGATTGTGCTCTTTCCAAAAATACCCCACTTTAGGTATCTCACACTAAAACTGTAGAAGTTAGATGGGAGGTGAATATTTTATTCACCCTTATTTGGCCTGAATTTGACCATAGCTTCTGTAATACTGGTGCTAGCTCAGTTTGGCTGGTACCATTGGATAGCCCTGACGTGGAGCTTCATTTTGATTAGCCATTTAATAGGGTTAAGCCTCTTACTCTTTATTTCAGATGAGAGGTGAAAATTAAGTGCTATGCTCAGCAAAGACTTTGAGCAGGAATAACTTTGTTATTCTTTGTCCTATGGTGATGGGACTTGAATATTTGGAAGGAGGTGAGTTTACTGTTTTGTTTGTTACCTTTTGAGCTGATTTGGCTCAGCTCCATGTTTTGGTGGTATCTTGGCTATACCATTGATTTATGGTATTTGGCTGTCATGCTTGTGCTCTGCTTTTGAGTCACAGGCTGACATTCTGAGATACAAAAAATTTATGTCTTTTTTATGGCATTTTTACGAATTATTCATCAAGTATTGACTTTACAGATATACCATAAAAATGATATATGTATATTTTATCATGGGGAATCTAATGTTGTAATTCATTTCACATGTTTACCAATTAGAGTCTAAGTTAATTAAGAATTTATGCCTATTTATGGCATTTTCACTTTTTTTGGATAATTATTTTAAAAGAATAATTATTGTTAGGTTTTCTTGTGACCTTTTTGGATATGTGGTCATATCTAAAAGGATCACAGAATATCTATATTACTTATGAGTAGTTAGATATTATTGTTTTCCATGTATTATTGTCTCATCAGGAACTGTATACATTCTCATTATTATAACTGTCAGTGATTATAATAAAAATAGAATAATTAGAGTTCATCATAGTTATTAATATATTTTTTATTAGTAAACTTTTTGATAATAATTGAATTCTTCTTTTTATGTAATTATTTTTAATAATTATATTCATCGGCAGCTTCAATGTTTTGTCAAGTTATAGTTTCTACTGAGGACATTCATAGTACTCTCTATATTCGATACTATTATGAAGGGCTCCATAGACAAAGCTGACATTTGGGGGGCCTTTCCATTATTTCAACCAAATTTTGGGACATATCTCATATTCTAGACCTCATGGTCCTGTTTTTTGACGTAAAACTGCCATATTAACTTTAATTTTGGCTTTTTTTGGACTTATCCCTTATAAAGAATCTTTATAATATTGATAAATTTATTCTTCTTACGAATATTGGTTGAAGAAAAAAAATATCAAGTGATTTGGAATAAAGTTCTATTGTCTAACTAGTGGTCTTTTCACATCACAGAATTGAAATTTATTCTTTGAGTTATTCTAGTATAAAGTGAAGAATAATACAGTTTTGATTAATAAATTATTAATTGAATAATCATTATTTCTTTAAATAAAATAAAAAATCAAACGAAAAAAATTAAAAAGATAAAAATATTCACTTAAAAAGATTTCTGTTTACTCTTGAGACATTTTGCTTTAATTGTGATGTAATTTGTCCTAAATTACATTTGAAAAACTTTATTCAATAAGCTGAGTTGATAAGGTATTTATATTAAATAATAAGAAACTTATATTACTTATTTTATATTCTTTCATCCATCAGAGGAAGCTCTTCTTCCTCTAGTATCTCAGAGTCAGGCATTGCAATTCAAACCAGTCCAGTACCAAGGGGTTCAATTCCAAAAGAGACCTTTAAAGGTATAGAAGGTGAATTAAATTCATTTCTTACTCTGATTTGCATTGAATTTATGTGAAATGACTCCTAATAGAAGTGGAAGTAATTACTACATCCAAACAAATGGATCTGGACCAGGATATTCAATTCATAAATAAACAATACTAGAATGTCAGCCCAGAGAAGAGGCACAAATGGAGCATTCCAGACCTTTCACCAGTTCCCAAAGATTAGTCAGAAACTTTGAAACTCTTCTTGAGAGTCCTGAAGCTGACATAACTGCTATCCATGTCATCAGATCTGAACCATTTCCAACAGGAAACAGTGGAAATATACCAGTCTCAGTATAAGAACTGGTTTATGGTGGAAAAAAAGCAGGATTGGGAACTTCTGCCAAGCCTCTAGTTAGGGAAAATGATCTCCTACCTTCAAGTCAAGAAGTTCTTGTGCCAAGAAAAGAGATAGCACCTTCTATAGGGCTGGACACCCATGTCTTGCAAAGGAAAACTACAAAAGATAAAGGCTTGGTTGAAAAACAAAGGCATTTTATCAGAGGACCAGGAAAAATAGCTGGCACAAAGGAGGAAAACAGCTCAGTGGATGCTCCTCAAGGCTCCATAAGAAGTATTCCGCCTCAAAATGTGCCAAACAAGAGCAAGGAAGCCCCAGAGAGAAATCATAAAGTAACAAAAAAGGAAAAGGAAAACAAAAAGCCCAAGTGGAACAAGCATTACACTCAGAATTCAAGAATTTCAAAGAGGGAAAAGACAGCCATGGACAATGTGTTCAATATGGCAAGAATTTTTATAAAATCCAAAAGAAAGGAAGAGAAGAAAATTAATAAATAGTTTCCAAGGGAACAGCCCTTGTCAAGCTTGTATCTCAAATTCCAACTTGTAATGAAGAAATTTCAGAAAATCTTAAACATTTTGAGTATATCAAACAAAATGTTTGTTGAGAACATTTTACAGGTGAAAGAGTCACAAAGAACCATTATGGGTCTGGAAAATGTAAATAAGTATAAAACAATAATATCATGAAGATTTATTGTTTTACCAACAATAAAAATTTATCCAAAAATACTTTACAAGAGATATTTAAGGCTACAAAAGAAATTTCTTCAAGAGAAACTTCAATTGGAATTAGTTAAGCAAAGGACTGCAAGCAATTAATTAAAGAGAAAAGTCTTTAAAAATATATCTCAAGAGAAAACACGCCCAAACGTGACCAGAGTGAATTTGGAAACAAAGTGACAAAGCTAACAGTGATGAAAGATTCTTTAATTCACTTTTGGAATGGTTCAAGGGGTAAAAATGACTATAAGATTTACAAAAAATGATTATGATTATTTTTTCACGTGGTTAAAAGGTTCAAAATGATTTAAAAAGGGTTGTTGGAATATTTTATTGATTTCTTTAACAGTGTTTAAACTAATTATAAAAGGGAAAAGATTCTAACATGAAGAGAAAAGTGGGGCAAAGAAGGGTTCCTGTTATGAAACCACAGTTTCCATCACCCTGGACAATGATGGGATTGAAGGTTTCTTTCAATATAAACTTTGGGAAGTCTTCTGAGCCAGGTACCTGATATAAATAGGTCAAAAAGATTGATTAATATAAAAATAAACAAAAAAATCTAAATGAAAATTAATTAGAAACTCACAAAGAGCTTTGAGAATTCATCAATTGTGTGTGAATTTCTTTGGAAATTCTCACAGTTCACTCCAATTACATCATATATCATAGAATTTGTTGCACGCTTGTGGTAATTTATTTGTGAGGTTGTGCTACTATTGGCCAGTCTTCTGGAATTTCTAAGGGTGACGCTTGATTTTAAATATTCCTTAGATTCAGTTTAGTGACACATATTTGTGAGAATATTGAGTCCAAAGTTACTTTGCTGAATAAACCAGATGATAACTTTATTTCTTTTATTCCTTACAAAACAATTGAAAGATTTAAGAATACAAGTACAAAACTTGGAAAATTCAACTGGTCACAATGCACCTCTTTTTGAAGAGCAATTGGAAAAAAGTGACAAAGCAAGACTTGAATTGAAAGAAGAAATTGAATCAACTATTAATAATTTATCACTGAAAAATGAGCTTCCAAGAAAGTCTACACCAATTCCTTACAGAAATGTAGTGAGCTTAAATGATGACTTACATCATAAAATTTCAAACAATGCAGAGGTGGAAACTGCATGTAATTTCAAGGAAATTCCCATATCAGAGGAATGGCCACCCTTCAGGGGTGAAGGGGAATATAATCATATGGAGTTTATGAGAACAACTAATATTTGAAAAAAGAAGACCTTAGTATACCAGATGAATAAATAAGTACCAGATTAAGCTCATTGTGTACCAAATCACCAAAGAAATGGTATTATAAGATGAGACAAGACCATGGTAAACACTCCTGGCCTTGGCTGAAAGAGAAAATGATTTCCAAATGGAAAAGTGATTGTTGAAGATTTAAAATGGAATTTTTTCTTGAAGAATACATATTTAATATTGAGAGGTACAGGCCCATGTTCTGGTTTATTAAAAAGAAGTACAGATTAACTGCCTTTCATCCTGATATGTATGAAGCAATGGTACATGGAAGAATATTAAGAAAATGTGCTGATGACTTTGAGCATTCTAAAAGAAGCGGATTTATTGAGTCTTTCTCTACAGAAGATTATAGAAAACCCATGGAAGACATCACTTCCATAATGCAAATTTGTAGAAATTGGTATAAACCCCCTGTAGACAATCAAACTAGAAGGAAACCATTTTGAAGATCAAATTAACCACAATAAATAGCTCCTTAGAAATGTCATCAATGTGGAAGTACATTTAATTTGGCTAATACTTTGAAAAAGAAGACAAGAATCACTGCAATAGAAATTGAAAAAAAGTGAATACACAAAAGAAAAAAAATTGATGTATATGTACATGAAAGTGATTCTGAGTCTTCTGATTAAAAAAACTACAAGATAAACTTTGTATAGAGACAATGAATGTATTCTTTGAGGTCACAGAAGTGAATACTCACTGGCCACAATATAGTGATAAATTTATGGATCTCATGTGCAAGATGATAAAATTAAGAAAGACAAGCCTGCTAGACATAAGGCTATACAGATTGATCATATTGTATGACTAATATTGTGATAAAAAAACAAAGAAGCCAAGATAAATCTTTACTCAAGTGCTTTTTGAACTCATGTTGGCAAAAATTATCTTGAACAAATTTCTACCAATTGGCACAAGAAATTAAAGCCAATTGAAGGTATAAAACTGGGAAGTGCTAGGCAGTATATGCACCATTTGGGAATTCTTGAAGCAGAAATGATATTCAATAACCTTGAGAGAAGTATCAGACTGAAAGTTGAATTTGTTGTTATGAATAATTGCACTTAATAACATTTTGTACTTGGGAATGATTATCTCAATATTTATGGCATTGATATTAATACTAATAAAGACAGATATTTCACTATTGAGTAAAATACAAGACAAAATTTTGATTTTACTCCAGAGAAAACAGAAATAACTATCATTAAACAAGTAATAAATGTTAATAAGGAAACATTTGTAACAGATTAATTAATTGAATCACAAATGAGTCCTGAATTACCATTAGAAATTAATGAAGATGTTATTGAACTCTTATATCCATACAGAGGAGCCTTTGCTTCTGATAAGAGCTACCAGGGCCTATCAAGGGCCATGAAGTAGAGATCATGCTTAATATAGAAAGAACATATCCTCCACTATGAACAAGAACAGCTTACACAGCGTGTCCCAGAGATAGAGAAGCATCAGAAACTCATATTAATGAGATTATGAAACTGGGAGTTCTTAGAAAAGCTGGACATGATGAATGAGTATAAGTCACAACCCCTGTAATCATTACTTGGAATAATAATGAATCAAGGATGGTTGGTGACTTTAGAGTATTTAATACCTATAATATTCCAGATACATATCCAATTGCTAGAATCCATGAGAATTTGACTCAATTTTCTAAAGAAAAGTTCTTCACTTCCATGAAATCCCTTATAGGTTTCCATCAGAACATTTTGATACATTGTGCTAGAAAATCATTGTGAATAATTTCTCATTGTGGTATTTATGAATACTTGAGGATGCCCTTTGTGATTGTAAATGAACCCTATCATTATCAAAGAACTATAAATACCATCTTCCCGTATGAATTATCAAAAGGATGATTAATCATTTATATTGATGACATAATCATTTGTTCAGAAACATGGAAGTTTCATTTGGAGAGACTTTCATTAGTACTTAAGAAAATCCTTCAGAGATTTCATTTTTTATTTCATGAGCTAAAAGCTCTAGGAAAGGTAGTTTTAAGACTAAGCCTTGGTGATGACAAGATTCAAGTGGATTCAGTCTTACTGAAAAAAATGCCCCAGAGAAAAAAGAAATGATGTCTTTCTTAGGGGTTGCTAGTTATTAGAGGAAAAACTTCAAGAGTTTGAAATCCATGCAAGATTATTGTACAGTATTTGTGATCAGCAAATGTTTTTTGAAATGACAGAAGAAAGGATTCAAGCATATGAAAAGATTAAATATCCCTTAACCAATGTACCATTATCATTGATTCCAGACTGTAAGCTTCCTTTTAACCTGTATATTAATGCATGCGGTGAAGGTTCAGGTGCAGCTCTTCATCAAGCTCAAATTTTCACTGAAAAGCCTTATGAAGTTCCAGCTTTTTTGACTGCAGAAAAACAAACCCTACCAATTCTAGATATGGAGCAAGCCAAATTGAGTGCCTTTGCCTTGTGTGGGCTTTGTAAAAACTTTATTATTATATTGATGGTAGTGGTTTTTAAGTAATTACTGATTTTGATTCTGTGAAATCACTTCTTAAAATTAAAACTCCTAACAGACCAATGTTAAGATGGCAGATTTCTATACAGGAGTATAGGGGTGATATGAACATAGTACATAGAGCTGGAAATATTCACAAGAATGCTGATGGCTTGAGAAGATGGGAATCAAAAAAGAAAACTGAATATATTTATTTTCCTGAAAATGCAGAACGTCTTATCCCAATTGAAGGAATCAACATCACAGATGTGGTAAAAAAATTGTTTGAAGAAGTTAGAGAAAGCTATAAGCAAGATAGGAATTTTCATATTATTCCTTCTCTTCTTGGCAAAGATTGTAAAGATACATCTTTAGCTAATTATTTATATGATATATGGAAAACATCATATTATAACAGAAGGTTGCATTTATTTGATGCTACCTTGAATCATATCTCTAAAACCACAGGTGCAATAGTTTTATGTTGTAGAACTTTGATGAACATGATATTATGAGAGTGCCATGACAAAATCTATTCTGGAAATCTGTGTGAAGACAAAACAATGGAAAGAATTAAGACATGCTCTTGGTGACCATCTTGGAGAGAAAATGAATTGAATACTGTAATAGTTGTGAGTGGTGTCAAAAGGCCAATAAAGCTACTGGTGAAAGATTTGGTTTAATGCTTCATATTCAAGAGCCAAGTACCTCATGGGAAGTGGTTGATATCAATTGGTTAACTGCCTTTCCACCTGGTGGTTAACAAAGTTACAATGAGTGCCTTGTTATTGTAGACAGATATAGCAAAACTAAAATCTTTTTACCATGTCATAAAGATGACACAGCTATGGATAAAGCTCCTATAATTTGGAATGAATTTAAATCTTATACTGGTCTCTTTAAAAATATCATTAGTGATATAGACCCTAAATTCACATACACCTTTGGGTACATAACAGTCATTCTCAACAGCTTACCATAGACAGACTGATGGATTAGCAGAAAGAATGGTTCAGACCCTTGAGGTCATTATCAGAAGATTTTTTGCATATGACCTAAAGCTTAAATATTCTGATGGTTTTACCCATGTTTGGTGTACACTCATACCAGAATTGGAACTAGCCTATAAGACTTCTAACCATGCTTTGACAGGAAAGACTCCTGCAATGTTGGAAAAAGGATGGAATCATACACTTTCAGTTGATACTTCAAAAAATACTTAGTTGATATTCATACAACAGCTTCAAGTTTTGAATTACTGCTTGAGAAATTGAGGCATCATGCAAATTAAAGCATTACTGATAACTTTGAATATGCTAAAAAAAGTGGTATAAAAGTCATAAAGCCCCAGAATTCAAAGGAGGGGACTTGATACTATTTTCAACCTTGACGTTTGATAATATTGAGGGAAAAAAGAAATTGAAAGATTCTTTTGCAGCACCAGTTATTATTAACTACCTTCATGGAACAAATTCAGTACAAGTAGAATTGTCAGGAAAATTGGAAAATAACAATCCAGATTTTCCTGTCAGTTTAGTAAAGAATTAAGCTTCAAGTGATAAGGAATTATTTCCTTCAGGAAATGAAACACCTTTGGAAGTAGGTTCACTTGATCAAGGTAAAGAGAAGAAGGTGCTGAAAGTCTTGAACAAAAGAATACTTACAGGAAAAAATGAAAGGAGAGTACTTAGTTCAATACATAAACCCACAATATGAAGAACACCTTATTACAAAAAGTTTCTAAAAAGATCAAGACATAAGAGAAAACAAATTACTCAGTAAGGATTTTCTATTGTGTGCTTTACATACTTAAAAGTATAAGTAGAAAGGTTGGACAGTGGATTATACCCCCCAATTCAATTGGGGGTATACTATTCAATGAAAAACTGTAGTACAATTTATTTTTGGTGGTAGGGAATGTGAGCCTGTGGGATATGTATGACATACCCATACTCCCACAAAAAAAGGTTTTACAGTTGATTTAGTCTTACATAGACTTATCAGTTTCATTTAAAGTAAAAAATGACAAAGAAGGAATATAACTTTCTTTTGGATTAGCAAAGCTATAATTATTATGTTATTTTTGGATTCTACTCCAAAAAAATCATGGGGTAGACCCATAGGGTGTTGTACCCAAAAATAGATGTTTCTTATGTTATTAGAAGATTTGTTAAATTTGAGCTTAAATAAGCTGAAATTCAAAGTTGCATAAGGTTTATTAAATATTGAGGTGTTGTGTATATTTACTAAATTGGATAAGTATTGCAATACAGAATTTAACTCCTGCGTGAGTTCAATTTCAGAGGGCTTAAGGCAATAGTATGTCTTTAAATAAATAACAGGGAAGAATTTAACGCAGAAAGGTGGGACAAAGGAAAAAGACCAAATAGAGCTGTAGTACACAACGTTTGGGATCTTCAAGGATTAAATTAGGGTTTTCCACCTGTATTGAAGAATTTTGAACCTTATTTAAAGTTGAATATTAGACTTTGATCCAACCTTAAAGTGTAAAATGGCTTTATCCCAATTTGTACAGGAATTTCAAGCTCCCAAACGGTAAATCCCAATATGCAAGCTTGTAATCAAGGGTTTGAGAACTTTCAAAGCTTAAATAAGCTTAAAACTTCAAATTTGTAAGTGTTAAAACCTCATCCAAAGCTAAGGCTTGATGTGTATTTCCATTTTACTTTTAAAAAGAGCAATAAATTCAAAAATTGATTAAGAATCCACTTCTTTATGGATTTCCTTCAACTTCTCACCCAAATTACAATTTAATCTTATCTGTGTATACCTTAAGTTTGAAGTATCTTTTTAATACAGTTTTAATTGGCAATTAGCCTTTAAATTATCTCTGTTAATTATTCTTGAAGAAAATTAAGATTTCTTTAAGAATCAATTAGAAATTCATTTTAAAAGATTTTTTTCTTGAAGATTTATTTTTAAGTTTCTCATGTGATGAAGATTAATATAAATAAACTTGATTTATATTTAAAAATGAAATTCTTAATCCAAAAGTAGATTAAAGCTACTTGGAGTTAAGAATAACACTAGTAACTTTAAATTGGAATTAAAAATATGTTACCTTAAGTTAAGAACCTTCTTTTTAAGCATAACTTTTCAGTTTCAGCCTGATGAAACCCTGTAGATCCATTATGAAGCATGAGAGCTGCTTTGCAGGCATAAAAAAAGCCTTCAAGTGACTGTTTTTGCAAAGAACAATTTATCACTCCAATTATATGAAACATTTGAGCTGTTGTCAGCCTGTGACTCAAAACCAGAGCACAAGCATGACAGCCAAAATACCATAAACCAATGGTATAGCCAAGATACCACCAAAACATGAAGCTGAGCCAAATCAGCTCAAAAGGTATCAAATGAAAGAGGAAACTCACCTCTTTCTGAAAATATAAGTCCCATCACCATAGGACAAGAAATAACAAAGTTATTCCTGCTCAAAGTTATTGCTGAGCATAAACCTTAATTTTCACCTCTCATCTAAAATCAATAAGGAGAGGCTTAACCCCATCAAATGGATGCTCAGAATGAAGCTCTAAGCCAGGGCTATCCAATGGTACCAGCCAAAATGAGCTAGCACTAATATTACTGGAGTTATGGTCAATTTCAGGCCAAATAAGGGTGAACAAAACATTCACTTCTCATCTAACTTCTACAGTTTTAGTGTGAGACACTTGAAGTGGGGTCTTTGGGGAAAGAGAAAAATCAGGGCTATCTGATGGTGTCATCCATTTCCCCATAGCTCAACTATAACAAACGTTATGGGGCAAATAAGCTCAATACTTCTTTTTGCCTATCCCACGCAAATGTATAAAAATCTTGTACATGGGATAACTTTGCCATATTTAATGATAACCACATAAAATGAGGCACCATTGTGTAGCGCCCATACAGGGCTACGCACTGAACTAATTCTGAGGTTGATATCTGAAGAATTGACAAAGTTATGGTTGTTTTAAGGTCAGATTCCCACCTGCTGTCATATACAGCCTTACCATGGGATAATATCCCATAACCATGAATATGAGGTGTCAAATAGACAAAGAAGCTTGTTTTTACTTCAATACCTCATATTTCAGTCAATACTGGTGTCCAATACAGGTTCTGTACAGCATTCTACGCGTCATACACGTCAGAATCAGGCTGTGAGGTCCCAAGATGAAAATCTTCACCCTGTATTGGTGAAAACTGCCCAGATGTGGTTTTAAAACCACATCTGAGCCCAATACAGGCTATACAGGCTGTTTGCAAACCACAAGCCAGTCCTATAGAGTGAATATTTTTCACTTCCTCTATGTGGAAAGGTCTAGCACCCTTTCCACCCCATTTCAGGATAAAAAGGAGGCTTTTCACAGCCAGAATTGTTTCATCATCCTTCTCTTGAATATCCTACGTAGTAAACTGTCCAAAACAGTTTTACTCTTGGGTAATAATCAGGGTATAGTTATAATTTTAATTATTGTAGTCCTTATTATAGTAATCCAACTGGTAAGACTACATCCAGGGTTCGCAATAGCGCTCACCACCACTATTTCCCAATAGTAGAGCCCTTTTATTATATTATAAATGATTATATTATTTAACACTCTTATTTTAAAATTATTTTCACGTGTCACAGTCATAGTTCTAGTTGTAAATAGCCTAATTACTGCTTCAACATAGACTCCAGCTGACAGCTGTTAAAGGTTTATTGAATATGAAGTCTTATTATTAAATTGTTCCTTTTGTATTTTATGACTTATTAATTGTACATCAAAGAATTAAAATAATAGAGATTTAATTATTGTTGTAATCACCACTAATAAATTTTATTATATAAAATAATTGTCTGAAATATCTTTAAAAGTCCACAGATTCCTCTTAAAAACACTTAAAACTTATATATCATCATAAAAAATTGCTTTAAATTTGTAAATGTGGTTTTTTTGGCATGCTTTCAGCTTATAAAAACTAAGTAATATAATAAATTTTGTTGTTTGACTTGTTGTATTAAGTATTATAAGTAAGTTTTCTCTAAAATTCTATATCTTTTTTATCTCGTATTAATTTTTTATATGAAATGTTTCAAAAAGATTCATCTCTGCAAAGTGTGTGTGATATTTCTTTTAAGATAATATCTATATGATTTATAAGTGGTCAAATAATATTATTTTCCTCAATTATTGTCTCATTAAGAGCTTTATATATTATTGATATTATAACTGTCATTGACTATAATAATGATATAATAACTATAATTTATTATAATTATTAAGTTATTTTTTTATTTAATTACTTAATAATATTAATGAATCCTTTTTTATGTAATTCTTTTGAATAATTATATTAGTTTGTGGCTATAATATTTTATTATATTAAACTTTCTACTGAAGACAGTCATAGTACTCTTGATATTTTCTAGTATGATCAAGAGTTTCAAAGACAGATATTACATATTATCAAATATAACAGCCCCTCTTCCTTCCCCTAAGGAATTTTACCAAGGTAAGTAATGTACTGGATTTGATATTAAAGAGATACTTTATTCTTACTTAATTGGAATATACTATTTATAAGTATTATTTCTGTCTTTGAATCTTTCCTCACCTGTGCAGAAGAGATGTGATTTTTATATCCTGATTAACCACTCTATTTTCTTCTTAAAGATTGAAACAGTGGACTTGAGATTTTCCGCAGTTAGCTCCTTTATTGCTTACCGATTTTCTTATTAATTTTTTATTAGTAATTGAAATTCATTTACACTACTCAAGTGGCTCCTTTTAGTTGTTCTGAGCCCTCTGAAAGTAAGTCCCAGTCCCTGTTCAATTAGAGAAGCCCCGTTACACTCCAAAATCCTTTCTCACTTTGAAGATTTCATCTCTAGAGGATAGGAATGAAGAAAGGGACTTTCAAGAAGGAAGATGAAGAGAAGTTGGAAAACTTGGTGTTCTCAAATAACTAAACAGAGCTTCAAAAAAAATGGAAGAAGGAGAGTAATTACTGCTAGATTGGAAAGAATCAGGAAAATCCTTATTATTAGTATTAAAGGTTATTAGTACTTTTTTCTGATGAATGGATTTATTGAAATTATGGAGGAGGAAGAAATCTCAATATGAGGCTTTCTACCTTGAGTTTCTCAATTACTAAAAAGCCTCATTCAAATATTGGGAAAGAAGGAAGCTAAAACATATATTTGGTATGGTGAATTCAAGATAAGAAGGGTGGCTCTCAGGAGTGTAAAATAATAAGAGGACTCTCGCCTGGGAATTCTGAGATGTTGAAATAATACTTATGAGCGAGCTGATTCTTACTCAATGAGCTGGGAGCATCAGAATGAATGAGAATATTTTAAAATCTCTCACAAAGACAAGAAAGAACCAATGCTTTTAGAAATTGTTTGACACCAGTACTTAGAATTTGCAATTGTGCTGTTGATGGAAAATAGTGAAGACCATTAAGCACAGCATGATCTTAACTCAGGCTTCTCCCTGGCTGAGAGATATGACTTCCAAATGGGTAAGCTAGTTTTTATTAATTTTGATACAAACCACAAACCAATTCTTCCCACCACAATAAGCACAAAAACCCTCCTTCAATCTTATCTCCTTTTTAAGAACACATAAAGTTGTAAATTTTTAAGAAGGGAATATTGGGGGTTTCCCATCTTTCAAAAAATTAAAATTCTTCTTACTGTGACTTGAAACTCAAGGATTTTGATTATGAGATGACCTTCAGTTTAAGGCTTCAGATGTCACATGGTGGAATGTGATCTACAACTTGCCAGTATTAACTGGTCTTTCAACTGGTTTAATAGTCTTTTTGGCAAGAGTTCCCTTTGCTGAGGTCTTGCAGACAGCATTGTGACAATAAACGGGTCACCAACATCATGGGTTTGATTTCAGTCGGAGAAAAGAGGTGGTCTCAATCAAACAACCAGAAATTGCTGGGTTTTTGGCTCCATTGGCCTACAAGGGTTCCGCCCCTTGGGGGTTCCTTGTAGGCTCCTGTTGTGACTAATGTAACCCCATGGGGGTGACTTGGGTAATACCACCAGTTACATGCACTTCAGGATGCAGTGCTCCAAACCCAGGGGTACTGTCACATGGTGGAATGTGATTTATTAATTGCCACTATTAACCGGTCTTTCAACCAGTTTAATAGCCTTTTTGGAAAGATTTCCCTTTGCTGAGGTCTGGCAGACAGCATTGTGACATCAGCTTTCTTTTGCTAAAAAAAACCTTCTCCTTTTTCGTCTCAATCTCCAGGGTAGCAGCCATTTAGTTTTTAAGAGAATATATAATTTAATAAGGGGAGGACAATCAATTCCTGAAAAGATGCATGAAAGCCCCTCCACTCCTATTTCTAATCCTTGATATCGAAATTCTTAAATTGGCCATGCACAATGATACAAGCCCACCTTACTTCATCCTTAAGATATCCAATGTTTCTTCAGTGTTTATTACTTCATTGGGATCTTCAAATAAGCTTAATGATTGATTCTTGCACAAGGCCCAGCTGTTGAGGAGTTACGTTGGGTCTAAGTTTGTGAGATTGGAAAGATAATGCTAAATCCATTCTACAGCCCAGCCCGTGAGAAATAAGGTTGAAAAAAGTCTGCTTAGAGGACTTAGCCACACAAAACCTCCTGGATATTCCATACAAAAAAATAAAAAAAGAAAGAACTCTCTTTCTGTTTTATGAATAGGAGGATTCACAAGCTGAGTGGTTCAGTACCATGAAATGGGTAAAGTGATTTCCTAGATGGTTTCTTGAACCTTCAGAAGATGGATCTGATTAAAACGTGGCCATGATTTGAGTCATCTGTTTCAGAATTTCAAATAAAGATGAATCAGACTGGGCTTGAGCTGGGTCTCCAGTAATTTCCAATGCCTAAACAAGAGAAGGGACAACCTCAGTATGTTTCGAATATTCCTCTTCCACACAGTTCTCCTCCTCATCTTTTCCATCTTCACCAAGAGATTTAAAAGTGGTCTTTAAATTTACAGCAAAAGCACCAACAAGTGCTGCAAAAGAATCTTATGTATTGGGACCTCCTTGCTTCTTCCATAAATTTTACACTGTCTAAACAGGACCTCAGTTGAGGAAACCCTTGGATCCCATGAAGAGGTTCTCTTGGTTTTTCAGTGAGAATAGCTCAAGAGATTCCCTGAGATCTTTCCTTTCTTGAAGGAAGAAAATTTTGGAAAGGCATGATTTTGAGAATAAAATAATTTTATAATGAAGTGGAAAGAAAAATAAACTTAATTAGAGAATTCTTGAAGTAAATAGATGATTAATATTCTTTAATAAAATAAAAAAACAAGAATATATAGAGGTCAATTGTGAAATGAGTTATTATTGAAGAATTCAGTCAAACATATCGAGGAAATTAATCAAATCTTATTAATTCTTGAGGCAAATAAATCAAAATATCAAAAGAAATAATTAACTACTCAGTTGTCACAGGGGCTCTTCGAAGTGAAGAGGGCCTGGCACTCAGTAAACTGGGACTCACTTATGGAGGGCTCAAAGATAAGATAAGATGAGACACACTTAAGAGTGTTAAAGATAAATTGCTAAAGAATAAATATAAGAAAAGCAGCAACAAAAGATAAGAGTAAAAGAATAGAAGAGCCAACCACAAACAAGTCCAAGTCCACTGTTTCAACCTGTCAGAACGGAAAGAGAAGGGTTAATAAGGATATGGCCACCCAACTCATACTGTACAGGCGAAGAGAGAAATGCAAAGACTAACTTAAGATTAAATAATTTTAATACCCAAAATAAGGATAAGAATAATTATAAAATAATAAATAAACTAAATTAATTAACTGGGGAAAAGTCCCCAGGGGGGAGAAAGAGGGGCTGGTATATGTGAGAATCACCAGCCCTGATCCAGAGGAAGAATTTTCATGAGAATAATTGATGATTGAATTGAGTCTGGCCAATACAGGTCCTGTACAGATGTACAGAACCTGTACGAGAGGTGTGGTGTATTTGACTGATCATACAGTTCCATACTGGTGTATTGAAACTGTATTGGGTGAATCCAACCTGTACAGGTATTGACAGGCTGTATTGATGTACCAAGCTGTATGCATGTTTCAGAATGAAGATTGCTGAAACTGACTGCTGATGCAGATACTGGATTTGCTGATTTGAGGTGTTTGAGTGGGTGTATGAATGAATACCCTTACCCCTGATGGATGGTTGTTACAGTATCCCCCTCTTGAAACTGGTGGGCTCCTGAACACCATAATACCCTGCCACTGTTGAGTGGCATCTCAATATCCCCACATTCTTTTCAAAAAATTTTCTTTTTAATTTCCTTTCCTCTTGACCATTATCCTGAAAATCCTTCATTATTTCTTCCCTGCCAAATTCATTTGATTCCCCCGTTTTCTTTCAAGCTTGAGTGAGTATTCCTTCCAAAATATGCCATTCTTTTCTTTTGATTCAATCAGCCATGCCTTGGGATGTGGCCTTGGGATATATCCCAGAATAAGGACCACTGAGCTCTTGTGCTCAAAAAATGATGCCCAATGAGTATATGAAGTGTACTCATTGGGCAAGCCTTAAATCTCTGGAAAAAATTGAAAAATTGAAACATTTGAAAAAATTTCCTCCAAGGGGTCTTGTCCCCATAATCCATGGAGATGGCCTTAACAGCCCTATAAGGCACTTTGGGCTGTGGCCTTTGCTCTGATGAACTTTGATGCCTTTGATTTTTTATGGCCTATGAGCCTTTTTTGGGTTCTCTGTTGAAAAACCTTGATATCTTGATTTTTGGCCTTTTTTGGCCCTTTTGAGTCTTTGGGATCCTATGGTCCGTGGACCGTACGCCGCGGTCTGCGGTCCGTGGGCCGTGGTCTGCAGTCCGTGGGCCGTACGCCGCGGTCCGCGGTCCGTGGGGCCTATTTGAGGCCCCCAGGACCAAAATGGAGCCCCTGGGCCCAAATTTGCTGGGGACCCAGGGTGACCAAGGGGTCCAGGAATGGCCCTTACCCATTTTTTACCCTACATGGCCTGGACCCATTGATGGGGTCCAGGACCATCAAGATCCTAGCCTCCCCAAAGTTGCAGGGGAGGCCCTGGGTGATGAGTTCAGCCCCAAAGGGGTATGAACCTTCACCTTAAAGGCTTTGAGGGGGGGCATAATTGAGTTATGGCCCCATTTCCTTGAGTCAAGTTCTTTTTTTTCTTGATATGGAGTGGATTGATTCTGACGTCTTGAATCTTCTGCTTGCATATTCTTCAGTTATGAGTTCCAAACTGACTGAGCTCACTGAATCTTCCCCTTCTGCACCGCCACCGTCTATTCTTCATGGTTCTGGCGTCTTCAGTCAATTGTCTTCTCCTTCTATGGCGTCGTCTGGCCATTTTGACCCCTCCCAAACATATGATGGGTTCAGAGCAGTTGAAGTTCTTGATCCTGCCTGTACTGAGTGTTTGGCCAGGGGTAATGATTGCTTCCAACATTACAATCCTCAATCGTCAAAATGCCATTTCTGCTTTATTGGGAAGAAGCCATGCCGCCGTACCGGATCAACTTTGTCCCGGGTCAAGAGACACTTGTGCAGTAGGAAGGATGGGCCTTATGGGCAGGAATTCCCCATTCTTGAGGAGCCTACCCCTGATGCCACTTCTGGATTTTCTCAATGTGAGTGATTTGCATATTTTGATTGAATTGGCTCTGATATCTTGATGTAGTGACTGGTTCCAGTCAGAGGGATGTGGCCAGATGGACTAATGTTGGAGGGTCCATTCCAATTGGTGGTAGGCCCATCCACTACAGCTCAGAAATTCCAATTTCAAGGACCAATGCTGATGGAGTGGTGAAAGTAGTGAAGAAGCTAAGAAGAATTGTTGATTCCCCATCAGATCCAGATGCTGAAGGAAGTGATGAGTTGGATGGTGAAGAAGTTCAAGTTATTCCCCATTCAAGTGGCCATCCATCCAGCAATTCCTCCTCTCAACCTCTTGCCAACACCAGATTCCAAAGTCAAGTCATTCCCAGTACTCCAAGAACCTTTCAACCAATGCTTGCCTCCATTCCTACAACCCTTCCTCCTCCTTCACCAACTACTTCCCATACCACCAGGCCTGCCTTGAATCCAGCAGTAAGACCATCACCAGTTCAACAGTCTAGAAACTCACCCATAACCACCTCCCGTCAACTCCAACCTGTGGCCAGCTCCAGCAGAAGAAGAGATGGATTATCTCCTTTGCCGTTTCCTGCCGCCCAGGTCTTCCAAAGAAGAGAACGTTGGCCTATCCGGGTTACCAGAGAAGATCCCAACGCGGCTAGTGAAAATCAAGATGCTGTGGCCAGATTGTTCAGGAGGGTTGATAGAAATAGCAGAGAGGTGATTATGTATGCCAATGACAGGACTATTCCAGGTACTGCTTCTGAAGAGATGGCTGCAAAATTTGCCTGGTATGAGGATGAGTTGATAAATGACTTCCAGAGAACTTTTGATGACTTGGGTAGAGATAACTAGTTTCCTTTTCCTTGTTTGTGTTTGGTTTGGCTTCTATCCCCACTCTTATAAATACTAAAAAAAAAATAAAAAATAAAAATGATAATGGAACCTCCCAATACATGATTTGGGGAGGGGATGCTGCTGCTTTAAAGAAATAAAAAAAAAGAAAATTATACAAGTAAAGAAAGAAAGAAAAATAATAAGAGAAAATGAGATTAAAGAAAGAGATAAAGAAAAAATCCTGATGGTTGGTCCTTCTTGTGGTGAGTTGCTTGATTCTGGCCAAAAAAGTGTCTGAAAAATGAAAACCAAGCATTTGATGCTCACAGAGTGGCCAAGGTGATGTTTTACAAGAAGTAGAACCCTCAGGGATGCATACCAGGAGATGGAACTTACTTTCATAACTTCCACTCCCCACCAAGCACCATAAGACTGAAATAAATTGCCATAAATGCCTTCTGAAATGAATTGCCATAAATGACTACTGAAATGAATTGCCGTAAATGACTTGAAGTAATGATGTCTTGAATTATGATGATTGGCATCAAATGAAATGATAATAAAGAAGGAAAATGAAAACATAAAGAAAGAAAGAAACATTTGGCCATATCTTGATAAGGTCCAAATGGAGGGTATTGATGTTGTATGCTTCCTGAACCTGTCCAAAGAATTGACAAGTGCTCACAAAGTGGCCAAGGTGATGCTTACAACAACATATGGGTAGAATACCCCCTTAAAGGTGCATGCCAGGAGAGGAACTTACTTTCATAACTTCTTCTCCCCACCAAGCAGTATAAAATCAAACTCTTGAGGTATTTGGACCAGGCTTGTCTGGATACAATGAGTGGAAATCCTTGACAAGGTCTGGTGAGTTGGTAAGGTTGGAAGCTGGTTCCCAAGTGGTTCTTTCTGGGTCTTCACTGAATCCTTTCCACTCTACAAGATACCATAATTTACCTCTTTTGAGTTTTGAGTCCAGAACCTGAGCCACTTCCCATTCTTCTTGCTCTTCCACTAAAACTGGTGGTGGCGGCAATTGATGACGATTTGGGATAGTTGAATGCTTGACTGGTTCTAATAAGGACACATGGAATACAGGGTGAACTGTCTTCCATTGCTGAGGCAACTTGAGGTGATATGCATGGCTGCCAATCTTCTTAAGAACTTCAAAGGGTCCCAACCATCTTTCTGATAATTTCTTGGTGGGTCTTGTTGTCTTGATGTTCTTGGAAGCTAGCCATACTTTGTCCCCAGGTTGGAAATCAGGTGTAATTGCCCTATTTCTATCTGCGTACTTCTTGAATCTCCTTATTGCTGACTCTAATTCTTCTTTGACAACTTGCTGTACTGATTGGAGTTTTGTTGATAACTTTCCAGCAGGTGAGTCTTGAGAAATATGGATTGAGTCAAAGCTGGGATTTCTTCCATAAATGGTGAAAAAAGGTGATTGCTTGGTTGATGAATGTTCTGCATTATTATAGGCAAATTCAGCCAGAGGGAGCCAGGTGTACCAGTCATCTTGATGATAGCTGACATACATCCGAAGGTACTGTTCTAGTATCTGATTTACCCTCTCTGTCTGTCCATCTGTTTCAGGGTGAAAGGCAGTTGAAAGATCTCTTGATATCTTGAGCTGCTGACACAATTGAGTCCAGAATGATGAAACAAATAAGGATCCTCTATCACTGACAATACTGACTGGGAGTCCATGCTTGGAAAATACATGACTAATGAATATTTGAGATAAATCCAGAGCAGTGATTGTGCCATAAGTTGGAATGAAGATTGCCATTTTTGAGAATCTGTCCACAACTACTAAAATTGAATCAAAGTTGTTGGACAGTGGCAATTGAGTGATAAAGTCCATTGATAATGAATTCCAAGGACCAGATGGAATTGAAAGAGGCTTGAGTAATCCAAACTTCTTGTGATGAATGTTCTTGTTTCTTGAACATTGCTGACATGAGGACACATAGTGCTTGATGAATTGATTCATGCCAGCCCAGTAAAAATCCCTCTTGATGAGCTTGAGGGTCTTCTCCTGGCCAGGATGGCCAGCCAATGGTGAGTCATGACGCTTTTGAAGAATATTGAGTTGAAGTTCTTCATTGCTTGGGATTACCACTCTATCTTTGAATAACAATAACTTGGCTTGAGGTTCAAGAGAATAATCTGGAACTGATTCACCTCTTGCTAGTTTCTTGAGTATTTCTTTATAGTCTTTGTCTTGCCATACTTCTTTTTGAATCTTGTCAACTAAATCTGAGAAAATTTCCACTTTTATTGAGAAGAATCTTGACACTTGAATTCCATCTTGCTTAAGTACTTGATGAAAATTCTGAGGATTCTTGCTGATGAAGACCACCCCCCTCTCTGGGTACACGTCGTCCCGACGTGACAAGGCATCTGGTAAAGTGGCCAGCCTGCCTGGGTGGTAAGTGATAGTGAAATGAAATTCTGAGAGAAATTCAGCCCAACGGGCCTGACGACGAGTAAGAACTTTGGAAGACATGAAATATTGCAAGGAAGAGTGGTCTGTCAAGACCTCAAAAGGATTGGAAAGAGAAAGAAGAAATGCTCTCCAGCGCTTGAGAGCCCAAACTATGCCAAGGAGTTCCTTGTCATGAATTTCATAGTTGAGCTCAGCTGGTAAGAGCTTGCGACTATCAAATGCAATGGGGTGCTTTCCTGAGTCATTCACCTGACTCAGTACGGCGCCTAATGCATAATCAGAAGCATCAGTCTCCACTATAGTATGTAGAGAAGGATTAAAGTGAGATAAGATAGGAGCAGAGGTGAAAGCTTCTTTGAGTGCTTGAAACTGACTAAGAGCTTCCTCATTGAAGACAAAAGGAGAATCTTTTTTAAGGAGGGAAGTGAGAGAAGTGATTTTTTTAAAATAATTTTTAATGAAACGTCGATAAAAATTGGCAAAGCCAAGAAAGGATTGGAGAGCCTTGATGTTTCTGGGCTGAGGCCAATTGAGGATTTGCTGAACTTTTGAAGAATCCATCTTGAGGCCATCACTTGAAACAACATAGCCCAAGTATTCCACACTTGAGGCATGGAATACACACTTGGAGGCTTTGGCAAACAGATTATTGTCCCTCAGTCTTTGGAGGACAGAGGCCACATGTTTGACATGTTCCTCCTCAGAACTGGAAAAGACCATAATATCATCTAGATAAACCACAACAAACACATCCAAAAATTCTGCAAAGATATCATTTACTAGATTTTGGAAAGAAGCAGGAGCGTTGGTCAAACCAAATGGCATGACCAAATACTCATAACTTCCATATTTGGTTCTAAAGGTAGTTAAGTGCTCATCCCCCTCTTTGATTCTCAGAAGGTTATATGCACCACGCAAATCTATCTTGGAGAAGATAGTGGAACCGTTGAATACGGTAAGAAGCTGGTTCATAGGAGGAACAGGGTATCTGTTCTTCCTAGTGACAGCATTGAGTTTGCGGTAGTCAACACACAAACGAAGACCTCCATCCTTTTTCTTGACAAAAAGGACAGGTGCTCCTGTTGAAGAGGAGCTTGGTCTAATGAAACCTTTCTCTACATTCTCTGAAATGTAGGCCCGCAGTGTTTCTGACTCTTGATTTGATAATGAGGAGATAACACCAATTGGAGGTAGAAGACCCTCCAATTTGATATGGTGATCACAGGCGCGGTGTGGAGGAAGTTTCTCTGCTTTCACCTTGGAGAATACATCCAAATATTGGTGATAAGCAGGAGGAACAACCTTCAACACAGTTTCAATTTCTTCTGGCTCTTCCTCCTCATCCCACTGCTCCTCCAGGGATGCATGAAAAGATAAGGGAGGAAGGTCCATATCCCCTTGGAAGAGATGAAGTGAAGATATGGCAACATCTTCTCCAACATCCTTTATCTCTTTGAAGACTTCATCTCTTGTTGGAAGTAATGACTGAGAGGGAATTATGGAAGGGATATGGACAGAAGAAGGAACGGAAGGTGTCTTAAGTTCACCAGCCAGAGCAACACTGTTGAAAGCAGTGGCTAAGTCATTACTAGTACAAGGAATAATACCACTAGAATCCTTATGATTAGAATCATAGGTGATCAATCCATCTTTCCAATCAATAATGGGATTGAAATGGTAAAGGAAATCATAGCCCAATATCAGGTCTTCTCCCTTGGGTGAATCTATGATAAAGAAGTCCCATTCAAAGCTTGGGAAGGAAGGCAAGTCAACTACCCACTTGGTATAATGGGTGATGAACAAGGCAGGGGATTCATTAGAATCCAAAATGAAAAGAGGAATCTTTTCAGGGAGCTCTGACAGAGTCAATGAGTACTTGAGAACAAAATTCTTTGCAATAAAAGAGTTTGTAGTACCAGAATCAATGAGAATACTATAAAAAATATCAGAGACAGAAGAGAAAATAAGAAACTTTAAAGATTTCTTGACACTAGTATTCAGAGTGCACAATTGTGCTCTTGAAGGAAATAAGTGAGAACCATTGAACACATCATGATCCCCACTCAGGCTTTTCCCTGCTTGCTAGGGAAGCCTCCTGATGATGACCCAGGCTTGTTCTGAGGTCTCTTGAAGCATTTTTCAATTGGGTGCTTGCCACCACAATAAGTACACAACCCTGCTTGAATCCTCCTCTCCTTTTCAGAACCGATTAATTTATTGTCCTTATTGAGGAGAGCAGCATGGGGTTTGTCCTTTGAAGATTGAAATTGCTTGCCCTTCTTATTCTTCTTCTGATGAGGCCTCTTTTGAAATGAGTTTTGAGGAGGCCTAGACTGATTGAATCCACTGACTGGAGGCTTCTTTTCTTGATTGCCACCCTTTTCCTTTTGCCTCTCATGATATCTTGTGTCTAATTCTAGAGTGACATCCATAAGTTCTTGAAGAGTATCAAACGTTCCAGGGTGAGAAGCCAATTGATCCAATAATCTTGATGCCAATCCTCTTCTGTAAACATGGATATAAGCTCTTTCCCCCCAATCTCCAATTCTTGACATTAAGCTTCTGAAATCTGCTATGTACAAGGATACATGACCACTTTCCTTCATCCTCAAATTGTCCAACTCCTGTTCAGCTTTCCTGACTTCATTGGGGTCACCAAACAGAGTGAATAATTGAGATTCAAACAATGGCCAATTATTGAGGAGGTAGGAAGGGTCTTCATTGGAAATATTTGAGAGGTAAGGTTCAATCAATTTGCCAGCTCTACCAGTAGGAAAAGAAGTTGAGTACAAAACCTTCTTCCTGTCATAGAAGAAGTTTGCTGGATCATTATGGAAAATTAGTTGACAGGATTGGATAAATCCTCTCAACTTATGAGCTTGAGTGCCATCAAAAGAATCAGGTGCCTTCATGGATGGAGTCTTGAAAGCAGGGGCTTTGGAATTGTCCCTGGGGGCAACTGCTTGAGTGAGTTGTCCCATGAATTGAGTCATCTGCTCCATCATCTTGAGGAGACTTGGATCAGTTTGAGAGACAAGAGTTTGACTAGAAAGGGCTAGATTAGAACCCTGAGGCACCTCTGGAGCATTTGCCAAGGCATCTGCCACTTCAGTTTTCCCAGAATCTTCCTCTTCCACAGACTCTTCCCCCTCTTCATCTTCAACTTCCCCTAATCTTGCTCTTGCACCTTCAGACATGCCAGGGTAGCCACCCCAAAGTCCAGAAAAGGATCTTGATCTTCTAGATTTCATTCCACCTCTTCTTGAGGGTGCTGCTCCTTCCATTGGTGGTCCTCTGTCCAAATTTGCACGCAGTTGATGATCTGATGGTGTGCGGTCAAAAGAAGCCCTTGCTGTAGGAGTGAGAACAGCTGGAATTTTCTGGGATCTAGTATTCTTTGCTGGGGGGCTATGCTGGACTGGCATTATGAAAAGAATTAAAATAACTTGATGGTATTAAAGATAATCAAAACTTGGCCAAATCAATCACAATAAAATCTTGATGAATCTTGAGGAATCAAATTCAATCAACAGTCAAATAAATTCAATCAATCAACAATCAATTCAAATCAAATATCAATAATCTTGAGGAAATCAATAATCAATCAATATTCAATCAATAATCAATCAATAAATGTCTTCAATATGAAATCAAGTCTTGAGGAATCAATCAATCAGTTCAAAATCTTCAGAAATCAATTCAATATCTTGATGAGTCAAATCAAATCAATAATCAAAATCAATTCTTGAGGATCAATCAATATCTTGAGAGTTCAAAGTCAATAAATCCAATAAATCCTGAATCAATAACCCAAATGAATCCCAATGAATAATCCAATCAATTAAACCAATCAATAATTCCTAGATGAAACCTGAATAAGAACACAGAAAAATTTGATTGATAAAAAGAAAATGAAGTGATGAAATGGTCAGCAATGATTAAGAAAGGGAAAAGAATCAATTTTCATAATAATGAAATGAATGAGATGAAAATTGATGAGAGAGAGAAATTCATAGAAAATCATAAAAAATCATAAAATCATGAAAAAGTCATAATTGATGAATGAGAGGAAATGAATATAAATGAATGAAAAGAAAGAATCAAATATGAGTTAATTAATTTAATGTCACAGGGGCTCTTCAAAGTGAAGAGGGCCTGGCACTCAGTAAACTGGGACTCACTTATGGAGGGCTCAAAGATAAGATAAGATGAGACACACTTAAGAGTGTTAAAGATAAATTGCTAAAGAGTAAATATAAGAAAAGCAGCAACAAAAGATAAGAGTAAAAGAATAGAAGATCCAACCACAAACAAGTCCAAGTCCACTGTTTCAACCTGTCAGAATGGAAAGAGAAGGGTTAATAAGGATATGGCCACCCAACTCATACTGTACAGGCAAAGAGAGAAATGCAAAGACTAACTTAAGATTAAATAATTTTAATACCCAAAATAAGGATAAGAATAATTATAAAATAATAAATAAACTAAATTAATTAACTGGGGAAAAGTCCCCAGGGGGGAGAAAGAGGGGCTGGTATATGTGAGAATCACCAGCCCTGATCCAGAGGAAGAATTTTCATGAGAATAATTGATGATTGAATTGAGTCTGGCCAATACAGGTCCTGTACAGCTGTACAGAACCTGTACGAGAGGTGTGGTGTATTTGACTGATCATACAGTTCCATACTGGTGTATTGAAACTGTATTGGGTGAATCCAACCTGTACAGGTATTGACAGGCTGTATTGATGTACCAAGCTGTATGCATGTTTCAGAATGAAGATTGCTGAAACTGACTGCTGATGCAGATACTGGATTTGCTGATTTGAGGTGTTTGAGTGGGTGTATGAATGAATACCCTTACCCCTGATGGATGGTTGTTACATCAGTTCAATAAGTTTCTTTAGAATTAGATAAATCCATTTCAAATGCCTAAGAAAATCAATCAATAAAAATCCTCAACATCAATGATCAATCAGAATAAATTTGAATTTTGAAAGAATAGCAAAGTTATTAATGATAATAATTATGATTATTTGGGGGATTATTTGACCTTGAAACTATTCAAAAAGGAAGAGATTAATGTTTCAGCTCCCAATTGTGTACAATGAAGAATGAAGGGGGGAAATTGTGACGTGATGAATAATACTCATGATCATAAATAACAAAAAGGTCATAATTGAATTGAGTGGGAAATACAATGATGAAATAATTAATGAAAAAACAATGAAAGAAATTTATGAGTTAATTATTATCATGTCACAGGAACTCTTGGGAAAATAAAAAGTAGCCTGGCACTCTGTAAGAGGGGTGCTCAATTCAAATATTCAAAAGAATGAGAGAAATAGAGAAAATAATATATCTCTTGAATAAAGAAAATTCAAGTATAGAAGATATGAAAATACAAAAGAAAGCCGATGGCCAAAGAGCCAACCAAGTAGCTCCCTAATTTCTGTTTCAACCTCCCAGAAAGAACAATGGAATTGGTAAGGGTTAAGGCCACCAATATTCACTGACAGGCCACGAAAATGATGCAAATTACTCACTTAATAATTTCAGTATTCATGGTCAACATGAAAGAGAATTGAGATGTGAATGGATCCTAATAGATTAATTAGCTGGGGAAAAAGCCTGTCAGCCTGTGACTCAAAACCAGAGCACAAGCATGACAGCCAAAATAACATAAACCAATGGTATAGCCGAGATACCACCAAAACATGGAACTGAGCCAAATCAGCTCAAAAGGTATCAAAAAAAGAGGAAACTCAACTCTTGCTGAAAACATAAGTACCATCACCATAGGACAAGAAATAACAAAGTTATTCCTGCTCAAAGTTATTGCTGAGCATAAAACTTAATTTTCACCTCTCATCTAAAATATAGAAGGAGAAACTTAACCCCATCAAATGGGTACTCAAAATGAAGCTCTAAGCCAGGGCTATCCAATGGTACAAGCCAAACTGAGCTAGCACCAATATTACTGGAGTTATGGTAAATTTCAGGCCAAATAAGGGTGAACAAAACATTCACCTCTCATCCAACTCCTACAGTTTTAGTGTGAGATACTTGAAGTGGGGTCTCTTTGGAAAGAGCACAATCAGGACTATCTGATGGTGTCATCCATTTCCCCATAGCTCAACTAGAACAAAGGTTATGGGGCAAATAAGCTCATTACAGCTTTTTGCCTATACCATGCAAATGTACAAAAATCTTGTACATGGGATACACCAAACCAATTTTGAGGTTGATATCTCAAGAATTGACAAAGGTTTGGCTGTTTTAAGGTCAGATTCCCACCTTCTGTCATATACAGCCTTACCATGGGATAATATCCCATAACCATGAATATGAGGTGTCAAATAGACAAAAAAGCTTGTTTTTACTTCAATACCTCATATGTCAGTCAATACTGGGGTCCCATACAGTTTCTGTACAGCATTCTACGCGTCATACACGTCAGAATCAGGCTGTCAGGTCCCGAGATGAAAATTTTCACCCTGTATTGGTGAAAACTGCCCAGATGTGGTTTCAAAACCACATCTGAGCCCAATACAGGTTATACAGTCTGTTTGCAAACCACAACCCAGTACTAGAGAGTGAAAAAATCTTCACTTCCTCTATGTGGAGAGGTCTAGCACCCTTTCCACCCCATTTCAGGATAAAAAGGAGGCTTTTCACAGCCAGAATTGTTTCCTCATCCTGCTCTTGAATAACCTATGTACTAAACTGTCAAAAACAGTTTTACTCTTGGGTAATAATCAGGTATAATTATAATTTTAATTATTGTAGCTCTTATTATAGTAATCCAACTGGTAAGACTGCATCCAGGGTTCTCAATAGCGCTCACCACCACTATTTTACAATAGTAGAACCCTTTTATTATATTATTAGAAAGCTCTTATTTGAAAATTATTTTCACGTGTCAAGGTCATAGTTCTAACTGTAAATAGCCCACTTACTGCTTCAACATAGACTCCAGCTGAGAAAGCCTCCAGGGCTCAAAGAGAGGCTGTTATATATCAAAGATTGAGATCTTCAAACATTCACACTGACAACTTGGCTGTATTGAGTCCCTGAGGAAAACTACACCTTGCAAAATTGGAAAATGAACTGGGTGTGTTGCAAAACTACAGTACTTCATTTAAATTACCACAAAGGTGAATGCCATACATACTTTTCTGAATGCAGTCTGTATGGATGAACTGAGTTTTCCAGTGATTTAATGGAACCCCAACAACTTGAAAACCTATTTGAATATCACTCTAGGATACCTTGCCAGTATTTCCTTGGTGGAATACTAAATAACTGAAATAGCCAGGTGATTGGCATCCTTGAATGGCCTTCTCAAAGTCCTACTACATACCCCATAGAGAATAACTTGATGTCCTTGAATCTTTCCTTCAAAAATTACTTGAGGATTTGTGCCTTATTTTGAACATTGCGGAATTAAGTCTAGGAGGTTTCGCCATTGAACCTTAGAGGAGAAATGGTGTAGAATGATGTATAAAGCCATATGTGGAATTTGTTGATGTCCAGAATTCATATGGTTGAGACGTCAGGAAGGGTTTGGCCACAGATGGTAATTGATGGCTCTCTGATTTCTCCTGGGGGCCACTTCTTGGCTTTATGGAGTCCCTGGTGGCACATGGGTGTTCAAAGGTTTCTGCCCCACCTGTTCCTGAGGTCAGGGCTTCGCTGAGGAGCCAGTAAGCAAAAACCTTATTTTCACTTCCCATCCAGCTTATGCATATTTAATGCAAATACTTTGAGAATAGTATTTTTTCTCTCAATGAGAGCTATTCAATGGTGCCATACATGTTGCAGTAGAACACCTACCTCAGGAAATACCATATGAAAACCTTCAAGCTAAATAACCCCCCTAAAAATGAAAGGGGGTTGATACAAAACTATCCAGAGATATACCCAAATTCAATATTTATCTTGGAGCTTGGATTTGGCATACCTGAGACATATTCATAACCAAATTGGCAAAGGGAGCTTGCTTTAAGGGTTTTTAACAAAAATTAAGGAAGTCTGAAGATAATAAAATAAGAAGACCCCAGTATCTTTGCCATGGAATAATACAGCTTTATTGAAAATTATATCAAATTTCTGGGATCATCGAGCCCTACAGGCCCAAATAATAAGAGCTTTGATATTTTTTAGATTTACAGATATATCTGGGTTAAAATTTTTTAAAGCCACATACTGGTGTACAAAAATGCATCATTAACCTTTAAAACCTTACAAACTATGCTATGTTTGAGTAATGCAAGCAAGAAGCAGAAAACATTTAAGATATAAAGCAGTCCTTCAGTTTTGTTCTCCTGGGTTCTTTATATCTGGTGTAGAAGAATTTTTACCAATACTGGTCTCTACCAAACCAGCACTATTCAGTACTGGCTTATAAATCAAAACAGTGGTAGTTTGGAGATCAAGACTGCACGTACAGAGTCATATGAGTCATATAAAAACTCTTCATAAATAATAGAAGTGCTGATGGGTCCTGTGAAGAGTTTTTAACCTGCATCAATCCAGAATGATAATTAGTGGTCCAAAATCCATATTTCTTACTATATTGACATCATAATTAACTTTTGCTCTAAAGAACCACAAATTTGTGTCCGGAGGAAAATATTTAACTCTGATGACATGTGAAGAGCTTCCCATGCCATGAAAATCCTCAAAAGGGATGAAATCAGGCCTTTTCTCACTGGAAAAGGACCTTAATATCATATTATCATTCTTGTGTGGTAAAATTGAATTATAACAGTAGTAAGCCTAGAATAAACTTTGATGTAATTAGAAATGTTAATTATTTTAGAAATTGTGATTATTAATTGATACGCGATTGCTTCATCCAAGGCTCCAAGTAGATTCATTTCCACTCTTATTAAATAGGATTAAAACGTTTTTTATTTATTTGATAAAACTTTATAAGCTTAAAAGTCATCATTCTAGCTTGTATTCAATATTTTTAAGCTACTAAATAGTATCATCCTGTCACAGGGGCTCTTCTAAATGAAGAGGGCCTGGCACTCAGTGAACAGACTTACTTATGGAGGGCTCAGAAGAAATAATCAAATGAGAAGAGTAATGAAATAAGATAATAATTTCCTAGTCATAAAATAATAAGAGTTAAAAAATATGAGAGGAAAACAAAATCAATAATAAAGAGCCAACCACAAATAATCCTGTACCACTGTTTCAACCTGTTCAGAAAAGAGAAAAGGATTAATATAGGATATGGCCACCAGGACTCTACTGAACAGGTGAGGGAAGGCAAAGACTAACTTAATAAATAATAAAATAATATTTCTTAAAATGAGAAATAAAATAATATTAAATAATAAATCCAATATTTTAATTAACTGGGGGAAAAACCCCCAGGTGGGTGAAGAGGGGCTGGTATATGTGAGAAATACCAGCCTTGGAGTTTGAGTGCTGAGATACTTGTCTGTATGCTGGAAGAAGTTGGATGTGGGATTGAATCCTTTATTGGTGAATCCAATACAGGTTATACAGTCAATACAGGTATTTGCGCCTGTATTGATTACAGGACTGTATTTGGTGAATCCTGTATTTGGGTCTTGCCTTTATGAAACTGTATTGAGGTCTGAAGACTGTATTTGGAGACTGTTGAATGAAACCCCCTTGCTGATTGGGTTTTGAGGGGTATCAATGAAGTAATGATTGTAGAATATGATTGGTAATGCCCCTGCCTCCTTGGCTGTGACATTATCCCCCTCTTGAAAATGGTGAGCTCTGAGCACCATAAGTACAGTGAGTCTTGATGAGCTTGAAAACAATCCATACAGTTCTTTCCCCCAATTCCTTAAATTTATTCCATTAAACTTTCTTCTTCAAACAATACGCAAACAAATCTTCACTTGATCACTTGTAGGTATTTTCCCCTTGATCTTGATTCTGAATTCCCTCTTTTAATTCAAAATACTTTCATTCTTCTCAAAATTTCTTCATTCTTGTCTTGAGTGTCTTCACCAAACCTTTTCTTGAGTCCTCATGGCTTTTGAAAAGTGGGTGACCTGGGTTTGTGTCCCAAGAACACCTGATATCATCATAATTTTACATCTTGAGAGTGTTGGCATAAATTGGCCAATACTTGAGGTTTCGGAGCATTTCAGTAGTCCTGGCCAAAATCCTTTATTTTGTGATTAAAGGGGATTTTAGCCAATTTGCGCAAAAATGCGCAAGATGCGCAAAATTTGTGCAAAGTGCGCAAATGCACATATATGCCATAATGGCATATAATGGTGAAAAAATTGAAAGAACTTGATTGATGATGAAAAATTGGCCTTATAGAGTATCCTGGCCATTTTGCGCATTTTTGCGTTTATGATGAAATGGGCCAAAAAGGCCTTTTGCGCAAAAGTGCGCAAATTTGCGCAAAAGTGCACAAATGCGCAAAAATGTGCAAAATGTGCAAAATGTGCAAATTTGCCAATATTCCTAATTAAGCATATTTTGATGAAAAATGATAAAAAATGAGCTATTTTGAAGTTTTGAGGTCTGATATGGCCATTTGTGCCAAAGTGCATAAATTCATGAAATTGGCCAATTGGGCCATTTGAAGCAGTTTTTTCTTCTTTTGATCTTGATTTCTTCTTGAATGTCTTCCTTCTTATCCCCTCCTTGACTGGTCAATTGCCATAAATGCCTTGCTGACTTGCAATTTCCCATAATTCTCTTGATCTTGAATTTGAAATTTTGACTTGAAGATGAGTTCAAGGCTGACTTCCCTTTGTGATTCCAATCACTCTGATTCCCCACCTTCTGTACTTTATGGTCCTGGTGTTTTTGATAACTTGAGGGAGCTTTCTGAAGAGAGTATGGCCCCTACAGAGATTTGGGACATCAAGAAAACCTATAATGGTTTTAAATCTGTCAGAGTTATTGAACCACCCTGCACCAATCGTAAGAGGAAAGGGATTCTTTGTGTGGAATCTGCTACTGCTAGGTCCACCAGGTGTCAATTTTGCAATCTTGGAAAGCGAAATTGTTCTCAAGCCCACTATAGCTTTCCTGAAGATGCCAGAAGATTATGGAGCAGCATCAAGAAGGGTGGAAGATTTGGATTGGAAGCTCCTGTTGATGAACCTCCCACCTCTGATGCCACCTCTGGTCACTCCAATTGTGAGTTGATTGGCCATAAAATTGATGGGTTACTGACTTCTATGTTTTCTTTTCTTCTTCTTCAGTGACTGGATCTAGAATGAGAGGTGTCCAACAATGGAATAATACCAGTGGTTCCTGGGCAGGCATTGGAGGATCAATTCACCCCCAAGGAAATCCCATTGGAGTGGCCCCAGAGGTTCCCATTTTGGTTACCAGAAAGGATGGAAGACTTGGAAAATTGAAGAGAAATTTGGTGGTTCAAGATGAAATTGATACTTATGCTGAAGGCAGTGATGGGATTGATGGAGAAGAGCTTGAAATGACTACCCCAATCCAGAAAAGAAGAATCCAATCCACCTCACAATCCCCAGTCCAAGCCAGTACCACCAATAATGAAGTGATCAGGTCCCCCCAACCACCTCAGCTTCCAATTAGATCCCCAACCAGGCCCTCCACACTTGCCTCCACCTCTACCAATATCCAACCACCAGTGGCCAGCACTTCTAGAGACCCAATGTCTCCAGAGCCTGAATCAATCTTTGAAAACCATCGCCGCTGGAATATTACTGGCAACTTCACTGATCAGAAAAGGGTGAACAAAAAGGTGGTAACCACTCTATTTGCTGAAGTTGATGCTTTGACTGAGGTGTTTGTTGATAAGGCTATGAAGAGTGCTATTCCAGGGGAGCCCACTGCTGCTTTGGCCAGGGAGGCAGTTGCTTATGAAGATGGCATGGTTGCTAAGTTTAGAGAAGCCTTGAAGAAATTTTGATTAGGATTATCTGTAGCTGGTATTTACCATTACTAGTGTTTGCTCTTGATTATTAAATAAATTGACTCCCCAAACAAGATATGGGAGTTATGATTTCTGCTTTGAAACAAGAAATGAAAAATAAATCATACAAGTAAAAGAAATGAAAATAAAAAACAAAAATGAAAAAGAATTGAGAGAAAAAGAGAGTAAAGAAAGAAATAAGAAATGCCTGAGGGTTGTCCTTCTTGTGGTGAGTTTCTTGATTTTGGCCAAAATGTTCTGAAAGATAAAATCAAGCATTTTATGCTCACAGCGTGGCCAAGGTAATGTTTTACAAGAAGTAGACCCCTCAGGAATGCATACCAGGAGATGGAACTTACTTTCATAACTTCCACTCCCCACCAAGCACCATAAATGAAAAAGGAATTATGCCATAACATGAATTGTGGTAATGAATGTATTGAAAGATAATTTATGGCATGATTAAAGAAAGAAAAGAAAATAAGAGAAAGATTGGGCCATATCTTTATGAAAGGTCCAAATCTTGAGGGTATGATGTTGCAAGGCCTTCTGAACCTGTCCAAAGAATTGACAAGTGCTCACAAAGTGGCCAAGGTGATGCTTACAACAAATTTGGGTAGAATACCCCCTTAAAGGTGCATTCCAGGAGAGGAACTTACTTTCATAAACTCCAATCCCCACCAAGCACCATAAATCAAACTCTTGAGGGATTTGGGCCAGGCTTGTCTGGATACAAAGTGTGAAGATCCTTGACAAGGTCTGGGGAGTTGGTAAGGTTGGAAGATGGTTCCCAAGCTGTTCTTTCTGGGTCTTCATTGAATCCTTTCCACTCCACTAAATACCATAATGAACCTCTCTTGAGGTTTGAGTCCAGAACCTGAGCCACTTCCCATTCTTCTTGCTCTTCCACTATTACTGGAGGTGGTGGCAATTGGTGTCGATTTGGGATAGCTGATTGCTTTACTGGTTCTAACAAGGACACATGGAAAACAGGGTGAACTGACTTCCATTGTTGAGGCAACTTGAGGTGATATGCATGGCTGCCAATCTTCTTGAGAACTTCAAAGGGTCCCAGCCATCTTTCTGAAAGTTTTTTGGTGGGTCTTGTTGTCTTGATGTTCTTGGAAGCTAGCTATACTTTGTCCCCAGGTTGAAACTCAGGTGGGATTTCTCTATTTTTATCTGCATACTTCTTAAAACGCTTTATTGCTGACTCTAATTCTTCTTTGACAACTTGCTGTACTGATTGGATTTTTGATGATAAATTTCCAGCAGGTGTATCTTGAGAAATGTGAATTGAATCAAAGCTGGGATTTCTTCCATAAATAGTGAAAAATGGAGACTGTTTTGTTGATGAATGTTCTGCATTATTATAGGCAAATTCAGCCAGAGGGAGCCAGGTGTGCCAGTCATCTTGATGGTAACTGACATACATCCAAAGATACTGTTCTAGAATCTGATTTACCCTCTCTGTCTGTACATCTGTTTCAGGGTGAAAGGCAGTTGAAAGATCTCTTGATATCTTGAGCTGCTGATACAATTGAGTCCAAAATGATGAAACAAATAATGAACCTCTATCACTAACAATACTGATTGGGAGACCATGTTTGGAAAAGACATGATTAAGGAATATTTGAGCTAAGTCCAAAGCAGTGATTGTTGAATAAGTTGGAATAAATATTGCCATTTTTGAAAATCTGTCTACAACTACTAAAATTGAATCAAAGTTGCTTGACAAGGGAAATTGGGTGATAAAGTCCATTGATAAAGAATTCCAAGAACCAGATGGAATCTGAAGAGGCTTGAGTAATCCAAACTTCTTATGGTGGATGTTCTTCTTTCTTGAACATTGCTGACATGAGGACACATAGTCCTTGATGATTTGATTCATGTCAGCCCAATAAAAATCCCTCTTGATGAGCTTGAGGGTCTTCTCCTGGCCAGGATGGCCAGCCAACGGTGAATCATGACGCTTTTGAAGAATGTCCAATTGAATTTCATGATTGCTTGGAATGACAACTCTATCTTTGAACAATAATAATTTTGCTTGAGGTTCAAGAGAATAGTCTGGGACTGATTCTCCTCTTTCTAATTTCTTGAGGATTTCTTTATAATCTTTGTCTTGCCATACTTGTCTTTGAATTTGATCAACTACATCTGAAAAAATATCAACTTTTATTGAAAAGAATCTTGAATCTTGAATTTCATTTTGCTTGAGAACTTGATGAAAATTTTGAGGATTCTTGCTGATGAAATCCCCCCCCCTCTGGGTACACATTGTCCCGACATGACAAGGCATCTGGTAAAGTGGCCAGCCTGCCTAGGCGGTAAGTGATGATAAAGTGGAATTCAGATAGAAACTCTGCCCAACGGGCTTGACGACAAGTAAGGACTTTAGAGGACATAAAATACTGAAGGGAACAATGGTCTGTCAAGACCTCAAAAGAATCAGAAAGAGAAAGGAGAAAAGCCCTCCAGCGCTTGAGAGCCCAAACTATGCCAAGGAGTTCCTTGTCATGAATTTCATAGTTGAGTTCAGCTGGTAAGAGCTTGCGACTATCAAATGCAATGGGATGCTTTCCTGAGTCATTCACCTGACTCAGTACGGCACCCAAGGCATAATCAGAAGCATCAGTCTCTACAATAGTTGGTAGAGAAGGATTAAAATGAGAGAGAATAGGAGCAGTGGTGAAAGCTTCTTTGAGTATTTGAAACTGACTAAGAGCTTCCTCATTGAAGATAAAGGGAGAATCTTTTTTAAGGAGGGAGGTGAGAGCAGAGATTTTTTTGGAATAATTTTTAATGAAACGACGATAAAAGTGGGCAAAGCCAAGAAATGATTGGAGGGCCTTGATGTTCTTGGGCTGAGGCCAATTGAGGATTTGTTGAACTTTTGAAGAATCCATCTTGAGGCCATCACTTGAGACAACATAGCCCAAGTATTCCACACTTGAGGCATGGCATACACACTTGGAGGCTTTAGCAAACAAATTATTGTCTCTCAGTCTTTGGAGAACAGAGGCCACATGTTTAACATGTTCATCCAAAGAGCTAGAGAAGACCATAATATCATCTAAGTACACTACAACAAAAATATCCAAATGATCTGAAAAAATATCATTCACAAGATTTTGAATGAGGCTGGAGCATTGGTTAAGCCAAATGGCATAACCAAATACTCATAACTGCCATATTTGGTTCTAAAGGCAGTTAAATGCTCATCCCCCTCTTTAATTCTCAGGAGATTATAAGCACCACACAGATCTATCTTGGAGAAGATAGTAGCACCGTTAAAGACGGTAAGAAGCTGATTCATTGGAGGAACAGGATACCTGTTCTTCCTAGTGACAGCATTAAGTTTGCGGTAGTCAACACACAAACGAAGACCACCATCCTTTTTCTTAACAAAAAGGACAGGTGCCCCTGTTAAGGAGGAGCTTGGTCTGATGAAACCTTTCTCTACATTCTCTGAAATGTAGGCCTGCAGTGTTTCTGACTCATTCTTTGATAAAGAGTAGATAACACCAACTGGAGGTAGAAGACCCTCCAGCTCGATATGATGATCACAGGCACGGTGTGGAGGAAGTTTCTCTGCTTTCACTTTGGAGAATACATCCAAATATTTGTGATACACAGGAGGGACTACCTTCAGCACAGTTTCAATCTCTTCTGGCTCTTCCTCCTCATCCCACTGCTCCTCCAGGGAGGCATGAAAAGATAAAGGAGGAAGGTCCATATCCCCTTGAAAGAGATGAAGTGAAGATATAGCAACATCTTCTCCAACATCTTTTATCTCTTTGAAGACTTCATCTCTTAATGGAGGTAATGACTGAGAGGGAAAAATGGAGGGGTTATGGACAGAAGGAGGAAGGGAAGGTGTTTTAAGCTCACCAACCAGAGCAACACTGTTTACAGCAGTGGATAGGTCATTACTAGTAGAAGAAATAATACCACTAGAATCCTTATGACTAGAATCATAGGTGATCAATCCATTTTTCCAATCAATAATGGGATTGAAATGGTAAAGAAAATCATAGGCCAATATTAGGTCTTCTCCCTTGGGTGAATCTATGATAAAGAAATCCCATTCAAAGCTTGGGAAGGAAGGTAAATCAACAACCCACTTGGTATAATGGGTGATGAACAAGGAAGTGGATTCACTGGAATTCAGAATGAAAAGAGGAATCTTTTCAGGGAGCTCTGACATGGTCAATGAGTACTTGAGAACAAAATTCTTTGCAATAAAGGAGTTTGTAGCACCAGAATCAATGAGAATACTATAAAAGATATCAGAGATTGAAGAAAAAATAAGAAATTTTAAAGATTTATTGACACTAGTATTCAGAGTGCACAATTGTGCTCTTGAAGGTAATAAGTGAGAACCATTGAACACATCATTATTCCCACTCAGGCTTTTCCCTGCTTGCTAGGTGTAAGGTTTGACTATGAAACAATAAGTAAAAATTACTAATTTATTACTTATTGTACTCTGAATGTCCTTATAATTGAAATAAATAAGATTCAAATAATAATAATAATAAAGAAATATTATTATTATGGCGTAAAAATATTATATTATTAAATAAATATAATAATATAATTAATATTATATGAAATTATAATATTATAAATAATATATTAATATAAAATAATTAATATATCATAAAGCTCTTTATTATTGTTACCAACAAATAATAAAGGCGTAAAAAATTGTTTTTTATTAATAAAAAACAATTAATAACAATAATATTACTAATATTAAAGTTATGAATTAATATAAATACTATTTATATTAATTAAAGAATTATTAAGAGAGTAATAATAGAGAAATTATTATAATAAGAGAAAATAACCTACTTTTAACACTTAATATAATAATTTTGAAGTATTTTATGCCAAAAAATATAAATACAACCTTTTCAAATTGTATTTACAATAAAAATAAAGAAAATTACAAATTATTCAGTATTTTTACGTGGAAATGAGTTTTTTAGAGAGATTTTTAACAAAAACAATTAAATAAATGATTTAATCACGTCAAAATAGATGATTATAGCAAGGTGGTCTTTGTTCTTTAATAATATAACAGTTTTATATATAAAGAATAAAGAAATTACCTTTGATTTAATTGATTTAATGTTTTTGATGCGTCTGAGGGGAAAATAGAGTAAAAAGAGCTCTATTTATAGTAAATACCTCCCTCCTAGAGTCCAACAGGCTTCTAGTAGACGTGTACTGATCATATCCACTGGAATTGATCAGTATTTTAAGGTTTGAGGGTGATTACATCATGATCAAACCATATTACATCATTATTACACCATTATTTAGAGTTATCACTATAACTCTAAGTTTGATGACATCAGAGGCTTGGCAGAACCCCAAATTTCGTGGATTTTATTAGTTTTAATCATAAACTAATAGTATTCACCAATTTTATCACTCTTAAGACTGTTAAACTTAATTTAAGGTTACAGTGTGTGATCATAACAGCTCAATTTAAGCTCAAACTTTGATCCTCAATAACTTTTAAGGTTTTCACGCTACAGCAATTCAGAGAGTGAATTCTGATAGCCTGACATAACCTTATTATGCTGCCAAGAGCTTTTCATTACATCATCAAAACTCTAATTTTGATGATTTTTCTTGTAACTCATCTTTTCTGTCGAAATTCAATATTTTAAACTTCAAACCTTGATTTCAGGGGGTTATACCCTGAATTTAATAATAAAAATTACGTCATTCTTCTCGAATAAACTAGCAGAATCCAACTGTATACTTTTTTTTAAGTTTGGACTACTTTCACAACAAAGTGGTCAACAGCACTGTTGATTTTTATCAATATTTCCTCATAAGTCTTAACCTTGTTTATAATTTGCAAAATAAAGGTCATATCTGTGTTCTTACAGTAATTACGTGGTAACTTTATTTTTGGTTCATCATTCTAGCATGTATAGTTTAGAAGATATTAGCTATGATCACTGAATATATGCGTTGACCAAAAAAGTGCATATATTCAGGATAATTCCTTAAGTATTGATTTTGGGAATTAGCTTATTAATTGTTTTATATGTGGATTTTTGTGGGGAATCCACTGGTACAATTTATTTCACATGTTGTTTCATTAGTTTCTGAGATAAATAAGGTTTTATGATTTTTATAAGGTATTATACCTTATAATTCCTTAAATATTGACTTTACAGATATGCCATAAAAGTGGTATATGTGTATTTTTCCATGGGGAATCCAATGGTATAATTTATTTCACATTTTAATTCATTGGTTTTTAAGTTAAACCAATTTTAGTACCAATTTATGGTATTTTTTGTATATTTGAGTAATTATTTTTAGTGTATAATTATTCTAATTAATTTTAATATAATTATATTAAAGGTATAATTATTCTGAGTCTTTTTTGTGACCTTATTGGGTATGTGGTCATATCTCAAAGGATCACATTCGCTACCACCAAAAAAGATTGTACCACAATCTGATATATGTGATTAGGGTATCATCCACTGTCCTACCTCTTCATTAGACTTTGTTAGTCTTGAAGCTCAATAATGCTTAACTTTTCTATTTTTCAGGCTTTCTTTCATGTCTGAACCTTCTTAGTAGTTTATCAGCATTTGTTATATCTTTTTCAAATAGCCATTCATCTTCTTGAGTTGAATTTCTATACCTTACAAGGTATTCCCTTTCTTTTTTGTTTCTTGACCTTCTTTCTTTAAGGACTTTTACTATTTTCTTTTCCTCTCCTTCCTCCAAGGGGGGGATCTCAAGTGGGGGTTTATTTCTTAGTGGAAATAACTCCTTGTCACTTGAACTGTAAGGTTTTATCAGACTTACAGGGAAAGTTGGGTGTTTGTTCATCAGTTCACCTGTGAGTTCTAATTGCACAGCATTGGGTCCATGGAGTGCTTTTATCATAAATGGTCCTGCAAAGGAATCTTACAATTTCTTTGGGCCTTTTATGTTATTGAAATTAAGGGTTGATACTAAAACCAAGTCTCCTATTTTGAAATCAGGTGGTTTATGACTTTTATCCCATCTTTCTTTTGCATATTTAAAAGAATCTTGCATGCATCTGTTTGCATGGTGTCTTGCTTTGTCAAGCATTATCTTGAAACTGCTTGCTGTTGGATGTATATCCACTAAGTCCTTTTTGAGGGTATCATAAGGAAGTCTTGGATTCCAACCTTTCTCTAGCATTGCTGGTGTTTTGCCAGTAGAAGAATGGATTGATGTCTTATATGCCAGTTCAAGTGCTGGTATTAGTGTACACCAATCATGGGTAAAACCATCAGAATCTTTGAATTCTAGCCCATAAGCACAGAATCTTCTGATCATATCCTCTAGGGTCTGTATCATTCTTTCTGCTAGACCATCAGTTTGAGGATGATAAGCTGTTGAGAATGATAACTTTGTCCACAACAAGTTACGGAGGTTTGTCCATAAAGCTGAAGTGAACTTTGGGTCTCTGTCACTTATAATATTTTGGAATAAACCTGTGTGGCTAATGACTTTATTCCATATCATTATGGCTGTATCCATAGCTGTGTCATCTTTATGACATGGTAAGAACATGGGAGTTTTACTGTACCTGTCAACTAATACTAGGCATGCATTATAACTCCTGTCTCCTCCTGGAGGTAAGGCTGTTACCCAATCCATATGAACTATTTCCCATGGGGATTTTGGTTCTTGGATTTGGATCATCATTCCAAATTTCTTTCCTGTGGCTCTGTTGGCTTTTTGACATCTGTCACAGGTTTGGCAGTACTCTGCAACATCTTTTTTCCAATTTGGCCACCAAGAGCAGGTTTTCACCCTCTCTAGTGTCCTATCTTCTGAGAGATGTCCAGATGCAACACTATCATGACACTCATGTAAAATAGTGTTTATTAGTGTTCTGTCTGTTAAGGCCATAACACATGTGTGTTTTGTTCTATGGTAAAGGATTCCATCAAGGAGGTGGAATCTTCCTTCATCATATGCCTTTTTCCATATTTCATCTAGTTTTGATGAAAGTGATGGATCTTTGCAGTCTTTCATTAGAAGTTGGCTTAAGATATGGCAATTTTTGTCTGTCTTATAGCTTTCTTTAACTTGGTTAAAGAATTCTGTGCCAATGTCTGTAACACATATTCCTTCTATATGGTGCTCTTCTTGTGGTACCCATGCTGGATTGTCAGGGGTATTTGCTAGAGCCCATCTGCTAAGACCATCTGCATTTTTATGGATATTTCCAGATTTATGAACAATAGTCATATTTCCTCTATATTCTTGGATAGCAATTTGCCATCTCAGCATATGTCTATTTGGAGTATTCATATTTAATAGTGATTTCACAGCATTACAGTCTGTGATTACATCAAATACTGTGCCATCCAAATAATAATGCAGTTTTTCTAAAGCCCATACTAGGCATAAGCATTCCATTTGGCTTGCTCCATACCTTGCTTCTGTTGGCTTTATCTGCCTTGAAATGAAACAAATTGGTCCTTCCACTGGTTTATCATTGATAATTTGTGTTTGGTGAAGTGCAGCACCTAGTCCTTCTCCACAAGCATCAATGTACAGTTTGAAGGGTAGTTTCCAATCTGGCATCAGAAGAAATGGGGCATTTGTTAAGGAATTTTTCAATTCTTCATATGCCTTGACTCTTTCTTCTGTCATCTCATAGACTGTTTGTTGGTCACATAGCTTATACAAGGATTTAGCAATCTTTGCAAAGTCCTTTATATGCTGTCTATAGTAACCAGCAAATCCTAGAAATGATTGCATTTCTTTTTTAGTTTGAGGAATTGGTTTAAGTAGTACTGCTGCTACTTTATTTTTGTCTATGCCTAGACTAAGTCCAGATACCACATGTCCTAGTGCTTTTAATTCACTATATGCAAAATGACACTTTTTCAAGGAAATTTTCATATTCACTTGGACTATTTTCTGTAGTACCCTTTCTAGTCTTGTAAGGTGATTGTCCCAAGTTTCTGAGCAAACTATAATATCATCAATATAGATGATTAACCATCCTTCTGATAATTCTTCAGGAAATATGGTATTCATCATTCTTTGATAATGGGAAGGTGCATTTTTTATTCCAAATGGCATTCTTAAGTATTTGAAAATTCCACAATGGACTATTATTCTTAGTAGTTTCTTGGCATCGTCTGTTAAGAAATTTTGATGAAAACCCTTAAGAGCATCCATAGCTGTGATGAACTTAGCTTGTGACAATTGGGTCAATGTCTCATGGATTCTGGGTATTGGATATCTGTCTGGAATGGTATAGGTATTGAGGGCTCTGAAGTCTCCTACCATCCTTGATTTTCCATTATGCCAAGTTATAATGACAGGTGTAGTAACTTCTACTTGTTCATTATGTCCAACCTTTCTTAATACTCCAAGGTCCATTAATTCTTTAATGTGCACCTCTAAGGCTTCTCTAGCTCTTGGGCTGGCTGGATAAGCAGGTCTTCTTAATAAAGGTGGGTAAGGTTTTTCTACATTAAGAATTATATCCACTTCATGTCCAATTATGGCACCTAGTGGCTCTTTGTCAGTTGCAAAGGCATTTTTATACTTAAATAAGAGATCAATCAATTTTTCTTTCATTTTTTCTGTTAATTCTTGATTGAATTCTGCCTCTATGAGTTGTTCAGATATAAAAAGTTCCTTTTCTGGAATTTTTTCTTCATTCTTAATAACTGTGATTTGTTTTTTGTTATTTAAGAATCCAAACTTTTGTCTTTTGTTATCTCCTATGGTAAAATATCTATCCTTTTGGTTGGAGATATCTATACCATAGATTGATAAGTAGTCATTCCCAAGTATGAAATGATTACTAGTACAGTTGTCCATTACTACAAACTCTACTTTAATTCTGACACATTGTGAGGGATGAGGAAAAATTAGTGTTAAATCAATTATTCCAAGGGGCTTCATGCTCTCACTTGCACTACTAAATTTGACACCTTGTATTGGCATAAGTTTTTCTTGCCAGTCTGGGACAATGGTTTTTAAATAACTTTTGCCAACACAAGTGCAATATGCTCCTGTATCCAAGTTAACCTTTCCTTCTTGGTTATCAACCATAGCAATACTAATACTTGATTTTCCAGCTGTATATCCCATTCCTCTTGCAGGTTTGGTTCTATACATTTTGGCATCTTGTATGTTTGTCAGGTTTGTGTCAGATGTTCCAACTTGTGGCAAGTTTGAATTAACATCCAGTACTTCATAAATTATATCAATATTATTAATTTGTGCATTAATTATATTGATTTCATCACTTTCAGAGCTCTCTGACTCTTCTGTCTCTTTTTCAGAGTCAGATTCCTCTTCTTTGTCATTGTGGTTTTCTGTTTCCACAATTTCATTGATCTTTGCTTTTTTAAGGCAATTATTGGCTAAGTGTCCAATACCTCCACATTTATGGCATTTTCTTTGCTCATTATTGTTGGATGTATTGGGCTTAAAGGATTCTTTTGATTTATCTTTCTTGATAAATGGTTTGTTTGGGCTTTTAATGTCCAATCTTTTCCAAGTCCTGCCAATTTTTGTTCTTGTCACTATATCTTCTAGTGCATTTATATACTCTTCTGTGGAGCATGGTTCTATACACCTGCTTCTTAGGGCATGTTCTAGTTCCCCTCCACATTTTTTAAGTATTTTCATATGCACCATTTTCTGTGACATTTCTGGGTACAGTGCATTAAGCCTTTCAACTTGTTTTAAGAACCAAGTTAAAGGTTTATCTTTCTCAGGGTCAAAGAAAGAGTTTTCAAATGCATTTTCTACCTTATACCTCCAGGCATCATTTGCCCACTTGGTGATTATTTCTTGTTTCCACCAAGACCAGGTATTTTTACCATTTGTTTGTCTTATGCCATAATACCATCTTTTTGCAGATTTCTCAAACAATGAATGTAATCTTGCAGTGATTAATTCATCTGGTATGGTATAGTCTTCTTGTAACATGTCAATTGTTTTAATAAATGACATGTGGTCATATTCACCTTCTCCTGTGAATGTTGGCCATTCTTTTAATTGAGGTGCCTCTTTCATTAAGACTTGGTTATTATCTTGGTGGCTCAAGTCTGTTATGAAAGGATTTGACAATTCCTCTTTTGTTTTAATAGGGCTTCTTATATGAGAAAATGGTGTTGATAACTTTGGCATATTTAAATTAGCCTCATTAATTTTATCCATTTTTTCTGTAATAAGCCTTATTTCACTTTGAATATCATCTTTCAGATGCATTCTTGCTTCATCACTTTTTTCCACATGGTCCAAAAGTAATTTTTGGTGTGATGAAGTCTTTTCTTCAAATTTTTCTACATAAATACTTAATTTATTTAATTTTTCTGTAAGATTGTCAATACTTACATCATAATTGATTGTCAAAGTCTTGTCTTTGATATCTTTTATGTATTTATACAATTCTTGTTGTCCTTGTATTAATTTTTGAGTATTGTCAATTAAATTCTTTGGTTTATTATTTTCAACAATAAACTTAATGTTGTCAATTTCTTTCTTGTTTTGTACAACAATTTTTGTTAAAAAAGATAAATTGTTATTTATTTCTAGTAGTGATAATAAACTGTCTTTAATTTCTTTTAGAGGTAATATACTATTTTTAATTTCTGTTAAAGTATTTACAACATCTTTGGACAAGGTTATTTCTTTGGGAAATGAGGTTGTCTCATTCTTTGCTCTTCCTTGTCCTTGAATTCCATCAAGGTTCTGGCCATGTTGAAAACATTGTCCATGGCATCCTTTTGGATTCTTGGGATTCTGTAGCTTGGGGAATATGGTTTCCTCCAATGCTTTTTCTTGTTCTTCTTCCCTTCTTGGGGAAGTGGGTTGGCTTGAGGCTTGCTGGTAGAAGCTACTGGGGCTTCTTCCTTGGTTGCCTCCCTCTTTTTGGCATGATAATCCTTGATCTTTTTGATTTGAGGTTTGGATGACAGTGGATTCCATCCATTGGAGTATTTCACTATCTCCTCCTCTTTGAGGAACTTTTTCAGGATGTGCCAGGAGTTCATCACTCCTTGGTGTATTTGAGGCAGCATTTCACAGTCTTTGTCCTTGTATACTGTGTAATACTGCTTGTACTGGCTCATGTAGATGTCTATTTGAGCCCTCTGAATGTGATTTGTACCTGTTTTAGTTACTCATACTTAGTTCCAATTCAGGCTTAGATATCATGGGCATTTCTGGGACTTGCCTTTGGGATAAGGCACTTCCTTGTGTAGATTCTGTTCCACTGGGGATATTGCCCTTTCTTTTCCCTTTTGAGGGATCAATTCTACTTCTGAGTCCAGCTCCATCTGATTGGATGGAGTATTGGGAACCTCTTCTGGTATTCATGATTCAAAGAATAAGAAAACAAATAAAAGTATTTTAGAATAAAATTCTTTTATGGCAATTTAAAAAAAGAGGTGCTCACCTTCAGAGTCTTGAATGGTGGGCCCTGGAAAGTCTAATTTCTCAGCTTTCTTTCTTTTGGTGATAACTGGTGTAGGAGAACTTTGACAAGTTTCTTCCACCAATCTTTCAACAGTAGATTGGTTGTCTTCTGTTGGGTTATCTTCAAACACTAAAAAAGACAAATAAATATAAGTCTTTTTATAATAAGTGTTATTTTTGGCAAGATATGGCAATTTTCCACGTAGAAATTGCTTTTATATCTTTGAAAAATTGAAATAAATAAAGAAATGAATAAAAATGAATAAAAATAACTTTTTTATTGGTTTTTAATATTTTTTAATATTTTTTTATATATTTTTTTATTTTTATTTTTTAAAGAATAAAATAAAAAATGAATATGATTCTTATAAAATTAAATTATAATAAAAATTATTTTTAATCTATAAAATATCTCTTTTAATCACTAGAGTCACTCAAAGAAAGTTCTTGCAAGTCTAAGGATGTGAAAAACCACGTGTAAGACAGTACAATTGCTTTCCAAATGCCTCAATAGCTTTTAAAATCAATAAAATATAAAATTATTATATAATTTTATGATTATAAATATAATTTATTATTGGATAAACCCAAATAGAATCTTTTTAAAGGTCTTTTAAGTAAATATCACGGCCAGGCCCCCAAATGTAAGGTTTGACTATGAAACAATAAGTAAAAATTACTAATTTATTACTTATTGTACTCTGAATGTCCTTATAATTGAAATAAATAAGATTAAAATAATAATAATAATAAAGAAATATTATTATTATGGCGTAAAAATATTATATTATTAAATAAATATAATAATATAATTAATATTATATGAAATTATAATATTATAAATAATATATTAATATAAAATAATTAATATATCATAAAGCTCTTTATTATTGTTACCAACAAATAATAAAGGCGTAAAAAATTGTTTTTTATTAATAAAAAACAATTAATAACAATAATATTACTAATATTAAAGTTATGAATTAATATAAATACTATTTATATTAATTAAAGAATTATTAAGAGAGTAATAATAGAGAAATTATTATAATAAGAGAAAATAACCTACTTTTAACACTTAATATAATAATTTTGAAGTATTTTATGCCAAAAAATATAAATACAACCTTTTCAAATTGTATTTACAATAAAAATAAAGAAAATTACAAATTATTCAGTATTTTTACGTGGAAATGAGTTTTTTAGAGAGATTTTTAACAAAAACAATTAAATAAATGATTTAATCACGTCAAAATAGATGATTATAGCAAGGTGGTCTTTGGTCTTTAATAATATAACAGTTTTATATATAAAGAATAAAGAAATTACCTTTGATTTAATTGATTTAATGTTTTTGATGCGTCTGAGGGGAAAATAGAGTAAAAAGAGCTCTATTTATAGTAAATACCTCCCTCCTAGAGTCCAACAGGCTTCTAGTAGACGTGTACTGATCATATCCACTGGAATTGATCAGTATTTTAAGGTTTGAGGGTGATTACATCATGATCAAACCATATTACATCATTATTACACCATTATTTAGAGTTATCACTATAACTCTAAGTTTGATGACATCAGAGGCTTGGCAGAACCCCAAATTTCGTGGATTTTATTAGTTTTAATCATAAACTAATAGTATTCACCAATTTTATCACTCTTAAGACTGTTAAACTTAATTTAAGGTTACAGTGTGTGATCATAACAGCTCAATTTAAGCTCAAACTTTGATCCTCAAGAACTTTTAAGGTTTTCACGCTACAGCAATTAATAGAGTAAATTCTGATAGCCTGACATAACCTTATTATGCTTCCAAGAGCTTTTCATTACATCATCAAAACTCTAATTTTGATGATTTTTCTTGTAACTCATCTTTTCTGTCAAAATTCAATATTTTAAACTTCAAACCTTGATTTCAGGGGGTTATACCCTGAATTTAATAATAAAAATTACGTCATTCTTCTCGAATAAACTAGTAGAATCCAACTGTATACTTTTTTTTAAGTTTGGACTACTTTCACAACAAAGTGGTCAACAGCACTGTTGATTTTTATCAATATTTCCTCATAAGTCTTAACCTTGTTTATAATTTGCAAAATAAAGTTCATATCTGTGTTCTTACAGTAATTACGTGGTAACTTTATTTTTGGTTCATCATTCTAGCATGTATAGTTTAGAAGATATTAGCTATGATCACTGAATATATGCGTTGACCAAAAAAGTGCATATATTCAGGATAATTCCTTAAGTATTGATTTTGGGAATTAGCTTATTAATTGTTTTATATGTGGATTTTTGTGGGGAATCCACTGGTACAATTTATTTCACATGTTGTTTCATTAGTTTCTGAGATAAATAAGGTTTTATGATTTTTATAAGGTATTATACCTTATAATTCCTTAAATATTGACTTTACAGATATGCCATAAAAGTGGTATATGTGTATTTTTCCATGGGGAATCCAATGGTATAATTTATTTCACATGTTCATTCATTGGTTTTTAAGTTAAACCAATTTTAGTACCAATTTATGGTATTTTTTGTATATTTGAGTAATTATTTTTAGTGTATAATTATTCTAATTAATTTTAATATAATTATATTAAAGGTATAATTATTCTGAGTCTTTTTTGTGACCTTATTGGGTATGTGGTCATATCTCAAAGGCTCACACTAGGGAAGCCGTTTGATGACCCTTGCCTATTTTCAGGCCTCTTGAAGCATTTTTTAAATGGGTGCTTCCCACCACAATAATTGCACAAGCCTTCTTTAATCCTCCTCTCATTTTCAGAACAAACTAATTTGTTGTCCTTATTGAGGAGAGCAGCATGGGGCTTGTCTTTGGACACTTGAAAATTCTTCCCCTTCTTATTCTTCTTGTAATAAGGCTTCTTTGATGGTGAACTTTGAGGGGGCTTGGAGGAGTTGGATCCACTGATTGGAAGCTTCTTCTCTTGATGACTACCCTTTTCCTTCTGCCTCTCATGGTACCTGGTATCTAATTCCAAGGTGATGTCCATGAGCTCTTGAAGACTATCAAAAGTTCCAGGGTGAGAAGCCAATTGGTCCAACAATCTTGATGCCAAGCCTCTTCTATACACATGAATATAGGCCCTTTCCCCCCAGTCTCCAATTCTTGACATTAAGCTTCTGAAATCAGCTATGTACAAGGAATCTTGACCACTTTCCCTCATCCTCAAATTGTCCAACTCTTGTTCAGCTTTTCTGACTTCATTGGGATCACCAAACAGAGTGAATAACTGGGTTTCAAACAACTGCCAGTTATTGAGGAGATAATAAGGGTCTTCATTGGAGATATTTGAGAGGTAAGGTTCAATCCATTTGCCAGCTCTACCAGTAAGAAAAGAAGTTGAGTAAAGCAACTTCTTCCTGTCAGAGAAGAAGTTTGCTGGGTCATTATGAAAAATTAATTGACAGGATTGAATGAATCCTCTCAATTTATGAGCTTTAGTACCATCAAAAGAATCAGGTGCCTTCATTGATGGAGTCTTGAATGCAGGGACTTTTGAAGTGTCCCTTGGGGCAACTGCTTGAGTGAGCTGTCCCATAAACTGAGTCATTTGCTCCATCATCTTGAGGAAATTTGGTTCAGCTTGAGAGACAGAAGGTTGATTAGAAAGGGCTAGATTTGGAGCCTCAGGAGCTTCAGGAGCACCTTCCAAGGCAGCTTCCACTTCAGTCTCCTCAGATTCTTCCTCTTCCACAGACTCCCCCCCTCCTCATCTTCAGCTTCCCCCAATCTACTTCTAGGCCCTTGAGAAACACCAGGATAGCCACCCAATAGTCCAGAGAATGATATTGATCTTCTAGAATTCACACCTCCTCTTCTGGAGGGTGCTGCTCCTTCCATTGGTGGTCCTCTGTCCAAATTTGCACTCAGTTGATGAACTGATGGTGTGCGGTCAAGAGAGGCCCTTGGTGTAGGAGTGAGAACAGCTTGATGTCTCTGGGATCTTGTATTCTTGGCTGGTGGGCTATACTGAACTGGCATCATTAAAGAAGAATGAATAAAAACTTGATGATACTTTGAATAAAATAAGGCTTGACCAAAACAATCAAATGAGAATCTTGATGAACTTGAGAAATAAATCAATAGTCTTGAAGTGAATCAATATGAATAAATCTTGAAGAGTGAATATGACGAAGTCAAACTATTATTAATAATTAATGTCAATCAATAAGTCAAATCAAGTAAATCAAGTCAATTCAAAATCAAATCAATTAATTCTTGAGGAATTCAATCAATATCTTCAAAAATCAGTTCAATTTTCTTGAGGAATCAAATTCAAATCAATCAATTAAATCAAATCTTGAGGATAAATCAGCTATCTTGAAGAATCAAATCAAGTCAATCAAATCAAATCAATCAAAGTCAATTCAAAATCTTGAGGTGAAATCAATGTCTTGAGGAATCAAGCAATCAATCAATAATCTTGAGAAATTTCAAAATCAAAATCACTGAATACCCCACATCAATAAATCCCTGAATGATGAATCAATTAACCCAAATAATTCCACTCAAATAACCTGATTAAAACCTGAATTCAGACAAAAAGAGAGATGAGAATGATAAAGAATAAAGTGAAATGGTCAGCAGAATTTTTGAAATGAGAAAGAGAATCAATTTTCATTTGAATAAAATGAATGAGATGAAAATTGATGAGAGAGAAAAATTCATAAAAATTCATAAATATCATAAAATCATGAAAAGATCATAATTGAAGAATGAGAGAAATGAATAAAATGAATGAAAGAAAAAGAAGCAATTATGATTTAATTAAAATAATGTCACAGGGGCTCTTCTAAATGAAGAGGGCCTGGCACTCAGTGAACAGACTTACTTATGGAGGGCTCAGAAGAAATACTCAAATGAGAAGAGTAATTAAATAAGATAATAATTTCCTAGTCATAAAATAATAAGAGTTAAAAAATATGAGAGGAAAACAAAAGCAATAATAAAGAGCCAACCACAAATAATCCTGTACCACTGTTTCAACCTGTTCAGAAAAGAGAAAAGGATTAATAAAGGATATGGCCACCAGGACTCTACTGAACAGGTGAGGGAAGGCAAAGACTAACTTAATAAATAATAAAATAATATTTCTTAAAATGAGAAATAAAATAATATCAAATAATAAATCCAATATTTTAATTAACTGGGGAAAAAACCCCCAGGTGGGTGAAGAGGGGCTGGTATATGTGAGAAATACCAGCCTTGGACTTTGAGTGCTGAGATACTTGTCTGTATTCTGGAAGAAGTTGGATGTGGGATTGAATCCTGTATTGGTGAATCCAATACAGGTTATACAGTCAATACAGGTATTTGCGCGTGTATTGATTACAGGACTGTATTTGGTGAATCCTGTATTTGGGTCTTGCCTGTATGAAACTGTATTGAGGTCTGAAAACTGTATTTGGAGACTGTTGAATGAAACCCCCTTGCTGATTGGGTTTTGAGGGGTATCAATGAAGTAATGATTGTAGAATATGATTGGTAATGCCCCTGCCTCCTTGGCTGTGACACATCCTGACAATAAGAACTTCCCAAAACAAGGGACTGAGGGAGATAACACCTTTGAGGCATCTTCACTGGTTGGTTCTATATTCTGGTTTAAAAATGTAAAATTCCCACCAAATTCTGACCAATTAGACCAAGGCATAAAGTCATTTGCTAATTTTTGGTATGCATCTAAGATTAACTAAAATTATGACCAATGATATGGTATTATCTGATATTTGGGATTTTCCTTCTGATTTCTGACCAATTTTATTATATTATTTTGAAATTTGGTTTTTGATATTGAATTGACTTGATTATAAACAATGTGATTTTATCTTGGTGACTCTAGGATTTTTTTTGCGCTGAAAGGTCTTGGGCAAAATTGGATATGCACTATGGTTAAGGTGTGTGATTATCCAATGAAGGTGAGTTTTTTATGGAAAGGTTTGAGCTGTTGTATTCAGAATTTAATTTCATAATAATCCATAGTTCTTTTAGCATTATGGAATTTGTGGGAATATGAATAGAGGGTAAATATTACTATAGAGCTATGGATTGGTATTATCAAATTATTGGGCTATTTGTTTGGTAACTTGAATATTCTATCTTAGTATAAGTATTATAACCACATTCCTATTGTAAAGTTAATGGGTATCCACTCGCAAATATCTATGCTTTAAAAAATACATGATATCTTTCTGGAGTTCAGTCCTTTCAGTTTGATTCAATATATGACCCTAGGTAAATGCTTGTGACATATCAAATGGTGTATGAGTTTTCTGTAGCTTGATCTAATATTACTTGATTGAATATGTTTATATTCATATATATATATTAATTCATGTACTTATCTTTTCTTATTTCTATCTCACCAGAGTGGACATGAATCTTCCCAAAAATGTTATGTCATACCACAATGTGTAAATTGATGTCTTTTATTTTATTCATCGAGTATAAATAGAGCTTAAGAAATCTGTGTGGTACTAATTCTCCCTTGAGTACTTGTGATATATTGAGAAAGAAATTGGATGGTATCCCATAACTAAACTTCTACGAGTTCTGGTAATTATGGAGCCAATTTTTAACAATTAAAGTGATAATTTTCTGATTTGCACAGAGAAAAATGGTATATTTAGTATGGAAGGATATTAAAATGAGTAATTCAAATCAAATAGCAACTTAGAAATGTAATTATTGAGAGGTATTGAAAGCAGAAATTTAAATAATAGATCATTCTTGCATAGGGCAAAACATTCATAAGTACTTTGGGGGCAGAAATAATATATCCCTTCATTTTTGTATTCTTAAAAGGAAACTTATAATAGCTCAAGTAGAAAGAAGGTTTTCAAATGTTTATTCCTCTTAATAAGGGGTAGATATTTATTTTTACAAATGTCAACAAGAATTCTTTCAGAAGGAATTGTAAGTATTTATAATTTATGGAACACAAAATACTGACAGCCTCAAACTCAGCCAATAGAGTGGATTTAAAGTGTCTGGAACCCCAGCTTATCAGAATTCTGAAAATTCATTGAAAGCGCTTATTTCTGGAAATTAAACATAATTTTTCTGATTATAGGTATTTCAAAAGCTTTAAATCAGTAATGCTAATAATAAGCTTCCAAGATATTGCCATGTGTTGAATAAGTAATCTTTGTAATATAAATAAACAATTGATATCTAGAGTCATGTGACTTCAGTGTTTTTTTTGAGAAAAGTAAAAAAAGAATGAGTATAATAAATGGAGAAAATTTAAAAATGATTTTTTCAAGATTCATTTTTGAGTGGAATAAGGAGTCTTGGCTCACAAGCTAGCATACCCCCCGAAACTACTTGAATCTGTGTATAGAACGGCAATAACCAAATAAGGACTGATCAAATTTTCGCTGAGTATGATAGATAGATTCTCTCATTCAATCTATATGATCCTTGCCATTTATTTTACACAGAAAAATATTTCACAAATATATTAAAATAATCTTTTGAACTTGCAAAACCAATAATTCATATTGGTGGTTATAATCGATCATTGTTTAGAAAGGAAAAGATGAATTTATTCTTTCCATAAATAGATCTGGAAGTTTAAGCCCAGATTTGGATTCTACACAGAATTCTACCTAGTGTAAGGTTTGACTATGAAACAATAAGTAAAAATTACTAATTTATTACTTATTGTACTCTGAATGTCCTTATAATTGAAATAAATAAGATTAAAATAATAACAATAATAAAGAAATATTACTATTATGGCGTAAAAATATTATATTATTAAATAAATATAATAATATAATTAATATTATATGAAATTATAATATTGTAAATAATATATTAATATAAAATAATTAATATATTATAAAGCTCTTTATTATTGTTACCAAAAAATAATAAAGGCGTAAAAAACTGTTTTTTATAAATAAAAAACAATTAATAACAATGATATTACCAATATTAAAGTTATATACTAATATAAATACTATTTATATTAATTAAGAATTATTAAGAGTAATAATAAGAGAGAAATTATTATAATAAGATGAAATAACCTACTTTTAACACTTAAAATAATAATTTTGAGATATTTTATGCCAAAAGAATATAATACAACTTTTTCAAATTGTATTTACAATAAAAAATAAAGAAAATTACTAAATTTCTTGATTTTACGTGGAAATGAGGTTATAGAGAGATTTATGACAAAAACAATTAAAGAATTGATTTAATCACGTAAAAATAGTGATTAATATTAAGATGGTCTTTGGTCTTTAATAATAAAAGAGTTTTATATATAAAGAATAAAGAAATTACCTTTTATTTAATTGATTTAATGTTTTTGATGCGTCTGAGGGGAAAATAGAGTAAAAAGAGCTCTATTTATAGTAAATACCTCCCTCCTAGAGTCCAACAGGCTTCTAGTAGACGTGTACTGATCATATCCACTGGAATTGATCAATATTTTAAGGTTTGGAGATGATTACATCATTATCAAACCATATTACATCATTATTACACCATTATTTAGAGTTATCACTATAACTCTAAAGTTGATGACATCAGAGGCTTGGCAGAACCCCAAATTTCGTGTATTTCATTAGTTTTAATCATAAACTAATAGTATTCACCAATTTTATCACTCTTAAGACTATTAAACTTAAATTATGGTTACAGTGTGTGATCATAACTGCTCAAATTAAGCTCAAACTTTGATCCTCAATAACTTTTAAGATTTACACGCTACAGCAATTCAGAGAGTGAATTCTGACAGCCTGGCATAACCGTATTATGCTGCCAAGAGCTTTTCATTACATCATCAAAACTCTCATTTTGATGATTTTTCTTGTAACTCATCTTTTCTGTTGAAATTCAATATTTTAAACTTCAAACCTTGATTTCAGGGGGTTATACCCTGAATTTAATAATAAGAATTACATCATTCTTCACGAATGAACTAGTAGAATCCAACTGTATACTTTTTTTAAGTTTGGAACACTTTCACAACAAAGTGGTCAACAGCTCTGTTGATTTTTATCAATATTTCATCATAGGTTTTAAACTTGTTTATAATTTGTAAAATAAAGTTCATATCTGTGTTCTTACAGTAATTAAGTGGTGACTTTACTTTTGGTTCATCATTCTATCATGTATAGTTTAGAAGATATTAGCTTTGATCCTTGAATATATGTGTTGACCAAAAAAGTGCATATATTCAGGTTAATTCCTTAAGTATTGACATTGGAAATTAGCTTATTAATTGTTTTATGTGTAGATTTTCATGGGGAATCCACTGGTACAATTTATTTTACATGTTGTTTCATTAGTTCTTGAGATGCATAAGGTTTTATGGTTTTTATAAGGTATTATACCTTATAATTCCTTAAATATTGACTTTACAGATATGCCATAAAAATGGTATATGTGTATTTCTCCATGGGGAATCCAATTTTATAATTTATTTTACATGTTGATTCATTGGTTTTTAAGTTAAACCAATTTCTGTACCAATTTATGGTATTTTTTGTATATTTAAGTAATTATTCTTAATGTATAATTATTCTAAGTAATTTCAATATAATTATATTAAAGGTATAATTATTCTGAGTCTTTTTTGTGACCTTATTGGGTATGTGGTCATATCTCAAAGGCTCACACCTAGGGTAACTCAATGGAGTGCATAAGCTTCAAGTAACTCTATGAGGTGGTAATATGGCAAGTTTTGAGCCTATGAGGTATGGATGACATACCCATAACACCATAAGTAATATGCTATAGATTCCATTTGGTAAAGAATTGATCTATAAAATGTTTTCAAAAAACAAAAAATTGAAAAAAAACTATAAAGTTAGTTTGGATAAAAAAATTTATAATTGGTTTGTCCATTTTGGATTCAACACCAAAAACCCTAAGGTAAAAACCTATAGTGGTATATGCAAGAATTTCCATTTTGGCTGTTATTGGAAGATATAAGAAACCTACATAGTAAGTCAAAAAATTGATAAAATTGTGGAATTTTTTGGAATTGTTAAGCTTAACCATAATTCACAGTTGCATAAGGTTTATGTAAACTTACAAAAATTTTGGTAAGGTTAATATATTGTTTTTATTTACTGAGTTGGCTAATAATTTTGAAAAAAGTCTGTAGTTCCTGCATGGACTCAATTAAAATTGATTTAAAGCCCTGGTATGGCTTTAAACAAATAAATTTACAAAATCCACACAAAATGTGGGACTGTGAGCCTTGAGGTATATTTTAAATACCCAAATGGGGGAAAATTTCTATTACAAGAAATTCTGAACTATTCATAACCAATAAGTCATGCATATATCTAACATTTGTCATTTTTTATGTAAGAAAAGATAGATAACCTTTTTGTGAGTACACAAATCCATACATTTCAAGGCCAGATTTTGATTCTATGCAAAAATTCACCCAGGGTAGCTCCATAGAGTCAATAAGCTTAAATGAACTCTATGAGGTGGTAATATAGAAAATAATTCAACACCAAATGATCAATACCATATGAAAGAATTGTAATTTTTATTTCTCAATTTCACTCTAAAATGAGGGGAATGTGAGGAATCCCATATTACATATCCACTAAGAATAGTGCTATGCATTTTTTGCCGCTTAATATTACAGTACTATTCCTCACGGCTTGATACACTCATAGTGGATATCAGTCTTGAAGCCTGAATTACTTTTTTTTGACATTAAAATAGCTAAGGGGGGAAAATACCTCAAAGAGGGCCATATTTCCCAAAATCTGAGGCCTCTGAAGCATTGATAGCTGTTAATCTTGGAACAATGGCTTAATATGGACCAGTTAGCCTACTCAAAACTCTTGGGAACTTGGTTACCAAGTTAAAGTCCCATTAAATTATAAGAAAATGACAAATAAGCTGCTATTTTGACAGCACAAGGAGGTAATGAGCAGCTCTGACTCCTGTAACCATGTAAATTACTATTTATTTTTCATGTATAAGCCTTAAAAGGGTAATCAAAAACTTTTTTGACCTACTTTCCATGCATTTACCTCATAGAAACCAGCTATTACTGTGCTATGCCCAATTCTATATAGAAATAAGGTAAAAACTTCAAGAATTCATTAAAAATACAATTCTGATTTAATATTTCTGAAAAATTAAGCACTAAAGAAGAAAGATATAATATATGTAAAAGGAGAAGAAATTATGACTTCATAATTGAAGCTAAAAAGGCTTACTTAAAATCCATTTTGGATAATTCCACATCAAACACTGAATCTTCAAAAAAGCAACACAAAATTCAATATGTGATGAAATTACCATATACATTTCTAAATTTAGGAAATTACTGATTATTTTGAAATATAAGCATAATGACAGGTGTTACTCCTGTATTTCTTAACAATAAATGGGGGTCAGTCATGTAAAATGACTTAATCAAGTAATTATGATAATCTTACATGAAACCAAATAATGTAACCAATTATCCAAAGAATATTAGTGGTTTTTAAATGACTGGTTTTTTCAGTTTACTCCATGGAACACCTTTGTGAGATTTTATTGGCTCAAAAGAGGCTCCCTCTTTCTGTTTCTGCCAAATAATCTTATTTTTCAATCATATCTTTAATACCAACAAGTAAGTATTAGTTAATTATTTTCTGAAGTGTTTTAAGTCTTTTTCAATATATCCAAAAAGACTTGAAATAATAGAAATATAATCTTTCCAAAGGTGTTTAACTGTTCTATTGTTTTGTTATTCTCACAAAGTAATTTTGATCTTTTAAATACACAATTAGCACGTCAAATCACTCTACTAATTCTTTTCAAGGTATTATTGGAGTATTAGTGAGTGTTTTTACTTAATTGTTGAATTTCTTCTCTAGTAATAGTTTTCTTCAAGAATTATATTTGTGGTTATTCTTTAAATTAATTATTATACATTAAGATACTTTTATATTATTTTAATAAGAGCTTTTATTATTCATACTTCTTATAATTGATTCTAGTAGAAAATTACTGCTCACACTTATAATAACCAGTAGTGTCTGAACAGTAAAAAAATTACTTGCTTGATTATTTGATTGTGTTTATGATAAATTTATTTCTTATATTCAAAAATAAAAGTCATATTTTTCTTAATTAAAAGTAATATTATCAAGAGTTTCATAGAAACATCTTATAGAGACAAAGGGACAAATGGCAAAAGTTTCCAAGGTACCCAGCTTGTGAAATCTTCAAGAAACCGAATAAGGCTGTCCTTCTGTATTGAAATACTTTCAAAATTATTTCATACTTGAGCTTAGAACTCAATTGAGAATTAAATTTCAAGGAGGTTTATCCCCAATTTGGATAGGAATTCCCAGCTTCCAAAGAGTAAGTCCCTATATGCAGGCTTAGAGTCATGGTTTTGAGAAGTATCAAAGCTTAAAATCAAACTTAAACTAATTAGTTCCTTATCAAAAACTAAGATTTGTTGTGTATTCCTATTTTTACATTGAAAAAAGAAATACCTTGATAAATTAATAGAAAATTAAATTCTGTCAGGCCGGGTCTATGATAAGGCAATTCAATATTAATTAAAAGGTCAACTATGAGTGTGACATGGATAAGAGTTTGAATTATTTTTTGTGATACTTTTGGGACTTTACTATTAGTATATAGTGGTGGTGAACTCTGCTGAAAGGCCTGGGTGCAGTGGCTATCAAATGGCTAGCTATAATAAACACTACAATACCTATAAGGATTTTAAGTATACCTAATTATTTTACAAGTATATAACTGTTTGCTAAAGAGTTGCATTATGTAGGAATTGAAGAGAAGGATGGAGACTTCTCTTTTGTGCAGAGGAAGGTCTCTTTTTTCCCTGAAAATGGGTGGAAAGGACCTCTGGTACTGTCCACTTAGAAAGAGTGAATATTTTTCACTTTGCAGGGTATTCTTTTGGTTTAAAAAGCCTGGTAAAACCTGTATTGGGCACAGCCCTGGTTTTAAAAACACATTTGGCTACTTTTCCCCAATAAAGGGAAAACTTGCATCTGGGCTCCTCACGGGAATATTCTGATAGTGCAGATGCAAAGAATTTGGTACAGCATGCATTGGTGGACGCTGTATTAGTAATACTATGAAATATTGAGCTTTAAACATTATTTTTTGTGGTGTTGACACCACATATTAATATTTGCGGGATACTATCTCACAGTGTTGGATCTCATCCAATATTATAGGATTGTAATATTAAAACTGCCATAACTCTTTCAGTTTGAAAGATAGAGAGCTAAAAAATGGCTCAATTTGTAGTTTATGATTCTTCCTAAACAATGGGTAATAATTTGGTATGGATAAAATTAAGTATGGAAAAGCTATACAAGTTTCAAATTCCATTGTTGACTCATTATGAATCCTATATTAAGTTTATTTTCTCAATACCCTTTTTTCTAAATGAGATTTAGGGGAGTAAAGGGAACCTGCTGTAAGATCTGATTGTTCTTTTTCCACAAATCCCCCATTTTGGGTATCTCACACTAAAACTGTAGAAGTTGGATGAGAGGTGAATATTTTATTCACCCTTATTTAGCTTTTATTTGGACACAACCTCTATAGCTTGGAGGTTAGCATAATTCTGCTATTACCATTTGATATGCCTGACTGAGAGCTTCAATTTGACCACATATGTGGTGGGGTTCCGCCTCTTGCTCTGAATTTTCGATGGAAGGTGAAATTAAGGCTCATGCTAATTTCCTATTGTCAGTGTGAAGCACATTTCATTATTTGTCTTCTGATTACAGGAGCTATCTGCTTGGAAATAGGTCAAATTCAGCTTTATTTTGATACTATTCATAGGATATATTGGCTCAATTCATTTTCTGGTGGTTTTTTTTCTCTACCTTTGGTTTATGGTTTTCTGCTGTGATGGTTGTGCTCTAGGTTTGAGTCACAGGCCAAAAATTTCTCAATAGGTTTACTTGAAAAATTCACACAGCTTAAGGCTTAACTTTATACATCTAGGATTTAAAAATTAAGCATAATTTATAAATAAAGTTCTTTGGAATTCAGCGTTTAAAGTACCTTCTTTAATTATTCTCAATGAAAATTAAGATTTCCTCAAAAATTGATTCAAAACCCTAATTAGAAGGTTTGTGCTTTCAATGTTAGCTTTAGGAAAGCTAGAATATGACTTTCAAAAGAATGATTGGTTTTCTATCAAAACTTAAATATAATACGCACAAATGAGGCTTGCAGGTACTTAGAATTAAGAATGACAACTGTAACCCAAATTGTAATGCAAAATTAGGAGTTTTCAATTTGGAAATCAATCTTTAATGGTGGTTTTATCAGTTTTGTTGAGAGAACGCCCTCTGAGAGAATCTGGAATCACAGAGGAGGTGTCTTCAGGCATAAAAGGAAAAATTATATTAGTTATTTTTGGCCGTTAATTAGTACAATGAATATTTGAAACATAATATTTTATTTTATGTAATCTTATATTATTATGAATGATTACTCAATGCTTTATTCTTTTCAATTTCTATAAATAAAGAATCAAAATATTCAATTGTGATACTTCTTTCAAATTAATTAAGTTATGTTTTCTTTTGGAAAATACTTTTATAAGAAGATTTGTAAAAATCTACAGATCCTCTAAGATTCCCTTAATTCTTAATTTTGGTTTTTTGAATTTTTTCTATTACCTGATCATTGTACATGAAATGTTTTGGTATTTTTCTATGAAATGATAGATTATAAATGTGTTTTTTGATCAATATTATTTTATTCAACTCAGGATCGTTTTAATTATGATTACATAGTTGTTTATCCTAATTGACTTATAAATAAACGTTTTTATCATTTTTAAGTCGATTTTATCCATACAAACCAAAGGAATTTGTTTCTAGTAGAGCTTTTAAACTCTTATGTTTATAATTTCCAGTGAGCTGGAAAAGGTAGAAAAAACACATAAAGCAAAAAATAATCATGAGTTAATAACATTGTTAAAAGCTTTACTTGCAGTCCATTTTCTCAGATTCCACAGAAAGAAGGAAATATTCAAAAATTTACATAAATTACAAGCTTTGATTGGAATTTCAATAAATTTATAAGTTTTAGAAGAAACATCTTTATTTTGAAATGAAGGATAATTCACAGTTTCAAATGCAATATTTATTAGTGTCACAGGGGCTCTAGTGGAAATACAAGAGTGGCCTGGCACTCAGCAATGAGGGAACTCACTTGGAAGACTCCAAAAGAATAAAGAATAATAATAATAATAATAAGAATGAATTCCTCTAAAAGATATGCAGGTACAAGATGAGATGCAAAAGAGGAAAGGGAAGCCAAATGCCCAAAGAGCCAACCAAGTAAGTCCTTAGTCACTGTTTCAACCTGCCAAAAATGAATACTGGAATTAGCAAGGATATGACCACCAAATACCATTGACAGGCAAAGAAAGAGAAAGAGAAAAGTGCTAAATGACTGACTTAATAATATCAGTATTTGCTTAACTAAAATGAAAAGAAAATAAAGATAAAAATAAATCAAAGTATATTAATTAACTGGGGAAAAACCCCCCAGGGTGGAAAGGGTAGCCGGTATATGTGAAAAGCTGGGAGCTTGAGTTCTTCAGGCTGAAAACTGATCTGTATTGATCCTTGAGGCTGTATTGATTGTTTTGGAAATTGATACAACTGGCTAATATTGAAATTGAATTGGGTTTAATAAATTTCCCATGCTTGAAAATGAAATACAGTTCTTGATGAATCCAAACTGTATTGAAATGAATATGGTTGCCAAGATGGATTTAATGGAGCTTTGACACTTGACAACTTCTTTTGGCACTGCCTCTTGAATACACCTTGAGAATGAATTGACAGTATTCCCTTGGAAGGAATACTTGGAGTGAGAATAACCAATGACTGCTTGATGGCATCATTGGTATTTGAGGTTTTGACACTAGCCCTTGAGCCCTGATGAATCCCCTTGATGACGTGACTGGATGGCCTTATGGAAAGTTGAAATAACCAGATGATATTGCCGCCAGTGGATTGCTTCTGAAAAAGATGCATAATGGTGTATAACATCATATATGGCTTTTTGGTTATTGGAGGTTGAAAATGGCCATAAGTCTTTTGAGATGACGCCAGGAGGATATGGGTGAAATTTGGTTTTGGAAGGCTTCAGAGGTGTCAGAGTGTCTTTTGAGGTATTTGGCCAAATACAGCTCATACAGTCTTAAAACTGTATTTGCGCAAAGTGCGCAAAAAATGCACAAAAGTGCACAAAAGTGGGCAAAAAGTGCGCAAATGCGCAAATGCGCAGAAACTGTATTGAAAGCCAAATACAGCTTCTTGGGCTGTATTCCCCCTGTTGACTGGGAAATACCAAAATTGCCCAAAAGTAGAGAAAGGCCAGAAAAGGCTTGATGACGGTGAAGGGCCCAAGTTGGGCCTAGATGATGAAAAGGCCATAAAAGGCCAAATGAGGTGAGATGGCCAATTTGGCCAATGATCTATGGATATGGCCAAATTTCCATATATTCAACGTGGCATGGATATGCCATATTGAAGTCCAAGGGGATGAATTGCCATGTTTGTGACAATTAGCCATAAATGGGTTTGTATATACATGAAATCACATAATAAAATAATTATGATTAAATGATGCATTAAAAATTGAGTTAAAAGTTCATCCAAATAAAGAAAATGGATTCTCATCCATTTGCCTTTCGGCCGACTGATTTTTTACACCTGTATGGGTTTTTATAGACTAAAAATTAGCCTACTATCACTGTTTTTTCCAAGAATAATGTTATCATCACTTCCATTCTATCTATTTATAAAAGTACACTACTACAAAGTTTTAATTTATTATTTATGTTACTTTAAAAGAAATCTATTTATAAAAAGGGAATTGAATAAATAATATCCTCTTTACTTCTAATATTACCTTGATAATTAAAGTATATATTGCATAAATTTTGAAATGATTGCTTTAAATCCACAAATAATCTTTCAGTATTACTCAAAAGCCTTCAAATATTGATATTTACCCTTGACCAGAAATGTCTCCTCACTATAAGGATTCAGGGTATCAACAATTCTTCATAGCCTTTTTATTTGAACCTGGTTGCTCATATGTACTGATCGGCTGACATTAGTATGAAATATTGAAAAGAATTTTGTAAAAAATATATATTGCAATATATGGGTATTTAATATTTAACTCAATTGTTGAACTTATTTAATTTCTTTATTTGATATTCACATACGTTTGAAAGAATGAAGACTGTAAATTATCCCTGACTATCCTTTGGATGGATTATCCTTTTTGAGTTTTGAGGTGTTTTCTAGGCTCTTTCAGATATCTGAATTGATTGGTGATTTGGAAAAATTAATAAGATTGAGTTTCATGTCCAATTTCAAGGGCAATAGAAATTGTTTGGTGTGTTCAGCTTATGATAAGTTAGGAGATTTTGGGGCTGGAGTGAATTTGTGTAAAAGTGTTTGAATGGCCATAAATCTAAAAAAGCATATTGAAAAGGTTTTCCATAAGTAGAAAGGGACAAAATTTCTCCTTATAGAGATAATGAAAATAAAATATTGCTTCAAAAAAATTGGGACCTCCAGTGATTTGGCCATTAAAAGGGAGTTTATATCATACTTGAAAGGAATATAGCTGTAGGGGCCAAATTCAGGGCTTGTGACAAAATGAAAGAACCAACTGTAAGAGATTTTTCTATTTTGGCTCATATTTGGTAATGATGATTCCTTCTACACTTTAGGAGGTTCCCATTTCAAAATAATCCCCCTTAATCTATATTGGTCAATCTGTTGTTCCTATCAGGTAATATTTGCTAAAGAGCTCATGGTACTTATAATTTTCACTTTACATTCCTCTACAGAAAATTGAACAGGATAAGAAAGAGATATTCCCCTGCAACAATAAGTCTACCCATAAATTTATTTGGAAATCAAGAAAGAATTATAATAAATATGAAGGGAGGTGACTGCCAATTTTGGTGTATCTAGTGGAGCTTTTGAGAAGAAGGGCTTAATAAAAGATAGAAACAATGAGGAAAATTTGAAAGATCTATTGAATTTTCAAAACCCTCCATCCACAAGGAACTCATGTTCAAAGAATTCAAAATGATAAAAAAAGGACTAAAATGAATTTCAAATTCAAAATCCAACTGTAAAGCGGTATCTTGTCATTGAGGAATTAGTCAAATTACAGGAAATGGGGTGCAAAAATTCAGGTCTTATTTGGGAATTTCGTTTGATTAGTTCCAATGATTTCCTTCCTTTATTCCGCTCAAAAAAATCTCTTACTATATAGAGATTATAAGAATCCCTTATGGGGATTAAATCAAGAGAATGCTGGAAGAAGGGTAAGAGATATTTCTGGGCGACAATCACCCAATAAAAGATCACAAAAAGCCAAAAAAACTGTCTTCTCACTTCTTTTATTATGTAAAGAATAGGAATTTGACCGAAAAACCTACTTTATTAGAATAAATATCTCACAAAAGGAAAATAAATCATGATTAAATAAAATATCTAGGAAAACCTTTTGAAAGAAAGAAGGGATTTCGAATAGAAATAGTATTAACAGACTGTCGCGTGAGAAAGTGACTTGCCTAACTATTGGGAGATATTCTACCGTCTATTTATCACGAGTAGAGAGCTGATACTAGACTAAGGTCATAAATACTCCTAAAAATATGAGCAAAGAGTACAAGATAATTCACCCGCAATCGCCTTGAAACAAAACATTCTGTGTTACCATTAATTGTTTTATTGGAGATTCAGCTGTTAAAGAATGGAGTTTTATTTCATTTTTTATTTGAATATAACATAAAGAGACCTTTACTTGAATATTTGGAACCTTAACTTAAATAAACTCTTTTTAATATAATTAGCTCTAAAGTGAATATAAATACCGTATTCTTATTGAAATAAGCTCAACCAAAAATGAAGCAAATATAACATAGTAAAAAATGATCATTGAATAAAGAAGCGATGGCAATAAATAGTTAATATCAAACTCAAAAGACTTTTCACCAAAAAAATCTTTTCTTTATTCTTGCTTCCCGATTTTTTCTCCATATAAGATCCTTTACTCACGTGTTTTTTTTTTGATTTTCTCTGCTCTTTTTTTTTGATTTGTGCACAAAACCTTTATTTAGACATTTTTCGTTCAATTTTTTTAATCCATTCGATGAAATACCCTTCTCAAAAAGATATTTTCCACTTGTGACGCATATTACCTCTTGTATAATCATCACATTCAACGGTATCAGTGCTTCCGCCCATAAAGGCTCCCCCTTATTTATTATTGAGATAATTCTCACCAAGTTATTTCTATTCAAATGAGTTTTGTCATCTTACGCATGCAAGCGGGAATATTATACTTTTGGTTCTTTATTAAAATGATAGTGCTCTTACCCTTGGGAATGTTTCATCCTGAAGGAAGTAATTTAAATAAAAAATCACTTTGAATAATATGAATAAAAATTATTATGAAAATATTGATTTATCATGAATGCATTAAGAAGATATCAATTATGGCGTGAAGGGGCCCCAGTTCTACACATGATTCATAGATATACGTATGTGCTAGAGCTCATGGGAGCTCCGGAAGAAGAATGCCTCAATGTGTATGGAATGACTTCATTTCGCTTGAAGGGATATTGACGGATTTTACATTGTCTGGACAGTCGAGAGTGACACTTAAACATGGAAAAAAATAGCAAAATTTCTTTAGCTTCCTTTTTGGAGAATTCAAAATAACAGGATATGGTAATACCCAGCCTTCTTTCATTATTATAGCCTTAAAAGCTCATAAATATCTTAAATAAAGAAAGAAAAAGAAGAATCTATTACCATAAATAATTTTTCTTTTTCAAGATTGTGTTTTTGTATGCTAGAAAACTCGTACAGACAAAAAGGGAAAGATAATATTCGGATTGAAAATGAAATCATTCATCATGGGGAAGATCAAATAGTCATTTAAAATTAATCCCACTTTATATTTCACAAATCAGGCCATACTTCCAGTCGAGTTTGTACTAGTCCCACATCAGGAAAAAGCCTGACGTTGCATTTGCAATGTCGCGCTGACGTTTCATTCAAGCTGGTATTGAAATGTCACCGGCCTGATTCTGTAGCTTAATTTTTGTTGACTTGCCCACACATGAGTTTTATCTTGAGACGTTGCCTGGATAATTATCTCCGATGTGGTAACTTTCATGTATCACATGGAAAGGAGTACTAATAATTGTCATTTGTTGCTACCTCATAGTGATTTTGAATTATCTCTTGTACTTCAATTAGAGTTAAATAAAGAAAAATAATAAAAAATAAATTAGTTCAATATTTCTTAATCTATCAAATGGTAAAAGAAAATTAAGTTGAATAAAATAAAGTAATGAGACCAATAAATAAAGTAAATTAATTTGAACGGTTTATGAAGACTCAGGCTAATTAATTGAAAACCATTCCTAAAATTAAAGCTTGCAAGATGAGCTGGGATCAAAGAGAATGAGATTTCAACTAATAAGGAAGGTACCCTCAAGTATTTCGATAACAAACAATTGATAAGGTAAAGATGTAATCTCTGATATGAGGAAGAAATCAGAATCCGTTAAAGAGTGGAGTTATATTTGGATGAGCCCCTTTGAGCACCCTGAGTTTCTATTGTGCGCGCACAGGATGAAACTCCCTTTTTGCTACTCTGTTTGCTCAGTTCTGTTTTCAACAAAGCCGAGTTTCTTTTTTTTACTTCATTGTTATTTCAAGATACCTTTTGAACTTAAAACTTCATTTTTCACACCCGGCTCATGCATGGGTTCCTTTGTTCAATGACCTGGTGCATTTTGGTTTTTTACCAAAAACTCCAAACTTTTGTCTATTTGCTATAAAGCGATCAGGAGCATGATCCGGAATCAGCAGAAGAAGGTAGAAATCTGGACCGTATTTTGATGACTCAAGCAATATGTTAGTCAATTTCAACACCTTTTCCAAATAAAATATTCAAGTAGATTTGCTGAGTCGCTTCTGTCTCTTTGTATGATTTATGATTCCTCAAAAGAAGATAGTGTTGAGAATTGGTGATCCTATCCAGGTTAGCTGAGAATTTACTTACCAACGAGACCATAGCGCATCGGAACAAGAACTTAATGACTTGATGAATACTGGCTTACCCATCTGCAATATCTAAGTCCTTAGGACTATAAATAGAGGCTCTGTTGTACATACTTACTTATTATCTTTATCCTTATCATATCACATTATCACTTAATATCTTATCTATTTTTTCTAATCTCTCTTACTGATTAATCACTCGTTCAACGAGGCTGGTTGGATAATAGGTATAGTATTTGTATCTCTTGTATTCATGTGTCGTTATTACTAATAGCATACTTCAATATGCTGAGTTTGTTTAACTTTATTCCATATACAACCTATATTAATAATGTTTCTTTTTTAATATTACTATTACTAGTTTTTTGTAATCATAGCGATTTTTAATCGTCGTAACCTTAACTCATGGCAGATAGCTAAGTGATTGAAATTCTTCTTTGATCAGCAAACAATTCAATGAGCTTATCAAAAATTTTGTTTATGTTTGGAGAAAGATGATAGTAACATTCTTTTGTGTCAGCTCAGGACCATTTGCATGCAACGTCACTGCAACATTGGCGCGACGTTGCAGCTGAAACGTCACCGTTTTTCCTGATGTGTCCTGTGGTTAGTGGTTCCAAGACAAGAAGTGAGTGCGGCCCCTCCCCCATCCCACTAGACTCTGACTTGGTCTACGCAGGTTCGATTCCCTGTGGGTTCAATGCCTCTTTACGAGTGAAGTGTGGCCCCTCCCCCATCCCCTTCACTCATGATGTGCTCCACAAGGGATCTGGCCGCCATGGGGTTATCTACGCTGCCTGTAAAGCATAAGTGTGGCACTTTGATGAGCTCCTTAGCTCTGGCAAACAACAGTGGGTTCAATTCCTATGCTCGGCCCTTTTTTAAGACAAAAGTAGAATACAAAATCTCATATTGCAATAATTTTTCAATTTAAAAGTTATCTGAGCCCTCCATTATTCCAACATTCGACTATTTTTATAATAAACAAACATTTAGAAATATATTGAAAGGTTAATCAATGTTTTCAATTCTAAATATATTCTGGTCGCGAGAAAAAAATATGTGGCTTATGATTCAATAATGACTATGAAGATGAATATCATAAGAATATTTAATTAAAAAATCATGAATCCAAAACTTTATTTTTGATATATACCTATCAAAAATACTTAGTAGAATACAAAATCTACGGTATACAATGTCATATTCAAGTTCTTTGGCTTTACTTATAATTTTAATTTACCCTTTATTACTTTGTGCATGGTAAATAGAAATTTTCAGATGGGCTTTTGCCTTTCTATTCACCTGAAATGAAAGGGCGCTTTGATAGTACAAATGTTTTTATGAAGTAAGTTTTGGTCACGTTTCTCAACATGCAGATCTTCTTTTTCATAAAATTTACATACCGTGGGTTTGTTCTTTTGTGTTCTAAAAAGAATAGTATGTTTAATCTGTTTTTAATCCTTTGCAATAAGGCTGTGATAAGAATCTGACCAACCATGATAAAGCTCCATACAGCTGCTACCGTCAAAATGAAAAATTCCTATTTCTCAAACATTGTTTGTTGTTTGAGAGTAGACGTTACTCTTTTTGAATCTGTTTGCATATGACTTATTATCTACAGTTCTTACTATTAGTGTTCTATTCATGAAGAATTTGGACGGACTCAACTGGTCCTTATCTAGGATGGGACTCCTAGAGTACATCAGATATTGGTGGTCAATGACATTTTCAGAAAGGCTACATTTTTGGAAAATTCATGTGCCTGATTCACCCAGTATAATGGAGGTTTATTCTCAGTATTAGAAAAATCATTTTCAGCTATATATAAAAAAGTAATCTCAACATATTCTAGCATAAGAAACACACTGAATGTACTTTATTGAGGAAATTTGAACCTTTGAGATATGACCACATACCCAAAAAGGTCACAAGAGATATTTAAAATAATTATACATTAAAAATAATTACCTTAAAACTACAAAAATGCCATAAATTGGCATAAAACTTGGTTTAACTTAAAAAACAATGAATAAACATGTGAGATAAGCTATACCATTGGATTCCCCATGGTAAAATACACACATACCATTTTTATGGCATATCTGTAAAGTCAATATTTAATGAATTATAAGTAATAATACCTTATAAAAAACATAAATCCTTAATTATTTCAAATACGAATGAAACAACATTTAAAATAAATGGTACCATTGGTTACTCCATACAAATCCACACATAAAACAATTAAGAAGCAAATCTCCAAAGTCAATACTTAAGGAGTTAAGCTGTGTGAGCCTTAGAGGTATTTAAGCTTAATTATAATTTTAAAATAAAATTATAATAAAATTCAAAATTATGAAAATTCATTTGTACTTGTAAAAATTATGTAAAAATGAATTTTTAACAAAAATTATGAAATTGAAATATTTTTGGGAAAAATTTATATAAAATATATTATAAATTTTTATCCAATAAATAAAAATATAAAAATTATTTCACCATCTGATTCCTCATAAAAAATTACGTAGGGTCACCTCTGAGTGAAATTATTGTAACTCAACTCCAAATAATCTTAAATTAAGTTTTTAGTATTTTCAAAACAAAAGTTGAAAATATACAAAAATTGATGGTTAACACCACATGTGGTGACAACCATCAACTTTTGTGTTAAAATTGAGGTGTTGTGTTTAGCTTAGAAGTTATGAGGAATTGAAGTATTTTCAATTGAATTCAATTGAAATGTCAAAATGTGTTTGTGTATTACATAAGTGAACTTTGATTTACATATGAGGTATCAATTATGACTTTATTGAACTGTACAATTCAATTGAATTACATATGTAAATTACAAGTATAATACATGATGAGGAATTAAAGGAAAAAATAAATTGGAAAGATTAAAATTGGGGGGGAAAAGGAACTCTATCTCTAAGGGGGAGCCAGACCCCCAAAGTCCTTGCTGACTGGCATGGGATGTCAAAATCCATGCAAAGGTTCATCACTTTTGGCCTGGAATTGAGTCACAGGGTCTGTGACTCAATTGATGATGAGGTTTTGATACCAACTGTGAGCCTTAGAGGTAATTTCATATACCCAAAAGACCACAAAGAACACAATTAACATATAAATATAAATAAAATAAACTTATTTATATTATTAAAATAAAAATCAAAATATAAATATAAAATTATATTCAAAATAAAAAATTAATTACAATTTAAAAATAAAATTACATTGAATTTTTGGAATTATAAAATTACATTTATACTTGAAAAAATTAAGTAAAAATGAAATTTTAACAAAATTGTAAAAAATTAAATAAATTTGCAAAAAAGTTAAATGAAAATTATTATAACTTTTTATCCAATAAATAAATATATAAAAATTGTTTCACCATTGGATTCCTCATAAAAAATAAGGTGTGGTCACCTCTGAGTGAAATTCTTGTAACTCAAATCTAAATAAGCTTAAATTAAGTTTTTAGTATTTTCAATACAAAAGTTGAAAATCCTCAAAATTTTAATTTAATCCACACCACATGTGGTGTTAACCATCAATTTTTGTGTTGAAATTGAGGTGTTGTGTTTAGTTTAGAAGTTATGAGGAATTGAAGTATTTTCAATTGAATTCAATTAAAATGTCAAAATGTGCGCGTGTATTACATAAGTGAACTTTGATTTACATATGAGGTATCAATTATTACTGTATTGTACTGTAAAATTCAATTGAATTACATATGTAAATTATAAGTATAATACATGATGAGGAATTAAAGGAAAATAAATTGGAAAGATTGAATTTGGGGGGGGAAAGGAACTCCAGCTCTAAGGGGGAGCTAGACCCCCAAATCCTTGCTGACAGGCGTGGGATGTCAAAATTCATGCAAAAGATCATCACTTTTGGCCTGGAATTGAGTTACAGGGTTTGTGGACTCAATTGATGATGAGGGTTTGATACCAACTGGGGTAGTTTTAGCTGTTGCCAAGAGGGTAAAACTACCCTTAAGGTAAAACAATCATAGTAAAAACAGTTTTAGCTTGTTTCTAAGCCTCTGACACACATTCTGACGTGATTTGAAGGCTCTAGTCCTGGTATTGCTATAGTAATGGCTGATTCAAGGGTCTAAAATGGCTAAAAATGGCTAAAAATGGCTTAAACCAGTCCTTTTTGGTCTAAACCAGGGTTCAATGATGCCATAATTGGCTTTTCTGTTTTCAGACTGTTCTTCACGACTGACCAGAGTAAATTTTACTTTTGGAGTAAGAAAATTGATGGCTATAAAAGAATGTCTTCTTTGCCCCACTTTTCTCTTCATGTTAGAATCGTTTCCTTTTATAATTCATTTAAACACTGTTAAACCAATCAATACAAGATTCCAACCACCTTTCTTAAATCATGTTAAACCTTTTAACCACATGAAAAAATCATTATAATCATTTTTTGTAACTCTTATAATCATTTTTACTGCCGAACCACCCAAAAAGTTAATGAAAGCATCTTTCTTCACTCCAAACTTTGTCACTTTGTTTCCAAATTCACTCTGGTCACTTTTGGGTGTGTTTTTTATTTAATATTCTTTTTAAAGACTCTGTTCTTCAATTAATCGCTTGCAGTCCTTTGCTCAATTAATTTCAATTGGAATTGCTCTTGAAGAAATTTCTTTTGTAGCCTTAAATATTTGTGGTAAAGTATTTTTGGATAAATTTTTATTGTTGGTAAACAATAAATCTTTATAGTATTATTGTTTTATACTAATAAAGTTACAAACAATACAATTGGCGTGTTTTCTCTTAAAAATGATATTTCTTACTATTTTTAATTGATTTTTATCTTATACAAATTTTGAGGACAGGAAAAGTACTTGATTTTTAATCAAAGTTTCATATCCACACCTTACAAGCTGAGTATATGCACTTTTTTGGTCTACGCATATTTTCAAGGATTTTAGCTAATATCTTTTGAAATATGCATGATAGAGTGATGAAACAAAAATAAATTCATCACGTCATTACTGTAGGAATACATAAATGAACTTTATTTCACAAGTTATAAACAAGGCTAAAATCTGTAGAGATTAATGATTACAATCAATAGAGCTGTTGACCACTTTGTTGTGAAAGTGGTCGAAGCTTGGAAATAAGTAAACATTCAGATTCCACTAGTTCATTCGTGAAGAATGACACAACGTTTATTATAAAATTCAGGGTATAACCCCTTCAAATCATGGTTTGAAGTTTAAAATATTAAATTTTGACAGAAAAGATGAGTTACACCAAACATCATCAAAAATAGAGGTTTTATGATGTAATTAAATACTCTTGGAAGAAATATAAGGGTATGCCAAGCTATTAGAATTCACTCTCTGAATTGCTTTAGCATGTAAAACTGAAAAGTTATTAAGGATCAAAGCTTGAGCTTAATTTGACCATTTATGATCACTCACTGTAACCTTAAATTAAATTTAACAGTCATATTAGTGATACAATTGGTGAATACTGTTAGTTTATGATTAAAACTAATAAAATCCACAAATTTTGGGGTTCTGGCAAGCCTTGACTTCATCAAAACTTAGAGTTATAGTGATAACTCTAAATAATGGCATAATAATGATAAGATGGTTTGATCATGATGTAATCATCACCAAACCTTAAAATATTGATCCATTCCAGTGGTAATGATCAGTGCACGTCTACTAGAGGCCTGTTGGATGCTAGGAGGAAAGAATTTAATATAAATAGAGCTCTTTTTACTCTATTTCCCCCTCAGATGCTTACAAAACATTAAATCACTAAATAAAAAGGTAATTTCTTTATTCTTTATATATAAAACTTTTATATTATTAAAGACCAAAGGTAATCTTATAATAATCTTTATTGTTGACATGATTATTGCAATTGTTTAATTGTTTTGTTTAAATTTCTCTTAAAAAACCTCAATTCCACATAAAATCAAGAAAATTTGTAATTTCTCATAAATTTTATTGTAACTACAATTTAAAGAAGTTGTATTTACATTTATAGGTGTAAAATTATTCAAAAGTATTTTATTAAGCATTAAAAGCTAGTTCTTTTCTCTATTATTACTTTAATAATTCTATAATTAATATAAAAAGTATTTATATTAATTTCTAAATTTAATATTAGTAATATTATTGTTATTAATTCTTTTTTATTAATAAAAAACAGTTTTTTACGCCTTTATTATTTGTTGGTAACAATAACAAAGTGCCTTTAAATATATCAATTATCTTATATTAATATATTTATTTTATATATTAATTTTTCTATAATATAAATTATATTATTATATTTATTTAATAATAGAATTATTTTACGCCATAATTATAATAATTATTTTTATCTTATTTATTTCATTTATAAGGAAATTCATAGTACAATAAGTAAAATATTAGTAATTTTTACTTATTGTTTCATAGTCAGACCTTACATTTGGGGGCATGGCTGTGATATTTACTCTAAAAAGACCTTTAAAAAGATTCTAATTGGGTTTATCCAATGATAAACTATAATTATAGTCATAAATTTATATAATAATTTTATATTTTATTAATTTTAACAGCTATTGAGGCATTTGGAAAGCAATTTTACTGTCTTACACATGGTTTTTCACATCCTTAGACTTGCAAAAACTTTCTTTGAGTGACTCTAGTAATTAAAAAGATATTTTATAAATTAAAAATAGTTTTATATTATAAATTAAGTTTACAAAGAATCATATTCATTTTTATTTTATTCTTGGAAATAAAAACATAAAAAAATAATAAAAAATAATGAAAACCAATAAAAAAGTTATTTTATTCATTTTAATTTCATTTCTTTAATTATTTTCACTTTTTAAAAGATATAAAAGCAACTTTTATGTGGAAAATTGCCATATCTTACCAAAAATAACACTTCTTATATAAAAGACTTATATTTATTTGTCTTTTTTAGTGTTTGAAGACAATCCAACAGAGGACAACCAAGCCACTGTTGAAAGATTGGTGGAAGAAACTTGCCCAAGTTCTCCAACACCAATTGTCACTAAGAAAAATAAAGCTAAGAAATTAGACTTTCCAGGACCCACCATTCAGGACTCTGAAGGTGAGTACCTCATTTATAAATTTCCATAAGAAGAATTCCTGTTTTGAAATCCTCTTATTTCCTTATTTTTCTTAAAGCATGACTACCAGAAGAGGATCCCAATACTCCATCCAATCAGATGGAGCTGGACTCAGAGGTAGAATTGATTCCTCAAAAAGGAAAAGGAAGGGAAATATCCCCAGTGGAACAGAATCCACACAAGGAAGTAGCTTATCCCAAAGGCAAGTCCCAGAAATGCCCATGATATCTGAGCCAGAGTTAGAAATAAGTATGAGTAACTCAAACAGGTACCAACCACATTCAGAGTGCTCAGAGAGACATCTACATCAGCCAGTACAAACATTACTACACGGTGTACAAAGACAAAGATTTGGAAATGTTGCCCCAAATACACCAAGGAGTGATGAACTCCTGGCACATCCTCCAAAGGTTCCTCAAGGAGGAGGTGATAGTGAAATACTCCAATGGATGGAATCCACTATCATCCAAGCCTCAAATCAAGAAGATCAAGGAGTACCATGCCAAAAAGAAAGAGGCAAGCAAGGAAGAAGCCCCAGTAGCTTCTACCAGCAAGCCTCGAGTCAACCAACCTCCCCAAGAAGGGAGGGGGAACAAGAAAAAGAATTGGAGGAAACCATATTCCCCAAGCTACAGGATCCCAAAAATCCAAAAAGATGCCATGGACAATGTCTTCAACATGGCCAGATCCTTGATGGAATTCAAAGACAAAGAGGAGCAAAGAATGAGACAACCGCATTTCCCAAAGAAATAACCTTGTCTCCTGATGTTGGCAATACTTTAACAGAGCTTAAAAATAGTATTTTACTTCTTGAAGACATTAAAAATAGTTTGTTATCTTTCCAAGAAATAAATGATAGCTTATCATCTTTAACAAAACTTGTTGTACCAAATAAAAAAGAAATTGATAACATAAAATTTATTATTGAAAATAATAAACCAAAATTATTAATTGATAATAGTAAGAAATTAATACAAGGACAACAAGAGTTGTACAAATACAAAAGTGATATCAAAGAAAAAACTTTGACAATCAATTATGACATGAGTATTGATAATCTTACAGAAAAATTGAACAAATTAAGCATTTCTGTAGAAAAATTTCAAGAAAAGACTTCATCACACCAAAAATTACTTTTGGACCATGTGGAAAAGAGTGATGAAGCAAGAATGCATCTGAAAGATGACATTCAAAGTTAAATAAGGCTTATCACTGATAAAATGGATAAAATTAATGAGGCTAACTCAAATATGCCAGAGTTATCACCACCATTTTCTCACATAAGAAGCCCTGTTAAACCAAATGAGGAATTAGCAAATCCATTCATAAGAGACTTAAGTCACCAAGACAATAACCAAGTCTTAATGAAGGAAGCACCTCAATTAAAAGAATGCCCAACATTCACAGGAGAAGGCGAATATGACCACATGTCATTTATCAAAACAATTGACATGCTACAAGAAGTTTATTCCATATCAGATGAATTAATCACGGCAAGATTACATTCATTGTTTGAAAAATCTGCAAAAAGATGGTATTATGGCATAAGGCAAACAAATGGCAAAAATAACTGGTCTTGGTGGAAACAGGAAATAATCACCAAGTGGGCTAATGATTCCTGGAGGGACAAGATAGAAGATGCATTTGAAAATTCTTTCTTTGACCAAGACAAAGACAAACCTTTAGCTTGGTTCTTAAAACAAGTTGAAAGGCTCAATGCATTGTACCCAGAAATGTCACAAAAAATGGTGCATATGAAAATACTTAAGAAATGTGGAGGAGAGCTAGAGCATGACCTAAGAAGCAGGTGTATAGAACCATGCTCCACAGAAGAATATATCAATGCACTAGAAGACATAGTGACAGGAGAAAAGATTGGCAGAACTTGGAAGAAATTGGACATTAAAAGTCCAAATAAACCATTTATCAAAAAAGATAAATCAAAAGAAGCTTTCAAGCCCAATACATCCAACAATAATGAGCAAATAAAATGCCATAAATGTGGAGGTATTGGACACTTAGCTAATAATTGCCTCAAAAAGGCAAATATTAATGAAATTGTGGAGACAGAAAACCACAATGACAAAAAGGAGGAATCTGACTCTGAAAAAGAAACAGAAGAGTCAGAAAGCTCTGAAAGTTATGAAATAAATAGAACTAATGCACAAATTAATAATATTGATATAACTTATGAAGTACTAGATGTTAACTCAAACTTACCACAAGTTGGAATATCTGACACAAACATGACAAATATACAAGATGCCAAAATGTACAGAACCAAACCTGCAAAAGGAATGGGATATACCGGTGGAAAATCAAGTATAAGTATTCTTATGGTTGATAACCAAGAAGGAAAGGTGAACTTGGATACAGGAGCATATTGCACCTGTGTTGGTAAAGGTTATTTAAAAACCATTGTCCCAGACTGGCAAGAAAAACCTATGCCAATATAAGGTGTCAAATTTAGTAGTTCAAGTGAGAGCATGAAGCCCCTTGTAATAATTGATTTAACACTAATTTTTCCTCATCCTACACAATGTGTCAGAATTAAAGTAGAGTTTGTAGTAATGGACAACTGTACTAGTAATCACTTCATACTTGGAAACGACTACTTATCAATTTATGGTATAGATATCTCTGACCAAAGAGATAGATATTTTAACATAGGAGATAACAAAAGACAAAAGTTTGGCTTCTAAAATAACAAAAACCAAATCACAGTTATTAAGAATGAAGAGAAAATTCTAGAAAAGGAACTTTTCATATCTGAACAACTCAAAGTTGCACAATTCAATCAAGAATTAACAGAAAAAACAAAAGAAAAATTGATTGACCTCTTATTTAAGTACAAACATGCCTTTGCAACTGACAAAGAACCACTAGGTGCCATAATTGGGCATGAAGTGGATAGAATTCTCAATGTGGAAAATCCTTACCTACCTTTACTAAGGAGACCTGCTTACCCAGCTAGTCCAAGGGCTAGAGGAGCCTTGGAGGTACACATTAAAGAATTAATGGACCTTGGAGTATTAAGAAAAGTAGGACATAATGAACAGGTAGAAGTCACTACACCTGTCATTATAGCTTGGCATAATGGAAAATAAAGAATGGTAAGAGACTGCAGCGTCCTGAACACCTATACCATGCCATACAGATATCCAATACCCAGAATCCACGAGACATTGACACAATTGTCACAAGCTAAGTTCATTACAGAAATGGATTCTTTAAAGGGTTTTCATCAAAATGTCTTAGCAGACAATACCAAGAAACTACTGAGGATAATAGTCCACTGTGGGATTTTTGAATACTTAAGTATGCCATTTGTAAGGTGTGGATATGAAACTTTGATTAAAAATCAAGTACTTTTCCCGTCCTCAAAATTTGTATAAGGTAAAATTCAGTTAAAAATAGTATGAAATATTATTTTTAAGAGAAAACACGCCAATTTTATTGTTTATAACTTTATGAGTATAAAACAATAATATTATAAAAATTTATTGTTTTACCAACAATAAAAATTAATGCAAAAAATACTCTACAAGAGATATTTTAAGGCTACAAAAGAAATTTCTTCAAGAGAAATTTCAATTGGAATTAATTGAGCAAAGAACTGCAAGCAATTAATTAAAGAACAAAGTCTTTAAAAAGAATATTAAAGAGAAAACACGCCCAAAATTGACCAGAGTGAATTTGGAAACAAAGTGACAAAGTTTACAGTGATGAAAGATGCTTTAACTGACTCTTGGGGTGGTTCAGGGGTAAAAATGATTATAAGAGTTACAAACAATGATTAAAATGATTTTTTCACGTGGTTAAAAGGATGAAAATGATTAAAAAATGGTGGTTGGAATCTTTGATTGATTGGTTTAACAGTGTTTAAACTAATTAATAAAAGGAAAAGATTCTAACATGAAGAGAAAATGGGGCAAAGAAGACATTCTTTTATAGCCATCAATTCTCTTACTCCAAAAGTAAATTTTACTCTTGTCAGTCGTGAAAAACAGTCTGACAACAGAAAAGCCAATTATGGCATCATTGAACCCTGGTTTAGACCAAAAAGGACTGGGTTAAGCCATTTTTAGCCATTTTAGACCCTTACATCAGCCATTACTATAGCAATACCAGGCCTAGAGCCTTCAAAGCACGTCAGAATGTGTGTCAGAGGCGTAGAAACCAGTTAAAACTGTTTTTATTATGATTGTTTTATCTTAAGGGTAGTTTTACCCTCTTGGCAACAGCTAAAACTACCCCAGTTGGTATCAAAACCTCATCATCAATTGAGTCCACAGACCCTGTAACTCAATTCCAGGCCAAAAGTGATGAACTTTTGTGTGAAGTTTGACATCCCATGCCTGTCAGCAAGGATTTTGGGGGTCTAGCTCCCCCTTAGAGCTGGAGTTCCTTTTCCCCCCCAAATTTAATCTTTCCAATTTATTTTTCCTTTAATTCCTCATCATGTATTATACTTATAACTTACATATGTAATTCAATTCAATTGTACAGTACAATACAGTAATAATTGACACCTCATATGTAAATCAAAGTTCACTTATGTAATACACGCGCACATTTTGACATTTCAATTGAATTCAATTGAAAATACTTCAATTCCTCATAACTTCTAAACTAAACACAACACCTCAATTGTAACACAAAAATTGATGGTTAACACCACATGTGGTGTGAATTATATTAAGCTTTTGAGGATTTTCAACTTTTGTATCGAAAATACTAAAAACTTAATTTAAGCTTATTTAGAGTTGAGTTACAAGAATTTCACTCAGAGGTGACCCCACCTGATTTATTATGAGGAACCCAATGGTGAAATAAATTTTATATGTTTATATGTTGGATAAAAAGTTATAATAAATTTTATTTAACTTTTTTCAAATTTATTTGTTTTTTCACAATTTTGTTAAAATTTCATTTTTACTTAATTTTTTCAAGTATAAATGTAATTTTATAATTTCAAAATTTGATGTAATTTTATTTTTAAATTGTAATTAATTTTTTTATTTTGAATATAATTTTATATTCATATTTTTTTTTTTAATTATATAAATAAATTTATTTTATTTATATTAATATGTTAATTTTGTATTTGTGGTCTTTTGGGTATATGAAATTACCTCTAAGGCTCACATTCCCTCCCCCTAAAAAAGAATATTACTTTGTAATATTGGTGTTTCTGGTGTGTCTGAATCTCCTGAGGAGTTTGGTAGCTTCTGGTATATCTTTTTCTTCTAACCATTCATCTTCACAAGTTGGGTCACTGTACCTAACAAGGTATTCCCTTACTTTTTTGGTTCTTAATTCCCTTTCTTTAAGAACTTTGGTAATTTTCTTAGTACCAGATGTCTCAATAGGAGGTATAACTTGGGGAATCTTATTCCTCAAGGGAAATTTCTGAGCATCACTAGATTTGTATGGATTTATCAAGCTTACTGGAAATGTAGGGTGCTTGTTGCTAAGATCTTCAGATAATTCTACTTCAACAGCATTTTCTCCATGGAGGGCCTTAATCAAACAAGGTCCTGCAAAGGAGTCTTTCAACTTTTTACATCCTTTGATGTTATTGAAGTTAGTGGTTGATACAAGAACCAGGTCCCCCGCTTTGAAATCTGGAGTTGCATGTGATTTATCCCATTTGTCTTTAGCATATGCAAAAGAGTCCTCCATGCATCTTACTGCATGCTTTCTAGCTTTGTCTAGCATTCCTTTGAAGCTAGCAGCTGTGAGATGTATTTCAATTAAGTCTTTCCTCAAGGAATCTTGGGGTAACTTGGGGTTCGATCCTTTTTCTAGAATAGCAGGAGTCTGATTGGTACTGGCATGGATTGATGTTTTATATGCTAATTCCAGTGCTGGCAACAGAGTACACCAATCATGGGTAAATCCATCACAATCTTTGAATTCGAGGCCATATGCCCAAAATCTTCTCACCATGTCCTCTAAGTTTTGGATCATCCTTTCAGCCAGGCCATCAGTTTGTGGGTGGTAGGCTGTAGAGAAAGACAGTTTAGTGCCAAATAATTGGTGAAGATTTGTCCATAGTGCTGAAGTAGATTTGGGATCTCTATCACTGATGATATTTGTAAATATCCCAGTCCATGACACTACTCTATTCCATATCAGAAGAGCTGTATCCATGGCTGTATCATTTTTGTGACATGGTAAAAAGATTGGAGTTTTACTGAATCTGTCCACAATTACTAGGCAAGCATTATAGCTCCTGTCACCTCCTGGTGGTAGGCCAGTTACCCAATCCATATGGACAATTTCACAAGGTCTGTTTGGTTCTTGGATTTTGATCATATTTCCAAGTCTTTTGCCCTTGGATTTATTTGCCTTTTGGCATCTGTCACAGGTTTTGCAATACTCTGCAACATCTTTCTGCCACATTGGCCACCATATGCAGGTCTTTAATTTTTCCCTTGTTCTGTCTTCAGACAGATGTCCTGAAAAGGGACTATCATGGCATTCTTTTAGTACAAGATTGATTAATGACCTGTCTACAACTGTCATGACACATGTGTGCTTGGTTCTGTGGTAAATTATACCATCCAGTAGGTGAAATCTTCCTTCATCATAAGATTTCCTCCATACTTCATCCAAGGCATGTATAAGAGAGTTGTCTTTACAGTCTTTGTTAAGTAATTAGCATAAGATGCTACAATTCTTATCTTGAGTGTAACTACTTCGGACTTCTTCAAAGAAGGTGGTGTTCAAGTCTGGAACACTTATTCCTTCTATTGGAATTTGTGGTGAAGCTTCTTCTGGCACATAAGCAGATTATCAATATTATTTGGTAATGGCCATCTGCTTAGTCCATCTGCATTCTTATGAATATTCCCATCATTATGAACAATAGTAATATTGCCTCTGTATTCTTGTATGGCTATTTGCCATCTGAGCATGTGTCTGTTGGGTGTTTTCATGTTCAAAAGTTATTTGACAGCTGTACAATCTGTTATCACTGCAAAAACACATCCCTCTAAAACGTAGTTCAATTTTTCCAAGGCCCAGACAAGGCATAGACATTCCATCTGACTTGCTCCATATCTGGCTTCAGTTGGTTTGATTTGCCTGGATATGAAACATATGGGTCCTTCTACAGGCTTATCATTTATGATCTGAACTTGGTGAATTGCAACACCCAGTCCATCCCCTGATGAATCAATATACAGTTTGAAAGGCAATTTAAAGTCTGGCATCAGTAAGAGTGGAGCAGTGGTCAATTCTTCTCTTAGAGACTCAAAAGCGTTGACTCTGTCAACAGTCATCTCAAACACTGTGTCTTTGTCACACAGCTTATAAAGTGGTCTTGCTATGGATGCAAAATCTTTAATGTGTTGCCTGTAATATCCTGCAAAACCTAAGAATGACTGAATTTCCTTCTTATTCTGAGGCATGGGTTTTAACAATACTGCTGCAACTTTGTTTTTGTCAATCCCAAGGGACAAACCAGATACAACATGTCCTAGTGCTTCAAGTTCTTTAAATCCAAAATGACATTTCTTCAAGGAGATTTTCATGTTTACTGATTGGATTTTTGTCAAAACTCTTGATAATCTGTACATGTGCTCCTCTCAAGTCTTTGAACAGATAATAATGTCATTAATGTAAATGATTAACCATCCCTCTGACAGTTCTTCAGGGAAGATTTCATTCATCATTCTTTGGAAGTGTGAAGGTGCATTTTTGATACCAAAGGGCATCCTCAAGTATTCATACACTCCAAAATGAACAATAATTCTCAAGTATTTTCTTGCTCTTGGTGTTACCACATTTTGATGGAATCCTTTAAGGGCATCCATAGTGGTTATATACACTGCTTGAGATATTTGAGTAAGGGCAATTTGGATTTTTGGTATTGGGTATCTGTCTGGGACAGTGTAAGTGTTCAGAGCTCTAAAGTCCCCAACCATTCTGGATTTTCCATTATTCCACGCCACTATGACTGGTGTAGTTATTTCTACTTCCTCATTGTGGCCTACTTTTCTTATTACACCAAGGTCCAGAAGCTCTTTGATATGAATTTCTAGAGCTTCTCTTGATTTTGGACTTGCTGGATAAGCAGGTCTTCTTAAGAGTGGTGGATAAGGTCTCTCAATGTTAAGAATGATTTCAACTTCATGACCAATAATTGCTCCCAGAGGTTCTTTGTCTGTAGCAAATGCTCCTCTGTGGTCATACAAAAGGGAAAAAAGTTCATTTTCTTGTTTATCAGTCAGATGAAGGCTTATCTCAGCCTCATTTAGCTGTTCAGACTTGAATTTCTCTAACTCTAAGTTGACTAGTGATACTTTGTTTACTGGAATTTGTCTTTTGAATGGTAAAAAGGCAAATTTCTGGCGCTTATTTTCCCCAATTGTAAATTATCTGTCTTTGTTATTATGTAAATCTATCCCATACATGATTAAATAGTCATTTCCCAATAAAAAATGGGTACTAGAGCAATTTTCCATAACAACAAATTCAACTGTGATTCTCAAATTACCATTTATGTGTGGGAATATGACATTGGTCTCAAAGATTCCTAATGCTTTCATTGGGTTACTTGCACTGTTGAATTTTATACCATCAATTGGTAACAATTGGTCTTCAAAATTTGGTACACAAGTCTTAAGAAAAGATTTTCCAACACAAGAGCAGAAGGCTCCTGGGTCAAGCAAAAGCTTGGTGGGCTTGTTGTCAATCACCACTTCTGTTATACAGGAATTTCCAGATGCATAGCCTTTTCCTCTGTTTGGTTTTGTCTTCATAAGTTGTGCATCTTGAACTTTTGATAAATCAAGTTGACCATTGCTCAATTGTGCCAAGTGGGAATAAGATTCCATGATGTCAAAAGTGGCATTGATATTTTCTATATCTTTTGAAGATTCATAAAATATGGATGACTTATCATCTGAATTGTCTTCAATTATGTCTCCTTTTTCAACATCTGGTCCCTTTTCAATATCAATTTCATTGAGTTTCCCCCTTTTTGGACATGTATTGGCTAAATGGGTGGTGCTTTGGCAAATATGGCATTTTCTGACTGTATCTGCAGATTTATATTTGATATTACTAGAATTTTCTTTGGGGCTTTTGTTCACAGAGTGTTTCCAAGGTGTATTAAACCTTGTTTTGAGATTCACCCTACTAGAACCAATTTTGGTTCTGGTGGTTACTTCTTCTAGTATATTGATAATATCCTCTGCTGAAGATTGTTCAGTAGTCCTGCTTTTGACATCATGCTCTAAGTCACCTCCACATTGTCTCAAAATTATTCTATGTATCATAAATTCTGACATGTCAGGATATAATGCTGTTAATCTGTCCTTATGTTGGCAAAACCATGGTAAAGCTTTCTCTTTATCAGCATTAAATTTGGCAGATTTAAAGGCTGTTTCAACTTTAAGCCTCCAAGCATCATTTGCCCATTTGTTGATGATTTGGGTTTTCCACCAACTCCAACTCTGGTATCCATGTGCTTGTCTTATTTTGATGTACCATCTGTGAGCTGATCTGGTAAACAAGGTGTTAAACCTGGCTGTTACCAATCTGTCTGGTAATTCAAAATCCTCTTTGATCATGTCAATACCTCTAATGAATTGCATATGGTCATACTCTCCTTCACCACTGAAGTGAGGCCATTCTTTAAGTTTTGGAACTTCTTTCAAGAGTTCTTGGCCTATTGATGGTTCCAAGTTATGAAAAGAAGTAGATAATTCATTTTTTAATTGTGAACTATCAGGATCCGATACTTGTGGATTTGAAATTCTTGTGCCCTCATTTTGATTTAGAGGTGTAGACATTCTTGGTAAGGTATTCAGTATTTGTTCAATGTCATTCATTTTACTGTTGCTAAACCTTTGGGAATTTCTGTATTCATGTTGGAAGCTTTGTATTAAATTTATTACTTCAATTTTATACATGTCTTCCTTATGTGTCAGTTCTTGCCATAACTCTGTCTGTCTTGTATTATCAGCAGTGACTTGATTCAATTTCATTGATAATCTTGATACTTCTTCTTGTGAAGCATCAAAACACTTTTTCAAGGCAATGGTATATGTCTTTACTTCGGTAAATGAATTTGAAATGTCATCAAGGACTTTCTTGTTATCTGTCTTGATAATATTTATGGCTTCTTTAATTCTTGTTTCAATTATGTCATCAATATTGAATTTAGAATATTTATCTGTTAATTCTTTAATAATGGCAGATTGTTCATTTATTTTATTAGAAGAATTATCATTATTGGAATTTTTAATTGTCCTTAAAACCTTTTCAAAACACATAAGTGTTTCATTAATTTGGCACAGACTCAGGTTGTTTGTTTTAATGTTGTTACAAATGGTTTCGTTTTTATCAGAAAGATGTTTTTTCACGTCATTTATAGCATTATACAACTCTGGGATGGAATCAAATATGTCAGAAATCATTTCTGGAACCTTAATCTGGCTTCCTCCTTCTTCTGTAATTCCATCATGGTTCTGGCCATCTGAAATACATTTTCCATGGCATCCTGCTGAATCTTTGGGATTCTGTAGCCCTGGCGGTAAGGTTTTGGGGCTGGTGCCTTCCCTTTGCCCTTGTTTGGAGTTTGTGGCTGCTTTTTCACATTGGAATTGCTGCTGCTGGCCACTGGGGCTGTTTTTGGCACTGGTTTGGGTGGTGGAGGGTTGTTTTTCCTCCATTCTAGTGTCAAAAGCATCATGTTTTCCTTCTCCATCAATGGATGCCATCCATTGAGCAATTTGCAAGTGTTGGGATGGCCCAAGAATTTTCTTACTGTCAGGTAAGGATTCATGCAATGCTTCCACAGGTCTGAAAGGATCTGGTACTCCTTGAATTGAAGTGCATTGTTGTATGCACTGTGGCTGGCTTTGTATATGTCCACAGAGGCTTGTTGTGGCGGTGTCAGCTCTTTTTGAAGGTAAAATGGTATTATCAGCTTCAGAATGACCTAATTTAGTTGTTTGAAAGTCATCAACTGACCCTTTTCCTTCTGTACCTGATTGGCCTCTGCCATAATCAAGTCTATTACCTTTTTGGGAGCTGCTTGAGGGGTTGTAGCTGGCTCCTGACCTGGATGAAGGCATAATTATGGTTTAAAAAGGCTTAAAATAGTATTTTTACGTCAAAAAAACTTACTATTGGCCAAATTCTTAGCTTTCTGAAGAGTATTACTTATGTCCAAGTTAATTAATTCAGAAGATATTGGTTCAGGTTGATTATTTTGAGTCACAATCACAGTACTATTATGGTCTGAATTAATACTGCTTGCAGGAACAATGCTGGTGACTGTTGAGGCTGTTTCAATGTTTTCTTGTCTTACCACGTTGTCAGACACTAAAATTAATGAAAAAGCCAATTAATTAAGTAAAAAAAAGGTTATTTCAAAAAAAATAAATAAAATATAAGCCTCACTTATAATATGAAAAAAAATATTTTTTATGGTTTTTTTGGATTATAAGTATTTTTTATATGTTTTTAAATTTTTCAATATAGGAAAAAAAGATTTAAAAAGAGTAAAAAAATATGTCACAGGTAAAATATCACGGCTGGGCCCCCAAATGAAAGGTTTGGATATGAAACTTTGATTAAAAATCAAGTACTTTTCCTGTCCTCAAAATTTGTATAAGGTAAAATTCAGTTAAAAATAGTATGAAATATTATTTTTAAGAGAAAACACGCCAATTTTATTGTTTATAACTTTATAAGTATAAAACAATAATATTATAAAAACTTATTGTTTTACCAACAATAAAAATTTATGCAAAAAATACTCTACAAGAGATATTTTAAGGCTACAAAAGAAATTTCTTCAAGAGCAATTTCAATTGGAATTAATTGAGCAAAGAACTGCAAGCAATTAATTAAAGAACAAAGTCTTTAAAAAGAATATTAAAGAGAAAACACGCCCAAAAGTGACCAGAGTGAATTTGGAAACAAAGTGACAAAGTTTACAGTGATGAAAGATGCTTTAACTGACTTTTGGGGTGGTTCAGGGGTAAAAATGATTATAAGAGTTACAAGCAATGATTATAATGATTTTTTCACGTGGTTAAAAGGATGAAAATGATTAAAAAATGGTGGTTGGACTCTGTGATTGATTGGTTTAACAGTGTTTAAACTAATTAATAAAACGAAAAGATTCTAACATGAAGAGAAAAGTGGGGAAAGAAGACATTCTTTTATAGCCATCAATTCTCTTACTCCAAAAGTAAATTTTACTCTTGTCAGTCGTGAAAAACAGTCTGACAACAGAAAAGCCAATTATGACATCATTGAACCCTGGTTTAGACCAAAAAGGGGTGGTTTAAGCCATTTTTAGCCATTTTTAGCCATTTTAGACCCTTAAATCAGCCATTACCATAGCAATACCAGGCCTAGAGCCTTCAAAACACGTCAGAATGTGTGTAAGAGGTGTAGGAACCAGTTAAAGCTGTTTTTATCAACATTGGTTTAACTTAAGGATAATTTTACCCTTTTGGCAGCAGTTAAAACCACCCTGGTTGGTATCCCTGTGACTCAATTCCAGGCCAAAAGTGATCAGCTTTTGCGTGAATTTTGACATCTCACGCCTGTCAGCAAGGATTTTGGGGGTCTGGTCCCCCTTAGAGCTAGAGTTCCTTCCCCCCCCAATTTTAATCTTTCCAATTTATTTTTTCCTTTAATTCCTCATCATGTATTATACTTATAATTTACATATGTAATTCAATTGAATTGTACAGAAAAATACAGTAAGAATTACAGACTGTAATGCTGTAAAATCTCTATTAAATATGAAAACTCCAAATAGACATATGCTGAGATGGAAAATTTCTATCCAAGAATATAGAGGAAATATAACTATTTTTCATAAATCTGGTGATATTCAAAAAATGCAGATGGTCTCAGCAGATGGGCTCTAGAAAATACCCCTGACAATCCAGCATCGGTACCACAGGAAGAGCACCATATAGAAGGAATATGTGTTACAGACATTGGCACAGAATTCTTTAACCAAGTTAAAGAAAGCTATAATATAAACAATAATTGCCATATCTTAAGCCAACTTCTAATGAAAGACTGCAAAGATCCATCACTTTCATCAAAATTAGATGAAACATGGAAAAAGGCATATGATGAAGGAAGATCCCACCTCCTTGATGGAATCCTTTACCATAGAAAAAAACACACATGTGTTATGGCCTTAACAGATAGAACCCTGATAAACACTCTTTTACATGAGTGTCATGATATTGTTGCAGCTGGACACCTTTCAGAAGACAGAACACTAGAGAGGGTGAAAAGTTGCTCTTGGTGGCCAAATTGGAAGAAAGATGTTTCAGATTACTGCCAAACCTGTGACAGATTTCAAAAAGCCAACAGAGCCACAGGAAAGAAACTTGGAATGATGATCCAAATCCAAGAACCAAAATCCCCTTGGGAAATTGTTCATATGGATTGGGTAACAGCATTACCTCCAGGAGGAGACAGAGGCCGTATTGCATGCTTAGTATTAGTTGACAGGTATAGCAAAACTCCTATGTTCCTACCATGTCAAAAAGATGACACAGCTATGGACACAGCCATAATGATATGGAATAAAGTCATTAGCCATACAGGCTTATTTCAGCATATTATAAGTGACAGAGACTATGAGCCTTAGAGGTATTTTTATATACCCAAAAGACAACAAATGATAAATTGAAATACAAATATAAATAAAATAAATTGATTTATATTATAAAAATAAAAGTTGAAATATAAAATACAAATTTATACTTAAAAATCAAAACTTAATTATAATTTAAAAATGAAATTACAATAAAATTTGAAATTATGAAAATTCATTCTTACTTGTAAAAATTATATAAAAGGGAATTTTTAATAAAAATTATGAAATTAAAATATTTTTGGTAAAAATTTATATAAAATATATTATAACTTTCTATCCAATAAATAAACATATAAAAATTATTTCACCATTTGATTCCTCATAAAAAATTAGGTGGGGTCACCTCTGATTGAATTTTTTTTAACTCAACTCTAAATAAGCTTAATTTAAGTTTGTAGTATTTTCAATACAAAAGTTGAAAATCCTCAAAACTTTAATTTAATTAACACGACATGTGGTGTTAACCATCAACTTTTGTGTTAAAATTGAGGTGTTGTGTTTAGCTTATAAGCTATGAGGAATTGAAGTATTTTCAATTGAATTCAATTGAAATGTCAAAATGTGGACGTGTATTACATAAGTGAACTATGATTTACATATGACGTATCAATTATTACTGCATTGTACTGTAAAATTCACTTGAATTACATATGTAAATTATAAGTATAATACATGATGAGGAATTAAAGGAAAAAATAAATTGGGGGGGGAAAAGGAACTCTAGCTCTAAGGGGGAGCCAGGCCCCCAAAATCCTTGCTGACAGGCATGAGATGTTAAAATTCATGCAAAAGTTCATCACTTTTGGCCTGGAATTGAGTCACAGGGTCTGTGACTCAATTGATGATGAGGTTTTGATACCAACCAGGGTGGTTTTAACTGCTGCCAAAAGGGTAACATTATCCTTAAGCTAAAACAATGTTAGTAAAAACAGCTTTAGCTGGTTTCTACACCTCTTACACACATTCTGACGTGTTTTGAAGGCTCTAGACCAGGTAGTGCTATAGTAATGGTTGATTGAAGGGTCTAAAATCACAAAAAATGGCTTAAACAAGCCCTTTTTTGGTCTAAACGAGGGTTCAATGATGCCATAATTGGCTTTTCTGTTTTCAGACTATTTATCACGACTGACAAGAGGAAATTTCACTTCTGGAGTAAGAAAATTGATGGCTATAAAAGAATGTCTTCTTTGCCCCACTTTTCTCTTCATGTTATAATCTTTTCCTTTTATAATTAGTTTAAACACTGTTAAACCAATCAATAAAAGATTCCAACCACCTTTCTTAAATCATTTTAAACCTTTTAACCACGTGAAAAAATCACTATAATCATTTTTAGTAACTCTCATAATCATTTTTACCCCTGAACCACCCTAAAAGTGAATTAAAGCATCTTTCATCATTGTAAACTTTGTCACTTTGTTTCCAAATTCACTCTGGTCACTTTTGGGTGTTCTTTCTCTTTAATATTCTTTTTAAAGACTCTGTTCTTCAATTAATTGCTTGCAGTTCTTTGCTCATTTAATACCAATTGAAATTGCTCTTGAAGAAATTTCTTTTGTAGCCTTAAATATTCCTTTTAGAATATTTTTGGATAAATTTTTATTGTTGGTAAAACAATAAATATTTATAATATTATTTTTTTATACTAATAAAGTTATAAACAATAAAATTGGCGTGTTTTCCCTTAAACATAATGTTTCTTACCATTTTTAATTGATTTTTACCTTAGAAAAATTTTGAGGACAGGAAAAGTACTTGATTTTTAATCAAAGTTTCATATCAACACATTACAGAGACCCAAAATTCACTTGGGAATTATGGACAAATCTCCATAACTTGTTTGGGACAAAATTATCATTCTAAACAGCTTACCATCCTCAAACTGATGGTTTAGCAGAAAGAATGATACAAAACTTGGAAGACATGATCAGAAGATTTTGTGCTTATGGACTAGCATTCAAAGATTCTGATGGTTTTCCCCTTGATTGGTGTACACTAATACCACCTCTTGGACTGGCATATAAAACATAAATCCATTCTTCTACTGGCAAAAGACCAGCAATGCTAGAAAAAGGTTGGAATCCAAGACTTCCTTATGATATCCTCAAAAAGGACTTAGTAGATATAAATCCAACAGCAAGCAGTTTTAAGATAATGCTTGACAAGGCAAGACATCATGCAAACAGATGTATGCAAGATTCTTTCAAATATGCAAAAGAAAGATGGGATAAAAGTCATAAACCATGTAACTTGAAAATAGGAGACTTGGTCCTAGTATCAACCCTTAATTGCAATAACATAAAAGGGCCAAAGAAATTGAAATATTCCTTTGCAGGAACATTTATGATAAAAGCACTTCATGGACCCAATGCTGTGCAATTGGAACTCACAGGTGAATTAATGAACAAACACCCAACGTTCCCTGTAAGTCTGATAAAACCTTACAGCTCAAGTGACAAGGAGTTCTTTCCACCAAGAAATAAACCCCCACTTGAAATTCCCCCCTAGGAAGAAGGAGAAGAAAAGAGAATTGTAAAAGTCCTTAAAGAAAGAAGGACAAGAAACAAAAAAGAAAGAGAATACCTTGTATGGTATAGAAATTCAACTCAAGAAGATGCATGGCTACTTGAGAAAGATATAACAAATGCTGATAAACTACTAAGAAGGTTCAGACATAAAATAAAACCTAAAGAATACAAAAATTAAGCATCATTGAGCTTCAAGACTAACAAAGTCTATTGAATAGGTAGGACAGTGGATGATACCCTAGTTACACATATCAGATTGTGGTACAATATTTGTTGGTGGTAGGGAATGTGAACCTTTGAGATATTACCACATACCCAAAAACGTAACAAGAAATATTTCAAATAATTATACAATAAAAATAATTACCTTAATCTCCAAAAATGCCATAAATTGGCATAAAACTTGGTTTAACTTAAAGAACAATGAACAAACATTTGAAAGATACTATACAATTGGATTCCCCATGGTAAAATACACATATAACATTTTTATGGCATATCTGTAAAGTTAATATTTAATGAGTTATAAGTAATAATACCTTATAAAAAACATAAATCCTTAATTATTTCAAAGACCAATGAAAAAACATGTAGGATAAATAGTACCATTGGATTCTCCATAACAATTCACACATAAACAAATTAAGAAGCTAATCTCCAAAGTCAATACTTAAGGACTTATGCTGAATATATGCACTTTTTTGGTCAACACATATATTCAACAATTTTAGCTAGCATCTTTTGAAATATGCATGATAGAGTGATGAAACAAAAATAAAGTCATAACTTAATTACTGTAGGAATACAGAAATGGCCTTTACTTCACAAGTTAAAAACAAGGTTAAAACCTGTAAGAGATTATTGATTAAAATCAATAGAGCTGTTGACCACTTTGTTGTGAAAGGGGTGCAAACTTGAAAATAAGTAGAGAGTCAGATTCTACTAGTTCATTCGTGAATAATGAAGTAATTCATATTACGAAATTCAGGGTATAATCCCTTGAAATCATGGTTTTAAGTTTAAGATATTAAATTTCGACAGAAAAGATGAGTTACAAGAAAAATCATCAAAAATAGATTTTTGATGATGTAATGAAATGGTCTTGGATGCATAATATGGTTATGCCAAGCTATTAGAATTCACCCTCTGAACTGCTGTAGCGTGTAAAACCTAAAGGTTATTAAGGATCAAAGTTTGAGCTTGATTTGACCATTTATGATCACTCACTGTAACCTTAAATTAAATTTAACAGTCATATGAGTGATACAATTGGTGAATACTGTTAGCTATGATTAAAACTAATGAAATCCACAAATTTTGGGGTTCTGCCAAGCCTTGACGCCATCAAAACTTAGAGTTATAGTGATAACTCTAAATAATGGCGTAATAATGAGATAAGATGGTTTGATCATGATGTAATCATCACCAAACCTTAAAATATTGATCCATTCCAGCGGTAATGATCAGTGCACGTCTACTAGAAGCCTTTTGGACGCTAGGAGGAAAGATGTTGATATAAATAGGGCTCTTTTTACTCTATTTCCCCCTCAGATGCTTACAAAACATTAAATCATTAAATAGAAAGGTGATTTCTTTATTCTTTATATATAAAACTTTTATATTACTAAAGACCAAAGGTAATCTTGTAATAATTTTCATTGTTGACATGATTATTGCAATTGTTTAATTGTTTTGTTTAAATTTCTCTTACAAAACCTCAATTCCACATAAAATCAAGAAAATTTGTAATTTCTCTTAAATTTTATTGTAACTACAATTTGAATAAGTTGTATTTACATTTCCATGGTAAAAAGGAGATGCTTTGATGAACTCATCTGAGCAATAATGAAGGATCTATATCTAAAGTTTCAAATATTAGGCTCATATATAAATTCAGGCCAAATGAAAATGCTTCAAAGCCCTTAGAGATGGTAATTTGTACATGAAAACTGTGAGAAAGAAACAGAAAATTTGAAATAATCAATTGATGGGTGTCAGCATGTGTCACAACCATGTGTAATCACCGCCCAAGGGTTGTTTATGGTAATTCTAGCCCAAACCCAATCTATTGGCAATTGGCCATGTCATCATTTTTATGTCCAATTGGACCTCTTGCGGTGCTGTATGGCCTTTGGGCCATATCACCCTTTTTCTGGCCACTTATGGCTTCAGGCCATATCCTGCAATCATTGGCCCTTCTGGACAATTATTGTGAGCCTTAGAGGTATTTTCATATATCCAAAAGACCACAAATGATAAATTAAGATACAAATATAAATACAAGAAATTTATTTATATTATAAGAATAAAAATTGAAATATAAATACAGATTTATATTTAAAAATCAAAATTTAATTATAATTTAAAAACAAAATTACAACAAAATTTAAAATTACAAAAATACAATTTTACTTGTAAAAATCAAGTAAAAATGAGTTTATAATAAAAATTATGAAATTAAAATGTTTTTGGTAAAACATTATGTAAAATATATCATAATTGTTTATCCAATAAATAAACATAAAGAAATCATCACACGATTGGATTCCTCATAAAAAATAAAGTGGGGTCACCTCTAAATAAACTTAAATTAAGTTTTTAGTATTTTTTGTACAAAAGTATGAAAATCCTCAAAACCTTAATTCTATTCACACCACATGTGGTGTTAACCATCAATTTTTGTGTTAAAATTGAGGTGTTGTGTTTAGTTTAGAAGTTATGAGGAATTGTAGTATTTTCAATTGAAATGTCAAAATGTGCATGTGTATTACATAAGTGAAGTTTAATTTACATATGAGGTATCAATTACTACAGAGGTGTAATCAAAAACTAAATTGAATTACATGTGTAAATTATAATTGTATTACATGATGAGGAATTAAAGAAAAAATAAATTGGGAAGATTAATTCTGAGGGGGAAAAGACACTTTAGGTCTAAGGGGGAGCTATACCCCCAAAGTCCTTTCTGACTGGCGTGGGATGTCAAAAGCCACGCAAAATTTCATTACTTTTGGCTTGGAATTGAGTCACAGGGTCTGTGACTCAATTGATGATGAGGTTTTGATCCCAACCAGGCAAGTTTTAACTGCTGCCAAGAGGGAAAAACTACCCTCAAGTTGAAACAATGTTAGTAAAAACAGTTTTAACTGGTTTTTACGGCTCTTACACACATTCTGGCGTGTTTTGAAGGCTCTAGACCAGGTATTGCTATAGTAATGGCTGATTTAAGGGTCTAAAATGGCTAAAAATAGCAAAAGATGGCTTAAACCAGGCCTTTTTGTTGTAAACCAGGGTTCAATGATGCCATAATCAGCTTTTCTGTTGTCAGACCCTTTTTCACGACTGAAAAGAGTAAATTTTACCTTTGGAGTAAAAAAATTGATGGCTATAAAAGAATTCCTTCTTTGCCCCACTTTTCTCTTCATGTTAGAATCTTTTCCTTTTATAATTAGTTTAAACACTGTCAAACCAATCAATAAAAGATTCAAACCACCCTTTTTTAAAAATTTTAAACTCCTAAAAACGTGAAATAATCATTATAATCATTGGTTGTAACTCTTTTAAACATTTTTACCCTTGAACCACCCCAAAAGTGAATTAAAGCATCTTTCATCACTGTTAACCTTGTCACTTCATTTCCAAATTCACTCTGGTCAGTTTGGGGAATTTTTTCTCTTTAAAATGTTTTTTTGAATACTTCATTCTTTAATTAATTTCTTGCAGTCCTTTGCTCAATTAATTCCAATTGAAATTTCTTTTGTAGCCTTAAATATCTCTTGTAGAGTATTTTTGGATAAATCTTTATTGTCGGTAAAACAATAAATTTTTATTATATAATTATTTTCTTCTTCTAAAGTTAAAAAATAGAAAATTGGCATGTTTTTGGTTTAAAAATACTATTTCTTACTATTTCTAAATAATTCTACCTTATACAAATTTTGAGGACAGGGAAAGTACTTGATATTTTGTCAAAGTTTCATATCCACACGTTACATTTGGGGGCCCAGCCATGATATTTTCCCTGTGACATAATTTTTTACTTTTTTTAACCTTCTTTCTTATATTGAAAAATTGAAAAATATATAAGAAATACTTATAATTCAAAAAAAATCCTTAAAAATAATTTCTTTTTATAATTATAAGTGAGGGTTTATTTTTTATTTGTCTTTTGAAAAAATTTTTTTTACTTGATGAATTGGCTTTTTTCATTAATTTTCGTGGCTGACAACGTGGTAAGACAAGAAAATATTGAAACAGCCTCCACAGTTAGTAGCATTATTCCTTCAAGGACTGTGATTTGCGACCATAATAGCATTGTTATTATAAGTCAAAATAACCAACAAGAGCCAATTTCTTCTGAATTGATCAGCTTGGATATCAGTAATACTATCAGAAAGCTAAAAATTTGGCAAATAGTAAGTTTTTGACATAAAGTGACTATTTTAAACCTTTTTAGTCATAAAAATGCCTTTAACCTGATCAGGACAAAGCTATAAGCCCTCAAGCAGCTCCCAAAAAGGTTTTAGATGTGATTATGGCAGAAGGCAATCAGATACAGAAGGACAAGGGTCAGTAAAAGACTTCCACAACAATAAATTGTCCAATTCTGAAGCTGATGACAATATTTTACATTCAAAAAGAGCTGACACCGCCACAAGAAGCCTCAGTAGACATTTACAAAGCCAGCCAGAAAGCTTACAACAATGCACTACAGCACAAAGAGTACCAGATCCTTGCAGATTTGTGGAAAAACTGCATGAACTCATACCTGACTGTAAGAAAATTCCGGGGTCATCCCAACACTTGCAAGTTACTCAATGGATATCATCCATTGATGGAAAAGAAGAATATGATCCTTTTAACAGCAGAATGGAGGAAAAACAACCCTCCACCACCAAAACAAGTGCCGAGACCAGCCCCAGTGGCCAGCAGCAGCAATTCCAACGTGAAAAAGAAGCCACAAGCTCAAAACAAGGGCAAAGGGAAGGCACCACCCCTAAAACCTTTCAGCCAGGGCTACAGGATTCCAAAGATTCAGCAGGATGCCATGGAAAATGTATTTCAGATGGCCAGAACCATGACGGAATTACAGAAGAAGGAGGAAGCCAGATTAAGATTCCAGAAATCATTTATGACATATTTGATTCTATCCCAGAGTTGTATGAAGCTATAAATCATGTGAAAAAACATCTTTCTGATGTTTATGAAACCATTTGTAACAGCCTTAAAACAAACAAGTTGAGTCTGTTCCAAATTAATGAAACACTTATGTGTTTTGAAAATGTTTTGAGAACAATTAAAACTTCCAATAATGATAATTCTTTTGGCAATAAAATAAATGAACAATGTGCCCTTATTAAAGAGTTAAAAGACAAATATTCTAAATTCAATATTGATGAAATAAATGAAACAAGAATTAAACAAGCCATAAATATTATCAAGACAGATAACAAGAAAGTCCTTGATGACATTTCAAGTTAATTTACTGAAGTAAAGACATATACCATTGCCTTAAAAATTTTTTTTGATGCTTCACAAGAAGAAGTATCAAAATTATCAATGAAATTGAATCAAGTCACTGCTGATAATACAAGACAGAGAGAGTTATGGCAAGGACTGGAACATAAGGAAGACATGTATAAAATCGAAGTCATAAATTAAATACAAGCCTTCCAATATGAATACAGGATTTCCCAAAGGTGTAGCAACAGTAAAATGAATGATATTGAACAAATATTGAACACGTTACCAAGAATGTCTACACCTCTGAATCAAACTGAGGGGACAAGGATTCCAAATCCACAAGTATTGGATCCTGATAATTCACAGTTCCCAAATGAATTATCCACTTCTTTTCATAACTTGGAACTATCAATGGGCCAAGCAATTTTGAAAGAAGTAGCAAAACTTAAAGAATGGCCTCACCTCAGTGGTGAAGGAGAATATGAGGATATGGAATTCATAAGAGGAATTGAAATGATTAAAAAAGATGCTGAACTACCAGACAGATTGGTAACAGCATGATTTAACACCTTGTTTACCAGATCAGCTCACAGATGGTATATCAAATTAAGACAAGCACATAGACACCAAAGTTGGACTTGGTGGAAAACAGAAATTACAACAAATGGGCCAATGATGATTGGAGTTTTAAAGTGGAGAAAGCCTTTGAATATGCCAAATTTAATTCTGATAAAGACAAAGCTTTACCATGTTTCTGCCAACAGAAAGACAGAATAACAGCATTATACCCTGACATGTCCGAATTTATGATCCACAAAAAGATTCTGAGACAATGTGGAGGTGACTTAGAGCATGCTGTCAAAAGCAGGACTACTGAACAATCTTCATCAGCGGATATTATCAATATATTAGAAGAAGTAACCACCAGAACCAAAATTTATTCTAGTAGGGTGAATCTGAAAACAAGGTTTAATACACCTTAGAACGATTCTGTGGACAACATCCCCAAAGAAATTCTAATAATAAGTATAAATCTGCAGATACAGTCAGAATGTGCCATATTTGCCAAAGAACCACCCATCTAGCCAATAAATGTCCAAAAAGCAGGAAAATCAATGAAATTGATATTGAAAAGGAACCTGATGTTGAAAAAGATGACATAATTAAAGACAATTCAGATGATAAGTCATAAATATTTTCAAAATCTTCAAAAGATATAGAAAATAGCAATTCCACTTTTGACATCATGGAATCATATTCCCACTTGCCAAAAATAAGCAATGGCAACTTGATTTATCAAAAGTTCAGGATGCACAACTTATGAAAACCAAACCAAACAGGGGGAAAGGCTATACAGCTGGTAACTCCTGTATAAAAGAAGTGGTGATTGAAAACAAGCCCACTAAATTTTTGCTTGACCCAGGAGCCTTCTGCTCTTGTGTTGGTAAATCTTTTCTTAAAACTTGTGTACCAAATTTTGAAGACCAATTGTTACCAAATGATGGTATAAAATTCAATAGTTCAAGTAATCCAATGAAAGCATTAGAATTTTTGAGACCAATGTCGGATTCTCACACATTAATGGGAATTTAAAAATCACAGTTAAATTTGTTATGGAAAACTGCTCTAGTACCCATTTTATATTTTGAAATGACTATTTAATCATGTGTCAGGCAGAGTCTATGATAAAGATGTATAATAATCTTTACAAGCTTTAACTATGACTGTGACACCATAAAAATGGTTTATAAAGATTTGTGATGATGGTAATAATGATAATAATTTATTTAATTTAAAATAAAAGGGCTTTACAATACTTAGTATAGTGGTGGTGAGCGCTATTGAAAGCCCTGGATGCAGCTTTACCTGTTGGGGTACAATAATAGAGACTACAATACTTCTAAATTAAGATTATACCTGATTATTTTGCAAGAGTATAACTGTTTTTGACAGTTTTACTACATAGGAATTCAAGAGCAGGATGAGGAAAGCAATTCTGGCTGTGTTTAAAAGCATCCTTTTTATCCTGAAATGGGGTGGAAAGGGTGCTAGACCTTTCCACGTAGAGGAAGTGAAGATTATTTCACTCTCTGAGACAGGCTTGTGGTTTGCAAAGACCTGTATTAGCCTTTATTGGTCTCAGATGTGGTTTTGAAACCACATCTGGGCAGTTTTCACCAATACAGGGTGAAAATTTCATCTTGGGACCTCACAGCCTGATTCTAACGTGTATGACGCATAAAATGCTGTACAGAAACTGTATGGGACCCCAGTATTGACTGACATATGAGGTATTGAAGCAAAAACAAGTTTCTTCCTCTATTTGACACCTCATATTCATGATTATGGGACATTATCCCATGGTAAGGCTGTATATGACAGCATGTGGGACTCTGACCTTGAAACAGCCATACCTTTGTAAATTCTTGAGATATCAACCTCAAAATTGGTTCAGTGTGTAGCTCTGTATGCGCTATACACAATGGTACCTCATTTTATGTGGTTATAACTAAATATGGCAAAGGTATCTCATGTACTAGAAGTTTGTACATTTGCGTGGTTTAGGCAAAAAGCTTTATTGAGCTTATTTGCCCCATAATGTTTGTTCTAGTTGAGATATGGGGAAATGTATGACACCATCAGATAGCCCTGGGTTTGCTCTTTCCAAAAAGACCCCACTTTAGGTATCTCACACTAAAACTGCAAAAGCTAGATGGGAGGTGAATGTTTTGTTAACCCTTATTTGGCCTGAATTTGGCCATAACTCAAGTAATACTGGTTCTAGCTTGGTTTGGCTAGTCCCATTGGATAGCCCTGGCTTAGAGCTTCATTTTGAATACCCATTTGATGGGTTCAAGCCTCTCCTTCTCAATCTTAGATGAGAGGTGAAAATTGAGGTTTATGCTCAGCAACAACTTTGAGCAGGAATAACTTTGTTATTTCTTGTCCTATGGTGATGGGACTTATATATTCAGAAAGGGGTGAGTTTCCTCTTTTTTTTGATACCTTTTGAGCTAATTTGGCTCAGCTCCATGTTTTGGCAGTATCTTGGCTGTACCATTGGTTTATGGTATTTTGCCTGTCATGCTTGTGCTCTGGTTTTGAGTCACAGGCTGACACCAATGGTGTGATGATTTCTTTATGTTTATTTTTTGGATAAAAAGTGACAATATATTTTACATAATGTTTTACCAAAAACATTTTAATTTCATAATTTTTATCAAAAACTCATTTTTATTTAATTTTTGAAAGTAAAAATGTATTTTTGTAATTTTAAATTTTATTGTAATTTTATTTTTAAATTATAATTAAATTTTGATTTTTAAACATAAATCTGTATTTATATTTCAATTTTTATTTTTATAATATAAATAAATTTCTTGTATTTATATTTGTAGTTTAATTTATCATTTGTGGTCTTTTGGATATATGAAAATACCTCCAAGGCTCACAATAATTGTCCAAAGGGGCCAATGATTGCAGGATATGGCCTGAAGCAATAAGTGGTCAGAAAAGGTTTATATGGCCCCAAGGCCATAAAACACCACAAGAGGTCCAATTGGACATAAAAATGATGAAATGGCCAATTGCCAATAGATTGGGTTTGGGCTAGAATTACCATAAACACCCCTTGGGGGATGATTACACTTTGTTGTGACACATGCTGACACCCATCAATTGATTATTTCAAATTTTATGTTTCTTTCTCACAGTTTTTATATAAAAATTATCATCTCTAACGGCTTTGAAGCATTTTCATTTGGCCTGAATTTATATATGAGCCTAATATTTTAAATTTCAGATATAGCTCCTTCATTATTGCCCAGATGAGTTCATCAAAGCATCTCCTTTTTACCATAGCTTTTTGAAAACCTTATAGATTTTCTTTGCATCTTTTATGCCAAATCTATAGCGCTTCTGCCCTTTCAAATATGAAAAACTTTAATATCAAAATTTCTCATTGAAGAAGAAGCTCTATATCCCCAATGAAAGCATAAGATAAATGCAGAATGTTACCAACAAATATCAAAGGTTTAAAAAACTGTTTTTTGTTAATAAAAAACAATTAATAACAATAATATTACTACTATTAAAGTCATAAATTAATATAAATACTATTAATATTAATTATAGAATTATTAAAGTAATAATAGAGAAAAATTATTATAATAAGAGAAAATAGCGTACTTTTAGTTCTTAATATAATCATTTTGAATACCTTTACGCCTAGAAATGTAAATACAACTTATTTAAATTGTAGTTACAATAAAATTTAAGAGAAATTACAAATTTTCTTGATTTTATGTGGAATTGAGGTTTTTTAAGAGAAATTTAAAAAAAACAATTAAACAATTGCAATAATCATGTCAAATATGAAGATTATTATAAGATTACCTTTGGTCTTTAATAATATAAAAGTTTTATATATAAAGAATAAAGGAATTACCTTTTTATTTAGTGATTTAATGTTTTGTAAGCATCTGAGGGGGAAATAGAGTAAAAAGAGCCCTATTTATATCAAATTCTTTCCTCCTAGCGTCCAAAAGGCTTCTAGTAGACGTGCACTGATCATTACCACGGAATGGATCAATATTTTAAGGTTTGGTGATGATTAAAACATGATCAAACCATCTTATCTCATTATTACGGCATTATTTAGAGTTATCACTATAACTCTAAGTTTTGATGGCGTCAAGGCTTGGCAGAACCCCAAAATTTGTGGATTTCATTAGTTTTAATCATAGCTAACAGTATTCACCAATTGTATCACTCATATGACTGTTAAATTTAATTTAAGGTTACAGTGAGTGATCATAAATGGTCAAATCAAGCTCAAACGTTGATCCTTAATAACTTTTGAGTTTTACACGCTACAGCAGTCCAGAGATTGAATTCTGATAGCTTGGCATAACCTTATTATGCTTCCAAGAGCATTTCATTACATCATCAAAACTCTATTTTTGATGATTTTTCTTGTAACTCATCTTTTCTGTCGAAATTTAATATTTTAAACTTCAAACCATGCTTTCAAGGGCTTATACCCTGAATTTTATAATATGAATTACGTCATTCTTCACTAATGAACTACTAGAATCTGACTGTCTACTTATTTTTAAGTTTGCACCACTTTCACAACCAAATGGTCAACAGCTCTATTGATTTTAATCAATAATCTCTTAAAGGTTTTAACCTTGTTTTTAACTTGTGAAATAAAGGTAATTTCTGTATTCCTACATTAATTAAGTTATGACTTTATTTTTGGTTCATCACTCTATCATGCATATTTCAAAAGATGTTAGCTAAAATCCTTGAATATATGTGTTGACCAAAAAAGTGCATATATTCACCTTAACTCCTTAAGTATTGAGTTTGGAGATTAGCTTCTTAATTGTTTTATGTGTGGATTTTTTGGAGAATCCAATGGTACTATTTATTCCACATCTTGTTTCATTGGTATGTGAAATAATTAAGGATTTATGTTTTTTATAAGGTATTAGTACTTATAACTCATTAAATATTGACTTTACAGATATGCCATAAAAAGTGTATATGTGTATGTTACCATGGGGAATCCAATGGTATAATTTATTTCAAATGTTTATTCATTGGTCTTTAAGTTAAACCAAGTTTTATGCCAATTTATGGCATTTTTGTAGCTTTAAGGTAATTATTTTTATTGTATAATTTTTTGAAATATTTCTTGTGACCTTTTTGGGTATGTGGTCATATCTCAAAGGATCACATTCCCTACCACCAAAAAATATGGTACCACAACCTGATATGTGTAATTAGGGTATCATCCACTGTCCTACCTCTTCAATAGACTTTGTTAGTCTTGAAGCTCAATGATTCTTGATTTTTCTATTATTTAGGTTTTGTTTCATGTCTGAACCTTCTTAGTAGTTTATCAGCATTTGTTATATCTTTCTCAAGTAGCCATGCATCTTCTTGAGTTGAATTTCTATACCTTACAAGGTATTCTATTTCTTTTTTGTTTCTTGTCCTTCTTTCTTTAAGGACTTTTACAGTTTTCTTTTCTTCTCCTTCTTCCAAGGGGGGAATTTCAAGTGGGGGTTCATTTCTTGGTGGAAATAACTCCTTGTCACTTGAGCTGTAAGGTTTTATCAGACTTACAGGGAACGTTGTGTGCTTGTTCATTAATTGACCTGTGAGTTCCAATTGCACAACATTGGGTCCATGAAGTGCTTTTGTCATAAATGTTCCTGCAAAGGAATCTCTCAATTTCTTTGGCCCTTTTATGTTATTGAAATTAAGGGTTGATACTAGGACCAAGTCTCCTATTTTGAAGTCACGTGGTTTATGACTTTTATCCCATCTTTCTTTTGCATATTTGAAAGAATCTTGCATACATCTGTTTGCATGGTGTCTTGCCTTGTCAAGCATTATCTTAAAACTGCTTGCTGTTGGATGTATATCCACTAAGTCCTTTTTGAGGATATCATAAGGAAGTCTTGGATTCCAACCTTTTTCTAGCATTGCTGGTGTTTTGCCAGTAGAAGAATGGATTGATGTTTTATATGCCAGTTAAAGTAGTGGTATTAGTTTACACCAACCATGGGTAAAACCATCAGATTATTTGAATTATAGTCCATAAGCACAGAATCTTCTGATCATGTCTCCCAAGTTTTGTATCATTCTTTCTGCTAAACCATCAGTTTGAGGATGGTAAGCTGTTGAGAATGATAATTTTATCCCAAACAAGCTATGGATATTTGTCCATAATGCTGAAGTAGAGTTTGGGCCTCTGTAAGGTGTGGATATGAAAATTTGATTAAAAATCAAATACTTTGCCTGTCCTCAAAATCTTTATGAGGTAAAAATCAATTAAAAATAGTAAGAAATATTATTTCTAAGAGAAAACACGCCAATTTCATTGTTTATAACTTTATTAGTATAAAACAATAATATTATAAAGATTTATTGTTTTACCAACAATAAAAATTTATCCAAAAATACTCTACAAGGAATATTTAAGGCTACAAAAGAAATTTCTTCAAGAGCAATTTCAATTGGGATTAAATGAGCAAAGAAATGCAAGCAATTAATTGAAGAACAGAGTCTTTAAAAAGAATATTAAAGAGAAAACACACCCAAAAGTGACCAGAGTGAATTTGGAAACAAAGTGACCAAGTTTACAGTGATGAAAGATGCTTTGATTCACCTTTGGGGTGGTTCAGCAGTAGAAATGATTATAAGAGTTACTAACAATGATTATAATTATTTTTTCACGTTGTTAAAAGGTTTAAAATGATTTAAGAAAGGTGGTTGTAATATTTTATTGATTGGTTTAACAGTGTTGAAACTAATTATAAAAGGAAATGATTCTAACATGAAGAGAAAAGTGGGGCAAAGAACACATTCTTTTATAGCCATCAATTTTCTTACTCCAAAAGTGTAATTTACTCTTGTCAGTCGTGAAAAACATTCTGACAACAGAAAGGCCAATTATGGCATCATTGAACCCTGGTTTAGACCAAAAAGGGCTGGTTGAAGCCATTTTTAGACATTTTAGACCCTTAAATCAACCATTACTATAGCAATACCTGGTCTAGAACCTTCAAAACACGTCAAAATTAGTGTAAGGGGCGTAGGAACCGGTTAAAACTGTTTTTGCTAACATTGTTTTAACTTCAGGATAGTTTTACCCTCTTGGCAGCAGTTAAAACCACCCTGGTTGGTATCAAAACCTCATCATCAATTCAGTCACAGACCCTGTAACTCAATTCCAGGCCAAAAGTGATGAACTTTTGCGTGAATTTTGACATCCCACGCCTGTCAGCAAGGATTTTGGGGGTCTGGCTCCCCCTTAGAGCTAGAGTTCCTTTCCCCCCCCAATTTTAATCTTTCCAATTTATTTTTTCCTTTAATTCCTCATCATGTATTATACTTATAATTTACATATGTAATTCAATTGAATTGTACAGTACAATACAGTAATAATTCATACCTCATATGTAAATCAAAGTTCACTTATGTAATACATGCGCACATTTTGACATTTCAATTGAATTCAATTGAAAATACTTCAATTCCTCATAACTTCCAAACTAAACACAACACCTCAATTTTAACACAACAGTTGATGGTTAACAACACATGTGGTGTGAATTAAATTAAAGTTTTGGGGATTTTCAACTTTTGTATTGAAAATACTAAAAACTTAAATTAAGCTTATTTAGAGTTGAGTTAAAAAGATTTCACTCAGAGGTGACCCCACCTAATTTTTTATGAGGAATCAAATGGTGAAATAATTTTTACATGTTTATTTATTGGATGAAAAGTTATTATATATCCTATAAAAATTTTTACCAAAAATATTTTAATTTCATAATTTTTATTAAAAATTCCCTTTTATATAATTTTTACAAGTAAAAATGAATTTTCATAATTTTAATTTTTATTGTAATTTCATTTTTAAATTATAATTAAGTTTTGATTTTTAAGTATAAATTTGTATTTTATATTTAAATTTTTATTTTTATAATATAAATAAATTTATTTTATTTATATTTGTATTTTAATTTATCATTTGTGGTCTTTTGAGTATATAAAAATACTTCTAAGGCTCACAGTCTCTGTCAGTTATAATATTCTGGAATAAGCCTGTATGGCTAATGACTTTATTCCATATCATTATGGGTGTGTCCATAGCTGTGTCTTCTTTGTGACATGGTAGGAAAATAGGAGCTTTGCTATACCTGTCAACTAATACTAGGCATGCATTATAGCTTCTGTCTCCTCCTGGAGGTAATGCTGTTACCCAATCCATATGAACTATTTCCCAAGGGGATTTTGGTTCTTGGATTTGGATCATCATTCCAAATTCCTTTCCTGTATCTCTGTTGGCCTTTTGACATCTGTCACAGGTTTGGCATTAATATGCAACATCTTTCTTCCAATTTGGCCACCAAGAGCAGCTTTTCACCCTCTCTAGTGTTCTGTCTTCTGAAAGGTGTCCAGCTGCAACAATATCATGACACTCATGTAAAAGAGTGTTTATCAGGGTTCTATCTGTTAAGTCCATAACACATGTGTGTTTTGTTCTATGATAAAGGATTCCATCAAGGAGATGGAATCTTCCTTCATCATATGCCTTTTTCAATTTTTCATCTAATTTTGATGAAAGTGATGGATCTTTGCAGTCTCTCATTAGAAGTTGGCTTAAGAGATGGAAATTATTGTCTATCTTATAGCTTTCTTTAACTTGGTTAAAGAATTCTGTGCCAATGTCTGTAACACATATTCCTTCTATATGGTGCTCTTCCTGTGGTACCCATGCTGGATTGTCAGGGGTATTTTCTAGAGCCCATCTGCTGAGACCATCTGCATTTTTTGAATATTACCAGATTTATGAAGAATAGTCATATTTCCTTTATATTCTTGGATAGCAATTTGCCATCTCAGCATATGTCTATTTGGAGTTTTCATATTTAATAGAGAGTTTACAGCATTACAGTCTGTAATGACATCAAATACTGTTCCATCCAAGTAATAATGTAATTTTTCTAAAGACCACACTAAGCAGAGGCATTCCATTTGGCTTGCTCCATATCTTTCTTCTGTTGGCTTTATCTGTCTTGAAATAAAACAAATTGGTCCTTTGACTGGTTTATCATTGATAATTTGTGTCTGGTGTAGTGCAGCACCTAGTCCTTCTCCACAAGCATCAATGTACAGTTTGAAGGGTAGTTTCCAATCTGGCATTAGAAGAAATGGGGAATTTGTTAGGGAATTTTTTAATTCTTCATATGCCTTGACTCTTTCTTCTGTCATTTCATAGAATGTTTGTTGATCACATAGTTTATACAAGGATTTGGCAATTTTTGCAAAGTCCTTTATATGCTGTCTATAGTAACCAGCAAATCCTAGAAATTATTGCTTTTCTCTTTTGGCTTGAGGCATTGCTTTAAGTAGTACTGCTGCTACCTTATTCTTGTCTATGCATGGACTAAGTCCAGATACAACATGTCCTAGTGCTTTTAGTTCACTGTATGAAAAATAACACTTTTTCACGGAAATTTTCATATTCACTTGCACTATCTTTTGTAGTACCCTTTCTAGTCTTGTGAGGTGATTTTCCCAAGCTTTTGAGCAAACTATGATATCATCAATATAGATAATTGACCATCCTTCTGATATTTCTTCAGGAAATATGGTATTCATCATCCTTTGATAGTGGGAAGGTGCATTTTTTATGCCAAATGGCATTCTTAAGTATTCAAAAATCCCACAGTGGACTATTATCCTCAGTAGTTTATTGGTATTGTCTGTTAAGACATTTTGATTAAAACCCTTTAAAGCATCCATTGCTGTAATGAACTTAGCTTGTGACAATTCTGTCAATGTCTCATGGATTCTGGGTATTGGATATCTGTATGGAATGGTATAGGTGTTCAGGGCTCTGAAGTCTCTTACCATTCTTGATTTTCCATTATGCTAAGATATAATGACAGGTGTAGTGACTTCTACCTGTTCATTATGTCCTACTTTTCTTAATACTCCAAGGTCCATTAATTCTTTAATGTGTACCTCCAAGGCTCCTCTAGCCCTTGGACTAGCTGGGTAAGCAGGTCTCCTTAGTAAAGGTGGATAAGGGTTTTCCACATTAAGAATTCTATCCATTTCATGCCCAATTATGGAACCTAGTGGTTCTTTGTCAGTTTCAAAGGCATTTTTGTACTTAAATAAGAGGTCAATCAATTTTTCTTTTGTTTTTTCTGTTAATTCTTGATTGAATTCTGCCTCTTTGAGTTGTCAGATATAAAAAGTTCCTTTTCTGGAGTTTTCTCTTCATTCTTAATAACTGTGATTTGTTTTTTGTTATTTAAGAAGCCAAATGTTTGTCTTTTGTTGTCTCCTATGGTAAAATATCTATCTCTTTGGTTAGAGATATCTATACCATAAATTTATAAGTAGTCATTTCCAAGTATGAAGTGATTACTAGTACATTTGTCCATTACTACAAGCTCTACTTTGATTCTAACACATTGTGTAGGATGAGGAAAAATTAGTGTTAAATCAATTATTACAAGGGGCTTCATGCTCTCACTTGCACTACTAAATTTGACACCTTGTATTGACATAAGTTTTTCTTGCCAGTCTGGGACAATGGTTTTTAAATAACCTTTACCAACACAGGTGCAATATGCTACTGTATCCAAGTTCACTTTTCCTTCTTGGTTATCAACCATAACAATACTTACACTTGAGTTTCCAGCTGGATATCCCATTCCTTTTGCAGGTTTGGTTCTGTAGATTTTGGCATCTTGTATATTTGTCATGTTTGTGTCAGATATTCCAACTTGTGGTAAGTTTGAGTTAACATCTAGTACTTCATAAATTATATCAATATTATTAATTTGTGCATTAGTTCTATTTATTTCATCACTTTCAGAGCTTTCTGACTCTTCTGTTTCTTTTTCAGAGTCAGATTCCTCCTCTTTGTCATTGTGGTTTTCTGTCTCCACAATTTCATTAATATTTGCCTTTTTTAGGCAATTATTGGCTAAGTGTCCAATACCTCCACATTTATTGCATTTTCTTTTCTCATTATTGTTGGATGTATTGGGCTTGAAAGCTTCTTTTGATTTATCTTTTTTGATAAATGGTTTATTTGGACTTTTAATGTCCAATTTCTTCCAAGTCCTGCAAATTTTTGTTCTTGTCACTATGTCTTCTAGTGCATTGATATACTCTTCTGTGGAGCATGGTTCTATACAACTGCTTCTTAGGGCATGCTCTAGCTCTCCTCCACATTTTTTAAGTATTTTCATGTGCACCATTTTCTGTGACATTTCTGGGTACAATGCATTGAGTCTTTCAACTGGTTTTAAGAACGAAGTTAAAGGTTTGTCTTTGTCTGGGCCAAAGAAATAATTTTCAAATGAATTTTCTATCTTGTAACTCCAGGAATCATTAGCCCACTTGGTGATTATTTCTTGTTTCCACCAAGACCAGGTATTTTTGCCATTTGTTTGCTTTATGCCATGATACCATCTTTTTGCAGATTTTTCAATTAATAAATGTTCTCTTGCAGTGATTAATTCATCTGGTATGGCATAATCTTCTTGTAGCATGTAAATTGTTTTGATAAATGACATGTGGTCATATTCACCTTCTCAGGTGAATGTTGGCCATTCTTTTAATTGAGGTGCTTCCTTCATTAAGACTTGGTTATTGTCTTGGTGACTCAAGTCTGTTATGAATGGATTTGTTAATTCCTCTTTTGGCTTAACAGGGCTTCTTATGTAACAAAATGGTGTTGATAACTTTGGCATATTTGAGTTAGCCTCATTAATATTATCCATTTTTTCAGTAATAAGCCTTATTTCACTTTGAATTTCATCTTTCAGATGCATTCTTGCTTCATCACTCTTTTCCACATGGTCCAAAAGTAATTTTTGGTGTGATGAAGTCTTTTCTTCAAATTCTTCTACAGAAATGCTCAATTTGTTTAATTTTTCTGTAAGATTATCAATACTCACGTCATAATTGATTGTCAAAGTTTTTTATTTGATATCACTTATTTATTTGTACAACTCTTGTTGTCCTTGTATTAATTTCTGAGTATTATCAATGAATACTTTTGGTTTATTATTTTCAATCATAAATTTTATGTTATCAATTTCTTTTTTATTTTGTACAACAAGTTTTGTTAAAGATGATAAGCTATTATTTTCTTCTTGGAAAGATAATAAGCTATTTTTAATGTCTTTAAGAGGTGAAATACTACTTTTAAGCTCTGTTAAAGTATTTAGAACATCAGGAGACAAGGTCATTTCTTTGGGAAATAGGGTGGTCTCATTCTTTGCTCCTCTTTATCTTTGAATTCCATCAAAGTTCTGGCCATATTGAATACATTGTTCATGGCATCTTTTTCAATTTTTGGGATCCTGTAGGTTGGGGAATATGGCTTTCTCCAATTCTTTTTCTTGTTCTTCTTCCCTTCTTGGGGAAGTGGGTTGGCTTGGGGCTTGCTGGTAGAAGTTACTGGGGCTTCTGCTTTGGTTGCCTCCTTCTTTTTGGCATGGTAATCCTTGATCTTTTTTATTTGAGGTTTGGATGATAGTGGATTCCATCCATTGGAGTATCTCACTATTTCCTCCTCTTTGAGGAACTTTTTCAGGATGTGCCAGGAGTTCATCACTCCTTGGTGTATTTGGGGCAACATTTCCCAATCTTTGTCCTTGTACACCATGTAGTACTGTTTGTACTGGCTCATGTAAATGTCTATTTGAGACCTCTGAATGTGATTTGTACTTGTTTGAGTCACTCATAATTAGTTCCAATTCTGGTTCAGATATGATGGGCATTTCTGGGACTTGTCTTTGGGATAAGGCACTTCCTTGTGTGGATTCTGTTCCACTGGGGATATTTCCCTTCCTTTTCCCTTTTGAGGAATCAATTATACCTCTGAGTCCAGCTCCATCTAATTGGATGGAGTATTGGGAGCCTCTTCTGGTAGGCATATTTTTGAAAAAAATAAGAAATAAGAATATTTCAGAATAGGAATTCTTCTTATGGCAATGTATAAATGAGGTACTCACCTTCACAGTCCTGAATAGTGGGTCCTGGAAAGTCCAATTTCTGGCTTTCTTTTTCTTAGTGATTATTGGTATTGTAGAACTTTGACAAGTTTCTTCCACCAATCTTTCAACACTGGTTTGGTTGTCCTCTGTTGGATTGGCTTCAAACACTAAAAAAGACAAATAAATATAAGTCTTTTATATAAAAGTGTTATTTTTGGTAAGATATGACAATTTTCCATGTAAGAATTCCTTTCATATCTTATAAAAAGTGAAAATAATGAAAGAAATGGAATTAAAATGAATAAAATAACTTTTTTTATTAGTTTTTAATATTTTTTTTTTATGTTTTTATTTTTAAAGAATAAAATAAAAATGAATATGATTCTTTTATAGAATTAAGTCAGAATATAAAATTATTTTTAATTTATAAAATATCTTTTTTAATCACTAGAATCACTCAAAGAAAGTTTTTGCAAGTCTAAGGATGTGAAAAACCACGTGTAAGACAGTACAATTGCTTTCCAAATGCCTCAATAGCTTTTAAAATTCATAAATATAAAATTATTATATAATTCTATGATTATAAGTAAAATTTATTATTGGATAATCCCAATTAGAATCTTTTTAAAGGTCTTTTAGAGTAAAAATCATGGCCAGGCCCCCAAATGTAAGGTTTGACTATGAAACAATAAGTAAAAATTACTAATATTCCACTTATTGTACTATGAATGTCCTTATAAATAAGTTAAATAAGATAAAAAATAACTATAATAATAAAGAATTATTATAATTATGGCGTAAAATAATTGTATTATTAAATAAATATTATAATATAATTTATATTATAAAAAAATAATATATATATAATAAATATATTAATATAAGATAATTAATAGATTAAAAAGCACTTTATTATTGTTACCAACAAATAATACAGGTGTAAAAAATTGTTTTTTATGAATAAAAAACAATTAATAACAATAATATTACCAATATTAACGTTATAAATTAATATAAATACTATTTATATCAATTATAGAATTATTAAAAAGTAGTAACAGAGAAAAATTACTATAATAACAGAAATAACCTACTTTTAATGCTTAATGTATTAATTTTGGGTAAATTTACGCCTAGAAATGTAAATAAAACCTATTTAAAGTGTAGTTGCAATAAATCTTAAGAGAAATTACAAATTTTCTTGGTTTTGTGTGGAATTGAGATTTTTGAGAGAAATTTAAACAAAACAGTTAAATAATTGTAATAATCACGTAAAAGATGATCTTTGGTCCTTAATAATATAGAAGTTTGATATATAAAGAATAAAGAAATTACCTTTTTATTTAATGATTTAATGTTTTGTAAGCGTCTGAGGGGAAAACAGAGTAAAAAGAGCTCCATTTATAGTAAATACCTCCCTCCTAGAGCCCAAAAGACTTCTAGTAGATGTGCACTGATCATATCCACTTGAAGTTATCAGTATTTTAGGGTTTGGTGATGATTACATCATGATCAAACCATCTTATCTCATTATTACGCCATTATTTAGAGTTATCACCATAACTCTAAGTTTGATGACGTCAAGGCTTGGCAGAACCCCAAAATATGTGGATTTTATTAGTTTTAATCATAAACTAACAGTATTCACCAATCGTATCACTCATATGACTGTTAAACGTAATCTAAGGTTACAGTGAGTGATCATAAATGATCAAATCAAGCTCAAACTTTGATCTTTAATAACTTTCAAGTTTCACACGCCACAGGAATTCAGAGAGTGAATTCTCATAGCTTGGAATAATTTCATTATGCTTCCAAGAGCATTTCATTACATCATCAGCACTCTCTTTTTGATGATTTTTCTTGTAACTCATCTTTTCTGTCGAAATTTAATATTTTAAACTTCAAACTATGATTTGAAGTGGTTATACCTTGAATATTATAGTAAAAAATACATCATTCTTCACGAATGAACTAGTAGAATCCAACTGTCTACTTTTTTTAAGCTTGGACCACTTTCACAACAAAGTGGTCAACAGCTTTATTGATTTTAATGGATAATCCCTTACAGGTTTTAACCTTGTTTATAGCTTGTGAAATAAAATTCATATCTGTATTTCTACAGTAATTACGTGATTACTTTACTTTTGGTTCATCAATCTATCATTCATATTTCAAAAGATATTAGCTTAAGTCCTTGAATATATGCATTCACCAAAAAAGTGCATATATTCAACTTAACTCCTTAAGTGTTGACTTTTGAGTTTAGCTTCTTAATTGTTTTATATGTGAAAATTTATGGAGATTGCAATGGTACCATTTTTTTACATGTTGTTCCATTGGGTTTTGAAATAATCAAGGATTTGTGTTTTTTGTAAGGTATTATTACTTATAACTTATTAAGTATTGACTTTACAGATATGCCATAAAAATGGTATATGTGTATTTTACCATGGGAAATCCAATGGTCTAATTTATTTCACATTTTTTTTGTTGGTTCTTAAGTTAACCCAAGTTTTATGCTAATTTAGGGCATTTTTGTAGCTTTAAGGTACTTATTTTTAATGTTTCTTGTGACCTTTTTGGGTATGTGGTCATATCTCAAAGATTCACACCAGTACTGAATAGTATTGGTTTGGTAGAGAACAGTATTCGTAAAAATTCTTCTACACCAGATATAAAGAACAAAAGAGAGCAAAACTGAAGGACTGCCTTATATCTTAAATGTTTTCTGCTTCTTGCTTTAATTACTCAAACATACCATAGTTTGTAAGGTTTTAAAGGTTAATGATGCATTTTTGTACACCATTATGTGGCTTTAAGAGCTTTTAACCCAGATATATCTGTAAATCCAAAAAATATAATAGCTCTTATTATTTGGGCCTGTAGGGCTTGATGATCCCTGAAATTGGATATAATTTTTAATAAAGCTGTATTATTCCATGGCAAAGATACTGGGGTCTTCTTATTTTATTTTCTTCAGACTTCCTTAATTTTTGTTAAAAACCCTTAAAACAAGCTGCCTTTGCCAATTTGGTTATGAATATGTCCCAGGTATGCTAAATCCAAGCACCAAGATAAATATTGAATTTGGGTATATCTTTGGATAGTTTTGTATCAACCCCCTTTCATTTTTAGGGGCGTATTTAGCTTGAAGGTTTTCATATGGTATTTCCTGAGGTAGATGTTCTACTGGAACATGCATGGCACCATTGAATAGCTCTCATTGAGAGAAAAACAAATAATACTATCCTCAAAGTATTTGCATTAAATATGCATAAGCTGGATGGGAAGTGAAAATAAAGTTTTTTATTACTGGCTCCTCAGCGAAGCCCTGACCTCAGGAACAGGTGGAGCAGAAAGCTTTGAACACCCATGTACCACCAGGGACTCCCTAAAGCCAAGAAGTGGCCCCCAGCAGAAATCAGAGAGCCACCAATTACCATCTTTGGACAAACCCTTCCTGACATCTCAATCATATTGATTCTGAACATCAACAAATTGCACATATGACTTTATACACCATTCTACACCATTTCTCCTCAAAGGTTCAATGGAAAAACTTCCTAGACTTAATTCTGCAATATTAAAAATAAGGCACAAATCCTTAAGTAATTTTCAAAGGGAAGATTGTAGGACATCAAGTTATTTTCTATGGGGTACGTAGTAGGACTTTGATAAGGGCATTCAAGGACACCAATCACTTGGCTAATTCAGTTATTTAGTATTCCCCCAAGGAAATACTGGCAAGGTATCCTAGAGTGATATTCAAATAGGTTTGCAAGTTGTTGGAGTTCCATTAAATCACTGGAAAGCTCAGTTCATCCATACAGACTGCATTCAGAAAAATATGTAAGGTATTCACCTTTGTGGTAATTCAAATGAAGTACTGTAGTTTTTCAACACATTCAGTTCATTTTCCACTTTTGCAAAGTGAGTTTTCCTCAAAGACTCAATAAAGTCAAGTTGTTAGTCTGAATGTTTGAATGTGAGCCTTAGAGGTAATTTCATATACCCAAAAGACCAAAATACAAAATTAACATATAAATATGAATAAAATAAATTTATTCATATTATTAAAATCAAAATATAAATATAAAATTATATTCAAAATAAAAAAAGATTTAATTACAATTTAAAAATGAAATTACATTAAATTTTGGAATTATAAAATTACATTTATACTTGAAAAAATTAAGTAAAGATGAAATTTTAACAAAATTGTGAAAAAATAAATAAATTTGGAAAAAATTTAAATAAAAATTATTATAACTTTTTATCCAATCAATAAACATATAAAAATTATTTCACCATTGGCTTCCTCATAAAAAATCAGGTGGGGTCACCTCTGAGTGAAATTCTTGTAAGTCAACTCTAAATAAGCTTAAATTAAGTTTTTAGTATTTTCAATACAAAAGTTTAAAATCCTCAAAAATCTAATTTGATTCACACCACATGTGGTGTTAACCATCAATTTTTGTGTTGAAATTGAGGTGTTGTGTTTAGTTTAGAAGTTATGAGGAATTGAAGTATTTTCAATTGAATTCAATTGAAATGTCAAAATGTGCGCGTGTATTAGATAAGTGAACTTTGATTTACATATGAGATGTCAATTACTACTGTATTGTACTGTACAATTCAATTGAATTACATATGTAAACTATAAGTATAATACATGATGAGGAATTAAAGGAAAAATAAATTGGAAAGATTAAATTTGGGGGGGAAAAGGAACTTCAGCTCTAAGGGGGAGCTAGACCCCCAAATTCCTTTCTGACAGGCGTGGGATGTCAAAATTCACGCAAACGTTCATCACTTTTGGCCTGGAATTGCATTACAGGGTCTGTGGACTCAATTGATGATGAGGTTTTGATACCAACTGGGGTAGTTTTAGCTGTTGCCAAGAGGGTAAAACTACCCTTAAGATAAAAAAATCATAGTAAAAACAGTTTTAACTGGTTTTTACGCCTCTGAAACACATTCTGACTTGTTTTGAAGGCTCTAGGCCTGGTATTGCTATAGTAATGGCTGACTTAAGGGTCTAAAATGGTTAAAAATGGCTTAAACCAGCCCTTTTTGGTCTAAACCAGGGTTCAATGATGCCATAATTGGCTTTTCTGTTGTCAGACTGTTTTTCACGACTGACAAGAGTAAATTTTACTTTTGGAGTAAGAAAATTGATTGCTATAAAAGAATTTCTTCTTTGCCCCACTTTTCTCTTCATGTTAAAATCTTTTCCTTTTATAATTAGTTTAAACATTGTTAGACCAATCAATAAGAGATTCCGACCACCTTTATTAAATCATTTTAAACCTTTTAACCACGTGAAAAAATCATTATAATCATTTTTTGTAACTCTTATAATCATTTTTACCCCTGAACCACCCCAAAAGTGAATTAAAGCATCTTTCATCCCTGTTAACTTTGTCACTTTGTTTCCAAATTCACTCTGGTCACTTTTGGGCGTGTTTTCTCTTTAATATTCTTTTTAAAGACTTTGTTCTTTAACTAATTTCTTGCAGTTCTTTGCTCAATTAATTCCAATTGAAATTGCTCTTGAAGAAATTTCTTTTGTAGCCTTAAAATATCTCTTGTAGAGTATTTTTTGGATAAATTTTTATTGTTGGTAAAGCAATAAATTTTTATAATATTATTTTTTTATACTAATGAAGCTATAAACAATAAAATTGGCGTGTTTTCTCTTAAAAATAATATTTCTTACTATTTTTAATTGATTTTTACCTTATACAAATTTTGAGGACAGGAAAAGTACTTGATTTTTAATCAAAGTTTCATATCCACACCTTACATTTGGGGGCCCAGCTGTAATATTTTACCTGTGACATATTTTTTTACTCTTTTTAAATCTTTTTTTCTTATATTGAAAAATTTAAAAAACATATAAAAAATACTTATAATCCAAAAAATCCATAAAAAATATTTTTTTTTCATATTATAAGTGAGGCTTATATTTTTATTTCATTTTTGAAATATCCTTTTTTTTACTTAATTAATTGGCTTTTTCATTAATTTTAGTGTCTGACAACGTGGTAAGACAAGAAAACATTGAAACAGCCTCAACAGTCACCAGCATTATCCCTGCCAGTACTTTTAATTCTGATCATAATAGTACTGTTTTTGTGACTCAAAATAACCAACCTGAACCAATATCTTCTGAATTGATTAACTTGAATATAAGTAATACCCTTCAGAGAGCTAAGAATTTGGCCAATAGTAATTTTTTTGACGTAAAAATACTATTATAAGCCTTTTTAGCCATAATTATGCCTTCAACCAGGTCAGGAGCCAGCTATAACCCCTCAAGCAGCTCCCAAAAAGGTAATAGACGTGATTATGACAGAGGCCAATCAGGTACAGAAGGAAAAGGGTCAGTTGATGACTTCCAAACAACTAAAATGGGTCATTCTGAAGCTGATAATACCATTTTACCTTCAAAAAGAGCTGACACCACCACAAAAAGCCTCCGTGGACATATACAAAGCCAGCCACAGTGCATACAACAATGCACTTCAATTCAAGGAGTACCAGATCCTTGCAGACCTGTGGAAGAATTGCATGAATTCTTACCTGACAGTAAGAAAATTCCTGGGCCATCCCAACACTTGCAAATGGCTCAATGGATGGCATCCATTGATGGAAAAGAAAAACATGATGCTGTTGACACTAGAATGGAGGAAAAACAACCCTCCACCACCCAAACCAGTGCCAAAAACAGCCCCAGTGGCCAGCACCAGCAATTCCAACGTGAAAAAACAGCCACAAGTTCCAAAAAAGGGCAAAGGGAAGGCACCAACCCCAGAACCTTACAGACAGGGCTACAGAATCCCAAAGATTCAGCAGGATGCCATGGAAAATGTATTTCAGATGGCCAGAACCATGATGGAATTACAGAAGAAGGAGGAAGCCAAATTAAGATTCCAGAAATGTTTTCTGATATATTTGATGCCATCCCAGAGCTGTATGATGCTATAAATGACGTGAAAAAACATCTTTCTGATAAAAATGAAACCATTTGTAACAACATTAAAACAAACAACCTGAGTCTGTGCCAAATTAATGGAACACTTATGTGTTTTGAAAAAGTTTTAAGAACAATTAAAAATTCCAATAATGAAAATTCTTCTAGCAATAAAATAAATGAACAATCTGCCATTATTAAAGAATTAACAGATAAATATTCGAAATTCAACATTGATGACATAATTGAAACAAGAATTATACAAGCCATAAATATTATCAAAACAGATAACAAGAAAGTCCTTGATGACATTTCAAATTCATTTACTGAAGTAAAGACATATACCATTGCCTTGAAAAAGTGTTTTGACGCTTCACAAGAAGAAGTATCAAAATTATCAATGAAATTGAATCAAATCACTTCTGATAATACAAGACAGACAGAGTTATGGCAAGAACTGACACATAAGGAAGATATGTATAAAACTGAAATAATAAATTTTATACAAAGCTTCCAAAATGAATACAGAAATTCCCAAAGGTGTAGAAACAGTAAAATGAATGAAATTGAACAAATACTGAACACCTTACCAAGAATTTCTACACCTCTAAATCAAAATGAGGGCACAAGAATTCCAAATCCACAAGTATTGGATCCTGATAATTCACAATTAAAAAATGAATTAACCACTTCTTTTCATAACTTGGAACCATCAATGGGCCAAGCACTCTTGAAAGAAGTTCCAAAACTTAAAGAATGGCCTCACTTCAGTGGTGAAGGAGAGTATGACCATATGGAATTCATTAGAGGTATTGACATGATCAAAGAGGATTTTGAATTGCCAGACAGATTGGTAACAGCCAGGTTTAACACCTTGTTTACCATATCAGTTCACAGATGATACATCAAAATAAGACATGCACAAGGACACCAGAGTTGGACTTGGTGGAAAACCCAAATAATCAACAAATGGGCAAATGACGCTTGGAGTTTTAAAGTTGAAACAGCCTTTTAATATGCCAAATTTAATGCTGATAAAGACAAAGCTTTACCATGGTTTTGCCAACAAAAGGACAGATTAACAGCATTATATCCTGACATGTCAGAGTTTATGATCCATAGAAAGATTCTGAGACAATGTGGAGGTGACTTAGAGCATGCTGTCAAAAGCAGGACTACTGAACAATCTTCAGCAGAGGATATTATCAATATATTAGAAGAAGTAACCACCACAACCAAAATTGGTTCTAGTAGGGTGAATCTTGAAACAAGGTTTAATACACCTTGGAAAGATTCTGTGGACAAAAACCCCAAAGAAAATTCTAATAATGTTAGGTATAAATCTGCAGATACAATCAGAAAGTGCCATATTTGCCAAAGCACCACCCATTTAGCCAATACATGTCCAAAAAGGGGGGAAATCAATGAAATTAATATTGAAAAGGGACCTGATGTTGAAAAAGATGACATAATTGAAGACAATTCAGATGATAAGTCATCCATATGTTCTGAATCTTCAAAAGATATAGAAAATATCAATGCCACTTTTGACATCATGGAATTTTATTCCCACTTGCCACAATTGAGCAATAGTCAACTTGAATTATCAAAAGCTTAAGGAGCACAACTTGTGAAAACCAAATCCCAATAGAAGGAATAAGTGTTACAGACTTGAACACCACCTTCTTTGAAGAGGTTAGAAATAGTTACATTCAATATAACAATTGTAGCATCTTATACTAATTAGTGAACAAAGACTGTAAAGACAACTCTCTAATACATGCCTTGGATGAAGTATGGAAAGGATCATATGATAAAGGAGGATTTCACCTACTTGATGGTATAAAATTCAACAGTGTAAGTAACCCAATGAAAGCATTAGGAATCTTTGAGACCAATGTCATATTCCCACACATGAATGGGAATTTGAGAATCACAGTTGAATTTGTTGTCATGGAAAATTGCTCTAGTACCCATTTTATATTGGGAAATGACTATTTAATCATGTATGGGATAGATTTACATAGAAAGTTGAAAAGACTCCTTTGCAGGACCTTTTTTGATTAAGGCCCTCCATAGAGAAAATGCTGTTGAAGTGGAGTTATCTAAAGAACTTAGAAATAAGCATCCTACATTTGCAGTGAGCTTGATAAAGCCATATAAATCTAGTGATTCTGAGAAATTTACCTTGAATAAAATTCCCCAAGTTATACCTCCTATTTAGACATCTGGTACTAAGAAAATTACCAAAGTTCTTAAAGAAAGAAAGTTAAGAACCAAAAAAGTAAGGGAATACCTTGACCCAACTTGTGAAGATGAATGGTTAGAAGAAAAAGATATACCAGAAGCTATCAAACTCCTCAGGAGATTCAGACACACTAGAAACACCAATATTACAAAGTAATAATCTTTTTTAGGGGGAGGGAATGTCAGCCTTAGAGGTAATTTCATATACCCAAAAGACCACAAATACAAAATTAACATATAAATATAAATAAAATAAACTTATTTATATTATTAAAATAAAAACATAAATATAAAATTATATTCAAAATAAAAAAAAATTTAATTACAATTTAAAAATGAAATTACATTAATTTTTGGAATTATAAAATTACATTTATACTTGAAAAAATGAAGTAAAAATGAAATTTTAACAAAATTGTGAAAAAATAAATAAATTTGGAAAAAAGTTAAATAAAAATTATTATAACTTTTCATCCAATAAATAAACATATAAAAATTATTTCACCATTGGATTCCTCATAAAAAATCAGGTGGGGTCACCTCTGAGTGAAATTCTTGTAAGTCAACTCTAAATAAGCTTAAGTTAGGTTTTTAGTATTTTCAATACAAAAGTTGAAAATCCTCAAAAATCTAATTTAATTCACACCACATGTGGTGTTAACCATCAATTTTTGTGTTAAAATTGAGGTGTTGTGTTTAGTTTAGAAGTTATGAGGAATTGAAGTATTTTCAATTGAATTCAATTGAAATGTCAAAATGTGTGTGTGTATTACATAACTGAAATTTGATTTACATATGAGGTGTCAATTACTACTGTATTGTACTGTACAATTCAATTGAATTACATATGTAAATTATAAGTATAATACATGATGAGGAATTAAAGGAAAAATAAATTGGAAAGATTAAATTTGGGGGGGAAAAGGAACTTCAGCTCTAAGGGGGAGCTAGACCCCCAAAGTCCTTGCTGACAGGCGTGGGATGTCAAAATTCATGCAAAAGTTCATCACTTTTGGCCTGGAATGGAGTTACAGGGTCTGTGGACTCAATTGATGATGAGGTTTTGATACCAACTGGGGTAGTTTTAGCTGTTGCCAAGAGGGTAAAACTACCCTTAAGATAAAACAATCATAGTAAAAGCAGTTTTAACTGGTTTTTACGCCTCTGACACACATTCTGACGTGTTTTGAAGGCTCTAGGCCTGGTATTGCTATAGTAATGGCTGACCTAAGGGTCTAAAATGGCTAAAAATGGCTTAAACCAGCCCTTTTTGGTCTAAACCAGGGTTCAATGATGCCATAATTGGCTTTTCTGTTGTCAGACTGTTTTTCACGACTGAAAAGAGTAAATTTTACTTTTGGAGTAAGAAAATTGATTGCTATAAAAGAATTTCTTCTTTGCCCCACTTTTCTCTTCATGTTAGAATCTTTTCCTTTTATAATTAGTTTAAACATTGTTAAACCAATCAATAAGAGACTCCAACCACCTTTATTAAATCATTTTAAACCTTTTAACCACGTGAAAAAATTATTATAACCATTGTTTGTAACTCTTATAATCATTTTTACCACTGAACCACCCCAAAAGTGAATTAAAGCATCTTTCATCACTGTTAACTTTGTCACTTTGTTTCCAAATTCACTCTGGTCACTTTTGGGAGTGTTTTCTCTTTAATATTCTTTTTAAAGACTTTGTTCTTTAATTAATTTCTTGCAGTTCTTTGCTCAATTAATTCCAATTGAAATTGCTCTTGAAGAAATTTCTTTTGTAGCCTTAAAATATCTCTTGTAGAGTATTTTTTGGATAAATGTTTATTGTTGGTAAAACATTAAATTTTTATAATATTATTGTTTTATACTAATAAAGTTATAAACAATCAAATTGGCGTGTTTTCTCTTAAAAATAATATTTCTTACTATTTTTAATTGATTTTTACCTTCTACAAATTTTGAGGATAGGAAAAGTACTTGATTTTTAATCAAAGTTTCATATCCACACCTTACATTGAAGGTGTCAACCTTTGATATATACCAGCCTCTCTTGAATCCCTGGAGGTTTTTTCCCCAGCTAATTGATCTACTAGGATCCATTCACATCTCAATTCTCTTTCATTTTTACCATGAATACTGAAATTATTAAGTGAGTCATTTGCATCCTTTTCCTGGCCTGTCAGTGAATATTGGTGGCGTTAACCCTTACCAATTCCTTTGTTCTTTCTGGGAGGTTGAAACAGAAATTAAGGAGCTCCTTGGTTGGCTCTTTGTCCATTGGCTTTCTTTTTGTATTTTCATATCTTTTATACTTGAATTTTATTTATTCAAGAGATATATTATTTTCTCTATTTCTTTCATTCTTTTGAATATTTGAATTGAGCACCCCTCTTACAGAGTGCCAGGCTACTTTTTATTTTCCCAAGAGTTCCTGTGACATGATAATAATTAGCTCATAAATTTCTTTCATTGTTTTTTCATTAATTATTTCATCATTTGATTTCCAACTCAACTCAATTATGACCTTTTTGTTATTTATGATCATGAGTATTATTCATCACCTCACAATTTCCCCCCTTCACTCTTCATTGTTTAAAATTGGCAGCTGAAACATTCAGCTCTTCCTTTTTGAATAGTTTCAAGGTCAAATAATTCCCCAATGAATCATAATTATTTTCATTAATAACTTTGCCATTCTTTCAAAATTCAAATTTCTTCTGATTGATCATTGATGTTGAGGATTTTTATTGATTGATTTTCTTAGGAATTTGAAATGGATTTATCTAATTCTCAAGAAACTTATTGAACTGAGTATTTAATTATTTCTTTTGATAGATCGATTTCTTTGCCTCAAGAATTAATAAGATTTGATTAATTTCCTCAATATGTTTGACTGAATTCTTCAATAATAACTCATTTCTTAATTGACCTCTATATATTCTTGTTTTTTAATTTATTAAAGAATATTAATCATTTAGTTCCTTCAGGAATTCTCTCATTAAGTTTATTGCTCTTTCCACTTCATTATAAAATTATTTTATTCGCAAAATCATGCCTTTCCAAAATTTGCCTCCTTCAAGAAAGGAAAGATCTTAGGGAATCTCTTGAGCTATTGTCACTGAAACACTAAGAGAACGTCTTTATGGGACCCAAGGGTTTCCTCAACTGAGGTCCTGTTTAGACAGTGGAAAATTTATGGAAGAAGCAGACCAGTTGAGGAAGCAAGGAGGTCCCAATACATAAAGTTCTTTTTCAGCACTTGTTGGTGCTTTTGCTGTAAATTTAAAGACCACTTTTGAATCTCTTGGTGAAGATGGAAAAGATGAGGAGGAGAACTGTGTGGACGAGGAAGATTCTAAACATACAGAGGTTTTCCCTGCTCTTGTTTAGGCATTGGAAATTACTGGAGAGCCAGCTCAAGCCCAGTCTGATTCATCTCAATTTGACATTCTGAAACAGATGACTCAAATCATGGACACTTTTTAATCAGATCCATCTTCTGAAGCTTCAAGAAACCATCTAGGAAATCACTTGACCCATTTCATGGTACTGAACCACTAAGCTTGTGAAGCCTCCTTTTCATAAAACAGGAAGAGAGTTCTTTATTTTATTTTTTTTGTATGGACTATCCAGGAGGTTTTGTGTGACTAAGTCCTCTCAGGATACTTCTTTCAACCTTATTTCTCATGGGCAGGGCTGGAGAATGGATTTAGAATTATCTTTCCAATCTCACAAACATAGACCCAACATAACTCCTCAACAGCTGGGCCTTGTACAAAAATCAATCATTCAGCTTATGTGAAGATCCCAATGAAGTAATAAACACTGAAGAATCATTCAATATCTTAAGGATGAATTAAGGTGGGCTCGTATCATTGTGCATGGCCAATTTAAGAATTTCAATGTCAAGGATTAGAAATTGCAGTGAAGGGGCTTTCATGCATCTTTTAAGGAACTGATTGTCCTCCCCTTATTAAATTATTTATTCTATTGAAAACTAAATGGCTGCTTACCTGGAGATTGAGAAGAAAAAGGAGAAGAATTATTTTTAGCAAAAGAAAGCTGATGTTACAATGCTGTCTGCCAAACCTCAGCAAAGGGAAATCTTGCCAAAAAAGCTATTAAACCGGTTGAAAGACCGGTTAATAGTGGCAAGTTGTAGATCACATTCCACCATGTGACAGTAACCCCAGGTTTAGAGCACTGCGTCCTGAAGTGCATGAGACTGATGGTATTACCCAAGTCACCCTCATGGAGTTACATAGGCCAATGGAGCGGAAAACCGCGCAATTTCTGGTTGTTTGATTGAGACCACCTCTTTTCTCCAACTGGAATAAAACCCATGATGTTGGTGACCTGTTTATTGTCAAAATGATGACTGCAAGACCTCAGAAAAGGGAGCTCTTTCCAAAAAGGCTATTAAACCAGTTAAACGACCGGTTAATACTGGAAAGTTGTAAATCACATTCCACCATGTGAGAAAAAGATTCTAACACAAAGAGAAAAGTGGGGCAAAGAAGACATTCTTTTATAGCCATCAATTTTCTTACTCCAAAAGCAAAATTCACTCTTGTCAGTCGTGAAAAACATTCTGACAACAGAAAAGTCAATTATGGCATCATTGAACCCTGGTTTAGACCAAAAAAGGGCTGGCTTGAGCCATTTTAGACCCTTAAATAATCCATTACTATAGCAATAGCTGGTCTAGAGCCTTCAGAACACGTCAGAATGTGTTTAAGAGGTGTACAAACCGGTTAAAGTTGTTTTTACTAACATTTTTTTAACTTAAGGGTAGTTTTACCCTCTTGGCAGCAGTTAAATCTACCCTGGTTGGTATCAAAACCTCATCATCAATTGGGTCACAGACCCTGTGACTCAATTCCAGGCCAAAAATGATGAACCTTTGCGTGGATTTTGGTAAACTTCCAAAATTTTCTTAAAGATAACATGTTGTTTTGAGTTAGTTAATTGTTGGCTAAGAATTTTGAAAAAAGTCTGTAGTTCTTGCATGGACTCAATTAAAATTGATTTAAAGCCCTGGTATGGCTTTAAATAAATAAATTTACAAAATCCACACAAATTTTGGGACTGTGAGCCTTGAGGTATATTTTAAATACCCAAATGGGCCAAAATTTCTATTAAAAGAAATTCCGAAGTATTCATAACTCATACGTCATTCATATATCCAACATTTATCATTTTTTATCTAAGAAAAGATAAATAACCCTTTTGTGAGTACACGAATCCATGGAATTCAAGGCCAGATCTTGATTCTACACAAATATTCACCCAGGGTAGCTCCATAGAGTGAATAAGCTTAAATTAACTCTATGAGGTGGTAATATAGAAAATAACTCAACACCAAATCATCAATACCACATGAATGAATTTTAATTTTCATTTCCCAATTTCACCCAAAATAATGGGAATGTGAGATTTCCCATATTACATATCCACTAAGACAAGTGTTATGCATTTTTAGGCACTTAATATTACAGTACTATTACATAAGGCTTTGATACACTCACAGTGGTAATAAGTCTTGAATCCTGAATTACTTTTTTTGACATTAAACTAGCTAAGGGGGAAAAAGACATCAAAGGGGCCATATTTAGAAACGTCAGAGGCCTCTGAGTCATGTATTTCTGTTAATATTGAAACAGTAGCTTTAAATGGCCCAGTTAGTCTACTAAAAGCTTCCAGGAACTTGGTTACCAATTTAAGGACCCATTAAATCATAAGAAAATAGCAAATAAGCTGCTATTTTGACAGAAAAAGGAGGTAATGAGAAACTCTGACTCCTGTAACCATGTAAATTAATATTTATTTTTCATGCATAAACCTCAAAAGAGTAATTAATAACTTTTTTGACCTAGTTTCTATGCTTTTACCTCATAGTAACCAGCTATTGCTGTGCTATTCCCAATTCTATATAGAAGTAAGGTAAAAACTTCAAGAATTCATTCAAAATACAATTCTTATTTAATATTTTCGAAACATTCAGCACCAATGGATAAAATTATAATATATTTAAAAAAATAAGAAGTTATGAATTCATAATTCAAGCTAAAAAGGTTTACTTACAATCCATTTTTTGATAATTCCACATGAAACACTGAATCTTCAAAAAATTCACACAAAATTAAATATGTGATGAAGTTAGCAACAACATTCCTAAATTTAGGAAATTAATGATTATTTTGAAATATTCGCATAATGACAGTTGTTGCTCCTTTACTTCTTAACCATAAATGCTTGTTAGTCATGTAAAATGACTTAATCAAGTAATTATGATAATCTTATATGACACCAAATAATGTAACCAATTATCCAAATAATATTAGTGGTATTTCACTGACTTGTTTTTCAGTTTACTCCATGGAACACTTTTGTGAAATTTTGTTGGCTCAAAAGAGGCTCCCTCTTTCTGTTTTTGCCAAATATTTTTATTTTTCAATCATATCTTTAGTGCCAACAAGTAGGTATTAGTTAATTATTTTCTTAAGGGTTTTGAATCTTTCTCAATAAATCAAAAAAGACTTGGAATAATAGAAATATAATCTTTCCAAAGGTGTTTAACTATTATATTTTTTTGTTATTCTTACCAAGTAATTTTGATCTCTACAATCCACAATTAGCCCATCAAATCACTCTACCAATTCTTTTCAAGGTATTATTGGAGTATTAGTGAGTGTTTTTACTTAATTGTTGAATTTATTCTCTAGTAATAGTTTTCTTCAAGAATTATATTTGTGATTATTCTTTGCCTCAATAATTATATGTTAAAATAATTTTATACTCTTTTAATAAGAGGTTTTATCATTAATACTTCTTTTAACTGATTCTAGTAGAAAATTACTGCTTACTTTCATAATAACAAGTAATGTATGAACAGTAAAATAATTACTTGATTACTTATTTTCTTATGTTTATGAAAAATGTATTTCTTATACTTAATCATAGAAGTCATATGAATCTTGATTAATAGTAATATTATAAAAAGTTTCATAGACACATCTTACAGAGACAAAGGGACAAATGGCAAAAGTTGCCAAGGTACCCAGCTTTTCAAATCTTGAAGAAACCAAATAAGGCTGTCTTTCTGCAATGAAAGATTTTCAAAATTATTTTATATTTGAGATTAGAACTCAATTGAGCATTACATTTTAAAGAGGTTTATCCCCAATTTGGACAGGAATCACAAGCTGCCAAAGAGTAAGTCCCTATATGCAGGCTTAGAATCATGGTTTTGAGAACTATCAAAGATTGAAATAAAGCTTGAGTAAATCAAGTTCTTATCAAAAGCTAAGGTTTGGTGTGTATTCCTATTTTTACGTTGGAAAAGGAAATAACTTCAAAAATTCATTAGAAATTCAATTCTGTCAGGCTGGGTCTATGGTAAGGCAATTCACTATTAATTAAAAGTTCAACTATGAGTGTGACATGGATAAGAGTAATAATTCTTTTTTGTGATATTTTTGGGACTTTACTATGAGTATATAGTGGTGGTGAACTCTGCTGAAAGCCCTGCCTGCAGTGGCTATCAACAGGCTAGCTATAATAAACACTAGAATACCTATAAGGATTTTAAGTATACCTAATTATTTTACAAGCATATAACTGTTTGTTAAATAGTTGCATTATGTAGGAATTGGAGGGAAGGATGGAGACTTCTCTTTTGGGCAGATAAAGGTCTCTTTTTATCCTGAAAATGGGCGGAAAGGACATCTGGTACTGTCCACTTAGAAAGAGTGAATATGTTTCACTTTTCAGGGTATGCTTTTGGTTAAAAAATCCTTTTAAAAGCTTTATTGGGCTCCTCTGTGGTTTTGAACCCACATTTGGTCACTTTTCCTCCATAAATTGAAATATTTCATCTGGGCTCCTCACAGGCATATTTTGCTAGTGCAGATGCAAAGAATTTGGTACAGCGTGCATCAGTGGACGCTGTATTAGTAATACTATGCAATATTGATGGTGAACTCTGCTGAAATCCCTGGGTGAAGTGGCTATCAACAGGCTAGCTATAATAAAAACTACAATACCTATAAGGATTTTAAGTATACCTAATTACTTTACAAGCATATAACTGTTTGTTGAATAGTTTCATTATGTAGGAATTCGAGGGAAGGATGGAGACTTCTCTTTTGGGCAGATAAAGGTCTCTTTTTATCCTGAAAATGTGTGGAAAGGACATATGGTACTGTCCACTTAGAAAGAGTGAATATTTTTCACTTTGCAGGGTATGCTTTTGGTTTAAAAAGACATTTAAAACTTTTGTTGGGCTCCTCTCGGGTTTTGAAACCACATTTGGTCACTTTTACCCCATAAATCAAAAAATTTCAGCTGGGCTCCTCACAGGCATATTCTGATAGTGCAGATTCAAAGAATTTGGTACAGCCTGCATCAGTGGATGCTGTATTAGTAATACTATGAAATATTGAGCTTTGAAGATTTTTTTTTTGTGGTGTTGGCACCACATATTAATATTTGTGGGATACTATCTCTCTGTGTTGGATCTCATCCAATATTATGGGATTGTAATCTTAAAATTGCCATAACTCTTTCAGTTTGAAAGATAGAGAGCTAAACAATGGCTCACTTTGTCACCTGGGCAAATCTTGTGTGAATGGTTGGCGATTTACTTCATGTCAAGCAGGATAAAAGTCAAGCTCATGTCAAGCAAAAATCAAGCGAACGTCAAGCACACGTCCCACTCTTGTCTTACACCAAATCCTGTGACATCCACCAATATTGGTTCCCCTGTGCCTTCAACTCAGATTCCTCACCACCTGATCATCCTGCAACCGTCTGATGGTTGGTAAAAATTACACAAGACCCGCCTATTTGCACAAACACACATCAAAGAGGTCCTTCAGCCAGTCTTGATGTAAGCCGGGGGTTTGAATTCACCAAGTCATCCATGAAAGGACTCCTCCTGAGCAGGATTGTCGTTTTGCAGATGACACTGGTAGAGCCCGCTGCACAATAGCGCGGGTGCGGGTGTGTGTGTGTGACAGTCACACCATGGCCAAATGATGTGTTGTCCTAATTTTGTGTAGCCATGAATCAGATAGCTCAGCAGGAGGGGGTGACATGGTTAGACCCCACTGCACAATGCAGTGGGTGCATGGGTGACACATGCACACAAAGGCAATACATGTGAGGGCCTAATGTCAGGTGGCATTGACCATTTGTGGGTGACACATGAAACCACTCTTGGCGGGTGCAGGTGCAGGTGCGCTTGCGTGTGCATTGGAGGGTGCGGGTGCGCTTGCCTGTCCATTGGCGTGTGCCGGTGAGCATGCATGTGCATTGGTGTGTGTGGGTGCGGGTGCATTGGCCTGTGTGGGTGCGCAAGGGCCAATTCCCCTTCCAACATGATGATGGCGCAGTTAGAAATTTTGGATGCTGTGAAAGGTGAGTGTGTGAGTCATTTGATCATTGAAATTGGCTTATTCACACTGTACCCAATGTCAAAATAGTAAGTTCTTTGTGGCAATGTGAAATCATGGGCTTTGCTTGTCACAATTGCATGTCTCTGTCACCAAATTTTGAGGCAGTTATTTCACTAGCAAAATGGCTAATGAATCTGAGAGATTTTCATTTTTGTAGACTAAATATCATGAAATAACGGCTTTATCATTACAAGCAGTCCACATGACAGAACTTTGTTATCATACAATCCACAGTTACCTTCTATTTCTTATTCAGATATAATCACGTGTCCATCATCAAAACCAACAGATTTATAAATATTCAGATGCGGCCATTCTGGTAAGAAATTCACATCAATCTTCAAAGTTTTTAAGATCAGAAAGTTATTGTTCAGTATGCTAGATGGCTCAGAGACTTTAAAAATGCTATTAATAATACCAAATCGCCGTGAGTTGCCCCTCAGAAAACATATCACACTATTGCTGACATTTTTGGATTCAGTTGAAAATATATTGTTCCCAATATTAATGTTTGAAACCGGAAAATACCAAGATGAGACAATCCTTGAAGTGGGATGACTTGTGGATTGCACGGTAGTGTCTACGCTGATCCAATCAACCCTTTCCCTTGTTGCATGAAAATTCTGTAAGTATCCAACCAGGCAATCATAATTTTCTTGGTCATGGCAGGATGGTTTGTTATATTTATGGTGATTGAACAGGGCAGGTGGCTGTGATTCAAAAAGCTGTTTTATTTCACATGGCATGGATGGGGATTTCAGGAGAACGGAAAGGTTGGAACATCAACAGATATGTTGAAGTAAGGTTTTATCTATATCATCTATTCAGAGTTGCAAGGAGTTAGTCTTATTCATTTCAGGTGTTTATTCAATGTGAATATATTGATCTTATTAATTGACGTACATATTTTGTTATTTGTTGGCATTTTTGCAAATACTCCAATCAAGCGCTCATAACCCCATGTGGCTGAGGCTTGTGCTGGGCCCCAAAATTGGAAGAGTTTGGGAATATGATCAGCAAAATCATGATTTGGTTTACATTTCTGTTTTGGGAACAGGTGTTGATTGGAAAGGCGGAATTTTTTCCAATGTTCAGCAAATGCAGTCGCATCATCTATTGAAACAGTCCAACTTGTGGCAATGTTGATAGCACTAATCAAATGGAATTTATTCTTGGTTAGTTCATTTTCAAGTTCTTCTGACTGACCCATTTTTCTTTGAGTGTTGGCCAATTGGTGTACATCTAATGACATCTGTTGAGTGAGCATTAAAAATGGAATATAGACCTTATATAAGAGAGCCCATTCTGCGGCTTTTAAGCTACCATGAGAGGGGAAACCCATGTTGCGAGGTACTCTTGTCCATGATGAGGGAATTATTGTCTCAGATATGATTTGTCGGAGATGCTCCAGAGCCTCACCCTTGATCTGGTGATCACTCAGTGCAGTGATATCCAGTTCAGAGGGGATTTCAGAAGTGGGGATGTAATCCGCATCAAATGAAGGAATCTCCGCAGAATAAGTAGATGGATGTTACATGTGAGGGGTGGGCATTGGGAAGTAGTGGGGAGTGGCTCATTTATTATTTTTGCTGCGTCTCTTCTCAGCCAGCAGGCCTCTCTCAATGTGATTTTATCAAGAGAGCTGTTGGAGTTCATGGAATCTGAGTCTGAACTGTTGGTGTCATTGGATTTCCTGCGGGACCTGAGGTAAATTTTTGATTTGGACTCTGGAATGCAGAATTTGAAAGTTGCATTATCCTTCAAATTCCCAGTATTAAATTATGCATTATGTCAAGATTAACCATTCTGGTTTCATACCAATACGGAAGGTCTTCCAAAATTGAATATTGCACTCCATACTCAGAGAAAATTGCTTGTCTTTGTTGTGGGGTTGCCCAAAGCCATTTGGCAATGGTTGATTTATGATTTTGATATGAGCGTGTGTAGTGAAATTGAGGACCAATTCCTTCAATTTGAGCTTTGTGAATGGTGCAAAAATTACAAAAGTGGTTGCCTGAATGGGAAATAAATCCAGTAAGCTTGCACATGGCAACCACATCCGCAATGGCTGTGAGAATGGCAACACAGATAAAGGATCCTGAAGGACCGGTTGAGGTGGGTGAAAAATGGTAACCTTGCCATAGCTCTTTGAGCTCCTTGATGAGTGGAATTAATAGGTAATTCAATTAAAGGGAAGTTGGCTCCTTAGGACCAGGGATGATTCCTGAAACATAGAAATTCTCTGGCTTCAATCTTTCACTTGAGGGGAGATTAAGACAAATAAGAATGATAGGTCCAATGCTAGCCAACCAGGTTGACTTTCTATGTGCATTAAACAAGTCCACATAAATGGAGAAGGCCAATGCACCAGGAATGGACATGAATGGGGTTCATTGATAATTGTAGTGCCAGTGAAGCATCTCCAGACCAATCCATCCCAGACGTCACATTTTGGGGAACCTTTGGGAGTTTGGGATTGTTGATGTTGATGCAGAATTTCCATAATTCCAGCCTGCTGGAGAAATCTGGCAAGCCAATTTTTGAATGGTTGATAAATGAAATGTTTTTTTGGTATAAATCTTTGCTTCATGTTGGTTTTGTTTTGGGTGTGGGGTTCAAATGAATAGATGAATTTGCCTAATGATTGTGTGCAAGGGGGATCATGATCATTTGGGTCATTATGGCGTTGACAGTGGGGTTGGTCAGTTGTGACTGATTCAGTAAGGCCATTAAGAGAGAAACATTGAGGACAACATATATAGTTTTGAATCACTGGCTCTAATTGGAGATGTTCAAATATGGTACTCAGATCTTGAGGTATATGGAATGCAGGAGTGGGGGGACCACCGGAGCTTTAGATTCTGGACTTGATCAGCAGGCTTAGGGCGGGGTTGAGAATGCGTGAAGCCCTGCAGGGTATATTATACCTTAATGATAGAATGGCAGATATTATCATTCCAAGGTCTTGGGGGAAGGGTTTGACTGCTGCTGTATGGCTTCTGTGCAGTTGAATTGAGACCCGGGGCTTTGGGTCAATGGTGAATAATCAGCTGGGAATATTTGATCCAATAGAAGTTGTGGGCACTCAGATCCTGATGCAGAAGTAAGGATGTTTGGAAGAGATTTGGGTGCAATGGTTGATTTGAGCTTTTTAATGTGCTGTTTATATTGGGAAAGGTGTGAAGGAAACTCCGTGCCTATCACCCTCAGGGGAAGAGTGTGTTTGAGCTGAGAAGTGTTGACACATGCATATACGCATTGAGGAATAGCGGCGCGTTTTCATTGTTGCAGGAATTTGGAATACGGTTGGTTTGTGTATAAATATCTATGGCTGATTTGAAAGGGTTTAGGAGTGTTATTGATTGGAGAAAAAAATTGAGTGATTATTTATGAAGGGGGAGATGATTTGAGCCATCTGAGAATTTTATCCCATTTGTAATGGTGCGTGAGCTGAAGCTGATAAAGTGTAACATGTCTCATCTGGATGGCGGAATTGGTTAGGAGTTTAATTTGGTAAAATGCCATCCTTCTCAATGCTCATACATATTCTATTTTATTTACACATGGTGATACTGCAGTTTTGACCCTTGAGGGGCCTTCCAATAGGGATGTGTCAACATTGAATTGAGGGCATTGGCATTCAAACCATGTACACTGGCATGCCATCATACATGGCTTAAACTTTATTACAGACATAATGATATAAGTCTATTACATAAGGGGTTGGAGTGCAGCTAAAGTCTTGGTATTTGGCTTGAGTGCAGCAGGCTTTCAATCGGTTGGAATGTGATTTGGATTGTCTTACCTTTCTTGAAAAGCTGATGTCTCTTTTGTGGGTCAATCCTTCATGAATATACCCCTTTACAGATGTACAATGCTGTGGAATTTCAATGCATATATTGGCAGTTTGGATAATTCACAAAATGTGACAATGGGGAGGCGGAAATGTTACCGAATATGATTACTTATGGATGATGGGTCCCCTTTGAGATCAAGGGAATATTATATTATATGGTGGTAGGCCGTGCAGGGTGGTTTCCAACAAAATTGGAGGAGCTCAAGAGGAGGTAGGGAGGATTCTCCTAAAAAGAGGCTTATTAGACTTCTAATAAGACTCTTTTTAGAAATATTCATAGAATATTTCTATTCTAAATTTGAAAAGATTTCATCTCATATCACTCTATTTTATCATAATACTGAGGTGTTTTATCTAGTTAAAAATATTACTGTACTTTTTCGGCCCTTATGTCATCTTCCAAGTCAAATAAATCCTGTTCAGGTTCTGTTCATGAGTCAGATAGTGAATCTAGCATAGAATATGTTCAAACACAGTCACCATTGAGTCCCAACATTCCTCTCACAACCCCTATTGCATCCTCAATGAATGTATCAGGTCTTAATATTGACTTGGTCAATCCCAAATATTTCTGTCACTCCAATTCCCCCAGCTCCCACTAATACACAAATGCATGCGTCTCAGGGGCCAGAAGGCACACCTCAAATCTCATCAAATGCTAATCCCCAATCAAAATTGCCACGTGAGTTCCTCCTTAATCCCTGTCGGAATCCAGTCACATCCCAGGATCCCTTTGGACAAAGTAAACAGCCAACCCTCAATATTCCATCAGGATCTCAGGTTCATGGGGGCAATCAAAGGCGCGTGGATGGGTAAAGACAAAGCTTTACCATGATTTTGCCAACAAAAAGACAGATTAACAGCATTATATCCAGACATGTCAGAATTTATGATCCATAGAAAAATTCTGAGACAACGTGGAGGTGACTTAGAGCATGCTGTCAAAAGCAGGACTACTGAACAATCTTCAGCAGAAGATATTATCAATATATTAGAGGAAGTAACCACCAGAACCAAAATTGGTTCTAGTAGGGTGAATCTCAAAACAAGTTTTAATACACCTTGGAAAGATTCTGTGGACAAAAGCCCCAAAGCAAATTCTAGTAATATTAAGTATAAATCTGCAGATACAGTCAGAAAGTGCCATATTTGCCAAAGCACCACCCATTTAGCCAATACATGTCCAAAAAGGGGGAAAATCAATGAAATTGACATTGAAAAGGAACCTGATGTTGAAAAAGATGACATAATTGAAGACAATTGAGAGGATACGTCATCAATATTTTCTGAATCTTCAAAAGATATAGAAAATATCAATGCCACTTTTGACATCATGGAATCTTTTTCCCACTTGCCACAATTGAGCAATGGTCAACTTGATTTATCAAAAGTTCAAGATGCACAACTTATGAAAACAGAACCAAACAGGGGAAAAGGTTATACAGCTGGTAACTCCTGTATAACAGAAGTGGTGATTGACAACAAGCCCACCGAAATTTTGCTTGACCCAGGAGCCTTCTGCCCTTGTGTTGGAAAATCTTTTCTTAAGACTTGTGTACCAAACTTTGAAGAGCAATTGTTACCAATTGATGGTATAAAATTCAACAGTGCAAGTAATCCAATGAAAGCATTAGGAATCTTTGAGACCAATGTCATATTCCCACACATAAATGGGAATTTAAGAATCACAGTTGAATTTCTTGTTATGGAAAATTGCTCTAGTACCCATTTTATATTGGGAAGTCACTATTTAATCATGTATGGGATAGACTTGCATAATAACAAAGACAGATACTTTACTATTGGAGACAATAAGCACCAAAAATTTTCCTTTTTACCATTTAAAAGACAAATTACAGTAAATAAAGTATCACCATTCAACTTAGAGTTAGAGAAATTCAAGTCTGAGCAGTTAAATGAAGCTGAAATAAGCCTTCGTCTGACTGATAAAGAAGAAAATGAACTTTCTTCCCTTTTGTATGACCACAGAGGAGCATTTGCTTCAGACAAAGAACCTCTAGGAGCAATTATTGGTCATGAAGTTGACATCATTCTTAACATTGAGAGACCTTATCCACCACTCTTAAGAAGACCTGCATATCCAGCAAGTCCAAAATCAATAGAAGCTCTAGAAATTCATATCAAAGAACTTCTGGACCTTGGTGTAATAAGAAAAGTAGGCCAAAATGAAGAAGTAGAAATAACTACACCAGTAACAGTGGCATGGCATAATGGAAAATCCAGAATGGTTGGGGACTTTAGAGCTCTGAACACTTACACTGTTCCAGACAGATACCAAATACCAAAAATTCAAATTGCCCTTACTCAAATATCTCAAGCAGTGTATATAACCACTATGGATGCTCTGAAAGGATTCCATCAAAATGTGGTGACACCAAGAGAAAGAAAATACTTGAGAATTATTGTTCATTGTGGAGTTTATGAATACTTGAGGATGCCCTTTGGTATAAAAAATGCACCTTCACACTTCCAAAGAATGATGAATGAAATCTTCCGTGGAGAACTTTCATAGGCATGGTTAATCATTTACATTGATGACATTATTGTCTGTTCCAAGACTTGGGAAGAGCACATGTAGAGATTGTCCAGAGTTTTGACAAAAATTCAATCAGTGAACATGAAAATCTCTTTGACAAAATGCCATTTTGGATTTAAAGAACTTAGAGCACTAGGACATGTTGTATCTGGTTTGTCCCTTGAAATTGACAAAAGCAAAGTTGCAGCAGTATTGCTAAAACCCATGCCTCAGAATAAGAAGGAAATTCAGTCATTCTTAGGTTTTGCAGGATATTACAGGCAACACATTAAAGATTTTGCATCCATAGCAAGACCACTTTATAAATTGTGTAACAAAGACACAGTATTTGAAATGACTGTTGACAGAGTCAACGCTTTTGAGTCTCTAAGAGAAGCCTTGACCATTGCTCCACTCTTACTGATGCCAGACTTTAAATTACCTTTCAAACTGTATATTGATGCATCAGGGGATGGACTGGGTGCTTCACTTCACCAAGTTCAGATCATAAATGATAAACCTGTAGAAGGACCCATATGTTTCATATCCAGGCAAATCAAACCAACTGAAGCCAGTTATGGAGCAAGTCAAATGGAATGTCTATGCCTTCTCTGGGCCTTGGAGAAATTGAACTACTTCTTAGAGGGATGTGTTTTTGAGGTAATAACAGATTGTACCCCTTTCAAATCACTTTTGAACATGAAAACACCCAACAGACACATGCTCAGATGGCAAATAGCCATACAAGAATACAGAGGCAATATGACTATTGTTCATAAGGATGGGAATATTCATAAGAATGCAGATGGACTAAGCAGATGACCATTACCAAATAATATTGATAATCCTTCTTATGTGCCAGAAGAAGCTTCACCACAAACTCCAATAGAAGGAATAAGTGTTCCAGACTTGAACACCACCTTCTTTGAAGAAGTCAGAAGTAGTTACACTCAAGATAAGAATTGTAGCATCTTATGCCAATTACTTGGCAAAGACTGTAAAGACAACTATCTAATACATGCCTTGGATGAAGTATGGAAAAAATCTTATGATGAAGGAAGATTTCACCTACTGGATGGTATAATTTACCACAGAACCAAGCACACACGTGTCATGACAGTTGTAGACAGGTAATTAATCAATATTGTACTGAAAGAATGCCATGATAGTCCCTTTTCAGGACATCTGTCTGAAGACAGAACAAGAGAGAAATTAAAGACCTGCATATGGTGGCCAATGTGGCAGAAAGATGTTGCAGAGTATTGCAAAACCTGTTACAGATTTCAAAAGGCAAATAAATCCACTGGCAAGAGACATGGAAATATGATAAAAATCCAAGAACCAAGCAGACCTTGGGAAATTGTCCATATGGATTGGATAACTGGCCTACCACCAGGAGGTGACAGAAGCTATAATGCTTGCCTAGTAATTGTGCACAGATTCAGTAAAACTCCAATCTTTTTACCATGTCAAAAGGATGATACAGACATGGATACAGCTCTTCTGATATGGAATAGAGTAGTGTCATGGACTGGGATAGTTACAAATATCATTAGTGATAGGGATCCCTAATTCACTTCAGCACTATGGACAAATCTTCACCAATTATTTGGCACTGAATTGTCTTTCTCTACAGCCTACCACCCACAAACTGATGGCCTGGCTGAAAGGATGATCCAAACTTTAGAGGAAACAGTGAGAAGATTATGTGCATATGGCCTTGAATTCAAAGATTGTGATCGATTTACCCATTATTGGTGTACTCTGTTGGCAGCATTGGAATTAGCATATAAAACATCAATCCATGCCAGTACCAATCAGACTCCTGCTATTCTAGAAAAAGGATGGAACCCCAAGTTACCCCAAGATTACTTGAGGAAAGATTTAATTGAAATACATGCCACAGCTGCTAACTTCAAAGGAATGCTAGACAAAGCTAGAAAGCATGAGGTAAGGTGCATGGAGGACTCTTTTTCATATGCTAAAGACAAATGAGATAAATCACATGCAACTCCAGATTTCAAAGTGGGGGACCCAGTTCTTGTATCCACCACTAACTTCAATAACATCAAAGGATGTAAAAAGTTGAGAGACTCCTTTACAGGACCTTTTGTGATTAAGGCCCTCCATGGAGAAAATGCTATTGAAGTAGAGTTATCTTAAGAACTTAGCAATAAGCATCCTACATTTCCAGTGAGCTTGATAAAGCCATATAAATCTAGTGATGATGAGAAATTTCCCTTGAGGAATAAGATTCCCCAAGTGATACCTCCTATTGAAACATCTGGTACTGAGAAAATTAACAAAGTTCTTAAAGAAAGGAAATTAAGAACCAAGAAAGTAAGGGAATACCTTGTTAGGTACAGTGACCCAACTTGCAAAGATGAATGGTTAGAAGAAAAAGATATACCAGAAGCTAACAAACTCCGTAGGAGATTCAGACACACTAGAAACACCAATATTACAAAGTAATAATCTTTTTTAGGGGGAGGGAATGTGAGCCTTAGAGGTAATTTCATATAACCAAAAGACCACAAATACAAAATTAACATATTAATATAAATAAAATAAATTTATTTATATCATTAAAATAAAAATCAGAATATAAATATAAAATTATATTAAAAATAAAAAAATTAATTACAATTTAAAAATAAAATTACATTAAATTTTGGAATTATAAAATTACATTTATACTTGAAAAAATTAAGTAAAAATGAAATTTTAACAAAATTGTAAAAAAATAAATAAATTTGGAAAAAAGTTAAATAAAAATTATTATAACTTTTTATCCAAAAAATAAACATATAAAAATCATTTCACCATTGGATTCCTCATAAAAAATCAACTGGGGTCACCTCTGAGTGAAATTCTTGTAACTCAACTCTAAATAAGCTTAAATTAAGTTTTTAGTATTTTCAATACAAAAGTTGAAAATCCTCAAAACTTAATTTAATTCACACCACATGTGGTGTTAACCATCAATTTTTGTGTTGAAATTGAGGTGTTGTGTTTAGTTTAGAAGTTATGAGGAATTGAAGTATTTTCAATTGAATTCAATTGAAATGTCAAAATGTGCTTGTGTATTACATAAGTGAACTTTGATTTACACATGAGGTATCAATTATTACTGTATTTTACTGTACAATTCAATGGAATTACATATGTAAATTATAAGTATAATACATGATGCGGAATTAGAGGAAAAAGAAATTGGAAAGATTAAATTTGGGGGGGAAAAGGAACCCCAGCTCTAAGGGGGAGCTAGACCCCCAAAATCCTTGCTGACAGGCGTGGGATGTAAAAATTCACGCAAAAGCTCTTCACTTTTGGCCTGGAATTGAGTTACAGGGTCTGTGGACTCAATTGATGATGAGGTTTTGATACCAACTGGGGTAGTTTAGCTGTTGCCAAGAGAGTAAAACTACCCTTAAGATAAAACCATCATAGTAAAAACAGTTTTAACTGGTTTCTACGTCTCTTAAACACATTCCGACGTGTTTTGAGGGCTCTAGACCAGGTATTGCTATACTAATGGCTGATTTAAGGGTCTAAAATGGCTAAAAATGGCTAAAAATGGCTTAAACCAGCCCTTTTTGGTCTAAACCAGGGTTCAATGATGCCATAATTTGCTTTTCTGTTGTCAGACTGTTTCTCACGACTGACAAGAGTGAAATGTACTTTTGGAGTAAGAGAATTGATGGCTATATAAGAATGTCTTCTTTGCCCCACTTTTGTCTTCATGTTAGAATCTTTTCTTTTTATTAATTAGCTTAAATACTGTTAAACCAATCAATAAAAGATTCCAACCACCTTTTTTAAATGATTTTGAACCTTTTAACCACGTGAAAAAATCATCATAATCATTGTTTGTAACTCTTATAATCATTTTAACCTCTGAACCACCCCAAAGGTGAATTAAAGCATCTTTAATCACTGTAAACCTTTTCACTTTGTTTCCAAATTCACTCTGGTCACTTTTGGGCATGTTTTCTCTTTAATCTTCTTTTTAAAGACTTTTTTCTTTAATTAATTTCTTGCAGTTCTTTGCTCAATCAATTCCAATTGAAATTGCTCTTGAAGAAATTTCTTTTGTAGCCTTAAATATCTCTTGTAGAGTATTTTTGGATAAATTTAAATTGTTGGTAAAACAATAAACCTTTATAATATTATTGTTTTATACTAATAAAGTTATAAACAATAAATTTGGCGTGTTTTCTCTTAAAAATAATATTTCTTACTATTTTTAATTGATTCTTACCTTATACAAATTTTGAGGACAGGAAAAGTACTTGATTTTTAATCAAAGCTTCATATCCACACCTTACAGATGGTAAGAAGTGTTGGGAGGGCACTCCACAAGCGTAAGGATGGTAAGCAGTGTCGGGAGCATGTCGGGAGGGCACTACACAAGCATAAGGATAAGTGGTGTCGGGAGCATGTCGGGAGGGCACCACGTGAGCATAAAGATGGTAAGGGCGGGGGTGTGAAAGTGTAAGGAGTGGTGAGGACGGAGATGGGGGGGCAGTGTCACAGTCTCATGTGGAGGGTGGTGCGGGCGCATAACCATGTGAAGCGTCGGGGCGGATTAGGTGGGGATGCGGAAGCCAATGAGGTGAAATTACCCAAACATTGCAAATAGTGTTGAAATGGGTTTTGGCTTTGAGTGACATTCTCATGTGACAAATGTGATGATTGACATTGTCTTGACGCTGACGTGACATGACCCACTAAATCCAGTGACTATAAAGTGAGACTAACGTGAATGAAGCAAGATTTTATACTGACCACAGTGCAACGTGAAGTCAATCACCGACAATTGACGCGAGATTCACCCTGGTGTGTAGTTATTTATTCTTCCTTAACAATGGATGATCATTTGGTATGGCTAAAATTAAGTATGGAAAAGCTATACAAATTTCAAATTCCATTTTTGACTTATTATGAATCCTATATTAAGTTTATTTTCTCAATACCTTTTTTTCTAGATGAGATGTAGGGGGATAAAGGGAACCTGCTGAAAGATGTGATTGTGCTCTTTCCACAAATCTCTTACTTTGGGTGTCTTACACTTGAGCTGTAGAGCTTAGATGAGAGGTGAATGTTTCATTCACCCTTATTTAGATTTTATTTGGCCAAACCTTCTATAGCTTGGAGGTTAGCATAAACTTGCTATTACCATTTGATATGTCTGACTGAGAGCTTCAATTTGACCACATATGAGGTGGGGTTTGGCCTCTTGCTATGAATTTTGCATGAAAGGTGAAATCAAGGTCCACGCTAAGTTCTTATTTTGAGCTTGAATAACAATTCATTCTTTGTCTTATGATTACAGGAGATATGTGCTTGGAAATTTTTCACATTCAGCTTTATTTTGATACTATCCATAGGGTATTTTGCCTCAGTTCATTTTTGGTTTTTTTTCTCTACCATTGGTTTATGGTTTTCTTCTGTGATGGTTGTGCTATAGGTTTGAGTCATAAGCCAAACATTTCTCAATAGATTTACTTGAAAATTTCACACAGGTTACAGCTTAACTTCATACATCTAGGATTTAAAAATTAAGCATAAGTTATAAATAAAGTTCCTTTCCATTCAGCATTGAAAATACCTTCTTTAATCATTCTTAATTAAAATTAAGATTTCCTGAAAAATTGATTCAAAAACTTATTTAGAAGGTTTGTGCTTTAAATGTTAGCTTTAAGAAAGTTATGGTATGATCTTCAAAATAATGATTCGTTGTCTATCAAAAATTAAATATAATAAGCACAAATGAGGCTTGAAGCTACTTAGAATTAAGAATGACAACTGTAAGCTCAATTGTAATTAAAATTGGCAGTTTTCAATTTGGAAAACAATCTTCAATTGTTTTTTATAGGTTTTATTGAGAGCACGCCCTCTGAGAGAATCTGGAATCACAGAGGAGGTGTCTTAAGGCATAAAAGGAAACATTATATAAGTTATTTTTGCCGTTAATCAGTAAAATGAATATTGGTAACATCATATTTTATTTAATGAGATCTTATATTATGCCAAGTAATTATTCAATTCTTTATTCTTTATAATTTATATAAATAAAGAATCAAAATATTCAAATGTAATACTACTTTCAAAATAATTAATAAATGTTTTATTTTGGAAAATACTTTTATAAGAAGATTTGTAAAAATCTACAGATCCTCTAAGATTCCCTGAATTCTTAAATTTGGTTTTTTGAATTATTTCTATTATATGATCATTGTACATGAAATATGTTGGTATTTTTCTATGGAATGATAGATTATAAATGAGTTGTTTGATCAATATCATTTTACTTAACTCAGAATTGTGTTTAATTATGATTACATAGTTTTTTATACTAATTGACTTATAAATAAACATTTTTATCATTTTTAAGTTTATTTTATTCATATAAACCAAAGGAATTTTTTTCTAGTAGAGCTTTTAAATTTTTTTGATTATACTTTCTAATGAGCACTAATAATAATAAGGAAATTATACTATTTTTATATACAATTATTAATATTTCTAGGGTATTGGTAAAAACACATAAGCAAATTGGTAAAAACACGTAAAGGGTGCCCTGGGCCCATTTTTAATTAAAAATGAAACACCATTGGGCCTGTATTGGGCCAAGACATGCCCCAAAGAGGTTTTTTCCCCACAAAACCTCTCTAACTCCAAATTATTTCAGATTTTATTGCCCAGCCCCCCCCAAAAAAAACAAACAAGCCCAAACACCCCAATAATCCACATTATCCCCACGACAAACCATTGTTTTTTTGGAAAAGCAGCATTACCAAAGCCATTTTGCAAAGCTTTTCACACTTTTTTTCTTTTTTTCCCCAAAGACTGCATTTTCCACCACAACAACCTGCTTTCAAGCCTCTCAATTTTCAATTTTTTACCTTCCCTCATCTATTAATCCCACATTTAAACCACTTTATGTCACTCTTAACCACTTCTGTTCATTCTTCACACCTTTTTTCACCTCTTTTTCCCATTTCGAAAGGTTCTTACCCCATTCCAAATCCCCCAAATCCCCCTTTTTTTTGCTTTTATACATATTTTTCATTAAAAAAATGCTTCAAACCCCCACTGAATGTGAATTTCAGACCCTTGAGCTTCTTTGGCAACATGTGCATAATGTTGCCAGGGATCAGGGGTATGCTGTGTCCACCTTGAGGTCCAATATGACCCACAACCAAATTGAAATATGTTGTGACAGGTCTGGCACCCCAAATCCCAACAAAAGACCCTCCAAAACAGTCACCTCAAGAAAGCTTGACTGTCCTTTTAGAATTTATTCCAGGAAATATGCCAAGAGTACCACTTGGACTCTTAAAGTCAAAAATCCTGAACATAGCCATGAGGCCACTGAAAATATCATGGCACATCCTGCTTTCAGGAAATTCAATGAGCAAGAAACATCCCAAATTGCTCAAATGTCTGAATCAATGCTCATGCCAAGGCAAATTCAGGCCCAATTATGCAGCCAGAGGGAGTCTGACAGGCCTGTAATCCTTCAAGACATTTATAACCAAGTCAAGAAAATCAAGAAAGACAAACTGAAAGGCAGAAGGCCCATTGATGCTCTTATTGACACTCTCAAACAAGAAAATTTTGTTTGGTCCTCTGCAAGGGATTCTGAGGGACACATTACCTCCTTGTTTTTTACTCACCCCCTGGCCATAAAACTTCTTCATGGCTTTCCTCATGTCATTCTTATGGATTGTACTTATAAAACCAATAAGTACAAAATGCCCCTTTTTCATATTGTTGGATTCAGCTCAACAAATAAGAACTTTTCTGGGGCTTTTTGTTTGATGAAGAATGAAAATGAAACTTCATATACTTGGGCATTAAATCAATACATTGAAAAGGTCCTCAATAACACCAATCTTTTCCCCCCTCCAGTTATTGTTATTGACAGGGATCTGGCCTTGAAAAACTCTATTAAGAAGCTCTTCCCAGACTCCAAAGTCATGCTATGCATTTGGCACATCAACAAGGATATATCTGCTCATTGCATGAAGAAAATTGGTCATGGAACTGATTTTGAAAATTTTATGGGCCTTTGGAATCAAGTAATATACTTCTTCACTTTATTTCATTTTATTTCACTTTTTTTCTCATTATTGTCTTTATTAATGACTTTGGGATTTTCTTCTCAGCTTATTTATTCACATACTGAAAAGTCTTTCAAAGAAAACTGGAAGAAGCTTCACAAGCAAGTGAAAAATGCTGAGGTCTTGCAGTATTTGGAAAATACCTGGCTTCCTCTAAAGGAGTATTATGTGCCATCCTAGACCAACCACCATTGCCACCTGGGTGTGGGCTCCACCTCCAGAGCTGAAGGTGCCCATGCCATGGTTAAACTTTGGCTCCAAACGTCCACTGGTACTGTCCTGGAGGTAGTCAGGGCTCTCCACATGGAATTCAGAAAACAATTTATTGAAATTATCAACAGAATCTCCAAAGAAATGATTTTCCATGTCAAGAATTTTCCTCCACACATCTGTGCCGTCAAAGGAAAGGTGTCTCATTATGCTCTTCAGATTTCCTTTGAAAATTTCAAAACAAAATTTCCTCCAAATGAAAAATGCACCAACAAATACAACAATTATAAAGGCATTCCTTGCAAGCATAAGACCCAAAAGGCATTTGCAAAGCACCAAAGGCTTTAATTATCAGACTTCCATCCTCAATGGCATTTGAATTTTCCTGCAAGGGCTTTTTAATTTCTTCTTATTATTTATTTCTTTATTAACTTATTTTATTTGTCATATTCTTCTCAGACTGGTTTTCAAGGTGATGATCAAAGTGTTGAAAAAGAAAGAAAGAATGAAGCCAAGAAAATATTTGAAGACATTGGGGAAGACCTGTTTCAAAGACCAATGGCAGAAATCACTCCAATACTCCAACATTTTCAAGATGTTTTGACTGGAAAAGTCCCATTTGATCAAATTCCCAAGAGTCAAGAGGATGATCAATATTATGAAGACCCTCTAGAATGCAATAATATCCGTGGGAGACCCCAAGGAGCCAAGAATAAAACCAAAAGAGAACCTTCAATATTTGAAACTATTGAAAGTCAATCCAAGAGAAGAGGAAGACCCCCATCAAAAGTGACCAGCACAACAACTTCAAGATCCCAGTCAAATGTCCCCTCTCCAATTATGAAAGTTGACTCATCTGAAGATTCTGAAGATTCTGAGGACTCATTATCTAAATCCATCAGTTCATCAGATTCACTACCCTCAGCAACTGAATTAAATAAATCAGAAGTAACCCTTAGAAGGTCCAGAAGATTGGCAATTGGAAGCAAAACCTCACAAAGAAAATCACACAAGCCTGCCACCAGTTTGAATATCTATGATGCAATTGACTTGACCTGTGAGCATTTTCAAAGCAATTATCACACAAGTGATGAATGCTCCAAGCTGTTTGTGAGTTTCTGATTCTTTTTAATGGAATTTCATGTTGTTTATTTTGATATTTATTCATTTTTTGTACTTATTTTATCAAATAACTGGCTCAGAAGACTTGCCCAAGTTTATATTGAAATACACCTTCAAGGCCATCAATGTCCAGGGTGATGGAAGCTGTGGCTACAGAACAGTATCCCACTTCATTTACAAGACTCAAGATCAATGGGCTGATGTCAGAGGTGACTTGGCTGAAGAAATTCACCAAAATCAAGAACTTTATGAAGCCATGAACACCCTAATTCCCTCAGTATCCTCTTATTTGGAAAGAATTGAATGGTATGAAGATGTTAGCCAGGCTCCAAAACGCAAGTGGATGTCCATGCCTGACATGGGGGATCCAATTGCAAATGAGTATAAAAGACCAGTTTTCTTTTATTCCACAGCCCAATCTTTTTCTTTTTTCCCTTATTTCTGTCCTCCAAATGATAATCCACCCATTTTCATCTGCTTCTTGAATAGTTGTGCTCATTTTGTTCCTTTGGACATCATCATTTCTAAAGTTTATCCAGTCCCCCCCATTACTGTAAACTGGGAGATTCATGCCCAAAAACAAACCCTGGGGTGGGCTGATAAATTTAAGAAACACAGAATGTTGTATTTGTCCAACCTTCCTCCCCCTCTCAGAAAAAACCCACTATTTTGGAGGTTGATCCTGATTGAATGATTTTTGTATATACAATTTATGCCAATTATCCCCCTCCTCAGTCATATTTATTTCTTAAATCCCACCTCAGTCTCATTTTTTATCAAACATGTGGAACTTTTGTACTTGACAATAGTCATATTACACACAAGAAAAAAAACAGTGGAAAAAAACACTCATTGCACCTTCACTTGTTGTCCCACCCAAAAACCTTTCCCAATTCATGAGCTTCTGGTTCTTTATTGTCCAGATTGAACCCTTTAATTTAAAAAAAAATGAAGGAAATTCATAAGTGGGAAGTTATTAAATTCACTCTTTAAAAATAGGCATATCACAATGATGGGAAAAAACATTTGAAAAAAAAACCCTTTTTGCGCCTTGACTTGTCCCACCCAAAAAAATTCCCAAAATTATCAGATTCTGGTGCTTTATTCTTCACATTGAACCCTGCAGTTTAAAAAAAATTAAGGAAATTCATAAGTGGGAAGATTTTAAATGAATTTTTGAAACAAATATGCCATTTTGACATATTGGCCAAATTGGTGAAATTTGGCAAAAAAAAAAATTGAAAAAATTTGTGCTTATTGACATTCCAAGTCGGGAAAAATATGGCAAAAAAAATTAAAAAAATCCTCAAAACTGAGCCTGAGGAATATTTCTGAAAATTAAGGTCACTTACGTGTTTTTACCAGTAACTTCTGTGTTTTTACCATAAATTGGTAAAAACTTACATGTGTTTACCAACAACCTATTTTTATTATTAAAGGTTTTAATGATATTAATTTTTTATATGATCTTTTATTAAGATTAAGGTTATTAATATAAAGAATAATTATATTTATTTTTGTGGTGAAAATATTTTAATATTTCATATTTTCATTTGAGGAAAGTAATAATACTCTTGATAATAAGGATTATGATTAAGAGTATCATAGACAAGCCCTAGAAAATAATGGGAAAATTACAAATAAGCTGATATCTTGACATACCAATATTGTAATAGGAACCTCTGCATTTTTAAGAAATGGAGATTTTTTGGCTTAAAAAGACAAGCTCAAAGGAATCCACATAAAAAATATGGACTGGTATGCATGTAATCACTTTATTGAAATTAGTTTTCACCACAATATTTGCCTGCAGCAAATAGAAAATGAGGTAAAACTTCAAAAAATAATGAAAAAAAAATGAATTATAAATATCCCTGAATAATCCAGCTACAATGGTAAAGATAAAAAAACACATAAAGCCAAAAATGTGAGCCTTGAGGTATATTTTACATACCCAAATAGGCCACAATTATCTTAAAAAGAAATTTTGAATTATGCATAACTCATAAGTCATGCATATATCCAAGATTCATCATTTTCAATTTCAGAAAAGATGAATAACTTTTTTTTGAGTAAGTAAATCCATGGATTTAAGACCAGATTTGGATTCTACACAAAAATTCACCTAGGGTAGCTCCATAGAGTGAATAAGCTCAAATTAACTCTTTGAGGTGGTAAAATGGAAAATACTTCAATACCACATCATCAATACCACATAAAAGATCAGTGAAAATTTTTGTTTTTCTTAATTTCACGCCAAAATAATGGGAAAGTGAGAAATCCCATGTTACATATACACTAAGAATAGTGTTATGCATGTTTTGAGCACTTAATATCATGGTATTCTTACATGGACTTTTGGTACACCCATAGTGGATATCTCACTTTAAGCTTAAATTACTATTTTGACGTAAAAATTAGGCAAGGGGGACAAAAGACATCAAAGAGAGCCAGGGCACCCAACTTCTGAGGCCTCAGAGGCGTGGATAGCTCCAGAGCATGGATCCATGGCTCATCTTGGCCCAATTGGTAAACTAAAACTCTTTGGGAACTTGGTTACCAAGTTACACCTACTGTAATCATAAGAAAATAGCAAATAACCTGCTATTTTGACGTGCCAAGGAGGTAATAACCTACTTAGGATCCTGTAACCACGTCAATTCTTGATGCCTTTCCATGAGTAGACCCTAAAAGAGTAATTAAAACCCTTTTGGGATCCATATTCATTGATTTACCTCATAGCAACCAGCAAAATACTGCTATTTGCAATTCTACGTAGAAATGAGGTAAAAACTTCAAAAATTCATTAAAAATACAATTCTTGATTAATCTTTCTGAAACTTTCAGGACCAATGAAGAGCTTTAGGATCTATGATAAAACCAAAAAGAATTACAGTTTTACTAGTAAAATTAAAAGTTTTTCTTACAGTCCATTTTTGACCATTCTACGTGAAACACTGAATCTTCAAAAATTCACAGTAATTAAAACCTGTGATGAAATTGGAAATAACATTGATTACTTTCAGAAATCAATTATTATTTTGGAATAAAAGAAGATTTACTGTTGTTACTCCTTTTATTCTTAACCATATTGGGGTTAGTAGTCATGTAAAAGCATCAATTAAGTAATTATGATAATCTTACGTGACAACAGATGATGCAATAATTAATCCAAAAAGGTTTATTGATTTCTCACTCACTAGTTTTTCAGTTTGCTCCATGGCACGCCTCTGTGAGCTGTTGTTGACTTAAAAGAGGCCTCTTCTTGCTGTTTTTTCCGTATCATCATCTTATCAATTTATTAAATCATTATTACCAACAAGTAAGTATTAGTTATAAGCTATTCTTAAGTGTTTTAAATCTTTCAAAATCAACCAGAAAGACGTGAAATCATAGAATCCAACTATATATTGTTGTAATACTGTTATAAATCCTTTTGATCCCTTAAATCCACAATTCCATGTCAAATTTCTCTACTTTTATCTATCAATAAGTTCTTTGGAGTATTAGTGAGTCATTTATCTTTAATTCTTAAAGTTTTTCTCTAGTAATATTTTTCTTCAAGAATTATATTTATAATTATTCTTGTAAAAGATAATTATATATTAAAATAATTTTATTATTTTAATAAAAGAAGTTTTTATTATTAAATTCTTCTTGTAATTGATTCTTGTGGACAATTACTGCTCACTGTTATAATCACTAGTAGAGCATAGCACGTGAAAGAAATAATTTTATAATTATTTAATTGTGGTTATAATAATTTTTTATTATTATATTTCATAAGAACAGACATAGTACTGTTGATTAATAGTAATATTATCATCAGTTTCATAGTCACATCTTACAAAAAATAATATTGAGTTAATAACATTCTTAAAAGCTTTACTTGCAGTTCATTTTCCAAGATTCCACATGAAGAAGTAAATATTCAAAAATTTACATGAATGAAAATCTTTCCTTTGATTCCCAAGAAATTTATAACTTTTAGAAAAAATATCTTTATTTTGAAATGCAGGAGAATTTACAATTTCAAATGTCATATTTATTAACCATCAATGGGTTTTTATATAAATGAAATCACATAATAAAGTAATTATAATTAAATGAGGCATTAAAAATTGAATTAACAATCCATCCAAATAAAGAAAATGGATTCTCATCCCTTTGTCTTTCAGTTGACTGATTTTTGCAACTGTATGAGTTTCTATAGACTAAAAATAAGCCTACTATTACTGTTTTCTGCAAGAATAATGTTATCGTCACTTCCATTCTATCTATTCATAATAGTATACTACTACAAAGTTTTAAAAAAATATTTATGTTCATTTAGAAGACATATCTTCATAAAAAGGGCATTGAAGAAACAATATCCTTTTTAATTATAATGTTACCTTGGAAATTGAAGTATATATTGCATAAATTTTGAAATGATTGCTTTAAATCCACAAATAATCATTCAGGCTTACTCAAAAGCCTTCAGATATTGAGCTTTACCCTTTAGCAGCCATTTCTCCTCACTATAAGTGTCAGCCTGTGACTCAAAACCAGAGCACAAGCATGACAGCCAAAATACCATAAACCAATGGTATAGCCAAGATACCACCAAAACATGGATCTGAGCCAAATCAGCCCAAAAGGTATCAAAAGAAAGAGGAAACTGACCACTTTCTGAAAATATAACTCCCATCACCATAGGACAAGGAATAACAAAGTTATTCCTGCTCAAAGTTATTGCTGAGCATAAGCCTTAATTTTCACCTCTCATCTAAAATCCAGAAGGAGAGGCTTAACCCCACAAATGGGTATTAAAATTGAAGCTCTAAGCCAGGGCTATCCAATGGTACCAGCCAAACTGAGCTAGCACCAATATTACTGGAGTTATGGTCAATTTCAGGCCAAATAAGGGTGAACAAAACGTTCACCTCTCATCTAACTTCTACAGTTTTAGTGTGAGATACTTGAAGTGGGGTCTTTTTGGAAAGATCACAATCAGGGCTATCTGATGGTGTCAGCCATTTTCCCATATCTCAACTAGAACAGAAGTTATGTGGTAAATAAGTTCAATACAGCTTTTTGCCTATACCACGCAAATGTACAAAAATCTTGTACATGGGATAACTTTTCCATATTTAATAATACCCATATCAAATGAGGTACCATTATGTAGAGCACATAGAGGGCTACACACCGAACCAAATTTGAGGTTGATATCTCAAGAATTGACAAAGGTATGGCTGTTTTAAGGTCAGATTCCCACCTGCTGTCATATACAGCCTTCCCATGGGATAATATCCCATAACCATGAATATGAGGTGTCAAATAGACAAAGAAGCTTGTTTTTAATTCAATACCTCATATGTCAGCCAATTGTAAGATGTGACTATGAAACTGATGATAATATTACTATTAATCAACAGTACTATGTCTGTTCTTATGAAATATAATAATAAAAAATTATTATAACCACAATTAAATAATTATAAAATTATTTCTTTCACGTGTTATACACTACTAGTGATTATAACAGTGAGCAGTAATTGTCCACAAGAATCAATTACAAGAAGAATTTAATAATAAAAACTTCTTTTATTAAAATAATAAAATTATTTTAATATATAATTATCTTTTACAAGAATAATTATAAATATAATTCTTGAAGAAAAATATTACTAGAGAAAAACTTTAAGAATTAAAGATAAATGACTCACTAATACTCCAAAGAACTTATTGATAGATAAAAGTAGAGAAATTTGACATGGAATTGTGGATTTAAGGGATCAAAAGGATTTATAACAGTATTACAACAATATATAGTTGGATTCTATGATTTCACGTCTTTCTGGTTGATTTTGAAAGATTTAAAACACTTGAGAATAGCTTATAACTAATTATTACTTGTTGGTAATAATGATTTAATAAATTGATAAGATGATGATACGGAAAAAACAGCAAGAAGAGGCTTCTTTTAAGTCAACAACAGCTCACAGAGGCGTGCCATGGAGCAAACTGAAAAACCAGTGAGTGAGAAAACAATAAACCTTTTTGGATTAATGATTGCATCATCTGTTGTCATGTAAGATTATCATAATTACTTAATTGATGCTTTTACATGACTACCAACCCCAATATGGTTAAGAATAAAAGGAGTAACATCTGTAAATCTTCTTTTATTCCAAAATAATCATTGATTTCTCAAAGTTATCAATGTTATTGCCAATTTCATCACAGGTTTTAATTACTGTGAATTTTTGAAGATTCAGTGTTTCACGTAGAATGGTCAAAAATGGACTATAAGTAAAACTTTTAATTTTACTAGTAAAACTGTAATCATTTTTGGTTGTACCCTAGATAATACAGTTCTCTATTGGTCCTGAAAGCTTCAGAAATCTTCATTAAGAATTGTATTTTTAATGAATTTTTGAAGTTTTTACCTCATTTCTACGTAGAATTGCAAATAGCAGTATTTTGCTGGTTGCTATGAGGTAAATCAATGAATATGGGTCCCAAAAGGGTTTTAATTACTCTTTTAGGGTCTATTCATGGAAAGTCATCAAGAATTGACGTGGTTACAGGAGTCTAAGTAGCTCATTACCTCCTTGGCACGTCAAAATAGCAGGTTATTTGCTATTTTCTTATGATTACAGTAGGTGTAACTTGGTAACCAAGTTCCCAAAGAGTTTTAGTTTACCAATTGGGCCAAGATGAGCCATGGATCCATGCTCTGGAGCTATCCACGCCTCTGAGGCCTCAGAAGTTGGGTACCCTGGCTCTCTTTGATGTCTTTTGTCCCCCTTGCCTAATTTTTCACGTAAAAATAGTAATTTAAGCTTAAAGTGAGATATCCACTATGGGTCTACCAAAAGTCCATGTAAGAATACCATGATATTAAGTGCTCAAAATATGCATAACACTATTCTCAGTGTATATGTAACATGGGATTTCTCACTTTCCCATTATTTTGGCTTACAATCAAGAAAAACAAAAATTTTCACAGATCTTTTATGTGGTATTAATGATGTGGTATTGAAGTATTTTCCATTTTACCACCTCAAATACTTAAATTGAGCTTATTCACTCTATGGGGCTACCCTAGGTGAATTTTTGTGTAGAATCCAAATCTGGTCTTAAATCCATGGATTTACTTACTCAAAAAAAAGTTATTCATCTTTTCTGAAATTGAAAATGATGAATTTTGGATATATGCATGACTTATGAGTTATGCATAATTCAAAATTTCTTTATAAGATAATTGTGGCCTATTTGGGTATGTAAAATATACCTCAAGGCTCACACCACTACTGGGTCCCATACAGTTTCTGTACAGCATTCTATGCGTCATACATGTCAGAATCAGGCTGTGAGGCCCCCAGATGAAACTTTTCACCCTGTATTGGTGAATACTTCCCAGATGTGGTTTCAAAACCACATCTGAGCCCAATACAGGCTATGAAGGCTGTTTTCAAACAACAAGCCAGTCCTAGAGAGTGAAAAATCCCCACTTCCTCTACGTGGAAAGGTCTAGCACCCTTTCCACCCCATTTCAGGATAAAAAGGAGGCTTTTCACAGCCAGAGCGGTTTCCTCATCCTGCTCTTGAATACCCTACGTAGTAAACTGTCAAAAACAGTTTTACTCTTGGGTAATAATCAGGTATAATTATAATTTTAATTATTTTAGCTCTTATTATAGTAATCCAACTGGTAAGACTGCACCCTGGGTTCTCAATAACACTCACCACCACTATTTTTTAATAGTAGAACCCTTTAATTATATTATAAAATCTTATTTTACTCAAACACTCTTATCTAAAAATCATTTTCTACATGTCACAGTCATAGTTCTAGCTGTAAATAGCCTAATTACTGCTTCAACATAGAATCTATGTGACATTTTGGGGGCCTGGCCATGTTTTAAACCTTTTTTGCACCCTTATAAGTGAGTTTTTTCCTTCTATTTATCATTTTCTGACAATTTTTTATTCTTTTTAGGTGTAAACATTTCTCAAAAATATATATTATATATATGTTTTGCTTTTTTTGGTATATATACCACTTTATACTCATATTTTAGGAGTATCTGTCACGTGGCTAATAACCACAAGACCCTTATTTTTGGCGTATTTTACATATAAAAACACTTGAGCCATTAATACAGTCTTATTTTTTAATTAAATTAAGACACCCCATACTGATAAACCAACAGTTGAGCCGTGGTTGGACATATTTTTAACACAATTGCCCTGTTATACACCACTTTTGACAGACTATACTTGCTAATTACAAGTAATCTGTGAGATATTGGTATACAAATAGTAAACCAAATATCAGTAAGCTGTATTTCTGACGTGGAATTGTTGATTCAATTACACTGTCATTGTACAAGGGCACATTTTAGTACTATACAAGCCCAGAGGCCATTCTTAGACATGCAAACAGCATTTTAAGAAGTCTTAACTGACATTAAGCCCTCTTTTTTCTGTTATGATTCAGTGGAATATAACTTCATACCGCTTGAAAGCCAGTCACAGGCCAACACACCAGCAGCACCCTCAGAACCAGAGGGCAGCAAAGGCAAAGGAAAGAGGCACAGTGAAGGCCTGATAACAGCAAAGAAGTGGACACCCATTGCCACACAGAAGAGTAGAAAACCACAAAATTCTGCTACAATTCAAGGTAAACCAACCTTGATAACTTGTACAGGAAAAATTACTATAATTAACCCAGTTGTAACCTCTAAAGGTAAATTGCCCAAATCAGCAGACATCAAATTTGTACAAGGAACAGTCAAAGGTAAATACCCTAAGAAAATAAAGTTTTTGACTGCTTGCAAACACTAACATGTCACCTGTACACCTCAGAGATCTTGGCTTCCAAAGGAACCAACCAGAGGACAGAGAAGGTTTGTCCAGAACCAGAAGACCTGAAAGAGGACACCTTGGACACAGTAGTGGATGGCAAAGCAATGAGGGAGATAATATCAAACCTGCCATTCACACTCCAATTCAATGGAGACCTCAAAGCAGAGGACTGGAAATACATGGATCAAGTTCTTCAGCTCCACCAACTCCTCAAGGACTTTTTCCAATGGAGCATGGACAAAAAGAGGTTCAACCTGGCAACTCACTGGGCAGAACTTGAAGCAAGTTGCCAGAAAATCTGTCTCAAAGAGATAGACTTCAAAGACCTGATGGTAATCACCAAAGGTTGGAATCCTACCAGGCAGTTCAGACTCCTGGAGGCAAGGGCACAAAGGATAAGGGAGAATCAAGCCACTATCCAAGCTATAGAAGAACAGTTAACCCAGACAGGGCCTACTCAGATACCTTCACGCTCACAAGGAGCAGGCCAAATCAGCCCTCCAGTGGATTCATGTCAACCTGTGACTCAAAACAGAGCACTAGCATGACATCCAACATACCATAAATAATGGTATGACAAGTATTGAACAAACATAGTCAATACAGGTAATAACTAAGAGGAAAAAACTCCTCTTAAATTAAACACCAACCTTATCCAAACAGAATAAGGAAACCTAGAGGAGAATAAACAAGTCAAAACCCTTATTTTCACCTCTCATCTAACTTATGCATATTTAAGTTATTCTATACCAAAATGGTATTTTTCTTAAAGCTAACATAGAGAGCTACACAATGGTATCATCCATGCTGCTGTAACACCACTACAACTGGAGATACCATATGACCTTTATTTTAAAACCAAGACCCCCCTGAAAGTCAAAGAGGGCTTGTACGAAACTGTACAAACGTATAACCAAATTAAAGATATAAACAAGAGCTTTAATTTGAGACACCTTAGATCTCTGTATCTCTTAAATTGACTGAGGGATCTTGGTTCAAAGGTTTAACAACCAAAATACAGATATTCTGAAAACAACAATGTAAACAAACCCCTGTATCTTTGGCATACACTCATAAAACTGTACAGTGTAATATACCAAAATGTAGAGCTAATCAAGCCCTACAAGACTGTATCATCAGAATACAGATATTTTACAAATTGAAGAAGATATCTGGTATGGAAGTTTTTGAAGCCTCATACTGATGTACAAAAATACATCAAAAAACTTAAAACCCTTATAACTTTTGCTATTTGAAAGAAGGTTAAACATGAAGCATACCAAATTGAAGAGCTCATTAAGCCCTTAAATTCTGTGCTCTTGGTTTCTTGATATCTTAAGAACTGACCGAGATATCTTGATTGGAAGGTTTTTCTAGCAATACATGACTGTATCAAACTTGTATCAAACAGTATTGCTCTCATACTTAAAATAATATACTTATGAAGATATAACCTCTCTAAAATCATCATTATTGATCATACAGACACCAGAAAAATGTCATCCATGTGCTGACGTGGCAGGTGAAAAGTTTTTTCACCCTGTATTGATCCAGAATGATCATTTGTGGTTCCAAAACCACAATTCTGCCTCTATTGACGTCAGAATTGATGATCCAGAACCACAGACTGATCATTGGAGTGAACATTTTCACTCCCCTGATGCATGAAGAGCTAATAACTCTTGACAGTCTTGAAAGATATAAAAAGAAGGGTTTTTTCCTTGAAAACCCATCATCTTTATCTTATTATCCATATTCTTACGTGACAAAACTGTTATCAATCAGTAGTGTCCTTAGAATTATCATTAAAGATATAATTAGAATATAATTATTGTAGTACTTCTTTACAGTCAAAGATATTAGAGTATTGCAACCCAGGTCCTCAACAGACTCATCACCACTGTTACCACATAGGAGTAGGACCTGAAGATTTAAATTTATTTGTTTTTTGACGTGTCACAGTCATAATACTAGCTTGTAACCACATTTAATAGCTACTATATAGACTCACCCTGAAATTTTGGGGGCCTGGCCGTGGGTTTTCAACCTTATAGGACGTGTTTTGAGCTGAATTAGGTGTAAAAATTCAGTTATTTAAAAGGTATTTTACTAACAGTGAGTAAAATTTTGAATTTATCTTATTTTCTATTATTATCATTTTTTTATATATATAATATAGCATCATATATTATATACATAATTTTTTTTTCTCCAAAAATATATATTACAAATATTTTTGTTGAGAGTAAGAGTACAAATCCTCTTTATTTCATTATATTGCAATAATTTTCACGAAATTTGATAATAATACAACAGTACTATTTAAATTTCAATATAAATAATAATATACAAACAGTATATTACTTCTTTTTTACTATTATTTTTCACCAAAGTGCGTGAAAATTAATAAAGAAACATTTATTAATAAATAATTAATAAATATTAAATAATAAAATAATTTTTTATTATTTATCAGGAATATTTTAATTAAATATTTCCTATAAAACAAGACATCACTCAAATTGACGTGAAAACTTGTAATTGATTGATATTTTAATCAAACATCAAGTGTTAAAAGAAATATTATTTATAATATTCATAATAACAAATCAGATTTATTATAATTTAATAAATCTGACGTGTTTTTTTTAGAAGAAAAACAATAGTATCCAAGTGAATCATTCACAAAACACTTGGATATTAAAGTTTCAATTCATAAAAACTCACATTAAGAAATATTAGTAATAATATTTATAACCAAATTTATTATAATTTAATAAATTTGACGTGTTTATACAAAAACATAATAATATCCAAGTGAATCATTCACAAAACCCTTGGATATTACAGTTTTCACTTATAAAACATAAGTGAAAAACTCAAAAACTGTTATTTTTCAATAAAAAACATATAAAAAAAAACAAAAAACAAAAAACATATTATAATAAGAATACTTAAAAATTTCGAAAAATAACAGTAGAATTGAATAAAATCATTTTGTTTTATCATAAAATATTGATATAAAATTTGAAATATCTTTTCTGAATAGTGGAAAAAGACTATAGAAACCCAGTCACAAGGAAATCCATCTGTGACAGCCTCAGAAGACAGAGAGGTGCTGCCAAAAACCAAGGGCAAGCAGAAAAGACACAGTGAAGTGACAATCAACTCAAAAGATTGGACTCCAATAGCCGTGCCAAGGGCCAAAAAACCCAGAAAAGCTCCAACAAAACCAGTTGGATCACCAAAACAAATTGAAAAACAGAAAATCACTGTTATCAACTCAGTTGTAAACTCTAAAGGCAAATTTCCAAAGAGTATAGATCATAAATTTGTACAAGGGCCTGCTAAAGGTAAATAAACCTTGAAACATACAACATTTTTCATTGTCTGTCATTTTTTAACATTGTTAAAATGACACCTCACCTTCTTAGAGATCTTGGATTCCCAAAAAATCAACCAGAACACTGGCCAAGAAGACACAGAGGAAGAAGACAGCCAATCACTGGATCAAATGACAAGCAAAGGACTTACCATCAGGGAACTCCTACCGAAGGTCTTATTACAAATCAAATTCAACCCAGAAGTCCAACCAGGAGATTGGACAGATGCAGAACAGGTCCTTCAAATACAAAAACTCCTGAAAGACCTCTTCACATGGAGCATGGACAACAAAATGTTCACTATGGAAGCATCATGGGCAGAAGTGGGGATAACAACTCAGAAGATCTGTCTCAAGCAAATGGCTTGGATGGAGCTTATGACAGAAATGAAAGGTTGGAATCCCAACAGGAATTTCAAACTCTTAGAAGAAAGAGCAATCAGAATCAAAGAGAACCAGGCAGCCATACAAGCCATAGAGAGATCTTGGCACAAGGAAGAGCCCAGTCAGATTCAGGTACCCCCAGAAATGGAAGGAGAAGTCCCATCTTCCCCACAACAATCCAGCAGTTCCAGGCCTTACAAGCCAAAGGAAACTTCATCCAAGGCTCCCCAACCATTCCAGGTAGTTTCCAACAGGAGAAAAGGAGCCCAAGGGAGAAACAAAACTTCTTTCAACCAGAGGAAGAAGGAAGCAGACCCATTGATGAAAAAGCTGATGGACTTAGTCCAAGAAGTACACAAAAGCAAAAAATAGTTGTACCTACAAATAGTTTTCATAGTTCTGACTCAATTGATCCAGAATTCATAACCAAGACTAAAATCCACACTCATGAGTATGAAAACAAATTCACATGGACCAAATTGGCCCAATTCATGAATTGGACACATGAAACCTCAGAAAAAATGAGGACAGAAGTGGAAACATTGAAAGAAGAAAATGCTTTCCAAGCAACAGTCATAAAAGACTTGAAAACAAATCTAGCCAAAATTTGGACAGAATTTGAAAAAACTAACAGTCAGTTGAATTCAATTCTAGAAGAACAACAAACTGTGAGGAGAGATCTGAGGAGTATCCAGCAGCAACAGGATAGCTTTGATAAAGAAATTGATTACCTCTATGACAGAGAAGACAATCAATACCCTCCAACACAAGGTCAACCCACTACCTCTACAAAATTGAAAGAAGAGGATAAAGACTATGACCAGGAACCTGAATATCAGATTCCAAAGTCAAGATCAGAGTCAATGTACCAAGATGGGGAAAATCTCAGCTATTCAGAGAAACAGGCACTAAGACAGTTACCAGAAGTAGCAAACTGGCCAAAGTTCTCAGGAATTGGGGAATATGACCATATGGAAATCATTGACGATATTGATGGACTCTTTGTTGATGTCCCAAAGATACCAGACTACTGGATCACAAAAAGACTTAACACAGCATTCAGAGGCCATGCAAACATATGGTATACTGAGATGAAAGAAATACATGGCAGGAAAAGGTGGCCATGGTGGAGGAACCAGATTATACAAAAGTATAGCAATGGTAGTTGGATCTGGCAAAAGACCATGTCCGTTGAAAGTGATAGATACTCCACAGAAAAAGACCCATATGAATGTTGTCTCAAATAAACAAAAATGCTAAAAGCTATTGATGCCAATATGACAATAGAAATGAGAAACCATAAACTCCTAACAAAATTTCCAGGAGATCTAGAACATGCAGTCAAATGCAGATGCAACAACATCAGCAGCATTGATGACATAGCAAATGTCATACAAGATGTGAGGAAAAAAACCTCCATAGGAAGGTACACATCCTATAAACCAAACTTCAAAGACAAGAAGTCTGAAGTTAAAGAAAAAAACAAAGAGAAAGGGATAGAAACCCCAAAAAAGAAATATGTGTGCCACAACTGTGGATCACCAGACCACTATGCCAACAATTGCACAAAACCAAAAAAGAAAATATATGCAATTGATGAAGAATCAGAAGAAGAACAAACAGGTGACAAATATGATTCTGACAGTATGGGAAATGGTATGAGAGCAGAATCACAAAGTGAACCTGATACCATAGAAGAATACATAGTGGAATGAAATGAAGAAAGTTCACTTGACATACAGGACATTGAATTAGATTCAGGAATACCACAAATAACAACAGAAAAAGAGCTCTATAAGCACACACATAATGCACAAACATTCCTGGTAACCCCAAATAGAGGGATGTAATTCATTCATGGAACACCTAAAAAATTGACAGTTTACATTGAGAACTGTAAACATCCAATTATCATTGACACAGGAGCAAGTTGCTCCATAGTGGCAAAAGAATACTTAAAACAACACTTCCCCAAATGGGAAGAGGATATAATCCCAACAAAAGCCAGAAACTTTAAAAGTGAATCAGGAAAAATGCACTCACTGGGGACAATAATCAAAAAGATAATTATCCCACACCAAAAAGGAAATATCAGAATAGAACCTGAATTTGTAGTTTTAGAGAATGCACATGTACAAGGATTCTTACTAGGTACAGAGTACCAAAGAATGTATGGTATGGACATTTGCAATAGTAAAAATAGATATCTTACCATAGGTACAAACAAAGACAAAAAATTTTCCTTTGACATAAATCATATAAAAAATGATAACACCCTGAAAGAACAAGTGGAAGAATTCAAAGAAGCCCAATATGGCACTCAACTCACCAGTAAAATGTAACTCAGCTTACTTAAAGTATTGAGGAAGCATAGAGGAGCTTTTGAAATAGGAGATGAACCACTAGGAAAAATCAAAGGACATGATATAGAATTATATCTGGATGTAGAAAGACCATATCCACCTATGCTTAGGAGACCACCATACCCAGCCAGCATGGAAACTAGGAAAGCAATTGAGAAACATATCAATGAACTCCTAGAAATGGGGGTCATAAGGAAAATAGGACACAATGAGATAGTAGAAGTCACTACACCAGTCCTTATAACTTGGCATGATTGTAAATCCAGACTATGTGGGGACTTCAGGGCTTTGAATAATTACATCAAAGCAGATAGGTACCCCATCCCAAGGATACCACATACACTAGATAAGCTAGCAAAAGCCAAGTTTATTACAAAAATGTATTGCATGAAAGGCTTCCACCAGAATGGGGTGAAACCAGATTCCATCAAATTTCAAAGAATTATATGCAATATGGGCATATATGAATATACTAGAAAGCCATTTGGCATTAAGAATGCAGCAGCCCATTTTCAGAGGATGACAGATACCATATTTCAAGATGAAATAATGGAAGGGTGGATGGTAGTGTACATTGATGATATCATAATATAATCAGAAACATGGGAAGACCATGTGAGGAAAATTGATAAAATATTGGGAAAATGTACACCAATCAACATGAAAATATCTCTTAAAAAATGTAACTTTGGACAGCAAGAACTGCTAGCCCTAGGACATAAAGTTTCAGGTTTAAGTCTAGCCATAGACTAAAATAAAGTTGCTGCAGTACTGAAGAAACCAGTACCAAAGAACATTAAAGAAATGCAATCTTTTTTAGGCTTTGCTAGTTACTACAGGAGCCACATAAAAAACTTTGCACACATCACAAGTAGCCTATACAAACTGTGCTCAAAAGATGTAGTCTTTGAAATTACCAAAGAAAGAAGAGATGCATTTGAGAAGATCAAATATGAACTTACCAATGCCCCTGCCCTAATGATGCCTGATTTTGAACTACCATTCAAACTATATATAGATGCAGCATGTAGCCAAGGACTAGGAGCAGCACTACACCAGAGGCAACTAGTGGATGGAATACCCAAAGAAGGAGTAATTTGCTATATATCAAGACAACTGAAAGACTCAGAAGCCAGATATGGAGCTACTCAGACAGAATGTCTCTGTTTGGTATGGGCATTAGAGAAACTCCATTACTACTTAGAAGGAGCAGTTTTTGAAGTTTTTACTGATTGCACAGCCCTAAAATCACTGTTGAACATGAAGACAACAAACAGACACATGCTCAGGTGGCAAATAGCCATACAAGAATACAGAGGGAATATGACTATTATCTATAAAGAAGGGAAAGGTCATACTAATGAAGATGGTCCCAGCAGGTGGCCACTGAAGAATGACCAAAAGAATCCAGCATATGACCCAGAAAATGGGGCCAAAATACCCATACAATGCATGGAGATAGATAGGAGAAAGAACTTCAAAATATCAAACTGGGCATTAGGGAATGACCCATCAAACCCAGCACAGAGCTATGGGGAGAGAAAAGAGATACCCATATTAGGAATCAGCTCCTCTAATATAAATACAGAGTTCTTTAGTATAGTACAATCATCATACAATAAACACAAACAGTGTAGTATATTGATACAGCTATTAAAACAAAAGTACAGGAGTCCTGAACTAGAGCGCCAATTGGAAGAGCCATGGCTCAAAAACTTCAAAGAGAATAGATTTTTTCTGATAGATGATCTACTATACCATAGGGAAAAACACACAAGTGCCCTGGTAATAATAAATAAAGAACATATTTCCCTTATACTACAGAAATGCCGTGACTTCCCATACATGGGACATATGAGTGAAGAAAGAACTAAAGAAAGAGTCTTTAGCACAGCTTGGTGGCCAAAGTGGGAACAAGACTTTAGTGAATACATCAACACTTGTACCAGATGCCAAAAAGCCAACAAAAGTCATGGCAAAAGATATGAATTACTCCAGAGTATAGAGGAGCCCAAAAACCCCTGGGAAATAAGAAACATGGATTGGGTGACAGGCCTGGTCCCTGCAGGGAAAGACAGCTTTAATGCATGCCTAGTAGTAGTAGACAGGTACAGCAAGAGTGTGAGATGTCTCCCCTGTCACAAAGAGGACAAAGCAATGGACACAGCCATATTGTTCTGGAACAATGTGATAGAAAACTGTGGAGTTCCAAGAATTATAATTGGTGACAGAGACCCTAAATTCACATCAGAATTTTGGACTAATCTATATGAGATGCTGGGAACCAAACTAGCATTCTCCAAAGCTTACCATCAACAAACAGATGGTCTAGAAGAAAGAATGATTCAAACATTAGAAGACATCATTAGAAGATTTTGTGCATATGGCATGGAATATAAAGACAATGAGGGATATACCCATGACTGGGTAACCCTCATACCAGCTGTACAATTGGCATACAACACAAGTATACACTCAGTGACAGGAAAAAACCCTGCCACATTAGAGAAAGGATGGAACCCACTACTTCCAGTAAACTACTTGAAGAAGAACCTCCTCTCAGTACACCCCACAGCTAAAGACTTCCACACAATGTTTGAAAACTGCCTGTAGAACAATGTGTGGCTAAAGCTAAATTATACAACAAACAGAGATATGATAAAAGTCACCAAGAACCTGATTTCAAAGAAGGAGACCAAGTTCTAATCTCAACTCTTAACTTTAACAATCTGAGAGGCCCCAAGAAGATGAGAGACTCATTCATAGGACCATTCACCATTATTAAATTAATACGAAAGAATGCAGTAGAAGTCAACCTGACCAAAGAGTTTTCTACGAAACACCCAGTTTTCCCTGTGAGCCTGGTCAAACCTTATCACCAAACAGATGAGGAAAAATTCCCTGACAGAAAGAAGACAGTCACCCATGAAAGATTGGTAGAGGAAGATGACTCACCTGGACCAGTGAAAAAGATCATTGAAGCCAGGAAAATAAGAATTAATGGGAAAGACAACAGGCAATATCTGGTTAGATTTAAGAATCAACCAGAAGATAAAGATAAATGGTTAACTGAGAAAGAAATCCCAGATGGACAAATACACCTCAGAAGATTCAGAGCCTCCAGAAGGGCTGAAGAGTCTCATCAATGATGAGCCTTCTTTTGAGGGAGGGTATGTCAACCTGTGACTCAAAACAGAGCACTAGCATGACATCCAACATACCATAAATAATGGTATGACAAGTATTGAACAAACATAGTCAATACAGGTAATAAGTAAGAGGAAAAAACTCCTTTTAAATTAAACACCAACCTTATCCAAACAGAATAAGGAAACCTAGAGGAGAATAAACAAGTCAAAACCCTTATTTTCACCTCTCATCTAACCTATGCATATTTAAGTTATTCTATACCAAAATGGTATTTTTCTTAAAGCTCACATAGAGAGCTACACAATGGTATCATCCATGTTGCTGTAACACCACTACAACTGGAGATACCATATGACCTTTATTTTAAAACCAAGACCCCCCTGAAAGTCAAAGAGGGCTTGTACAAAACTGTACAAAGGTATAACCAAATTAAAGATCTAAACAAGAGCTTTAATTTGAGACACCTTAGACCTCTGTATCTCTCAAATTGACTGAGGGATCTTGGTTCAAAGGTTTAACAACCAAAATACAGATATTCTGAAAACAACAATGTAAACAAACCCCTGTATCTTTGGCATACACTCATAAAACTGTACAGTGTAATATACCAAACTGTAGAGCTAATCAAGCCCTACAAGACTGTATCATCAGAATACAGATATTTTCCAAATTGAAGAAGATATCTGGTATGGAAGTTTTTGAAGCCTCATACTGATGTACAAAAATACATTGAAAAACTTAAAACCCTTATAGCTTTTTCTATTTTAAAGAAGGGTAAACATGAAGCATACCAAATTGAAGAGCTCATTAAGCCCTTCAATTCTGTGCTCTTGGTTTCTTGATATCTTAAGAACTGACTTAGATATCTTGGTTGGAAGGTTTTTCTAGCAATACATGACTGTATCAAACTTGTATCAAACAATATTTCTCTCATACTTAAAATAATATACTTATGAAGATATAACCTCTCTAAAATCATCATTATTGATCATACAGACACCAGAAAAATGTCATCCAAGTGCTGACGTGGCAGGTGAAAAGTTTTTTCACCCTGTATTGATCCAGAATGATCATTTGTGGTTCCAAAATCAGAATTCTGCCTCTATTGACGTCAGAATTGACGATCCAGAACCACATACTGATCATTGGAGTGAAAGCTTTCACTCCTCTGATGCATGAAGAGCTAATAACTCTTGACAGTCTTGAAAGATATAAAAAGAAGGGTTTTTTCCTTGAAAACCCATCATCTTTATCTTATTATCCATATTCTTATGTGACAAAACTGTTATCAATCAGGAGTGTCCTTAGAATTATCATTGAAGATATAATTAGAATATAATTATTGTAGTACTTCTTTACAGTCAAAGATATTAGAGTATTGCAACCCAGGTCCTCAACCGACTCATCACCACTGTTACCACATAGAAGTAGGACCTGAAGATTTAAATTTATTCGTTTTTTGAAGTGTCACAGTCATAATACTAGCTTGTAACTACATTTTATAGCTACTATATAGACTCACCCTGACACTTCACACCATTCAGAAACCAGAAGATCAGTGGCCAAGAGTCACCATTCTTCACAATTCCAGAGGGTTTCCAGGAGAAGACAAGAAAACAAGTGCAAAAGCAAAGGCTCCTTCAACCAGAGGAGGAAAGAGTCAAACCCTATGATTCAGAAGCTGTTGGATTTGGTAAAAAGAAGTGCACAAGAACCAGAAGTAGTTGTAAACCACTCAAGAATCAGTAGTCCTAGTAATAGAAACATTACCCTCACTCAGACTGAACATAACATTGTCACATCTGAGAGTAACATCAACATTGATACACTGTGGTTACAAATGTCCCAATATGCTGAGCAATCTGTAAAGCAGTTTGCAGAACTTGAAGCCAGCCATGGGAGGATAGAAAATTACAAGCCTCCATGGAAAAAATAGTTAAAAATCTTTGAAGAACAACACCACAGCAAAAGGGACAGGGATTTCCTGGACAAAGACATAAACAAATTGTTTAATGTCTACCATAACTTGAAGCCCCAACCACAAGGCCAAGTCATGGAGAATCCATATCAACCAGATGACATCAAACCAGATGCCGTGTTGATGGATAAGGCAAGATCTCCATCACAATACCAGGATGGAGATGGAATGTCTTATTCAGAGAAGGAAGCCTTGAAACAGCTTCCTGAGGCCTCAAGCTGGCCCAAATTCTCTGGATCAGGAGGATATGATCATATGGAACTCATACATTATATTGATGGACTCTTCATTGATGTACCAAGCATACCAGACTACTGGATTACTTCTAGATTGAATACTGCATTTAAAGGTCATCCTAGTATATGGTACACATAAATGAAAGAAATCCATGGCAGAAGAAACTGTCCATTGTGGAAGAGTAAAATCATCCAAAAGTACGTTAATGGAACTTGGATATGGCAGAAGTCCAGGTCATTTGAAAATGACAAATACTCTGTGGACAAGGATCCATATGAGTGGTCTCTTAGAAATTCCAAGAGACTTAAAGCCATTGATCCTCAGATGAACATTCAAATGAGGAATCACAAACTCCTGACACAACTGCCAGGAGAACTAGAACATGCAGTAAAATGCAGATGCAACCAAAATTTCACTCTAGATGACATTGCCAACACCTTACAAGACATAAGGAAAAGGACTAATATAGGGAAATTCACCCCATATAAGAGCAGTGGTTTCAAAGACAAACAACCTTTCAGGGTAGAGCTTAAAGACAAACCCAAAGAAAGAGTTGCAGAAGTGTCAAAGAAGAGAAATTCTTGTCACAATTGTGGTTCAACAGAAAACTATGCTAACAAATGTCCAAAGGCAAAGAAAAAAGTCTATGCCATTGAGAAAGTCCCAGAGGAGGAATCCCCAACAGAGAATTCTGAATCAGACTCTATGGGTGATGCCATCAGAGACCTATCTGATGATGAGCAAGACCCAAAGGACAAATTTCTAGTAGAATACCAAGAGGAAACCCCACTAGAAATTCAGGCATACAGTTGGAAGCAGGCATGCCACAGGATACTGCCAATAAAACCTTTTGCAAGCACACACAAGATGCACAAACATTCCTGGTTACACCAACCAAAGGGATGGCATATATACATGGAACAGCCACAAGGATGACTGTCTTTATTGACAATGCTCAGCATCCACTGATCATTGACAGTGGAGCACACTGCTCCATAGTGGACAGAGAATATCTGGACAACCACTTCCCACATTGGGAGAAACAGCTCTTGCCCACCAAGGCAAAGAACTTTAAAAGTGCCTCAGGGAAGATGAATTCCATTGGTAAAATTATCAAAGAGATAATTATACCCCACAGGAAGGGTAATATCAGACTTGACCCAGAGTTTTTAGTGCTTGATGATGCCCACACCCAAGGGTTCTTACTGGGAACAGACTACCAGAGGATGTATGGCATAGATATTTATAACAGTAAAAATAGGCACATTACCATTGGTACCAACAAGGAAAAGGAATTTTCACTTGATATATACCATATATCTTCTCAATATCCACTAGAAGAACTTCTGAATGAATTCAAAGAAGGACAGTTTAGCACTACCCTCACCAGTAAACAAAAACTAAGTTTTTTGAAGATGCTGAGAAAGAACAGAGCCGCATTCACCATTGGTGAAGAACCATTGGGCAAGATCAAAGGCCATGATATAGAACTATATATGGATGTGGAAAGACCTTATCCACCCATGCTTAGGAGACCTCCTTATGCAGCAAGCCTGGAAACAGGAAGGAAATTGAGAAACATATCAATGAACTCTTGGACAGGGATTTCATTAGGAAGATTGGACATAATGAAACAGTGGAAATCACCACCCCTGTCCTAATCAGATGGAATGATGGCAAGTGTAGAATGTGTGGAGAGCTCAGAGCTCTGAATAACTACACAAGAGCAGACAGGTACCCTATAGCCAGGATACCTCATGCCTTGGACAAACTGGCAAAAGCCAAATACATAGCCAAAATGGGTTGTATGAAAGGCTTTCACCAAAATGGAGTTGAGCCAAACTCCATGAAATTACTCATAATAATATGCCATATGAGTATATATGAGTACACCAGGATGCCATTTGGCATCAAAAATGCACCTGCCCACTTCCAAAGGATGATGGACACAATATTTCAAGAAGAAATATTGGAAGGCTGGATGGTGGTATATATTAATGATATCATTATATACTCAGAGACATGGGAAGACCATGTACATTACATAGACAGAGTGATAAGAAAATTTACACCCATCAATCTGAAAATCTTACTGAAAAAGTGTAGCTTTGGCCAACAGGAGCTACTGGCTCTAGGACATAAAGTCTCAGGTCTTATTCTGGCAATTGACCAGAAAAACATAGCAGCAGTACTGCAAAAGCCAGTACCAAAGAGCATCAAAGAGATGCAATCTTTCCTTGGTTTTGCTATCTACTATAGAAACCACAACAAGAATCTTTCCCACATAACTAGTAGTTTATACAGGTTGTGTTCAAAAGATGTAGTTTTTGAAATCACCAAGGAAAGGAGGGATGCATATGAGAGGATCAAATATGAACTCACAAATGCACCTGTGCTTATCTTACCTGACTTTGAACTACCATTCAAGTTATACATAGATGAAGCATGTAGTCAAGACCTAGGAGAAGCCCTTCACCAAAGACAAATTGTGGATGGTGAACCAAGGGAGGGAGTAATATGTTACATCTCTAGGCAACTGAAAAATTCGGAAGCCAGGTATGGGCCACCCAAACTGAGTGTCTATGTCTAGTCTGGGCCCTAGAAAAACTCCATTATTATCTGGAGGGTGCAGTCTTTGAAGTCTACACAGACTGCACAGCCTTGAAGTCTTTACTGAACATGAAGACTACAAATACACACATGCTGAGATGGAAAATAGCTATCCAGGAGTATAGAGGGAACATGAACATCATATACAAAGAAGGTAAAAGTCATACCAATGCAGATGGCCTTAGCAGATGGCCACTGGATAATGTAAAGAGCAATCCAGCTTATGACCCTGAAGTTGCAGCCAAAATCCCTATCCATTTCATGTAAATAGATAGGAAGAAGAACTTCAAATTTTCTGAATGGGCACCAGAAAGTGGTACCCTTGAGGGTTGAGACACTGATTCACAGGGGAAAGAAACACCCATATTGGGAATAAGTTCCTCTGAACTGCACAATGAATTCTTTAGTGCAGTACTGAAGTCTTATGCCAAACACAAACAGTGTGGCATACTACTACAACTCCTTCAACAAAGGTACAGGAGTCCAGAACTGGAATCCCAGCTGGAAGAACCCTTGTTGAGGGCCTATAAGGATAACAAGTTCTTCCTTATAGATGGCCTGTTCTACCACAGAGAGAAACACACAAGTGCACTCACAGTGGTAGACAGAGACTACATCTCCTTGATCCTGCAGGAATGCCATGACTGCCCCTATATGGGACACATGAGTGAAGACAGGACCAAGGAGAGGGTAGCAAGCACAGATTGGTGGCCCAAGTGGGAGCAAGAGTTGAGTGAATACATCAACATTTGTGAGATATGCCGAAGGCAGATAGGAAAATGGGAATAAGTATGGGTTACTTCAACATATAGAAGAACCCAAAAACCCCTGGGAAACCATCAAGATGGACTGGGTTACAGGACTTGTCCCAGGAGGCAAAGAAAACTACAATGCCTGCTTGATCATAGTTCATAGGTTCAGCATGAGAATGAGGTGTCTACCATGTCACAAGGAGGACACAGCCATGGATACTGCTGTGTTATTTTGGAATAACATCAGATCTACCTGTGGAGTCCCTAAGATCATCATTAGTGATAGGGAGCCAGAATTCACATCTGAATTTTGGACCAACTTGTATGACATGCTTGGCACCAAGCTTGCTTTTTCCACAGCTTACCCCCCACAAACAGATGGCCTAGCGGAAAGGATGATCCAAACAATGGAGGACATCCTTAGCAGGTTCTGTGCCTATGGCATGGAATATAAGGACCATGAGGGATATACCCATGACTGGGTTACCCTTCTACCAGCAGTCCAACTGGCTTATAATACAAGTCAGCACTCTACCACAGGAAAAACACCTGCAGTGGTAGAGAAAGGGATGAATCCCTTGTTGCCTGTTGATCACTTGAAGAAGAATCTTCTGACCATCCAGCTACAGCCAAAGACTTCCATGATCTGTGGAACAGAGCTTGTGACACAGCTGCTAAAAGCATAGGTGAGGCAAAAGATTATAATGAGCAGACATGGGACAAGACACACATGGAACCTCACTATAAGGAAGGGGACCAGGTGTTAGTGTCTACACTGAACTTCAAGAATCTTAAAGGACCCAAGAAGATGAGAGACTCATTTTTAGGGCCCTTCACTATCATTAAGTTGATAGGCAGGAATGCAGTGGAAGTCAAGCTCACAGAGGAGTTTTCCAGGAAACACCCAGTCTTTCCAGTGAGTTTGGTCAAACCATACTTCCAAACTGAAGAGGGTATATTCCCCTCCAGGAAGAAGATCCTCACACCACCAGAGATAGTGGAAGTAGAGGATTCCCCAGGACCTGTGAGTAAAATAATCAGGGCCAGAAAGATCAGACTTAATGGGAAGGATAAAAGACAGTACTTAGTCAGATTCAAGAACCAAACACCTGATAAGGACAAATGGTTGGCAGAAGATTCCATACCAGATTGGAACCTTCATTTAAGGACTAGAGGGAGGGTATGTCAGCCTGTGACTCAAAACCAGAGCACAAGCATGACAGCCAAAATACCATAAACCAATGGTATAGCCAAGATACCACCAAAACATGGAGCTGAGCCAAATCAGCTCAAAAGGGATCAAAAAGAAAGAGGAAACTCACCACTTTCTGAAAATATAAGTCCCATCACCATAGGACCAGGAATAAAAAAGTTATTCCTGCTCAAAGTTATTGCTGCGCATAAACCTTAATTTTCACCTCTCATCTAAAATCCAGAAGGAGAGGCTTAAACTCATCAAATGGGTATTCAAAATCAATCTCTAAGCCAGGGCTATCCAATGGTACCAGCCAAACTGAGCTAGCACCAATATTACTGGAGTTATGGTCAATTTCAGGCCAAATAAGGGTGAACAAAACATTCACCTCTCATCTACCTTCTACAGTTTTAGTGTGAGATACTTGAAGTGGGGTCTTTTTGGAAAGAGAACAATCAGGGCTATCTCATGGTGTCATCCATTTTCCCATATCTCAACTATAACAGAAGGTATGTGGCAAATAAGCTCAATACAGCCTTTTGCCTATACCACGCAAATGTACAAAAGTCTTGTACATGGGATAGCTTTGCCATACTTAATGATACCCATATCAAATGAGGTACCATTGTGTAGAGCACATACAAGGCTACACACCAAACCAAGTTTTAGGTTGATATCTAAAGAATTGACAAAGGTATGGCGGTATTAAGGTCAGATTCCCACCTGCTGTCATATGCAGCCTTACCATGGGAAAATATCCCATAACCATGAATATTAGGTGTCAAATAGACAAAGAAGCTTATTTTTACCTCAATACCGGGGTCCCATACAGTTTCCGTACAGCATTCTACGTGTCATACACGTCAGAATCAGGCTGTGAGGTCCCCAGATGAAAATGGTTACCCTGTATTGGTGAAAACTGCCCAGATGTGGTTTCAAAACCACATCTGAGCCCAATACAGGCTATACAGGCTGTTTGAAAACGACAAGCCAGTCCTAGAGTGTGAAAAATCTTCACTTCCTCTACGTGGAAAGGTCTAGCACCCTTTCCACCCCATTTCAGGATAAAAAGGAGGGTTTTCACAGCCAGAATTGTTTCCTCATCCTGCTCTTGAATACCCTACATAGTAAACTGTCAAAAACAGTTTTACTCTTGGGTAATAGTCAGGTATAATTATAATTTTAATTATTGTAGCTCTTATTATAGTAATCCAACTGGTAAGACTGCACCCTGGTTTCTCAATAGCGCTCACCACCACTATTTTTTAATAGTACAACTGTCATAACCACGAGTTTGACCCTCCTCCTTGATGGTTGCGGCAATCCAACCTGGAGCCAAGTTGGGGCCAATTGGCCACGTCATATCATTTATGGCCCATTGGCCCCTTTTTGGGTTTTCAATGGCTCTTACGCCACAACCCATCCCAATGGCCATATCCTGCTGCCATTGGCCCTCCTGGCCAATTCACACCTCACCAACCCCCAGGCCTTCATCATTGATTTTGGGCCTGGGGGGTCCTTTTTGTCTTCTAGGGGTCTCCAGGCCCCCTAGCCACCACCAGGGGATCCAGGCCCCCCCTTTTCATTAGGGGGTCTTGGGCCATTTAGGCCCCCTATGGTCCGTGGGCCGCAGCCCGTAAGCCGCGGTCCGCAGGCCTTTTAGGCCCCTTTTGGCGTAATCCAATGAGGCCAAAAGGGGCAACCACCTAGCCCCCAAGGCCAGGTGGGTCCCAAACCACATCTGGGCGCACCTGAGCCAAAATTGGCCATATTTCCCTTGGACCCAAAATTGGCCAAAAACGCCTTGGACACCCTTTTGGCCATAAATCACTAGGACTCATTTTTGGCCATGGACCACTATGGACCAATATCTCCGTGATGACCTCTGGCACCCACCAGGGGCCACCAAATCAGTTCATCAAGCTTTTCCCTCAACTTAAGGAAGATTCTCCTATTCCTCCATGCACCCCGTACTCAAGGTTGCAGGAGTGGTGCATATATGGTTCTATATACCATTATGCACCATTTTTGCTCAGCAATTCAATGGTGACGTTTTAAGGACTCAATTCCACCTTCTAAACTCAAGGCACCAAAATCCAACGCCCATTTCGAAGGAGGACTTTTGGACTCATCAGTTTGGTAATCCATGGCGGCAAGCAGAAGACCATTCAAGGACTCCAACCACCTGGCTATGCAGGAGTTGGGTTGGTACTCTCATTCAGGATTCTTCCAAGGTTCATTCTCAGAGGTATTCCATCATTTCAATCAGTTGTAAAGGCATCAAGTATTTCAATACTCCTTGGACAACTCAATTGGTTCATACAGGTGGCAATCAATCAACCTGTATGTACTTGGCCCAATTGAGCCAATTCATATTCCACTGTGGGAATTCAATCACACAGTTCAATTTCAAGATGGCCAGAACTGTATTGGCCCGATTCGGACGATACAGCCGGTGATCCATCTTCAGGATCAATCTTTCAGTTTTTTCACATATACTGGCCACCTCTCAGCACCTGGGGACTTTTTCCCCAGTTAATTAATTTATTGGATTTCTTTTTATCCTTATTTTCTTTTACATTATTAAAGTTAATACTGATAATCTTAAGTCAGTCATTAGCACCTTTTTCTCTTTTTTTCTTCGCCTGTCAGTGGATATTGGTGGTCATATCCTTTACTAATTCCATTGTTCTTTCTGGCAGGTTGAAACAGTGAAGTGAGGATTCACTTGGTTGGCTTCTTGGCTTTGGCTTCCTTTTATTTTGGCCTCTGGCTTCATTCTTCTTATTCTTTGTTATCTTTGGCATATTTGTCCTTTCTCTATTTCCTGCTTAAGAAATATATTCCATAGTATTTCTTATCATCTTTTGGAGCCCTCCAAGTGAGTTCTTGACTCCTGAGTTCCAGGCCCTCTTGCTTCCATAAGAGCCCCTGTGACAACAACCCTCTAATTATATTATAAAATCATATTTTACTCAAACACTCTTATGTAAAAATCATTTTCTACGTGTCACAGTCATGGTTCTGGTTGTAAATAGCCTAAGTACTGCTTCAACATAGACTCTATCTGACAATAAGGATTCAGGGTCTCAACCATTCTTCATAGGCTTTTTGTTTGGCACTGGTTGCTCATATGTACTGATTGGCTGACATTAGTATGAAACATCAAAGCCAATTTTGTAAAAAAAAAATAATTTGGATCTATGGGTATTTGATATTCAACTCAATTCTTGCACTTATTTGAGTTTGTGATGTGATATTCACATACGTTTTAAAGAATGAAGACTGTAAATTATCAGTGACTTTCCTTTGGCTGGATTATCCTTTTTGAGTTTTGAGGTATTCTCTAGGATCTTTCAGAGATCCTAATTGATTGGTGATTTGGAAAAATTAATAAGATTGCGTTTCATTTCCGATTTCAAGGACAATAGGCATTGTTTGGTGTGTTCAGCTTATGATAAGTTAGGAGATTTTGGGGCTGGAGTGAATTTGTGTAAAACTTTTTGAATGGACTTAAATCTAAAAATCCATATTGAAAGGGTTTTCTATAAGTAGAAAGGGACAAAATTTCTCTGTATAAAGATGAGTAAAATGAATTCAAGGCTTGTGACAAAATGAAAGAACCAACTGTGAGAGATTTTTCTCTTTTGACTCATATTTGGTAATGATGATTCCTTCTACACTTTAAGAGGTTCCCATTTCAAAATTATCCCCCCTTAATATATATTGGTTGATCTGTTGTTCCTATAAGGTAATATTTGCACCACAGCTCATGGTACTTATAATTTCCACTTTACATTTCTCTACAGAAAACTGAAAAGAATAAGAAAGAGATATTCCCCTGCAAAAATAAATCTACCCATGAATTTATTTGGCAATCAAGAAAGTCTTATAATAAGTATGAAGGGAGGTGACTTCCAATTGTGGTGTATCTAGTGGATCTTTTGAGAAGAAGGGCTTGCTAAAAGTGTCAGGCTGAGTCTATGATAAAGATTAAATAAGGCTATTTACAACTGTAATCATGACTGTGTTGTGGATAACAGTATTTAAAAGAGGTTTTATTAAAGATATAAAGGGCTTTACTAATGTGGTTTAGTGGTGGTGAGTGCTGTTGAAAGCCCTGGGTGCAGCTCTACCTGTTGATTTACAATAATAAAGACTACAATACTGATATTTATAGTATAACTGGTTTATTTTCCAAGAGTATAACTGTTTTTGACAGTTGTACTATGTAGGAATTTAAGAGCAGGATGAGGATTCCTTTTCTGGCAGTGAAAAGGCCTACTTTTATCCTGAAATGGGGTGAAAGGCTTCCAAACCGTTTCACGTAGAGGAAGTGAAGATTTTTCACTCTCAAGGACAGGCTTGTGGTTCTTAAAAGGCCTGTATAGCCTTTATTGGGCTCAGATGTGGTTTTTAAACCACATGTGGGAAGTTTTCACCAATACAGGTTGAAAACTTTAGCTGGGGTCCACACAGCCTGATTCTGACGTGTATGACACATAGAATACTGTACATAACCTGCATGGGACCCCAGTATTGAAGTAAAAACAAGCTTCTTTGTCTGTTTGACCTCTCATAATCATGGTTGTGGGATATTATCCCATGGTAAGGCTTTATTGGCCAAAGTGTGGGATTTTGACCTTAAAACAGCGATAACTCTGTCAATCTTTGAGATATCAACCACAAAATTGGTTCATTGAGTTTTGTACATATGTGTGTTTTAGACAAAAAGCTGTATTGGGCTTGTTTTCCTTATAGCTTTTGTTTTAGATCAGATATGGGGAAATGAATGACACCATCAGATAGCCCTGATTGCGCTCTTTCCAAAAAGACGCCACTTTAGGTATCTCACAGTAAAACTATAGAAGTTAGATGAGAGGTGAATATTTTATTCACCCTTATTTGTCTTGAATTGGCCCTCAACTTCTGTAGTAATGGTGGTAGCTCAGTTTGGCTGGTACAATTGGATAGCCCTGACTTAGAGCTTCAATTTGAATACCCATTTGATGGGGTTAAGCCTCTTACTATTGATTTCAGATGAGATGTCAAAATTAAGGTTTATGCTCAGCAACAACTTTGAGCAGGAATAACTTTGTTATCCTTTGTAGTATGATGATGGGACTTGTACATTTGGAAAGGGGTGAGTTTCCTCTTTCTTCTGATATGTTTTGAGCTGATTTGGCTCAGTTTCATGTTTTGGTGGTATCTTGGCTATAACATTGATGTATGGTATTTGGTTGCCATGCTTGTGCTCTGGGTTTGGGTGTAAGCTTTGACTATGAAAAAATAAGTTAAAATTACCAATATTTTACTTATTGTACTATGAATGTTCTTATAAATGAAATAAATAAGATAAAAATAATTATAATAATAAAGAATTATTATAATTAAGGCATAAAAATAACTATATTATTAATAAAATATGATAATATAATTTATATTATAAAATATAATATAATGAAACAAATATATTAATATAGAATAATTAATATATTTAATAGCACTTTATTATTTTTACAAACAAATAATAAAGGCGTAAAAAATTGTTTTTTATTAATAAAAAACAATCAATAATAATAATATTACCAATATTAAAGTTATAAATTAATATAAATACTATTTATATTAATTAAAGAATTATTAAAAGAATAATAAAGAGACAATTATTATAATAAGAGAAAATAGCCTACTTTTAATACTTAATATAAGAATTTTGAGATATTTTACGCCAAATATTGTAAATACAACTTATACAAATTGTATTTACAATCAAAAATAGAGAAATTACAAACGTTCTTGATTTTTATGTGGAAATAAGCTTTAGAGAGATTTTTAACAAAAACAATTAAACAAATGATTTAATCACGTCAAAATTGATGATTATAATAAGATGAACTTTGGTCTTTAATAATATAAAAGTTTTATATATAAAGAATAAGGATATTACCTTTTTATTTGTATTGGTTTAATGTTTTTGATGCGTCTGAGGGGAAAACAGAGTAAAAAGAGCTCTATTTATGGTAAATACCTCCCTCCTAGAGTTCAACAGGCTTCTAGTAGACGTGTACTGATCATATCCACTGGAATTGATCAATACTTTAAGGTTTGGTGATGATTACATCATGATCAAACCTCATTACATCATTATTCCGCCATTATTTAGAGTTATCACGATAGCTCTACGTTTGATGACGTCAAAGGCTTGGGAGAACCCCAAATTTCGTGGATTTTATTAGTTTTAATCATAAACTAATAGTATTCACCAATTTTATCACTTATATGACTGTTAAACTTAATTTAAGGCTACAGTGAGTGATCATAAATGCTCAAATTAAGCTCAAACTTTGATCCTTAATACATTTTAATATTTACATGCTACAGCAATTCAGAGAGTGAATTCTAATAGCTTGGCATAACCTTATTATTCTGACAAGAGCATTTCATTACATCATCAAAACTCTATTTTTGATGATTTTTCTTGTAACTCACCTTTCTGTCAAAATTTAATATTTTAAACTTCAAACTATGATTTCAAGGGGTTATACCTTGAATATTATAATAAAGAATACATCATTATTCACGAATAAACTAGTAGAATCCAACTGTCTACTTTTTTTAAGTTTGGACCACTTTTACAACAAAGTGGTCAAAAGCTCTGCTGATTTTAATCAATAATTCCTTACAGATTTTAACCTTGTTTATAACTTGTGAAATAAACTTCATTTCTGTATTCCTACGGTAATTGGGTGATGACTTTATTTTTGGTTCATCACTCTATCATGCATATTTCAAGAGATATTAGCTAAAATCCTTGAATATATGCATTGACCAAAAAAGTGCATATATTCAGGTTAATTCCTTAAGTATTGATTTTGAAGCTTAGCTTATTAAATATTGACTTTACAGATATGCCATAAAAATGGCATATGTGTATTTTACCATGGGCAATCCAATGGTATAATTTTATTTCACATGTTTATTCATTGGTGTTTGAGTTAAACCAAGTTTTATACAAATTTATGGTATTTTTGTAGTTTTAAGGTACTTATTTGTAATGTATAATTATATTAAATATTTCTTTTGGCCTTTTTGGGTATGTGGTCATATCTCAAAGGTTCACACTCCCTACCACAAAAATATATTGTACCACAATCTGATATGTGTACTTAGAGTATCATCCACTGTCCTACCTCTTCAATAGACTTTGTTAGTCTTGAAGCTCAATAGTGCTTAACTTTTCTATTTTTCAGGTTTTCTTTAATGTCTGAACCTTCTTACTAGTTTATCAGCATTTGTTATATCTTTCTCAAGTAGCCATTCATCTTCTTGAGTTAAATTTCTATACCTTACAAGGTATTCCCTTTCTTTTTTGTTTCTTGTGCTTCTTTCTTTAAGGACTTTTACTATTTTCTTTTCCTCTCCTTCTTCCAAGGGGGGAATTTCAAGTGGGGGTTTATTTCTTAGTGGAAATAACTCCTTGTCACTAGAACTGTAAGGTTTTATCAGACTTACAGGGAAAGTGGGGTGTTTGTTCATTAGTTCACCTGTCAGCTCCGATTGCACAGCATTGGGTCCATGGAGTGCTTTTATCATAAATGGTCCTGCAAAGGAATCTTTTAATTTCTTTGGGCCTTTTATGTTATTGAAATTAAGGGTTGATACTAGGACCAAGTCTCCTATTTTGAAGTCAGGTGGCTTATGACTTTTATCCCATCTTTCTTTTACATATTTGAAAGAATCTTGCATACATCTGTTTGCATGGTGTCTTGCCTTGTCAAACATTATCTTAAAACTGCTTGCTGTTGGATTTATATCCACTAATTCCTTTTTGAGGGTATCATAAGGAAGTCTTGAATTCCAACCTTTTTCTAGCAATGCTGGTGTTTTGCCAGTAGAAGAATGTATTGATGTTTTGTATGCCAGTTCAAGAGCTGGTATTAGTGTACACCAATTATGGGTAAAACCATCAGAATCTTTGAATTCTAGTCCATAAGCACAGAATCTTCTCATTCTGTCCTCAAAGATCGGTATAATTCTTTCTGCTAAACCATCAGTTTGGGGATGGTAAGCTGTTAAGAATGATAACTTTGTCCCAAACAAGTTATGGAGATTTGTCCATAATGCTGAAGTGAACTTTGGGTCTCTGTCACTTATAATATTCTGGAATAAGCCTGTATGGCTAAGAACTTTATTCCATATCATTGCAGCTGTGTCCATAGCTGTGTCAGCTTTGTGACATGGTAGGAACATGGGAGTTTTGCTATACCTGTCAACCAATACTAGGCATGCATTATAGCTTCTGTCTCCTCCTGGGGGTAATGCTGTTACCCAATCCATATGAACTATTTCCCAAGGGGATTTTGGTTCTTGGATTTGGATCATCATTCCAAATTTCTTTCCTGTGGCTCTGTTGGCTTTTTGACATCTGTCACAGGTTTGGCAGTATTCTATAACATCTTTCTTCCAATTTGGCCACCAAGAGCAGGTTTTCACCCTCTCTAGTGTCCTGTCTTCTGAAAGGTGTCCAGCTGCAACACTATCATGACACTCATGTAAAATAGTGTTTATCAGGGTTCTATCTGTTAAGGCCATAACACATGTGTGTTTTGTTCTATGGTAAAGGATTTCATCAAGGAGGTGGAATCTTCCTTCATCATATGCCTTTTTCCATGTTTCATCTAGTTTTGATGAAAGTGATGGGTCTTTGCAGTCTTTCATTAGAAGTAGGCTTAAGATATGGCAATTTTTGTCTATCTTATAGCTTTCTTTAACTTGGTTAAAGAATTCTGTGCCAATGTCTGTAACACATATTCCTTCTATATGGTGTTCTTCTTGTGGTACCCATGCTGGATTGTCAGGGGTATTTGCTAGAGCCCATCTGCTATGACCATCTGCATTTTTATGAATATTGCCAGATTTATGAACAATGGTCATATTTCCTCTATATTTTTCGATAGCGATTTGCCATCTCAGAATATGTCTATTTGGAGTTTTCATATTTAATAGAGATTTTACAGCATTACAGTCTGTAATCACATCAAATACTGTTCCATCTGAATAGTAATGTAATTTTTCTAAAGCCCACACTAAGCAGAGGCATTCCATTTGGCTTGCTCCATATCTTGCTTCTGTTGGCTTTATCTGTCTTGAAATAAAACAAATTGGTCCTTCCACTGGTTTATCATTGATAATTTGTGTCTGGTGTAGTGCAGCACCCAGTCCTTCTCCACGAGCATCAATGTACAGTTTGAAGGGTAGTTTCCAATCTGGCATTAGAAGAAATGGGGCATTTGTTAAGGAATTTTTCAATTCTTCATATGCCTCGACTCTTTCTTCTGTCATTTCATAGACTGTTTGTTGCTCACATAGCTTATACAAGGATTTAGCAATTTTTGCAAAGTCCTTTATATGCGGTCTATAGTAACCAGCAAATCCTAGAAATGATTGCATTTCTTTTTTGGTTTGAGGCATTGGTTTATGTAGTACTGCTGCTACTTTGTTTTTGTCTATGCCTAGACTGAGTTCAGATACAACATGTCCTAGTGCTTTTAATTCACTGTATGCAAAATGACACTTTTTCAAGGAAATTTTCATATTCACTTGGACTATCTTTTGTAGTACCCTTTCTAGTCTTGTAAGGTGATTTTCCCAAGTTTCTGCGCAAACTATGATATCATAAATATAGATAATTAACCATCCTTCTTATAATTCTTCAGGAAATGTGGTATTCATCATTCTTTGATAATGGGAAGGTGAATTTTTTATGCCAAATGGCATTCTTAAGTATTCAAAAATTCCACAGTGGACTATTATCCTCAGTATTTTTTTGGCATTGTCTGTTAAGACATTTTGATGAAAACCTTTTAAGGCATCCATGGCTGTGATGAACTTCGCTTGTGACAATTGTGTCAATGTCTCATGGATCCTGGGTATTGGATACCTGTCTGGAATGGTATAGGTATTCAGGGCTCTGAATTCTCCTACCATCCTTGATTTTCCATTATTCCAAGTTATAATGACAGGTGTAGTGACTTCTACCTCTTCATTATGTCCTACCTTTCTTAATACTCCAAGGTCCATGAATTCCTTAATGTGTACCTCTAAGGCTTCTCTAGCCCTTGGACTAGCTGGGTAAGCAGGTCTTCTTAGTAGAAGTGGGTAAGGATTTTCCACATTAAGAATTATGTCCACTTCATGTCCAATTATGGCACCTAGTGGCTCTTTGTCAGTTGCAAAGGAATTTTTATACTTGAATAAGAGGTCAATCAATTTTTCTTTCATTTTTTCTGTTAATTCTTGATTGAATTCTGCCTCTTTAAGTTGTTCAGATATAAAAAGTTCCTTTTCTGGAATTGTTTCTTCATTTTTAATAACTGTGATCTGTTTTTTGCTATTTAAGAAGCCAAAACTTTGTCTTTTGTTTCCTCCTATGGTAAAATATCTATCCTTTTGGTTGGAGATATCTATACCATAAATTTATAAGTAGTCATTCCCAAGTATGAAGTGATTACTAGTACAGTTGTCCATTACTACAAACTCTACTTTGATTCTGACAAATTGTGAGGGATGAGGAAAAATTAGTGTTAAATCAATTATTCCAAGGGGCTTCATGCTGTCACTTACACTACTAAATTTGACACCTTGTATTGGCAGAAGTCTTTCTTGCCAGTCTGGGACAATGGTTTGGAAATAACTTTTACCAACACAGGTGCAATATGCTCCTGTATCTAAGCTAACTTTTCCTTCTTGGTTATCAACCATAAAAAAACTTATACTTGATTTTCCAGCTGTATATCCCATTCCTCTTGCAGGTTTGGTCCTATACATTTTGGCATGTTGTATGTTTGTCAGGTTTGTGTCAGATGTCCCAACTTGTGGTAAGTTTGAGTTAACATCCAGTGCTTCATAGATTATATCAATATTGTTAATTTGTGCATTAATTATATTTATTTCATCACTTTCAGAGCTTTCTGACTCTTCTGTCTCTTTTTCAGAGTCAGATTCCTCTTCTTTGTCATTGTGGTTTTCTGTTTCCACAATTTCATTAATCTTTGCCTTTTTTTAAGGCAATTATTGGCTAAGTGTCCAATACTTCCACATTAATGGCATTTTCTTTGCTCATTATTGTTGGATGTATTGGGATTGAAGGATTCTTTTGATTTATCTTTTTTGATGAATGGTTCATTTGGGTTTTTAATGTCTAATTTCTTCCAAGTCCTGCCAATTTTTGTTCTTGTCACTATGTCTTCTAGTGCATTAATATACTCTTCTGTGGAGCATGGTTCTATACAACTACTTCTTAGGGCATGTTCTAGCTCTCCTCCACATTTCTTGAGTATTTTCATATGCACCATTTTTTGTGACATTTCTGGGTACAATGCATTAAATCTTTCAACTTGTTTCAAGAACCAATTTAAGGGTTTGTCTTTTTCTGGGTCAAAGAAAGAATTTTCAAATGCATTTTCTATTTTGTACCTCCAGGAATCGTTAGCCCACTTGGTGATTATTTCTTGTTTCCACCAAGACCAGGTATTTTTGCCATTTGTTTGCCTTATGCCATAATACCATCTTTTTGCAGATTTCTCAAACAATGAATGTAATCTTGCAGTGATTAATTCATCTGGTATGGCATAATCTTCTTTTAGCATGTCAATTGTTTTGATAAATGACATGTGGTTATATTCACCTTCTCCTGTGAATTTTGGCCATTCTTTCAATTGAGGTGCTTCTTTCATTAAGACTTGGTTATTGTCATGGTGACTCAAGTCTGTTATGAATGGATTTGTTAATTCCTCTTTTGGTTTAACAGGGCTTCTTATGTGAGAAAATGGTGTTGATAACTTTGGCATATTTAAGTTGGCCTCATTAATTTTCTCCATTTTTTCCGTAATAAGCCTTATTTCACTTTGAATGTCATCTTTCAGATGCATTCTTGCTTCATCACTCTTTTCCACATGGTCCAAAAGTAATTTTTGGTGTGATGAAGTGTTTTCTTCAAATCTTTTTACAGAAATACTTAATTTATTTAATTTTTATGTAAGATTGTCAATACTCACATCATAATTGATTGTCAAAGTTTTTTCTTTGATATCACTTATGTATTTATACAACTCTTGTTGTCCTTGTATCAATTTCTGAGTATTGTCAATGAATACTTTTGATTTATTCTTTTCAATCATAAATTTTATGTTATAAATTTCTTTCTTATTTTGTACAACAAGTTTTGTTAAAAATGATAAACTGTTATTTATTTCTTGGAAAGATAATAAACTATTTTTAATGTCTTTAAGAGGTAAGATACTATTTTTAAGCTCTGTTAAAGTATTTAAAACATCAGGAGATAAGGTTATTTCTTTGGGAAATGGGGTTGTCTCATTCTTTGTTCCTCTTTGTCTTTGAATTCAATCAAAGTTCTGGCCATGTTGAAGACATTGACCATGGCATCTTTTTGGATCTTGGGATCCTGTAGCTTGGGGAATATGGTTTTCTCCAATTCTTTTTCTTGTTCTTCTTCCCTTCTTGGGGAAGTGGGTGGACTTGGGGCTTGCTGGTAGAAGATACGGGGGCTTCTTCCTTGGTTGCCTCCTTCTTTTTGGCATGATACTCCTTGATCTTTTTGATTTGAGGTTTGAATGATAGTGGATTCCATCAGTTGGATTATCTCACTATTTCCTCCTCTTTGAGGAACTTTTTCAGGATGTGCCAGGAGTTCATCACTCCTTGGTGTATTTGAGGCAACATTTCCCAATCTTTGTCCTTGTACACTGTGTAGTACTGTTTGTATTGGCTCATGTAAATGTCTATTTGAGCCCTCTGAATGTGATTTGTACCTGTTTGAGTTACTCATGGTTAGTTGCAATTCAGGTTCAGATATCATGGGCATTTCTGGGAGTGGCCTTTGGGATAAGGCACTTCCTTGTGTGGATTCTGTTTCACTGGGGATATTGCCCTTCCTTTTCCCTTTTGAGGAATCAATTCTACCTCTGAGTCCAGCTCCATCTGATTGGATGGAGTATTGGGAGCCTCTTCTGGTAGTCATATTATGAGAAAAATGAGAAATAAGGGGATTTCAGAACAGGAATTTTCTTATGACAACTTATAAATGAGGTACTCACCTTCAGAGTCCTGAATGGTGGGTCCTGGAAAGTCCAATTTCTTGGCTTTCTTTCTTTTGGTCATTATTGGTGTTGGAGAACTTTGACAAGTTTCTTCCACCAATCTTTCAACAGTGGTTTGATTGTCCTCTGTTGGGTTGTCTTCAAACACAAAAAAAGACAAATAAATATAAGTCTTTTATATAAAAATGTTATTTTTGGTAAGATATTGCAATTTTCCACGTAAAAATTCCTTTGATATCTTTTTTTTATAGAAAAACAATGAAAATAATTAAAGAAATGAAATTAAAATGAATGAAAAAACTTTTTTATTGGCTTTTAATATTCTTATTATTTTTTATGTTTTTTATTTTTAAAGAATAAAATAAAAATGAATATGATTCTTTTTATAAAATTATTTTTAATTTATAAGATATCTTTTTTAATCACAAGAGTCACTCAAAGAGAGTTTTTGCAAGTCTAAGGATGTGAAAAACCACGTATAAGACAGTACAATTGCTTTTCAAATGCGTCAATAGCTTTTAAAATTAATAAATATAAAATTATTATATAATTCTATGATCATAAGTATAGTTTATTATTGGATAATCCCAATTAGAATCTTTTTAAAGGTCTTTTAGAGTAAATATCACGGCCAGGCCCCCAAATGTAAGGTTTGACTATGAAACAATAAGTAAAAATTACTAATATTTTACTTATTGTACTATGAATGTCCTTATAAATGAAATAAATAAGATAAAAATAATTATAATAATAAATAATTATTATAATTAAGGCGTAAAAATAACTATATTATTAATAAAATATGATAATATAATTTATATTATAAAATATAATATAATAAAATAAATATATTAATATAAAATAATTAATATATTTAATAGCACTTTATTATTGTTACAAACAAATAATAAGGACGTAAAAAATTGTTTTTATTAATAAAAAACAATTAATAACAACAATATTACCAATATTAAAGTTATAAATTAATATAAACACTATTTATATTAATTAAAGAATTATTAAAAGAATAATAAACAGAAAATTATTATAATAAGACAAAATAACCTACTTTTAATACTTAATATAATAATTTTGAGATATTTTACGCCACATAATGTAAATACAACCTATACAAATTGTATTTACAATAAAAAATAGAGAAATTACAAATGTTCTTGATTTTTACGTGGAAATAAGTTTTAGAGAGATTTTTAACAAAAACAATTAAACAAATGATTTAATAACGTCAAAATTGATTATTATAATAAGATGAACTTTGGCCTTTAATATTATAAAAGTTCTATATATAAAGAATAAAGATATTACCTTTTTATTTGTATTGATTTAATGTTTTTGATGCGTCTGAGGGGAAAACATAGTAAAAAGAGCTATATTTATAGTAAATACCTCCCTCCTAGAGTCCAACAGGCTTCTAGTAGACGTGTACTGATCATATCCACTGGAATTGATCAATATTTTAAGGTTTGGTGATGATTACATCATGATCAAACCTCATTACATCATTATTACGCCATTATTTAGAGTTATCACTATACCTTTAGGTTTTATGACATCAAAGGCTTGGAAGAACCCCCAGTTTCATGGATTTTATTAGTTTTAATCATAAACTAATAGTATTCACAAATTTTATCCCTTATATGACTGTTAAACTTAATTTAAGGTTACAGTGAGTGATCATAAATGCTCAAATTAAGCTCAAACTTTGATCCTTAATACCTTTTAAGATTTACATGCTACAGCAATTCAGAGAGTGAATTCTAATAGCTTGGCATAACCTTATTATTCTGACAAGAGCATTTCATTACATCATCAAAACTCTGTTTTTGATGATTTTTCTTGTAACTCATCTTTTCTGTCGAAATTTAATATTTTAAACTTCAAACTATGATTTCAAGGGGTTATAACTTACATATTATAATAAAAAAAATCATTCTTCACAAATGAACTAGTAGAATCCAACTGTCTCCTTTTTTTAAGTTTGGACCACTTTCACAACAAAGTGGTTAACAGCTCTGCTGATTTTAATCAATAATTCCTTACAGATTTTAACCTTGTTTATAAATTGTGGAATAGACGTCATTTCTGTATTCCTACAGTAATTACGTGATGACTTTCTTTTTGCTTCATCACTCTATCATGCTTAGTTCAAGAGATATTAGCTAAAATCCTTGAATATATGCATTGACCAAAAAAGTGCATATATTCAGGTTAATTCCTTAAGTATTAATTTTGAAGCTTAGCTTATTAATTGTTTTATGTGTAGATTTTTATTTAGAATCCAATGGTACCTTTTTTTCACATGTTGTTTCATTTTTTTTAAAATAAATAAGGATTTGTGTTTTTTATAAGGTATTATTACTTATAACTTATTAAACATTGACTTTACAGATATGCCATAAAAATGGTATATGTGTATTTTACCATGGGGAATCCAATGATATAATTTATTTCACATGTTTATTAATTGGTTTTTGAGTTAAACCAAGTTTTATACTAATTTATGGTATTTTTGTAGTTTTAAGGTACTTATTTTTAATGTATAGTTATATTAAATATTTCTTGTGATCTTTTTGGGTATGTGGTCATATCTCAAAGGTTCACATTGGGTCACAGGCTGACATACAATCCCTCTAAAACAGGCTCATCACTAATCAGACTGTTCAGTACACCTAGAGGCTCTGCATCTTCTTAAATGAAGGTTCCCATCTGGTATGGCATCTTCTTCCAACCACTTGTCCTTATCAGCTTCCTGGTTCTTTAATCTGACTAAGTACTGTCTCTGATTGTTACCATTAAGTCTCATCTTCCTGGCCTTCATAATTTCCTTCACAGGTCCAGGGGAGTCCTACACTTCCACTATTTCCTGTGGGGTGGCATTCTTCTTCCTGGAGGGAAGTTTATCTTCATCTGTCAGGAAGTATGGCTTGACTAAGCACACTGGAAAGACTGGGTGTTTCCTGAAATATTCCTGTGGTTTGACTTCCACTGCATTCCTCCCTATCAATTTAATGATCGTGAAGGGTCCTACAAATGAGTCTCTTATTTTCTTAGGTCCTTTGAGTTTATTAAAGTTCAGTGTAGACACTAACATTTGGACCCCTTCTTTAAAGTCAGGTTCCATGTGTGATTTGTCCCACCTCTGCATGTTATATTCTTTTTTCTCAGCCACGCATTTAGTAGCTGTTTCACAAGCTCTCTTCCACATTTCATGGAAGTGCTTGGCTGTGGGGTGGATGGTAAGAAGATCTTTCTTCAGGTGATCGACAAGCAATAGGGGATTCCACCCTTTCTCTACCAGTGCAGGTCCTTTTCCTATGGTGGAGTGCTGACTTGTGTTATAAGCCAGTTGGACTGCTGCTAGAAGGGTAACCCAGTCATGAGTGTAACCTTCATGATCCTTATATTCCATGACATGGGCACAGAATCTTTTAAGGATTTCCTGCATTGTCTGGATCATGCTTTCCGCTAATCCATCAGTTTGTTGATGGTAAGCTGTGGAAGATGCAACATTGGTACCAAGAATGTCATACAAGTTTGTCCAGAAGTCAGATTTTAACTTTGGGTCCCTATCACTGATGATGATCTTAGGAACTCCACAGGTGGGTATAATGTGGTTGCAGAATAACAGAGCCGTATCCATGGCTGTGTCCTCCTTGCGATATGGTAGGAACCTCATACTCTTTCTGAACCTATCAACTATGATTAAGCAGGCATGAAATTTTTCTTTGCCTCCTGGGACAAGTCCTGTAACCTGGTCCATGTTAATGGTTTCCCATGGGTGTTTGGGTTCTTCTATATGTTAAAGTAACCCATACCTCTTCCCATGTTTTCTGTTTGCCTTTTGGAATCTTTCACATGTGTGGATGTATTCACTCAACTATTGTTCCCAGCTTGGCCACCAAGCAGTGCTTGCTAGCCTTCCTTTGGTCCAAACTTCACTCATGTGTCCAATATAGGGGCAATCATGGCATTCCTGTAGGATCAAAGATATATCGTCTCTGTCTATTATTTTGAGTGCACTTGTGTGTTTTTCTCTGTGGTAGAGCAGGACATCTACAAGGAAGAACTTGTTATCCTTATAGACTCTCAACCAGGGTTCTTCCAGCTGGGATTCCAGTTCTGGGCTCCTTTATTTTTGTTGAAGCAGTTGTAACAATATGCCAAACTGTTTGTGTTTTGCATATGTTTTCATCACTGCATTGAAGATTCCAGTGTTCAATTATAAGGTACTTATTCCCAGTATGCGAGTTTCTGTTCCTTCTGATTTAGTGTTTCCACTGTCTAGGGTACCACTTTCTGGTGCCAACTCAGAAAATCTTTTTTTTTTCTTCCTGTATATTTCCATAAAATGGATAGGAATTTTAGCTGTAAATTCAAGCTCATAAGCTAGGTTGATTTTGACATTATCCAGTGGCCATCTGCTGAGGCCATCTGCATTGGCATGAGTTTGACCCTCTTTGTATATGATGGTCATATTCCCTCTATACTCCTGGATCGCTATTTACCACCTCAGCATGTGTCTATTGGTATTCTTCATTTTCAGGAAAGACTTCAAGGACGTGAAGTGTGTGTATACTTCAAAGACTGCAGCCTCCATATAATAATGAAGTTTCTCTAGAGCCCAGACTAAGAATAGACATTCTGTCTGGGTGGCCACATACCTGGCTTCTGAATAATTCAGCTGCCTAGAGAGTTAACATATTACTGCTCCTCTTGGTTCACCATCCACAATTTGTTGCTGGTGAAGGGCTGCTCCTAAGCCTTGGCTACATGCTGCATCTTTGTATAACTTTAATGGTAGCCCAAAGTCAGGCAAGATGCGCACAGGTGCATTTATGAGTTCATATTTGATCCTCTAATATGCACATCCTCTTTCTTTGGCAATTTCAAAAACTACATCTTTTGAACATAACTTGTATAAGCTACTAGTTATGTGGGAAAAACCTTTGATATGGTTTCTATAGTAGCTAGAAAACCCAAGGAAAGATTGCATTTCTTTGATATTTCTTGGTAATGGCTTTTGTAGTACTGCGGCTACTTTTTTTCAGGTCAATCTACAGATTAAGAAATGAGATTTTATATCCTAGGGGTAGTAGCTCTTTTTGCCCAAAATTGCACTTTTTAAGTGAAATTTTCAGACTTATGGGTATGCATTTACTTAGCACTCTGTCTTTCTATGTCTCTGAGTATATAATGATGTCATCAATATATACTACCATGCAGCCTTCCAATATTTTTTCTTGAAATATGGTGTCCATCATCCTTTGGAAGTGGGCTGGTGCATTCTTGATTCCACATGGCATCCTGGCGTACTCATATATACCCATATGAAATATGATTCTGAGTAATTTCATGGATCTTGGTTTAACTCCATTCTGGTGGAAACCTTTCATACAATCCATTTTTGTTATGTATCTGGCTTTTTCCAGTTTGTCTAAGGCATGAGGTATCCTGGTTATAGGGTACCTGTCAGCTTTAGTGTAGTTATTCAGAGCTCTGAAATCTCCACACAGCCTAGACTTGCCATAATGCCAGGTGATCAGGACAGGAGTAGTATTTTCCACTATTTTATTATGTCCAATGTTTCTGATGACATCCATGTCCAGGAGTTCATTGATATGTTTTTCAATTTCCTTCCTGGTTTCAAGACTTTCTGGGTAAGCAGGTCTCCTGAGAATGGGTGGATAAGGCCTTTCCAAATCCATATATAGTTCTATATCATGGCCTCTAATCTTGAAAATTTTGTTCTATTCTTTCTCATCATTTTTAGTAAAATTAATTTCTGTTTCCTGATGAGGGTAGTGCTAAACTGTCCCTCTCTCAATTCATTCAGTAGTTCTTCAATATGATCTTGGGCTGATATTGGGTATATATCAAGTGAAAACTTCTTTTACTTGTTGGTACCAATGGTAATGTGCCTGTTTTTACTATTGTAAGTGTCAATGCCATACATCCTCTGGTAATGTGTCCCCAGTAAGGACCCTTGTATGTGGGCATCATCAAGCACTACAAACTCTGGATTGAGTCTGATATTACCCTTCCTGTGGGTTATAATTATAAATTAGCTCTTTTATAATTGTCCCAATGGAAGTAATCTTCCCTGAAGCACTTTTGAAGTTCTTCCCCTTGGTGGGCATGGGCTGGATTTCCCAATTTGGGAAGTGGTTATCCAGATAATTTCTGGCCACTATGGAGCATTGTGCTCCACTGTCAATGATCAATCGATGTTGAGAATTGTAAATACAAACAGTCATTTTTGTGGCTGTTCCATGTATGTATGCCATTCCTTTGGTTGGTATAACCAGGAATGTTTGTGCATCTTGTGTGTGTTTTCACAAGTTTTTCTTGGCAGTATCTTGTGGCATGCCTGCTTCCAACTGTATGTCTTGGATTTCCAGTGGAGTGTCCTCTTGGTATTCCACTATGAATTCTTCTCTTGGGTCTTGTTCATCATCAGATTGTTCTCTGATGGCATCACCCATAGAGTCTGAGTCAGAATCCTCTGTTGGGGATTCCTCCTCTGGGATTTTCTCAATGGCATAGACATTTTTCTTTGCCTTTGGACAGTTGTTGGCATAGTGGTCTTTTGAACCACAGTTGTGACAAGAATTTTTCTTCTTTTCCAGTTCTGCAACTCTTTCTCTGGGTTTTTCTCTAAACTCCACTCTTAAAGGATGTTTCTCTTTGAAATCACTGCTTTTATATGGGCTGTATTTCCCTATGTTAGTTCTTTTCCTTACATCTTGTAAGGGATTTGCAATGGCATCTAGAATGCAATTGTGGTTGCATCTGCATGTGAGTGCATGCTCTAGTTATCCTGGAATTTGTGTCAGGAGTTTTTGATCCCTCATCTGAATATTCATTTGAGGATCAATGGCTTTAAGTCTTTTAGACTGCCTGAGACACCACTCATATGGATCTTTGTCCACAGAGTATTTGTCATTTTCAAATGACATGGCCTTTTGCCATATTCAAGTACCATTGCTGTAATTTTGGATGATTTGACTCTTCCGCCATGGCCAGTTTCTTCTGCCATGGATTTCTTTCCTTTCTGTGTACCATATACTAGCATGTCCTTTGAATTATGTATTAAGTCTAGGAGTAATCCAGTAGTCTGGTTTGCTTAGTACATCAATGTGGAGTCCATTAATATAATAAATGAGCTCCATATGATCATATTCTCCAGTTCCAGAGAATTTGGGCCATCTTGAGGCCTCAAGATGCTGTTTCAAGGCTTCTTTCTCTGAATAAGACATATTATCTCTATCCTTGTATTGTGATGGACATCTTGCCTTACTCATCAACATGGAATCTGGTTTGATGTCATCTTGGTGATATGGATTATCCATAACATGGCCTTGTGGTTGGGGCTTCATGTTATGGTAGAGATTAAACAGTTTGTTTATGTCTTGATCCAGACAATCCCTGTCCCTTTTGCTGTGGTTTTATTTTTCAAAGACTAGGTTAAGTCTCTTTTTGGTTTCTTCACAGGCTTTGCTCAATTGAGCATGTCCTTCCTGAATGTTTTTAACAATTTTGTCCATGAAGGCTGTTAATATTTTCATCCTCTCATAGCTGGTTTCAAGTTCTGCAAACTGCTTTTGAGTTTGCTCAGCATATTTTTAGGTTACTCTCAGGTGTGACAACATTATGATCAATCTGAGTGGGGGTAATATTTCTATTAAGGGGACTACTGATTCTAGATTTATTTACAGCTAATTCTGGTTCTTGTGCACTTCTTCCACAAAATACAACAGCTTCTGGATCATTGGTTCTGACTATCTCTTCCTCTTGCTGAAGGTGGTCTTGGTTTTGCCCTTCTATCCTTGTCTTCTCCTGGAAACTTCCTGGGATTGTGAATACTGCTGACTCTTGGCCACTGATCTGTTGGTTTCTCAATGGTGTGAAGCCACTGGAGAGCTTATTTGGCCTGCTCCTTGTGAACCTGAAGGAATCTTAGTATTCCCTGTCCGGGTCAGCTGTTATTCTATAGCTTGGATAGTGGCTTGATTCTCCCTTATTGTGTTTGCCCTCACCTCCTGGAGTCTGGGCTGCCTGGTGAGATTCCAACCTTTGGTGATTACCATGAGGTCTATGAAGTCTATCTCTTTGAGACAAATCTTCTTTCAACTTTCTCCAAGTTCTGCTCAGTGGGATGCCAGGTTTAACCTCTTGTTGTCCATGCGCCCTTGAGATAAATCTTTGAGGAGTTGGTGGAGCTGAATAACTTGATTTATATCTTTCCAGTCCTCTGGTTTGAGGTTCCTGTTGAATTGGAAAGTGAATGGCAGAGTGGGTATGATTTCCCTCAGTGTCTTGCCATCCACCACTGTGTCCAAGGTGTCCTCTTCCAGGTCTTCTGGTTCTGAACACGCCTTCTCTGTCCTATGGTTGGTTCCTTTGGAAGCCAAGGCTTCTGAGGTGTACAGGTGACATATAAGTGTTTGCAAGAAGTCAAAAACTTTATTCTCTTAGAATATTTACCTTTGACTGTGCCTTGTACAAATTTGTTGTCTGCTGATTTTGGCAATTTACCTTTAGAGGTTAGAACTGGGTTAATTATGGTAATTTTTGCTGTAAAAGTGGTTAAGATTGGTTTACCTTGTAATAATGCCTTTTCTGTGCCTCTTTCCTTTGCTCTTGCTACCCACTGGTTCTGAGGGTGTCCCTGGTGTGTTGGCCTTTGACTGGGCTTCAAGTGGTATGTAGTTTTCTTTCACTGAATCAAACAGGAAAAGAGGGCTCAATGTCAGTTAAGACTTCTCAAAATGCTGTTTGCCATCTAAGAATGGCCTCTGGGCTTGTATGTTACTACAATATTCCCTTTTATAATGATAATGTAATTGAATTAACAATTCCACATCAGAAATACAGCTTACAGATATCTCATATACTGTTTTTATGCCAGTATCTCACAGAATAACTTGTAATTAGCAGGTATAATCTGAAAAAGTGTTATGTAAGAGTGCAATCAAATCAACAATACACTCAACCACGCCTCAACCGTTGTTTTTACGGTAATTGGTGTCCTTATATTAGTTAAAAAAAGGACTTTATTCATGGCTTGAAGTGTTTTTATATGTAAAACATGCCAAAAATAAAGGTTGTTGTGGTGGTTAAATTATAACCAACCATGCCACTATTTGATTAAAAAAGGTAAAAAAGTGGTATATAACATATACCCAAAAAAAATAAGATATTTTATATATATATTTTTAAGAAATTACGCATCAAAAGGTAAATCAATATGTCATAATATGAGAAAATAAAAAAAGAACTCACTTGTAGCGTCCAAAAAGGTCAAAAACACGGCCAGGCCCCCAAAATGTCAGGCTGAGTCTATGATAACAATGAAATAAGGCTATTTACAACTTTAAATATGACTGTGACACAGATAAGAGTATTTAAAAAAGGCATGATTAAAGATATAAAGGGCTTTACCAATGTGGATTAGTGGTAGTGAGCGCTGTTGAAAGCCCTTGGTGCAGCTTTACCTGGTGGTTTACAATAATAAAGACCACAATACTAAGATTTAGAGTATAACTGGTTTATTTTCTATAAGGATAACTGTTTTTGACAGTTGTACTACATAAAAAGTTAAGAGCAGGATGAGGATTCCTTTTCTGGATGTGAAAAGGCCTCCTTTTATCCTGAAATGGGGTGAAAAGGCTGCTAAACCTTCTCACATAAAGGAAGTGAATATTTTCCACTCTCAAGAAAAGGATTTTGGTTTGCAAAAGGCCTGTATAGCCTTTATTGGACTTAGATGTGGTTTTGAAACCACATCTGGGCAGCTTTCACCAATACAGGGTGGAGATTTTCATCTGGGGACCACACAGCTTGATTCTGACATGAATGACACATAGAATGCTGTACAGAACCTGTATGGAACCCCAGTATTGAAGTAACTATCAGTTATTGAAGTAAAAACAAGCTTCTTTGTCTGTTTGACACCTGATAATCATGGTTGAGGGATATTATCCCAGGGTAAGGCTGTATTGGCCACAGTGTGAGACTTTGACCTTAAAACAGCCATAACGTTGTCAGTTTTTGAGATATCAACCTCAAAATTGGTTTTGTGTGTATCCCTGTATGTTTTCTACACAATGGCACCTCATTTGATATGGCTATTATTAAATATGGAAAAGCTATCCCATGTACAAGATTTTTGTACATATGCATGTTTTAGGCAAAAAGCTGTATTGGGCTTGTTTTCCTTATAACTTTTGTTCTAGATGGGATATGGTGAAATTAATGGAACCATCAGATATCCGTGATTGTCCTCTTTACAAAAAGACTCCACGTGAGGTATCTCACACTAAAGCTTTACAAGTTAGATGAGAGGTGAATATTTTATTCACCCTTATTTGAGATTAATTTGGCCATAAATTCTGTAGGACTGGTGCTAGCTCAGTTTGGCTGGTCCCATTGGATATCCCTTACTTAGAGATTCATTTTGAATACCCATTTCATGGGGTTAAGCCTCTTACTCTGTATTTCAGATGAGAGGTAAAAATTAAGGTTTATGCTCCGAAACAACTTTGAGCAGGAATAACTTTGTTATTCTTTGTCCTATGATGATGGGACTTGTACATTTGGAAAGGGGTGATTTTCCTCTTTCTTTTGATACCTTTTGAGGTGATTTGGCTCAGATCCATTTGTTGGTGGTACCTTTGCTATACCATTGATTTATAGTATTTTGTTGTCATGCTTGTGGTCTGGTTTTGAGTCACAGGCTGACAAAAAGATAGAAACATTGAGGAAAATTTGAAAGATCTATTGAATTATCAAAACCCTTCATCCACAAGGAGTTCATGTCCAAAGAATTAAAAATTATAAAAAAAAGGACTTAAATGAATGTTGAGTTCAAAATCCAATTGTAAAGTGGTATCTTGTCATTGAGGAATTATTCAAATTACAGGAAATGGGGTGCAAAAATTCAGGTCTTATTTGGGAATTGCGTATGATTAGTTCCAATGATTTCCTTCCTTTATTCCTTTCAAAAAAATATCTTACTATATAGAGATTATAAGAATCACTTTGGGGAATAAATCAAGAGAAGGCTTGAAAGAAAGGTAAGAGATATTTCTGGGCAAAAATCACTCAATAAAAGATCACAAAAAGCCAAAAAAACTGTCTTCTCACTTCTCTTATTATGTAAAGAATAGGAATTTGACCGAAAAACCTACTTTATTAGAACAAATATCTCACAAAAGGAACATATATCATGATTAGAGAAAATATGTATGAAAACCTTTTGGAAGAAATAAGGGATTTCGAATAGAAATAGTATTAACAGACTCTCGCATAAAAAAGTGACTTGCCTAACTATCACGAGATATTCTACCGTCTATTTATCACGAGTAGAGAGCTGATATTAGACTAAGGTCATAAATATTCTTAAACATATGCGAAAATAGTAGAAGATAATTCACCCCCAATGGCCTTGAAACAAAACATTCTGTGTTAACATTAATTGTTTTATTGGAGATTCAGCTGTTCAAGAATGAAGTTTTATTTCATGATTTTATTTGAATATAACATAAAGAGAGCTTTACTTGAATATCTGGAACCTTATCTTAAATAAACTCTTTTTAATATAATTAGCTCTAAAGTGAATATAAATACCGTATTCTCATTGAAATAAGCTCAAGCAAACATGAAGCAAATATGACATAGTAAAAAATGATCATTGAATAAAAAAGCGATGGAAATAAATAGTTAATTTCAAACTCAAAGGACTTTTCACCAAAACAATCTTTTCTTTATTCTTGCTTCCCAATTTTTGCACCATATGAGATCCTTTACTCACGTGTGTTTTTTTGATTTTCTCTGCTCTTTTTTTTGATTTGTGCACAAAACCTTTATTTAGACATTTTTCGTTCAATTTTTTTAATCCATTCTATGAAATACTCTTCTCAAAAAGATATTTTCCACTTGTGACGCATATTACCTTTTGTATAATCATCAAATTCAATGGTATTAGTTCTTCCGCCCATAAAGGCTCCCCTTATTTATTGATGAGATAATTCTCACCAAGGTATTTCTATTCAAATGAATTTTGTGATATTACGCATGCAAGCTGGAATATTATACTTGTGGTTCTTTATTAAAATGATAGTGCTCTTAACCTTGGGAATTTTTCATCCTAAAGGACATAATTTAAATAAAAAATCACTTTAAATAATATGAATAAAAATTATTATGAAAATATTGATTTATCATGAATTCATCAAGAAGATATCAATTATGGCGTGAATGGGACCCAGTTCTACACATGATTCATAGATATACGTATGTGCTGGAGCTCATGGAAGCTCGGGAAGAAAAATGCCTCAATGTGTATGTAATGACTTCATTTCGCTTGAAGGGATATTGAAGGATTTGACATTGTCTCAACAGTCGAGAGTGACACTTAAACATGGAAAAGAAATATCAAAATTTCTTTAGCTTACTTTTTGGCGAATTCAAACTAACAGGATATGGTAATACCCAGCCTTCTTTCATTATTCTAGCCTTAAAAACTCATAAATATCTAAAATGAAGAAAGAAAAAGAAAAATCTATTACCATAAATAATTTTTCTTTTTCAAGATTGTGTTTTTGTATTCTAGAAAACTCGTACAGACAAAAAGGGAAAGATAATATTCTGATTGAAAAGAAAATAATTAATCTTGGGGAAGATCAAATAGTCATTTAAAATTAATCCCACTTTATATTTCACAAATCAGGCCATACTTCCAGTCGAGTTTGTACCTAGTCCTGTGGTTAGTGGTTACAAGACAAGAAAGGAGTGCGGCCCCTCCCCCATCCCACTAGACTCTGACTTGGTCTACGCAGGTTCGATTCCCTGTGGGTTCAAGGCCTCCTTACGAGTGAAGTGTGGCCCCTCCCCCATCCCCTTCACTCATGGTGTGCTCCACAAGGGATCTGGCCGCCATGGGGCTATCTACGCTGCCTGTAAAGCATAAGTGTGGCACTTTGATGAGCTCCTTAGCTCTGGCAACCAACAGTGGGTTGAATTCCTACGCTCGGCCCTTTTTTATGACAAAAGTTGAATACAAACTCTCATAGTGCAATAAGTTTTCAATTTAAAAGTTTTCTGACCCCTCCATTATTCCAACATTCCACTATTTTTATAATAAACGAATATTTATAAATAAATTGAAAGGTTAATCAATGTGTTCAATTCTCAATATATTCTGGTCGCGAGAAAAAAATATGTGGCTTATGATTCAATAATGACTATGAAGATGAATATCATAAGAATATTCAATTAAAAAATCATGAATCCAAAACTTTATTTTTGATATATACCTTTCAAAAATACTTAGTAGAATACAAAATCTACGGTATACAACGTCATATTCAAGTGCTTTGGCTTTACTTGTAATTTTAATTTACCCTTTATTATGTTATGCATGGTAAATAGAAATTTTCAGACGGGCTTTTGCCTTTTTATTCACCTGAAATGAAAGGGCGCTTTGATAGTACAAACGTTTTTATGAAGTAAGTTTTGGTCACGTTTCTCAACATGCAGATCTTCTTTTTCATAAATTTTACATACCGTGAGTTCTTTTTTTTGTGTTCTAAAAAGAATATTATGTTTAAGCTGTTTTTAATCCTTTGAAATAAGGCTGTGATAAGAATCCGACCAACGATGATAGAGCTCCATACAGCTGCTACCGTCAGAATGAAAATTCCTATTTCTCAAACACTGTTTGTTGTTTGAGAGTAGAAGTTACTCTTTTTGAATCTGTTTGCATATGACTTATTATCTACAGTTCTTACTATTAGTGTTCTATTCATGAAGAATTTGGACGGACTCAACCGGTCCTTATCTAGGATGGGCCTCTTAGAGTACATCAGATATCGGCGGTCAATGACATTTGCAGAAAGGCCAAATCTTTGGGAAATTCAAGTTCCTAATTCACCCAGTATAATAGAGGTTTATTCTCAGTATTGGCATAATCATTTTCAGCCATATATAAAAAAAGTAACCTCAATATATTCTAGCATAAAAAACACACTGCATGTACTTTATTGAGGAAATGTGTTTTTATTCATCTGCTTTAAAATGGAGAGCTTCCATCTGCTTCCTCAGTGGAGAAATAAGTTTCAAACCTAAAAATTAATATGATTCAATGGAGAGCTGGTTTAAGGAAAATTACTAAAATATACTCCTAACTTTTTTTTCTGCATTAATGTTATGCTTTCATTGGGGATATAGAGCTTCTTCTTCAAGGAGAAATTATTATATTAAAGTTTTTCATATTTGAAAGGGCGGAAGCCCTATAGATTTGGCATAAAAGATGCAAAGAAAATCTATAAGGTTTTCAAAAAGCTATGGTAAAAAGGAGATGCTTTGATGAACTCATCTGAGCAATAATGAATGAGCTATATCTGAAATTTAAGATATTAGGCTCATATATAAATTCAGGCCAAATTAAAATGCTTCAAAGCCTTTAGAGATGATAATTTGTATATAAAAACTGTGAGAAAGAAACAGGAAATTTGAAATAATCAATTGATGGGTGTCAGCATGTGTCACAACCAAGTGTAATCACCCCCAAGGGGTGTTTATGGTAATTCTATCCCAAACCCACTCTATTGGCAATTGGCCATGTCATCATTTTTATGTCCAATTGGACCTCTTGTGGTGTTTGATGGCCTTTGGTCCATATCACCCTTTTTCTGGCCACTTATGGCTTCAGGCCATATCCTGCAATTATTGGCCCTTTTGGACAATTATTGTGAGCCTTAAAGGTATTTTCATATATCCAAAAGACCACAAATGATAAATTGAGATACAAATATAAATAAAAGAAATTTATTTATATTATAAAAATGAAAATTGAAATATAAATACAAATTTATATTTGAAAATCAAAATTTAATTTTAATTTAAAAATAAAATTACAATAAAATTTAAAATTACAAGAATAAAAATTGTGAAATTAAAATATTTTTGGTAAAACATTATATAAAATAAATCATAATTTGTTATCCAATAAATAAACATAAAGAAATCATCACACCACTGGATTCCTCATAAAAAATAAAGTGGGGTCACCTCTGGATGAAATTTCTGTAACTCAACTCTAAGTAAGGTTAAATTAAGTTTTTAGTATTTTTTGTACAAAAGTATGAAAATCCTCAAAGACTTAATTTAATTTACACCACATGTGGTGTAAACCATCAATTTTTGTGTTAAAATTGAGGTTTTGTGTTTAGTTTAAAAGTTATGAGGAATTGAAGTATTTTCAATTGAAATGTCAAAATGTGCGCGTGTATTACATAAGTGAACTTTAATTTACATATGAGGTATCAATTATTACAGATGTGGAATTAAAAACTCAATTGAATTAGATGTATAAATTATAATTGTATTACATGATGAGGAATTAAATAAAAAATAAATTGGAAAGATTAATTCTGAGGGGGAAAAGACATTTTAGGTCTAAGGGGGAGCTAGACCCCCAAACTCCTTGCTGACTGGCGTGGGATGGCAAAATCCATGCAAAATTTCATTACTTTTGGCCTGGAATTGAGTCACAGGGTCTGTGATTCAATTGATGATGAGGTTTTGATCCCAACCAGGGTAGTTTTAACTGCTGCCAAGAGGGTAAAACTACCCTTAAGTTAAAACAATGTTAGTAAAAAAGGTTTAACTGGTCTCTATGCCTCCTACACACATTCTGACATGTTTTGAAGGCTCTAGAGCAGGTATTGCTATAGTAATGGCTGATTTAAGGGTCTAAAATGGCTAAAAATAGAAAAAGATGGCTTACACCAGCCCTTTTTGGTCTAAACCAGGGTTCAATGATGCCATAATTGGCTTTTCTGTTGTCAGAATGTTTTTCACGACTGAAAAGAGTAAATTTTACTTTTGGAGTAAGACAATTGATGGCTATAAACCAATCAATAAAAGATTCAAACCACCCTTTTTCAAAAAATTTGAACTTCTAACAACGTGAAAAAATCATTATACTCACTGGTTGTAACTCTTACAATCATTTTTGCCCTTGAACCACCCCAAAAGTGAATTGAAGCATCTTGCATCACTGTTAACTTTGTCACTTTGTTTTCAAATTCACTCTGGTCACTTTTGGGCATTTTTTCTCTTTAAAATATATTTTTAAAGACTTTGTTCCTTAATTAAATGCTGGCAGTCCTTTTCTCAATTAATTCCAATTGAAATTGCTCTTGAAGAAATTTTGTTTATAGCCTTAAATATCTCTTGTAGAGTATTTTTGGATAAATCTTTATTGTTGGTAAAACAATAAATTTTTATTATATTTTTATCTTATACTTCTATAGTTGAAAACAATAAAATTGGAATGATTTTACTTTAAAAATACTTTTTTTTACTATTTCTAAATAATTCTACCTTATACAAATTTTGAGGACAGGAAAAGGACTTGATATTTTATCAAAGTTTCATCTCCAAACCTTAGATTTGGTGGCCCAGCCATGATATTTTCCCTGTGACATGATTTTTTACTTTTTTTTAATCTTTTTTCTTATACTGAAAAATTTAAAAATATTTAAAAAAATACTTATAATTCAAAAAAAATCCTTCAAAATAAATTCTTTTTATAATTATAAGTGAGGCTTTATTTTTTATTTCTCTTTTGAAAAAACCTTTTTTTACTTAATGAATTGGCTTTTTTCACTAATTTTAGTGTCTGACAACGTGGTAAGACAAGAAAATATTGAAACAGCCTCCACAGTTACTAGCATTATTCCTGTAAGCAATGTGATTTCTGACCATAATAGCATTGTTATTATAACTCAGAATAGCCAACAAGAGCCAATTTCTTCTGAATTGATCAGCTTGAATATCAGTAATACTATCAGAAAGCTAAAAATTTCGCAAATAGTAAGTGTTTAAAGTAAAATTACTATTTTAACCTTTTTTAATCAGAAAATATGCCTTCAACCAGATCAGGAGCAAGCTATAAGCCCTCAAGCAACTCCCAAAAAGGTAATAGACTTGATTATGGTAGAAGCCAATCAGATACAGAAGGACAAGGGTCAGTCAAATACTTCCACCACAATAAATTGTCCAATTCTGAAGCTGATGACACTATTTTACCTTCAAAAAGAGCTGACACCACCGCAAGAAGCCTCAGTGGACATTTCCAAAGCCAGGCAGAAGGCCTACAACAATGCACTGCAGCACAAAGAGTACCAGATAAACCGCATGAACGCATTCCTGACTGTAAGAAAATTCCTGGTTCATCCCAACACTTGCAAGTTACTCAATGGATGGCATCCATTGATGGAAAAGAAGAATATGATGCTTTTAACAGAATAATGGAGGAAAAACAACCCTCCACCACAAAAGCAACTGCCAAGACCAGCCGCAGTGGCCACCAGCAGCAATTCCAACGTGAAAAAGCAGTCACAAGCTCAAAACAAGGGCAAAGGGAAGGCACCAGCCCTAAAGCCTTACAGCCAGGGATGCAGGATTCCAAAGATTCAGCAGAATACCATGGAACATGTATTTCAGATGGCCAGAACCATGATTGAATTACAGAAGAAGGAGGAAGCCAGATTAAGATCCCAGAAATGATTTCTGATATATTTGATTCCATCCCAGAGTTGTCTGAAGCTATGAATGACGTTCAAAAACATATTTCTGATAAAAATACAACCATTTATAACAACATTAAAACAAACAACTTGAGTCTGTGCCAAATTAATGAAACACTTAGGTGTTTTGAGAAAGTTTTAAGAACAATTAAAACTTCCAATAATAATAATTCTTTTGGCAATGAAATAAATGAACAATCTGCCATTATTAAAGAGTCAACAGGCAAATATTCTAAATTCAATATTGATGACATAATTGAAACAAGAATTAAAAAAGCCATAAATATTATCAAGAGAGATAACAAGAAAATCCTTGATGACATTTCAAATTCATTTACTGAAGTAAAGACATATACCATTGCCTTGAAAAAGTGTTTTGATGCTTCACAAGAAGAAGTATCAAAATTATAAATAAAATTGAATCAAGTCACTGATGTTAATACAAGACAGACAGAGTTATGGAAAGAACTGACACATAAAGAAGACATGTATAAAATTGAAGTAATAAACTCAATACAAGCCTTCCAACATCAATACAGCAATTCCCAAAGGTGTAGAAACAGTAAAATGAATGATATTTAACAAATACTGAATACCTTACCAAGAATGTCTACACCTATGAATCAAAATGAGAGCACAAGGATTCCAAATCCACAAGTATTGGATCCTGATAGTTCACAGTTAAAAAATTAATTATCCACTTCTTTTCACAACTTGAAACCATCAATGGGCCAAGAACTTTTGAAAGAATTACCAAAACTTAAAGAATAGCCTCATTTCATTTGTGAAGGAGAATATGAACATATGGAATTCATCAGAGGAATTGACATGATTAAAGAAGATTTTTAATTACCAGAAAAATTGGTAAAAGAAAGATTTAACACCTTGTTTACCAGATCAGCTCACAGATGGTATATCAAAATAAGACAAACACATGGACACCAAAGTTGGACTTGGTGGAAAACCCAAATTATCAACAAATGGGCAAATGATGCTTGGGGATTTAAAGTGGAGACAGCCTTTGAATATGCCAAATTCAATTCTGATTAAGACAAAGCTTTACCATGGTTTTTATAACAAAAAGACAGACTAACAGCATTATACCCTGACTTGTCAGAATTTATGATCCACAGAAAGCTTCTGAGACAATGTGGAGGTGACTTAGAGCATGCTGTCTAAAGCAGGACTACTGAGAAATCTTCAGCAGAGGATATTATCAATATATTGGAATAAGTAACCACCAGAACCAAAATTGGTTCTAGTAGGGTGAATCTCAAAACATGGTTTGATATACATTGGAGAGATTCTGTGGACAAAACCCCAAAGAAAATTCTAATAATGCTAAGTATAAATCTCCAGATACAGTCAGAAAGTGCCATATTTTCCTAAGCACCACCCATCTAGCCAATGCATGTCCAAAAAGAGGGAAAATAAATAAAATTGATATTGAAAAGGAACGTGATGTTGAAAAAGATGACATAATTGAAGACAATTCAGATGATAAGTCATCAATATTCTCTGAATCATCACAAGATATAGAGAATATCAATGCCATTTTTGAAATAATGGAATCTTATTTCCAATTGCCACAATTGAGGAATGGTCAAGTTGATTTATCAAAAGTTCAAGATGCACAACTTATGAAAACAAAACCAAACAGGGGGAAAGGTTATACAGCTGGTAACTCCTGTATAACAGAAGTGGTGATTGACAACAAGCCCGCTAAGATCTTGCTTGACCCAGGAGCCTTCTGCTCTTCTGTCAGGAAGTTGTTTCTTAAAACTTGTGTACCAAATTTTGAACACCAATTGTTACCAATTGATGGTATAAAATTCAATAGTGCAAGTAATCTAGTGAAACCATTAGGAATGTTTGAGACCAAAGTCATATTCCTACACATTAATGGGAATTTAAGAATCACAGTTGAATTTGTTGTTATGAAAAACTGATATAGTACCCATTTTATATTATGAAATGACTATTTAATCATGTATGGGATAGATTTGCATAACAACAAAGACAGATACTTTACTATTGGAGACAATAAACATCAGAAATTTGCCTTTTTACCATTTAAAAGACAAACTACAGTAAATAAAGTATCACCAATCAACTTAGAATTGGAAAAGCTCAAATCTGAACAGTTGAGGGAGGCTGAAATAAGCCTTCATCTGACTGATAAACAAGAAAATGAACGTTCTTCCCTTTTGTATGACCACAAAGGGCCATTTGCTTCAGACAAGGAACCTCTAGGAGCAATTATTGGTCATGAAGTTGAAATCATTCTTAATATTGAAAGACATTATCCACCACTCTTGAGAAGACCTGCATAACCAGAAAGTCCCAAGTCAAGAGAAGCTCTGGAAACTCATATCAAAGAACGTTTGGACCTTGGTGTAATAAGAAAAGCTGGCCATAATGAGGAAGTAGAAATAACTACACCAGTCATAGAGGCATGCAATAATGGAAATTCCAGATTAGTGGGAGACTTTAGAGCTCTGAACACTTACACTGTTCCAGATAGGTACCCAATACCAAAAATCCAAATTGCCCTTACTCAAATATCTCAAGCAGTGTATATAGCCACTATGGATGCCCTTAAAGGATTCCATCAAAATGTGGTGACACCAAGAGCAAGAAAATATTCGAGAATTTATGTTCATTGTGGAATGTATGAATACTTAAGAAGGCCGTTTGGTATCAAAAATGCATCTTCACAGTTCCAAAGAATGATGAATTAAATCTTCCCTGAAGAACTTTCATAGGCATGGTTAATCATTTACATTGATGACATTATTGTCTGTTCCAAGACTTGGGAAGAGCACATGTACAGATTGTCGAGAGTTTTGACAAAAATTCAATCAGTGAACATGAAAATCTCTTTGACAAAATGTCATTTTGGATTTAAAGAACTTAGAGCACTAGGACACGTTGTATCTGGTTTGTCCCTTGAAATTGAAAAAAACAAAGTTGCAGAAGTATTGCTAAAACCCATGCCTCAAAACAAAAAGGAAATTTAGTCATTTTAGGGTTTTCAGGATGTTACAGGAAACACAATAAAGATTTTGCATCAATAGCAAGACCACTGTATAAATTGTGTGACAAAGACACAGTATTTGAAATTCCTGTGTCCTTGTCATACAATTGAGTCTCTAAGAGAAGCCTTGACCACTGCTCCACCCTTACTGATGCCAGACTTTAAGTTGCCTTTGAAGTCGTACATTGATTCATCAGGAGATGGGCTGGGTGCTTCAATTCACCAAGTTGAGATCATAAATGATCAACCTGTGGAAGGACCCATATGTTCCATATCCAGGCAAATCAAACCTACTGAAGCCAGATGTGAAGCAAGTCAAATGTAATGTCTATGCCTTTTCTGGGCCTTGGAGAAATTGAACTACTTCTTAGAGGGATGTGTTTTTGAAGTGATAACAGATTTTACAGCTTTCAAATAACTTTTAAACATGAAAACACCTAACAGACATATTCTCAGATGGCAAATAGCCATAAAAGAATACAGGCGCAATATGACTATTGTTCATAAAGATGGGAATGTTCATAAAAATGCATATGGACTAAGCAGATGGCCATTACCAAATGATATTGATAATCCTTCTTATGTTCCAGAAGAAGCTTCACCACAGATCTCAATAGAAGGAATAAGTGTTAAAGACTTGAACACCACCTTCTTTGAATAAGTAAGAAACAGTTACACTCAAGATAAGAATTGTAGCATCTTATGCCAATTACTTAAAAAAGACTGTAAAGACAACTCTCTAATACATGACTTGAATGAAGTATGGAATAAATCTTATAATGAAGGAAGATTTCACCTACTGGATTGTATAATTTACCACAGGACCAAGCACACATGTGTCATGACAGTTGTGGATAGGTAATTAATCAATCTTTTACTAAATGAATGCCATGACAGCCACTTTTCAGGACATCTGTCTGAAGACAGAACAAGAGAAAAAGTAAAAACCTGCATATGGTGGCCAATGTGGCAGCAAAATGTTTCAGAGTATTGCAAAACATGTGAAATATGTCAAAAAGCAAATTAATTCACTGGCAAGAGACTTGGAAATATGATGAAAATCCAAGAACCCAGAAGACCTTGGGAAACTGTCCAGATGGATTGGGTAACTGGCCTACCACCAGGGGGTGACAGAAGTTAAAATTCTTTCCTAGTTATTGTAGACAGATTCAGTAAAACTCAAATCTTCTTACCATGTCACAAAGATGATACAGCCATGGATACAGCTCTTCTGATATGGAATAGAGTAGTGTCATCGACTGGCATATTTACAAATATCATTAGTGACAGGGATCCCAAATTTACTTCAGCACTATGGAAAAATCTTCACCAATTATTTGGCACTAAGATGTCCTTCTCTACAGCCTACCACCCACAGACTGATGGTCTGGCTGAAAGGATGCTCCAGACCTTAGAGGACATGGTAAGAAGATTTTGTGCATATGGCCTTTAATTCAAAGATTATGATGGATTTACCCATGATTGGTGTACTCTGTTGGCAGCACTGGAATTAGCATATAAAACATCAATCCATGCCAGTACAAATCAAGCTCCTGCTATCCTAGAAAAGGGATGGAACCCCAAATTACCTCAAGATTCCTTGAGGAAAGATTTGATTGAAATACATCCCACAGCTGCTGTGAACCTTTGAGATATGACCACATACCCAAGAAGGTCACAATAAATATTCAAAATAATTACACATTAAAAATAATTACCTTAAAACTACAAAAAAGCCATAAATACGCATAAAACTTGTTTTAACTTAAGTCCCAATGGATAAACATGTGAAATAAATTATACCATTGAATTCCCCATGGTAAAATACACATATACCGTATTTATGCCATATCTGTAAAGCCAATATTTAATGAGTTATAAGTAATAAGACCTTATAAAAAACATGAATCCTTAATTATGTCAAATACCAATGAAACAACATGTAAAATAAACTATAACATTGAATTCTCCATAAACCTCTACACATAAAAAAATTAAGAAGCTAATCTCCAAAGTCAATACTTGAGTAGTTAAGCTGAATATATGCACTTTTTTGGTCAGCGCATATATTCAAGGATTTTAAGTAATATCTTTTGAAATATACATGATAGAGTGATGAACCAAAAATAAAGTTACCACGTAATTACTGTAGAAATACAGAAATGAACTTTATTTCACAATTTATAAACAATCTTAAAACCTGTAAGGGATTATTGATCAAAATCAATAGAACTGTTGACCAATTTGTTGTGAAAGTGGTCCAAACTTAAAAGAAGTAGACAGTTGGATTTTACTAGTTCATTCCTGAATAAATATGTATTTTATGTTACAATATTCAAGGTATAACCCCTTGAAAGCATGGTTTGAGGTTTAAAATATTAAATTTTGACAGAAAAGATGAGTTACAAGAAAAATCATCAAAAAGACAGTTTTGATGATGTAATAAAATGCTCTTGGAAGTGTGATTTGAACATGCCAACCTATCAGAATCCACTCTCAGAATAGCTGTAGCATGTATAACTTAAAAGCTATTAATGATCAAAGTTTAAGCTTAAATTTGATCATTTAAGATCACTCACTGTAATCTTATTTTAAGCTTAACAGTCATATAAGTTATAAAACTGGTGGATACTATTGGAATATGATTAATACTGATAAACTTCACGAAGCTTAGGCTTCTGCCAAGCCTATGATGCCATCAAATGTAGAGCCATAGTGATGACTCTAGATAATGGTGTAATTATGAGGTAAGATGGTTTGATCAGGATGTAATCATCACCAAACCTTAAATTATTAATCAATTCTAGTAGAAAGCATCATCAAACGTCTACTAGAAGCCTGCTGTACTCTAGGAGAGAGGTATTTACTATAAATAGAGCTCTTTTTACTTTGTTTTCCCCTCAGACGCTTACAAAACACTAAATCATTAAATCAAAAGGTAATTTCTTTGATCTTTATATATCAAACTGTTATATTATTAAAGACCAAAGATAATATTATTATAATCATCATCTTTGACGTGATTATTAGAAGCATTTCATTGTTTTGTTTAAATTTCTCTTAAAGACCTCTATTCCATGTAAAATCAAGATAAATTGTAATATCTCTTAAAGTTTATTGTAAATACAATTTAAAAAAGTTGTATTTACTTTTTTTGACATAAGTTTTTTCCAAATTATTCTATTAAGTATTAAAAGTAGGTTATTTCTCTTATTATAATACTTTTTCTCTATTATTACTTTAATAATTATATAATTAATATAATTAGTATTAATATTAATTTATAACTTCAATATTAGTAATATTATTGTTATTAATTGTTTTTATTCATAAAAACAATTTTTTACGCCTTTATTATTTGGTGGTAACAATAATAAAGTCCTTTTAAATATATTAATTACCTTATATTAATATATTTATTTATTATATTTTTTTTATAATAAAATCATATTATTATATTTATTTAATAATATACTTATTTTTATGCCATAATTATAATAATTATTTATTATTATAAACATTTTGATCTTATTTATTTCATTTATAAGGACATTCATAGTACAATAAGTAAAATATTAGTAATTTTTACTTATTGTTTCATAGTCAAACCGTACAGCTGCTAGCTTCAAGGGAATGCTAGAAAAAGCTAGAAAGCATGGATTAAGGTGCATGGAAGACTCTTTTTCATATGCCAAGGAAAAATGGGATAAATCACATACAACTCCAGATTTCAAAGTGGGGGATTTAGTTCTTGTATCCACCACTAACTTCAATAACATCAAAGGATGTAAAAAGCTGAAAGACTCCTTTGCACGACCTTTTGTTATTAAAGCCCTTCATGGAGAAAATGCTGTTGAAGTAGAGTTATCTGAAGAGCTTAGCAATAAGCATCATACATTTCCAGTGAGCTTGATAAATCCATATAAATCTAGTGATTCTGAAAAATTTCCCTTGAGGAATAAAGTTCCCCAAGTTATACCTCCTATTGAGTTATCTGGTAGTAAGAAAATTACCAAAGTTCTCAAAGAAAGCAAGTTGAGAACGAACAAAGTAAGGGAATACCTTGTTAGGTACAGTGACCCAACTTGTGAAGATGAATGGTTGCCACAAAAAGACATACCTGAAGCTACTAAGCTTCTCAGAAGGTTCAGGCACACTAGAAATAACAATATTACAAAGTAATATTCTTTTTTCAGGGGGAGGGAATGTGAGCCTTAGAGGTATTTTCATATACCCAAAAGACCACAAATGATAAATTAAGATACAAATATATATAACAGAAGTTTATTTATATTATAAAAATAAAAATTGAAATATAAATACAAATTTATATTTAAAAATAAAAATTCAATTATAATTCAGAAATAAAATTACAATAAAATCTAAAATTATGAAAATACATTTTTACTTGTAAAAATTAATTAACAAGAATTTTTAATAAAAATTATGAAATTAAAATATTTTTTGGTAAAAACTTATATAAAGTATATTGTAACTTTTTATCCAATAAGTAAACATAAAGAAATTATCACACCATTGGATTCCTCATAAAAGATAAAGTGGGGTCACTTCTGGATGAAATTTCTGTAACTAAACTCTAAATAAGCTTAAATTAAGTTTTTGGTATTTGTTGTACAGAAGTATGAACATCCTCAAAGACTTAATTTAATTGATACCACATGTGGTGTTAACCATCAATTTTTGTGTTGAAATCGAGGTTTTGTGTTTAGTTTAGAAGTTTTGAGGAATTGAAGTATTTTCAATTGAAATGTCAAAATGTGCACGTGTATTACATGAGTGAACTTTAATTTACATATGAGGTATCAATTATTACAGATGTGTAATTGAAAACTCAATTGGATTACATGTGTAGACTATAATTGTGTTACATGATTCCATTAAAGAAAAATCAACTGGAAAGATTAATTCTGGGAGGGAAAAGACACTCTAGCTCTAAGGGGGAGTTAGCCCCCCAAAATCATTGCTGATAGGCCTGAGATGTCAAAATCCACGCAGAGGTTCATCACTTTGGGCCTGGAATTGAGTCACAGGGTCTGTGACTCAATTGATGATGAGGCTTTAATACCAACCAGGGTAGTTTTAACTGCTGCCAAGAGGGTAAAACTACCCTTAAGTTAAAGAAATGCTAGTAAAAACAAGTTTAGCTGGTATCGACGCCTCTTACACACATTCTGACTTGTTTTGAAGGCTCTAGATCAGGTATTGCTATAGTAATGGCTGATTTAAGGGTCTGAAATGGCTAAAAATAGCAAAAAATGGCTTGAACCAGCCCTTTTTTGGTCTAGACCAGGGTTCAATGATGCCAAAATTCACTTTTCTGTTGTCAGACTCCTTTTAAAAACAGAACAGAGGAAATTTTACTTTTTGAGTAAGAAAATTTATGGCTATAAAAGAATTTCTTTTTGCCCCACTTTTCTCTTCATGTTAGAATCTTTCCCTTTTATAATTAGTTTAAACACTGTTAAACCAATCAATAGAATATTCCAAAAACCATTTTTACATCATTTTAAACCTTTTAACCACGTGAGAAAATCACTACTATCATTTTTTGTAACTCTTATAATCATTATTACCCCTGAACCTCCCCAAAAGTGAATTGAAGCATCTTTCATCACTGTTAACTTTGTCACCTTGTTTCCAAATTCACTCTGGTCACTTTTGGGTGTGTTTTCTCTTTACATATCTTCTTGAAGACTTTGTTTTTTAATTAATTGCTTGCAGCTCTTTGCTCAATTAATTCCAATTGAAATTGCTCTTAAAGAAGTATCTTATGTAGCCTTGAATATCTCTTGTATAGTATTTTTGGATAAGTCTTTATTGTTGGTAAAATAATAAATTTCTATTATATTATTGCTTTATTCTTAAAAAGTTTAACACAATAAAATTGGTGTGTTTTCTCTTTGAAAATACTATTTCTTGCTATTTTTAAATAATTTTACCTTATACAAATTTTGAGGACAGGAAAAGTACTTGATATTTTATCAAAGTTTCATATCCACAGGTTAAATAAAGGGTACATGTTGGAGCATCTTGTATCACATCAATCCTGATAAATGATATCAAAGCCAAAGTGAATTTGGATACGGGAACATTTTGTGCTTGTGTAGGCAAAGATTATCTTCATACCATACTTGTGAGCCTTGAGGTATATTTTACATACCCAAATAGGCCACAATCGTCTTAAAAATAAATGTTTCATTATGCATAACTCATAAGTCATGCATATATCCAAAATTAATAATTTTTGATTTCAGAAAATATGAATAACCTTTTATTGAGTAAGTAAATCCATCAATTTAAGGCCAGATTTGGATTCTACACAAAAATTGACCTAGGGTAGCCCCATAGAGTGAATAACCTCAACTTAACTCTTTGAGGTGGTAATGTGGAAACTACTTCAATATCACATCATCAATACCACATAAAAGATCTGTGAAAATTTTTGTTTTTCTTAATTTCATGCCAAAATAATGGGAATGTGAGAAATACCATGTTAATAATAGTGTTATGCATGTTTTGAGAACTTAGTATCATGGTATTCTTACATGGACGTTTGGTACACCCATAGTGGATATCTCACTTTAAGCTCAATTTTCTATTTTGACATGAAAAATAAGCAAGGGGGACAAAAGACATCAAAGAGGGCCAGGGTACCCAACTTCTGAGGCCTCAGAGGGGTGGACAGCTCCAAAGCTTGGATCCATGGCTAATCTTGGCCTATTTGGTAAACTAAAACCTTTTGGGAACTTGGTTACCATGTTACAACTACAGTAAATCTTAAGAAAATAGCAAATAACCTGCTATTTTGACATGCCAAGGAGGTAAAGAGGTACGTAGACTTCTGTAACCATGTCAATTTTTAATGACTTTCCATTGATAACCCCCAAAAGAGTAATTAAAACCCTTTTTGGACTTTTATCCATTGGTTTACCTTATAGCAACCAGTAAAACACTGATATTTGCAATTCTACGTAGAAATGAGGTAAAACCTTCAAAATTCATTAAACATACAATTCTTAATGAATCTCTCTGAAACTTTCAGGACCAATGGAGAACTGTATTATCCATGGTAAAACCAAAAAGAATTATGGTTAACTAGTAGAATAAAAAGTTTTACATACAGTCCATTGTTCACTATTATATGTGAAACACTGAATCTTCAAAAATTCACAGTAATTACAACCTGAAATGAAATTGTCAATAACATTGATAACTTTGAGAAATCAATTATTCTTTTGGAATAAAAGAAGATTTACAGGCGTTAATCCTTTTATTCTTAAACATATTGGGGTTGGTAGTCACATAAAAGCATTCATTCAGTAATCTTACGTGACAACAGATGATGCAATCAATACTCCAAAAGGGTTGATTGTTTTCTCACTCACTGGTTTTTGCAGTTTGCTTTATGGCATGCCTCTGTGAGCTGGTGTTGACTTAAGAGCGCCCTCCTCTTGCTGTTTTTTTTCAAAATCATCATCTTATTATCATTTATATCATTGTTACCAACAAGTATTATTTAAAGCTATTATTAAGTGTTTTAATTCTTTCAGAATCAATCAGAAAGAGGTTAAATCATAGAATCCAACTATATATTGTTGTAATACTCTTATAAATCCATTTTTATCCTTTAAATCCACAATTCTACGTCAAACCTCTCTATCATATCTCTCAAAAAGTTCTTTGGAATATTAGTGAGTGATTTATCTTTAATTCTTAAAGTTTTTCTCGAAAATTAGTCTTCTTCAAGAATTACCATTATAATTATTCTTGAAAAATATCATTATATATTAAAATTATTTTATTATTTTAATAAAAAGAAGTTTTATTACTAAAATCTTCTTGTAATTGATTCTTGTAGATAATTACTTGCTCACTGTTAGAATCACTAGTAGTTTTTAACACATGAAAGAAATAATTCTTTAATTATTTAATTGTGGTTATAGTAACACTTTCTTATTATATTTCATTAGCACAGTCATAGTACTGTTGATTAATAGTAATATTATCATCAGTTTCATAGACACATCTTACAATACTACCTACATGGAAAAATCATCTATTACCAATAGAGGGTGTACAATTTAGTAGTGCCAGTAATAATATGTACCCTTTAGGTATATTCAACACTAATCTTGTATTTCCACACCCAGCAGGAAGTATTAGAATGAAAACTGAGATTGTAGTAATGGAAAATTGCACATCTCAGCACATTATTCCTGGAAATGATTACTTGAATATCTATGGTATTAAAATCAATTACCATAAAGATAGATATTTCACAATTGGAGAAAACAAGAGAAAAAAAATTGCTTTTTCCAATATGCCAAAACAAATATCAGTAGTATCTTCTAAAAAAGATAGGTATATGGAAGAGTTTGTGACTTATTAACTTGTTGAAGCACAATGTCACAACCATGGAAATCCACCCTCTTGGACTTCAATATGGCATATCCAGCCTATATCCAATATATGGCAATTTGGGAATATCCATAATCATTGGCCAAATTGGCCATTGTCATGTCTTATGGCCTTAAGGGTCATTTTATCATCTGGGACAGCCTGGCCCCTTCACCATCATCAAGCCATTCTACGCTGTCTCTGTGCTGTTGAGCATCTTGGTATTTTCCATACAACAGGAAAAATACAGCCCAAAAGCTTGTATTTGGCTTTTTAAGCTTTAAAGACAGTTTGCACACTTTTTGTGCATTTAGCTGTATTAAGCCATCTAGGCCATATTTCTCATGAATTATGTGAAAAATGCCCAAAAGGCAATATCAGGCCTTTTGGGGCTTAATTTCCAGTTTTGTGCATTTTGCGCATTTTGGGCAGTTTTGCACAAATACAATTTTTGAGCTGTATTAGCTGTATTTAGTCAAAAACCCAAAAATGTCCAAATACCCCAAAAGACACTTTATCACCTCTGAAGCCTCCAAAACCCAAGTTTCACTCTTATCCTCCTGGCATCATTCCAAAAGACCTTTGGCCACATTCCACCTTCATTAACCAAAAGTCCCATATATGGTGTTATACACAATTATGCATCTTTTTTCAGAATCAATCCAATGGCGGCAATTGCAAATGGTTATTTCAAAGTTTCAACAGGTCATCAAGGCACACCTTGCAGAGGATTCATCAAGGCTCAAGGGAAAATGTCATAATCTCAGATGCCAATGATGCCATCAAGAAATCAACAGTTATTCTCACTCACAGTATTCCTCCAAGGGAATACTGGCTGTTTGTTCTCAAGGGATATTCAAGAGGCAGTTCCAAAACAAGTTGTCAAGTTTCAATGCTCCATCAATACTACTTGGCAACCACATTCATTTCAATACAGTCTGGATTCATCAAGACCTTTATTTCAATAATACATCATGGGAAAATCATTAAACACAGTTGATTTCCCAATCTGGCAAGGTATAAACTCCATCAGACAATCAATACAGTTTCCAGTATTCAATACAGGACCACTGCTAGCTTGAAGGAGTCAAGCTCTCAAGCTTTCACATATACCAGCCTCCTTTGACCCTGGGGTGTTTACCCCCAGTTAATTAATATATTTTGATTTTATTTTATCTTTATTTATCTTACAATTTTGTTAAGGGAATACTGATATTATCAAGTTGGTCATTTAGCACCTTTTCTCCTATTTTTTATTTGCCTGTAAATGGATATTTGATGGTCATATCCTTACTAATTCCATTGTTCATTTTGGCAGGTTGAAACAGTGATGAAGGACTCACTTGGTTGGCTCTTTGGCCCTTTTGCTTCTCATTTCTCTAATTGCATCTCATCTTTGTACTTGCCTCCTTCTTTGAGAAATTTATGCTTTTATTTTATTTTCTTTATTCTTTTGGAGTCTTCTAAGTGAGTTCCCTGATTTCTGAGTGCCAGGCCACTCTTGTGTTTCTGTCCAAGAGCCCCTGTGACAGACAAATTAATCCATCATTGTCACCAAAGATGATACATGAACTTATTGATGTGTTATACACATATAATGATGCATTTGGCTCTGATAATGAACCATTAGGTGCTATAAAAGTACATGTAGTTGATATTACTCTTAATATTGACAGACCATATCCACCAGTACTTAGAAGACCAGCTTATCCAGCCAGTCCCAGAGCTAGGGAAGCCTTGGAAAAATATATCCAAGAGTTTATCCAACTTGGTGTACTAAGGAAAGTGAGCCATAATAAAAAGGTTAAAGTGACAACACCTGTTATGAATGCTTGGCATAATGATAAATCAAGCATGGTTGGAGATTATAGAGCATTGAATACCTTCACAGTTCCAGATTGGTATCCAATCCCTAGAATTTCTGCAGCATTGACCCAATTATCTAAAGCCAAGTATATAAAATCAATGGATGCATTGAAAGGCTTTCACCTAGCTGTTTTGATTCCTAAAGCCAAGAAGTTACTTAGAATTATCACTCACTGTGGTATTGGTGAGTATCTTAGAATTCCATTTGGTATGAAAAATGCACCATCTCATTATCAAATCATGATGAATACCATCTTCCCCACAGAATTATCTGAAGGATGGCTTATCATTTATATTGATGATATTATCATATGTTCTGATTCATGGTCTTTGCACCTTGAAAGACTTGCAAGAGTACTTCACAAAGTTTCAGAAGTGAATATGAGGATTTCACTCAAGAAATGCAATCTTGGTTATAAAGAACCGAAAGTAATAGGACATATTGTTTCTGGTTTAAGCTGGGGTATTGACAAAAATAGAGTGGCAGCAGTGTTACCTAAGCCAATGCCCCAGAATAAGAAAGAAAGGATGTCTTTTCTAGGATTTTACAGTTATTTTAAACATCACTTGAAAGAATTTCCAATTCTAGCCAAGTCACTCTACCGCATCTGTGATCAACACAGAGTATTTGAGATGACACAAGAGGGAATTAAAGCTTATGAGAAGATAAGAAAGCTATTACGGAAGCACTTTTACTCCTCATGCCTGACTGGAATATATTTTTTAAGTTGTACATTGATGCATGTGGAGATGGATTATGGGCAGCCCTACATCAAGTGCAAATTATTTATGAAAAACCTACAGAAGGAACAGTGTGCTACATCTCATAACAAATCAAACCAACAGAAGCCAGATATGGTGAAAGCAAAATGGAGTGCTTATGTTTGGTATGGGCACTTGAGAAATTACACTGTTATCTTGATGACAGTGTTTTTGAATTGATAACTGACTGTAATGCTGTGAAATCACTTCTTAACGTGAAAACTCCCAACAGACATATGTTGAGATGGCAAATAGCCATTCAAGAATATAGAGTAAACATGACTATAGTTCATCAAGCAGGAAAAATTCATAAGAATTCTGATGACCTTAGCAGGTGGGCATTATAAAATACTTCTTTTAATCCAGCTTATGTTCCTTTGGAAGCAGAACCACAAATTCCAATTGAGGGAATTAACATAGCTGATCTTGTGACTGAATTCTTTGAAGAAGTCAGGGAATCTTATAACCAAGACAAGAGGTGCCATATCTTGACTTCCTTATTAGATAAAGAGTGAAACGATACATCTTTAGTCAATGCACTGGATGAAGTTTGGAAAAATTCCCATTATGAAGGAATATTTCACTTGTTTGATGGTATTATTTACCAGAGAACCAAACATTCTTGTGTAATGACATTGTGTAGCAGATTTCTTATCAATACCACTCTTCATGGATTCCATTATAGCATCTACTCCGTACACCTGTCAGAGGACAGAACACTTGAAAAAGTGAAGAACTGTGCATGGGGGCCATCTTGGAGAAAAGAAACCATTGAATATTGCCATACCTGTGACAAATGTCAAAATGCAAACAGGAGTACAGGCAAGATATTTGGACTTATGATCCATATTCAAGAACCAAAATCCCCTTGGGAGGTTTTTCACATGGATTGGGTCACAGCACATCCCCCAAGTGGTGACAGATGTTATAATTCTTGTTTAGTCATTCTGAACAGAGATGGCAAGACTCCTATATTCTTACCATGTCATAAAGATGACACAGCTATGAATACAGCTCTTCTTCTATAGGGTAGGGTAATTTCTCATACAGGACTATTCCAGAATATGATAAGTGACAGAGATCCCAAGTTCACATCTGCACTTTCAACCAATCTTCATAGATTTTTTGGGACTAAGCTATCATTCTCTATAGCATATCACCCTTAAATAGATGGGCTAGCAGAAAGAATGATTCAAACTTTAGAAGAAATGATCAGGAGATTTTGTGCTTATGGGCTAGAATTCAAAGGCTCAGATGGCTTTACCCATTACTGGTACACTCTTATACCTGCATTAGAATTGGCATATAAGACATCAGTCTATTCTTCCACAGGTCAAACTCCTGCTATGTTAGAGAAAGGATGGAATTCAAGACTTCTAGCAGATACACTGAGGAAAGACTTGATTGAAATTCATCCTACAGCTTCCAGCTTTGAACTAATGATTGAAACAGTGAAATATCATGCAAAAAAAAGTATGAATGATTCTTTTGAATATTCTAATCACAAGTAGGACAAGAGTCATAAAGTACCAGACTTCAAAGTAGGGGACTTAGTTCTAGTTTGAACCTTAAATTTTAATAACATCAAAGGTCCAAACAAACTTAAACATTCTTATGTAGGGTCTTTTGTTATTGTTGCCTTACATGGAACCAATGAATTCCAAGTGGAATTAAGTGCTGAATTGGAAAATAAACACTCCACCTTTCCAGTCACCCTGATAAAACCTTCTCAACCACGTGACAAAGAATTGTTTCCTTTCAGGAACCCAACTCCTTTTACTGTACCACTATTGGAACAGGATGGAGACAAAAAGATAAAGAAATTCATTAAAGAAAGGAGACTTAGGGGTAAAAATCAAAGAGAATATCTAGTCATATATAAAAATCCAGTACATGAAGATGAATGGCTGGCAGAATCAGAAATAACTGACTCAGATAAGCTCTTAAGAAGGCCAAAAGCCTGAATGGTTCTATAGATGTGCTTTTAATTACTTGATCTGAGTAATGAAAAGAGGTTGGACAGTGGAAATTAACCTCCTTTGTGGTCTTTTTCTTTTTTATACCATTGATAAAATTGTAGTACAATTTTATTTTTTGGTGGGAGGGAATGTAAGCCTTGAGGTATATTTTACATACCCAAATAGGCTACAATTATCTTAAAAATAAATTCAGAACTATGCATAACCCATAAGTCATGCATATATTCAAGATTCATCATTTTTGATTTCACAAAAGATGAATAACTTTTTATTGAGTAAGTAAATTCATGGATTTAAGGCCAGATTTGGATTCTACACAAAAGTTCACCTAGGGTAGATCCATAGAGTGAATAAGCTCAAATCAACTCTTTGAGGTGGTAATATGGAAAATACTTCAATACCACATCGTCCATACCACATAAAAGGTCCATGAAAAGTTTTGTTTTTCTCTATTTCATGCCAAAATAATGGGAATTTCAGAAATCCCATTTTACATACACACTAAGAATAGTGTTATGTATGTTTTGAACACTTAATATTATGGTATTCCTACATGCACCTTTGGTACACCCATAGTGGATATCTCACTGTAAGCTAAAAATTCTATTTTGACTTAAAAAATAGGCAAGGGGGACAAATGAAATCAGAGAGAGCCACAGTACCCAACTGCTGAGGCCTCTTAGGTGTGGAAAGCTCCAAACCTGGGATCCTTGGCTGATCTTGCCCAATTAGTAAACTAAAACCTTTTGGGAACTTGGTTGCCATGTTACAACTACCGTAAATTATAAGAAAATAGCAAATAACCTGCTATTTTGACATGCCAAGGAGGTGAAGAACAGCTTAGACTCCTGTAAGCATGTCAATTCTTAATAAATTACCATGGATAAACCCCAAAAGACTAATTAAAACCCTTTTTGGACTAGTATCCATTGATTTACCTCATGGAAACCAGCTATATACTGCTATTTGCAATGCGACGTAGAATTGAGGTAAAAACTTCAAAAATTCATTAAAAATACAATTCTTAATTAATCCTTATTAAACTTTCAGGACCAATTAAGAACTGTATAACTCATATAAAAACCCAAAAAGATTATACTTTTATATTTAAAATTAAACTTTTACTTACAGTCCATTTTTGATGATTTGAAGTGAAACACAGAATCATTAAAAATTTACAGAAAATACATTCTGTGATGAAATTTCCAATAACATTGATAACTTTGAGAAATGAATTATTATTTGGGAATAAAAGAAGATTTACAGTTGTAACTCCTTTTATTCTTAAACCATAAATGGGTTGGTAGTCACATGAAAGCCTCAATTAAGTAATTATGATAATCTTACGTGACAACAAATGATGCAATCAATAATTCAAAAAGGTTTATTGTTTTCTCAATGACTAATTTTTCAGTTTTATTCATGGCACGCCTCTGTGAGCTGTCTTAGACATAAAAGAGGCCTCCTCTTTCTGTTTTTTCCACATCATCACATTATCATATTATAACCTTTATTACCAAATGAGTAAGTATTAGTTGAACATATTTCTTAGGTGCTTTATTCTTTCAGAAATCAATCAGAAATAATTTGTTGTAAAACTGTTATAAGTAATTTTTGATCCATTAAATCCACAATTCCACACCAAATTTCTCTGCTATTATCATGTAAAAGGTTCATTTGATTAACAGTGAGTAATTTATCTGAATTCTTAAAGTTTTTTCTAGTAATAGTTTTCTTCCAGAATTATATTTATAATTATTCTTGTAAAAGATAATCATATATTAAAATAATTTTATTCTTTTAATAAAAGAAGTTTTTATTATTAAATTCTTCTTGTAATTGATTCTTGTAAACAATTACTGCTTACTGTTATATTCACTAGTAGTGTATAGCACCTAAAAGAAATAATTCTTTAGATATTTAATTGTGGTTATAATATTTTTTTTATTATTATACTTCATAGGAACAGTCATAGTACTGTTGATTAATAATAATATTATAAACAGTTTCCTTGACACATCTTACCATTTTATACTGACAGCAGTGAAAGGTGAAGTCAATTTCCAGTGATTGACGCAAAATTTTCCCTGGTGACTACATAATACCATTACAAATGTGTGTTTAGAACTATGATATAAGATACCATCAAAAAAATGAAATATTCTATTGTCATGTGAGTATTTCCATATATCATCCAAAGAATCAGCTCAAGCTGTATCTTTGCAATCTTTGTCAAGTATAGAAGTAGGAATATGGAAATTTTAATCTTGCTTAGAGCTTTCTCTAACTTCTTCAAAGAATTCTGTTCCCACATGTGTGTTGTTAATTCCTTCAATTGCAATTTGAGGTTCTGCATTTGCAGGAACATTTGCAGGATTATCAGGTTTATTGGGAAATTCCCATCTACTCAAGCCATCAGCATTCTTGTGAATATTTCCAGCTTTATGTACTATGGTCATACTGCCTCTATACTCCTGTATAGCAATATTCCATCTAAACATGTGTCTGTTAGGTGTATTCATATTAAGAAGTGAATTCACTGCATTACAATCAGTAATGACTTCAAACACATTACCATCAAGTTAAAAATGTGGTTTTTCCAAAGCCCACGCAAGGCAAAGGCACTTCATTTGGAATGCTCCATACCAGGCCTCTTTACAATGAATTGGTCTTGAAATAAAACAAACTGGACCTTCATAAGGCTTTCCATTGACAATTTGAACTTGATGATGGGCTGCCCTAAAGCTTCCCACATACATCAATATACAGCTTGAAATGAAGTTTTGAGTCTGGAATAAATAAGAATGGTGCATTGGTTAAGGCATAAATGATTGTATCATACACTTGAATCCTTTCTTGTTTCATTTCAAAGATGGTTTGTTGGTCAAAAATTCTGTACAATGATCTTGAATGGATTGAAAAATCTTTGAGGTGTTGCCTATAATAACTGGAAAACCCTAAAAAAGACATCATTTCCTTCTTGCTCTGGGGAACTGGTTTCAGTAAGACTGCAGCTACTTTGTTTTTATCAACACCCAGGCTTAGTCTGTAAACTACATATCCCAGACCTTTCAATTCATGAATTTCAAAATTGCATTTTTTGAGTGATATTTTCATGTTAAATTGAAAAATCTTCTTAAGTAATAATGAAAGTCTCTCTAAATGAAATTTTCAGTTTACTGAACAAATAATAATGTCATCAATATAAATGATTAACCACCCCTCTGATAATTCATATGTGCAAATGGTATTGATCATTCTTTGATAATGAGAGGGTGCATTTTTAATCCCAAAAGGTGTCTTCAAATATTCAGAAATTCCACAGTGGGCAAGAATTCTCAACAATTTCCTAGCATGACGTGTTAAAAAATTCTAGTGGAAACCTTCAAGGGCATTCTTAGAAGTGATGAATCCTGCTTGGGATAATTGAGTCAAAGTCTCATGGATTCTAGGAGCTTAGTACCTATCTGGAATATTATGGGTATTTAATTCTCTAAAATCACTAACCATCCTTGATTTATCATTATTTAAAGTAATTATTACAGGGGTTGTGACTTCTACTTTCTCATTGTTTCCAACCTTTCTAAGAACTCCCAGCTTCATCAGGACATTTATGAGATGCTAATGCTTCTCTAGCACTGGGGTTAGCTGAGTAAGTTGGGCTTCTTAATAGTGGAGGGTAAGGTCTTTTTACAGTAAAAATAATTTCCACTTCATGGCCTTTGATAGCTCCAAGTGGTTCATTATCAAAAGCAAAGACTTCTCTGTATTGAGATAATGTCAGCTGGAGTCTATGTTGAAGCAGTAATAAGGCTGTTTACAACTAGAGCTATGACTGTGGAACATGGAAATAGTTTTAACATAAGATTTTTAATATAATATAATAGCTTATAATATAATAACAGGGTTCTACTATTGAAAAAAAGTGTTGGTGAGTGCTATTGAGAACCCTGAGTGCAGTCTTACCATTTGGATTACTACGATAAGAACTACAATAATCAAAATTATAATTATACCCTGATTATTACCCAAGAGTCAAATTGTTTTTGACAGTTTACTACCTAGGGTATTCAAGAGCAGGAATATGAAACAATTCTAGCTGTGAAAAACCTCCTTTTTATCCTGAAATGGGGTGAAAAGGGTGCTAGACCTTTCCACATAGAGGAAGTGAAGATTTTCCACCCTCTAGTACTGGCTTGTAGTTTGCAAACAGCCTGTATAGCCTGTATTGGGCTCAGATGTGGCTTTGAAGTCACATCTGGGCAGTTTTCACCAATACAGGGTGAAAAATTTCATCTGGGGACCTCACAGCCTGATTATGACGTGTATGACACGTAGAATGCTGTACAGAGACTGTATGGGACCCCAGTATTGACTGAAATATGAGGTATTGAAGTAAAAACAAGCTTCTTTGTCTATTTGACACCTCATATTCATGGTTATGGGATATTATCCCATGGCAAGGCTGTATATGACAGCAGGTGGGAATCTGACCTTAAAACAGCCATACCTTTGTCAATTCTTGAGATATCAACCTCAAAATTGCTTCAGTGTGTATCCCTGTATGTGCTCTACACAATGGTACCTCATTTTATATGGGTATCATTAAATATGGCAAAGTTATCCCATGTACAAGATTTTTGTAAATTTGCGTGGTATAGGTGTCACAGGGGCTCTTCTAAATGAAGAGGGCCTGGCACTCAGTGAACAGACTTACTTATGGAGGGCTCAGAATAAAATACTCAAATGATAAGAGTAATGGAGTAATAGGATAAATTACTAGTCACAAAATAATAAGCACAAAAAGATATGAGAGAAAAAACAAAAGCAATAATAAAGAGCCAACCACAAATAAACCTGTACCACTGTTTCAAGCTCTTCAGAAAAGAGAAAAGGATTAATAAAGGATATGGCCACCAGGACTCTACTGAACAGGTGGGGGAAGGCAAAGACTAACTTAATAAATAATAAAATAATATTTCTTAATGAGAAATAAAATAACCTTAACTGATAAATCCAATATTTTAATTAACTGGGGGAAAAACCCCCAGGTGGGTGAAAGGGGCCTGGTATATGTGAAAAAGTGCCAGCCTGGTGTTTGAGTGTTGAGAAACCATGACTGTATGAATGAGGAACCTGTATTTGAGATGTGAAACTGTATTGGTGTATCCAATACATTTATTTAAATCAATACAGGTATTTGCACCTGTATTGAGGACAGGCCTGTATTTGGTGAATCCTGTATTTGGGTTTTGCCAGTATTGAGCTGTATTGAGTATTGGAACTGTATTTGGTGAATCTTCCATGAAACCCCTTGCTGATTAGGTGCTGGAAGATTCTTCATTAGTAATGAGTGGTAATGCCCTGCCTGTCTCCTTGGCTGTGACATTATCCCCCTCTTGAAAGTGGCGAGCTCTGATCACCATAAAAGTAATGACTCTTGATAAGATCAACTGACTTGTTCTTCCCCCCAATTCTCAATTTTCATCTCTCAAAACTTCTCTTCATAAATCATAATTTCAACCCCTTTCAGCTTCATAACTTGTAGGTCCTTCTTCTTTGTCTTGATTCTGATTCTTCTTCACTTCATCAATTTTTTCTTCTATTTCTTTGATTTTCTCCTCATTGCATAGTTCTTCACTAATTTTTTCTTGAGTCCTCATGGCTTATGATTGGAGATTGGGCCAAATTGTCCTTTTTTCTTGCTTGGACCATTTCAGAAGTCCTTGAATTGTTCCCAAAAAAATTGCTTTTTTATGAGTTTTTTGGTCAAAATGGCCAAAATGCGCAAAAATGCTCAAAATGCGCAAAAGTGCTCAAAATGCAAGATAATGCAGTTTTGGATGATTTTGATTGAAATTAGTGTTTTTGCCCTTTTTCACATGATTTGAAGTTGAAATAGCCATAAATGTGCAAAATGCGCAAATATGCCCATATCACTAAAATGGCATATGCAATGAATAATTCAATAAAAAGGAGTTTTGAAGGGTTTGAAGAGAAATGATGCCAAAATGTGCAAAATGCGCAAAAATGCGCAAATATGCCAATATCATTCAAATGGCATATTTGATGAATAATTGAATAAAATTGAGTTTTGGAGGTTTTGAAGAGAAATGAAGTCAAAATGTGCAAAATGCGCAAAAATGCGCAAAAGTGCGCAAAATGCCCAAATATGCGCAAATATGCCAATATGGTCAAAATGGCATATTTTTCTGAAGAATTGAATAAAACAAAGATTTTGATGTTTTGAAGAAGAATGAAGCCAAAAATGCACAAAATGTGCAAAAGTGCGCAAATGCAGGAAAATGGCCAATTTGGCCTATGAAACAGTTCTTGATGATAATTTCTTCTATTTTCTTGTGCTTTGCTCTGTTCTTGAAGTTTCAATTGCCATATTTGACTTGCTGAATTGGATTTTTCTATGATTTGCTTCCTCTTGACTTTGAAATTTGACTTGAAGATGAGTTCAAGGCTGATTTGAAGAAGTTTTGATGAGAGTTATCTGTAGCCTGACTTTACCATTACTAGTGTTTTGCTCTTTGATTATTGAATGAATTGACTCCCCAAACATGATATGGAAGTGATGACTACTGCTTTTGAAATAAGAGATAAAATAAAAATAAAACATACAAGTAAAAGAAAATGAAATAAAATAAAAATGAAAAAGAATTGAGAGAAAAGAAGAGAGTAAAGAAAGAAATAAGAAATGCCTGAGGGTTGTCCTTCTTGTGGTGAGTTGCTTGATTTTGGCCAAAATTTTCTGGAAGATAAAATCAAGCATTTGATGCTCACAGCGTTGACAAGGTAATGTTTTACAAGAAGTGGACCCCTCAGGGATGCATACCAGGAGATGGAACTGACTTTCATAACTTCCACTCCCCACCAAGCACCATAAATGAAAAAGAAGATATGCCATAACATGAATTGTGGTAATGAATGTCTTGAAAGATAATTTATGGCATGATTAAAGAAGAAAAGAAAATAAGAGAAACGATTGGGCCATGTCTTGATGAAAGGTCCAAAGTCTTGAGGGTATGATGTTGCAAGGCCTTCTGAACCTGTCCAAAGAATTGACAAGTGCTCACAAAGTGGCCAAGGTGATTCTTACAACAAATTTGGGTAGAATACCCCCTTAAAGGTGCATGCCAGGAGAGGAACTTACTTTCATAAACTCCAATCCCCACCAAGCACCATAAATCAAACTCTTGAGGCATCTGGGCCAGGCTTGTCTGGATACAAAGTCTGAAAGTCCTTGACAAGCTCTGGGGAGTTGGTAAGATTGGAATCTGGTTCCCAAGTTGTTCTTTCTGGTTCTTTATTGAATCCTTTCCACTCCACTAAATACCATAATGGACCTCTCATGAGTTTTGAGTCCAGAACCTGAGCCACTTCCCACTCTTCTTGCTCTTCCCCTATTACTGGAGGTGGTGGAAATTGGTGTTGATTTGGGATAGTTGATTGCTTCATTGGTTCTAACAAGGACACATGGAAGACAGGGTGAACTGAATTCCATTGTTGAGGCAACTTGAGGTGATATGCATGGCTGCAAATCTTCTTGAGAACTTCAAAGGGTCCCAACCATCTTTCTGAAAGCTTCTTGGTGGGTCTTGTTGTCTTGATGTTCTTGGAAGCTAGCCATACTTTGTCCCCAGGTTGGAAATCAGGTGGAATTACTCTATTTCTATCTGCATACTTCTTGAAACTCCTTATTTCTGACTCTAATTCTTCTTTGACAACTTGCTGTACTGATTGGAGTTTTGTTGATGACTTTCCAGAAGGTGAGTATTGAGAAACATGGATTGAGTCAAAGCTGGGATTTCTTCCATAAATGGTGAAAAAAGGTGATTGCTTTGTTGATGAATGTTCTGCATCATTATAGGAAAATTCAGCCAGAGGGAGCCAGGTGTGCAAGTAATCTTGATGGTAACTGGCATACATCCAAAGATACTGTTCTAGAATCTGATTTACCCTCTCTGTCTGTCCATCTGTTTCAGGGTGAAAGGCAGTTGAAAGATCTCTTGATATCTTGAGCTGCTGACACAATTGAATCCAAAATGATGAAACAAATAATGAACCTCTATCACTAACAATACTGATTGGAAGGCCATGTTTGGAAAAGACATGAATAATAAAGATTTGAGCTAAGTGCAAAGAAGTGATTGTTGAATAAGTTGGAATAAATATTGCCATTTTTGAAAATATGTCTACAACTACTAAAATATAATCAAAGTTTCTTGACAAGGGCAATTGAGTGATAAAGTCCATTGATAAATAATTACAAGGACCAGATGCAATTTGAAGAGGCTTGAGTAGGCCAAACTCCTTATGGTGGATGTTCTTGTTTCTTGAACATTGCTGACATGAGGACACATAGTCCTTGATGATTTGATTCATCCAGCCCAATAAAAATCCCTCTTGATGAGCTTGAGGGTCTTCTCCTGGCCATGATGGCCAGCCAATGGTGAGTCATGACACTTTTGAAGAATGTCCAATTGAATTTCATGATTTCTTGGAATGACTACTCTATGTTTGAGCAATAATAATTTTGCTTGAGGTTCAAGAGAATAGGCTGGGACTGATTCTCCCCTTGCTAATTTCTTGAGGATTTGATTATAATCTTTGTCTTGCCATACTTGTCTTTGAATTTGATCAACTACATCTGAAAACACATCAACTGTTATTGAATGGAATCTTGACTCTTGAATTTCATTTTTCTTGAGAACTTGATGGGAATTTTGAGGATTCTTGCTGATCAAATCCACCCCCCTCTCTGGGTACACATTGTCCTGACGTGACAAGGCATCTGGTAAAGTGGCCAGCCTTCCTGGGAGGTAAGTGATGATAAAATGGAATTCAGATAGAAATTCTGCCCAATGGGCATGATGGCAAGTAAGGACGTTAGAGGACATAAAATACTGAAGGGAACAATGGTCTGTCAAGACCTCAAAGCAATCAGAAAGAGAAAGGAGAAAGGCTCTCCAGTGCTTGAGAGCGCAAACTATGCCAAGGAGTTCCTTGTCATGAATTTCATAGTTGAGTTCAGCTGGTAAGAGCTTGGGACTATCAAATGCAATGGGATGCTTTCCTGAGTCATTCACCTGACTCAGTACAGCACCCAAGGCATAATCAGAAGCATCAGTCTCTACAATAGTTGGTATAGAAGGATTAAAATGAGAGAGAATAGGAGCAGTGGTGAAAGCTTCTTTGAGTATTTGAAACTGACTAAGAGCTTCCTCATTGAAGATAAAGGGAGAATCTTTTTTAAGGAGGGAAGTGAGAGCAGTTTTTTTTTTTGGAATATTTTTAATGAAACGACATTAAAAGTTGGCAAAGCCAAGAAAAGATTTGAGGGCCTTGCTGTTCTTGGGCTGAGGCCAATTGAGGATTTGTTGAACCTTTGAAGAATCCATACTGAGGCCATCACTTGAAACAACATAGCCCAAGTATTCCACACTTGAGGCATGGAATACACACTTTGAGGCTTTAGAAAACAAATTACTCTCTCTCAGTCTTTGGAGAACAGAGGCCACATGTTTAAAATGTTCATCAAAAGAGCTAGAGAAGACCATAATATCATCTGAGTACACTACAACAAAAATATCCAAATAATCTGCAAAGATATCATTTACAAGATTTTGGAATGAAGATGGAGCATTGGTTAAGCCAAATGGCATAACCAAATACTGATAACTACCATATTTGGTTCTTAGGGCAGTTAAGTGCTCATCCCCCTCTTTAATTCTCAGGTGATTATAAGCACCACGCAGATCTATCTTGGAGAAGATAGTAGCACCGTTGAATATGGTAAGAAGCTGATTCATTGGAGGAACAGGATACCTGTTCTTCCTAGTGACAGCATTAGGTTTGTGGTAGTTAACACACAAGTGAAGACCACCATCCTTTTTCTTGAAAAAAAGGAAAGGTGCTCCTGTTGAGGAGGAGCTTGGTCTGATGAAACCTTTCTCTACATTCTCTGAAATTTAGGCCCGCAGTGTTTCTGACTCATTCTTTGATAAAGAGTAGATAACACCAACTGGAGGTAAAAGACCCTCCAGTTTAATATGATGATCACAGGCACGGTGTGGAGGAAGTTTCTCAGCTTTCACCTTGGAGAATACATCTAAATATTTGTGATAAGAAGGAGGGACTACCTTCAGCACAGTTTCAATCTCTTCTGGCTCTTCCTCCTCATCCCACTTCTCCTCCAGAGAGGCATGAAAAGATAAAGGAGGAAGGTCCATATCCCCTTGAAAGAGATGAAGTGAAGATATAGCAACATCTTCTCCAACATCTTTTATCTCTTTGAAGACTTCATCTCTCAATGGAAGTAATGACTGAGAGGGAAAAATGGAGGGGTTATGGACAGAAGGAGGAAGGGAATATGTCTTAAGTTCACCAACCAGAGGAACACTGTTGCCAGAAGTGGAAAAGTCATTACTAGTAGAAGAAATAATACGACTAGAATCCTTATGACTAGAACCATAGGTGATCAATCCATTTTTTCAATCAATAATGGGATTAAAATGGTAAAGAAAATCATAGCCCAATATCAGGTCTTCTCCCTTGGGTGAATCTATGATAAAGAAATCCAATTCAAAGCTTGGGAAGGAAGGTAAATCAACAACCCACTTGGTATAATGGGTGATGAACTGGGAAGTGGATTCATTGGAATCCAAAATGAAAAGAGGAATCTTTTCAGGGAGCTCTGACATGGTCAATGAGTACTTGAGAACAAAATTCTTTGCAATAAAAGAGTTTGTAGCACCAGAATCAATGAGAATACTATAAAAAGTATCAGAGATTGAAGAAAAAATAATAAATTTTAAAGATTTCTTGACACTAGTATTCAGAGTGCACAATTGTGCTCTTGAAGGAAATAAGTGAGAACCATTGAACACATCATGATTCCCACAGGCTTTTCCCTGCTTGCTAGTGAAGCCTTTTGATGACCCTTGCCTATTCTCAGGCCTCTTGAAGCATTTTTTCAATGGGTGTTTACCACCACAATAATTGCACAAGCCTTCTTTAATCCTCCTATCCTTTTCAGAACAAATTAATTTGTTGTCCCTATTGAGGAGAGCAGCATGAGGCTTGCCTTTGGACACTTGAAAATTCTTCCCCTTCCTCTTCTTCCTGTGATAAGGCCTCTGTGATGATGAACTTTGAGGGGGCTTGGAGGAGTTGGATTCACTGATTGGAGGCTTCTTCTCTTGATGACTACCCTTTTCTTTCTGCATATCATGGTACCTGGTATCTAATTCCAAGGTGATGTCCATGAGTTCTTGAAGACTATCAAAAGTTCGAGGGTGAGAAGCCAATTGGTCCAACAATCTTGATGCCAATCCTCTCATATACACATGAATATAGGCCCTTTCCCCCCAGTCTCCAATTATTGACATTAAATTTCTGGAATCAGCTATGTACAAGGAAACTTGACCACTTTCCCTCATCCTTAAATTGTCCAACTGTTGTTCAGCTTTTCTGACTTCATTGGGATCACCAAACAGAGTGAATAACTGGGTTTCAAATAACTGCCAGTTATTGAGGGGATAAGATGGGTCTTCATTGGAGATATTTGAGAGGTAAGGTTCAACCCATTTGCCAGCTCTACCAGTAAGAAAAGAAGTTGAGTATAAGACCTTCTTCCTTTCAGAGAAGAAGTTTTCTGGGTCATTATGGAAGATTAATTGACAGGATTGAATGAATCCTCTCAATTTATAAGCTTTAGTACCATGAAAAGAATCAGGTGCCTTCATTGATGGAGTCTTGAATGCAGGGACGTTTGAAGTGTCCCTTGGTGCAACTGCTTGAGTGAGTTGACCCATGAATTGAGTCATCTGCTCCATCATTTTGAGAAAATTTGGGTCTGCTTGAGAGACAAGAGGTTGATTGGAAAGGGCTAGATTTGGAGCTTCAGAAGCCTCAGGGGCACCTGCCAAGGCAGATGCTACTTCAGTTTCTTCAGACTCCTCCCCCTCTTCATCTTCAGCTTCCCCTAATCTGCTTCTAGGCCCTTGAGGAATGCTTGGATAGCCACCCAACAAGCCAGAGAATGATCTTGATTTTCTTGACTTCACACCTCCTCTTCTGGACGGTGCTGCTCCCTCCATTGGTGGTCCTCTGTCCAAGTTTGCACTCAGTTGATGAACTGTTGGTGTGCGGTCAAGAGGAGCCCTTGCGGTTGGAGTGAGAACAGCTTGATTTCTCTGGGATCTTGTATTCTTGGCTGGTGGGCTATGCTGAACTGGCATCATGAAAGAAGAATGAATAAAAACTTGATGATACTTTGAATAGAATAAGGCTTGACCAAATCAAATTAAATGAGAATCTTGATGATCTTGAAGAATCAATAAACAGTCTTGAAGTGAAAATACTCTGAGAAATCTTGAAGAATGAAAATGACAGAATCAAATTCTTATGGATAATCAATGTCAATCAATAAATCAATTCAAGTCAATCAAGTCAATCCAAAATCAAATCAATTAGATCTTGAGGTATTCAATCAATATCTTCAACATCAATTCAATAAAATCAAATCTTGAGGATAAATCAGCTATCTTGAGGAATTAAATGAAGTCAATCAAATCAAATTAATCAAATCAAATCAAAGTCTTGAGGTGAAATCAATTTTTTGAGGAATCAATCAATCAATCAATAAATCTTGAGAAATTTCAAAATCAAAATCACTGAATACCCCAAATCAATACAATTCCTGGATGATGAATCAATTAACCCAAATAATTCCACTCAAATAACCTTATAAAAACCTGAATTCAGACAAAAAGAGAAGTGAGAATGATAAAGAATAAAGTGAAATGGTCAGCAGAATTTTGAAATGAGAAAGAGAATCCATTTTCATTTTGAATGAAATGAATGAGATGAAAATTGATGAGAGACAATGAAATAATAAAAATCATAAAAAGAATAAAATCATGAAAATAACATAATTGAAGAATGAGAGAAATGATTAAAATGATTGAAAAGAAGCAGCAATTATGAGTTAATTAAAGTAATGTCACAGGGGCTCTTATAAATGAAGAGGGCCTGGCACTCAGTGAACAGACTTACTTATGGAGGGCTCAGAATAAAATACTCAAATGATAAGAGTAATGGAGTAATAGGATAAATTCCTAGTCATAAAATAATAAGCATAAAAGATATGAGAGGAAAACAAAAGCAATAATAAAGAGCCAACCACAAAGAAACCTGTACCACTGTTTCAACCTCTTCAGAAAAGAGGAAAGGATTAATAAAGGATATGGCCACCAGGACTCTACTGAACAGGTAAGGGAAGAAAAAGGCTAACTTGATAAATAATAAAATAATATTTCTTAATGAGAAATAAAATAATATTAAATAATAAATCCAATATTTTAATTAACTGGGGGAAAAACCTCCAGGTGGGTAAAAGGGGGCTGGTATATGTGAAAAAGTGCCAGCCTGGTGTTTGAGTGTTGAGAAACCATGACTGTATGAATGAGGAACCTGTATTTGAGATTTGAAACTGTATTGGTGTATCCAAAACAGTTATTTGAATGAATACAGGTATTTGAGCCTGTATTGAGGACAGGCCTGTATTTGGTGAATCCTGTATTTGGGTTTTTTCCTGTATTGAGCTGTATTGAGTATTGGAACTGTATTCGGTGAATCTTCCATGAAACCCCTTTCTGATTAGGTGTTGGAAGATTCTCCATTAGTAATGAGTGGTAATGCCCTGCCTGTCTCCATGGCTGTGACAATAGGCAAAAAGCTGTATTGAGCTTATTTCCCCCATAACTTTTGTTCTAGTTGAGCTATGAGGAAATGGATGACACCATCAGATAGCCCTTACTGTTCTCTTTCTAAAAAAACCCCACTTTGAGTATCTCACACTAAAACTGTATAAGTTAGATGAGAGGTGAATGTTTTGTTCACCCTTATTTGGCCTGAAATTGACCATAACTCCAGTAATATTGGTGCTAGCTTAGTTTGGCTGGTACCATTGGATAGCCCTGGCTTAGAGCTTCATTTTGAGTACCCATTTGATGGGGTTAAGCCTCTCCTGCTATATTTTAGATGAGAGGTGAAAATTAAGGTTTATGCTCAGCAATAACTTTGTTATTTCTTGTCCTATGGTGATGGGACTTATATTTTCAGAAAGAGGTGAGTTTCCTCTGTCTTTTGATACCTTTTGAGCTGATTTGGCTCAGCTCCATGTTTTGGTGGTATCTTGGCTATACCATTGGTTTATGATATTTTGGTTGTCATGCTTGTGCTCTGGTTTCGAGTCACAGGCTGACATAACCTCCCTTTAGAAAAGGCTCATCATGAATGAGACTGTTCAGTCCTCCTAGAGGCCCTGAATCTACTTAGATGCAGGGTCCCATCTGGTATGGCATCTTCTGCCAACCATTTGTCTTTATCAGCTGATTGGTGCTTGTATCTGACTAAGTATTGTCTTTGATCCTTTCCATTAAGTCTGATCTTCCTGGCCCTGATGATCTTACTCACAGGTCCTGGGGCGTCCTCCACTTCCACTATATCAGGTGGTGTCGGGTTCTTCTTCCTGGAGGGGAATTTATCCTCCTCTGTTTGGAAGTATGGTTTGACCAAACTTACTGGGAAGACTAGGTGCTTCCTGGAAAATTCCTCTGTAAGTTTGACTTCCACTGCATTCTTTCCCATCAACCTAATGATAGTGAAAGGCCCTACAAATGAGTCCCTCATCTTCTTGGGTCCTTTAAGATTATGAAAGTTATATTCTTTTGCCTCAGCTATGCATTTGGAAGCTGTTTCACAAGCCCTCTTCCACATATCATGGAAGTCTTTGGCTGTGGGGTGGATGGTCAGAAGATTCTTCTTTAAGTGATCCACAGGGAACAGGGGATTCCACCCTTTCTCTACCACTGCAGGTGTTTTCCTGTGGTAGAGTTCTGACTTGTATTATAAGCCAGTTGGACAGCTGGTAGAAGGGTAACCTAGTCATGGGTGTAGCTTCATGGTACTTTTATTTCATGCCATAGGCACAGAACCTTCTAAGGATGTCTTCCATAGTCTGGATAATCCTCTCAGCTAGGCCATCTGTTTGGGGATGGTAAGCTGTGGAAAAAGCAAGCTTGGTGCCAAGCATGTCATACAAGTTGGTCCAAAATTCAGATGTGAATTTCGGGTCCCTATCACTAATGATGATTTTAGGGACTCCACAGGTAGATATGATGTTATTCCAAAATAACAGGGCAGTATCCATGGCTGTGTCCTCTTTGTGGCATGGTAGACACCTCATGCTCTTGCTGAACCTATCAACTATGATCAAGCAGGCATGATAGTTTTCTTTGCCTCCTGGGACAAGTCCTGTAACCCAGTCCATGTTCATGGTTTCCCATGGGTGTTTGGGTTCTTCTATATGTTGAAGTAACCCATACTTCTTCCCATGTTTCCTAGGGGATTCCACCCTTTCACTACCAGTGCAGGTCTTTTTCCTGTGTTAGAGTGCTGACTTGTGTTATAAGCCAGTTGGACTGCTGGTATAAGGGTAACCCAGTCATGGGTGTAACCCTCTTGGTCCTTATATTCCATGACATAGGCACATAATCTTCTAAGGATGTCCTGCATTGTCTGGATCATGCTTTCAGCTAATCCATCAGTTTGTTGATGGTAAGCTGTGGAAAATGCAACCTTTGTACCAAGCATGTCATACAAGTTTGTCCAGAAGTCAGATGTTAACTTTGGGTCCCTATCACTGATGATGATCTTAGGAACTCCACAGGTTGATATAATGTGGTTGTAGAATAACACAGCCGTATCCATGGCTGTGTCCTCCTTGTGATATGGTAGGCACCTCATACTCTTGCTGAACCTATCAACTATGATTAAGAAGGCATGAAATTTTTCTTTGCCTCCTGGGACAAGTCCTGTAACCCAGTCCATGTTGATGCTTTCCCATGGGTGTTTGGGTTCTTCTATATGTTAAAGTAACCCATAATTATTCCCATGTTTTCTGTTTGCCTTTTGGAATCTTTCACAAGTGTGGATGTATTCACTCAACTATTGTTCCCACCTTGGCCACCAAGCTGTGCTTGCTACCCTCTCCTTGGTCCTGTCTTCACTCATGTGTCCCATATAGGGGCAGTCATGGCATTCCTGCAGGATCAAGGAAATGTGGTCTCTGTCTACCACTGTGAGTGCACTTGTGTGTTTCTCTCTGTGGTAGAGCAGGCCATCTATAAGGAAGATCTTGTTATCCTTATAGGCCCTCAACCAGGGTTCTTCCAGCTGGGATTCCAGTTCTGGACTCCTGTACTTTTGTTGAAGGAATTGTAGTAGTATGCCACACTGTTTGTGTTTGGCATAAGACTTCAGTACTGCACTAAAAAATGCATTGTGCAGTTCAGAGGAGCTTATTCCCAATATGAGAGTTTCTGTCCCCTCTGAATCAGTGTTTCCACTGTCAGGGGTACCACTTTTTGGTGCCCATTCAGAACATCTGAAGTTCTTCCTCCTATCTATTTCCATGAAATGGATAGGGATTTTGGCTGCAACTTCAGGGTCATAAGCTGGATTGCTCTTGACATTATCCAGTGGCCATCTGCTAAGGCCATCTGCATTGGTATGAATTTTACCTTCTTTGTATATGATTGTCATGTTCCCTCTATACTACTGGATGGCTATTTGCCATCTCAGCATGTGTCTATTTGTAGTGTTCATGTTCAGTAAAGACTTCAAGGCTGTGCAGTCTGCGTAGACCTCAAAGACTGCACCCTCCAGATAATAATGGAGTTTTTCTAGAGCCCAGACTAGACATAGACACTCAGTCTGGGTGGCCCCATACCTGGCTTATGAATCTTTCAGCTGCCTTGAGATGTAGCAAATTACTCCTTCTCTTGGTTCACCATCCACAATTTGTCTTTGGTGAAGGGCTGCTCCTAGGCCTTGACTGCATGCTGCATCTATATATAACTTGAATGGTAGTTCAAAGTCATGTAAGATGAGCACAGGTGCATTAGTGAGTTCATATTTGATCCTCTCATATGAATCCCTCATTTCCTTGGTTATTTCAAAAACTACATCTTTTGAACATAACTTGTATAATCTACTAGTTATGTGTGCAAAGTTTTTGATGTGGTTTCTATAGTAGCTAGCAAACCCAAGGAAAGATTTCATCTCTTTGATTCTATTTGGTACTGGCTTTTGCAGTACTGCTGCTACTTTATTCTGGTCAATTGCCAGACTAAGACCTGAGACTTTATGTCCTAGAACCAGTAACTCTTGTTGGCCAAAATTGCACTTTTTAGGTGAAATTTTCAGATTTATGGGTGTGCATTTACTTAGTACTCTGTCTATGTATTGCACATGGTCTTCCCATGTCTCTGAGTATATAATGATATCATCAATATATACCACCATCCAGCCTTCCAGTATTTCTTCTTGAAATATTGTGTCCATCATCCTTTGGAAATAGGCTGGTGCATTTTTGATGCCAAATGGCATTCTGGTATACTCATATATGCCCATATGGCATATTATTCTGAGTAATTTCATGGAGTTTGGTTTAACTCCATTTTGGTGGAAGCCTTTCATACAATCCATTTTGGTTATGTATTTGGCTTTTGCCAGTTTATCCAAGGCATGAGGTATCCTGGGTATAGGGTACCTGTCTGCTTTTTTGTAGTTATTCAGAGCTCTGAAATCTCCACACAGTCTAGACTTTCTATCATTCCAGGTGATTAGGACAGGGGTGGTGATTTCCACTACTTCATTATGTCGAATCTTCCTGATGACATCCATGTCCAGGAGCTCATTGATATGTTTCTCAATTTCTTTCCTGGTTTCCAGGCTTGCTGGATAAGGAGGTCTCCTAAGCATGGGTGGATAAGGTCTTTCCACATCCAGATATAGTTCTAAATCATGGCCTTTGATCTTGCCTAATGGTTCTTCACCAATATCAAATTCTGGTCTGTTTTTTCTCAGCATCTTGAGTAAACTTAGTTTCTGTTTACTGGTGAGGGTATTGCTAAATTGTCCCTCTCTGAATTCCTTCAGAAGTTCTTCTAGTGGGTCCTGAGAAGATATCTGGTATATATCAAGTGAAAATTTCTTTTCTTTGTTAGTACCAATGGTGATGTGCCTATTTTTACTGTTGTAAATGTCTATGCCATACATCCTCTGGTAATCTGTTCCCAGTAAAATCCCTTGGATGTGGGCATCATCAAGCACTACACACTCTGGGTTGAGTCTGATATTACCCTTCCTGTGGGGCATAATTATTTCTTTGATAATTTTCCCAATGGAAGTCATCTTCCCTGATTCACTTTTAAAGTTCTTTGCCTTAGTGGGCAAGAGCTGTTTTTCCCAATTTGGGAAGTGGTTATCCCGGTAGTTCTGGCCACTATGGAGCAGTGTGCTCCACTATCAATGATCAGTGGATGCTGAGCATTGGCAATACAAACAGTCATTTTTGTGGCTGTCCCATGTATATATGCCATTCCTTTGGTTGGTGTAACCAGGAATGTTTGTGCATCTTGTGTGTGTTTGCACAAGTTCTTGTTAGCAGTGTCCTGTGGCATGCCTGCTTCCAACTGTATGCCCTGAATTTCTAGTGGGGTTTCCTGTTGGTATTACACTAGAAATTTGTCTCTTGGGTCTTTATCATCATCAGATGGTTCTCTGATGGCATCACCCATGGAGTCTGATTCAGAATCCTCTATTGGGGATTCACCTTCTGGGACTTTCTCAATGGCATAGACTTTCTTCTTTGCCATTGGACAGTTGTTGGAATAGTGGTCTGTTGAACCACAATTGTGACAAGAATTCTTCTTTTTTGCCACTTCTGCCACTCTTTCTCTGGGTTTGTCTTTAAACTCTACCCTGAGAGGTTGTTTCTCTTTGAAACCACTGCTTCTATATGGGGTGAATTTCCCTATATTAGTCCTTTTCCTTATGTCTTATAAGGTGTTGGAAATGTCATCTAGAGTGAAATTTTGGTTGCATCTGCATTTTACTTCATGGTCTAGTTCTCCTGGAAGTTGTGTCAGAAGCTTGTGATTCCTCATTTGGATGTTCATCTGAGGATCAATGGATTTAAGTTTTTTAGACTGTTTAAGACACCACTCATATGGATCTTTGTCCACTGAGTATTTGTCATTTTTAAATGAAATTGTATTCTGCCATATCCAAGTTCCATTACTGTACTTTTGGATGATTTCACTCTTCCACCATGGCCAGTTTCTTCTGCCATGGATTTCTTTCATTTCTGTGTACCATATACTAACATGACCTTTAAGTGCAGTATTCAATCTAGAAGTAATCCAGTAGGCTGGTATGCGTGGTACATCAATGAAGAGTCCATCAATATAATATATGAGTTCCATATGATAATATTCTCCTGATCCAGAGAATTTGGGCCAGCTTGAGGCCTCAGGAAGCTGTTTCAAGGCTTCCTTCTCTTAATGAGACATTCCATTTCCATCCTGGTATTGTGATGGAGATCTTGCCTTATTCATCAACATGGCATCTGGTTTGATGTCATCTGTTTGATATGTATTCTCCATAACTTGGCCTTGTGGTTGGGGCTTCAAGTTATGGTGGACATTAAACAATTTGTTTATGTCTTGGTCCAGACAATCCCTGTCCCTTTTGCTGTGGTGTTGTTCTTCAAAGACTAGATTCAGTCTTTTGTTGGTTTCTTCAGAGGCTTTGCTCAATGAGCATATCCTTCTTGAAGATTCTTAATTATCTGTTCCAAGGAGGCTTGTGTTTGTTAATCCTCTCATGGCCAGCTTCAAGCTCGGCAAACTGCCTTGCAGATTGCTCAGCATATTGGGACATTTGTAACCACAGTATATCACTGTTGATGTTACTCTCAGATGTGACAATGTTATGTTCAGTCTGAGTGGGGGTAATGTTTCGATCATTAGGACTACTGATTCTAGAGTGGTTTGCAACTACTTCTGGTTCTTGTTCACTTCTTTTACCAAATCCAACAGCTTCTGAATCATAGGGTATGACTCTTTCCTCCTCTGGTTGAAGGAGGTTTTGTTCTTGCCCTTGTTTCCTTGTCTTCTCCTGGAAACTTCCTGGAATTGTGAAGAATGGTGACTCTTGGCCACTGATCTGCTGGTTTCCGAATGGTTTGAAGCCACTGGAGAGCTGATTTGGCCTGCTCCTTGTGAGCCTGAAGGAATCTGAGTAGGCCCTGTCTGGGTTAACTGTTCTTCTATAGCTTGGATGGTGGCTTGATTCTCCCTTATCCTCTGTGCCCTTGCCTCCAGGAGCCTGAACTGCCTGGTAGGATTCCAACCTTTGGTCATTACCATAAGGTCTTTGAAGTCTATCTTTCTGAGAAGGATTGTCTGGCAACTTTTTCCAAGTTCTGCCCAGTGATTTGCCAGGTTGAACCTCTTCTTGTCCATGCTCCATTGGAATAAGTCCTTGAGGAGTTGGTGGAGGTGAAGAACTTGACCCATGTCTTTCCAGTCCTCTGGTTTGGGATCTCCATTGAATTGGTGTGTGAATGGCAGGGTTGATATTATCTCCCTCATTGTTTTGCCATGCACTACTGTGTCCAAGGTGTCCTCTTTCAGGTCTTCTGGTTCTGGACAAACCTTCTCTGTCCTCTGGTTGGTTCCTTTGGAAGCCAAGATCCCTGAGGTATACAGGTGACATGTTAGTGTTTGCAAGCAGTCAAAAACTTTATGTTCTTAGGTTATTTACCTTTGACTGTGCCTTGTACAAATTTGTTGTCTGCTGATTTGGGCAATTTACCTTTAGAGGTTACAACTGGGTGAATTATAGTAATTTTCCCTGTACAGGTTATCAAAGTTGGTTTACCTTGTATTGATGCAGAATTTTGTGGTTTGCTGCTCTTCTGTGTGGCAATGGGTGTCCACATCTTTGCTGTTATCAGGCCTTCACTGTGCCTCTTTCCTTTGCCTTTTCTGCCCTCTGGTTCTGAGGGTGTCACTGGTGTGTTGGCCTGTGACTGGCTTTCAAGTGGTATGAAGTTATCTTCCACTGAATCAAAACAGGACAAAGAGGGCTTATGTCGGTTAAGACTTCTCAAAAAATGCTGGTTTTGCACATCTAAGAATGGCCTCTGGGCTTGTATATTATTACCATGTGCCCTTGTATAATGACAGTGTGATTGAATTAACAATTCCACATCAGAAATACAGCTTACTGATATTTGGTATACTGTTTGTATACCAATATCTCACAGAATAACTTCTAATTAGCAAGTGTAATCTATCAAAAAGTGGTGTGTAACAGGGAAATTGAGTTGACAATATGTCTAACCACGCCTCAACTGTTGGTTTATCAGTATGAGGTGTCTTATTTTAATTAAAAAATGGGACTGTATTAATGGCTTATGTGTTTGTATATGTAAAACACCCCAAAAATAAGGGTCTTGTGGGTATTAGCCATGTGAGAGGTACTCTTAAAATATGAGTAAAAAAGTGGTATATGTACCAAAAAAATAAAAATATATATATAATATATATATATTTAAGAAATATTATTCCTAAAAAGAATAAAAAAATTGTCAGAGAGTGAGAAATAAGAGAAAAGCTCACTTATAAGGGTCCAAAAAAGGTTTAAAACATGGCCAGGCCCCCAAAATGTCAGTTGTAGTCTATGTTGAAGCAGTAATTAGGCTTTTTACAACTAGAACTATGACTTTGACACGTGGAAATAATTTTAAAATAAGAGCTTTAATATAATATGATAGCTTATAATATAATAACAGGGTTCTACTTTTGAAAAATAGTGGTGGTGAGCACTATTGAGAACCCTGGGTGCAGTCTTACCAGTTGTATTACTATAATAAGAACTACAATAATTAAAATTATAATTATACCCTGATTATTACCCGAGAGTAAAACTGTCTTTGACAGTTTTCTATGTAGGATATTTAAGAGAAGGATGAGGAAACAATTCTGGCTGTGAAAAGCCTCCTTTTTATCCTGAAATGGGGTGGAAAGGGTGCTAGACCTTTCCACATAGAGGAAGTGAAGATTTTTCACCCTCTAGTACTGGCTTGTGGTTTGAAAGCAGCCTTTATAGCTTGTGATGGGCTCAGATGTGGTTTTGAAACCACATCTGGGCAGTATTCACTAATACAGGGTGAAAATGTTCATCTGGGGACCTCACAGTCTAATTCTGATGTGCATGACACGTAGAATGCTGTACAGAAACTGTATGGGACCCCAGTATTGACTGAAATATGAGGTATTGAAGTAAAAACAAGCTTATTTGTCTATTTGACACCTCATATTCATGGTTATGGGATATTACCCCATGGAAAGGCTGTATATGACAGCAGGTGGGAATCTGACCTTAAAATAGCCATACCTTTGTCAATTCTTGAGATATCAACCTCACAATTGGTTTGTTGTGTAGCCCTGTATGTGCTCTACACAATGGTACCTCATCTTATATGAGTATCATTAAATATGGCAAAGTTATCCCATGTACAAGATTTTTGTACATTTGCATGGTATAGGCAAAAAGCTGATTGAGCTTATTTGCCCCATACCTTTTGTTCTAGTTGAACTATGGGGAAATTAATGACACAATCAGATAGCCCTGATTGTTCTCTTTCCAAAAAGACCCCACTTCAAGTATCTCACACTAAAACTTTAGAAGTTAGATGAGAGGTGAATGTTTTGTTCACCCTTATTTGGCCTGAAATTGACCATAACTCGAGTAATACTAGTGCTAGCTCAGTTTGGCTGGTACCATTGGATAGCCCTGGCTTAGAGCTTCATTTTGAGTGCCCATTTGATGGGGTTAAGCCTCTCCTTCTAGCCTTTAGATGAGAGGTGAAAATTAAGGTTTATGCTCAGCAATAACTTTGAGCAGGAATAACTTTGTTATTTCTTGTCCTATGGTGATGGGACTTATATTTTCAGAAAGAGGTGAGTTTCTTCTTTCTTTTGATACATTTTAAGCTGATTTGGCTCAGCTCCATTTTTTGGTGGTATCTTGGCTATACCATTGGTTTTTGATATTTTGGCTGTCATGCTTGTGCTCTGGTTTTGAGTCACAGGCTGACAGATAAAATTTCAATAAGCTCTTCCTTCATCTCCATTGTTAATTGAGAGCTAATTTGTGCTTCAATTCATTGATAGGACTCAAATCTTTCCTTATTAAAATTGTTTACTTGTCTGATGACAGTTATTTCTCTCTTTTCTAGAGGAAAAGTATATTTTTGTCTTTCATTTTCCCCTCTAGCAAAACTGTCTGTCTTCATTATTATTAATATCAATACCATGAATATTAAGATGATCATTTTCAAGTATAAAAGGTTGTAAAATGCAGTTATTCATAACAAAAATTTGACTTTCGGTCTTATGCTTCCTGCAGGGTGAGGAAATATAATTCCTGCTACAAGAATTCCCAAAGGGTGTATATTCTGGCTAGCACTGCCTAGCCTTATACATTCAATTGGCATTAATTGGTCTTTCCAATTTTTATAAATTATTTCAATATAATTCTTCCCAACACAAGTGCAGAAAGCTCCTGAGTCAAGATTTATCTTGGCATCTTTGTTGTTTATCAGAATATTTGTCAGCCTGCGACTCAAAACCAGAGCACAAGCATGACAGCCAAATACCATAAATCAATCGTATATCCAAGATACCACCGAAACATGGAGCTGAGCCAAATCAGCTCAAAATTTATCAAACGTAATAGGAAACTCATCCCTTTCCAAATATACAAGTCCCATCACCATAGGACAAAGAATAACAAAGTTATTCCTGCTCAAAGTTGTTGCTGCGCATAAACCTTAATTTTCACCTCTCATCTGAAATACAGAGTAAGAGGCTTAACACCATCAAATGGGTATTAAAATGAAGCTCCAAGTCAGGGCTATCCAATGGTATCAGCGAAACTGAGCTAGCACCAGTATTACAAAAGTTATGGCCAAATTTGGGCCAATAAGGGTGAATAAAACATTCACCCCTCATCTAACTCCTACAGTTTTAGTGTGAGCTACCTAAAGTGGGGTATTTTTGGAAAGAGAAAAATCAGGCATATCTGATGGTTCCATTCATTTCCCCATATATCATCCAGAAGAAAAGTTACAAGGCAAATGAACCCAATACAGCTTTTTTCCTAAAACACGCATATGTACAAAACATTTTACATGGGATAACATTGCCATATTTAATGACAACCATATTAAATAAGGTACCATTGTGTAAAGCACACAATGGGCTACACAGTGAACCAATTTTGAGGTTGATATCTCAAAAACTGAGCAGGGTATGGCTGTTTTAAGGTCAAAATCCCACAGTTTTGCCAATACAGCTTCACCATGGCATAATATCCCATAACCATTATTATGAGGTGTAAAACTGACAAAGAAGAATGTTTTTACTTTGATACCTCATATTTCATTCCATACTGGGGACCCATATAGGTTCTGTACAGCATTCTACATGTCATACACATCAGAATAAAGCTGTGTGGTCCCCAGAAGAAATTTATCACCCTGCATTGGTGAAGACTTCCCAGATGTGGTTTTAAGATCACATCTGAGCCCATTGAAGGCTATACAGGCTTTTTTGAAACCACAATCCTGTCCTTGAAAGTGAAAAATCTTCACTTCCTCTCTGTGAAAAGGTCCAGCAGCCTTTTCACCCCATTTCAGGATAAAAGGAGGCCTTTTCACTGCCAGAAAAGGAATCCCCATCCTGCTCTTGGATTCCTATTTAGTACAACTGTCAAAAACAGTTATACCCTTGGAAAATAAACAGTTTATACTTTAAATGTAAGTATTGTAGATCTTATAGTATCCCAACTGGTAAGACTGCACCCAGGCACCAGGGCGAATCTTGCGTCAATCATCGGCGATTGACTTCACGTCGCACCGCGGTCAGTATAAAATCTTGCTTCAGTCTCGTTAGTGTCACTTTATAGTGACTGGATTTAGTGGGTAACGTCACGTCAGCGTCAAGACAACATCAATCGTCACATGTGTCACATGAGAATGTCACTCAAAGCCCAAACCCGTTTCAACACTATTCGCAACGTTCGGGTAATTTCACCTAATAGCTTCCGCCTCCCCGACGCTTAGCATGCTTATGCGCCCGCACCACCCTCCAGATGAGACTCTGACACTGCCTGCCCCCCCATCTCCGTCCTCACCACTCCTTACGCTTTCACACCCCCACCCTTACCATCCTTACGCTTGTGTAGTGCCCTCCCGACATGCTCCCGACACTAGTTACAATCCTTACTCTCGCGCAGTGCCCTCCCAACATGCTCCCGACACTGCTTACAATCCTTATGCTCGCGCAGTGCCCTCCCGGCATGCTCCCGACACTGCTTACGATCCTTACACTCACGGAGTCCCCTCCCGCCATGCTCCCGACACTGCTCACCATCCTTACGCTCATGAAGTGCCCTCCCAACATGCTTCCGACACTGCTTAAAATCCTTACGCTCGCTCAGTGCCCTCCCGACATGCTCCCGACACTGCTCACCATCCTTACGCTCATGAAGTGCCCTCCCGACATGCTCCCGACACTGCTTACAATCCTTACGCTCACAGAGTGACCTCCCGCCATGCTCCCAACACTGCTTACAATCCTTACGCTCACGGAGTGACCTCCCGCCATGCTCCCGACACTGCTTACGATCCTTACGCTCACGGCGTGCCCTCCCCACATACTCCCGACACTGCTTACAATCCTTATGCTCACGGAGTGCCCTCCCGACATACTCCCGACACTGCTTACGATCCTTATGCTCGCGCAGTGCCCTCCCGGCATGCTCCCGACACTGCTTACGATCCTTACACTCACGGAGTGCCCTCCCGCCATGCTCCCGACACTGCTCACCATCCTTACGCTCATGAAGTGCCCTCCCAACATGCTTCCGACACTGCTTAAAATCCTTACGCTCGCTCAGTGCCCTCCCGACATGCTCCCGACACTGCTCACCATCCTTACGCTCATGAAGTGCCCTCCCGACATGCTCCCGACACTGCTTACAATCCTTACGCTCACAGAGTGACCTCCCGCCATGCTCCCAACACTGCTTACAATCCTTACGCTCACGGAGTGACCTCCCGCCATGCTCCCGACACTGCTTACGATCCTTACGCTCACGGCGTGCCCTCCCCACATACTCCCGACACTGCTTACAATCCTTATGCTCACGGAGTGCCCTCCCGACATACTCCCGACACTGCTTACGATCCTTATGCTCGCGCAGTGCCCTCCCGGCATGCTCCCGACACTGCTTACGATCCTTACACTCACGGAGTGCCCTCCCGCCATGCTCCCGACACTGCTCACCATCCTTACGCTCATGAAGTGCCCTCCCAACATGCTTCCGACACTGCTTAAAATCCTTACGCTCGCTCAGTGCCCTCCCGACATGCTCCCGACACTGCTCACCATCCTTACGCTCATGAAGTGCCCTCCCGACATGCTCCCGACACTGCTTACAATCCTTACGCTCACAGAGTGACCTCCCGCCATGCTCCCAACACTGCTTACAATCCTTACGCTCACGGAGTGACCTCCCGCCATGCTCCCGACACTGCTTACGATCCTTACGCTCACGGCGTGCCCTCCCCACATACTCCCGACACTGCTTACAATCCTTATGCTCACGGAGTGCCCTCCCGACATACTCCCGACACTGCTTACAATCCTTATGCTCGCGCAGTGCCCTCCCGACATGCTCCTGACACTGCTCACCATCCTTACGCTCACGGAGTGCCCTCCCGCCATGCTCCCGACACTGCTCACCATCCTTACGCTCATGAAGTGCCCTCCCGACATGCTCCCAACACTGCTTACGATCCTTACGCTCGCCTAGTAAGTACCCTCCCAACATGCCTCTGACGCCGCTTACCATCCTTACGCTTCCGTACTACATCCATAGTGTACAGTGGCTTGTTGGCGTACACAATGGACGCCATCGCCGAAATATGCTGAGTGGCCTTCTCTGCCAACAGGACCTCAGGGGAAATTGGTCAGTATATTCACAATGTTGTGGTTAGGGTTTAAATCATGAGACTCACAAATTAAAACCTAATAAGTGGACTATTTAAGACAAGAATTGTGTTTCCTGTTTCCCCGACAAAACCATTTTATTTCATATCATTCAAATGGAACACTTTGCTTTGTCCTTACCTCATGAGCGTTGAATAGTTCAAAAGTTGATGAAATAATTTACAAAACATTGCCTCCTTCAATTTCCCTCCAAATCGCATTTTGCAAATGCGATTATTTTACTTCCACCTATTTTCTTCAATTTGGATCTTTTTATTCAAAATTTTCAAACAAGTTATCAATCAACTCGTCACCATCTATTTGCTTACTAAACTACCTCCGCAATGGCCCAAACCCCGGGAAATTCAACGGAATTTAATGAACGACCAACTTCAGCCCCAGAGAGTGGAAGTGAAATATCTGATATGGCCAGTAGTTGTGAATTAGGCATTGAAGCAGAGAGCCAGTCACATGAAGATAATCAAGATCCACCAGTTCTTTCAGAATGTGAGTATACATCCATCTTGAGTATTTCTAATCTCTCAAAACCTGATATTGTGTCATAGCCTTTATTTCAGGTCAACCTCCAAGCTCTCAGAAACCAAATTTTAAAACTTATGAGAAGGAAAAGACTGTTGAACCTTGTGCACCAACAGAAGATGATGGGAAAGATGATGTAATTTTCAGTGGGGAGGTGGAAATTATATCCAAGGAACAATTTTTATCCAACATTGCTCAAACAATCCCAAGGCTCGAAAAAATCCAAAATGATAGTAAAATTCCTGATTATGTGCGTCAAAAGATTGCTGAAGCCATGAGCCTGCTCAAAATGGATTTGAACCGTAAGTCCATTACTAATTCAAAACAAAATTGATAAAAATAGCTGCTTACAATATATGGGCAGGTGTGGAGGTGGGAGAATCTCTACCTGAAGGATCTTGAGTCGTAATTGGATTTCCAGGCAAAGGATTAGGAAAAAGACCAAATATACATGCGACCAAAAAAACCAACAAAAAACGCCTTACCTTTGAAGCCGCAAAGGATTCCCGGGATCAAGGTGATGAAATGATCAATGTTGAAGTGGACCATATTGATAATCAACCTCCGCATACTGAACCCCCCCCATACTCAATGAAACAATCCATGATAAAGCTCCACATACTGAAAGCCCCCCGATACCCAATGAAACAATGCATGATGCAACCCCTCCCGCCTCTCCTCGGAATATTCAAGCCTTTCAAGAAAGGGAAACAATTAAACATGATACAATGGGACGAGATATGACTGATATAATTCCCAACGCTGAGCCCAAAGTGTCATCCGCTGCGAATTTTCAAGGAATATTTTTATCCCACATGGAAGAGTTTGCAGGCATTTTGAATTATCATTCCAATATTTCTCAACAATCATGGAAAAGGGGGCTTGATAATATCAATAGGATTTACAAAAATAGATGGGACAATTTACCAACAAAGGATGCTCATACATTCCTGCCCGTTGGTATTAAGGTGATCAGTAACCGAGATCTTAAAATGTCGGCTTGGCTGGAGGACCTTGAGATGGCAGGTGAGTTTTTTTTTATCTTTGTGCATGATGCTTGATTATTGGCTGTTTACTGGTGATATAAATTGCAATATACAGGGTTAGATTTTTTTAAGCCAACCAAAACAGAAGCGTTTTTTGATCACAACATTTGGAGTCTCAAATTGATGAAGGAATCAGCTAAACCTCCAGATAATCTCCCAAAATCTGAACACTCCTTCTTCAAAATGGTTCAGAGCCTTCTTTACCCCGCGAATCCAGTTAAACATTTCTGGGAAAATGTTATGTTTGAATCCATTAGTTTAGTCTCATACGATGTGATTGCACCCAAACCATATGTTGCACCAACATCAAATTTGACTGATCCTCTTGGACTCGAACGCAGAGCAGTTGAATACCTTGCCTCCTGCTTGAGTAAATCGAAGCAACGTGCAAACCAACTCAGCATTGAAGGTGGCGGCGCTGACAATGAGATATCCACAAAGCCGCACAAGAAGCTGGAGGATCTAATGGATACAGTTATCCATTTGATGATTGCGTACAACATGGTACGTGCACATACAAAGGTCGAAGTTAATGGCATCAAAGGCAAACTCATGAACTCAAAAAAAAATGAGGCCATCAAAGATCTTTTGGCGTGTCACAAGAATCTCGGAATAAATCGAATTTGCTATGGTATATTAGCGGCATTCTGTGCCGCGGGGGTTCGTGGTTTGATGGTATGCTCAGATGACTGGAGAACAAGCTCAGTTAAAGGGGCTTTATCACTAATTGACATTTCCGCAAAACTTTCAGAGGGTAAAAATCTAGTGGAGCCAGTGTGGCTACGTACTAATAAGTATATATGTAATTTACTGAATAAAAGTTTCTTCTCATCAGAGTCTTTTAACCCCACTGTACCTCTTAGATTTGAATTTGCACGATGCTTAGTATTAGACTTTGGTGATGCCTGGGTGGCAAAACGCAGTCTTGGTTCAAGTGATGAGGTCACCTTGACGGTACCCAGGTCAGCTAAACTCACAACCAGGATTGACCCGTTTTAGATTAGCTTTGTACTAGATAGATTGTAATTTAATTTTGCAAAGTGATTTATGAATTTAATAATCATGACTTCCTATCCTACTACTGCCCGGATGCCACAGTCTGAGTACCAATAGTAATTGTACGGCGGCATGCCTCCGAACATCATTGCAAAGACTCCGACAAGACACAAGCTGAGTCAGGCGTTGTGCCCGCGAGTAGCACACGCGGGGGCATTGCGGGAAGTCGCGTTTATCACTTCCCGCCAGCCCATAATAGGCAAAATGTTACTGTGTCTTTCAAGAGGACTGGGATAACTAGGGATCCGCAGCAGGATGCATATTGCATTTGCGTGTGCTTGCAATATTCCAAATGGTTGGATTGGAAAGTGATTGCATGGGAACATCAATATGTCAAATTGAATAATGCACTATCCACTGCAATTTTTAGGTTCAGGTATTTGAGATCGCGAATTTGCGAAGGTCAGGTGTGATCTTTCTTTTTAGCCGCAATTAAAAAAGATTCATCGTCCACAATTCAATTTAGGTGGTATTAATAAATAAGTAATCATTTGGTTTCATTTCATTTTCTGCTGCAAGCATGCCATTCACGAAAAAAGGAAAAGAGCGTAAAAGGGAACTCGCGAGAAAGCGTCGGGCTGAGGAAGGAAAGTGTGAGTTTCTCACTTAATCTCAGTGTATATATATAGATATATATATATGCTTCCACATTTATGTGGCACCCTCATTGAGCCCCATGGAAGAACATTGGCTTTAGTCGGTTCAGATTGTGCCAATGTCATGTGGGCTCCAACAGGGAAGTCAAAGGATGTGTGCCGAAGAAAGCTCCTTGGGCATTGGGCACCATTCTGGACTCAAAACTCCTTAGCTTCAAATGGCAGGAAGCAGTATCTGATATCTTGTCTGCTTCAACACAAAGTGATCCCTCAACCACTCGGGAATAGTCGGACATCCCAAAAGATAAATGAGGGCAAAACCAACCGAAAGCAGAGGTTTTTTTCCTCCTCTCGAGCAACAGCACAAATATCAATGGCAGTATCAGCAAATATGATCCCAAGTGAAATTCAGAGCCTTGTGGATTTCAATCAGATCAAACGCATTCACTTTGGCCGTGTGGCAATTTTCTCTTCAACCGGATTACTCATTGCCCTTGTTGAATTCCGACCATTCACAACAATGAGTGAAGTCGAGGTCAATCAATGGGATGAATTATCACAATTCTTATTTCGCGAAAAGAGGTTCACTGACCCTATTGCAACAAATGGAGCATTACTGGAGGGATTTATGTTTGCGATTGGGTGGCGCAAATGCACCACGAAGAATGAACAATTTGGTCTGTATGGTAGTGCTGGCAAAATTGAAAATGCAAAAGACGAATGGCGGGACCGAGGTGCCAATCTTAGCTCGGTGGGTTGCATTCTTGGTCAATCCTTACGATATGTTGGGGATAATTTATTTCAGAAGATTCAAAATTGCTACAACTCATTGGGGGTTCCGTCTTTTGATCAAGTCAAGTATGAAGGCAATAATCCCGCAAATCAGGGTGCATGTGAGTTTGCTTTGGCACTCACTTTCACCATGAATGGATTCAAAAACTCACCTCATCTTGATAAGGATGCATCGCTGTATGCTTCAGGATGGTGGTTTCAAGCTGATAAGCAGACCGGCTAAATTCAAAGAGATGCATCGAAGCGGTGTACAGGGAGGAAATTGATTTTCCCAAATGAGCATTTTTGGATTGATCTATCCGATTGTCATGGGCTCATTCAGGTAGTGTGGGCCAGCAGTACATTTCTTCATTATACTGATCCAGCACAGGACAACGAAAGCACGACACTAGTGGGTATCTCCGCACAATGCTCAAGGAGGTTGGCAAAAACAATGTGCCGAAAAAGCCATGGCTTTTATGAGATTGGCGAGGGAGCGGCCTATCAAATCAGGGATGGTAATACAATCTCAGCCCAATTCAAAGAGTGAGGCAGTCGGAATAGCAGCGTGATTGGTAGATAATGGTGGGGTAAGGCAGAGGACAATATACACCAGGATTGGATGGTTTTGAGTGCGGGAGATGGGGTTTCTCACATGAGAAAGGGGTGAAGTGGATTATGTACGGAGGCATGCCATTGTACATATGCCAGGTTTGTTGCTCTTGTCCAGGATGCCAACGCTTCACACGCGAATCCTTATGCTTGTGCAGGTTCCGACAATGCTAAAATTTCCTTACGCCTATGCGGGCTGCCGACGCTTCGCACGCCAATCCTTACGCCTGTGCAGGTTCCTGACAGCTCACACGCCAATCCTTAAGCCTGTGCAGGTTCTCGAACGCTCACACGCCAATCCTTACGCCTGTGCAGGCTCCCCAAAGCTCACACGCCAATCCTTACGCCTGTGCAGGCTCCCGACAGCTCACACGCCAATCCTTAGGCTTGTGAAGTTTGCCAACAATGCTGACAATTTCTTACGCCTGTGCAGGCTCCCGACAATTCACACGCCAATCCTTACGCCTGTGCAGGTTCCCGACAGCTCACACGCCAATCCTTACGCCTTTGCAGGCTCCCGACAGCTCACACGCCTATCGTTACGCTTGTGAAGGTTCCCGACAATTTAAACAATTCAATTCATGACTAAGATTAATAGCGTGTGACCATAGGAAAGGCCATCTTTCACAAGTCTGGAGTGGATTGCTCACATGAAGGAACCTCCCGCTTTTTTACAGTTAAGATTTGATATGGCTCTAAACAATGGAGGAAGAAAATATAGGAGGCAGGAATGGTGACTATTGGCGCATTTTTGGCAAAAGATTTTCACACATACAAATACTAACTCAAACTTTTGGTGGGGCACTTACGAAAATTATTCTCACACAATAGTAAATATGAATCATTGAGGAATTATAATAAATTCACGTGAACAAAGAACGTAAGAGAAATTGAAAATATCTTTCATTGAATACAAAAAATTTATCTAAAGGAGTGTATCACAAAAGGTAAAAGGAGGAAAGAATACGATTTTTTTTGTGGATTTTATTTTTCTAAGAATTTTGAGACTATCCCGGTGATGTCCTCCATCGCCTCGCCAAGGAGGGAGTTTAGTTCCTCCCGGAATTCCCGGTGCATCTCATTTCGATGAGTTGCATCCATGAAAGGAATCATGTGGAGCAACTGACGATGCTCCAACAAGATTTGGTTGATCTATTCGTGGACGATGGCTTGAGGAATCATTAGTATTGGGCGCAGGTCGGTGAATTCCTGGCGAGCGTCATCGTAGGAATGAGAGGAGCTTGGCACCGGGGGGGAGGAGGCGGTTGGGTTCTCGGGGGCAATGGGAGGGGGAGGGGGAGGGGGTGATCCGACTGGCGTATCGTCGATGATGATAATCGAGCGGGGAGTGGCGGGACGAGCTGGAGATGGTCGAAGGAGGGGTGAGGAAAAGTTGAGTTGAGTTAAAAAAGTGAAATAGGGACTTACCAAAAGGTTCCTCCGTTGATTGCGTAGGAGCCACCTCAGGTTGAGGCTCACGAGTCGCAATGTCCTCAGGTGGTTCGGAGGATGGACTCGGGCCAGGAATAGGTGGCTCATCGTGCTGGGAGGCTTCTACAAAAGGAGGAAGAGTCAGTTAACTTGATGCGAAAGTGAAAATGAGAAAAGAGAAAGTAGGCTGCTTACCGCGGAATAAGTCCTCAGACCATCGGGTGCCACTCGGGCCTGGAGTGGGTTGCCGCGGGGTTTGCTCGCGAGGCAAACTAGGAACGGGAGAGTCTTGTCAGGGGGGATTTGGGGGGTTTGGTTCTATGAGTAATGGAAAAAAGTGAGTATTATTGCGTGAAGATAAATTAGATAAGGAGGAGAAAGAAAACTTACTTTGGCGTTTGAATCCCATCGGTGACAAGACATGGTGACGATCAGCCCAAGCTCAAATGTCCTCTTTCCATCGCCATCCTTCATTGGCCGGATAATCACTTCGCTCTGGTCGAGGAGTGAAGTGACCATTGGATGGTGGCCTAGGAGGGGGGGTGGACAAATAAATGCTTGAGGGGACTGGGCTAATTGTCCTGAATCGTTTCCGCTGGCCTGTTTGGGGTCCCGGGGTCCATTCCCGCTCGGAAATGGTTTCATCATCATCCGCCACAAAGGAGTCCTGGCGAGGGCGTCTTGGGCGGGAACTCCTCTGGCCATGGGGTCGGAAGGGGCGGACGACGAATGAACATTTCTTGTGTGCTTGTCGGCATGCATCACAAGCGTCGGTCGTCGTCGAGGAAAGAATGCAGGGGATACCCCGCTTGGTGCATAACGTGCACAACATCTAAAAACAAAACAAAACAGGTTAGTAACTGAATAGAAAGTAAGAAATCAAGAAAGAAAAGGAAGACATACGATGATTTATGATTTTAAAACGGAATTCAAATTGAAAAAGCGCTAGTAGGAGGTTTTTAAAAGTCTAGAAGAGAGTCGTGAAGAAAGGGAATTATTAATATTGGATCATAATGTTGACAAAAGTTTAATTGGAGAAAATGTACAAAGTAGATAGAAGTGGGGTTCTGAAAGTATTAGCAGGAAAAACAAAAAGCAAGCAGGAAGGGGAGTGGGGTTAGTCGAGTGCAAAAGAAAAGACTGGAAAGGCAGGAAGACGAGGGGGAATACGCACAAGAAGGACAAACGCGGTTGAGGTTGAACGAAGTGGAGCGGGTGAGAGAGAAAGTGAAGTGCGTGTCGTGTGAAGATGGTCTTTTATACCATGGTGAATCTGAGACAATCTCAGCTGTTTCAGCACCCGCAAAAGTCTCAGCTTCAAGGCGTGTGGGCAAAATTGAAGCTGAGTCTCAGTGAATGCTGCAACTGGGAAGTGAAATGCTTGCGTGAGGCAGAAGAACAATGGGGGTCTGGCTGAGTATTGCAATTTATTGAATTGTCAAGCTGAGTCAAATCTTCTTTGTTTCCTTAAATTGCCACCCGATCACCAAGGAGGGTGGTCGTGAGGCCCGTGTTGAATGTGCATTGTGGGTGCAATGCACAAGTGACCCATGCAGAAAAGCACCCGGTGCATTTGGTCACAAGTGACCGCGGCGAGATTACCGGCCATATGGCCTGGTAATAGTATGTGAACAAAGGGGGGGGCTGTAAGGCAAGTGAATACAGTGTGAGCTTGCCTTGACCCATTGCTCAGGTTTGCTTTCGGGTCATAATTGAAATGCTCAGTGGCTGAACATTTTAATTGCATAGTAATTGAACAAGTGATATAACAATATGAAATGCACCATGCTGAGCCATTGCTCAGTCGTTTTTGTATTCCCACAATCTGAGCATTTGGCACAGCATCGGGTGACATTTCAGCCAGGTGCAGCATTTCACACGCTTGGGTGAAGTGCTCCAAACTGAGCCTTCCAATGAACTATTGCAAAAAAAGTTCATTCCATGGCTTTACTGAGCACTTTCACACGGTGCTTTTGACCATGACATGCTCAGCTTGCGTGTGCAAATCGGGTGAAATGCAATGCTGAGCATGTGGCACATGAGCTACATATATGCAAACGATTGGAAGGTGCATGCACATTCGCTATATGCATGCAGGCTCAAGTAGTATTACAACTTCCTAATCTGTAAAGCCAACACTGTAGTACGCAGTACACCTTTGTAAATGTATGCTGCGGGGCAGAGCAAAAGCTGTTCAGCAATGTAACATGAAAATCACGTCAAGCCATTGAGTCATATATCTCAACTGCATCCCTTTGGTGCACCTTTTTGGAGAGCTCTGCCTAACGATGGCATAGACGTGGGTGTAATCCGAGTTAATGAAAGTGGGTCATAATGGGATGACTTATTCTTTGGGTAATACACAAACAGTGGATTCACGCCGGTGCCATTGTCGGGGCCAACAATGACTGGCCCGCTTGTTCATTGTCGGGCAGCCACATGCTTTCATATGCACCCCCGATGGGTCATACACAGGCAACTTTCACATGCCTGGAAGACATTTTACTGCCAGTCTTCCAACTGCCTATTTTCTTGGTCGGGTTGTCATCTTGACTGCAGACGCTCACCCACTTGCGCGTGGAAACCTGAGGCCAATCAGTGTGGATTTGCTTCAGCCTCATCCACATTAGAATAATCCCAGCCTATGATTGCTGAGGCTGGTCATGATTGCATGGGTATCTCCCACCGCGGGTCATTTTATTCACGTTCTCACAGGCCCCGCGCAAGTTGTGGCACCTGGCTTGCAGCCAAAAAATCCCTTGGGTGTGTGGCCTCTTTCTCCGGAGTTTTGTACGCGCGTGAGGCAAAGACCCGGATTCCAATCTCGGTGGATTAGTACTCGCCTCAAACGCAATAGGGGTGAATGTATATGTGGATCACGGCTCACGGCTGGCGCCCCCTTTGATCATCCCACACATTCCCCCCTGAAAGCCCAGTAGGCATCAGTCAGCAAAAAACTTCAGGCAAAACCAAAGTCATGTTTGGTGGCATGCCACCAAACATATCTCACCCGCCCACACACAAACATCCCCACAGTGAGATTGCCCTTTGAAACTTCCAACATTGCCCAGTAGGTCCCTGTGCGAGAATTCACCTGGGGAAGATATGCATCCATGCTGTCACACCAGCGAACATGACTGCATGCCTCTAATATGCCCTCCACAATAAGTTGCTACAACCCACCCAATTTTGGATATGCTAATGTCAACCTTGTTCCACCAAAGGTTTCATCACTCGCTGCAGATCCAGCAGTCATAATGGTGCACCCACATTTTGGCCACCTTGCCTTGATATATGCCCCAAATTGGATATGAAAATTATCAGCCCAAGACGCCCACCCCCATCAAGACCATGCACGTAACCACAGGCCATCCCCCTTTTGGCCTGTTGCTGCCACTCATATAAGTTCCCCACCTGCGCTTATTCCTCTTCATTCCCTTTAGCTAACCCTTCCCAATCATATATATCCCAACTGCCCCCAAATAATTTAAAATAGCCATCATGTCAACCCCTTCACAACCACTTTGCATTGGGATGATTAATATTTGTATTCAAATAAATAGTGATATAACCTTAAAGCCTGAGAATTCCCACTTAGGTTCTTGGATTATCCTATGGCACAATCAGCACAACATATTCGTATATCTCCCCAATCACCAGCATGCTATTGGCTCTCTCCCGGGAACCCTTTCCCAAACGTTGATACCATTCCTTGGGGCACCAAAAACGTTCATGCACTGTGGTCCTGGTGGGGCATGGATTGAAAATTGCCAATCCAATCCTACTCAAATATTATTTGTTGAGGGAGTATTTATGACTGATGCCAATGATCCCTCCTCATCTCAGAAACCCAATATAGCATTGATGTTCTTCACATGGTATCCAAACATTCTATTCATAATGGAAACCTTTTGAACACAAGATTTCAAGCTTAAAATGCCCAAAGAATATGACTGTACTACTCATTGTCAATGTCAACTCTTTACTCCGAAATTTCCTGCTTCAAACTCGATGCCTGCTTCATATCCTGCTGTTTCATCATTGATTTCCAAGCAAAAACTGATACAATTACCCAGTGGATCAGACCTCCCCATGATAACCCCGCCCCATGCCATTATTCAAACCCCCCTCCTCCCTCATCAAAAGACCGGACTAGCTTTTCTCTGGGATTGAGAAATACCCAATGGCCAATCAGCCCGTAACCTTTGGGCAACCTCACCCCCAGGATCCACTTTTAATGCCAGGCACATCATTACAAACAAGGTCGTTAGCTCATTTGAATCCCTTTCGACCAATACCCCTCTTGGAGGACTGCTTGCGGATGATATGGGATTAGGTAAAACCATTCAGGCCATTGCTCTAATTGGTAACTCCAAGGAGCGGATGATTGCAAACCCCCATCGCTCCACGCCCACCATGATCATCTGCCCCCCTCGCTTAATTAACAACTGGCAATCAGAAATATCCAAGGATGCTCAGGCTGGAGCACTGCATGCCAAAATCTACCATGGTCCCACTCGTCACTCATTATCCCAAGCCGACATTTTAAAATATGATATCATCATCACTTCTTACAATACTATCACCCAAGAATTTAAGCAAACCAATCCCTCTACATCATTCATCTTTCAAATCAATTGGCATCGTATAATCTTGGATGAAGCACAGTGAGTGGCTGAGCTTAAATGATTCAAATTACCTTTTATATCCAATAACCCTTGCCCCCTCTTATAGCTATATTCACTCTCAATACACTGCCACTCACCGTGCCATTAATAGCCTCCTTTCATCCCGTTGAATATGTTTAACGGGCACACCTATTCACAACACCATTTATGACCTTTTGGGCATAATATCATTCATCACTCAACCCCAGAGCGCCGATCAAGATAACTGGTCACCATTCATCCTGAGTAGTCTTTCAAAAGGTTGAAATGATATTTTGCATTTGGCATTGCGGCATTTAAGTTTGCGCCGCACCAAAACCACACATCTCGAATCCCTCCCCACTATTACCCATCATTATGAGCTGCTCCCACTCAACCCGACCATGCAGCAAGAATATTCCACATTATATGAAGAATTCCTATCATCCAAAAGCAAAGGACCAGGAGAGTTTTTCAGAAATATTAATAAGCTGCGAATATGTTGTAACCATCACATCATGCTTAACACAATTGCAGAGGCAGACTTGGAAGACCACGAGGGCAGGAGCACTCAGGATAACTCCCCAACAATCACACGAACTATTGTGGATGTGGAAACATGAATGATGAGTAGTAAAATTGCACACCTCCTACAAAGCTTAATGAAGAACAAACAAACAAGGTGTGGTCCAACCAAATCGGTGGTTTATACCCAATGGACCCAATTTCTAGATTTGTGCGTTAATTCTAATATGCATCCATTACCAATTGACTCCATCTGACTTTTTTATATTGTAGAATCGGTATTGCTCTTGCCCATCACTCTATCCTTTCAGCACGAATTGATGGAACAATTACACCACGAGCACAGGACAAGGCGCTTCAGAATTTCTTCAATAATCCTGAATGTGAATTACTCATTGCATCCATTGCCGCGGCTGGAACTGGCCTCAATATAACTTGTGCTAATATAGTCTATTTAATGGTGAGGGGCCCCCCAAAATTCTCCCCTGATTTTCGGACCCTGACATCCACATTTCCAGGAGCCCAATTGGAACCCAGCCATTGCGGCTCAGGCTGTTGATCGTCTACATCGTATTGGCCAACAACGACCTGTACAGGTCATCCACTATATCACTCCTCATTCAGTTGAGGTCAACATGCGGAAGGTACCTTTCAAGCTCATATTTCACTTGATTGTATTACTATTCTGAAATCTTTCCTTATGGGAATGCCATATTCCAATCACCAATAGGTCCAAGAAAAGAAAAAATCATTAACTGCGTGAGCCTTACTGATATTATATAATTTGTGATTGACAAAGTTGATAACTCCTGTTGACTCTGGCACAGGTCCACAATTATGAACACCATGAGCTGGATCGAACTTCTTCAATATTTCCTCAATGAAAATGAGCAATAGAGTATTATTGCTAAGGGAGACGGTGATACATTTCAATTCATATTGTCTATATTCTAACATATTTAGCAAGTTGTTGCATCCTTAAGAGATAATAATCAGATTCTATTACACCTGCACAAATAATTCAAAAAATTCTAATTTGTCACAGTGCTATACCGTGACAAATTACTAAGTTATTGCAGAGCATCACCATTCGGCCTAATAACTGGCATGTCAAGTATCTTGAGGGCGCTAGTCCGCATCTTACTACAGCCTTTGAGCCAATCTTAATCAAATACCTGAAATGATAGGCCTTCCGGAATATCACCATCATCTGTCGATCGTAATTCTGGCAATCTATCAATAGTTTTTTTACCCTTCTTTTTAATCCGATTACAAAACTCTATGTCTCTATCCATTTTCAATACCAAATCATTAAATAACTGGGAGCGCCAGCGTAATCCAACTTTGCGGTAAACTTGACGGCCATTTTCCAGTACCTCCTCAGTATCCGAGCATACTCGAGGGTCATTGAATTGTGATGCTAGAATGGGAAATTTAGCCGTATCACACCATTCACGACGGCGCTCACAGGTCTGCACATAATCAAGTAGATCATCATCAGACTTGGTCCACAATGAAGAAGAGATACAGTAACTAACTCTTTGACAAATCTTTGCGAGCTTTTGATTCTCCTTCTTTTTTACCAAATACTCTGCATCCTTTTGAATAGACTTCCATTCTCTTTTCAAATAAGTGAAATATCGCTCCATTAAAGCCGCCACGACCCCATAGTTGTTATGATCCTTGTTCCAACAGTAGTGATGATACTCAGTGCTGACAAGTGCGAGACGGAATGTACGGTAAAACACCATAGACATCAGCTCGTTGAACGGATGTTGCCATGAGCTCTCCCAGTCCCAAGTGAATCGCTTTAGTCCTAGCTTGTGGAGCTCATTTTCGCAGTAGCTTTGGAAACCCTGAGACTGAACCTGTGTTGATGGCTCATTGAAAACATCCTCGGGGACATAACCGAGATGACCAGCCACTTGAATTGCAATTTCACGCTCTTTTGTGCTGGGTGGTGCTGGTAGTGAGGAAAAATCCTTATCCCTAACTCTGAGTAGGAACAGGCAATGTGCGTGTACTGCTGATCTCATTCCATGGACATTCTCTGGAAGTTCTGCCTTCAGCCATTTTTGTTGCTCCTTCTGGCTTGCACGTTTTGCCACATTGTGAGCTTTGCGGGCCTGGTTCCTTTGCTGTCTGACCTCCGATTGTTCAAGCATACTCTGGCCAAGGCCCAGCTGAGGATGGGTGAACTCACTATTTGATTGAGTGCCTTGCTCATGCGGTGTGAAATTGTCCCTCCTTGGTTCATCATTTCTTTCACTTTGACTCGGAGACATGTTCTCATCCTCATCATCCACAATTCTTTCTCTTGATGAACTGGCATGACCCATTCTTGGTTTGGAGGCATATGGATGATGATGTCCAGTGACTTTCTCTTTATGGACCAGAGGTGAAGACGCATAAAGTTCATCCCCTGCCATGCAAATCATCAGTTAACACATCAAAACATTAATGAAGACTGGTCATCCTCACGATCTTCAATTGGCTCCTGAGATCGGACTGACTTGCCTTTAGGTGCCATATCTAACCCATGAAACAAACATATCAAATTGTGAATAAGTTTCTACTCCAAAATTCAAATTACTTACTTTGATGAAGCGTCAATCCTGGATTTCCCTCCAACAGACCGCTCCAAGTTACATTTTCCAAAGGTCTTTTTCGTCGCCCCCCATCCACGCGCCTTTCATCACCCACATGAACCTGAGATCCTGATGGAATATTGAGGGTTGGCTGTTTACTTTGGCCAAAGGGATCCTGGGATGGGACTGGATTCCGACCGGGATTAAGGAGGAACTCAGGTGGAAATTTTGATTGGGGATTAGCGTGTGAGGAGATTTGAGGTGTGCCTTCTGGCCCCTGAGACACATGAATTTGTGTATTAGTGGGATTCGGGGGAATTGGAGTGACGGAAATATTTGGGATCGACCAAGTGCTTGAAGTTGGAGCCTTTGGATTGCCCACATCAATGTTAAGACCTGATACATTCATTGAGGATGCGATAGGGGTTGTGAGAGGAATGTTGGGACTCAATGGTGACTGTGTTTGAACATATTCTATGCTAGATTCACTATTTTAGTCATGAACAGAACCTGAATGGGATTTATGTGACTTGAAAGATGACATAAGGGCCAAAAAAGTACACTAATATTTTTAACTAGATAAAACACCTCAGTATTATGATAAAATAGAGTGATATGAGATGAAATCTTTTCAAATTTAGAATAGAGAAATTCTATGAATAGTTGGAACTAAGTGTTGTGTGGAAGTCGGATAAGACTCTTTTGAGGAGAATCCTCCCTGCCTCCTCTTGAGCTCCTCCGCTTTTGTCAGAAACCACCCTGCACGGCCTACCAGCATATAATGTGATATTTCCTTGATCTGAAAGGGGACCCATCATCCATAAGTAATCATATTTGGTAACATTTGTGCCTCCCCATTGTCACATTTTGTGAATTATCCAAACTGCCAATATATGCATTGAAATTCCACAACATTGTACATCTGTAAAGGGGTATATTCATGAAGGATTTACCCACAAAGGAGACATCACCTTTTCACGAAAGGCAAGACAGTTCAAATCACATTCCAACTGATTCAAAGCCCGCCGCACTCAAACCAAATACCAAGACTTTAGCTGCACTCCAACCCCTTATGTAATAGAGCTATATAGTTATGTCTGTAATAAGGTTTAAACCATGTACGATGGCGTGCCAGCGTACATGGATTAAATGTTAATCCCCTCAATTCAATGGTAACACTTCACTAATGGAACCCCCTCAATGGTCAAACCCGCACTATCACAATGTGTAAATAAACTAGAATATGTAGGAGCATTGAGCAGCATGGCATTTTACCCAATTTAACGCCTAACCAATTCTTCCATCCAGATGAGACATGTTAAACTTTATCCACTGCAGCTCATGCACCATTACAAATGAGATAAGATCCTCAGCTGGCTCAAATCATCTCCCCCTTCATAAATAATCACTGAATTTTATTTCCAATTAATAACACTCCTAAACACTTTCACATCAACCATAGATATTTATACACAAACCAACCATACTCCCAATTCCTGCAACAATGACAACCCGGCCCTATTCCTCAATGCGTATATGCATGTGTCAACACTGCTCAACTCAAACACACTCTTCCCCTGAGGGTGATAGGCAAGGAGTTGCCTTCACACCTTTCCAATATAAACAGCACATTAAAAAGGTCAAATCAACCATTGCACCCAAATCTCTTCCAAACATCCCTACTTCTGCATCAGGATCTGGGTGCCCACAAATTCTATTGGATCAAATCTTCCCAGCTGATTATTCACGTGTGACCCAAAGCACTTTCTCAACTCCAGCGGGTCTCAATTCAACTGCACAGAAATCATATAGTGGCAGTCAAACCCTTCCCCCACAAGACCTAGGAATGATAATATCTGCCATTCTATCATTAAGGTATAATTTACCCCGCAGGGCTTCACGCATACTCAACCCCGCCCTGAACCTGCTGATCAAGTCCAGTATCTCAAGCTCATCTGGTCCCCCCGCTCCTGCATTCCATATACCTCAAGATCTGAGTACCATATTTGAACATCTCCAATTGGAGCCAGTGATTCAAAACTATATATGTTGTCCTCAATGTTTCTCTCTTAATGGCCTTACTGAATCAGTCACAACTGACCAACCCCACTGTCAACGCCATAATGACCCAAATGATCATGATCCCCCTTGCACACAATCATTAGGCAAATTCATCTATTCATCTGAACCCCAAACCCAAAACACAACCAACATGAAGCAAAAATTTATACCAACAAAACATTTCATTTATCAACCATTCAAAAATTGGCTTGCCAGATTTCTCCAGCGGGCTGGAATTATGGACATTCTGCATCAACATCAACAATCCCAAACTCCCGAAGATTCCCCAAAACGTGACATCTGGGATGGATTGGTCTGGAGACGCTTCACTGGCACTAGAAATATCCATGACCCCCCATTCATTTCCATTCCTGGTGCATTGGCCTTCTCCATATATGTGGACTGGTTTAATGCACATGGAAAGTCCACCCGGTTCGCTAGCATTGGACCTATCATGCTTATTTGTCTTAATCTCCCCCCAAGTGAAAGATTAAAGCCCGAGAATGTCTATGTTGCAGGAATCTTCCCTGGTCCGAAGGAGCCAACTGCGCTTCAATTGAATTCTCTATTAATGCCACTCATCAATGAGCTCAAAGAGCTATGGCAAGGTTACCATTTTGCACCCACCTCAACAGGTCCATCAGGATCCTTTATCCATGTTGCCATCCTCACAGCCATTGCGGATGTGGTTGCCATGCGCAAGCTTACTGGATTTATTTCCCATTCAGGAAACCACTTTTGTAATTTTTGCACCATTCACAAAGCTCAAATTGAAGAAATTGGTCCTCAATTTCACTACACGCGCTCATACCAAAGTCATAAATCAACCATTGCCAAATGGCTTCGGGCAACCCCACAGCAAAGACAAGCAATTTTCTCTGAGTATGGAGTGCGATATTCAATTTTGGAAGACCTTCCGTATTGGGATGCAACCAGAATGGTTAATCTTGACATAATGCATAATTTAATACTTGGAATTTTGAAGGATCATGCAACTTTCAAATTGTGCATTCCAGAGTCCAAATCAAAAATTTACTTCAGGTCCCGCAGGAAATCCAATGACACCAACAGTTCAGACTCACATTCCAAGACCTCCAACAGCTCTCTTGATAAAATAACATTGAGAGAGGCCCGCTCCCTGAGAAGAGACGCAGCAAAAATAATAAATGAGCCACTCCCCACTACTTCCCAATGCCCACCCCTAACACAGAACATCCATCTAGTGGTTCTGCGGAGATTCCTTCATTTGATGCCGATTACATCCCCACTTCTGAAATACCCTCTGAATTGGATATCACTGCACTGAGTGATCACCAGATCAAGGATGAGGCTCTTGAGCATCTCCGTCAAATCATATCTGAGACAATAATTCCCTCATCATGGACAAGAGTACCTTGCAACATGGGTTCCCCCTCTCATGGTAGCTTAAAAGCCGCTGAATGGGCTCTCTTATATAAGGTCTATATTCCATTTCTAATGCTCAGTCAAAAGATGTCATTAGATGCACACCAATCTGCCAACACTCAAAGAAAAATGGGTCAGTCAGAAGAACTTGCAAATGAACTAGCCAAGAATACATTCCGTTTGATTAGTGCTATCAACATTGCCACAAGCTGGACTGTTTCAATAGATGATGCGACTGCATTTGCTGAACATTGGAAAAAATTCCGCCTTTCCAATCAACACCTGTTCCCAAAACAGAAAAGTAAACCAAATCATCATTTTGCTGATCATATTCCCGAACTCTTCCAACGTTGGGGCCCAGCACAAGCCTCAGCCACATGGGGTTATGAGCGCTTGATTGGAGTATTTGCAAAGATGCCAACAAATAACAAGATATGTGCGTCAATCAATAAGATCAATATATTCACATTGATTAAACACCTGAACTGAATAAGACTAAATTTTTGCAACTCTGAATAGATGATATAGATAAAATCTTACTTCAACATATCTGTTGATGTTCCAACCTTTCTGTTCTCCTGAAATCCCCATCCGTGCCATGTGAAATAAAACCGCTTTTCGAATCACAGCCACCTGCCCTGTTCAATGACCATAAATATAACAAACCATCCCGCCATGACTAAGAAAATTATGATTGCCTGGTTGAGTACTTACAGAATTTTCATGCAACAAGGGAAATAGTTGATTGGATCAGCTTAGACACTACCGTGCAACCCACAAGTCCTCCCACTTCAAGGATTGTCTCACCTTGGTATTTTCCAGTTTCAAACATTAATATTGGGAACAATATATTTTCAACTGAATCCAAAAATGTCAGCAACAGTGTGATATGTTTTCTGAGGGGCAACTCACGACAATTTGGTATTATTAATAGCATTTTTAAAGTCTCTGAGCCATCTAGCATACTGAAGAATAACTTTCTGATCTTAAAAACTTTCAAGATTGATGTGAATTTCTTACCAGATTGGCCGTATATCAATATTTATAAAGTTGTTGGTTTTGATGATGGACACTTGATTATATCAGAAGAAGAAATAGAAGGTAACTGTGGATTGTATGATAACAAAGCTCTGTCATGTTGACTGCTTGTAATGATAAAGCCGTTATTTCATGATATTTAGTCTACAAAAATGCAAATCTCTCAGATTCATTAGCAATTTTGCTAGTGAAATAATTGCCTCAAAATTTAGTGACAGAGACATGCCATTGTGACAAACAAAGCCCATTATTTCACATTGCCACAAAGAACTTACTATTTTGACATTGGGTACAGTGTGAATAAGCCAAGTCCAATGATCAAATGACCCACACACTCACCTTTCACAGCATCCAAAATTTCTAACTGCGCCATCATCATGTTGGAAGTGGAATTGGCTTTTGCGTACCCACACCCGCATGTGCACCTGCACGCGCCAATGCACACGCCCACGCACCCGCACCCGCACACGCCCACCCACCCGCACACGCCAATGCACACGCAAACCCACCCGCACACGCCAATGCACACGCCAATGCACACGCAAACCCACTCGCACACGCCAATGCACACGCAAACGCACCCGCCCCCGCGCATGCACACGCACACTTCATGGATGACCTGGTGAAGTCAAACCCCCCGCCTACATCAAGACTGGCTGAAGGACATCTTTGATGTGTGTGTGTGCAAACAGGCGGTGTGGTATTCCATACCATTTTTTTCACCAGGCTCAAGCTCATAGTACCCTATAACAGCAGGAAATCCAGCCTACAGGCAGACTTACACTCAAATTTTGCACCAAAAGGTCAATTTTACAGCAAGAAGCTGGGTTTAACTCATAAAACCATGGCACAGGCACCAAAAGGCAGTGTATGTGTTTAAATAAATTATTCAATTTCATTATGCATATGTAAAAAATCAAGTTACATATAGTACACTAGTTACAACAAATAAGGTACCACCCTTTAAATTACACACCCCACCCAGCTTTACACCCCCTTACAGCCATAGGACTCATGCAGAAAGAAAATGACACATGCATTAGCTATACAGCCAACTTGCATTCAAAGTCACATGATGCAAAGCCCAGCCCCATGGAATTCCTGCAGCTCATTTGCAACACAGCCCCAGGAGTACCTTATCTTATATCCACAGTAACCCCACTTAAAACCTTAAAACATAATCAAAATCATTTACACCACTCATCACCTCATGCAAACCAAAGCTAGTTACAACAGGCTGCATGCAGTACACAATTCCAATTAAATCTCAACCACATGACTATGCACAGCATGTGTCAAAATCAAAAATCACATCATCTCATAAAAACAGTAAATTCACCAATGCAAGAAGTTATCACCTGACTTCATTTTAAAGTTCAAAAAGAAGAAAAACAACCATGACACCTGCATAAATTACACAGCCACTTCTACCAAAACTAAAATAGGACATATGCAAAGGAATTACAAGGTAATCATGTGATACTGAATCCACCAACAGAATATCATGTGACAAGAAAGAGGCTGTGCACAACAAAAATCCCCAGCCAAAATTGAATCAGCTCATGTATGCAAGGAAAATTCAAGAATATCACATCATAATTAGTTCACCAAAAGGCAATCATGTGATAAATGGAGGCTGTGCAGAGAGAAAATTATCACCAAACCTTAAATCACCTGACCCATGCAAGAAAGGTCCTCACCAAAAATGGAGTCACATGATGAAATCAAGAGGAATTAAAGTGGAAAAAGACAGCTCCCATGGAGGGCCCTCTGGGCTCCCAAAAGGTATAAATAGAGGGGCTCTCTCCCCCAAATTTCAAAATCCCCCCCATGCACATTATATCCTATGCAAATTATATCCACTGCACAGTAGGAGCATAGGAATAATTCATCCCTCACCTGGGAGGTACTCCAGTATATTATAGTAAATTTACTTGCCCAGTAGCTAAGCTCAGTGGAAGTATAGTGTTGAAGATTACCCAGTAGCTAAGCTCAGTGGAATCTTATTATTATTAAAAAAAAAAGAGAAATTATCCAGTACCCAAAATTAGGGTTACTACTCTATTAAAATATTTTATCCAGTAAAAAATTAAACAATTTATCAAGATTTAAAACTAACTTTCCCATTTAAAGTAAAATATCAAAGAATATTACCCCTTAAACTTAACAAGTGATATTTTATCTTATTATTAAACACTCTTAAAAAAAATAACAAACCTTTAAAAAAAAATTATTTTACTTATTATAACTATACCTTAACAAAATTACCTTTATCAACACCAATCAAATTTTCCAGAAAACCTTAACTAAGCCATCTTACAAAGGATTTATCACCAAGAAGAAACCACTCACCTCAATTTAACCAAAAAAATATTAAAATTAAACAGACAAGTATTTCATTAAAATCTCAAATTCAACCAAAATTACTGACATCATTTTTCATATTATTTATTGAATAGGTCTGATCTGAGACTGCTGAATTTTGTCTTCTGCAGTTGTAAAGCCACTTACTAATTTTGTTTTGGTTTGTGAGCTCCAAGGAAGATTTTGTTCAGTATTTTAGGAGGGGCAGGCAATACACCCTTGCCACCCTTGGTTACAGGAGTTATTAGCAATTCAAAACTAGTTACCTGTGATTTCCCCCTCCAGGTACTGCCTCATTTTAATCCCACACAAGAGGAGTTCCCACATCTGGTGTCCCAACAGTGGCCCTACAACCTCAACTTCAATAAAAAAAAATCAATTAAAATCAATTACAAAATTATTAACTACTCCAAGAATACTTTTTTATAATAAAAGCTGGATTCAAATAATCAAAATCAGCAAAAACCATCATCTCAAGAATCTGAATCATCAACTCACTCTGATCATTACTATTATCCACCCAAACAAGAATCAGAAGTAGGAGAGGAATCAAATAAATACTCTAATTTTCCTATTGCGACACCAAGAACCAATAAAAGGGACTTGAAGGTTGTGGAGAAATTTTTCCTTGATCTCCTTCAAAGAAATAAAATCAATAATTCAATACCAGAATCAAAGGAAGAAATAAATCAACCAAAAATGGATAAACCTTCATCATCAAAATTACCTTCCAGTATTGAAGAAATCCAGGAAGAAAACTTTAATGAAGAAACTGTTGAAGGACAGGAAGAAATGTCTTCAACAGAGAGACTTCAGCAGAAGATGCTAGAAATGCAAGCAGAATTACTAGCACTACTCAAAAAAGAAGGGAAAAGTAAATCATCAAGTTATACTCCACAAAATAGTCCACTTGAAGAGCAAACCACCCTTCCAAGATCATTCAGGCAGCATGGATCACCTTCACCTTATCCAAGACCCATGGCCACATCAACACCTTATACAGAACAAAGACAAAGTACCTTACCAAGAAGAGTCAACATTTCTTCCCAAATGCCAACTCCATTACATCAAGAATTTCCAAGAAACACTACTCCAATAGTGAAAATCAGAGCCAAGGACTATAACTTGTGGTTTGATGGAAAGGATGTTGAAAGATTTATCAAGAAAGTTGAAAATATTGCAGAAATTGAAGGAGCAAGTGGAAGAGACATTGCAAGACAAATAGCATTTTGGACAAAAGATGAAGAAATCAGTTATCATATTGAAGGAATGCCAGGATATGAAACAGCTGATTGGGATCAATTAAAAGTGGATATGAAAAGAAGATGGGGAACAGTCTCACCTGAAAGAAGATACAGATTATCCTCAATCACTGAATTATTCACAAAAACTCAACAAGAAGGTGGAATAAGGAACATGACACAATACAGAAAATTCATTGGGGAATATGAAGCAATCATCACTTACCTCAAAAGATACCAATATATCCAAGGTGATATCAATCATAACCAGGAAATATTGGCCAGCCTTTCCACTGGTGTTCAAGAATCAATTTACAAAGAAATGATCAAAGACAGAGCTATGGTTCAAGCCTTGGATGGAGGTTACATCATTCCAAGATTGGATATTTTGAAATTATACATTGAACAAGACTTGGAGGCCAAGGTACTTATTCAACAAAAAGAATTTTCTAAACCAAAACCTCCAGAAAAGAAAACAAGATTTGAGGATGAAAGCTGGGATGAAGTTTTAAAACAAGTAAAAGAACTCACCCAAAAGATCAAAAATCCTCCACAACCAGAACCTCAGCCAAGAAATGAGGGAAAAGAATCAGTTAAAGAAGTTTTAAATCAACTCAAAACACTTTCAGAAGCAGTTAATCCACCAAGAAGGAACTGGAACAATAATCAAGAGCAAAGATTACCTCAAAATAATCAGCCATACAGGCAAAGGAATCCCTTACCACCATTTTCATCCAGTTATCAACCATACATACCAGCTCAAATGGCTCCAAGACCACCAATGAAATGTGCTTACTGCAAGGAAGAAGGTCATTCAGCAACTAGATGCACTCACCTTGCTGAAGATTTGGACAGAAGAATTGTCAGAACCCAAGGAGCATCTTACCTCTTCCCCAATTATCAGAGAGTACCTATGGAAGGAAATGAAAGTGCCAAAGACATAGTCAGGGCCTTTGCAAAAGAACAAGCAGAACTCAACAAGAAATTTATGGAGAAACCTACTGTCAAACCAAATCCAGAAGAAGAGATTAAGCCCACTGAAAAGAAACCGGAGGATAAATCAACCTCAATTGCACATGTTGAAGATTGGTCAAACTGGAAACCACCTACTATTTCCTCAGCCAATGACCCATTTGAATCACACATTGGATTAAGGCAGACCAAGCAAAGAATGGAAAGACAATCCCAAAATCAAGAGCCAAAGAAGAAAACAGCTCTTCCAGGAACTTACATTGAAGAAGAAAAAGAGGAAGAAAGAGTAATAATTCCCACCAAATTCCAAAATTCAAATATTCCAAAACCAGACCAACCTGAGGAGGAAATTGAAGATATTGCCAAAAAAAATGAAGATGAAGAAATTCCAAAACAAGGAAAGAAAGTCAGCAAGCCTCAAAAGAAACAAGTTGAAACTAAATTGGAAATTGATAAAATTATAAAGAAAATTATGCAACAAAAGATCAACCTCACCATTGAAGAAATCTTGAGGATGTCACCAAATTTTGTCCATAAATTACAGGAATTATCAGAAAAAGACAAGGAAAAGATTAAATCACTCAACTCAATGGATCTTCAAGAAAGACTATTAACCTTTGGATTCAAAGAAATACCAAAGCCCAAGATTCATTATGCCTGTCCTTTGGGATTTATGGAAATCTTCATTGGAAAGGAAGAATATCCTATCAGAGCATTAGTGGACACTGGGGCAGAACTCAACATTATACCAGAAGAAATAGCAATCAAAGCTTCACTCACAACAAGAAATCTTAACATGAACCTGAGGGGAATTGGAGGCCATACTACTTCATTGGTGGCACTTTCAGAATTTACCCCAATAATTTTGGCTTCAGGTGAAGAAACTCTAATTCACTTCTTCATTGCAAAAGGATCTGTCCATACAGTACTTGGAAGACCCTTCTTGGCAGACAACAATATCAAACTAGAATTTTCCCATAGACAAGGTGAGATACTCAGTTATCAAGAGCCTGATGGAAGAAGATTATGCATGCCAATATGCAAACCTCAAGCACTGGGATGGCAAACTGGTCCACCTAGAGGAATGGATTTATGCAATATGGCAACATTGGTCAGAAATAACCCAGGAAAGAAGGATAAAAATGCAAAAAGAGATAATACCATAATCAATTTGACCCAGAAGACCCAAGAGTTATCCATATCTCCAAAAAGTAATGAATTTGGTCAAGATTTACAAAATACTCAATGGCCAAACAACCTCAAAAGACAACTTGAAGACTCAACCTCTGAAGATGAATTACCCAATATAATTTACAAGCCAATTAACAGTAAGGAAGAAACTTTCCAGATTTTAGTAGATGGAAATGAGAAAATATATGGAAACCCTTTCAAACCTAAACCCAAAAAGAAGAAAGTCAGATTTAGTGAACATCATGAGCTCTCAGATAAGGAAATTATAAATGACATTGAAGAAGACCTCAAAATTATTGAAGAAAGAGACAAAAATTTAAAAAATACATACCATATCAACTTCTTGGACAGACCATTGAACAACCAAGAAGTACCTTATGAATGGCAACTGGAAAACCCTGAATTTATCCAGCAACCTCCAAATGAAGAGGATGAAACAGAATCCATTTTAGAAAATGAATACAATTACATTTACCTGCCCTACATCACCTTTGAAGACATTTATGGAGATGAAGCTCAAGAAAGTTTCTGTGAAGATAAATATTTATGTCACCTTCCAGGAGCAAACTTGAACAATGTTCAATTCCTAGAACTATTAACTGAAGAGGGAATTAAAGGTAACCTTGAAAACAAATGCTGGGATGATATATTTGAAATGGCCACACTACCAAGAAGAGGACTTTACTTCAATCAAATTTGGGCCCAGTGGTACCTTGGATTAAATGGATCAACATATCAAACTGGAAGACTGAAATGGGTTGGAGATGGATATATATTCATTGATGAAGACCTATGGTGGTCAGAATTTCCAGCAGAACAAGAAATTGAGGAAAGAAATAACTTTGTGGAAGCCCTCAAAGACCTTATTTTGGCCAGATTGCTCAACAGACACTCACCTTTCCCACTTGGGGGAGCTCAACTTTAAATAAAATCAGCAAAAATCAAGATTTTCTCTCTAAAAATGTATCAGTATCATTCATCAATGTATCATTAGTTTCTCTTTTATTTAATTTTTCTCTCAAAGGGCAGTGACTTCCTGCCTTAAAAAAGAAGAAATTTCATCAACAAAATATTATTATTGAACTAAATAATCAAAAACAAAAACAAAAAAACAATTACCTTCACCATGGCCAATTCACCAACTTTTGGATCCTATGGGGAAGAATTAATCAAAGAAGACCAAATTATCAATGAAGAACTTCATTGGTCACCAGACAATAAAGATTACAATAAAGAAAACCTTTGGCACTTCAAGAATACTTCATCAATATCAAGAAACCAAGAAATTGAAGAAATTAAGGAATTGCTGAAATTTTTGGAGGTTTCTGACAAAGCCAATGATCAAATTACTCAAGAATTAATGGAACAATTCAATTTCAAACCATCAAGTCCCATCTTGAAGACACATAGCAGCTCTATAAATCAAAAATCAAACAAAAAAGTCAGATTTAAATTCAATTAATCATTAGGCAGTGACCTCCTGCCTTATCAAAGAGGAAATTCAATTTTCAACCAAAAATAACCAATTTGTCTCACCCAAAATCAAGCATCACTAGGCAGTGACCTCCTGCCTTATCAAAGAGGAAAATTAATTCTTATCAACCAAAATCACCAATTTCACTCACCCAAAATCAAGAAATCACTAGGCAGTGACCTCCTGCCTTATCAAAGAGGAAAATTAATTTTTATCAACCAAAAATCACCATTTTAATTCACCAAAATCACAACATCACTAGGCAGTGACCTCCTGCCTTATCAAAGAGGAATATCAACTCTCATCAAATCAAATCAATAATCCCACTCACCAATAAAAAAACACAATAAATAACCATAAGATCATTAGGCAGTGACCTCCTGCCTTATCAAAGAGGAAAATCAATTCTTATCAACAAAAATCACCAATTTCACTCACCCAAAATCAAGAAATCACTAGGCAGTGACCTCCTGCCTTATCAAAGAGGAAAATTAATTTTTATCAACCAAAAATCACCATTTTAATTCACCAAAATCACAACATCACTAGGCAGTGACGTCCTGCCTTATCAAAGAGGAATATCCAAATTCTTACCCAAAATTACAATCCAAAATACATTAAACCTACCCTCAAACTATTCTTATTATAAATAAACTTGATAAAATTTTCAATTCATCTTACCTTAACATTTCAAAATCCACCAAATCCTTCAAAATGAAATTATGGCCATTACTTGAAGAAGATCCCTGGTCAATGGACAAAGATATCAGCTGGGTAGAAGAAAAGGAAGTCTGGACCAATTACAATAATGCCCAAGAAGAAAGTGAATATCCTGAATGGTTCTTACAAACAAAACCAGAACCCTGCCCAGATATCTCTACAATAATCCTTCCATATATTGAGTTTGAGGACATCTTTAAAAAAGACAACTCACCATCAGAAACTATCATACCTCATCCATGGAAAGAATTACCTGGATTCAACCTCACAAAGTATGAATTCTTGGATTTACTGACCTGGGATGGAGTTGAAGGCAACCTTGGAAACAATTACTGGAATGAAATATTCAACATGGAAGAACACCTCAGAAAATCATTATTTTGGAAAACCTGGGAATGCCAAGACTGGTTCAACCTTCATAATTTTGAAATTCAAAATGGAAAAATTAGCAAGATCTCAAGAAACCATATTGTAGAAGATGCCACATGGGACTGTCACTGGGAAGAAGCACTCATACCAGCAATCCTCAGTCTTAAAAGTGGTGCAATTGAGCTTAATAAAGAAGCTTGGGACTCCTTCTGTCAAGAACACCTTTTCAAAACTTTCAAAAGAGAAAAAAGGAGGGGAGGGAATTTTATCAAGAATGAATTAGTGAATAAAATACTTGGTCAAAGGAATTAATTAAGAGGAATCTCACCTGCTAAGTCCCTATTTCTTTGTTTTTTTTTGTTTTTTTATTTTTTAATCCATCTTAATTCCATTAATATCATTATTATTTATTTCTTCTATTTATTGTTTTATTCTTATTTCATTTCATTTCTTATTATTTAATTTTTCTTTAAGAATCAACCAAAATAATAATAATAATAATATATACATAAAAAACATTTATAAAATAAAAAAATAAAAAAAAATAATAAATCAAATTAAAAAAAAAAAAAAAAAAAGCTTCAGATTGTATAAGCTTAGAAGGAAAAGATAAAAACAAAAAATGATTCCAATTAATTCTAGAATATAAAAAAAAAGGAATCAATAAAATCACAATCAGTTTCAATTCACTTCATATCCGTAGATGATAACTAAAAAAAAAAAAAACCTACTTGATTTGGAAGAGTTATTCATTTAATTAGTTTCCTTCTTTCTTACTTCACTATTTTATATTATCTTACCTTTTTTTGTTTTTTATTCATAAAAAAATAAAATAAATAAATAAATAGCTCTAAAAAAAAAAAAAAAAATTCAAAATTAGTCTCCACTTTATTCACACTCAGTAAATTATAAATAAAAAAAAATCATAAATATAAAATAAATAAAAAAAAAACTTACATTATCTTTAGTTTTTTGAAAACTATAAAGAAATTACTACACAGATAGTCATCTAGATATTCTGAAAAGATAAATTCACTGATGGAAATATCACCAAGAGTCAATTACAAAATATAAATTCAAGACTTTTGGAAACCAAAAAAAAAAATAAAATAAAATAATAACATTGGAATTACGAGGGGGAATAAGCAACAAATACCAAACCCAACAAAAGAATTTAACATGCACAAGTCTATTTTTGAAAAATTCACTAAGTCTTTATTTCTTGGCTAACTGATCTCAACGCGACTGAAAGATCTTTTAATTAAAAGGAAATTAGCCTAAAAGAAATTGATTGAGCTGCTTAAGCAAAGCAGACTCAATAGTTAAATTTTCATTTGTCACTGCACCAGGTTTCTTTTGAATTACAACTTCTGATAGTAAATTTAAATTAGCACTCCGAGTCGTCTGAAACAACAGAATTTAATTTTTAATCACAACGAGTTTTTTTAACAAGGGACTTAGGCTGTATTACTTGAATTAAATTAATTTTATTCCATTCATTAGCTAACTTAATGTCTAATTTAAGATGGAGAATCATTTCTATTTATTTATTTATTTTGTTTTTTATATATAAAAAAAAAAAAAAAAAAAAGAGGGGCGAACGATCTAAACCAGAGGGAAGGAGTATTTATAGTCACAACCAACCAGCTTAAAACCGCTTTGAATCAACACCACACATGAACACCAATTATTGAGATCTGACAAGCTTTCGGAGGGGATAGTCTTAAAAGTTCTAGCTCTTCCGATGAAAATTTCGGAGGAGATATCAACTTCCGTTATCCCAACATCAACAAAACTAACAAAACATAACAATTTAGAACGTGATCAATAGTGTACTGTACAGTACAGTACAGTACAGTAGGAACAGGAATATTTAGCCAAGGTGTACATGTAGCTTGGTGATGTTGGCCTTATGATGGAGCTAATCTATAGCAGAAGGGCCTTCGGAGGACAACCTCACCTGTACTTCTATAAAGCTACACTAATGTTGGGAGTTAAGAACTATTATTCAGTACATAACAAATCACCGTTAACGTACCCTTCTGTAGCACATCAAAGACCCCATCGGACAGGCTAGAGCCTATCATAAAAGCTTCTAAAGCACATCAAATCTTGCAGCTAAAGAAGATGATATACTGTATCTTCATTTCAACAAGAGATTCCACAGTAACAGCATCAACAATCAGAAACGGTGATCTGAATGCAATTATCTGGATCTTCTCAGCATAGCCATTGGCACCAGAAGAAGTATAGGTGCTGCAAAGAATATAAAAAAGAACAAACAAGTTTCCACAAATCAGCTAATGATCTCGCATGCACTGAAGGAGGACTGAAAAATGGTGCATCACACAATTAGATGATAAATAACATACAAACACCGCACCCGAGCACTGCATGCAGTCTTATAAGAAATGGAGCTAGACGACAGCCGAGGAAGCCAGCAGGCAGGAACCCGATATACAGGACCTTTTGTGCTAACTGCAGCATACACAATATCTGATGTCATCCTGACACCGAATTTAGTCTGGGGGAAGAGTTTCACAGCTACCACTACCAACCTGGGTAGAAGAACGAGGAAAAGAAATCTCGCAATGCTGCTAGCTGAATAATAAACTGTAGAGTACTATCACGGCAGAGGAGCTTGACTAGCTAGAGACAGCAAGTGACAGGTCCCATCAATGTAGCGGATTTAGCTCGGGATGGTATTTTGTAGCCGCCATTACCAATCGATCAGGTTAGGATCACACTGGTAGCCTTTCCAAAGCTCCACAGCCTAACTCGACTGCCAGAAGGTGTATAGACACCTGCCAACCACCAAAGCACCCAGCCCGATGGTATTGCAAGTACTGGGGGGATCGTTAGCCACAAATAAATGGTCTTCAAAACTGATCAACCGACAAGAAAACCACCTGAAGTGGTTGAGAGTATGATAAAGTGCCGTTTGAGGACACCTACAAGCAAAACAGATCACCTTATTAAATTTAAGGCGTGGTAAAGGGTAAACCAACTAGCACGTTGATGACCTGACATTCATAAATATCCCAAGACACCTAGAGGCTAAAACTAGCTCACCCGATCAAATCTCAAACACCCTAAAAGAGTTCTGGAGCACACATTTTCACAAAAAGGAGCCACCCGACTTCTTTTTAAGCACTCCCAAGGTGTAATAGCACCATACAGCCCAAACGACTCACCTTTTTAACACGGTAAGGGGGTGGAAACACCCACATATCAAATAACTAACCACCCGAAGTGGTTGAAAGCACAATAAAGTGCTTTGCAAGGTAATTAGAGATGCAAACAGCCCACCCGAAGCCACTAGAGGGTTGTAACAGCCTCTAGATTAGCCCATCAAGCTGAATACCTTACCCTCTGACAACAAATATTAAAAAAAGAAAAAAAAATAATAAAATAATAAAGAAATAAATAAATAAAAAATAAAATAAAATAAAATAAAAAGCCCTCATCAAGGCTTTAAACTGATGGGTTATTTTTTATGATTTTGGGCTAAAGTTTCTCATTATTAATTAATAAAGGGCTTTTAAAAAAAAGGGAAACAAATACCACAAATTTCCTTGGCAAGACATTAAACTGCTGAAACTTTTTCATTTAAATTGATTTTATTTTTTAAATCATACTAAATCATTTTTTTTAATTCTACAGGTTATCAATATACAAAACAAGCCCTCAGTATGGCTTAAAACTGCTTAATTCCTTTTTTTATGATTTTAATTTTCAATGTTCTAATTGATTTTTTTATTATTTTGAGAAGCTACAGGGCTGTAAAAAATGGCTACCAATAACAAATATGTCCTCAGCAAGACATTAAACTGCTGAAATTTTTTTCATTTTCTTATTAATATCAAATGAAGCTGACCTATTTCTTTTTTATCAATTTTTATGCTACAGGGCTACAAATAACAGAAAAGCCCTGAGCAAGGCTTTAAACTGCTCACTTTTTTTTTTTTCATAATTTTATTAACATTCTTATTTTTACTGACATTTTATTATTATTATTATTTTTTTTTTACAGTTTTTTATATTAATCAATACATATACAGAATGAGGAACTAAAAAGGGAAAAGCCCTTAGGATACAAGAAATAACAATTTTTCACAGGGCTCTAAAAATAACAACAAAAGCCCTCATCAAGGCTTTAAACTGATGCTTTTTTTTTATATTTAAATTATTTTATTTTTTTATAACTAAATTAATTTAAAACTTCTGATCATTGATTTATACAGGAAACTCAGAACAAAAAAAAAAAAATAAAAAAATAAAAAAAATAAAAAAAAAAAAAATAAAATAAAAAAGTCCTCAGTATGACTTAAAACTGCTTATTTTCTTTTGGTTCATTTTTAATACAAGAACTGATCTTGTTTTTATTTTTACTATGACTTTATTGACAGATATTTTGAAATTTTGACTATGGAAAATTTATAAAAAATAACAATATGAAAATTACTGTAAAAGTAGACCACATAAAAAATGGGGCTATAAACAACAAAAAGCCCTCAGCATGGCTTAAAACTGCTTAGTTATTTTATAAATTATAGTTTTGAGTCTTTAATTTGCTAATGAATTTTTTATTTTTGGATATACTACAGGGTTAAAAAAAAAAAAATATAAAATATAAAAAAAATAATAAAAATATAAAAAACAGAAAAAGAGTCCTGAACAAGACTTAAAACTGTTTATTTTTTATTTATTTTCTTAATTATCTTTTTATTTTGTAGGATTGCAGCAACAATCGTCAAAAAGTCCTCAACATGACTTTAAACTGTTGTAATTTTTTTATCCTTCATCAATCAATATATATAAAATAACAAAAGAAAGATAAATATATATATCAGAATGAGGGTTTAAACAACAAAAAGGGCCCTCAGCAAGGCTTTAAACTGCTTATTTCTTTTTTTAATTCTTAATTTATCTTGGATATAAAATGGAGCTGACACATTTAATTGTGCTACAGGTCTTCAATATACAAATGAGCCCTCAGTATACCTATAAACTGCTTCTTTTACTTTATTTCTCATGATCTTTTTATGTTGGATATTAAATTAAACTGACATATTTAAATTTGGATATGGCAACAGGGCTAAAAATGACAATGCAAAGCCCTAAGCAAGGCTTTAAACTGCTTGTTTTGCTTTTTTTGAGAATCTTGGCTAATTTTCATTTATTGGCCTTTGAATTACTAACAATGTCTTTTATTTTCAGTTATTAAATTAAGAAAAGCCCTAATCAGGGCTTAAAAATGATGTTTTATTGTTTAAAATTATATTGGGCTGACATGCAATGCCCTGAGCAAGGCATTAAACTGCTTAATTTCATTTTTTTATGTTTACTTATCAAATTACTGATTACTTGTTTTTCTAAAATCTCAGTATTTTTTAGGTCAAGGAAATACTGGAAGGAAAAAAATAATAAAAGCCCTTAGCATGGCTTAAAACTGCTTGCTTTTAATTTTGTTTTAATAATATTGTCTCTAAAAATGCTAATATTATGTTTTTTAATTTCATACAGGTATATTTCAATGAAAAATAGAAGAAACAAGTTCAGAAAAACAGTAATCAACATTAGGACCAATTTCAGGATTTTATAAGCTCAAGAGAATACTTTTAAAAGAAAGAGGTTTTCAATAAACAAAATGTCCCCAGCAAGACATTAAACTGCTGGACTTTTTTTTTTATTTGTAATATTAAATGAAGCTTACCTATTTCATTTTTTTGATTAATACAGGGCTACAAATAACAATACATGCATGCCCTGAGCAAGGCATTAAACTGCTCAATTTTATTTTTTATTTCTTATGCTTTTTCTTATATTTTATAATATATTATACTGACACATTTTATTTTGAATGCTACAGGTGTTCATCATGAAAATATTTCTCTGATTTTACAACATTAAAAGTGCTTTCAAAGTGAAAGGAGTCCTCAATAAGACTATAAACTGTTTAAGATAACTATACAACTTGGCTTTGAAGATAAATTACATGCCAGGAAACCCCAAAGGCAACAATCAGGTTCCTGGACACAAGATATGGTCCTTGGCAAGACCATAAACTGCCCACTCAAATTATCAACAATAATCAAGAAAAATTAACCAATGGTCCTTGGCAAGACCATAAAATGCCCCTTCAAATATGAAAAACAAATCACTAAGATTATCAACAAGGACCAAAGCAAAGACAACACAAAAGTCCTTGGCAAGACCATAAAATTCCCACCATTAGAATTATCAACAAGGACTCAAAGCTAAAACACAAACAACCAATGGTCCTTAGCAAGACCATAAACTGCCTATTTGAAGTATTCAAAAAGATTGGAAAAGGACTAAAAAAGGAGGATAAGTCCTAGGCAAGACTATAAACTACCTAAGGTTTTATTTCCTATTTTTTCTAATTTTATTTCATTTTTTTAAAAAAAAAAAAAAAAAAAAAAAAAGAATTGGAAAGATATACTGACTTATGCTTTTTGAACATATTTTTATTTTATTTTTTATCCAAAATTCAACTATTTATTTTCACTAAGAATTAGGGGCATATCCCATTCATGATCTCAAGAATATTCTATTTATTCATTATTTTTATTATAATTTTCCTACTATTACAATAAGAGCCATTAAATTGGCTCAATGTTTCCACTCAAAAATAATAATAATTAAAAAAAAAAAAAAAAAAAAAAAAAAAAAAAAAAAAACTCCAAATCAAGACATTTTCTTTAAAAAAAAAAAAAAAAAATGAATGATCAATTTATTTGAAATATTTCTTCAATTACAAGAGAGTGATTGGAACTTGTTTGAAAAGAAGAAGTATTTGTGCCATGAAGGCATTAATTGAACTCTGAAGGAGTTATTTATATTAAAAACTCATAAATTGATGACATAATTTGGGGAATTTACATATTAATAACACCTCACTGTGCTGTTTATTCCAAATGGAATGTTGAAAGCCCCTCAAAAAGCAAAGAAGAGTTTTTTTCAATTGTACAAATTTTCAATTTCACTGTTTATATTTTTTAAACAACTAAAATGCATTTATGGGTAACAGAAAATCTGAACCATAAAGGGAATGGACTTGAAATAAAGTCTGAGTCACAATGATGATTCCAAAAGGAAGATTTGTGGCATCATAAGGGTCATTATATGAATAAAGGACTCAAATTATGATCATTCAAATATGTTATATTAATCATAAATACTCTCAAGAGCACCAATTTTTACTGATTGGCACAAATTACCACCTTTAACCAAAAAGTTCCATGATCTTAATTGTGATTGAGGTTTATTTCTTTTAAATTGTGATTTTTACTCTGATATCTCATTTAATGACTATTTTATACTTACAGTAAAAAAAAAAAAAAAAAAAAAAAAAAAAAAACAACTTATAATTGAATCATCCTCAAAATAAAACAATGTAAATTTTATGTAGCATTATTTATTCTTATCAAAATCACTATAAAAAATAAGGGGTGGGAAAACTTATTTCTTACACTATCCCTTATAGTGGAAGTTTTGGGGGAATGAGAACATATCCTCTTCAAAATTTGAAAACCAACTCAAGCTTTTTAAATGGAGAGGGGGGCCCTCATCCAAACAAATATTACTAAAAAAATTCATCAATAAATTAATATTAAAATAAATTTTAAATCACCTTATTATTACAATTTTTTATTTTTTTCATTTCTTTATAACAGGTGTAATTCAGGAATACAAAAGAACAAAAGGACATACATTATTTTTTAAGAAATAGCAAGAGAATTTGGAAACAATTTATCATAGGGAAATTATTCACAATACTGAAAATGAAGAAGATTATTTATGAAGAAAAACAGGAGTTCCTTATGGATTGACCTCTGGACAACACAAGAACTTGGACACTTCTTTGATTCTGGATTGAAACTCATTTGGAATTCAAGAATAAGTGGTCAGGATTTATGGACTGAAGGATGACCCACTGGATTAATTATGGACTCAGGACTCACTCAACATGAAGGACTAACAAGATAATGTACAACACTCAAATCAAATTGCCCTTGGGATTTTAAAGAAGCTTGAAGACTCAAGAGGTCCTCAGCATGACACTAAACTGCTTCCCCTGTGGACTTGGGCAGGGAAACTTATAAAAAATAACAGCCAAGAAGCTGGAGGGGATTGTCCTAGTCAGGAGAAGTGCTGAAGGACCATTTTTGTCCTCAGCATGACAATAAACTGCTCCCTTTGTGTAACAGGAACAAGGGGTTTCACAGGTGTTTAGCATTATCAAATTGGCCAAAATGAACAAAGTGAAGTCTCAAGCCATCAATGAAGACAGGAAAATTCCTTATCAAGAAATGAAACAACCAGAATAATCTTGCATCAATTGGGAATCATGAAGATTGAAGAATAAAACAAGAGTCAAGTGGAATCCAAAATCAAGCCCAAAGGAGCTCAAGAATAAAGATAAGCCCTTGGATTAGGCCAGGAGGTCCTTGCATGACTTAAACTGCAGGACTTGTATACCTAATATACAGGGGTTACACACCTAGTTGTAGGTCCTGTATGACCTTAAACTACATTTTTTATGAAAGAAAGAAGAAAGAAGAATTGTGAAGACCTCAAGATTTCAGGACACTAGCAAATTCTTGAAAATAATTAAAAGAAAGAAGAAGAATCAAAATAACTAATTAAAGATGGATCACCAAATTTTAGCAGGCAAATACAAATCAGTCCTGAAGAAGGTGAGACCAGTCAATGAGCCAATGCCTCAAGACCTTAACCCACCTTTGGAAAGACCACCTTTGTCAAGAGATCCTTATGAAACACCCTTATCACCAAACCCACCTATATTTCAAGAAACCTTCAAGGTCACCCATGAAAGACTCCAAGCAGTCAATTTTGGCCCACCAGGATGGTTATCAAATGAAGAAATCAATTTACTCAAAAATGTTATTACCTTAAGGGAAAAAGCAATAGCCTTCTGTGAAGAAGAAAGAGGATTACTCAAACACTCATATGGAAAACCTTACAAGATACCAGTAATACCTCATGAACCTTGGCAGAAGAAGCCAATTCCCATACCCAAATCAATTTTACCTCAGTTTACTGAATTAATCAGAGAAAGAATTAGGACTGGACTCTATGAGCAATCCACCTCAAGCTACACCAGCCCAATCTTTTGTGTGGCCAAATCAAATGGGAAACTCAGAATTGTCCATGACCTTCAAGAACTCAACAAAGTCACCATCAAGGATGCTGGCTTACCACCTCATATTGAAGAATTTGTAGATGCATTTGCAGGAAGAGCATGCTATGGACTAGGAGACATCATGGGAGGATATGATGAAAGAGAATTAGATGTCACTACAAGACCCCTCACTACTTTTGAAACACCCCTTGGAAGGATGCAACTCACAAGACTACCCCAAGGAGCCACCAACTCAGTAGCAGTATACCAAGCCCAAATGACCTGGATACTTCAAGAAGAAATACCAGAAAGTGTAGGAATTTTTATTGATGATGGAGGAATAAAAGGACCAAGATCACTTTACAATCAAGAAACACTACCAGAAAACCCCTCAATCAGAAGATTTATATGGGAATATGCCATAACCTTAGAAAGAGTTTTATTCAGGATTGAAGAAGCAGGACTTACTATCTCAGGATCCAAGTTTGCATGCTGTGTTCCAGCTTTGGACATAGTAGGGCATGTTGTATCATTCAAAGGAAGAACAATCTCAAAACAAAAGATCAACAAGATTCAAAATTGGCCAACACCTCTTAACAAGAAGGAAATAAGGGGATTTCTTGGTCTTTGTGCTTATGTAAGAATGTTTATTGAAAACTTCCCACAAGTTGCATCACCACTCAGAAGACTCACCAGAGAAGATGTTGACTGGGATTGGGATCAAAAATGTGAAGAAGCTTTCCATAAGCTCAGAAGAATAGTTGGAGAAGAAATAACTCTCAAGAAATTGGATTATGACAAAGGAGCAGGAAAAATTAAGCTAGCAGTAGATTCAAGCTACATTGCTGCAGGAGCAGTACTCACTCAAGAAGATAAAGAAGGAAAAGACAGACCAGTATTATATGAATCAATAACTTTTTCAAAATTAGAATCAAAATACTCACAACCCAAATTGGAACTCTGTGGAGTTGCAAGAATTCTCAAGAAACTTCAAACAATACTTTGGGGACAACATTTTGAATTACAGGTTGATGCCAAGGCTTTAATTGAAATGATCAACACCCCTTGCTTACCCAATGCCCCCATGACAAGATGGGTGGCTTTCATTCAGCTATTTTCCTTTGATTTGGTACACAAACCAGGGAAAACTTTCACTATGCCAGATGGGCTATCCAGAAGACCAAAAAACTCAGAAGAAGAAGATGAAGATGCACCAGAATTTGATGAAGAAGAAGATTGGATCAAGCCACACCCTGGATTTGGGGCTAAGAATGTAGATTCACTCCATTTTTCAGGAGTACAAGTACCAATAAAACAAGAAGGATTTTGGAAAAGAATGCAAGAATACTTAAGTACAATGAAAAAACCACAATCAAGTAAAGATGAAGAATTTAGAAGGATAAAAAGAAGGTCACCCAACTTTTTCTTGGAAGATGGCCAGCTTAAAAGAAGAAATAACCCAAACCCTCAACTGGTGATATCAAGTCAAGAAGTTCAAAGCTACATTTTAAAATCACTTCATGAAGACATGGGCCACAGAGGGGAAAATGAAACTTATAGAAGAATTAAAGCAAGATTTTGGTGGGAAGGAATGAAGAAATCAGTCAAGAAATGGGTTCAATCTTGCCTGGCCTGCCAAAAGAGAAGTCAAAGCTTACAAAGGGAACAAGGAAGGCCTACAGCAACATCAACAATCTTTGAAAGGGTAAGCATGGATGCAGTACATATTAAATCTGGAAGATGGAAATATATGGTTGTGGCCAGAGATGACTTTTCAGGATGGCCAGAAACAGTTGGACTAGTCAAATTAACAGCAAAAGCAGTTGCAGAATGGTTCACCTCAGAATGGATATGTAGGTATGGCTCACCAAAAGAAGTAACTGTTGATGGGGGGCCAGAGTTTGGAAAAGAATTGCAAGATGCAGTAAAGAAAGCAGGATCAAGAATCAGAGTCACCACACCCTATTACCCAGAGTCTCAAGGAATGGTTGAAAGAGGCCATAAACAACTTAAAGATGCATTAGTCAAGATGTGTGGAGAAAATGGAGGAAAATGGAGAAAATATCTACCTTTGGTTACCTTGGCTGACAGAATCTCCACTAAAAGGACAACTGGCTTCTCACCATATGAACTCCAATTTGGACAACTACCAGTATTACCAATTGACATTGAAACAAAAACCTTTTTAGCATTAGAATGGCACAAAATATCCACAACTGAGGAATTATTGGAAGCCAGAGCTAAACAATTAGAAGGAAAAGAAGAAATGAGAAGGAAAGCAGCAGAAAAACTCAAAAAATCAAGGGAGGACTCAATGAAATATTGGGATAGAAGAATGGCACATCAACTAAGATCACCACTCAATCCAGGAGATTTGGTCCTGGTTTACAACAAAGCAATAGAAACTAATTGGGGGCTACTTTTCAAAAACAAATGGAATGGACCCTACAGAGTAATCAGACAAATAAACAATGGACCATATGAACTTGAGGAACTTGATGGAACAGAATTAGCAAGAAGATTTGCAGCATCTCAAGTCAAGAGGTTCTACCCAAGAGGAAAGTTGACAAACACAAAAGAAGACACAGAAGAAGAACAAAGTGAAGAAGATGAATCAATAAATGAGGAAGAGGTATTGGAGGAAACCACAGAATCAGATGAAGAATAGAGAGCTCTCACCTGGAATGCTGGGGACAGCATTAAATGGAGAGGGGGATGTGGTATTCCATACCATTTTTTTCACCAGGCTCAAGCTCATAGTACCCTATAACAGCAGGAAATCCAGCCTACAGGCAGACTTACACTCAAATTTTGCACCAAAAGGTCAATTTTACAGCAAGAAGCTGGGTTTAACTCATAAAACCATGGCACAGGCACCAAAAGGCAGTGTATGTGTTTAAATAAATTATTCAATTTCATTATGCATATGTAAAAAATCAAGTTACATATAGTACACTAGTTACAACAAATAAGGTACCACCCTTTAAATTACACACCCCACCCAGCTTTACACCCCCTTACAGCCATAGGACTCATGCAGCAAGAAAATGACACATGCATTAGCTATACAGCCAACTTGCATTCAAAGTCACATGATGCAAAGCCCAGCCCCATGGAATTCCTGCAGCTCATTTGCAACACAGCCCCAGGAGTACCTTATCTTATATCCACAGTAACCCCACTTAAAACCTTAAAACATAATCAAAATCATTTACACCACTCATCACCTCATGCAAACCAAAGCTAGTTACAACAGGCTGCATGCAGTACACAATTCCAATTAAATCTCAACCACATGACTATGCACAGCATGTGTCAAAATCAAAAATCACATCATCTCATAAAAACAGTAAATTCACCAATGCAAGAAGTTATCACCTGACTTCATTTTAAAGTTCAAAAAGAAGAAAAACAACCATGACACCTGCATAAATTACACAGCCACTTCTACCAAAACTAAAATAGGACATATGCAAAGGAATTACAAGGTAATCATGTGATACTGAATCCACCAACAGAATATCATGTGACAAGAAAGAGGCTGTGCACAACAAAAATCCCCAGCCAAAATTGAATCAGCTCATGTATGCAAGGAAAATTCAAGAATATCACATCATAATTAGTTCACCAAAAGGCAATCATGTGATAAATGGAGGCTGTGCAGAGAGAAAATTATCACCAAACCTTAAATCACCTGACCCATGCAAGAAAGGTCCTCACCAAAAATGGAGTCACATGATGAAATCAAGAGGAATTAAAGTGGAAAAAGACAGCTCCCATGGAGGGCCCTCTGGGCTCCCAAAAGGTATAAATAGAGGGGCTCTCTCCCCCAAATTTCAAAATCCCCCCCATGCACATTATATCCTATGCAAATTATATCCACTGCACAGTAGGAGCATAGGAATAATTCATCCCTCACCTGGGAGGTAGTCCAGAAAATTATAGTGAATTTTACTTGCCCAGTAGCTAAGCTCAGTGGAAGTATAGTGTTGAAGATTACCCAGTAGCTAAGCTCAGTGGAATCTTATTATTATTAAAAAAAATCATTATTAAAAAAAAAATTTACCCAGTACCCAAGATTAGGGTTACTACTCTATTAAAATATTTTATCCAGTAAAATTAAACAATTTATCAAGATTTAAAATTAACTTACCCCTTTAAAAAATACAATATCAAGGAATCTTACCTTTTAAATTTAACAAATACAGTTTTATCTTATTATTAACCACTCTTAAAAATAACAAACCTTTCAAAAAATATTTTACTCTATTATAACTATACCTTAACAAAAATTACCTTTGTCAACACCAATCAAATTTTCCAGAAAACCTTAAATAACCCATCCTACCAAGGATTTATCACCAAGAAGAAACAACTCACCTCAATTTCACCAAAAACTATTAAAATTAAAACAGACAAGTATTTCATTAAATCTAAAAATTAACCAAAATTACTGACATTGTTTTTCATATCATTTATTGAATAGGTCTGATCTGAGACTGCTGAATTTTGTCTTCTGCAGTTGTAAAGCCACTTACTAATTTTATTTTGGTTGTGAGTTTCAAGGAAGATTTTGTTCAGTATTTTAGGAGGGGCAGGCAATACACCCTTGCCACCCTTGGTTACAGGAGTTATTAGCAATTCAAAACTAGTTACCTGTGATTTCCCCCTCCAGGTACTGCCTCATTTTAATCCCACACAAGAGGAGTTCCCACAGCGGGTCTGGTGTAATTTTTACCAATCATCAGACGGTTGTGGGATGATCAGGTGGTGAGGAATCTGAGTTGAAGGCACAGGGGAACCAATATTATATTGGATGTCACAGGATTTGGTGTAAGACCAGAGTGTGACATGTGCTCGACGTTCACTTGATTTTTGCTTGACGTGAGCTCGACTTTTATCCTGCTTGATGTTTGCTTGACGTGAAGTCAATCGCCGACGATTGACACAAGATTCTCCCCGGTGAGGGTTTTCGGCAGCACTCACCACCACTATTATACAATAGTAAAGCCCTTTGATCATCATTATAGCCCCTTATTATCATAAATCAAATCCTTTTCAAACTTCTTTTAGCATGTCACAGTCACAGTTAAAGTTTGTAAATACTATCATACACCTTTCTCATAGACTCAGCCTGACCTTTTGGGGGCCTGGCGGCGTTTTTTGTCTTTTTTTGGGCCTCATAATAGAGTTTTTTCTCTCATTTTCTCTATTCTGACAAATTTTTTTATCTTTTGAGGCAGAATTCCTTTTTAAAAAATATATAAAACACATATCTTTTATATATTTTCAAGTGGTATATGTTACATACCACTAATTTTTATCTTTTTTAATCATATTGTTGCATGGTTGATTATAATTTAATGACAACAAGACCCTCATTTTTGGCATTTTTTACATGTAAAAGCACTTTAAGCCATTAATGAAGTCCTTTTTTTAATTAAATAAGGACACCTCTTACTGTAAAACCAACAGTTGAGGCATGGTTGGGTGTATTGTTAAGTCAATTAATCTCTTACATACCACTTTGATGGGATTATACTTGCTAAGTACAAGCTATTCTGTGGAATACTGGCATACAAACAGTCTCCCAGATATCTGTAAGCTGTATTTCTGACATGGAATTGTTAATTCACTTACACTGTCATTATACAAGGGCATATTGTAGTAAGATACAAGCCCAGAGGCCATTCTTAGACATGCAAACAGCATTTTAAGAAGTCTTGACTGAAATTGAGCCCTCTTTTCCTGTTTTATTTCAGTGGAAGAAAACTAAATCCCACTAGAAACCCAGTCACAGACCAACACACCAGTGACATCCTCAGAACCAGAGGGCAGCAAGGGCAAAGGAAAGAGGCATAGTGAAGGCCTCATTACAGAAAAGAAGTGGACACTCAATACCCCTCAGAAGAATAGAAAACCACTAAAATCTGCTTCAATACAAGGTAAACCAACTTTAACCACTTGTAAAGCAAAAATTACCATCACTAACCCAGTTGTAACCTATAAAGGTAAATTGCCAAAATAAGGAGACAAATTATTTGTACAAGGCACAGTCAAAGGTGAATACCATAAGAACATAAGGTTATTGACTGCTTGCAAACGCTGATATTTCACCTGTACACCTCAGAAACCTTGGCTTCCAAAGGAACCAACCAGAGGAAATAGAAGGCCTGTCCAGAACCAGAAGCCCTGGAAGAGGACACCTTGGACACAGTGGTGGATGGCAAGACACTGAGGGAAATCATACCTACCCTTCCATTCACTTTCCAACTCAACAGGAACCTTAAGCCAGAGGATTGGAAAGATATGGATCAAATTCTTCAGCTCCACCAACTCCTCAAAGATTTCTTTCAATGGAGCATGGACAACAAGAGGTTCAACCTGGCATCCCACTGGGCAGAACTTGGAGCAATTTTCCAGAAGATTTGTCTCAAAGGGATAGACTTCAGAGACCTTATGGTAATCAACAAAGGTTGGAATCCTACCAGGCCGTTCAGACTCCTGGAGGTGAGGGCAAACAGGATAAGGGAGAATCAGGCCACTATTCAAGCTATAGAAGAACAACTAGCCCAGACAGGGAATACTCAGATTCCTTCAGGATCACAAGGAGCAGGTCAAATAAGCTCTCCAGTGGCTTCACACCATTCAGAAACCAATAGATCAGTGGCCAAGAGTCATCATTCTTCACAATACCTGGAAGTTTCCAGGAGAAGACAAGGATAAAAGGGCAAAAAAAGACCACCTTCAGCCAGAAGAAGAAACAGTCAGACCCAATGATCCAGAATCTGTTGGATTTGGTGAAATAAGTGCACAAGAACCAGAAGTAGTTGTAAATAACTCTAGAATCAGTATTCCTATGAATATAAATATTACCCCCACTCAGATTGAACATAATGTTTTCACACCTGAGAGTAACCTAAAAAGTACTGCACTGTGCTTACAAATGTCCCAATTTTATGGAGGAACTCAAAAGCAGTTTGCAGAACTCCAAGAAATCCATAAGAGGATGAAAAAATTAACAGCCTCCATGGACAAAATTGTCAAAAGTCTTCAAGAAGGACATGCTCAGTTGAGCAAAGCCTCTGAAGAAACCAACAAAAGACTGAATCTAGTCTTTGAAGAACAACACCACAGCGAAAGGGAAAGGTATTGTCTGGACAAAGACATAAACAAACTGTTTAATGTCTACAATAACATGAATCCCCAACCACAAGGCCATGTTATGGATAATCCATATCATCAAGATGACATCAAACCAGATGCCATGTTTATGAAGAAGGCAAGATCTCAATCACAATACCAGGATGGAGATAATATGTCTTATTCGGAGAAGGAAGCCCTGAAACAGCTTCCTGAGGCATAAAGCTGGCCCAAACTCTCTGGAACTGGAGAATGTGATCATATGGAACTCACAGATTATATTGATAGACTCTTTATTAATGTACAAAGCATTTCAGACTACTGGATCACTGCTAGGCTTAATACAGCATTTAAAAGAAATGCTAGTTTATGGTACACAGGAATGTGTCACAGGGGCTCTTCTAAGTGAAGAGGGCCTGGCACTCAGTAAACGGGGACTCACTTATAGAGGGCTCAAGGATGTGATAAAGAGGAATACAATTAAGAGTGTTAAGAGATGAATTACTAATAAAAGAAATATAAGAAAAGCAGTAACAAAAGAATAGGACTAAGAAATAGAAGAGCCAACCACAAACAGGTCCAAGTCCACTGTTCCAACCTGTCAGAATGAAAAGAGAAAGGTTAATAAGGATATGGCCACCCAACTCATACTGTATAGGCAAAGAAAGAAAATGCAAAGACTAACTTAATATTAAATAAATCTAATACCCAAAATAAGGATAAGAATATTCATAAAATAAAAAATAAACTAAACTGATTAACTGGGGAAAAGTCCCCAGGGGGGAGAAAGAGGGGCTAGAATATGTGAGAATCACCAGCCCAGATCCAGAGAGAGAATTTTCATGAGATTATTGGATGATTGAATTGAGTATGGCCAATACAGGTCTTGTACAGCTGCACAGGGCCTGTACAAGAGGAGTGGTAGTATTTAGTCATTATACAGTTTGGAAATGGTGGATCCAAGTTGTATTGGGTAATTCCAACCTGTACAAGTATTGACAGGCTGTATTGATGAACCAGACTGTATGCATTTTTCAGCAAGGAAGATTTCTGAAACTGAATGCTGATGCAAATAGTGGATCTGCTGATTTGAGGTGTTTGAGTGGGTGTATTAATGAATACCCTTACCCCTGGTCAGTGGTTGTTACAGTATCCCCCTCTTGAAACTGGTGGGCTCCTGAACACCATAGTACCCTGCCACTGTTGAGTGGCATCTCAATATCCCGACATCTTATCAAAAAAATTTCTTCTTAATTTTCATTCCCTCTTGACCATTATCCTGAAAATCCCCTTTCAATTCTTCCCTGCCAAATTAATTTGATTCCCCCTTTCTTATAGCTCAGTAAGTCTTCCACTTTGAAATATGCCTTTTTTCTTCTTCTGATTCAATGAGTATTTCTTCTTCGGGCATGGCCTTGGTTTGTATCCCAAAATGATGTCCACTGAGCTCTTTTGCTCAAAAAATGATGCAAAATGAGTATATGAAGGCATACTCAATTGCCAAGGGGCAACCTGATGTTGGACCCTTCTTGCCCAGCTGAAAATGTGCCGGAATGAGTCTTCCAGGGGTCTTGTTCCCATTTGTCTTGGAAATACCTCCCCCTGGCCTTACCATAATATTTGGGCCTTGGACCTTGTTAAGGTAAATCTTGATTATTCTTGACTCTATGGCCTTCTGGGCCTTTTTTGGGTCTTGGGTGAAAATTGGTGGTTTTTTGGTTCTATGGCCCTTTTCTTGTTTTTGGTGTCCTACGGTCCATGGTCTGTGGTCTGTAGTATGCAGTCCATGGACCGTACACCGCAGTCTGCGGTCCATGGGGGCTTGTAAGATTTGTCTATTAAACTCTTGATAATAGTAACAATATCAAGAGTACTATGACTGTCCTCAGTAGAAAAGTATAATATAATAAAATATTACAACCACAAATTTGAATATAATTATCAGAAATAATTATATTAAAAATAAATTTAATTATTATTATGAAATATAATAATTATAATGAATTATAATTATTCTATTATTATTATAGTCACTGACAACTATAACAAGAAGAAGTATAAATCTCTTAATGAGACAATTACATGTGAAAAATATAAATATTATTCATAAAAGAATTAAAACACATACTGTGCAGAAATAATTCTTATAGAAAGGTTCTATATAAAAAAAAATTAATAATAGATAAAAGATATAGAATTTCAGAGAAAAACTTACCTATAATATAAATTAATACAACAAGTCAAATACAACGGTTATTATATTAAAAGAGTATTATAAGTTAAAAACTCGTTAAAAATCAATACTTTAAATGATAGAACAACTTCTTATGATTAAATCTATAATTAAAGAGTTTTCAAGAGAAATTTGTGGATTTAAAAGAGAATTAAGATAATAATTCTATAATATAAAATATATTATTGATGATTACTACAATAATCTGAATTCTATGATTTCAATTCCTTAATTTATAATTAAGAAAGAATAAAATGCTTAAGAATTACTTTTAATAAGAAGATTTTATGAATAATAAAACTTTACCTGTTTAAATCTATAGTATGATTGGATTTATTAATGATTATGGACAAAAACAGTGATGAAAAGACTCTTTTAATGTCTACAGAGCAATTCTCATGATTCATAATGAATATAGAGGGCGTGCTCAGGTCAAAACTGAAAAACCATGCTTGAAAATAAAGCTCTTAACTTAAGGTAGCTTATTTTTAACTCCAATTTAAAGTTACCAGTGTTATTCTTAACTCCAAGTAGCTTTAATCTTCATTTAAACTAATTGTTTTAAGTTTTAATATGAAATAAGTTTATTTATATTAAGGTTCATCACATGAACAACTTAAAAATAGACTTTCAAGCAGAAATCTCTCAAACTTAACCGTTAATTAATTTGTAAGTTGTGTGAAATTTTCAAGCAAATCCATTACAAATTGGATTTTTAATGAATTTTTGAAGTTATTGCAATTTTCCACATAAAGTAGCAATACACACTAAACCTTAACTTTTGATAAGGTTTTAATGCTTGTAACCTTAATGTTTTAAGCTTATTTAAGCTTTTCAAGCTTAATTAAGTTTTGACAGTTCTTAAAACCTTGATTTCAAGCCTCCATATTGGGATTTACCCTGTGGCAGCTTAAAATTCCTGTGAAATTTGGGATAAAACCAGTTCAAACTTTAAGGTTGGATCAAAGTCTAACCTTGCAGTTTAAACAAGGTTGAAAATACGCCAATACAGGTGGACAACCTTAATTGAATCCTTGCAGATCCAAACAGTTGGGTACCCCAGCTCTATTTGGTCTTTTTCCTTTGTCCACCTTTTTGTGTCGATTTTGCCCTTTTATTTATTTAAAGCCATAATATGGCCTTAAACCCTTTTAAATTGGGCTCACGCATGATTTACATTGTGAGCCTTGAGGTATATTTTACATACCCAAATAGGCCACAATTATCTTAAAGATGAATTTTGAATTATGCATAACTCATGAGTCATGCATATATTGCAAATTCATCAGTTTTGATTTCAGAAAAGATGAATAACTTTTTATTGGGTAGGTAAATCCATAGATTTAAGGCCAGATTTGGATTCTACACAAAAGTTCACCTAGGGTAGCTACATAGAGTGAATAAGCTCAATTTAACTCTTTGAGGTGGTAATATGGAAAATACTTCAATACCACATAAAAGATCAGTGAGAATTTTTGTTTTTCTTAATTTCATGCCAAAATAATGGGAGTGTGAGAAATCCCATGTGACATATACACTAAGAATAGTGTTATACATGTTTTGGGCACTTAATATCATCGTATTCTTACAGGGACTTCTGGTACACCCATAGTGGATATCTCACTTGAAGCTCAATTTTCCATTTTGACCTGAAAAATAAGCAAGGGAGACAAAAGACATCAAAGAGAGCCAGGGTACCCAACTTCTGAGGCCTCAGAGGCGTGGACAGCTCCAAACCTTGGATACATGGCTGATCTTGGCCTAATTGATAAACTAAAACCTTTTGGGAACTTGTTTAACATGTTACAACTACAGTAAATCTTAAGAAAATAGCAAATAACCTGCTCTTTTGACGTGCCAAAGAGGTAAAGAGCTACTTAGACTACTGTAACCATGTCAATTCTTAATTAATTTCCATGGATAAACCTCAAAATAGTAATTAAAACCTTTTTTGTACTTTTATCCATTGATTTACCTCATAGCAACCAGTAAAACACTGATATTTGCAATTTTACGTACAAATGAGGTAAAAACTTCAAAAATTCATTAAAAATCTAATTCTTAATGAATCTCTCTGAAACCTTTAGGACCAATGGAGAACTGTATTACCTATCATAAAACCAAAAAGAATTATGGCTTTACTAGTAAGATTAAAAGTCTTACTTACAGTCCATTCTTGGTTATTCTACGTGAAACACTGAATCTTCAAAAATTCACAGTAATTACAACCTGTGATGAAATTGCCAATAAAATTCATAACTTTGAAAAATTAATGATTATTTTGGAATAAAAGAAGATTTACAGATGTTACTCCTTTTATTCTTAACTATATTGGGGTTGGTAGTCACATAAAAGCCACAATTAAGTAATTATGATAATCTTACGTGACAACAGATGATGCAATCAATAATCCAAAAGGGTTTGTTCTTTTCTCACTCACTGGTTTTTCATTTTGCTCCATGGAAGGCCTCTTTATAGTCCACAAAGCAGGAAACACTCATAAGAATGCTGATGGACTTAGCAGGAGGGCATTAGCCAAAACTCCTGATAACCTAGCTTATGTACCTTTGGAAGCTGAACCACAGATTCCAATTGAAGGGATTAAAATAATTTATATTGGGCCTGAATTCCTTGAAGAGGTCAGAGAACCTTATAAGCAAGACCAGAATTTCCATATCTTGACTTCTCTATTAGATAAAGACTGCAAAGATACATCTTTAGTCAATGCACTAGATGAAGTTTGGAGAAATTCCTATTCTGAAGGAAGGAATCACTTGTTTGATGGGATTTTTTACCACAGAACCAAACATTCTTGTGTAATGACATTATGCAGCAGATTTCTTATCAATACAATTATTTATGAATGCCATGATAACATCTACTCTGGTCACCTGTCAGAGGACAGAACACTTGAAAAAGTGAAGAACTGTGCATGGTGGCCATCTTAGAGAAAAGAAACCATTGAATATTGCCATGCCTGTGACAGATGTCAAAAAGCAAACAGGAGTACAGGCAAGAAATTTGGACTTATGATCCATATTCAAGAACCAAACTCCCCTTGGGAAGTTGTTCACATGGATTGGGTCACAGCACTTCCTCCAAGGGGTGACAAAAGTTATAATGCATGTTTAGTAATTGTAGGCAGATATAGCAAAACTCCCATATTCTTACCATGTCATAAAGATGACACTGCTATGGATACAGCTCTTCTTCTATGGAGTAGATTTATTTCTCATACAGGATTTTTCAAGAATATCATAAGTGACAGAGATCCCAAGTTCACATCTGCACTTTGGACCAATCTTCATAGATTTTTTGGGACTAAGTTATCATTCTCTACAGCATATCAGCCTCAAAAAGATGAACTAGCAGAGAGGATGATTCAAAGTTTAGAAGTGATGATCAGATGATTTTGTGCTTATGGGTTAGAATTCAAACACGCAGATGGCTTTACCCATGACTGGTGCACTCTGATACCTGCATTAGAATTGGCATATAAGACATCAGTTCATTCTTCCACAGGACAAACTCCTGCTATGGTAGAAAAAGGATGGAATCCAAGACTCCCAGCAGACACAGTGAGGAAAGGCTTGATTGACATTCATCCTACAGCTTCCAGCTTCAAGATAATGCTTGATAAAGTGAACCATCATGCAAAAAAAAGCATGGATGATGCTTTTGATTATGCAAAACAGAAGTGGGACAAGAGTCATAAAGTACCAGACTTCAAAGTAGGGGACTTAGTTCTGGTTTCAACCTTGAATTTTAATAATATCAAAGGGTCAGAGAAACTTAAAGATTCTTATGTAGGACCTTTTTTTATTGTTTCCTTACATGGAACCAATGCAGTTCAAGTGGAATTTAGTGGTGAATTGGAAAATAAACACCCCACTTTTCCAGTCAGCTTGATAAAACCTTATGAACCAGCTGAGAAAGAATTTTCTCCTTTGAGGAACCCAACTCCTTTAACTGTACCACCAGTGGAACAGAATAAAAATCAAAGAGAATATCTTGCCAGATATAGAAATCCAGTCCATGAAGATGAATGGCTGGCAGAATCAGAAATACCTGACTCAGATAAACTCTTGAGAAGATATAGACATGAAAGAAGGCCACAAGCCTGAATATGTCTATAAATGTGCTTTAAATTACTTGATCTGAGTAATGTAAAGAGGTTGGACAGTGGAAATTAGCCCCCTTTGGGGCTTTTATTATTTATACCATTGATAAAATTGTAGTACAATTTTATTTTTTGGTGGGAGGGAATGTGAGCCTTGAGGTATATTTTACATACCCAAATAGGCCACAATTATCTTAAAAACAAATTTTGAGTTATGCATAACTCATATGTCATGCATATAACCAAAATTCATCATTTTTGATTTTAGAAAAGATGAATAACTTTTTATTGAGTAAGTAAATCCATGGATTTAAGGCCAGATTTGGATTCTACACAACAATTCACCTAGGGTAGCTCCATTGAGTGAATAAGCTCAAATTAACTCTTTGAGGTGGTAATATGGAAAATACTTCAATACCACATCATAAATACCATGTAAAGGATCCGTGAGAATTTTTATTTTTCTTAATTTTATGCCAAAATAATGGGAATGTGAGAAATCCCATGTTACAAATATACTAAGAATAGTGTTATTCATGTTTTTGGCACTTAATATCATGGTATTCTTACATGGACTTTTGGCACACCCATAGTGGATATCTCACTTTAAGCTCAATTTTGTATTTTGACCTGAAAAATAAGCAAGCAGGACAAAAGACATCAAAGAGAGCCAGGGTACCCGACTTCTGAGGCCTTAGAGGCGTGGAAAGCTCCAAAACTTGAATCCATGGCCGATCTTGGCCTAATTGGTAAACTAAAACCTTTTGGGAACTTGGTTACCATGTTACAACTACAGTAAATCTTAAGAAAATAGCAAATAACCTGCTATTTTGACGTGCCAAGGAGGTAAAGAGCTACTTAGACTTGTGTAACCATGTCAATTCTTAATGAATTTCCATGGATAAACCCCAAAAGAGTAATTAAAACCCTTTTTGGATTTGTATCCATTTATTTACCTCATAGCAACCAGTCAAACACTCATATTTGCAATGCTACGTAGAAATGAGGTGGAAACTTCAAAAATTCATTAAAAATACAATTCTTAATGAATATTTCTGAAGATTTCAGGGCCAATTGAGAACTGTATTATCTATGGTAAAACCAAAAAGAATTATGGTTTTACTAGTAAAATTAAAAGTTTTACTTAAAGTCCATTTTTGACCATTCTACGTGAAACACTGAATCTTCAAAAAAATCACAGTAATTACAACCTGTGATGAAATTGCCAATAACATTCATAACTTGGAGAAATCAATGATTATTTTAGAATAAAAGAAGATTTACAGATGTTACTCCTTTTATTCTTAACTATATTGTGGTTGGTAGTCACGTAAAAGCATCAATTAAGTAATTATGATAATCTTACGTGACAACAGATGATGCAATAAATAATACAAGAGGGTTAATTGTTTTCTCACTCACTGGTTTTTCAGTTTGCTCCATGAAAGGCCTCTGTGAGCTGTTTTTGACTTAAAAGAGGCCTTCTCTTGCTGTTTTTTCCATATCATCATCTTGTTATCATTTATAACATTCTTACCAACAGGGAAGTATTAGCTAGAGCTATTCTTAAGTGTTTGAATTCGTTCAGAATCAATTAGAAAGACATGAAATCATAGAATCCAACTATACATTGTGGTAATACTCTTATAAATTCATTTTGATAATTTAAATCCACAATTCTGCATCAAATCTCTCTATCTTATCTTTCAACAAGTTTTTTGGAATATTAGTGAGTGATTTATCTTTCATTCTTAAAGCTTTTCTCTAAAATGAGTTTTCTTCAAGAATTACCATTATAATTATTCTTGCAAAAGATAATTATATATTAAAATTATTTTATTATTTTAAAAAGAAGTTTTATTATTAAAATCTTCTAGTAAGTGATTCTTGTAGACAATTACTTGCTCACTGTTAATGTAAGATGTGACTATGAAACTGATGATAATATTACCATTAATCAACAGTACTATGTCTGTTCTTATGAAATATAATAATAAAATATTATTATAACCACAATTAAATAATTAAAAAATTATTTCTTTCACGTGTTAAGCACTACTAGTGATTTTAACAGTGAGCAAGTAATTGTCTACAAGAATCAATTACAAGAAGAACTTAATAATAAAAACTTCTTTATTAAAATAATAAAATTATTTTAATATATAATTATCTTTTGCAAGAATAATTATAAAGATAATTCTTGAAGAAAACTATTACTAGAGAAAAACTTTAAGAATTAAGAATAAATGACTCACTAATACTCCAAAGAACTTATTGATAGATAAGAGTAGAGAAATTTGACGTAGAATTGTGGATTTAAGGGATCAAAAAGATTTATAACAGTATTACAACAATATATAGTTGGATTCTATGATTTCACGTCTTTCAGGATGATTTTGAAAGATTTAAAACACTTAAGAATAGCTTTAACTAATACTTACTTGTTGGTAATAATGATTTAATAAATTGATAAGATGATGATACGGAAAAAACAGCAAGAATAGGCTTCTTTTAAGTCAACAACAGCTCACAGAGGCGTGCCATGGAGCAAACTGAAAAACCAGTGAGTGAGAAAACAATAAACCCTTTTGGATTAATGATTGCATCATCTGTTGTCACATAAGATTAGCATAATTACTTAATTGATGCTTTTATGTGACTACCAACCCCAATATGGTTAAGAATAAAAGGAGTAACATCTGTAAATCTTCTTTTATTCTAAAATAATCATTGATTTGTCGAATTTATCAATGTTATTGCCAATTTCATCACAGGTTGTAATTACTGTGATTTTTTTGAAGATTCAGTGTTTCACATAGAATGGTCAAAAATGGACTTTAAGTAGAACTTTTAACTTTACTAGTAAAACCATAATTCTTTTTGGTTGTACTATAGATAATACAGTTCTTCATTGGTCCTGAAAGTTTCAGGAAGATTCATTAAGAATTGTATTTTTAATGAATTTTTGAAGTTTTTACCTCATTTCTACGTAGAATTGCAAATAGCAGTATTTTGCTGGTTGCTATGAGGTAAATCAATGAATATGGATCCCAAAAGGGTTTAATTACTCTTTTAGAGTCTAGTCATGGAAAGTCATCAAGATTTGACGTGGTTACAGGAGCCTAAGTAGCTTATTACCTCCTTGGCACGTCAAAATAGCAGGTTATTTGCTATTTTTCTTATGATTCCAGTAGGTGTAACTTGGTAACCAAGTTCCCAAAGAGTTTTAGTTTACCAATTGGGCCAAGATGAGCCATGGATCCATGCTCTGGAGCTATCCACGCCTCTGAGGCCTCAGAAGTTGGGTACCCTGGCTCTCTTTGATGTCTTTTGTCCCCCTTGCCTAATTTTTACGTCAAAATAGTAATTTAAGCTTAAAGTGAGATATCCACTATGGGTGTACCAAAAGTCCATGTAAGAATACCATGATATTAAGTGCTCAAAACATGCATAACACTATTCTTAGTGTATATGTAACATGGGATTTCTCACTTTCCCATTATTTTGGCTAAAAATCAAGAAAAACAAAAATTTTCACGGATCTTTTATGTGGTATTAATGATGTGGTATTGAAGTATTTTCCATTTTACCACCTCAAATACTTAAATTGAGCTTATTCACTCTATGGAGCTACCCTAGGTGAATTTTTGTGTAGAATCCAAATCTGGTCTTAAATCCATGGATTTACTTACTCAATAAAAAGTTATTCATCTTTTCTGAAATTGAAAATGATGAATTTTGGATATATGCATGACTTATGAGTTTTGCATAATTCAAAATTTCTTTTTAAGATAATTGTGGCCTATTTGGGTATGTAAAATATACCTCAACGCTCACAGTTAAAATCACTAGTAGTTTTTAACACGTGAAAGAGATAATTCTTTAATTATTTAATTGTGGCTATAATAACATTTTGTTATTATATTTCATAAGAACAGTCATAGTACTGTGAGCCTTGAGGTATATTTTACATACCCAAATAGGCCACAATTATCTTAAAAAGAAATTTTGAATTATACATAACTCATAAATCATGCATATATTCAAAATTCATCATTTTTGATTTCAGAAAAGATGAATAACTTTTTATTGAGTAAGTAAATCCATGTATTTAAGGCCAGATTTGGATTCTACACAAACATTCACTCAGGGTAGATCCATAGAGTGAATAAGCTCAAATTAACTCTTTGAGGTGGTAATATGGAAAATACTTCGACACGACATCATTAATACCACATAAAAGATCCATGAAAATTTTTGTTTTTCTTGATTTTACACCAAAATAATGGGAAAGTGAGAAATCCCATGTTACATATACACTAAGAATAGTGTTATACATGTTTTGAGCACTTAATATTATGATATTCTTACATGCACTTTTGGTACACCCATAGTGGATATCTCACTTGAAGCTTAAATTTATATTTTGACGTGAAAAATAAGTAAGGGGGACAAAAGACATCAAAGAGAGCCAGGGAACCCAACTTCTGAAGCCCCAGGGGCGTGGATAGCTCCAAAGCTTGGTTCCATGGCTGATCTTGACCCAATTGGTAAACTAAACCTCTTTGGGAACTTGGTTACCAAGTTACAACTACTGTAAAACACCAGAAAATAGCAAATAACCTGCTATTTTGACGTGCCAAGGAGGTAAAGAGCTACTTACACTCCTGTAACCATGTCAATTACTAATGAATTTCCATGGATAAACCCCAAAAGAGTAATTAAAACCCTTTTTGGACTTTTATCCATTGATTTACCTCATAGCAACTGGTCAAACACTGATATTTGCAATCCTACGTAGAAATGAGGTAAAAACTTCAAAAATTCATTAAAAATACAATTCTTAATGAAGCTTTCTGAAACTTTCCGGACCAATTGAGAACTGTATTATCTATGGTACAACCAAAAATAATTACAGTTTTACTAGTAAAATTAAATGTTTTACCTACAGTCCATTTTTGGTTATTCTACGTGAAACACTGAATCTTCAAAAATTCACAGTAAATACAACCTGTGATGAAATTGTCAATAACATTGATAACTTTGGGAAAGAAATGGTTAATTTGGAATAAAAGAAGATTTGCAAATGTTACTCCTTTTATTCTTAACCATATTGGGGTTGGTAGTCACGTAAAAGCATCAATTAAGCAATTATGACAATTTTACGTGACAACAGATGATGTAAGTACTAATCCAAAAGGGTTTAATGCTTTCTCACTCACTGGTTTTTCAGTTTGCTCCATGGCACGCCTCTGTGGGCTGTTGTTGACTTAAAAGAGGCCTTCTCTTGCTGTTTTTTCCGTATCATCATCATCTTATCATTTTATATCATTGTTACCAACAAGTAAGTATTAGTTCAACTATTCTTAAGTGTTTTAAATCTTTCAGAATCAACCAGAAACACGTGAAATCATAGAATCCAACTATATATTGTTTTAATTCTGCTATAGATCATTTTGATCTCTTAAATCCACAGTTCTATGTCAAATTTCTCTACTTTTATCTATAAATAAGTTCTTTGGAGTATTAGTGAGTCATTTATCTTTAATTCTTAAAGTTTTTCTCTAGTAATAGTTTTCTTCAAGGATTAGCTTTATAATTATCCTTGCAAAAAATAATTATATATTAAAATAATTTATTATTTTAATAAAGAAGTTTTTATTATTAAATTCTTCTTGTAATTGATTCTTGTAGACAATTACTTTCTCACTGTTAAAATCACTAGTAGTGCTTAACACGTGAAAGAAATAATTCTTTAATTATTTAATTGTGGTTATGATAATATTCTATTATTATATTTCATAAGAACAGACATAGTACAGTTGATTAATAGTAATATTATCATCAGTTTCATAGTCACATCTTACAAGTACTGTTTATTAATAGTAATATTATCATCAGTTTCATAGACACATCTTACATACATCCTGCATGGCAAATCCTTAGCCAATTCAGTAAATATACATAACACCTCAATTTTAACTAAAATTTTGGTAAAATTGCATAAACCTTATGCAACTTTCAATTTAAGCTTACTTAAGCTTAAATTTAACAATTTTAAAAAATGTTAAAAAAGTTACATTAGTAGTGTGAGTTTCTTAAATCTTCCAATAACATAAGAAATAAGTATTTTTGTGTATAACGCCCTATGGGTCTACCCTAGGTTATTTTTGGTGTAGAATCCAAAAATGATATAATATTTATTGCTTTGTTTTTCCAAAAAGAGTTATACTTATTTTTTGTTATCTTTTATTTTAAATTCAATCAAAAAGTCTTTTGAAGACAAATTTAACTGTGTATAAAGTCCTTTGTGGCCTTATGGGTATGTTATATATACCTCAAAGGCTCAAAGTGCTATTGGAGGCCCCCAGGACCAAAATGGACCCCCTGGGCCCAATTTTGCTGGGGACCCAGGGTTGCCATGGGACCATAAATTGGCCCGTGGACCCATATTTCACCTGCATGGCCTGGAGCCATTGAGAGGATCCAGGACCACCAATATCCTGGCCTCCCCCAAGTTGCAAGGGAGGTCCTGGGTGATGAATTAAGCCCCAAAGGGGTCTTGAATATTCACCTTGGAGGCTTTGAGGGGGGGCATTATTGATTTATGCCCCATTTCCTTGAGGTCATTTGTCTTTGACTTGGAGTGGGGTGATTCTGACATATTGCATCTTCTGCTTGCATATTCTTCAGTTATGAGTTCCAAAACTGACTGAACTCACTGAATCTTCTCCTTCCGCGCCGCCACCATCTGTCCTTTGTGGTTCTGGCATCTTCAGTCAATTGTCTTCCCCCTCCATGGCATCTTCTGGAAATTTTGATCCTTCCCAAATATATGACGGCTACAAGGCAGTTGAGGTCCTTGATCCTGCTTGTATTGAGTGTTTGGCCAGGGGCAAGTATTTCTTTCAACACTACAATCCTTGATCTTGAAAGTGCCATTACTGATTCATTGGAAAGAGGCCATGTCGTCGTACCGGGGTGCCAACTTCTATTTTCAGGAGGTATTTATGGAGTAGGAAAGATGGGCCTTTTGGGAAAGAATTCCCAGTTCCTGAGGCACCTACTCCTGATGGAACTTCAGGGTATTCCCATTGTGAGTAACTTGAATACCTTGATTAAAATTGGTACTGATATTCTTGATGTAGTGACTGGTTATAAGCAGAGGGATGTGGCAAGGTGGACTAATGTTGGAGGGCCAATTTCAGTTGGTGGTAGGCCAACACATTCCAGCTCAGAAGTCCCAATCTCCAGGATCAATACTGAAGGGGTAGTGAAAAGGATAAAAAGGATTGCTGATTCCCCAGCTCATCCAGATGCTAAAGGTAGTGATGAGTTGGATGGAGAAGAAGTTGTAGTTGTTCCTCGTTCAGTTGACCACCAATCCAGCACTTCCTCTTCTCATCCTCTTGCCAACAGATTCCAAAGCCAAGTTATTTCCAGTACTCCCAGAACTTTCCAACCTGTTCTTGCTTCCATTCCTACTAACCTGCCTCCTGCTTCACCAATTCCTTCCCATGCAAGGCCTGCCTTGAATCGAGCAGTAATACCATCACCCAACCAGCCACCCAAGAACTCACCCATAACCAACTCTAAACAACTCTAACCCATGGCCAGTTCCAGTAGAAGAATAGATGGATTGTCTCCTTTGCTGTTTCCTGCCGCTCAAGTCTTTCGAAGAAGAGATTGTTGGCCTATCCAAATTACCAAAGAAGATCCAAATGCGGCAAGTGAAAACCAAGAAGCTGTGGCCAGGTTATTCAGGAGAGTTGACAGAAATAGCAGAGAGGTGATTATGTATGCAAATGATAGAACTATTCCCGGTACTTCTTCAAAAGAGATGGCTGAAAAATTTGCCTGGTATGAAGATGAGTTGATAAATGAATTTCAGAGAACCCTTGATCATTTAGGTAGAGATGACTAGTTTCCTTTTCTTTGGTTGTGTTTGGTTTGACTTCTATCCCCACTCTTATAACTACTAAAAATGAAGAAATAAATGAAACCTCCCAATACATGACTTGGGAGGGGATACTGCTGTTTTAAAGAAATAAAGGAAAAAAAATATATAAGTAAAGAAAAGAAAGAAAATGAGAGAAAAAGAGAGTAGAGAAAAAGAAATAAAGAAATTCCTGATGGTTTGTCCTTCTTGTAGTGAGTTGCTTGATTTTGGCCAAGAATGTCTGAAAATGAAAACCAAGCATTTGATGCTCACAGAGTGGCCAAGGTAATGTTTTACAAGAGGTAGAACCCTCAGGGATGCATACCAGGAGATGAAACTTACTTTCATAACTCCAACACCTCACCAAGCACCATAACATGAAACAAATTGCTATAAATGACTTGAAGTAATGAAATTCTTGAATAATGATGATTGGTATAAGCTGAAATATTGATAAAGAGAAAAGCAAAGAAAAAAGAAAGAAGATATCAGGCCATATCTTGATAAGGCCTAAATGGGAGTGTATTGATGTTGCATGCTTCCTGAATCTTTTCAAAAAGTTGACAAGTGCTCATAAAGTGGCCAAGGTGATGCTTACAACAACATATGGGTAGAATACCCCCTTAAAGGTGCATGCCAGGAGAAGAACTTACTTTCATAAGTCCTTCTCCCCACCAAGAACCATAAATCAAACTCTTGAGGTATTTGGGCCAGGCTTACCAGGATACAATGAATGGAAATCCTTGACAAGTTCTGGTGAGTTGGTAATGTTGGAAGCTGGTTCCCAACTTGTTCTTTCTGGGTCTTCACTGAATCCTTTCCACTCCACAAGATACCATAATTTACCTCTCCTGAGTTTGGAGTCCAGAACCTGAGCCACTTCCCATTCTTTTTGCTCCTCCACTAAGACTGGTGGTGGTGGCAATTGATTAAAATTGGGATAGCTGATTGCTTCACTGGTTCTAGTAAGGACACATGGAATAGAGGGTGAACTGATTTCCATTGTTGAGGCAACCTGAGGTGGTATGCATGACTGTCAATCTTCTTAATGACTTCAAATGGTCCCAACCATCTTTCTGAAAGTTTCTTGGTGGATCTTGTAGTATTGACGTTCTTGGAAGCTAGCCATACCTTATCCCCAGGTTGAAAATCAGGTGGAATTGCTCTATTTCTATCTGCATACTTCTTGAAACTCATTATTTCTGACTCTAATTCTTCTTTGTCAACTTGCTGTACTGATTGGAGTTCTGTTGATACCTTTCCAGAAGGTGAGTCTTGAGAAACATGGATTGAGTCAAAGCTGGTATTTCTTCCATAAATGGTGAAAACGTTGATTGCTTTGTTGATGAATGTTCTGCATCATTATAGGCAAATTCAGCCAGAGGGAGCAAGGTGTGCCAGTCATCTTGATGGTAACTGACATACATCCAAAGATACTGTTCTAGAATCTGATTTACCCTCTCTTTCTGTCCATCTGTTTCAGGATGAAATGCAGTTGAAATATCTCTTGATATCTTGAGCTGCTGACATGATTGAGTCCAGAATAATGAAACAAACAAAGAACCTCTATAACTAAAAATACCGACTGGGAGGCCATTTTTGGAAAATACATGACTAATAAAGATTTGAGCTAAGTCCAGGGCAGTGATTGTTCCATAAGCTGGAATGAAGATTGCCATTTTTGAGAATCTTTACCCAACTACTAAAATTGAATCAAAGTTATTTGAAAGTGGAAATTGAGTGATAAAGTCCATTGATAATTAATTCCAAGGACCAGATGGAATTAAAAGAGGCTTGAGTAATCCAAATTTCTTATGATGAATGTTCTTGTTTCTTGAACATTTCTGACATGAGGACACATAGTCCCTAATGAATTGATTCATTCCAGCCCAATAAAAATCCCTCTTGATGATCTTGAGGGTCTTCTCCTGGCCAGGATGGCCAGCCAACGGTGAGTCATGATGCTTTTGAGGAATATAGAGTTGGATTTCTTCATTGCTTGGGACTACCATTCTATCTTTGAATAGTAATAATTTGGCTTGAGGTTCAGGAGAGTAATCTGAGACTGATTCACCTCTTTCTAGTTGCTTGAGTATTTCTTTATAATAACTGTCTTGCAATACTTCTTTTTGTATCTTGTCACCTAAATCTGAGAATATTTCCACTTTTATTGAAAAGAATCTTGACTCTTGAATTCAATCTTTCTTGATTAGTTGATGAAACTTTTGAGGATTCTTGCTGATGAAGTCCACCCCCCTCTCTGGGTGCACATCTTCCCAAAGTGACAAGGCATCTGGTAAAGTAGCCAGCCTACCAGGGAAGTAAGTAATAGTGAAATGAAACCCAGAAAGAAATTCAGCCCAACAGGCCTGACAACAAGTAAGGACTTTAGAGGACATGAAATACTGAAGGGAAGAGTGGTCTGTCAAGACCTCAAAAGGATTTGAAAGAGATAGAAGGAAGTTTCTCCAGCACTTGAGAGCCCAAACTATGCCAAGGAGTTCCTTGTCATAAATTTCATAGTTGAGCTCAGCTGGAAGCAGCTTGCGACTATAAAATGCAATGGGATGCTTTCCTGAGTGATTCACCTGACTCAGTACAGCACCCAAAGCATAATCAGAAGCATAAGTCTCCATTATAGTTGGTAGAGAAGGATTTAAATGAGCAAAGATAGTTGCAGTGGTGAATGCTTCTTTGAGTATTTGAAACTGGCTAAGAGCTTCCTCATTGAAGATAAAGGGAGAGTCTTTTTTGAGAAGGGAAGTGAGAGAAGTGATTTTTTAGAGTAATATTTTATTAAACAACAATAAAAATTGGCAAAGCCAAGAAAGGATTGAAGAGCATTGATGTTTTTGGGCTGAGACCAATTGAGGATTTGCTGAACTTTTGAAGAATCCATATTGAGGCCTTCACTTGAAACAACATAGCCCAATTATTCCACACTTGAAGCATGGCATACACACTTGGAGGCTTTAGCAAACAAATTATTCTATCTCAGAATTTGGAGGACAGAGGTCACATGTTTGACATGTTCTTCCTCAGAACTGGAGAAAACCATAATTTGATCTAGATAAACCACAACAAACACATCCAAAGAAATCTGAAAATATATCATTCACTAGATTCTGGAAAGAAGCTGGAGCATTGGTCAAAACAATTGGAATGACCAAGTACTCATAACTACCATACTTGGTTCTAAAAGCAGTTAAGTGCTGATCCCCCTCTTTGATTCTCAGAAGTTTATATGCACCAAGCAGGTCTATATTGGAGAAGATAGTGGAACCGTTGAATACGCTAAGGAGCTGGTTCATAGGAGGAACAGGATACCTGTTCTTCCTAGTGACAGCATTTAGTTTGTGGTAGTCAACACAAAAATGAAGACCTCCATCCTTTTTCTTGACAAAAAGGAAGTGCCCCTGTTGAAGAGGAGCTAGGTGTTATGAAACCTTTCTCTACATTCTTTGAAATGTAGGCCCGCAGTGTTTCTGACTCTTGGTTTGATAATGAGTAGATAACACCAATTGGAGTTAGAAGACCATCCAATTTGATATGATGATCACAGGTGCAGTGTGGAGGAAGTTTCTCTCCTGTCACCTTGGAGAATACATCCAAATATTGGTCATAAGCAGGGGGCCTATCTTCAACACAGTTTCAATCTCTTCTGGCTCTTCCTCCTCATCCCACTGCTCCTCCAGGGAGGCATGAAATGATAAGGGAGGAAGGTCCGTATCCCCATGAAAGAGATGAAGTGAAGATATAGCAACATCTTTGCCAACATCTTTTATCTATTTCAAGACCTCATCTCTTGATTTAAGTAATGACTGATATGACATGATGGAAGGGATTTGGACAGAAGAAGGAAGGGAAGGTTTCTTAATTTCACTAACCAGAGCAACACTATTGACAGAAGTGGCAAAGACATTACTAGCAGAAGGAAGAATACCACTAGAATCCTTATGACTATAATCATAGGTTATTGTAACAACCATCCATCAGGGGTAAGGGTATTCATTCATACACCCACTCAAACACCTCAAGCCAGCAAATCCAGTATCTGCATCAGCATTCAGTTCAGCAATCTTCATTCTGAAACATGCATACAGTTTGGTACATCAATACAGCCTGTCAATACTTGTACAGGTTGGAATCACCCAATACAGTTTCAATACACCAGTATGAAACTGTATGATCACTCAAATACACCACACCTCTTGTACAGGTTCTGTACAGCTGTACAGGACCTGTATTGGCCAGACTCAATTCAATCATCCAATAATCTCATGAAAATTCTTCCTCTGGATCAGGGCTGGTGATTCTCACATATACCAGCCCCTCTTTCTCCCCCCTGGGGACTTTTCCCCAGTTAATTAATTTAGTTTATTTATTATTTCATAATTATTCTTATCCTTATATTTGGGTATTATAATTATTTAATTTTAAGTTAGTCTTTGCATTTTCTCTCTTCGCCTGTACAGTATGAGTTGGGTGGCCATATCCTTATTAACCCTTCTCTTTCCATTCTGACAGGTTGAAACAGTGGACTTGGACTTGTTTGTGGTTGGCTCTTCTATTTCTTTATTCTTATTCTTTGTTGCTGCTTTCTTATTTTTATTCCTTTAGTAATTCATCTTTAACACTCTTAAGTGTATCCCTTCTTTCCATATCCTTGAGCCCTCCATAAGTGAGTCCCAGTTTACTGAGTGCCAGGCCCTCTTCACTTCGAAGAGCCCCTGTGACATCAAATTAATTAACTCATATTTTATTCTTTCTTTTCATTCATTTATATTCATTTCTCTCATTCATCAATTATGATTCTTTATGATTTAATCATATTTAATGATTATGATTTTTTCTCTCTCATCAATTTCATCTCATTCATATGAAGTTGATTTTTCTTCTTTCTTAATCATTGCTGACCATTTCATTCAGTTCATTTCATCTTATCAAATCAATCTTTTCTGTGTTCTTATTCAGGTCTTATTCAGGATTGATTATTGGTTTAATCGATTGGATTATTCATTGGGATTCATTGATTATTGATTCAGCGGTTCAGGATTCTTATTTGGATTGGATTGACTGATTTTGACTTCTCAAGATATTGATTGATCCTCAAGAGCTGATTTTGATTATTGATTGACTTTGAATCCTCAAGATATTTTATTGATCCTCAAGAGCTGATTTTGATTATTGATTGACTATGAATCCTCAAGATATTTTATTGATCCTAAAGAATTGATTTTGATTATTGACTGACTTTGACTCATCAAGATATTGAATTGATTTCTGAAGATTTTAAATTGATTAATTGATTCCTCAAGACCTTGATTTCATATTATGTTATTGGAAGATTTAAGAAACCCACAGTACTAATGTAACTTTTTTTAACATTTTTTTAAATTGTTAAATTTAACCTTAAATCAGGTTACATTTCAAGGTGCATAAGTTTTATGCAAACCTACCAAAATTTTAGTTAAAATTGAGGTGTTGTGTATATTTACTGAATTGGGTGAGTATTTGCCATACAGGATATAAATCCTGCATAGGCTCAATTTAAAAGGGTTTAAGGCCATAGTATGGCTTTAAATAAATAAACGGGCAAAATCCATGCAAAAAGGTGGGACAAAGGAAAAAGACCAAATAGAGCTGGGGTACCCAACTTTTTGGATCTGCAAGTATTTAATTGAGGTTGTCCACCTGTATTGGAGGATTTTCAACATCATTTAAACTTTAAGATTAGAATTTTATCCAGCCTTAAAGTTTGAACTGGTTTTATCCCAAATTAGACAGGAATTTCAAGCTGCCACAAGGTAAATTTCAATATGCAGGCTTGAAATCAAGGTTTTGAGAACTTTCAAAACTTAATCAAGCTCAAAAACCTCAAATAAGCTTAAATATTTAATGTTACAAGCATTAAAACCTTATCAAAAGTTAAGGCTTAGTGTGTATTGCTATTTTATGTGGAAAAATAGCAATAACTTCAAAAATTCATTCAAAATTCAATTCTTAATGAATTTGCTTGAAGGTTTCACACAGCTTACAATTTAATAGTTTCCATGTGTAAATCAAATTTTAAGTATCTTTTATAAATAAATTTCCTGGGTAATGAGCCTTGAAATTTACTCTTTTAATCAAGCTCAAAGGAAATTATAATTTCTGCAAAAATTAATTAAAAATTAAGTTTAAGAGATTTCTGCTTGAAACTCTACGTTTAAGTTGTTCATGTGATGAACTTTAATATAAATAAACTTATTTTATATTCAAACTTAAAATAATTAGTTTAAATGAGGATTAAAGTTACTTGGAGTTAAGAATGACACTGGTAACTTTAAATTGGAATTAAAAATAAGTTGCCTCAAGTTAAGGACTTTATTTTTAAGCATTGTTTTTCAGTTTTGACCTGAGCACGCCCTCTATATTAATTATGAATAATGAGAGTTGCTCTGTAGACATAAAAAGAGTCTTTTCATCACTGTTTTTGTCCATCATCATTATCAATCCAATTATATTAGACATTTAAACAGGTAAAGCTTTATTATATATAAAATATCATTACTAAAATATTTCTTAAGCATTTTATTCTTTATACATCTTCAATTAAAGAATTGAAATCATAGAAATTGGATTATTTTTGTAAAAATCTATAATATATTTTCTTTTATAAAATTATTGTCTTTAAAATATCTTTTAAAGTCCCCAAATTCCTCTTAAAAATATTTAATTATAAAAAATTGTTTTATCTTTTAAAATATTGATTTTTGGAGTTTTTTTAACCTATAATTATTATTTGATATAATAACTGTTGCTGTTTTACTTTTTGTATTAAATAAATATTATAAGTAAGTTTTCTCCAGAATTCTATATCTTTTTATCTATTAGTAGTTTTTTTTATATAGAATTTTTCTATAAGAATTATTTCTGCACAGTGTGTGTTTTAATTCTTTTATAAATAATATTTATATTATTTATGAGTGGTTAAATATTTATATTTTCCACATATAATTGTCTCATTAAGAGCTTTAAAATTCTTATTATCATAATTGTCAGTGACTATAACAATAATAGAATAATTATAATTCATTATGATTATTATATTTTGATTATTATTATATTTTTACGGTGTTGGTCAAAACATGTAAGCAAATTGGTAAAAGCACGTAAGGGGTGCCCTGGGCCCATTTTTAATTAAAAATGAAACACAATTGGGCCTGTATTGGGCCAAAACATGCCCAAAAGAGGTTTTTTCCCCACAAAACCTCTCTAACTCCAAATTGTTTCAGATTTTTTTGCCCAGCCCCCCCCCAAAAAAAACAAGCCCAAACACCCCAATAATCCACATTATCCCCACCCCAAACCATTGTTTTTTTTTAGAAAAACAGCATTACCAAAGCCATTTTGCAAAGCTTTTCACACTTTTTTTCCTTTTTTTCCCCCAAAGACTGCATTTTCCACCACAACAACCTGCTTTCAAGCCTCTCAATTTTCAATTTTTTACCTTCCCTCATCTATTAATCCCACATTTAAACCACTTTCTTTCACTCTTAACCACTTCTGTTCATTTTTCACACCTTTTTTCTCCTCTTTTTCCCATTTCAAAAGGTTCTTACCCCATTCCAAATCCCCCAATTCCCCCTTTTTTTCACTTTTATACATCTTTTTCTTTAAAAAATGCTCAACCCCCCACTGAAGGTGAATTTCAGACCCTTGAGCTTCTTTGGCAACATGTGCATAATGTTGCCAGGGCTCAGGGGTATTCTGTGTCCAACTTGAGGTCCAATATGACCCACAACCAAATTGAAATATGTGGTGACAGGTCTGGCACCCCAAATCCCAACAAACGCCCCTCCAAAACAGTCACCTCAAGAAAGCTTGACTGTCCTTTTAGACTTTATGCCAGGAAATATGCCAAGAGTACCACTTGGACTCTTAAAGTCAAAAATCCTGAACATAGCCATGATACCACTGAAAATATCATGGCACATCCTTCTTTCAGGAAATTCAGGGAGCAAGAAACATCCCAAATTGCTCAAATGTCTGAATGACTGCTCATTCCAAGGCAAATTCAGGCCCAATTATGCAGCCGGAGGGAGTCTGACAGGCCTGTAATCCTTCAAGACATTGACAACCAAGTCAAGAAAATCAAGAAAGACAAACTGCAAGGCAGAAGGCCCATTGATGCTCTTATTGACACTCTCAAAGAAGAAACTTTTGCTTGGTCCTCTGCAAGGGATTCTGAGGGACAAATTACCTCCTTGTTTTTTACTTACCCCCTGGCCATAAAACTTCTTCATGGCTTTCCTCATGTCATTCTTACGGATTGTACTTATAAAACCAATAAGGACAAAATGCCCCTTTTTCATATTGTTGGATTCAGCTCAACAAATAAGACCTTTTATGGGGCTTTTTGTTTGATGAAGAATGAAAATGAACCTTCATATACTTGGGCATTAAATCAATACATAGAAAAGGTCCTCAACAACACCAATCTTGTTCCCACTCCAGTTATTGTTATTGACAGGGATCTGGCCTTGAAAAACACTATTAAGAAGCTCTTCCCAGACTCCAAAGTCATGTTATGCGTTTGGCACATCAACAAGGATGTATCTGCTCATTGCATGAAGAAAATTGGTCATGGAACTGATTTTGAAAATTTTATGGGCCTTTGGAATCAAGTAATATACTTCTTCACTTTATTTCACTTTTTTTCACTTTTTTTCTTATTATTGTATTTATTGATGACTTTGGGATGCATTTCTCAGCTTATGTATTCATCCACTGAAAAGTCTTTCAAAGACAACTGGAGGAAGCTTCAAAAGCAAGTCAAAAATCCTGAGGTCTTGCAATATTTTGAAAAGACGTGGCTTCCTCTAAAGGAGTATTATGTGCCAGCCTGGACCAACCACCATTGCCACCTGGGTGTGGGCTCCACCTCCAGAGTTGAAGGTGCCCATGCCATGGTTAAGCTTTGGCTCCAAACGTCCACTGGTACTATCTTGGAGGTAGTCAGGGCTCTCCACATGGCATTCAGAAAGCAATTTATTGAAATAATCAACAGAATCTCCAAAGAAATGATTGTCCATGTCAAGAATTTTCCTCCACACATCTGTGACCTCAATGGTAAGGTGTCTCATTATGCTCTTCAGATTGCCTTTGAAAGTTTCAAAACAAAATTTCCTCCAAATGAAAAATGCACCAACAAATACAACAATTATAAAGGCATTCCTTGCAAGCATAAGACCCAAAAGGTATTTGACAAGCGCCAAAGGCTTGAATTATCAGACTTCCATCCTCAATGGCATTTGAATTTTCCTGTGAGGGTTTTTTAATTTCTTATTATTATTATTTTTCTTATTAACTGATTTTATTTGTCATATTCTTCTCAGGCTGTTTTTCAAGGTGATTATCAAAGTGTTGATAAAGAAAGAAAGAATGAAGCCAAGAAAATATTTGAAGACATTGGGGAAGACCTGTTTCAAACACCAATGGCAGAAATCACTCCAATACTTCAACATTTTCAAGATGGTTTGACTGGAAAAGTCCCATTTGATCAAATTCCCAAGAGTCAAGAGGATGATCAATATTATGAAGAACCTCTAGAATGAAAGAATATCCATGGAAGACCCCAAGGAGCCAAGAATAAAATCAAAAATCAAAACAAAAGAGAACCTTCAAGATTTGAAATTATTGAAGGTGAATCCAAGAGAAGAGGAAGACCCCCCTCAAAAGTGACCCGTACAACAACATCAAGATCCCAGTCAAATGTCCCCTCTCCAATTACGGAAGTGGACTAATCTGAAGATTCTGAAGATTCTGAGGACTCATTATCTAAATCCATCAGTTCATCAGATTCACTACCCTCAGCAACTGAATTGGAAAAATCAGAAGTAACCCTTAAAAGGTCCAGGAGATTGGCAATTGGAAGCAAAACCTCAGAAAGAAAATCACACAAGCCTGCCACCAGTTTGAATATCTATTATGGAAGTGACTTGACCTGTGAGCATTGTCAAAGCAATTATCACACAAGTGATGAATGCTCCAAGCTGTTTGTGAATTTCTGATTCTTTTTAATGTAATTTTCTGTTATTTATTTTGATATTTATTCATTTTTTGAATTTATTTTATCAGATAGCTGGCTCAGAAGACTTGCCCAAGTTTATATTGAAATACACCTTCAAGGCCATCAATGTCCAGGGTGATGGAAACTGTGGCTACAGAACAGTATCCCACTTCATTTACAAGACTCAAGATAAATGGGCTGATGTCAGAGGTCACTTGGCTGAAGAAATTCACCAAAATCAAGACCTTTATGAAGCCATGAACACCTTAATTCCCTCAGTATCATCTTATTTTGAAAGAATTGAATGGTATGAAGATGTTGGCCAGGCTCCAAAAAGCGATTGGATTGCAAATAAGTATAAAGGACCAGTTTTCTCTTATTCCACAGCCCAATATTTTTCTTTTTTCCCTTATTTCTGTCCTCCAAATGATAATCCCCCATTTTCATCTGCTTCTTGAATAATTGTGCTAATTTTGTTGCTTTGGACATCATCATTTCTAAGGTTTATTGTCAGGGTGAGTCTATATAGTAGCTATAAAATGTAGTTACAAGCTAGTATTATGACTGTGACATGTCAAAAACAAATAAAATTAAATCTTCAGGTCCTACTGCTACATGGTAAAAGTGGTGATGAGTCTATTGAGGACCTGGGTTGCAATACTCTAATATCTTTGACTGTAAAGAGGTACTACAATAATTATGTTCTAATTATATCTTTTAATAATAATTCTAAGGGCACTACTGATTGATAACAGTTTTGTCACGTAAGAATATGGATAATAAGATAATAATAATGGGTTTTCAAGGAGAAAACCCTTCTTTTTATATCTTTCAAGACTGTCAAGAGTTATTAACTCTTCACACGTCAGTGGAGTGAAAGTCTTCACTCCAATGGTCAATCTGTGGTTCTGGATCCTCAATTCTGACGTCAATAGAGGCAGAATTGTGGTTTGAGCACCACAAATGATCATTCTGGGTCAATACAGGGTGAAAAAACTTTTCACCTGCCACGTCAGCACTTGGATGACGTTGTTCTGGTGTGTGTATGATCAATATTAGTCATTCTGGGCGGGTTTAAGCTTTAAACAACCATTATTTTAAGTATCAAGCCAGTACTGGTTGGTACAGGTTTGGTACAGGCCAGTATTGGTCAAAATACTTCCAACCAAGATATCTTAGTCAGTTTTTGAGATATCAAGAAACCAAGAGCACAGAATTGAAGGGCTTAATGAGCTCTTCAATTTGGTATGCTTCATGTTTACCCTTCTTTCAAATAGCAAAAGTTATAAGGGTTTTAAGTTTTTGGATGTAATTTTGTACATCAGTATGAGGCTTCAAAAACTTCCATGCCAGATATCTTCTCCAATTTGGAAGATATCTGTATTCTAATGATACAGTTTTTTAGAGCTTGATTAGCTCTACAGTTTGGTATATTACACTGTACAGTTGTATGAGTGTATGCCAAAGATACAGGGGTTTGTTTACTTTCTTGTTTTCAGAATATCTGTATTTTTGGTTGTTAAACCTTTGAACCAAGATCCCTCAGTCAATTTAAGAGATACAGAGGTCTAATGTATCTCAAATTAAAGCTCTTGTTTATATCTTCAATTTGGTTATACTTTTGTACAGCTTTGTACAAGCCCTCTTTGACTTTCAGGGGGGTCTTGGTTTTAAAATAGGTCATATGGTATCTCCAGTTTTAGTGGTGTTACAACAACATGGATGATATCATTGTTTAGCTCTCTATGTGAGCTTTAAGAAAAATACCATTTTGGTATAGGATAACCTATATATGCATAAGTTAGATGAGAGGTGAAAATAAGTATTTTGACTTGTTTATTCTCCTCTGGGTTTCCTTATTCTGTTTGGATAAGGTTGGTGTTTGATTTAAGAGGATTTTTTTTCTCTTATTTATTACCTGTATTGACTATTTTTGTTCAATACTTGTCATACCATTATTTATGGTATGTTGGATGTCATGCTAGTGCTCTGTTTTGAGTCACAGGCTGACATTTATACAGTCCCGCCCATTACTGTGAACTGGGAGATTCATGCCCAAACACAAGCCCTGCGGTGGGCTGATAAATTTAAGAAACACAGAATGTTGTATTTGTCCAATCTTCCCCCCCCTTCTCAGAAAAAACCCACTATTTTGGAGGTTGATTCTGATTGAATGATTTTTGTATATACAATTTATGCCAATTATCCCCCTCCTCAGTCATATTTATTGCTTAAATCCCACCTCAGTCTCCTTTTTTATCAAACATGTGGAACTTTTGTACTTGAAAATAGTCATATCACAAGCAAGAAAAAAAACAGTTGAAAAAAAACACTCATTGCGCCTTCACATGTTGTCCCACCAAAACATTTTTCCCAATTCATGAGCTTCTGGTTCTTTATTTTTCATATTGAACCCTTTAATTGAAAAAAAGAAGGAAATTCATAAGTGGGAAGTCATTAAATTCACTTTTTAAAAATAGGCATATTAAAATGATGGGAAAAAACATTTAAAAAAAATTCTTGTTGTGCCTTCCCTTGTCCCACCCAAAAAAATTTGCCATTTTATGGGATTCTGGTGCTTTATTCTTCACATTGAACCCTTCACTTTTTCAAAAAAATGAATGAAATTCATAAGTGGGAAGATTTTAAATGAATTTTTGAGAAAATATGCCATTTTGGCATATTGTCCAACTTTGTGAAATTTGGAAAAAAAAATTGCAAACATTTGTGCATATTGACATGCCAAGTTGGGAAAAATACGGCAAAAAAAGATTAGAAAATCCTCAAAACTGTGCCCGAGGAATTCTTTTTGGAAAAAAGGTCACTTACGTGTTGTCACTAAAAGCTTACGTGTGTTTACCACAACCCTTAATTAATTTCAGTTAATTTTAAGTAATTTTAATTAATTGCAATTAACTTTAATTAATTTGAATTAATTTGAATTAATTTTAATTAATTTTAAGTAATTTTAATTAATTTGAATTAATTGCAATTAACTTGAATTAATTTGAATTAATTTGAATTTATTTTAATTAATTTTAATTAATTTTAATTAATTTTAATTAATTTTAATTAATTTTAATTAATTTTAATTAATTTGAATTTATTTTAATTAATTTTAATTAATTTGAATTTATTTTAATTTATTTTAATTAATTTTAATTAATTTGAATTTATTTTAATTAATTTTAATTAATTTGAATTAATTTTAATTAATTTTAATTAACTTGAATTCATTTGAATTAGTTTGAATTAATTTGAATTAATTTTAATTAATTTTAATTAATTTTAATTAATTTGAATTTATTTTAATTAATTTTAATTAATTTGAATTTATTTTAATTAATTTTAATTAATTTTAATTAATTTGAATTTATTTTAATTAATTTTAATTAATTTGAATTTATTTTAATTAATTTTAATTAATTTTAATTAATTTTAATTAATTTTGATTAATTTAAATCATTTTAATTAATTTTAATTAATTTTAATTAATTTTAATTCATTTTAATTAATTTTGATTTTTTTTAATTAATTTCAATTAATTTTAATTAATTTTAATTAATTTTAATTAGTTTTAATTAATTTTAATTAATTTTAATTAATTTAAATTAATTTTAATTAATTTAAATTAATTTTAATTAATTTAAATTAATTTTAATTAATTTAAATTAATTTTAATTAATTTGAATTAATTTTAATTAATTTTAATTAATTTTAATTGATTTGAATTAATTTTAATTAATTTGAATTAATTTTAATTAATTTGAATTAATTTTAATTGATTTGAATTAATTTTAATTAATTTTAATTAATTTTAATTAATTTTAATTGATTTGAATTGATTTTAATTAATTTGAATTAATTTTAATTAATTTTAATTAATTTTAATTGATTTGAATTAATTTTAATTAATTTTAATTAATTTTAATTAATTTTGATTAATTTTAATTAATTTGAATTAATTTTAATTAATTTTGATTAATTTTGATTAATTTTAATTAATTTGAATTAATTTCAATTAATTTTGATTAATTTTGATTAATTTTAATTAATTTTAATTAATTTTAATTAATGTTAATTAATTTTAATTAATTTTAATTAATTTTAATTAATGTTAATTAATTTTAATTAATTTTAATTAATGTTAATTAATTTTAATTAATTTTAATTAATTTTAATTAATTTTAATTAATGTTAATTAATTTTAATTAATTTTAATTAATGTTAATTAATTTTAATTAATTTTAATTAATGTTAATTAATTTTAATTAATTTTAATTAATTTTAATTAATGTTAATTAATTTTAATTAATTTTAATTAATTTTAATTAATGTTAATTAATTCTAATTAATTTTACTTAATTTTCATTAATTTTAATTAATTTTAATTAATTTTAATTAATTTTAATTAATTTTAATTAACTTTAATTAATTTTAATTCATTTTAATTCATTTTGATTAATTTTAATTAATTTCAATTAATTTTAATTAATTTTAATTAATTTTAATTAATTTTAAATAATTTTAATTCATTTTGATTAATTTTAATTAATTTCAATTAATTTCAATTAATTTTAATTAATTTTAATTAATTTTAATTAATTTTGATTCATTATAATTCATTTAGATTAATTTTAATTAATTTTAATTCATTTTAATTAATTTTAATTAATTTTAATTAATTTTGATAAAGTCCATTGATAAAGAATTCCAAGGACCAGATGTAATTTGAAGAGGCGTGAGTAGCCCAAACTTCTTATGGTTGATGTTCTTGTTTTTTGAACATTGCTGACATGAGGACACATAGTCCTCGAGGCTTTGATTCATCCAGCCCAATAAAAATCCCTCTTGATGAGCTTGAGGGTCTTCTCCTGGCCAGGATGGCCAGCCAACGGTGAGTGATGATGCTTTTGAAGAATGTCCAATTGAATTTCATGATTGTTTGGAATGACTACTCAATCTTTGAACAATAATAATTTTCCTTGAGGTTCAAGAGAATAGTCTGGGACTGATTCTCCTCTTGCTAATTTCTGGAGGATTTCCTTATAATCTTTCTCTTGCCATACTTGTCTTTGAATTTGATCAACTCCATCTAAAAACACATCAACTTTTATTAAATAGAATCTTGACTCTTGAATTTCATTTTGCTTGAGAACTTGATGAGAATTTTGAGGATTCTTGCTGATGAAATCCACCACCCCTCTCTGGGTACACATCATCCTCACATGACAAGGCATCTGGTAAAGTGGCCAGCCTGCCTGGGCAGTAAGTGATGATAAAATGGAATTCAGATAGAAATTCTTCCCAACGGGCTTGACGAAGAGTAAGGACTTTAGACAACATAAAATACTGAAGGGAACAATGGTTTGTCGAGACCTCAAAGGAATCAGAAAGAGCAAGGAGAAAAGATCCCCAGCACTTGAGAGCCCAAACTATGCCAAGGAGTTCCTTGTCATGAATTTCATAGTCGAGTTCAGTTGGTAAGAACTTGCAACTATCAAATGCAATGGGATGCTTTCCTGAGTCATTCACCTGACTCAGTACAGCACCCAAGGCATAATCAGAAGCATCAGTCTCTATGATAGTTGGTAGAGAAGGATTAAAATGAGAGAGAATAGGAGCAGTGGTGAAAGCTTTTTTGAGTATTTGAAACTGACTAAGAGCTTCCTCATTGAAGATAAAGGGAGAATCTTTTTTAAGGAGGGAAGTGAGAGCAAAGATTTTTTTTGAATAATTTCTAATGAAACAACAATAAAAGTTGGCAAAGCCAAGAAAAGATTGGAGGGCCTTGATGTTCTTGGGCTGAGGCCAATTGAGGATTTGTTGAACCTTTGAAGAATCCATCTTGAGGCCATCACTTGAAACAACTTAGCCCAAGTATTCCACACTTGAGGCATGGAATACAAACTTTGAGGCTTTAGCAAAAAAATTATTGTCTCTCAGTCTTTGGAGAAAAGAGGTCACATATTTAACATTTTCATCCAAAGAGCTAGAGAAGACCAAAATAAAGTCTTAGTACACTACAACAAAAGTATCCAAATAATCTGCAAAGATATCATTCGCAAGATTTTGGAATGAAGCTGTAGCATTCGTTAAGCGAAATGGCATAACCAAATACTCATAGCTACCATATTTGGTTCTAAAGGCAGTTAAGTGCTCATCCCCCTCTTTAATTCTCAGGAGATTATAAGCACCATGCAGATCTATCTTGGAGAAGATAGTAGCACCGTTGAATACAGTAAGAATCTGATTCATTGGAGGAACAGGATACCTGTTCTTTCTAGTGACAGAATTAAGTTTGCGGTAGTCAACACACAAACGAAGGCCACCATCCTTTTTCTTAACAAAAAGCACAGGTGCTCCTGTTGAAGAGGAACTTGGCCTGATGAAACCTTTCTCTACATTCTCTGAAATGTAGGCCTGCAGTGTTTCTGACTCATTCTTTGATAAAGAGTAGATAACACCAACTGGAGGTAGAAGACCCTCCACTTCAATATGATAATCTCAGGCACATTTTGGAGGAACTTTCTCTGCTTTCACTTTGGTGAATACATCCAAGTGTTTGTGATAAACAGGTGGGACTACCTTCAGCACAGTTTCAATCTCTTCTGGCTCTTCCTCCTCATCCCACTGCTCCTCCAGGGAGGCATAGAAAGATAAAGGAGGAAGGTCCATATCCCCTTGAAAGAGATGAAGTGAAAATATAGCAACATCTTCTCCCACATCTTTTATCTCTTTGAAGACTTCATCTCTCAATGGAAGTAATGACTGAGAGGGAAAAATGGAGGGGTTATGGACAGAAGGAGGAAGGGAAGGTGTCTTAAGTTCACCAACCAGAGGAACACTGTTGACAGCAGTGGAAAAGTCATTACTAGTAGAAGAAATAATACCACTAGAATCCTTATGACTAGAATAATAGGTGATCAATCCATTTTTCCAATCAATAATGGGATTAAAATGGTAAAGAAAATCATAGCCCAATATCAGGTCTTCTCCTTTGGGTGAATCTATGATAAAGAAATCCAATACAAAGCTTGGGAAGGAAGGTAAATCAACAACCCACTTGGTATAATGGGTGATGAACAAGGAAGTGGATTCACTGGAATCCATAATGAAAAGAGAAATCTATTCAGGGAGCTCTGACATTGTCAATGAGTACTTGAGAACAAAATTCTTTGCAATAAAGGAGTTTGTAGCACCAGAATCAATGAGAATACTATAAAAAATATCAGAGATTGAAGAAAAAAAAAGAAATTTTAAAGATTTCTTGACACTAGTATTCAGAGTGCACAATTGTGCTCTTGAAGGAAATAGGTGAGAACCATTGAACACATCATGATTCCCACAGGCTTTTCCCTGCTTGCTAGTGAAGCCTTTTGATGACCCTTGCCTATATTCAGGCCTCTTGAAGCATTTTTCAAATTGGTCTTTACCACCACAATAATTGCACAAGCCTTCTTTAATCCTCCTCTCCTTTTCAGAACCAATTAATTTGTTGTCCTTATTGAGGAGAGCAGCATGAGGCTTGCCTTTGGACACTTGAAAATTCTTCCCCTTCCTCTTCTTCCTGTGATAAGGCCTCTGTGATGATGAACTTTGAGGGGGCTTGGAGGAGTTGGATTCACTGATTGGAGGCTTCTTCTCTTGATGACTACCCTTTTCTTTCTGCATATCATGGTACCTGGTATCTAATTCCAAGGTGATGTCCATGAGTTCTTGAAGACTATCAAAAGTTCGAGGGTGAGAAGCCAATTGGTCCAACAATCTTGATGCCAATCCTCTCATATACACATGAATATAGGCCCTTTCCCCCCAGTCTCCAATTATTGACATTAAATTTCTGGAATCAGCTATGTACAAGGAAACTTGACCACTTTACCTCATCCTCAAATTGTCCAGCTCTTGTTCAGCTTTTCTGACTTCATTGGGATCACCAAACAGAGTGAATAACTGGGTTTCAAATAACAGCCAGTTATTGAGGAGATAAGATGGGTCTTCATTGAAAATATTTGAGAGATAGGGTTCAATCTATTTTCCAGCTGTACCAGTAAGAAAAGAAGGTGAGGAAAGCACCTTCTTCCTGTCAGAGAAGAAGTTTGCTGGGTCATTATGAAAGATTAATTGACAGGATTGAATTAATCCTCTCAACTTATGAGCTTTAGTACCATCAAAAAAATCAGGTGCCTTCATTGATGGAGTTTTGAATTCTGGAGCTTTTGAATTTTCCTTTGGGGCAACTTCTACAGTGAGTTGTCCCATAAACTGAGTCATTTGCTCCATCATCTTGAGGAAATTTGGTTCAGCTTGAGAGACAGAAGGTTGATTAGAAAGGCCTAGATTTGGAGCCTCAGGAGCTTCAGGAGCACCTGCCAAGGCAGCTGCTACTTCAGTCTCCTCAGATTCTTCCTCTTCCACAGACTCCTCCCCCTCCTCATCTTCAGCTTCCCCCAATCTACTCCTAGGCCCTTGAGAAACACCAGGATAACCACCCAATAGTCTAGAGTATGATCTTGATCTTCAAGACTTCACACCTTCTCTTCTGGAGGGTGCTGCTCCTTCCATTGGTGGTCCTCTGTCCAAATTTGCACTCAGTTGATGAACTAATGGTGTGCGGTCAAGAGGAGCCCTTGCTGTAGGAGTGAGAACAGCTTGATGTCTCTAGAATCTTGTATTCTTGGCTGGTGGGCTATACTGAACTGGCATCGTGAAAGAAGAATGAACAAAACTTGATGATACTTTGAATAAAATAAGGCTTGACCAAATCAAATTAAATGAGAATCTTGATTATCTTGAAGAATCAATAAACAGTCTTGAAGTGAAAACAATCTGAGAAATCTTGAAGAATGAAAATGACAGAATCAAATTCTTATGGATAATCAATGTCAACCAATAAATCAATTCAAGTCAATCCAAAATCAAATCAATTAAGTATTGAGGAATTCAATCAATATCTTCAAAATCAATTCAATCAAATCAAATGTTGAGGATAAATCAGCTATCTTGAGGAATCAAATCAAGTCAATCAAATCAAATCAATCAATAAAATCAAAGTCTTGAGGTGAAATTAATTTCTTGAGGAATCAATCAATCAATCAATAAATTTTGAGGAATTTCAAAATCAAAATCACTGAATACCCCAAATCAATAAAATCCCTGAATGATGAATCAATTAACCCAAATATTTCCACTCAAATAACCTTATAAAAACCTGAATTCAGACAAAAAGAGAAATGAGAATGATAAAGAATAAATTGAAATGGTCAGCAGAATTTTGAAATGAGAAAGACAATCAATTTTCATTTGAATGAAATGAATGAGATGAAAATTGATGAGAGATAATGAAATCATAAAAAATCATAAAAATCATAAAATCATGAAAAGATCATAATTGAAGAATGAGAGAAATGAATAAAATGAATGAAAGAAAAAGAAGCAATTATGAGTTAATTAAAATAATGTCACAGGGGCTCTTCTAAATGAAGAGGGCCTGGAACTCAGTGAACAGACTTACTCATGGAGGGCTCAGAATAAAATACTCAAATGATAAGAGTAATGGAGTAAGAGGATAAATTCCTAGTCATAAAATAATAAGCATAAAAAGATATGAGAGAAAAAACAAAAGCAATAATAAAGAGCCAACCACAAATAATCCTGTACCACTGTTTCAACCTGCTCAGAAAAGAGAAAAGGATTAATAAAGGATATGGCTACCAGGACTCTACTGAACAGGTGAGGGAAGGCAAAGACTAACTTAATAAGTAATAAAAGAATATTTCTTAATTAGAAATAAAATAATATTAAATAATAAATCCAATATTTTAATTAACTGGGGGAAAAACCCCCAGGTGGGTGAAAGGGGGCTGGTATATGTGAAAAAGTGCCAGCCTGGTGTTTGAGTGTTGAGAAACCATGACTGTATTATTGAGGAACCTGTATTTGAGATTTGAAACTGTATTGGTGTATCCAATACAGTTATTTGAATCAATACAGGTATTTGCCCCTGTATTGAGGACAGGGCTGTATTTGGGTTTTGCCTGTATTGAGCTGTATTGAGGATTGGAACTGTATTTGGTGAATATTCCATGAAACCCCTTGCTGATGAGGTTTTGAAAGATTCTCCATTAGTAATGAGTGGTAATTCCTGTCATAACCATGGCAATTCACCTCCTTGGATCCCCATATGGCATATCAAGCCATGGTTCCTTTATGGCCAATTGGCCATATCCATCACCAGTGGCCAATATGGCCACGTCATTATCTTATGGACCATTTATGGCCATTTGTGTTTTGGGGCCTTCATGGCCCTTCACCTCTATCCAGCACCCATAGCGGCAATTTATGCCCAAATGGGTATTTCTGGTCATTTCCCTCAAAACCAGGGGAAATGGCCCAAATGGCTGTTTTTGGCCATTTGGGCTCATAATGCGCATTTGCGCATTTTTGCGCATTTGCGCACTTTTGCGCATTTTGCGCATTTGCGCACTTTTTGCGCATTTTGCGCACTTTTGCGCATTTGCGCACTTTTTGCGCACTTTGCGCATTTGCGCATATTTGCGCATTTTTGCGCACTTTGCGCATTTGCGCACTTTTGCGCATTTTGCGCATTTTTGCGCAATTTGACGCAAAGTGTCCAAAAGACACTTTCCCGCCTTTTGGGCCAGTTTTTGGCTCAGAACCCAAAAATGGACAGAAAACCCCAAAAGGCCCAGAAACACCATTCCAAGCTCTGAAGCCATTACATCCATCCTTTTCCCTCTGCCCTTCCACCTCAAGACCTTTGGACGTAATCTTCTTGCCAATCAACCAATATGCCATAAATGATGTTATATATCATTGTGCATCATTTTTCAACAGCAATTCAATGGTGGCAATATCAAATGCTCATTTCAACATTCCAACATCTCATCACGTCATCAAGGCACCCAATCATTCAGAGGAATCATCAAGGCTCAAGGGCAAGTGTTTCAGCGTCAAAGACCAATGACGCCATCAAGCAGTCATTGGTTATTCTCACTCCAAGTATTCCTTCCAAGGGAATACTGTCAATTCATTCTCAAGTGTATTCAAGAGGCAGTGCCAAAAAGAAGTTGTCAAGTGTCAAAGCTCCACTCAATCCATCTTGGCAACCATATTCATTTCAATACAGGCTGGATCCATCAAGACCTGTATTTCATTTTCAATCATGGGAAATTCATTCAACCCAATTCAATTTCAATATTAGCCAGCTGTATCAATTCCCAAAACAATCAATACAGCCTCAAGGATCAATACAGATCAGTTTTCAGCCTGAAGAACTCAAGCTCCCAACTTTTCACATATACCGGCTACCCTTTCCACCCTGGGGGGTTTTCCCCAGTTAATTAATATAGTTTGATTTTATTTTATCTCTATTTTCTTTTCATTTTTTAGTTAAGCAAATATTGATATTATTAAGTCAGTCATTTAGCACCTTTCTCTTTTCTCTTTCTTCGCCTGTCAATGGATATTTGGTGGTCATATCCTTACTAATTCCATTATTCATTTTTGGCAGGTTGAAACAGTGATTAAGGACTTACTTGGTTGGCTCTTTGGCCATTTGGCTTCCCTTTCCTCTTTTGCATCTCATCTTGTACCTGCATATCTTTTAGAGGAATTCATTCTTTATTTTTATTCTTTATCCTTTTGGAGTCTTCCAAGTGAGTTCCCTGATTGCTGAGTGCCAGGCCACTCTTGTATTTCTGTCCAAAAGCCCCTGTGACATTATATTAATTAACTGCTAATTTCTTTTTCATTCTGTTCATTCTTTCTTTATAATTTCATTCACTCGTTTCATCGAAATTATGATTCTTTTATGCTTATGAACTTAATGATTCATCGTCACCTCTCAATTTTCTTTCATTCATTCTTCATTTTGAAAATTGAAAGCTGACCCATTTTCTATTTTTTGTTATTCTTTTTTAAATCTTTTCAAATCATCAAATTTTCATTCTCATTCATAATTCAGGCGTCATCTTGATTTTCTTTGATTTTCAAATTTTTCATCAAGATATTCAGACACGTTATTCACATCAAGATTCATAATTGATTTTTTCTTCAAGAATTTTGATTTTTAAAGAATAATTCACTTGATTTTGATTGATTGATTGATTTGACATATTTGATTTTGACCTCAAGACAATTGATTGACCTGAAGATTTCATTGATTTTGCTGATTTTTCACATCAAGAATTTTGACATAAATTGATTTTTCTTCAAGATTTTCATTTGATTGATTGATTCTGCAAGATTTTTTATTTTGATTGATTTGATTGATTTAATTTTGACTTCAAGACTTCATTTGATTTTGATTGATTGACGTACTTGAAGATTTTCATTTTGATCCATTCATTTTCCTCAAGATTTGATTGTTGACTCTTTTCACTTCAAGCAAATTTTGATTCTTATTCATTTAATTCAAGTTTATTCCTGTTATCATGCCTGTTCAACATTCACCTCCGGCAAGACAGACAAGATCTCAGGCCAGAGCTCAAGCTGTTCTCACTCCAACTCCAAGAGCTCCTCTAGATGGCACCCCAGCAGTTCCTCAACTGAGGGCCCAATTAGATAGAGGACCCCGCATGGAAGGAGCAGCACCATCCAGGAAGGAAGGAAGAGGGCCAAGAAGATCATGTTCATTTTCAGGAGTAGTTGGCGGATTTCCAGGAACTTCAAGGACTATTTTCAAAGGTCCAGGTGAAGATGGTGAAGAGGAGGAGGAGAATTCTGTGGAAGAGGAAGAGTCTGATGGTACTGAAGGTGTCCCTGCTCCGGTGGAGGCATCCCAAGGTACTGGAGGGCCAACTCTAGCCCAGTCTAATCAGCCTGTCTCTCATCAGTCTGAACCATCTTTATTGGCCATCATGCAGCAAATGACTCAGATTATGGCCAATCTTCAAGCAGCTTCATCTTCTGAAGCATCAAGACCACCAGCCTTCAAGACTCCATCTATGAAGGCACCGGAATGCTTTGATGGGACTCAGCCCTTCAAAGTTAGAAGTTTCATTCAGTATTGTCAATTGATATTTCATAATGATCCGGCAAACTTCGCTCAAGACAGAAAGAAGGTCCTTTATGCCACTTCATTTCTCATTGGCAGGGCTGCAAAATGGATTGAGCCTTATCTTTCCAGTCTCACCAATCAAGATTCAAATTACCTTCTCAATTCTTGGCTTTTATTTGAATCTCAACTCTTCACTTTATTTGGTGACCCGAATGAAGTCAGAAAAGCAGAAGCTGAGTTGGATTCTTTAAGAATGAAAGAAGGTGGGCATGTATCCTTATACATTGCTGATTTCAGAAGTTTAGTCTCAAGAATCGGGGATTGGGGTGAAAGAGCTCTCATCCATCATTTCAGGAAGGGATTGCCATCCAGGATTTTGGATCAATTGGCCTCCCATCCTTCAAGAATTGACTCTCTTCAAGACTTAATGGACGTTACCCTGGAGCTTGATACCAGGTACCATGAGAGGCAAAATGAAAAGGGTCACCATCAAGAGAAGAAGCCAGAAGCCTCAAAGTCAAGTTCTTCTCATCCTCAAAATTCTTCAAGCTCAAGTCAAAAGAAGAAGAAGAATTTTCAGAAGAGGGACAAGCCCCATTCTTCTTTGTTGAATAAAGATTTCAAGCTCATGAACTCTGAAAAAAAAAGAAGAATCAAAGAGGGTCTTTGTACCTATTGTGGTGGGAAGCATAGTCTTGAGTCCTGTTTCAAAAGGCCTCAAAACAAGTTTACCCAACCGTCAGGCAAATTTCCCAGCCAGGGAAAAGCCTGAGTGAAGATCATGTCGTGTTCAATGGTCTTCACAGTTTTCCATCCAGAGCACAATTGTGCATTCTGAATACTGGTGTCAAAAATTCTCTTAAATTTTTTGTTTTTTCTTCTCTCTCTGATATGTTTTACAGTATTCTCATTGATTCTGGTGCTACCAACTCATTTATTGCAAAGCAGTTTGTTCACAAGTATTCTTTGACCATGTCAGAACTCCTGGAGAAGATTCCCCTTATTATTCTTGACTCCTCTGAGTCTCCTTCTTTATTTGTGACTCACCATACTAAATATATGGTTGAGCTCCCTTCCTTCCCAAGCTTTGAATGGGACTTTTTAGTCATTGATACTCCCAAGGGAGAAGACCTCATATTGGGCTTTGACTTTCTTAATCATTTTAATCCGTTTATTGATTGGAGGCAAGGATTGATCACCTTTAATTCTGATCATAAGGACTATAATGATCTTTCAATTTCTTTCAGTAATGACTTTTCTTCTGCCAAATCATGTGCAGCTCTGGTTGGTGATTCTAGAACACCATCATTTCCGTCTTCTGTCCATATTCCTTCCCTTAATTCCCATCAGTCATTACTATCATCTAGAGATGAAGTCTTCAAAGAGATTCAAGATGTTGGAGAAGATAATTCTGTATCTTCACTTCATCTCTTCTTTGGGAATATGGACCTTCCTCCTTCATCTTATCATGACTCCCTGGAGGAGTTGTGGGATGAAGAGGAAGAGCCAGAAGAAATAGAAACCGTGATGAAGGTTGTTCCTTCTGTTTATCACCAATATTTGGATGTATTTTCCAAGGTGAAAGCAGAGAAACTTCCTCCTCACCGCGCCTGTGATCATCATATCGAGCTGGAGGGGTCTCTACCTCCAGTTGGGGTGATCTACTCTTTATCAAACCAAGAGTCAGATACACTCAGGGCCTACATTTCAGAGAATGTAGAGAAAGGTTTCATCCGGCCAAGCTCCTCTTCTACAGGAGCACCTGTTCTTTTTGTCAAAAAGAAAGATGGTGGCCTCCGTTTGTGTGTTGATTACCGCAAGCTCAATGCTGTTACTAGGAAGAACAAGTATCCTGTTCCTCCTATGAATCAGCTTCTCACTGTTTTCAATGGTTCTTCTATCTTCTCCAAGATTGATTTGCGTGGTGCATATAACCTGCTCAGAATCAAGGAAGGTGATGAACATTTGACTTGTTTTAGAACCAAATATGGTAGTTATGAGTACTTGGTTATGCCATTTGGGCTTACCAATGCTCCTGCTTCTTTTCAAAATCTCGTCAATGATATTTTTTATGATCTTCTTGATGTTTATGTTGTGGTTTATTTGGATGACATTATGGTCTTTTCCAAATCTGAGGAAGAACATGTCACTCATGTGTCCACTGTTCTTTCCAGACTCAGAGCCAATAACCTCTTTGCTAAGGCGTCCAAATGCCTATTTCATGTTTGTAGTGTGGAATATCTTGGTTATGTAGTTTCTTCTGAAGGCCTCAAGATGGACCAAGCAAAAGTCCAGCAAATTCTCAATTGGCCACCTCCAAGAAACCTCAAGGCTCTTCAATCATTCCTTGGCTTTGCCAATTTTTACCGCCGTTTCATCAAGAATTATTCAAAGAAAATTAGTTCACTCACAAGTTTCCTCAAGAAAGATTCCCGTTTTCCCCTCAATGAGGAAGCTCTTAGACAGTTTCATCAACTCAAAGAGGCATTCACCATTGCTCCAATCCTTTCTCATTTCAATCCCTCTCTACCCACCATTGTAGAGACCGATGCATCAGATTATGCCTTGGGTGCTGTACTGAGTCAGGTCTCTGACTCAGGAAAACATCCCATTGCATTTGATAGCCGCAAGCTTCTCCCAGCTGAGCTCAATTATGAGATTCATGACAAGGAACTCCTTGGCATAGTCTGGGCTCTCAAGCGCTGGAGAGCTTTCCTTCTTTCTATTTCTTCCCCTTTTGAAGTTCTCACCGATCATTCATCCCTTCAATATTTTATGTCTTCCAAGATTCTCACTCGCCGTCAAGCCCGCTGGGCTGAATTTTTATCTGAATTCCATTTCTCAATCACTTACCGCCCTGGCCGCTTGGCCACCCTTCCAGATGCCTTGTCACGTCGGGACGACGTTTACCCGGAGAGGGGGGAGGATTTCATCAGCAAGAATCCAATGAACTATCAGAAGATAATCAAGCAAGATGAAATTCAAGCCTCAAAGTTTTTTGCAGTCAAGGTGGATTCATTTTCAAATTTGATTGATTCAATTCAGAAGGCAGTGTGGCAAGATTCTCAATATAGAAGTGTCCTTGAAGATTTGGGTAAAGGTAAATCTGTCCAAGATTATTCTCTTGATTCCTCTTCCAAACTTCTCCTTTTCAAAGATCGGGTGGTGGTCCCAAATGACCCCACAATTCAACTCAATATACTTCAAAATCGGCATGACTCTCCTCTAGCTGGACACCCTGGCCAAGAGAAGACTCTCAAACTTGTCAAGCGGGATTTCCACTGGTCCGGCATGACTCAATTTATCAAGGATTATGTCTCATCCTGTCAACAGTGTTCAAGAAACAAAAATATTCATCACAAGAAGTTTGGACTCCTCAAGCCTCTTCCAATTCCAAGTGGTCCTTGGATTTGTCTTTCAATGGATTTCATCACTCAACTGCCACTGTCCAATTCCTTTGATTCAATTTTAGTCATAGTGGACAGATTCTCAAAAATGGCGGTTTTTATTCCAACAATAGCTTCAATCACTTCATTAGATTTGGCCCATTTATTCATCAAGAATATTTTCTCAAAGCATGGCCTTCCTTCAAGCATTGTTAGTGATCGAGGTTCTCTTTTTGTTTCTTCCTTTTGGACCAACCTTTGTCAGCAGCTCAAGATTTCAAGAGACTTGTCAACTGCTTATCATCCAGAAACTGATGGACAGACAGAGAGGGTAAATCAGATACTAGAACAGTACCTTCGGATGTATGTCAGTTATCATCAAGATGATTGGAACACCTGGCTCCCTCTGGCTGAATTTGCCTACAATAACTCTGACCACTCTTCAACAAAACAATCACCGTTTTTCACTGTTTATGGAAGAGATCCTCAATTTGACTCAGTTCACATCACTCAAGATACTCCTGCTGGAAAGTTATCAACAAAAATCCAATCAGTACAGCAAGATGTCAAGAGAGACCTTGAAGTTGCCATAAACAGGTTTAAGAGGTATGCAGATAAAAGTAGAGCAAGTCCACCTGTTTTCAATCCCGGCGACATGGTATGGCTCTCTTCCAAGAACATCAAATCAACCAGACCCACCAAAAAGCTGTCTGAAAGATGGCTGGGTCCTTTTCCAATCTTGAAGAAAGTCAGCACTCATGCCTACCACCTCAAGCTTCCATCTCAATGGAAATCCATCCACCCAGTTTTCCATATTTCCCTTTTGGAACCAGTCAAGACGTCAACAATCCCAAATAGGCATCAAGAGCCTCCTCCTCCAATCACCATTGAAGAAGAAGAGGAATGGGAAGTCTCTCAAATACTGGACTCAAAGCTCAAGAGAGGAAAATTATGGTATCTGGTGGAATGGAAAGGTTTCAGTCAAGACCCAGAAAGATCCACTTGGGAACCAACCGAAAACCTCAAGAATTGTCCTGAACTTGTCAAAGATTTTCATTCACTATATCCTGACAAGCCTGGGCCAAATTCTTCAAAAGCTTGATTCATTATGGTGCTTGGTGGGGAGAGGAATTACCAAAAGTAAGTCCCACTCCTGGTATGCACCTTTAGGGGTATTCTACTCTTTTTGTTGTAAGCATCACCTTGGCCACTCTGTGAGCACTTTGCAATTTTGGACACAGATCTTTGGCATGGCTTTCAACTTCATTTCCAATCTTATGGCCATTTTCACTTGGGACAATGGGCCATTCACTTTTCAATTCATTTCCAAGATTCCAAATTCAAATTCATTCTTTCAACAGTTTTGTTTTATTTTTATGGCACTGGCGGGAGTGGTAATTACCAAAAGTAAGTTCCTCTCCTGGTGTGCACTTCCCTGAGGGGTCTACAATCTTGTCAAAACATCACCTTGGCCACTTTGTGAGCACCTGGCATCAAATTTATCTTTCCAGGTCCTTGGCCAATTTCAAAATCAGTTATCAACCTCCGTGATGAAGATTGGAACCTCCTCAAGATTCAATTCATTTCTCTTTTTCTTTTTCCTTTTCTTTTCTTAATTTCATTTTCATTCTTTATTTCTATTTTACTTTCATTTTAAATTTCCTTTTATCACGTCAATTATCACGTCAAAAATTTTCATTCATTTTAAAATTCAATTCCAATCATGAAGCCAATGTCAAAAGAAGATCAAGCAAGTCCTGCGTCAAATGTCAAATTTTTAATATCAGTCTTCAAATTTCTTATCTTAATCAGTCCTCTTGAATCACTCTCTCAAAATCTTTCCAATAGCCTCAACAGGCTTCACCTTGTATTGGTGCTCAGGAGCTCACCATTTCAAGGTGGGGGGTACTGTCACAACCATGGCAATTCACCTCCTTGGATCCCCATATGGCATATCAAGCCACGGTTCCTTTATGGCCAATTGGCCATATCCATCACCAGTGGCCAATATGGCCACGTCATTATCTTATGGACCATTTATGGCCATTTGTGTTTTGGGGCCTTCATGGCCCTTCACGTCTATCCAGCACCCATAGCGGCAATTTATGCCCAAATGGGTATTTCTGGTCATTTCCCTCAAAACCAGGGGAAATGGCCCAAATGGCTGTTTTTGGCCATTTGGGCTCATAATGCGCATTTTGCGCATTTTTGCGCATTTGCGCACTTTTGCGCATTTTTGCGCATTTGCGCACTTTTTGCGCATTTTGCGCACTTTTGCGCATTTGCGCACTTTTTGCGCACTTTGCGCATTTGCGCACTTTGCGCACTTTGACGCAAAGTGTCCAAAAGACACTTTCCCGCCTTTTGGGCCAGTTTTTGGCTCAGAACCCAAAAATGGCCAGAAAACCCCAAAAGGCCCAGAAACACCATTACATCCATCCTTTTCCCTCTGCCCTTCCACCTCAAGACCTTTGGACGTAATCTTCTTGCCAATCAACCAATATGCCATAAATGATGTTATATATCATTGTGCATCATTTTTCAACAGCAATTCAATGGTGGCAATATCAAATGCTCATTTCAACATTCCAACATCTCATCACGTCATCAAGGCACCCAATCATTCAGAGGAATCATCAAGGCTCAAGGGCAAGTGTTTCAGCGTCAAAGACCAATGACGCCATCAAGCAGTCATTGGTTATTCTCACTCCAAGTATTCCTTCCAAGGGAATACTGTCAATTCATTCTCAAGTGTATTCAAGAGGCAGTGCCAAAAAGAAGTTGTCAAGTGTCAAAGCTCCACTCAATCCATCTTGGCAACCATATTCATTTCAATACAGGCTGGATCCATCAAGACCTGTATTTCATTTTCAATCATGGGAAATTCATTCAACCCAATTCAATTTCAATATTAGCCAGCTGTATCAATTCCCAAAACAATCAATACAGCCTCAAGGATCAATACAGATCAGTTTTCAGCCTGAAGAACTCAAGCTCCCAACTTTTCACATATACCGGCTACCCTTTCCACCCTGGGGGGTTTTCCCCAGTTAATTAATATAGTTTGATTTTATTTTATCTCTATTTTCTTGTCATTTTTTAGTTAAGCAAATACTGATATTATTAAGTCAGTCATTTAGCACCTTTCTCTTTTCTCTTTCTTCGCCTGTCAATGGATATTTGGTGGTCATATCCTTACTAATTCCATTATTCATTTTTGGCAGGTTGAAACAGTGATTAAGGACTTACTTGGTTGGCTCTTTGGCCATTTGGCTTCCCTTTCCTCTTTTGCATCTCATCTTGTACCTGCATATCTTTTAGAGGAATTCATTCTTTATTTTTATTCTTTATCCTTTTGGAGTCTTCCAAGTGAGTTCCCTGATTGCTGAGTGCCAGGCCACTCTTGTATTTCTGTCCAAGAGCCCCTGTGACAATTCCCTGCCTGTCTCCATGGCTGTGACACTGGCTTATAACACAAGTCAGCACTCTACCACACAAAAAACACCTGCAGTGGTAGGCAAAGGGTGGAATCCCCTATTGCCAGTGGATTACCTGAAGAAACCTCTTCTGACTATCAACCCCACAGCCAAAGATTTCCATTAATGTGGAAGAGAGCTTGTGACACAGCTGCCAAATGCATGCCTGAGGCAAAAGAATATGATAAGCAGAGTTGGGACAAATCACATATGGAACCTAACTTTAAAGAGGGGGACAAAGTGTTAGTGTCTACACTTAACTTTAATAATCTCAAAGGACCCAATAAAATGAGAGACCCTTTTGTAGGGCCCATCACTATCATTAAATTGATAGGGTAAAATGCAGTGGAAGTCAAAATCACAGAGGAATATTCCAGGAAACACCCAGTCTTTCCAGTGAGTTTAGCCAAGCCATACTTCCAGACAGAGGAGGATAAATTCCCCTCCAGGAAGAAGAACCCCACACCACAAGAAATAGTGAAGGTGGAAAACTCCCCTGAGCCTGTGAAGAAAATCATAAAGGCCAGGAAGATCAGACTTATTGGTAAGGATCAGAGACAATAATTAGTCAAATTCAAGAACCAGACAGCTGATAAAGACAAATTGTTGGCAGAAGATGCCATACCAGATGGGAACCTTTATTTAAAGAGATTCAGAGCCTCTAGGAGGACTGAACATTCTCATCAATGATGATCCTTTTTTAGAGGGAGGGTATGTCAGCCTGTGACTCAAAACCAGAGCACAAGCATGACAGCCAAATAACATAAATCAATGGTATAACCAAGATACCACCAAAACATGGATCTGAGCCAAATAATCTCAAAAAGTATCAAAGGAGAGAGGAAACTCACCCCTTTCCAAATATACAAGTCCCACCACCATAGGACAAAGAATAACAAAGTTATTCCTGTTCAAAGTTGTTGCTGAGCATAAACCTTAATTTTCACCTCTCATCTGAAATACAGAGTAAGAGGCTTAACCCCATCAAATGGGTCTCCCAAATTAAGCTCCCAGTCAGGGACTTCCAATGGTACCAGAAAAACTGGGCTAGCCCCAGTATGAAGATGTTATGGCCAAATTCAGGCAAAATAAGGGTGAATAAAACAATTACCTCTCATCTAACTTCTACAGTCTTAGTGTGAGATACCTAAAGTGGGGTCTTTTTGGAAAGAGCGCAATCAGGGCTATGTGATAGTGCCATTCATTTTCCCCTATCTGTTCTAGAACAAAAGCTATAAGGCAAATAAGCCCAATACAGCTTTTTGCCTAAAACACGCATATGTACAAAATTCTTGTACATGGGATAGCTTTTTCATATTTAATGACAACAATATCAAATAAGGTACCATTGTGTAGACAACATACCGGGCTACACAGTGAACCAATTTTGAGGTTGATATCCCAAAAACCGACAAAGGTATGGCTGTTTTGAGGTCAAAATCCCACAGTTTGCCCAATACAGCCTTACCATGGGATCATAACCATGATTATGAGGTGTAAAACTGACAAAAAGCTTTTTTTTACTTCAATGCCTCATAGTTCATTCAATACTGGTGACCCATACAGGTTCTGTACAGCATTCTACGCATCATACATGTCAGAATCAAGCTGTGTGGTCCCCAGATGAAAACTCCCCAGATGTGGGTTTCAAACCACATCTGATCCCAATACAGGCTATACAGGCCTTTTTAAAACCACAAGCTTGTCATTGGCAGTCAAAAATCTTCACTTCCTCTATGTGAGAAGGTCTAGTAGCCTTTTCACCCCATTTCAGGATAAAAGGAGGCCTTTTTACTGCCAGAAAAGGAATGCCCATCCTGCACTTGAATTCCTATGTAGTACAACTGTGAAAGACAGTTATACTCTTGGAAAATAAACAGGTTATACTTAAAACTTAAGTATTGTAGTTCTTATTGTAGTAACCCAACTGGTAAGACTGCACCCAGGGTCTTCTGCAGCACTCACCACCACTATTATATAATCGTAAAGCCCTTTTATCATAATTATAACCCCTTATTATCATAAATCCAATTTTTATTAAACTAATTTTACTGTGTCACAGTCACAGTCAAAGTTTGTAAATACTATCATGAACCTTTATCATAGACTCAGCATGACAATATTAGTGATGCAAGATGTTTCAGCTGTATAACCATTACCTCTGGAAGGTTTTGTTGTTTGCATTTTAGCATATTTCACATGTATGAGATCCATAAATGTATCACTGTACTGTGTTAAGTTAGTATGCACTTCTGTTACTTTAAAGGAAACATTGATTTTTCTATACTAAGTTTATCTGTTAGTTCTTCTTCTTCAGAAGGCTCAGAGTCACTTCCATTTAAATATAAATTAATTTATTCTTGTTCCATCATATTTTTTCATTTCTATCTCATTGATGCGTGTCTTCTTTGGGAAAATATTGGGCAAATGAGATGGACTTCCACATTTATGACATTTCAAAGAAGCTCTGTCTTATGGCTTATTTGGTTTTGAAATTGGTTTTCCACTATTTTTATTGTCTATTGGGGGTTTATACCAATTTTTGGTATGGCAATGATGTCTTGTGTCAGCCTTAGAGGTATTTTCATATACCCAAAATACCACAAATAATCAAACAAGATACAATTAAAAATAAAATGAAATTATTTGAATTATCAAAACAAAAATTAAAATATAAATATTTTTTCATGCACAAAAATGAAAATTACTTTGAAATTAAAAATTGTGAAAACACATTTTTACTTGAAAAAATTAAAAAAAAATGAACTTTCAACAAAATTACTGAAATGAAAATATTTTTGGAAAAACTTTGAATGAAAACTATTATTATAGCTTTTTATCCAATGAATAAACATAAAATAATTGGTTCATCATTGACTTCTTTATAAAAAATAAGGTGGGGTCACCTCTGGGTGAAATTTCTATAGCTCAACTATGAATAACCTTGAATTAAGTTTTTAGTATTTTCCGTTTAAAAATTGAAACTTGTCAAAGCTTAATTTAATTCAAACCACATATGATGTTAAGCATCAATTTTTTTGTTAAAATTGGGGTGTGGTGTGTAATTTAGAAGTTATGAGGAATTGAAATATTTTCAATTGAAATGTCAAAATGTGTGCATGTGTTCCATAAGTGACCTGTAATTTACATATGAGGTATCAATTATTAAATTTTTGTAACTGTAAAACTCAATTGAATTGCATGTGTAAATTACAATTATATTACATGATGAGGAATTAAGGAAAAGAATAAATTCAAAAGATTAATTTTGGAGGGGGAAAAGGAATCTTGGCTTCAAGGGAGCCATACCCCCAGATTCCTTGCTGACAGGTGTGAGATGTCAAAATCCATGCAAAAGTTAGTTGCTTTTGGCCTGGAATTGAGTCACAGGGTCTGTCTCAATTGATGGTGAGGCTTTAATACCAATCAAGGCAGTTTTAACTGTTGCCAGGAGGGTAAAACTACCCTTTATATAAAACAATCATTTCAAAAACATTTTTAACTGGTTTTTTCATCTCTTACCCACATTACGACGTATTTTGAAGGCTTAAAGCCAGGTATCGCTATAGCAATGGCTGATTTAAGCATCTAAAATGGCTAAAAGCAATGCTTTTTGGATGTAAACCAGGGTTCAATGATGCAATAATTGGCTTTTCTGTTGTCAGATTGTTTTCCAAAACTGACAAGAGTAAATTTTACTTTTGGATTAAGAAAATTGGTGGCTATAGAAGAATGTCTTCTTTTCCCCACTTTTCTCTTCATGTTAGAATCTTTTCCTTATATAATTAGTTTAAACACTGCTAAAACCAATCAATAAGACATTAAAACCACCCTTTTCTTATAATTTTAAGAGTTTTAACCTTGTGAGAAAATCATTATAATCATTGTTTGTAACTCTTATAATGATCTGTGCCCTTGAGCCACCTCATAAGTGAACTAAAGCATCTTTAATCACTGCTAACTTTGTCACTTTGTTTCCAAATTCACTTTGGTCACTTTTGGGTGTGTTCTATCTTCAAAAAAATTCTTAACGACTTTGTTCTTATATGAATCGCCTGCACTTCTTTGCTCAATTAATTCCAATTGAAATTTCTCTTAAAGAAATTTTCTTTTGTAGCCTTGAATATCTCTTTTAGAGTATTTTTGGGATAAATCTTTATTGTTTGTAAAACCATAAAATTGACATGTTTTCTCGTAAGAATATTCTTCTATACTATTTTTAATCAATTTTTACCTTGAAAAAACTTTTAGGACAGGGGAAGTACTTGAATTTTCATCAACGTTTCATATTCACACCTTACATTTGGTGTCCCAGCCATGCTATTTTACCTGTGACATATGTTTTTACTCTTTTTAAATCCTTTTTATTATATTGAAAAATTTAAAAAATCTATGAAAATACTTATAAATCAAAAAATACATAAAAATAAAACTTTTTCATATCATAAGTGAGGCTTTATTTTTGCATTTCTCTTTTGAAAAATCCTTTTTTACTTTATTAATTTCTTTCTTCATTAATTTCAGTGTCTGACAAGGTGGTAAGACAATAAAATATTGAAACTGCATGAAAAGTTACTTGCATTATTCTTGCAAGTACTTCCAATTCTGACTATAATAGCACAGTTATTATAGCTCAGAACAACCAACAAGAGCTAATTACTTCTGAATCAATTAACTTGAACATAAGTAATACCCTTCAGAGGGAAAAGAATTTTGCCAATGGTAATTTTTTTGACATAAAATTACTATTTTTAAGCTTTTTAATCATAAATATTCCTTCAACCAGATCAGGAGCCAGCTACAACCCCTCAGACAGCTTCCAAAAAAGTTCATAGACGTGATTATGGCAGAAGCCAATCAGTTACAAAAGAACAAGGGTCTGTAAAAGAATCCCAAACTAATAAATTATGCCATTATGAAGCTGATAATACTGTTTTACCCTCAAACAGAGCTGAAACCACCACAAGAAGCCTCAGTGGAAATGTACAAATTTTTACAACAATGCTTTTCAGCACAAAGAGTACCAGATCCTTGCGTATCTGTGGAAAAACTGTGTGAATTCTTCCCTGACTGTGAGAAAATTCCTGGGCCCTCCCAAGACTTGCAAGCTACTCATATGATGGCATTTATTGATGGAAAAGAAAATCATGATGCTTTTAACAGCAGAATTGAGGAAAAGAAACCCTCCACCACCCAAGCAAGTTTCAAAGACAGCCCCAGTAGCTAGAAGAAGCAATTCCAATGTGAAAAAGCAGCCACAAGCTCAGAACAATGGCAAAGGCATAGCACCAGCTACAAAAACTTACAGACAGGGCTACAGAATCCCAAAGATTCAGCAGGATGCCATGGAAAATTTATTTCAGATGGCCAGAACAATGATGGAATTACAGAAAAAGAAGTAAGCCAGACTAAAATATCAGAAATGATTTCTGATATTCTGGATGGCATTGCAAACTCGTACATAGCTATTAATGACATGAAAAGTCATATTTCTGATAAAAATTCATCAATTTGTAACAATCTTAAAGCAAAAAACTGTCACAGGTGCTCCTGGACAGAAAGGCAAGAGTGGCCTGGCACTAAGAAATCAGGGAACTCACTTGGAAGATTCCAAAAGAATAAAAAAAATAAAAATAAAGAATTTAATTTCTCTAAGAAGAATTCAAGTACAAATATGAGATGCAATAAGAGAAATGAAAAGCCAAATGGCCAAAGAGCCAACCAGGTAAGTCTCTAATCACTGGTTCAACCTGCAAAGATGAACAATGGAATTAGTAAGGATACGACCACCAAACATCCATTGACAGGCAAAGAAAGAAGAGAGAAAAGGTGCTAAATTACTGACTTGATATTATCAGTATTCACTTAATAAAAATGAGAAGATAAATAAAGATAAAATAAAATAAAAATATATTAACTAACTGTGGAAAACCCCCAGGGTCAAAGGAGGTTTGTATATGTGAAAGGTTGAGAGCTTGACTCCTTCAGGCTGATAGCTGGTCTTTATTGAATACTTGAAGCTGTATTGACATCTTGATGAAGTTTATACCTTGCCAGATTGGGAAATGAACTGTGTTGATTGATTTTCCCATGATGTATGATTAAAATACACGTCTTAATCAATCCAGACTGTATTGGAAGGAATGTGGTTTCCAAGCTGGATTGATGGAGCATTGACACTTGACAACTTGTTTTGAACTTCCTCTTGAATACACCTTGGGAATTAATTTACCATATTCCCTTGGAGGGAATACTTGAAATGAGAATAACCAATGAATTCCTGATGGCATAATTGGTCTTTGAGAAATTACACCTGCACTTGAGCATTGATGGGTCCTCTGGATGACATGACACTTTGGTGACTTATTTAATGTTTAATTACCCCTCTGATATTGACACCATTGAATTTCTGGTGAAAAAAGGTGCAGAATGGTGTATAACACCACTTATGAAAATTTGTGTTGCTTAAAGGGGAAAGTGGCCAAAGGTCTTTGTGAGTGAAGTCAGGAGGATGAGAGTGAAAATTGGGTTTTGGGTGACTTCATAGGTGACAAGGTGTTTCTGGGTGTATTGGCCAAATATGGCTTATATAGCTTTAAAATTGTATTTGCGCAAAGTGCACAAAATGCACAAAAATAGCAATCAAGCCCCAAAAGGCCTGATATGGCCTTTTGGACATATTTCCCATAATACATGGGAAAATGGCATATACAGCTGAATACAGCAGAAATGCGCAAAATGCGCAAAGTGCGCAAAAATTTGTAAAATGCACAAAAGTGCGCAAAACTGTATTTAAATCTTAAAAAGCCAAATACAGGCTTTTGGGCTGTTTTTTCCCTGTTGACTGGAAAATACCTGAAATTTCCCAAAAGCAGAGAATGGCCTTGAAAGGCCTGATGATAGTGAAGGGGCCAGCCAGGTTGGCCCCAGGAGTGAAATGACCATAAAAGGCTAAAAAAGATGAGAGGGCCATTTTGGCCAGTGATTATGGATATGGCCAAATTGCCATAAGATTGATATGGCACTGATATGCCATATGGAGTACAGGAGGGTAATTGCCATGGTTGTGACAATAACTTAAGTCTGAGCCAAATAAATGAGAAATTTATGTTTACTGAAAAGGATTTAGGAACAATTAACCCTTCTAATAATGACAATTCATTTGGCAATAAATTTAATGAACAATCTTCCATTATTAAATAATTAATAGAAAAATATTCTTGGCTCAATATTGATGACATAATTGAAACAAGAATAAACAAGCCATAAAGATTATCAAAGAAGATAATAACAAAGTCCTTGATGGTATTTAAAATTCATTCACTGAAGTAAAGACATATACAATTGCCTTGAAAAAGTGTTTTGACACCTCACAACGGGAAGTATCAAAATTAACAATTATGTTGAATCAAGTCATTTCTGATACTACTAGATAGACAGAATTATGGCAAGAATTTACACATAAGGAAGATATGTATAAAATTGAAGTAATAAATTTAACACAAACCCTCCAACATGAGCTGAGAAATTCTCAAAGGTGTAGCAACAGTAAAATGAATGATATTGAAAAATTACTGCACACCTTACCAAAAGTTTCTCCAACTCTGAATCAAAATGAAGGTACAAGAATTCCCAACCAACAAGTATTGGATGTATAGGATTCAAATTTAAAGGATGAATTTTCCACCTCTTTCCATACCTTGGACCCATCAATGGGCCAAGCACTGTTGAAGGAAGTACGAAAGCTCAAGGAATGGCCTCACTTCAGTGGTTAAGGAGAATATGACCATATGAAATTCATCAGGGGTATTGACATGATTAAAGAAGATTTTGAATTACCAAACAGATTGGTAACAGGAGAATTTAACACCTTTTTTACCAGATCAGCCCACAGATGGTATATCAAATTAAGACAATCACATGGATACTAAATTTGGACTTGGTGGAAAACCCAAATCATTATTAGATGAGCCAATGTTGCCTTGAGATTTAGGGTTGAAACCGCCTTTTAATCTTCCAAATTTAATGCTGACACAGATAAATGTTTACCATGGCTTTTCCAATAAAAAGACAGATTAACAGAATTATATCCTGACATGTCAGAATTCATGATTCACAGAAACATTCTAAAAAAATGTGGAGGTGATTTGGAGCATTCTGTTCAAAGAAGGACTACTGAAAAATATTTGGCAGAAGAGATGATTAATATATTGGAATAAGCAACCACCAGAACCATAATTGGTTCAAGTAGGGCAAATCTCAAAACAAGGTTTAATATGCCTTGGAACAATTCTGTGTACAAAAATCCCAAAGAAAATCCTAATAACATGAGAAATAAATCTTCAGATATAATCAGGAAGTGCCATATTTTCCAGAGCACCACAAATTTAGCTAATTCATGTCCAAGAAAGGGGAAAATCATTTAAATTGACATTGAAGAGGAACCTGATGTTGAAAAGATGGTGAGGTAATTGAGGAAAGTTCATATGATAAATAATCAATATTTTCTGAATATTCAAAAGATATAGAAAATATCAATTCCACTTTTGACATCATAGAACTTTATTCCCACTTTCCACAATTAAGAAGTGGTCAACTTCATTTATCAAATATTCAAGATGCACAACTAATGAAGACCAAACCAAACGGGGGAAAAGGTTATACAGCTGGTAACTCCTGTATAACAGAAGTGGTAATTGACAACAAACTGACTAGGCTTTTACTTTATGCAGGAGCCTTCTGCTCTTGTGTTGGAAAAAACAAGGTTTAATACACCTTGGAAAGATTCTGTGTACAAAAATCCCAAAGAAAATTCTAATAACATGAGATATAAATCTTCAGATCAAATCAAGAAGTGCCATATTTTCCAGAGCATCACACATTTAGATAATTCATGTCTAAGAAAGCAGAAAATAAATGAAATTGAGATTGAAAAGGAACCTTATTTTGAAGAAGCTGGTGAGGTAATTGAGGAAGGTTCATATGATTGTAACCACCACTAGTCATGGGTAAGGGTATTCAATCTTACACCCAGTCAAATGCCTCAAATCAGAAATCCCCTGTGTGTATCAGCACCCAGCTTCAGAAATCTTCCTTTCTGAAACATGCATACAGTCTGGTGACTAAATACAGCCTGTCAAGAATTGTACAGGTTGGAATTACCCAATACAGTTTGGATAAACCATCCTGAAACTCTATGATCACTCCACACTGCCACTCCTCCTGTATAGATCCTGTACAGATTGTACAGGACCTTTATTCACCAGATTCAATTAAATCATCAATCCCTCTCATGAAAACTCTCTTTCTAGATCAGGGCTTGTGGTTCTCACATATACCAGCCCCTCTTTCTCTCCCCTGGGGACTTTTCCCCAGCTAATAAATTTAGTTGATTTATTATTTTATAATTATTCTTACTCTTATATTTGGGTATTATGATTATTGGTATTAATTTATTCTTTGCATTTTTCTCTTTCATGTTCAGTATGAGGTGTGGTGGCCATATCCTTATTAACCCTACTCTTTCCTTCTGACAGGTTGAAACATTGGACTTGGACTTGTTTGTGGTTGGCTCTTCTATTTCTTATTCTTATTCTTGTTGCTGCCTTTCTTATATTAGTATTTCTTAGCAATATTACTCTCATTAAGTTCTTGAGTGTTTTTCCCTATCTTATTCTTTGAGCCCTCTGCAGTGAGTCCCAGTTTACTGAGTGCCAGGCCCTCTTCACTTAGAAGAGCCCCTGTGAAATTAAATTAATTAAATCATATTTGATTCTTTCTTTTCATTCCTTCAACTTCATTTATCCCATTCATCAATTATGACCTCTTTATCATTGTATGATTCTTTATTATTATGACTTTTTCTCTCATCAATTTTCATCTCATTCATTATATTCATATGAAAATTGATTCTTTCATTTCTTAATCATTGCTGACCATCTCATTTCATTCACAATTCTATCTAAAATCAAATTTCCTTCTTTTGTTTGCTTATTGAGGTCGTATCAGGAATTTTATTGATTGCTTAATTGATTAGTTGGGATTAATTGGCTTATTGATTCAGCAATTCAGGATTTTGGGTTTGGATTGGATTTATTGACTGATTTTGGCTCCTCATGATAACTGATTGGGCTTCAAGAATTTTTTTTGATTCTTGATTGATTTTGATTCATCAAGATATTTATTTGACTCCTGAAGATATTGATTGGACTGATTGATTCCTCAAGATTTGATTTCATCTTTAAGACATTGACTTATTAATTGATTGTTGAATTCTTTCATATTTATTGATATCTGATTGACTGTTGATATTGACTCAATTGATTGATTGATTTATTGATTTCTATTTCACCTCAATACTGTTGATTAATTCCTCAAGATCATCAAAATTTTATTGATTATTGATTTGGCCAAGCTTTGATTCCTTATTCTCAAGTATCATCAATTTTTTTATTTTTTATTTCTCAATAATGCAAGTTCAGCATAGCCCTCTGTCCAAGAATACTAGATCTCAAAGAAATCCAGCTGTGTTCACTCCTACAGCAAGGGTTCCTCTTAACCGCACACCATTCAGAGGACCACCAATGGAAGGAGAAGCACCCTCTAGAAGAGGGGGAATGAAATCAAGAAGATCAAGATCTTTCTCTGGCCTTTTGGGTGGCTATCCTGGCATTTCTGAAGGTGCGAAAGCAATACTAGGAGAAGTTGAAGATGAAGAGGGGGAGGGGTCTGTGGAAGAGGAAGACTCTGGGGAAAGTGAAGTGGAAGATGCTTTTTCAAATGCTGCAGAGATACCCCAGAGCTCTAATATAGCCCCTACTAATCAATCTGTTGCGTCTCACTTTGATCCAAGTCTCCTCAAGATCATTCTTTCTTTTTTATTCTTTGCTATTTCTTAGCAATCTTACTGTCATTACACTTTTAAGTGTTTTTCCCTATCTTATCCTTTGATCCTTCTGCAGTGAGTCGCAGTTTACTGAGTGCCTGGCCCTATTCAATTAGAAGAGCCCCTGTGACAATTATAAATAATCAATGTTTTCTGAATATTCAAAGGATATAGAAAATATCAATGCCACTTTTGAAATCATGAAATTTTCTTCCCACTTGCCACAATTAAGCAGTGGTCAACTTGATTTATCAAATATTCAAGATGCACAACTAATGAAGACCAAACAAAGCAGGGGAAAAGGTTATACAGGTGGTAACTCCTGTATAACAAAAGTGTTAATTGAAAACAAACCAACTAGGTTTTTACTTGACACAGGAGCCTTCTGCTCTTGAGTTGGCAAATCGTTTCTTAAAACTTGTTGACCAAACTTTGAAGATCAATTTTTTCCAATTGATGGCATAACATTTACTAATGCAAGTAATCCAATGTAAGCACTGGCAATATTTGGGACTACTATCATATTTCCCCACATAAATGGAAATTTAAAAATAACTTTTGACTTTTTTGTTATGGAAAACTGCTCCATTACCCATTTTATATTGGGAAATGGTTACTTAATCATGTACGGCATAGATTCACATAGCAATTAAGACAGATGCTCTACTATTGGGGACAATAAGCAGCCCAAATTTGCCTTTTTACTATTTATAAGAGAAATTAAAGTAAATGAGTCTTTATCTCACAGACAAACAAGAAAGTGTACTTTCTGCCCTTTTATATGAACACAAAGAAGCCTTTGCATCAGCTAAAGAGCCACTAGGAGCCATTGTTGGTTATTAAGTTGACATTATTCTCAATATTGAAAGACCTTACCCACCACGCTTGAGAAGACCTGCATATCCAGCAAGTCCCAAATCAAGAGAAGCTCTGTAAATCCATATTACAGAACTTCTAGACCTTGGTTTAATAAGAAAGGTTGGTCACAATGTGGAGGTAGAATTACCTACACCAGCCATAGTGTCATTGCATAATGGAAAATATAAAGTTGCTGGGTAATTTACAGATTTGAACACTTACACTGTTCCAGACAGGTACCCAATACCAAAACTCCAAATTTCCCTTACCCAAATATGTCAAGCAGTGTATATAAGCACTATGGATTCCTTTAAGGGATTTGACCAAAATGTGGTGACACCAAGGGAAAGAAAATACTTGAGAATTCTTGTTCACTGTGGAGGGATGAATATTTGAGGATGCCTTTTGGTATCAAGAATGCACCTTCAAACTTCCAAAGAATGATGAATGAAATCTTCCCTGAGGAACTTTCATAAGGAACGTTAATCATTTACATTGATGACATTCTTTTCTGTTCCAAGACTTGGGAAGAGCATATATACAGATTGTCCAGAGTTTTGAGCAAAATTCAAACTGTAAACATGAATATTTCCTTAAAGAAATGTCATCTTGGGTTTAAAGAACTCAAATAACTGGGACATGTGGTATATGGCTTATCCCTTGTGATTGACAAAAACAAAGCTGCAGCAGTGCTACTGAAACCCATGCCTCAGAACAAACAAGAAATTACGTCATTTTTGGCATTTGCAGAATAATACAGGAAGCATATTAAAGATTTTGCATCCATAGCAAGACCTCTTTATAAATTATGTGACAAAGACATACTACTTGAGATTACTGTTGATAGAGTGAAAGCCTTTTAATCTTTAAGACAATCCTTGACCACTGCTCCACTCTTACTGATGCAAGACTTTCAGCTGCCCTTTAAGATTTATATTGATGGATCAGGGGATGGGCTAGGTGCTGCACTTCATCTAGTTCAGATTATAAATGATAAACCTGTGTGAGGACCCATATGTTTTGTAAGGTTTGACTATGAAACAATAAGTAAAAATTGCTAATATTTTACTTATTGTACTGTGAATGTTCTTATAAATGAAATAAATAGGATAAAAATAATTATAATAATAAAGAATTATTCCAATTATGGCGTAAAAATAATTATATTATCAATCAAATATGATAATATAATTCATATTATAAAATATAATATAATGAAATAAATATATTAACATAAAATAATTAATATATTTAATTGCACTTTATTATTGTTACAAACAAATAATAAAGGTTTAAAACATTGTTTTTTATTAATAAAAAATAATTAATAACAATAATATTACCAATATTAAAGTTATAAATTAATATAAATACTATTTATATTAATTAAAGAATTATTAAAGTAATAATAAAGAGAAGATTATTATAATAAGAGAAAATAACCTAATTTTAATACTTAATATAATAATTTTGAAATATTTTGCGCCAAATAATGTAAATACAACTTATCCAAATTGTATTTACAATAAAAAATAGAAAAAATTAAAAATATTCTTGATTTTTACATGGAAATCAGATTTTAGAGAGATTTTTAGCAAAAACAATTAAATAAATGATTTAATCACGTCAAAATTGATGATTATAATAAGATTATCTTTGTTCTTTATTAATATATAAGATTTATATCTAAAGAATAAAGATATTACCTTTTAATTGTATTGATTTAATGTTTTTGATGTGTCTGAGGGGAAAACAGAGTAAAACCAGCTCTATTTATAGTAAATACCTCCCTCCTAGAGTCCAACAGGCTTCTAGTAGACGTGTACTGATCATATCCACTAGAATTTATCAATATGTTAAGGTTTGGAAGTGATTACATCATGATCAAACCATATTACATCATTATTACGCCATTACTTAGAGTTATCACTATAACTCTAAGTTTGATGACGTCAGAGGCTTCGAAGAACCTCAAAATTTGTGTATTTTATTAGTTTTAATCATAAACTAATAGTGTTCACCAATTTTATCACTCATATGACTGTTAAACTTAATTTAACGTTACAGTGAGTGATTATAAATGATCAAATTAAGCTCAAACTTTGATCCTTGATATATTTTAAGATTTGCACGCTACAGCAACTCAGAGAGTGGATTCTAATAGCTTGGAATAACCTTATTATTCTGTCAAGATCGTTTCATTACATCATCAAAACTCTATTTTTGATGATTTTTCTAGTAACTCATCTTTTCTGTCAAAATTTAATATTTTAAAATTCAAACTATGATTTAAAGGGGTTATACCTTGAATATTATAATAAAAAATACATCATTCATCACGAATGAACTAGTAGAATCCAACTGTCTACTTTTTTTTAAGTTTGGACCACTTTCACAACAAAGGTGTCAACAGCTGGGTTGATTTTAATCAATAATTCCTTACAGGTTTCAACCTTGTTTATAGCTTGTGAAATAAACTTCATTTCTGTATTCCTACATTAATTACGTGATGACTTTATTTTTGGCTCATCACTCTATCATGCATATTTCAATAGATATTAGCTAAAATTGTTGAATATATGCGTTGACCAAAAAAGTGCATATATTCAGCTTAATTCCTTAAGTATTGATTTTTACGCTTAGCTTCTTAATTGTTTTATATGTGTACTTTTATGGAGAATCCAATGGTACTATTTATTTCACATGTTATTTCATTGGTCTTTGAAATAAATAAGGATTTGTGTTTTTTATAAGGTATTATCACTTATAACTTATTAAATATTGACTTTACAGATATGCCATAAAAATGGCATATGTGTATTTTACCATGGGGAATCCAATGGTATAATTTATTTTACATGTTTATTCATTGGTGTTTAAGTTAAACCATGTTTTATGCCAATTTATGGTATTTTTGTAGTTTTAAGGTAATTATTTTTAATGTATAATTATATTAAATATTTCTTGTGACCTTTTTTGGGTATGTAGTCATATCTCAAAGCTTCAAATTCCCTACCACCAAAAAAGATTGTACCACAATCTGAAATGTGTAATTAGCGTATCATCCACTGTCCTACCTCTTCAATAGACTTTGTTAGTCTTGAAGCTCAATAATGCTTAAATTTTCTATTTTTCAGGCTTTCTTTCATGTCTGAGCCTTCTTAGTAGTTTATCAGCATTTTTTATATCTTTCTCAAGTAGCCATCCATCTTCTTGAGTTAAATTTCTATACCTTACAAGGTATTCTCTTTCCTTGTTGTTTCTTGTCCTTCTTTCTTTAAGGACTTTTATTATTTTCGTTTCCTCTCCTTCTTCCAAGGGGGCAATTTCAAGTGGGGGTTTATTTCTTAGTGGAAATAACTCCTTGTCACTTGAGCTGTAAGGTTTTATCAGACTTACAGGGAAAGTTGTGTGTTTGTTCATTAGTTCACCTATGAGTTCCAATTGCACAGCATTGGGTCCATGAAGTGCTTTTATCATAAATGTGTAACAACCATCCATCAGGGGTAAGGGTATTCATTCATACACCCACTCAAACACCTCAAATCAGCAAATCCAGTATCTGCATCAGCAGTCAGTTTCAGCAATCTTCATTCTGAAACATGCATACAGTTTGGTACATCAATACAGCCTGTCAATACTTGTACAGGATGGATTCACCCAATACAGTTTCAATACACCAGTATGAATCTGTATGATCACTCAAATACACCACACCTCTTGTACAGGTTCTGTACAGCTGTACAGGACCTGTATTGGCCAGACTCAATTCAACAATCAATCATTCTCATGAAAATTCTTCTCTGGATCAGGGCTGGTGATTCTCACATATACCAGCCCCTCTTTCTCCCCCCTGGGGACTTTTCCCCAGTTAATTAATTTAGTTATTTATTATTTTATAATTACTCTTATCCTTATTTGGGAATTATAATTATTTAATCTTAAGTTAGTCTTTGCATTTCTCTCTTCGCCTGTACAGTATGAGTTGGGTGGCCATATCCTTATTAACCCTTCTCTTTCCATTCTGACAGGTTGAAACAGTGGACTTGGACTTGTTTGTGGTTGGCTCTTCTATTCTTTTACTCTTATCTTTGTTGCTGCTTTTCTCATATTTATTCTTTAGCAATTTATCTTTAACACTCTTAAGTGTATCCTCTTTTATCTTATCCTTGAGCCCTCCATAAGTGAGTCCCAGTTTACTGAGTGCCAGGCCCTCTTCACTTCGAAGAGCCCCTGTGACATTAAATTAATTAACTCATATTTGATTCTTTCTTTTCATTCATTCATATTCATTTCCTCTCATTCATCAATTATGACCTTTTCATGATTTTATGATTTTTATGATTTTTTATGAATTTCCTCTCTCATCAATTTTCATCTCATTCTTTTCATTCTTATGAAAATTGATTCTTTTCCTTTCTTAATCATTGCTGACCATTTCATCACTTCATTTTACTTTTATCAATCAAATTTTTTCTGTGTTCTTATTCAGGTTTTATCTAGGGATTATTGATTGGTTTAATTGATTGGATTATTCATTGGGATTCATTTGGGTTATTGATTCAGGATTTATTGGATTTATTGACTTTGAACTCTCAAGATATTGATTGATCCTCAAGAATTGATTTTGATTATTGATTTGATTTGACTCATCAAGATATTGAATTGATTTCTGAAGATTTTGAACTGATTGATTGATTCCTCAAGACTTGATTTCATATTGAAGACACTTATTGATTGATTATTGATTGAATATTGATTGATTATTGATTTCCTCAAGATTATTGATATTTGATTGAATTGATTGTTGATTGATTGAATTTATTTGACTGTTGATTGAATTTGATTCCTCAAGATTTGAATTGATTCCTCAAGATTCATCAAGATTTTATTGTGATTGATTTGGCCAAGCCTGATTATTCTTCTTAATACCATCAAGTTACTTTAATTCTTTTCATAATGCCAGTCCAGCATAGCCCCCCAGCAAAGAATACTAGATCCCAGAAAATTCCAGCTTTTCTCACTCCTACAGCAAGGGCTCCTCTTGACCGCACACCATCAGTTCATCAACTGAGTGCAAATTTGGACAGAGGACCACCAATGGAAGGAGCAGCACCCTCAAGAAGAGGTGGAATGAAATCTAGAAGATCAAGATCCTTTTCTGGACTTTTGGGTGGCTACACTGGCATGTCTGAAGGTGCAAGAGCAAGATTAGGGGAAGTTGAAGATGAAGAGGGGGAAGAGTCTGTGGAAGAGGAAGATTCTGGGGAAACTGAAGTGGCAGATGCCTTGGCAAATGCTCCAGAGGTGCCTCAGGGTTCTAATCTAGCCCTTTCTAGTCAACCTCTTGTCTCTCAAACTGATCCAAGTCTCCTCAAGATGATGGAGCAGATGACTCAATTCATGGGGCAACTCACTCAAGCAGTTGCCCCCAGGGACAATTCCAAAGCCCCTGCTTTCAAGACTCCATCCATGAAGGCACCTGATTCTTTTGATGGTACTCAAGCTCATAAGTTGAGAGGATTTATCCAATCCTGTCAACTAATTTTCCATAATGATCCAGCAAACTTCTTCTCTGACAGGAAGAAGGTTTTGTACTCAACTTCTTTTCTTACTGGTAGAGCTGGCAAATGGATTGAACCTTACCTCTCAAATATTTCCAATGAAGACCCTTCCTACCTCCTCAATAATTGGCCATTGTTTGAATCTCAATTATTCACTCTGTTTGGTGACCCCAATGAAGTCAGGAAAGCTGAACAAGAGTTGGACAATTTGAGGATGAAGGAAAGTGGTCATGTTTCCTTGTACATAGCAGATTTCAGAAGCTTAATGTCAAGAATTGGAGATTGGGGGGAAAGAGCTTATATCCATGTTTACAGAAGAGGATTGGAATCAAGATTATTGGATCAGTTGGCTTCTCACCCTGGAACTTTTGATACTCTTCAAGAACTTATGGATGTCACTCTAGAATTAGATACAAGATATCATGAGAGGCAAAAGGAAAAGGGTGGCAATCAAGAAAAGAAGCCTCCAGTCAGTGGATCCAATCAGTCTAGGCCTCCTCAAAACTCATTTCAAAAGAGGCCTCATCAGAAGAAGAATAAGAAGGGCAATCAATTTCAATCTTGAAAGGACAAACCCCATGCTGCTCTCCTCAATAAGGACAATAAATTAATCGGTTCTGAAAAGGAGAGGAGGATTCAAGCAGGGTTGTGTACTTACTGCGGTGGCAAGCACCCAATTGAAAAATGTTTCAAGAGACCTCAGAACAAGCCTGGGTCATCATCAGGAGGCTTCCCTATCAAGCAGGGAAAAGCCTGAGTGGGAATCATGATGTGTTCAATGGTTCTCACTTATTTCCTTCAAGAGCACAATTGTGCACTCTGAATACTAGTGTCAAGAAATCTTTAAAATTTCTTATTTTCTCTTCTGTCTCTGATATTTTTTATAGTATTCTCATTGATTCTGGTGCTACAAACTCCTTTATTGCAAAGAATTTTGTTCTCAAGTACTCATTGACTCTGTCAGAGCTCCCTGAAAAGATTCCTCTTTTCATTTTGGATTCTAATGAATCCCCTGCCTTGTTCATCACCCATTATACCAAGTGGGTAGTTGACTTGCCTTCCTTCCCAAGCTTTGAATGGGATTTCTTTATCATAGATTCACCCAAAGGAGAAGACCTGATATCGGGCTATGATTTCCTTTACCATTTCAATCCCATTATTGATTGGAAAAATGGATTGATCACCTATGATTCTAATCATAAGGATTCTAGTGGTATTATTCCTTCTACTAGTAATGACTTAGCCACTGCTGTCAACAGTGTTGCTCTGGCTGGTGAACTTAAGACACCTTCCATTCCTTCTTCTGTCCATATCCCTTCCATAATTCCCTCTCAGTCATTACTTCCATCAAGAGATTAAGTCTTCAAAGAGATAAAGGATGTTGGAGAAGATGTTGCCATATCTTCACTTCATCTCTTCCAAGGGGATATGGACCTTCCTCCCTTATCTTTTCATGCATCCCTGGAGGAGCAGTGGGATGAGGAGGAAGAGCCAGAAGAAATTGAAACTGTGTTGAAGGTTGTTCCTCCTGCTTATCACCAATATTTGGATGTATTCTCCAAGGTGAAAGCAGAGAAACTTCCTCCACACCGCGCCTGTGATCACCATATCGAATTGGAGGGTCTTCTACCTCCAATTGGTATTATCTACTCATTATCAAATCAAGAGTCAGAAACACTGCGGGCCTACATTTCAGAGAATGTAGAGAACGGTTTCATTAGACCAAGCTCCTCTTCAACAGGAGCACCTGTCCTTTTTGTCAAGAAAAAGGATGGAGGTCTTCGTTTGTGTGTTGACTACCGCAAACTCAATGCTGTCACTAGGAAGAACAGGTACCCTGTTCCTCCTATGAACCAGCTTCTTACCGTATTCAACGGTTCCACTATCTTCTCCAAGATAGATTTGCGTGGTGCATATAACCTTCTGAGAATCAAAGAGGGGGATGAGCACTTAACTGCCTTTAGAACCAAATATGGCAGTTATGAGTATTTGGTCATGCCATTTGGTTTGACCAATGCTCCTGCTTCTTTCCAAAATCTAGTAAATGATATCTTTGCAGATTTTTTGGATGTGTTTGTTGTGGTTTATCTAGATGATATTATGGTCTTTTCCAGTTCTGAGGAGGAACATGTCAAACATGTGGCCTCTGTCCTCCAAAGACTGAGGGACAATAATCTGTTTGCCAAAGCCTCCAAGTGTGTATTCCATGCCTCAAGTGTGGAATACTTGGGCTATGTTGTTTCAAGTGATGGCCTCAAGATGGATTCTTCAAAAGTTCAGCAAATCCTCAATTGGCCTCAGCCCAGAAACATCAAGGCTCTTCAATCTTTTCTTGGCTTTGCCAATTTTTATCGACGTTTCATTAAAAATTATTCTAAAAAAATCACTTCTCTCACTTCCCTCCTTAAAAAAGATTTTCCCTTCATCTTCAATGAGGAAGCTCTTAGTCAGTTTCAAGCACTCAAAGAAGCTTTCACCTCTGCTCCTATCTTATCTCATTTTAATCCTTCTCTACCTACTATAGTAGAGACTGATGCTTCTGATTATGCATTGGGCGCCGTACTGAGTCATGTGAATGACTCTGGAAAGCATCCCATTGCATTTGATAGTCGCAAGCTCTTACCAGCTGAGCTCAACTATGAGATTCATGACAAGGAACTCCTTGGCATAGTTTGGGCTCTCAAGCGCTGGAGAGCATTTCTTCTTTCTCTTTCCAATCCTTTTGAGGTCTTGACAGACCACTCTTCCTTGCAATATTTCATGTCTTCCAAAGTTCTTACTCGTCGTCAGGCCCGTTGGGCCGAATTTCTCTCAGAATTTCATTTCACTATCACTTACCGCCCAGGCAGGCTGGCCACTTTACCAGATGCCTTATCACGTCGGGACGATGTGTACCCAGAGAGGGGGGTGGACTTCATCAGCAAGAATCCTCAGAATTTTCATCAAGTACTTAAGCAAGATGGAATTCAAGAGTCAAGATTCTTCTCAATCAAAGTGGAAATTTTCTCAGATTTAGTTGACAAGATTCAAAAAGAAGTATGGCAAGACAAGGACTATAAAGAAATACTCAAGCAACTAGCAAGAGGTGAATCAGTTCCAGATTATTCTCTTGAACCTCAAGCCAAGTTATTATTATTCAAAGATAGAGTGGTAATCCCAAGCAATGAAGAACTTCAACTCAATATTCTTCAAAAGCATCATGACTCACCATTGGCTGGCCATCCTGGCCAGGAGAAGACCCTCAAGCTCATCAAGAGGGATTTTTATTGGGCTGGCATGAATCAATTCATCAAGGACTATGTGTCCTCATGTCAGAAATGTTCAAGAAACAAGAACATCCATCACAAGAAGTTTGGATTACTCAAGCCTCTTTCAATTCCGCCTGGTCCTTGGAATTCATTATCAATGGACTTTATCACTCAATTGCCCCTGTCCAACAACTTTGATTCAATTTTAGTAGTTGTGGACAGATTCTCAAAAATGGCAATCTTCATTCCAACTTATGGCACAAAGACTGCTCTGGATTTAGCTCAAATCTTCATTAGTCATGTATTTTCCAAGCATGGACTCCCAGTCAGTATTGTAAGTGATAGAGGATCCTTATTTGTTTCATCATTCTGGACTCAATTGTGTCAGCAGCTCAAGATATCAAGAGATCTTTCAACTGCCTTTCACCCTGAAACAGATGGACAGACAGAGAGGGTAAATCAGATACTAGAACAGTACCTTCGGATGTATGTCAGCTATCATCAAGATGATTGGTACACCTGGCTCCCTCTGGCTGAATTTGCCTATAATAATGCAGAACATTCATCAACCAAGCAATCACCCTCTTTCACCATTTATGGAAGAAATCCCAGCTTTGACTCAATCCATATTTCTCAAGACTCACCTGCTGGAAAGTTATCAACAAAACTCCAATCAGTACAGCAAGTTGTCAAAGAAGAATTAGAGTCAGCAATAAGGAGATTCAAGAAGTATGCAGATAGAAATAGGGCAATTCCGCCTGATTTCCAACCTGGGGACAAAGTATGGCTAGCTTCCAAGAACATCAAGACAACAAGACCCACCAAGAAATTATCAGAAAGATGGTTGGGACCCTTTGAAGTTCTTAAGAAGATTGGCAGCCATGCATATCACCTCAAGTTGCCTCAGCAATGGAAGACAGTTCACCCTGTATTCCATGTGTCCTTATTAGAACCAGTCAAGCATTCAACTATCCCAAATCGTCATCAATTGCCGCCACCACCAGTTTTAGTGGAAGAGCAAGAAGAATGGGAAGTGGCTCAGGTTCTGGACTCAAAACTCAAAAGAGGTAAATTATGGTATCTTGTAGAGTGGAAAGGATTCAGTGAAGACCCAGAAAGAACCACTTGGGAACCATCTTCCAACCTTACCAACTCACCAGACCTTGTCAAGGATTTTCACTCATTGTACCCAGACAAGCCTGGTCCAAATACCTCAAGAGTTTGATTTTATGGTGCTTGGTGGGGAGAAGAAGTTATGAAAGTAAGTTCCTCTCCTGGCATGCACCTTTAAGGGGGTATTCTACCCATATGTTGTTGTAAGCATCACCTTGGCCACTTTGTGAGCACTTGTCAATTCTTTGGACAGGTTCAGGAAGCATACAACATCAATACCCTCCATTTGGACCTTATCAAGATATGGCCAAATATTTTCTTTCTTTCTTTATGTTTCATTTTCTTCCTTTATTATCATTTCATTTTATGCCAATCATCATAATTCAAGACATTCATTACTTCAATTCATTTACGGCAATTCATTTCAGTAGTCATTTATGGCAAATCATTTCAGAAGGCATTTATGGCAACTTCTTTCAGTCTTATGGTGCTTGGTGGGGAGTGGAAGTTATGAAAGTAAGTTCCATCTCCTGGTATGCATCCCTGAGGGTTCTACTTCTTGTAAAACATCACCTTGGCCACTCTGTGAGCATCAAAATGCTTGGTTTTCACTTTTCAGACACTTGTTTTGGCCAGAATCAAGCAACTCACCACAAGAAGGACCAACCATCAGGATTTTTCTTCATTTCTCTATTTACTCTCATTTTCTCTTATTATTTTTCTTTCTTTCTTTACTTGTATAATTTTCTTTCTTTTATTTCTTTAAAGCAGCAGCATCCCCTCCCCAAATCATGTATTGGGAGGTTCCATTATCTTTTTTATTTTTTTATTTTTTTTTATTTTTTAGTAGTTATAAGAGTGGGGATAGAAGTCAAACCAAACACAAAAAAGGAAAAGGAAACTAGTTATCTCTACCCAAGTCATCAAAAGTTCTCTGGAATTCATTTATCAACTCATCTTCATACCAGGCAAATTTTGCAGCCATCTCTTCAGAAGCAGTACCTGGAATAGTCCTGTCATTGGCATACATAATCACCTCTCTGCTATTTCTATCAACCCTCCTGAATAATCTGGCCACAGCATCTTGATTTTCACTAGCCGCGTTGGGATCTTCTCTGGTAACCCGTATAGGCCAACGTTCTCTTCTTTGAAAAACTTGAGCGGCAGGAAACGGCAAAGGAGACAATCCATCTCTTCTTCTGCTGGAGCTGGCCACAGGTTGGAGTTGACGGGAGGTGGTTATGGGTGAGTTTCTAGGCTGTTGAACTGGTGATGGTCTTACTGCTGGAATCAAGGCAGGCCTGGTGGTATGGGAAGTAGCTGGTGAAGGAGGAGGAAGGGTTGTAGGAATAGAAGCAAGCATTGGTTGAAAGGTTCTTGGAGTACTGGGAATGACTTGACTTTGGAATCTGGTGTTGGCAAGAGGTTGAGAGGAGGAATTGCTGGATGGATGGCCACTTGAACGGGGGATAACTTGAACTTCTTCACCATCCAACTCATCACTTCCTTCAGCATCTGGATCTGATGGGGAATCAACAATTCTTCTTAGCTTCTTCACTACTTTCACCAATCCATCAGCATTGGTCCTTGAAATTGGAATTTCTGAGCTGTAGTGGATGGGCCTACCACCAATTGGAATGGACCCTCCAACATTAGTCCATCTGGCCACATCCCTCTGCCTGGAACCAGTCACTACATCAAGATATCAGCACCAATTCAATCAAAATATGCAAAGCACTCACATTGAGAAAATCCAGAAGTGGCATCAGGGGTAGGCTCCTCAAGAATGGGGAATTCCTGCCCATAAGGCCCATCCTTCCTACTCCACAAGTGTCTCTTGACCCGGGACAAAGTTGATCCGGTACGGCGGCATGGCTTCTTCCCAATAAAGCAGAAATGGCACTTTGACGATCGAGGATTGTAATGTTGAAAGCAATCCTTACCCCTGGCCAAACACTCAGTACAGGCAGGATCAAGGACTTCAACTGCTCTGAACCCATCATATGTTTGGGAGGGGTCAAAATGGCCAGAAGACGCCATAGAGGGAGAAGACAATCGACTGAAGACGCCAGAACCATGAAGAATAGACGGTGGCGGTGCAGAAGGCGAAGATTCAGTGAGTTCAGTCAGTTTGGAACTCATAACTGAAGAATGTGCAAGCAGAAGATTCAAGACGTAAGAATCAATCCACTCCACATCAAGAAAAAGGAAATTTGACTCAAGGAAATGGGGCCATAACTCAGTTATGCCCCACCTCAAAGCCTGTGAGGTGAAGGTTCACACCCCTTTGGGGCTGAACTCATCACCCAGGGCCTCCCCTGCAACTTTGGGGGAGGCCAAGATCTTGATGGTCCTGGACCCCTTCAATGGGTCCAGGCCATATATGGTGAAATTTGGGAATGGGCCATTTCTGGGCCCCCAGCAAATTTGGGCCCAGGGGCTCCATTTTGGTCCTGGGGGCCTCCAATAGCCCCCACGGACCGCGGACCGCGGCGTACGGCCCACGGACCGCAGACCACGGACCGCGGACCATAGGATCCCAAAGACTCGAAATTGCCTATTACGGCCAAAAAATCAAAAAAATGCCCTAATCACCAAAGCACCCAAAAAGGCCATAAAAGGCCAATTGCATCAAGATCACTCAGGATGGAGGCCACAGCCCAAAACCCACTTGGAGGGCTGTCTGAGGCCAATTCCTTGGATGATGGGGACAAGACCCCTTGGAGGAAAGTTTCACTCATTCATTGGATTAAGTCTGGGCCAATGAGTACAAGTCATATACTCATTGGGCCCCAATTTCTGAGCACAAGTGCTCAATGGCCTTTATTCTGGGATATATCCCAAGGCCACATCCCAAGGCATGGCTGATTGAATCAAAAGAAAAAGAATGGCATATTCTGGAAGGAATACTCACTCAAGCTTGGAAAAAGGGGAAATCAATTGAATTTGGCAGGGAAGAAGGAATGAAGGATTTTCAGGATAATGGTCAAGAGGAAAGAAATTTAAAAAGAAAAATTTTTGAAAAAAATGTGGGGATATTGAGATGCCACTCAACAGTGGCAGGGAATTATGGTGTTCAGGAGCCCACCAGTTTCAAGAGGGGGATACTGTAACAACCATCCATCAGGGGTAAGGGTATTCATTCATACACCCACTCAAACACCTCAAATCAGCAAATCCAGTATCTGCATCAGCAGTCAGTTTCAGCAATCTTCATTCTGAAACATGCATACAGTTTGGTACATCAATACAGCCTGTCAATACTTGTACAGGATGGATTCACCCAATACAGTTTCAATACACCAGTATGAATCTGTATGATCACTCAAATACACCACACCTCTTGTACAGGTTCTGTACAGCTGTACAGGACCTGTATTGGCCAGACTCAATTCAACAATCAATCATTCTCATGAAAATTCTTCTCTGGATCAGGGCTGGTGATTCTCACATATACCAGCCCCTCTTTCTCCCCCCTGGGGACTTTTCCCCAGTTAATTAATTTAGTTATTTATTATTTTATAATTACTCTTATCCTTATTTGGGAATTATAATTATTTAATCTTAAGTTAGTCTTTGCATTTCTCTCTTCGCCTGTACAGTATGAGTTGGGTGGCCATATCCTTATTAACCCTTCTCTTTCCATTCTGACAGGTTGAAACAGTGGACTTGGACTTGTTTGTGGTTGGCTCTTCTATTCTTTTACTCTTATCTTTGTTGCTGCTTTTCTCATATTTATTCTTTAGCAATTTATCTTTAACACTCTTAAGTGTATCCTCTTTTATCTTATCCTTGAGCCCTCCATAAGTGAGTCCCAGTTTACTGAGTGCCAGGCCCTCTTCACTTCGAAGAGCCCCTGTGACAAAATGGTCCTGCAAAGGAATCTTTCAATTTCTTTGGGCCTTTTATGTTATTGAAATTAAGGGTTGATACTAGGACCAAGTCTCCTATTTTGAAATCAGGTGGCTTATGAATTTTATCACATCTTTCTTTTGCATATTTGAAAGAGTCTTGCATACATCTGTTTGAATGGTGTCTTGCCTTGTCAAGCATTATCTTGAAACTGCTTGCTGTTGGATGTATATCCACTAAGTCGTTTTTGAGGGTATCATAAGGAAGTCTTGGATTCCAACCTTTTTCTAGCATTGCTGGTGTTTCGCCAGTAGAAGGATGGATTGATGTTTTATATGCCAGTTCAAGATCTGGTATTAGTGTGCACCAATCATGGGTAAAACCATCAGAATCTTTGAATTCTAGCCCATAAGCACAGAATCTTCTGATCATGTCCTCTAAGGTATGTATCATTCTTTCTGCTAAACCATCAGTTTGAGGATGGTAAGCTGTTGAGAATGATAGCTTTGTCCCAAACAAGTTATGGAGATTTGTCCATAATGCTGAAGTGAACTTTGGGTCTCTGTCACTTATAATATTCTGGAGTAAGCCTGTATGGCTAATAGCTTTATTCCATATCATTATGGCTGTGTCCTTATCTGTGTCATCTCTATGAAATGGTAGGAACATGGGAGTTTTGCTATACCTGTCAACCAATACTAGGCATGCATTATAGCTTCTGTCTCCTCCTGGAGGTAATGCTGTTACCCAATCCATATGAACTATTTCCCAAGGGGATTGTGGTTCTTGGATTTGGATCATCATTCCAAATTTCTTTCCTGTGACTCTGTTGGCTGCTTGACATCTGTCACAGGTTTGGCAGTATTCTATAACATCTTTCTTCCAATTTGGCCACCAAGAGCAGGTTTTCACCCTCTCTAGTGTTCTGTCTTCTAAAAGGTGTCCAGCTGCACCACTATCATGACACTCATGTAGAATGGTGTTTATCAGGGTTCAATCTGTTAAGGCCATAACACATGTGTGTTTTGTTCTATGGTAAAGGATTCCATCAAGGAGGGGGAATCTTCCTTCATAGTATGCCTTTTTCCATGTTTCATCTAGTTTTGATGAAAGTGATGGGTCTTTGCAGTCTTTCATTAGAAGTTGGCTTAAGATATGGCAATTTTTGTCTATCTTATAGCTTTCTTTAACTTGGTTAAATAATTCTGTGCCAATGTCTGTAACACATATTCCTTCTATATGGTGTTCTTCTTGTGGTACCCATACTGGATTGTCAGGGGTATTTGCTAGAGCCCATCTGCTAAGACCATCTGCATTTTTATGAATATTACCCAATTTATGAACAATAGTCATATTTCCTCTATGTTCTTGGATAGCAATTTGCCATCTCAGCATATGTCTATTTGGAGTTTTCATATTTCATAGAGATTTTACAGCATTACAGTCTGTAATCACATCAAATACTGTTCAATCCAAGTATTAATGTAATTTTTCTAAAGCCCACACTAAGCAGAGGCATTCCATTTGGCTTGCTCCATATCTTGCTTCTGTTCGCTTAATCTGTCTTGAAATAAAACGAATTGGTCCTTCCACTTGTTTATCATTGATAATTTGTGTCTGGTGTAGTGCAGCACCCAGTCCTTCTCCACAAGAATCAATGTAAAGTTTGAAGGGTAGTTTCCAATCTGGCATTAGAAGAAATGGGGCATTTGTTAAGGAATTTTTCAATTCTTCATATGCCTTGACTCTTTCTTCTGTCATTTCATAGACTGTTTGTTGGTCACATAGCTTATACAAGGATCTAGAAACTTTTTCAAAGTCCTTTATATGCTGTCTATAGTAACCAGCAGAACCTAGAAATGATTGCATTTCCTTTTTGGTTTGAGGCATTGGCTTAAGTAGTACTGCTGCTACTTTATTCTTGTCTATGCCTAGACTAAGTGCAGATACACCATGTCCTAGTGCTTTTAATTCACTGTATGCAAAATGACACTTTTTCAAGGAAATTTTCATATCAACTTGGACTATTTTTTGTAGTACCCTTTCTAGTCTTGTAAGGTGATTTTCCCAAGTTTCTGAGCAAACTATGATATCATCAATATAGATAATTAACCATCCTTCTTATAATTCTTCAGGAAATAAGGTATTCATCATTCTTTGATAATGGGAAGGTGTATTTTTTATGCCAAATGGCATTCTTAAGTATTCAAAAATTCCACAGTGGACTATTATCCTCAGTAGTGTTTTGGCATTGTCTGTTAAGACATTTTGATGAAAACCTTTTAAGGCATCCATGGCTGTGATGAACTTAGCTTGTGACAATTGTGTGAATGTCTCATGGATTCTAGGTATTGGATACCTGTCTGGAATGGTATAGGTGTTCAGGGCTCTGAAGTCTCCTACCATCCTTGATTTTCCATTATGCCAAGTTATAATAACAGGTGTAGTGTCTTCTACCTGTTCATTGTGTCCTACCTTTCTTAATACTCCAAGGTCCATTAATTCTTTAATGTGTACCTCTAAGGCTTCTCTAGCCCTTGGATTAGCTGGGTAAGCAGGTCTCCTTAGTAAAGGTGGGTAAGGTTTGTCCACATTAAGAATTATATCCACTTCATGTCCAATTATGTCACTTAGTGGCTCTTTGTCAGTTGCAAAGGCATTTTTGTACTTAAATAAGAGGTCAATTAATTTTTCTTTCATTTTTTCTGTTAATTATTGATTGAATTCTGCCTCTTTAAGTTGTTCAGATATAAAAAGTTCCTTTTCTGGAATTTTTTCTTCATTCTTAATAACTGTGATTTGTTTTTTGCTATTTAAGAAGCCAAACTTTTGTCTTCTGTTGTCTCCTATGGTAAAATATCTGTCTTTTTGGTTAGAGATATCTATACCATAAATTGATAAGTAGTCATTTCTAAGTATGAAGTGATTACTAGTACAGTTGTCCATTACTACAAACTCTACTTTGATTCTGACACATTGTGAGGGATGAGGAAAAATTAGTGTTCAATCAATTATTCCAAGGCTCTTCATGCTCTCACTTGCACTACTAAATTTGAAACCTTGTATTGGCATAGGTTTTTCTTGCCAGTCTGGGAGAATGGTTTTTAAATAACTTTTACCAACACAGGTGCAATATGCTCCTGTATCTAAGTCAACTTTTCCTTCTTGGTTATCAACCATAACAATACTTATACTTGATTTTCCAGCTGTATATCCCATTCCTCATGCAGGTTTGGTTCTATACATTTTTGCATCTTGTATGTTTGTCAGGTTTGTGTCAGATGTCCCAACTTTTGGTAAGTTTGAGTTGACATCTATTACTTCATAAATTATATCAATATTATTAATTTTTGCATTAATTATATTGATTTCATCACTTTCAGAACTTTCTGCTTCTTCTGTCTCTTTTTCAGAGTCAGATTCCTCTTGTTTGTCACTGTGGTTTTCTGTTTCCACAATTTCATTAATCTTTGCCTTTTTAAGGCAATTTTTGGCTAAGTGTCCAATACTTCCACATTTATGGCATTTTCTTTGCTCATTATTGTTGGATGTATTGAGCTTGAAGGATTCTTTTGATTTATCTTTTTTGATGAATGGTTTCTTTGGGTTTTAAATGTCCAATTTCTTCCAAGTCCTGCCAATTTTTGTTCTTGTCACTATGTCTTCTAGTGCATCAATATACTCTTCTGTGGAGCATGGTTCTATACACCTGCTTCTTAGGGCATGTTCTAGCTCTCCTCCACATTTCTTGAGTATTTTCATATGTACCATTTTTTGTGACATTTCTGGGTACAATGCATTAAATCTTTCAACTTGTTTCAAGAACCAAGTTAAAGGTTTGTCTTTTTCTGGGTCAACGAAAGAATTTTCAAATGCATTTTCTATTTTGTACCTCCAGGCATCATTAGCCCACTTGGTGATTATTTCTTGTTTCCACCAAGACCAGGTATTTTTGCCATTTGTTTGCCTTATGCCATAATACCATCTTTTTGCAGATTTCTCAAACAATGAATGTAATCTTGCAGTGATTAATACATCTGGTATGGCATAATCTTCTTGTAGCATGTCAATTGTTTTGATAAATGACATGTGGTCATATTCACCTTCTCCTGTGAATGTTGGCCATTCTTTCAATTGAGGTGCTTCTTTCATTAAGACTTGGTTATTGTCTTGGTGACTCAAGTCTGTTATGAATGGATTTGTTAATTCCTCTTTTGGTTTAACAGGGCTTCTTATGTCAGAAAATGGTGTTGATAACTTTGGCATAGTTACGTTAGCCTCATTAATTATCTCCATTTTTTCAGTAATAAGCCTTATTTCACTTTGAATGTCATCTTTCAGATGCATTCTTGCTTCATCACTCTTTTCCACATGGTCCAAAAGTAATTTTTGGTGTGATGAAGTCTTTTCTTCAAATTTTTCTGTAAGATAGTCAATACTCACATCATAATTGATTGTCAAAGTTTTTTCTTTGATATCACTTATGTATTTGTACAACTCTTGTTGTCCTTGTATTAATTTCTGAGTATTGTCAATTGATACTTTTGGTTTATTATTTTCAATCATAAATTTTATTTTATCAATTTCTTTCTTATTTTGTGCAACAAGTTTTGTTAAAGATGATAAGCTATTATTTATTTCTTGGAAAGATAATAAGCTATTTTTAATGTTTTTAAGAGGTAAAATACTATTTTTAAGCTCTGTTAAAGTATTTACAACATCAGGAGACAAGGTTATTTCTTTGGTAAATGGGGTTGTCTCATTGTTTGTTCCTCTTTGTCTTTGAATTCCATCAAAGCTCTGGCCATGTTGAAGACATTGTCCATGGCATCTTTTTGGATTTTGGGTATCCTGTAGCTTGGGGAATATGGTTTTCTCCAATTCTTTTTCTTTGTCTTCTTCCCTTCTTGGGGAAGTGTGTTGACTTGGGGCTTGCTGGTAGAAGCTACTGGGGCTTCTTCCTTGGTTGCCTCCTTCTTTTTGGCATGATACTCCTTGATCTTTTTGATTTGAGGTTTGGATGATAGTGGATTCCATCCGTTGGAGTATCTCACTATCTCCTCCTCTTTGAGGAACTTTTTCAGGATGTGCCAGGAGTTCATCACTCCTTGGTGTATTTGAGGCAGCATTTCCCAGTCTTTGTCCTTGTATACTGTGTAATACTGCTTGTACTGGCTCATGTAGATGTCTATTTGAGCCCTCTGAATGTGATTTGTACCTGTTTGAGTTACTCATACTTAGTTCCAATTCAGGCTCAGATATCATGGGCATTTCTGGGACTTGCCTTTGGGATAAGGCACTTCCTTGTGTGGATTCTGTTCCACTGGGGATATTGCCCTTTCTTTTCCCTTTTGAGGGATCAATTCTACTTCTGAGTCCAGCTCCATCTGATTGGATGGAGTATTGGGAACCTCTTCTGGTAGTCATAATTAAAGAATAAGAAAAAATAAAAGTATTTTAGAATAAAATTCTTTTATGGCAATTTAAAAAGAGGTGCTCACCTTCAGAGTCTTGAATGGTGGGCCCTGGAAAGTCTAATTTCTTAGCTTTCTTTCTTTTGGTGATAACTGGTGTTGGAGAACTTTGACAAGTTTCTTCCACCAATCTCTCAACAGTAGCTTGGTTGTCTTCTGTTGGGTTATCTTCAAACACTAAAAAAGACAAATAAATATGAGCCTTTTTTGTAAAAAGTGTTATTTTTGGCAAGATATGGCAATTTTCCACGTAGAAATTGCTTTTATATCTTTAAAAAATTGAAATAAATAAAGAAATGAATAAAAATGAATAAAAATAACTTTTTTTATTGGTTTTTAGTATTTTTTAATATATTTTTTTTATATATATTTTTTATTTTTAAAAGATAAAATAAAAAAAATGAATATGATTCTATTAAATTAAATTATAATAAAATTATTTTTAATTTATAAAATATCTATTTTAATCACTAGAGTCACTCAAAGAAAGTTCTTGCAAGTCTAAGGATGTGAAAAACCACGTGTAAGACAGTACAATTGCTTTCCAAATGCCTCAATAGCTTTTAAAATCAATAAAATATAAAATTATTATATAATTTATGATTATAAATTTAATTTATTATTGGATAAACCCAATTTGAATCTTTTTAAAACGTCTTTTAAGTAAATATCACGGCCAGGCCCCCAAATGTAAGGTTTGACTATGAAACAATAAGTAAAAATTACCAATTTTTTACTTATTGTACTCTGAATGTCCTTATAATTGAAATAAATAAGATTAAAATAATAATAATAATAAAGATATATTATTATTATGGCGTTAAAAATATTATATTATTAAATAAATATAATAATATAATTAATATTATATGAAATTATAATATTATAAATAATATATTAATATAAAATAATTAATATATTATAAAGCTCTTTATTATTGTTACCAACAAATAATAAAGGCGTAAAAAATTGTTTTTTATTAATAAAAAACAATTAATAACAATAATATTACTAATATTAAAGTTATGAATTAATAAAAATACTATTTATATTAATTAAAGAATTATTAAAAGAGTAATAATAGAGAAATTATTATAATAAGAGAAAATAACCTACTTTTAACACTTAATATAATAATTTTGAAGTATTTTACGCCAAAAAATATAAATACAACCTTTTCAAATTGTATTTACAATAAAAATAAAGAAAATTACAAATTATTCTGGATTTTTACGTGGAAATGAGTTATTAGAGAGATTTTTAACAAAAACAATTAAATAAATGATTTAATCACGTCAAAATAGATGATTATAGCAAGGTGGTCTTTGGTCTTTAATAATATAACAGTTTTATATATAAAGAATAAAGAAATTACCTTTGATTTAATTGATTTAATGTTTTTGATGCGTCTGAGGGGTAAATAGAGTAAAAAGAGCTCTATTTATAGTAAATACCTCCCTCCTAGAGTCCAACAGGCTTCTAGTAGACGTGTACTGATCATATCCACTGGAATTGATCAATATTTTAAGGTTTGAGGGTGATTACATCATGATCAAACCATATTACATCATTATTACACCATTATTTAGAGTTATCACTATAACTCTAAGTGTGATGACATCAGAGGCTTGGCAGAACCCCAAATTTCGTGGATTTTATTAGTTTTAATCATAAACTAATAGTATTCACCAATTTTATCACTATTAAGACTGTTAAACTTAATTTAAGGTTACAGTATGTGATCATAACAGCTCAATTTAAGCTCAAACTTTGATCCTCAATAACTTTTAAGGTTTTCACGCTACAGCAATTCAGAGAGTGAATTCTGATAGCCTGACATAACCTTATTATGCTGCCAAGAGCTTTTTATTACATCATCAAAACTCTAATTTTGATGATTTTTCTTGTAACTCATCTTTTCTGTCGAAATTCAATATTTTAAACTTCAAACCTTGATTTCAGGGGGTTATACCCTGAATTTAATAATAAAAATTACATCATTCTTCACGAATGAACTAGGAGAATCTAACTGTGTACTTTTTTTTAAGTTTGGAACACTTTCACAACAAAGTGGTCAACAGCTCTGTTGATTTTTATCAATAATTCATCATAGGTTTTAACCTTGTTTATAATTTGTAAAATAAAGTTCATATCTGTGTTCTTACAGTAATTACGTGGTAACTTTATTTTTGGTTCATCATTCTATCATGTATAGTTTAGAAGATATTAGCTATGATCCTTGAATATATGCGTTGACCAAAAAAGTGCATATATTCAGGATAATTCCTTAAGTATTAACATTGGAAATTAGCTTATTAATTGTTTTATATGTGGATTTTTGTGGGGAATCCACTGGTACAATTTATTTCACATGTTGTTTCATTAGTTTCTGAGATAAATAAGTTTTTATGGTTTTTATAAGGTATTGTACCTTATAATTCCTTAAATATTGGCTTTACAGATATGCCATAAAAATTGGTATATGTGTATTTTTCCATGGGGAATCCAATGGTATAATTTATTTCACATGTTCATTCATTGGTTTTTAAGTTAAACCAATTTTAGTACCAATTTATGGTATTTTTTGTATATTTGAGTAATTATTTTTAGTGTATAATTATTCTAATTAATTTTAATATAATTATATTAAAGGTATAATTATTCTGAGTATTTTTTGTGACCTTATTGGGTATGTGGTCATATCTCAAAGGCTCACACTGAAGATAGCAAAAAAAGGCTAAAACAAGCCCTTTTTTTGGTTTAAACCAGTGTTCAATGATGCTATAATTGGCTTGTCTGTTGTCAGATTGTTTTCCACACCTGAAAAAAGTAGGTTTTACTTTTGGAGTAAGAAAATTGGTGGCTATAAAAGAATGTGCTCTTTGCCCAACTTTTCTCGTCATGTTAAAATTTTTTCCTTTTATCATTGGCTTACACACTTTTAAAACCAATCAATAAAGGATTCCATCAGCTCTTTTCTTACCAATTTAAACCTCTTAACGGCCTCAAAAAGTTCTTATAATCATTGTTTGTAACTCTTATAATCATTTTTACCCTTGATCCACCCCATACATGAATTAAAGTATCTTTCATCACTGTTAACTTTGTCACTTTGCTTCCAAATTGACTCTGGTCACTTTTAGGAAGTTTTTTTATTTAGTAATCCTTTGAATGACATTTTTCTTATGTTAATTTCCTGCTGTTCTTTTCTCAATTGATTCCAATTGAAATTGCTCTTGAAGAAATATTTTTTGTAGCCTTATATCTCTCTTGTAAAGTATTTTTGGGATAAATCTTCATTGTTGGTAAAACAATAAATCTTTATAACATTATTCTTTTATACTTAAAGATATAAAAACAATCAAATTGGCATATTTTCTCCCAAAACCTTGTTCCATACTATTTTTAATCAATTTCTACCTTATACAAGTTTTGAGGACAGGAAAAGTACTTGATTTTGAATCAAAGTTTCATATCCACGCCTTACATCTTCCATGGTATTTATATAATATTCTTTAGAGAAAGGCTCAATACATATTATTCTTACAGCATGCACAAGGTCACCACCACACTTCCTTAATCTCCTTTTATGTCCCATTGTTTCAGTCAGATCAGGATGAAGGCCTGTTAATATATCCTCTTGTTTAAAATCCAAGACATGGGCCTGTCCCTCTTAATATCAAAAATGGATTCTTCACAAGAACTTTACATTCTGAATCTCCAGGAATTTTTTTCCCATGTGGAAATAATTTGTTCTTTCCACAAAGGTCAAGAGTGTGTACCATGGTCTTGTCTCATTTTATAATACCATTTCATTGCTGATTTGGTAAATTATGAGTGTAATCTGGCACTTATGTATTCATCTGGTATGTTAAAGTCTTCTTTAAACATATCAATTTTCTTCATCAATTCCATGTGATTATATTCTCCTTCATCACTGAAGTTTTGCCATTTCTCTAATCTGGGAATATCCTTAAAAATGTAGTTAGCCTGTGAGCCTTGAGGTATATTTTACATACCCAAATAGGCCACAATTATCTTAAAAAGAAATTTTGAATTATACATAACTCATAAATCATGCATATATTCAAAATCCATCATTTTTGATTTTGGAAAAGATGAACAACTTTTTATTGAGTAAGTAAATCCATGGATTTAATGCCAGATTTGGTGTCAGGATGATACTATGATAAAGGTATAACTAGGCTAATTACAACTTTAACTGTGTATGTGACACGGCAGAAAATGATTTAAAAAAGATTTATAAGGGTTTTATAAAATAAAAGGGTTCTACTATTGAGGAATAGTGGTGGTGAGCGCTATTGAGAACCCTGGGTGCAGGCTTTATCTGTTGGATTACAATAATAGAGTCTACAATAATTAAGATTATAATTATACCTGATTATTAACCAAGAGTAAAACTGTTTTTGACAGTTTACTACGTAGGTTATTCAAGAGCAGGATGAGGAAAGGGTTTTGGCTGTGAAAAGCCCTCCTTTTATCCTGAAATTGAGGTGGAAAGGCTGCTAGACCTTTCCACGTAGAGGAAGTGAAGATTTTTCACTCTCCAGGACAGGCTTGTGGTTTGCAAACAGCCTGTATACCCTGTATTGGGCTCAGATGTGGTTTTGAAACCACATCTGGGCAGTTTTCACCAATACAGGGTGAAAATTTTCATCTGGGGACCTCACAGCCTGATTCTGACATGTATGACGCGTAGAATGCTGTACAGGGACTGTATGGGACCCCAGTATTGACTGACATATGAGGTATTGAAGTAAAAACATGCTTCTTCGTCTATTTGACACCTCATATTCATGGTTATGGGATATTATCCCATGGTAAGGCTGTATCTGACATCAGGTGGGATTTTGACCTTAAAATGGTCATAACTCTGTCAGTTTTTGAGATATCAAGCTCAAAGTTAGTTCATTGAATAGCCCTGTATGGGCTCTACACAATGGTACCCAACTTGACATGGTTATCATTAAATATGACAAAGTTATCCCATGTACAAGTATTTTTGTACAGTGGCGTGGTCTGGTCAAAAGCTGTATTAAGCTTGTTTGGCCAATAACTTCTGTTGTAGTTGAGTTATGAGGAAATGGAAGGCACCATCAGATAGCCCTGATTGTGCTCTTTCCAAAAAGACCCCACTTTAAGTATCTCACACTAAAACTGTAAAAGTTAGATGAGAGGTGAATGTTTTGTCCACCCTTATTTGGTCTGAATTTGACCATAACTCAAGTAATACTGGTGCTAGCTCAGTTTGGCTGGCACCATTGGATAGCCCTGGCTTAGAGCTTCATTTTGAATACCCATTTGATGGGGTTAAGCCTCTCCTTCTAGATTTTAGATGAGAGGTGAAAATTAAGGTTTATGCTCAGGAATAACTTTGAGCAGGAATAACTTTGTTATTTCTTGTCCTATGGTGATGGGACTTATATTTTCAGAAAGGGGTGAGTTTCCTCTTTCTTTTGATACCTTCTGAGCTAATTTGGCTCAGCTCCATGTTCTGGTGGTATCTTGGCTATACCATTGGTTTATGGTATTTTGGCTGTCATGCTTGTGCTCTGGTTTTGAGTCACAGGCTGACATACCCTCCCTCTAAAAAAGGCTCATCATTGACGAGACTTTTCAGTCCTCCTAGAGGCTCTGAATCTCCTTAAATGAAGGTTCCCATCTGGTATGGCATCCTCTGCCAACCATTTGTCTTTGTCAGCTGTCTGGTTCTTGAATCTGACTAGATATTGTCTCTGATCCTTCCCATTAAGTCTGATTTTTCTGGCCCTTATGATTTTACTCACAGGTCCAGGAGAGTCTTCTACTTCCACTATTTCTGGTGGAGTGGTGCTCTTCTTCCTGGAGGGGAATTTATCCTCCTCTGTTTGGAAGTATGGTTTCACCAGGCTTACTGGAAAGACTGGGTGTTTCCTAGAAAACTCCTCAGTGAGCTTGACCTCTACTGCATTCTTCCCTATCAACTTAATGATAGTGAAGGGCCCTACAAATGAGTCTCTCATTTTCTTGGGTCCTTTGAGATTGTTAAAGTTCAGTTTAGACACTAACACCTGGTCCCCTTCCTTGAAGTCAGGTTCCATATGTGATTTATCCCACCTCTGTTTATTGTACTCTTTGGCTTCAGCTATGCATTTGGCTGCAGTATCACAGGCTTTCTTCCACATATCATGGAAGTCTTTGGCTGTGGGGTGGATGGTCAGAAGATTCTTCTTCAAGTGATCCACAGGTAACAGGGGATTCCACCCTTTCTCTACCAGTGCAGGTGTTTTTCCTGTGGTAGAGTGTTGGCTTGTATTATAAGCCAGTTGGACTGCTGGTAAGAGGGTGACCCAATCATGGGTATATCCCTCATGGTCCTTATATTCCATGCCATAGGCACAGAACCTCCTGAGGATGTCCTCCATTGTTTGGATCATCCTCTCAGCTAGGCCATCTGTTTGTGGATGGTAAGCTGTGGAAAAAGCAAGCTTGGTGCCTAGCATGTCATATAAATTGGTCCAAAATTCAGATGTGAATTTTGGGTCCCTGTCACTAATTATGATCTTGGGGACTCCACAGGTGGATATGATGTTATTCCAAAATAACAGAGCAGTGTCCATGGCTGTGTCCTCTTTATGGAATGGTAGACATCTCATTCTCTTGCTGAACCTATCAACTATGATTAGGCAGGCATTGTAGTTTTCTTTTCCTCCTGGGACAAGTCCTGTGACCCAGTCCATTTTGATGGTTTCCCATGGGTGTTTGGGTTCTTCTATGTGTTGAAGCAACCCATATTTCTTCCCATGTTTTCTATTTGCCTTTTGGCATCTTTCACAAGTGTTGATGTATTCACTCAACTCTTGCTCCCACTTGGGCCACCAAGCTGTGCTTGCTACCCTCTCTTTAGTCCTGTCCTCACTCATGTGTCCCATTTAGGGGCAGTCATGGCATTCCTGCAGGATTAAAGAGATGTGGTCTCTGTCTATCACTGTGAGTGCACTGGTGTGCTTTTCTCTGTGATAAATCAGGCCATCTATAAGGAAGAATTTATTGTCCTTATAGGCCCTCAACAAGGGTTCCTCCAGCTGGGTTTCCAGTTCTGGGCTCCTGTATTTTTGTTGAAGGAGTTGGAGTAGTATGCTACACTGTTTGTGTTTAGCATAAGATTTCAGTACTGCATTGAAAAAGTCATTGTGCAGTTCTGAGGAACTTATTCCCAGTATGGGGGTTTCTTTCCCTTCTGAATCAGTGTTTCCACTGTCAAGGGTACCACTCCCTGGTGCCCATTCAGAGAATCTGAAGTTCTTCTTCCTATTTATTTCCATAAAATGGATAGGAATTTTTGCAGAAACTTCAGGGTCATAAGCTGGATTGCTTTTGACATTGTCCAGTGGCCATCTGCTAAGGCCATCTGCATTGGTATGGCTTTTACCTTCCTTGTATATGATGGTCATGTTCCCTCTATACTCCTGGATGGCTATTTGCCATCTCAGCATGTGTCTATTGGTAGTCTTCATGTTTAGTAAAGACTTCAAGGCTGTGCAGTCTGTGTAGACTTCAAAGACTGCACCCTCCAAATAATAATGGAGTTTTTCTAGAGCCCAGACTAGACATAGACATTCTGTCTGGGTGGCCCCATACCTGGCTTCTGAATCTTTCAGCTGCCTGGAGATGTAACATATTACACCTTCTCTTGGTTCACCATCCACAATTTGTCTTTGGTGAAGGGCTGCTCCTAGGCCTTGACTGCATGCTGCATCTATGTATAACTTGAATGGTAGTTCAAAGTTAGGTAAGATGAGCACAGGTGCATTAGTGAGTTCATATTTGATCCTCTCATATGCATCCCTTCTCTCCTTGGTAATTTCAAAAACTACATCCTTTGAGCATAACTTGTATAAACTACTAGTTATGTGTGCAAAGTTTTTGATGTGGTTTCTATAGTAGCTAGCAAATCCAAGGAAAGATTGCATCTCTTTGATGTTCTTTGGTACTGGCTTTTGCAGTACTGCTGCTACTTTGTTCTGGTCAATTGCCAGACTAAGGCCTGAGACTTTATGTCCTAGAGCTAGTAGCTCTTGTTGGCCAAAATTACACTTTTTGAGTGAAATTTTCAGATTGATGGGTGTACATTTACTTAGCACTCTGTCTATGTATTGTACATGGTCTTCCCATGTCTCTGAGTATATAATGATATCATCAATATATACTACCATCCAGCCTTCCATTATTTCTTCTTGAAATATGGTGTCCATCATCCTTTGGAAGTGGGCTGGTGCATTTTTGATGCCAAATGGCATCCTGGTATACTCATATATGCCCATATGACATATGATTCTGAGTAATTTCATGGAGTTTGGTTTAACTCCATTTTGGTGGAAGCCCTTCATACAATCCATCTTGGTTATGTATTTGGCTTTCGCTAGCTTATCCAAGGCATGAGGTATCCTTGGTATAGGGTACCTGTCTGCTTTTGTGTAGTTGTTCAGGGCTCTGAAGTCTCCACACAATCTAGACTTGCCATCATGCCAGGTGATCAGGTAAGGAGTGATGATTTCCACTATTTCATTATGTCCAATCTTCCTGATGACATCCATGTCCAGGAGTTCATTGATGTGTTTCTCAATCTCTTTCCTGGTCTCCAGACTTGCTGGGTAAGGAGGTCTCCTTAACATGGGTGGATAAGGCCTTTCTACATCCAGATATAGTTCTATATCATGGCCTTTGATCTTGCCTAATGGTTCTTCACCAATGGCAAATGCTGGTCTATTCTTCCTCAGCATCTTTAGTAAACTCAGTTTTTGTTTACTGGTGAGGGTAGTGCTAAACTGTCCCTCTCTGAATTCTCTCAGAAGTTCTTCCAGTGGGTCCTGAGAAGATATCTGGTATATATCAAGAGAAAATTTCTTTTCCTTGGTAGTACCAATGGTAATATGCCTATTTTTACTATTGTAAATATCTATGCCATACATCCTCTGGTAATCTGTTCCCAGTAAAAACCCTTGGATGTGGGCATCTTCAAGCACTACAAACTCTGGGTTGAGTCTGATATTACCTTTTCTGTGGGGTATAATTATCTCTTTGATAATTGTCCCAATAGAGATCATCTTTCCAGATGCACTCTTAAAGTTCTTTTCCCTGGTGGGCAAGAGTTCTTTTTCCCAGTTTGGGAAGTGGTTATCCAGATAATTTCTGGCCACTATGGAGCAGTGTGCTCCACTGTCAATGATCAGTGGGTGCTGAGCATTGTCAATACATACAGTCATTTTTGTGGCTGTTCCATGTATATATGCCATTCCTTTGGTTGGTGTGACTAGGAATGTCTGTGCATCTTGTGTGTGTTTACACAAGTTCTTGTTGGCAGTGTCTTGTGGCATGCCTGCTTCCAACTGTATATCCTGGATTTCTAGTGGGGTTTCCTCTTGGTATTCCACTAGAAATTCCTCTCTTGGGTCTTGATCCTCATCAGATGGTTCTCTGATGGCATCTCCCATAGAGTCTGATGCAGAATCCTCTGTTGGGGGTTCTTCTTCAGGGACTTTTTCTATAGCATAGACTTTCTTCTTTGCTCTGGGACAGTTGTTGGCATAGTGGTCTGTTGAACCACAATTGTGACAAGAATTCTTTTTCCTTGCCACTTCTGCCACTCTTTCTCTGGGTTTGTCTTTAAACTCCACCCTGAAAGGTTGTTTCTCTTTGAAACTGTTGCTTCTATATGGGGTTAATTTCCCTATATTAGTCCTTTGCCTTATGTCTTGTAAGGTATTGGCTATATCATCTAGAGTGCAATTTTGGTTGCATCTCCACTTTACTGCATGCTCTAGTTCTCCTGGCAGTTGTCTCAGAAGTTTATGATTCCTCATTTGAATGTTCATTTGAGGATCAATGGCTTTAAGTCTTTTAGACTGTCTAAGACACCACTCATATGGATCTTTGTCCACAGAGTATTTGTCATTTTCAAATGACATGGTCTTTTGCCATATCCAAGTTCCATTACTGTACTTTTGGATTATTTGACTCTTCCACCATGGCCAATTTCTTCTGCCATGGATTTCTTTCATTTCTGTGTACCATATACTTGCATGACCTTTAAATGCAGTATTCAGTCTAGCAGTAATCCAGTAATCTGGTATGCTTGGTACATCAATGAAGAGTCCATCAATATAATCTATGAGTTCCATATGATCATATTCTCCTGATCCAGAGAATTTGGGCCAGCTTGAGGCCTCAGGAAGCTGTTTCAAGGCTTCCTTCTCTGAATAAGACATGCCATCTCCATCCTGATATTGTGATGGAGATCTTGCCTTATTCAACAACATGGCATCTGGTTTGATGTCATCTGGTTGATATGGATTCTCCATAGCTTGGCCTTGTGGTTGGGGCTTTAAGCTATGGTAGGCATCAAACAATTTGTTGATGTCTTGGTTCAGACACTCCCTGTCCCTGCTACTATGGTGTTGTTCTTCAGAGACTTGGTTCAGTCTCTTGTTGGTTTCTTCAGAGGCTTTGCTCAGTTGAGCATATCCTTCCTGAAGGTTTTTAACTATCTGCTCCAATGAGGCTTGAGTTTTTCTCATCCTCTCTTGGGCAGCTGCAAATTCTGTAGCTTGCTTTGCAGATTGCTCAGCATATTGGGACATTTGTAACCACAGTGTGTCACTGTTGATGTTACTCTCAGATGTGATAATGTTATTTTCAGTCTGAGTGGGGGTAATGTTTCTATTACTAGGACTACTGATTCTAGAGTGGTTTACAACTACTTCTGGTTCTTGTGTACTTCTTTTACCAAATCTAACAGCTTCTGGATCATGGGGTCTGACTCTTTCCTCCTCTGGTTGAAGGAGGCTTTGTTCTTGCCCTTGTTGCCTTGTCTTCTCCTGGAAACTTCCTGGAATTGTGAAGAATGGTGACTCTTGGCCACTGATCTGCTGGTTTCTGAATGGTGTGAAGCCACTGGAGAGCTGATTTGGCATGCTCCTTGTGAACCTGAAGGAATCTGAGTAGGCCCTGTCTGGGTTAACTGTTCTTCTATAGCTTGGATAGTGGCTTGATTCTCCCTTATCCTCTGTGCCCTTGCCTCCAGGAGTCTGTGCTGCCTGGTAGGATTCCAACCCTTGGTGATTACCATAAGGTCTTTGAAGTCTATCTCTTTGAGACAGATCTTCTGGCAACTTGATCCCAGTTCTGCCCAGTGAGTTGCTAGGTTGAACCTCTTGTTGTCCATGCTCCATTGAAACAAATCTTTGAGGAGTTGGTGGATTTGAAGAACTTGATCCATATCCTTCCAGTCCTCTGGTTTGAGGTTTCTGTTGAATTGGAGTGTGAATGGCAAGGTTGATATTATCTCCCTCATTGTTTTGCCATCCACCACTGTGTCCAATGTGTCTTCTTTCAGGTCTTCTGGTTCTAGACATTCCTGCTCTATCCTCTGGCTGGTTCCTTTGGAAGCCAAGGTCTCTGAGGTATGCAGGGGACATATCAGTGTTTGCAAGCAGTCAAAAACTTTATGTTCTTAGGGTATTTACCTTTGACTGTGCCTTGTACAAATTTGTTATCTGCTGATTTGGGCAGTTTGCCTTTGGAGGTTACAGCTGGGTTAATAATTGTAATCTTCCCTGTACAAGTGGTTAAGGTTGGTTTACCTTGTACTGAAGCAGAGTTTCGTGGTTTTCTACTCCTCTGAGTGGCTATTGGTGTCCACTTCTTGGCTGTAATGAGGCCTTCACTAAGCCTTTTTCCTTTACCCTTGCTGCCCTCTGGTTCTGAGGGTGTCACTGGTGTGTTGGCCTGTGACTGGGTTTCAAGTGGGATGTAGTTTTCTTCCACTGAATCAAGACAGGAAAAAGAGGGCTTATGTCAGTTAAGACTTCTTAAAAGGCTGGTTTTGCACGTCTAAGAATGGCCTCTGGGCTTGTATATTATTACAATATGCCCTTGTATGATGACAGTGTAATTGAATTAACAATTTCACGTCAAAAATACAGCTTATGGTGCCCTGTCACACTGTTTGTGTGCCAGTATCCCACAGATACACTTGTGGTTTGCAAGTGTACTCTGTAAAAGTGGTTTGTATACAAGTGTTATTGAATTAACAATACACTTGACCACGCCTCAACTGATGGTTTTTCAGTCAGAGGTGTCCTTATTCAGTCAAGAATACAGGACTTTATTGATGACTTATGTGTTTTTATATACAAAACACGCCAAAAATAATCAAATTCAGTGGGTATTAGCCACGTGAATAATACTCTTTAAAATATGAGTATATATAAAAAAGAATAAATATATATAATATATATATTTAAATAAAGAAATTACGCCTAAAAAAGATAAAAACAATGGTTAATAAGTCATAAAAAAGAGAAAAGACTTACTTGTAAGGTCCAAAAAGTCAAAACAAACACGGCCAGGCCCCCAAAATGTCAGGAGGATACTATGATAAAGGTATAACTAGGCTAATTACAACTTTAACTGTGTATGTGACACGGCAGAAAATGATTTAAAAAAGATTTATAAGGGTTTTATAAAATAAAAGGGTTCTACTATTGAGGAATAGTGGTGGTGAGCGCTATTGAGAACCCTGGGTGCAGGCTTTATCTGTTGGATTACAATAATAGAGTCTACAATAATTAAGATTATAATTATACCTGATTATTAACCAAGAGTAAAACTGTTTTTGACAGTTTACTACGTAGGTTATTCAAGAGCAGGATGAGGAAAGGGTTTTGGCTGTGAAAAGCCCTCCTTTTATCCTGAAATTGAGGTGGAAAGGCTGCTAGACCTTTCCACGTAGAGGAAGTGAAGATTTTTCACTCTCCAGGACAGGCTTGTGGTTTGCAAACAGCCTGTATACCCTGTATTGGGCTCAGATGTGGTTTTGAAACCACATCTGGGCAGTTTTCACCAATACAGGGTGAAAATTTTCATCTGGGGACCTCACATCCTGATTCTGACATGTATGACGCGTAGAATGCTGTACAGGGACTGTATGGGACCCCAGTATTGACTGACATATGAGGTATTAAAGTAAAAACATGCTTCTTCGTCTATTTGACACCTCATATTCATGGTTATGGGATATTATCCCATGGTAAGGCTGTATCTGACATCAGGTGGGATTTTGACCTTAAAATGGTCATAACTCTGTCAGTTTTTGAGATATCAAGCTCAAAGTTGGTTCATTGAATAGCCCTGTATGGCTCTACACAATGGTACCCAACTTGACATGGTTATCATTAAATATGACAAAGTTATCCCATGTACAAGTATTTTTGTACAGTGGCATGGTCTGGTCAAAAGCTGTATTCAGCTTGTTTGGCCAATAACTTCTGTTGTAGTTGAGTTATGAGTAAATGGAAGGCACCATCAGATAGCCCTGATTGTGCTCTTTCCAAAAAGACCCCACTTTAAGTATCTCACACTAAAACTGTAAAAGTTAGATGAGAGGTGAATGTTTTGTCCACCCTTATTTGGTCTGAATTTGACCATAACTCAAGTAATACTGGTGCTAGCTCAGTTTGGCTGGAACCATTGAATAGCCCTGGCTTAGAGCTTCATTTTGAATACCCATTTGATGGGGTTAAGCCTCTCCTTCTAGATTTTAGATGAGAGGTGAAAATTAAGGTTTATGCTCAGCAATAACTTTGAGCAGGAATAACTTTGTTATTTCTTGTCCTATGGTGATGGGACTTATATTTTCAGAAAGGGGTGAGTTTCCTCTTTCTTTTGATACCTTCTGAGCTAATTTGGCTCAGTTCCATGTTTTGGTGGTATCTTGGCTATACCATTGGTTTATGGTATTTTGGCTGTCATGCTTGTGCTCTGGTTTTGAGTCACAGGCTGACATTTGGATTTTACCCAAAAATTCACCTAGGGTAGATCCATAGAGTGAATAAGCTCAAATTAACTCTTTGAGGTGGTAAAATGGAAAATACTTCAATACCACTTAAAAGATCCGTGAAAACTTTTGTTTTTCTTAATTTCACGCCAAAATAATGGGAAAGTGAGAAATCCCATGTTACATATACACTAAGAATAGTGTTATGCATGTTTTGAGCACTTAATATCATGGTATTCTTACATGGACTTTTGGTACACCCATAGTGGATATCTCACTTTAAGCTTAAATTAATATTTTGACGTAAAAAATAGGCGAGGGGGACAAAAGACATCAAAGAGAGCCAGGGTACCCAACTTCTGAGGACTAAGAGGCGTGGATAGCTCCAAAGCTTGGTTCCATGGCTGATCTTGACCCAATTGGTAAACTAAACCTCTTTGAGAACTTGGTTACCATGTCACAACTACTGTAAATCTTAAGAAAATAGCAAATAACCTGCTATTTTGATGTGCCAAGGAGGTAAAAAGCTACTTAGACTCCTGTAACCACGTCAATTCTTAATGACTTTCCATGGATGAGACCCAAAAGAGTAATTAAAACCCTTTTTGGACTTGTATCCATTGATTTACCTCATAGCAACCAGTGAAACACTGATATTTGCAAATCTACATAGAAATGAGGTAAAAACTTCAAAAATTCATTAAAAATACAATTCTTAATGAACCCTGTTGAAACTTTCAGGAACAATGGAAAACTGTATTATCTATGGTACAACCAAAAAGAATTACAGTTTTACTAGTAAAATTCAAAGTTTTACTTACAGTCCATGTTTGACCATTCTACATGAAACACTGAATCTTCAAAAATTCACAGTAATTAAAACCTGTGATGTAATTGGCAATAACATTGATACCTTTGAGAAATAAATGATTATTTTGGAATAAAAGAAGATTTACAGATGTTACTCCTTTTATTCTTAACCATATTGGGGTTGGTAGTCAGGTAAAAGCATCAATTAAGTAATTATGATAATCTTATGTGACAACAGATGATGCAATCATTAATCCAAAGGTTTTATTGTTTTCTCACTCACTGGCTTTTCAGTTTTCTCCATGGCACGCCTCTGTGAGCTGTTGTTGACTTAAAAGAAGCCTCTTCTTGCTGTTTTTTCCGTATCATCATCATCTTACTAATCATTTATATCAGTATTACCAACAAGTAAGTATTAGTTAAAACTTTTCTTAATTGTTTTATTCTTTCATAATCAATCAGAAAGACGTGAAATCATAGAAATCAACTATCTATTGTTGTAATACATTTCTAAATTCATTTTGATCCTCTAAATCCACAATTATACGTCAAATCTCTCTATCTTACCTTTCAATAAGCTCTTTGCAATATTAGTGAGTGATTTATCTTTAATTCTTAAAGTTTTTCTCTAAAAATAGTTTTCTTCAAGAATAATCATTATAATTATTCTTGCAAAAGATAATTATATATTAAAATAATTTTATTATTTTAATAAAAGAAGTTTTTATTATTTAATTCTTCTTGTAATCGATTCTTGTAGACAATTACTTACTGACAGTTAAAATCACTGGTAGTGTTTAAAATGTGAAAGAAATAATTCTTTAATTATTTAATTGTGGTTATAATAACATTTTGTTATTATATTTCACAAGAACAGTCATAGTAATTTTGATTAATAGTAATATTATCATCAGTTTCATAGTCACATCTTACATTTGGGGGCCTGGCCTTGTTTTTTGAACCTTGTACCCTTAATTAATATATTAATTTGATATTTTTTTTCTTCAATTTAAACAAAAAATTATTTTTATTTTTGAAATTGTCTTAAAATCTTATCTCATTGAGGAATTTGGTTTAATTTTGTACTGTTTTTACACGTGGCTTTTTCACATCCAAAAACTTATAAAATTATTCTTTGAGTTACTCTGACTTAATTTTTTATCCAAATTCTTAAATTTTAATACCTTTTTCTTTGAAAAGAATATTTTTTTTTTATCAAAAAATAATAAAACTTATAAAAAATCTTTTAAAAATATCTTAAATCATAAAAATAATTTCTTTTATCATATTTTTGCTTTAAGTGTCTTTCATCCAATACTGTGCAGCTGGCAACAGACTCAGTAAAAGATATATAAATAGTCCTGAATCTTCAGAAGCAGAATCTGAAGAAAGTATTGAGGTGCAAATTTCTAAAAGAGGCACCTTATTTAACTCAGAAAAAGCTAAATTACAACCAAAAGGTGTGTATTTTATCTTATGTTTTCACTTTTTATCATTGAATTGACGTGAAAATGGTGCATACCAGAAATGGAAGCAACTATTCAGTCCAACCAGATGGATGTGGACAAGGAAGAGGCAAGACCAAATCCAGAAGTGCCAAATATTCCACAAGAAAGACACATCTGGAGGATGCCAGAGTTTCCCCCCATTCCCCAAGGTCTGTACCAACAGATTTTGGCGTGAATTCTGAGCCTGAACTAATTCATGATATTATTTCCAGGGCTGAACCATTGTGGACAAGGAAGAGGCAAGACCAAATCCAGAAGTGCCAAATATTCCACAAGAAAGACACATCTGGAGGATGCCAGAGTTGCCCCCCATTCCCCAAGGTCTGTACCAACAGATTTTGACGTGAATTCTGAGCCTGAACTAATTCATGATATTATTTCCAGGGCTGAACCATTTTCAAGTGGCAGCAATAGAAATATATCAATGCCAGTACAAAAATTGGTTCAGAGCAGCCAAGGAAGAGGAGTGGGAAATATGCCCAAGCCTTTGGCAGGGGGCCATGAACTCCTACTTACACATCAAGAGCTTTCTGGGTCAGGAGAAGACCATAGAACTCTTAGGAAGATGGAGCCCCCTGTCTTGCAAAGACAAGGTCAAAAAGACAAAGAATTGGTTGAAGAACCAAAGCCTTCTATCCATAGACCAGAAGAAAGAGTTGGAAATGACTCCAGCTTTGGAGACAGAGGCACCAGTGGTGTCTAACAGCTCCAAACCAGCTCCAGAAGTGTCCAAGGACAAGCCCAAGGGACCTCAGAAGAAGCAGAAAGGTCCCAAGAACCATCAAGGCAAAGGAAAAGGCAAAGCCAATTGGCACAGACCTTACCCACAAGGGTACAGGATCCCCAAATTAGAGCCTTCAGCCATGCACAGTGTCTTCAATATGGCCAGGACTCTAATGGAATTCACAGACAAAGAGCAGGAAAGGATGAACAGAAGCTTTACATGGAAATAATTGGTGTACAGACTAGTATTAATGGAGAAATTGGTAAACTTGATGGCAAGTTAACTAAAACTGCATCAGATATATTTGAATTAAAGAAAAATGACAAGAAATACATTGAATTGCACCAAGTGACACATGCCAAACTTGACTCAATTACCAATTCTTGCATAAGAATTTAAAACATGTGCCAAGTTCAGCATGAGGAGATGGAAGATCTTTCCATTTTTAAAATGAATGATGAACTTAAGACTCTGCAAGACCATGTCTTGAAGATACTTGAGAATACCAATCAATTTGCTATACACTTAGAAAAAAGTGACAGTGAAAGGCAGAAGTTGAAGAATGAAATAATTGCAAGTGTGGAACAAATTCATAAGAATCATGAACCACATATTCCAAGACATTCTACGCCTTTAACTGAAGAAAAACTTTCTGTTAAAGAAAGTCTCACCCCATTCTTGGGAGAAAATGCCTACTCTGCAAGAGATATTCCCAAAATAGAAGAATGGCCAACATTCTCTGGTGAAGGAGAATACAACCATATGGAATTCATCAGGACTATTGATATGTTGCAAGAAGACTTTAATATACCTGATTAAATCATAGTGGGAAAATTACACTGTCTGTTTACCAGAACTGCAAAGAAATGGTATTACAAAATGAGGATTGATCATGGTAAACATGATTGGTCTTGGTGGAAATCTGAAATGATTTCAAAGTGGGCCAACAATTCTTGGAGGTTTAAGATATAAAATGCCTTTGAGAGTGCCATTTTTAACTCAGAGAAAGATAAACCGCTTACTTGGTTCTTCAAACAAAAATACAGATTATCTGCTTTACAACCAGATATGTCTGACACTATGATTAATATGGAAATATTAAGAAAGTGTGGAGGAGAATTAGAACATGCTCTCAAAAGCAGATGTGTAGAACCCTGTTCAACATAAGACTACATTAATGCTATGGAAGATATCATTACCAGAACAAGAATTGGTAAAACTTGGTCTAAAATCCCAACAAAATCCAAGATGACCTCTAAGATTCCCAGAGAGGATAAGAGACCAGAAAAACCTGTCTTAAAGTGTCATAAATGTGGAAGAACTTCACATTTAGCCAACACTTGCACAAAAAAGACAAAAATAAATGAAGTTCAAGTCATTGAAGAAATTCAGTGTACTGAAGAGAAAGAAGAGTCTGATCAAGATTCTGCAGTCTCTGAAGATACACCAGTAGAGGACTATCCTATTGAAAACATCACAGCTTTCTTTGAAGTCACAGAAGTCCATACCCACTTGCCACAGTACAGTGAGGATTGCTGCAACCTGAACAATATCCAAGATGCCAGAATGTGTAAAACAAAACCTGCTAGATGAAAGGGTTATACTGCTGGAGAATCTTGTATCACATCAGTTTTGATGAGTGATATTGAAGGCAAAGTAAATTTGGATACAGGGGCATTTTGCACTTGTGTGGGCAAAGATTATCTCCAAATTATACTTCCTGGATGGAAGAACCATCTATTACCAATATAAGGTGTACAATTTAGTAGTGCCAGTAACAATATGTACCCCTTGGGTATATTAGATACTAATCTTGTATTCCCACACCCAGCAGGAAGTGTAAGGATGAAAACTGAGATTGTTGTAATGGATAATTGCACATCTCAGCACATCATTCTTGGAAATGATTACTTGAATATCTATGGTAATGACATCAATAACCATAAAAACAGATATTTCACAATTGGGCATAAAAAAAGACAAAAATTTGCTTTTTCCAATATGCCAAAACAAATATCTGTAGTATCTTCTGTCAAGGATACTTACAAAGATAAATTTGTGCCTAATCAACTTGTTGATGCACAAATTAATCCATCATTGTCACCAAAAATGGGGAATGAACTTATTAATGTGTTATACACATACATAAATGCACTTACCTCTGATAATGAACCATTAGGTGCTATAAGGGGACATGAAGTTGATATTACTCTTAATATTGACAGACCATATCCTCCAGTACTTAGAAGACCAGCTTATCCAGCCAGTCCCAGAGCTAGAGAAGCCTTGGAAAAACATATCCAAGAGTTAATCCAGCTTGGTGTACTAAGGAAAGTAGGCCATAATGAGGAAGTTGAAGTGACAACACCTGTTATCATTGCTTGGCATAATGATAAGTCAAGAATGGTTGGATATTTTAGAGCTTTGAATACCTACACAGTTCCAGATAGGTATCCAATCCCTAGAATCCAAGAAACCTTGACTAAATTGTCTAAAGCCAAGTATATAAAATCAATGGATGCATTAAAAGGCTTCCATCAAAATGTTTTGACGCCTAAAGATAAGAAATTACTTAGAATCATCACTCACTGTGGTATTTTTGAGTATCTTAGAATGCTATTTGGCATTAAAAATGCTCCATCTCATTATCAAAGAATGATGAATACCATCTTCCCCACAGAATTGTCTGAAGGATGGCTTATCATTTATATTGATGATATTATTATATGTTGTGACTCATGGTCTTTACACCTTGAAAGACTTGCAAGAGTACTTCACAAAGTTGCATAAGTTAATATGAAAATGTCACTTAAGAAATGCAACTTTAGTTTTGAAGAACTTAAAGCATTAGGACATGTTGTTTCTGGCTTAAGCTTGGGTATTGACAAAAATAAAGTGGCAACAGTACTACTTAAGCCAATACCCCAGAATAAAAAAGAAATGATGTCTTTCCTTGGATTTGCTAGTTACTTTAGGCAAAATTTAAAAGACTTTGCAATTCTAGCCAAATCACTCTATAGAATCTGTGATCAACAGACTGTATTTGAGATGACACAGGAAAGAATTAAAGCTTATGAGAAGATAAAGAGAGCCCTTACAGAAGCACCTTTACTCCTCATGCCTGACTGGAATATTCCTTTTAAGTTGTACATTGATGCATGTGGATATGGATTAGGGGCAGCCCTACATCAAGTCCAAATTATTGATGAAAAACCTACAGAAGGACCAGTTTGTTATATCTCAAGGCAAATCAAACCAACAGAAGCCAGATATGGTGCAAGCCAAATGGAGTGCTTATGTTTGGTATGGGGACTTGAGAAATTACACTATTACCTTGATGACAGTGTTTTTGAAGTGATAACTGACTGTAATGCAGTAAAATCACTTCTTAACATGAAAACTCCCAACAGACATATGTTGAGATGGCAAATAGCTATTCAAGAATATAGAGGAAACATGACTATAGTTCATAAAGCAGGAAAAATTCACAAGAATGCTGATGGACTTAGTAGATGGGCTTTAGCCAACACTCCTGATAACCCAGCTTATGTACCTTTGGAAGCTGAACCACAGATTCCAATTGAAGGAATTAACATAACTGATATTGGAACTGAATTCTTTGAGGAGGTCAGAGAATGTTATAAACAAGACAAGAATTTCCATATCTTGACTTCTTTATTAGATAAAGACTGCAAAGATACATCTTTAGTTAATGCACTTGATGAGGTTTGGAAAAATTCCTATTCTGAAGGAAGATTTCACTTTTTTGATGGAATCATTTACCACAGAACAAAACATTCTTGTGTTATGACATTGTGCAGTAGATTACTTATCAATACCATTCTTCATGAATGTCATGATAGTATCTACTCTGGACACCTGTCAGAAGACAGAACACTTGAAAAAGTGAAGAACTGTGCATGGTGGCCATCTTGGAGAAGAGAAACCATTGAATATTGCCATACCTGTGACAGATGCCAAAAAGCAAACAGGAGTACAGGCAAGAAATTTGGATTAATGATCCATATTCAAGAACCAAAATCCCCTTGGGAAGTTGTTCACATGGATTGGGTCACAGCACTTCCTCCAAGTGGTGACAGAAGTTATAATGCTTGTTTAGTCATTGTAGACATATATAGCAAAACTCCCATATTCTTACCATGTCATAAAGATGACACTTCTATGGATACAGCTCTTCTTTTATGGAATAGAGTTATTTCTCATACAGGATTATTTAAGAATATCATAAGTGACAGAGATCCCAAGTCCCTGCACTTTGGACCAATCTTCATAGATTTTTTGGGACAAAGTTATCATTCTCTACAGCATATCACCCTCAAACAGATGGGCTAGCAGAGAGGATGATTCAGACTTTAGAAGACATGATCAGGAGATTCTGTGCTTATGGATTAGAATTCAAAGACTCAGATGGCTTTACCCATGACTGGTGCACTCTGATACCTGCACTAGAATTGGCATACAAGACATCAGTCCATTCCTCCACAGGACAAACTCCTGCTATGTTGGAAAAAGGATGGAATCCAAGACTCCCAGCAGACACACTGAAGAGAGACTTGATTGACATTCATCCTACAGCTTCCAGCTTCAAGATAATGCTTGATAAAGTAAAACACCACGCAAAACAAAGTATGGATGATCCTTTTGATTATGCAAAACAGAAGTGGGACAAGAGTCATAAAGTACCAGACTTCAAAGTAGGGGACTTAGTTTTAGTTTCAACCTTGAATTTTAATAATATCAAAGTCCCAAAGAAACTTAAAGATTCTTATGTAGGACCTTTTGTTATTGTTGCTTTACATGGAACCAATGCAGTTCAAGTGGAATTTAGTGGTGAATTGGAAAATAAACACCCCACCTTTCCAGTCAGCTTGATAAAGCCTTTCTAACCAACTGACAAAGAATTGTTTCCTTTAAGAAAACCAACTCCTTTAACTGTACCACCTGTGGAAAAGAATGAAGACAAAAAAATAAAGAAAGTCATTAAAGAAAGGAGACTTAGGGGTAAAAATCAGAGAGAATATCTTGTCAGATATAGAAATCCAGTACATGAAGATGAATGGATGGTAGAATCAGAATTACCTGACTCAGATAAACTCTTAAGAAGATTTAGACATTAAAGAAGGCCACAAGCCTGAATATGTCTATAAATGTGCTTTAAATTACTTGATCTGAGTGATGTAAAGAGGTTGGAAAGTGGACATTAACCCCCTTTGGGGCCTTATTCTTTTATCACTAATAAAATTGTAGTACAATTTTATTTTTTGGTGGGAGGGAATGTGAGCCTTGAGGTAAATTTTACATACAAAAATAGGCCACAATTATCTTAAAAAGAAATTTTGAATCATAAATAACTCATAAATCATACATATATTCAAAAACCATCATTTTTGATTTCAGAAAAGATGAATAACTTTTTATTGAGTAAGTAAATCCATGGATTTAAGGACAGATTTGGATTCTACACAAAAATGCACCTAGGGTTGATCCATAGAGTGAATAAGCTCAAATTAACTCTTTGAGGTGGTAAAATGGAAAATACTTCAATACCACATAAAAGATCCATGAAAATTTATGTTTTTCTTAATTTCACGCCAAAATAATGGGAAAGTGACAAATCCCATGTTACATATACACTGAAAATAGAGTTATGCATGTTTTGAGAACTTAATATCATGGTATTCTTACATGGACATTTGGTACACCCATAGTGGATATCTCACTTTAAGCTTAAATTACTATTCTGACGTAAAAAATAGGCAAGGGGGACAAAAGACATCAAAGAGAGCCAGGGTACCCAACTTCTGAGGACTATGAAACAATAAGTAAAAATTACTGATATTTTACTTATTCTACTATGAATGTCCTTATAAATGAAATAAATAATATAAAAAATAATTAGTATATTAAAGAATTATTATAATTATGGCGTAAAATAATTATATTATTAATAAAATATAATAATATAATTTATATTATAAAATATAATAGAATAAAATAAATATATTAATATAAAATAATTAATATATTTAAAAGCACTTCATTATTGTTACAAACAAATAATAAACGCGTAGAAAATTGTTTTTTATTAATAAAAAACAATTAATAACAATAATATTACCAATATTAAAGTTATAAATTAATATAAATACTATTTATATTAATTAAAGAATTATTAAAGTAGTAATAAAGAGAAAATAACCTACTTTTGACACTTAGTATAATAATTTTGAAATATTTTACGCCAAAAAATATAAATACAACTTTTTCAGATTGTATTTACAATAAAAACAAAGAAAAATTACTAATATTCTTGATTTTTACGTGGAAATGAGTTTTTAGAGAGATTTTTAGCAAAAACAATCAAATAAATGATTTAATCACGTCAAAATAGATGATTATAACAAGGTGGTCTTTGGTCTTTAATAATATAATAGTTTTATATATAAAGAATAAAGAAATTACCTTTGATTTAATTGATTTAATGTTTTTGATGCGTCTGAGGGGAAGATAGACTAAAAAGAGCTCTATTTATAGTAAATACCTCCTTCCTAGAGTCCAACAGGCTTCTAGTAGACGTGTACTGATCATATCCACTGGAATTTATCAATATTTTAAGGTTTGGAGATGATTACATCATGATCAAACCATATTGCATCATTCTTACACCATTATTTAGAGTTATCACTATAACTCTAAAGTTGATGACATCAGAGGCTTCGCAGAACCCCAAATTTCGTGGATTTTATTAGTTTTAATGATAAACTAATAGTATTCACCAATTTTATCACTCATATGACTGTTAAACTTAATTTAAGGTTACAGTAGGTGATCATAACTGCTCAATTTAAGCTCAAACTTTGATCTTTAATAACTTTTAAGTTTTACACGCTACAGCAATTCAGAGAGTGAATTCTGATAGCCTGACATAACCTCATTATGCTTCCAAGAGCTTTTAATTACATCATCAAAACTCTAATTTTGATGATTTTTCTTATAACTCATCTTTTCTGTCGAAATTCAATATTTTAAACTTCAAATCATGATTTCAGGGGGTTATACCCTGAATTTAATAATAAAAATTAGATCATTCTTCACGAATGAACTAGTAGAATCCAACTGTGTGCTTTATTTTAAGTTTGGACCACTTTCACAACAAAGTGGTCAACAGCTCTGTCGATTTTTATCAATATTTCATCATAGGGTTTAACCTTGTTTATAAATTGTAAAATAAAGTTCATATCTGTATTCTTACAGTAATTACGTGGTAACTTTATTTTTGGTTAATCACTCTATCTTGTATAGTTGAAGAGATATTAGCTATGATCCTTGAATATATGCGTTGACCAAAAAAGTGCATATATTCAGGTTAATTCCTTAAGTATTAACTTTGGAGATTAGCTCATTAATTGTTTTATGTGTGAATGTTTATTGGGAATCCAATGGTACAATTTATTTTACATGTTGAATCATTGGAGTTTGAAATAAATAAGGATTTATGGTTTTTATAAGGTATTATTCCTTATAACTCATTAAATATTGGCTTTACAGATATGCCATAAAAATGGTATATGTGTATTTTACCATGGGGAATCCAATTGTATGATTAATTTCATATGTTTATTCATTGGTTTTTAAGTTAAACCAATTCTTGTACCAATTTATGGTATTTTTGTATTTTTGAAGTAATTATTTTTAATGTATAATTATTCTAAGTAATTTTAGTATAATTATTTTAAAGGTATAATTGTTCTGAGTCTTTCTTGTGACCTTATTGGGTATGTGGTCTTATCTCAAAGGCTCACATTCCCTACCACCAAAAAAGATTGTACCACAATCTGAAATGTGTAATTAGGGTATCATCCACTGTCCTACCTCTTCAATAGACTTTGTTAGTCTTGAAGCTCAATAATGCTTAACTTTTCTATTTTTCAGGCTTTCTTTCATGTCTGAACCTTCTTAGTAGTTTATCAGCATTTGTTATATTTTTCTCAAGTAGCCATTCATCTTCTTGAGTTGAATTTCTATACCTTACAAGGTATTCTCTTTCCTTGTTGTTTCTTGTCCTTCTTTCTTTAAGGACTTTTATTATTTTCTTTTCCTCTCCTTCTTCCAAGGGGGGAATTTCAAGTGGGGGTTTATTTCTTAGTGGAAATAACTCCTTGTCACTAGAACTGTAAGGTTTTATCAGACTTACAGGGAAAGTTGGGTGTTTGTTCATTAGTTCACCTGTGAGTTCCAATTGCACAGCATTGGGTCCATGAAGTGCTTTTATCATAAATGGTCCTGTAAAGGAATCTTTCAATTTCTTTGGGCCTTTTATGTTATTGAAATTAAGGGTTGATACTAGAACCAAGTCTCCTATTTTGAAATCAGGTGGCTTATGACTTTTATCCCATCTTTCTTTTGCATATTTGAAAGAATCTTGCATACATCTGTTTGCAAGGTGTCTTGCCTTGTCAAGCATTATTTTAAAGCTGCTTGCTGTTGGATGTATATCCACTAAGTCCTTTTTGAGGGTGTCATAAGGAAGTCTTGGATTCCAACCTTTTTCTAGCATTGCTGGTGTTTTTCCAGTAGAAGAATGGATTGATGTTTTATATTCCAGTTCCAGTGCTGGTATTAGTGTACACCAATCATGGGTAAAACCATCAGAATCTTTGAATTCTAGCCCATAAGCACAGAATCTTCTGATCATGTCCTCTAAGGTCTGTATCATTCTTTCTGCTAAACCATCAGTTTGGGGATGGTAAGCTGTTGAGAATGATAGCTTTGACCCAAATAAGTTATGGAGATTTGTCCATAATGCTGAAGTGAACTTTGGGTCTCTGTCACTTATTATATTCTGGAATAAGCCTGTATGGCTAATAATTTTATTCCATATCATTATGGCTGTGTCCATAGCTGTGTCATCTTTGTGACATGGTAAGAACATTGGAGTTTTACTGTACCTGTCAAATAACACTGGGCATGCATTATAACTCCTGTCTCATCCTGGAGGTAATGCTGTCACCCAATCCATATGAACTATTTCCCATAGGGATTTTGGTTCTTGGATTTGTATCATCATTCCAAATTTTTTTCCTGTGGCTCTGTTGGCTTTTTGGCATCTGTCACAGGTTTGGCAGTACTCTGAAACATCTTTCTTCCAATTTGGCCACCAAAAGCAGGTTTTCACCCTCTCTAGTGTCCTATCTTCTGAGAGATGTCCAGATGCAACACTATCATGACACTCATGTAAAATAGTGTTTATTAGTGTTCTATCTGTTAAGGTCATAACACATGTGTGTTTTGTTCTATGGTATAGGATTCCATCAAGGAGGTGGAATCTTCCTTCATCATATGCCTTTTTCCATGTTTCATCTAGTTTTGATGAAAGTGATGGGTCTTTGCATTCTTTCATTAGAAGTTGGCTTAATTTATGACAATTTTTGTCTGTCTTATAGCTTTCTTTAACTTGGTTAAAGAATTCTGTGGCAATGTCTGTAACACATATTCCTTCTATATGGTGCTCTTCTTGTGGTACCCATGCTGGATTGTCAGGGGTATTTGCTAAAGCCCATCTGCTAAGACCATCTGCATTTTTATGAATATTTCCAGATTTATGTACAATAGTCATATTTCCTCTATATTCTTGGATAGCAATTTGCCATCTCAGCATGTGTCTATTTGGGGTTTTCATGTTTAATAGAGATTTAACAGAATTACAGTCTGTGATCACATAAAATACTGTTCCATCCAAATAGTCATGTAATTTTTCTAAAGCCCACACTAAGCAGAGGCATTCCATTTGGCTTGCTCCATATCTTGCTTCTGTTGGCTTTATCTGCCTTGAAATGAAACAAATTGGTCCTTCCACTGGTTTGTCATTGATAATTTGTGTCTGGAGTAGTGCAACACCCAGTCCTTCTCCACAAGCATCAATGTAAAGTTTAAAGGGTAGTTTCCAATCTGGCATTAGAAGAAATGGGGCATTTGTTAAGGAATTTTTCAATTCTTCATATGCCTTGACTCTTTTTTCTGTCATTTCATAGACTGTTTGTTGGTCACATAGCTTATACAGGGATTTAGCAATTTTTGCAATGTCCTTTATATGATGTCTATAGTAACCAGCAAATCCTAGAAATGATTGCATTTCTTTTTTGGTTTGAGGCATTGGTTTAAGTAGTAATGCTGCTACTTTGTTTTTGTCTATGCCTAGACTGAGTCCAGATACAACATGTCCTAGTGCTTTTAATTCACTATATGCAAAATGACACTTTTTCAAGGAAATTTTCATATTCACTTGGACTATTTTCTGTAGTACCCTTTCTAGTCTTGTAAGGTGATTTTCCCAAGTTTCTGAGCAGACTATAATATCATCAATATAGATAATTGACAATCCTTCTGATAATTCTTCAGGGAATATGGTATTCATCATTCTTTGATAATGGGAAGGTGCATTTTGTATCCCAAATGGAATTCTTAAGTATTCAAAAATTCCACAATGGACTATTATTCTTAGTAGCTTCTTGGCATTGTCTGTTAAGACATTTTGATGAAAACCCTTAAGAGCATCCATAGCTGTAATGAACTTAGCTTGTGACAATTGGGTCAATGTCTCATGGATTCTAGGTATTGGATATCTGTCTGGAATGGTATAGGTGTTCAGGGCTCTGAAGTCTCCTACCATCCTTTATTTTCCATTATGCCAAGCTATAATGACAGGTGTAGTGACTTCTACCTGTTCATTATGTCCTACCTTTCTCAGTACTCCAAGGTCCATTCATTCTTTAATGTGTACCTCTAACGCTTCTCTGGCTCTTGGACTAGCTGGGTAAGCTGGTCTCCTTAGTAAGGGTGGGTAAGGCTTTTCTACATTAAGAATTATGTCTACTTCATGCCCAATTATAGCACTTAGTGGCTCTTTGTCAGTTGCAAAGGCATTTTTGTACTTAAATAAGAGGTCAATTAATTTTTCTTTCATTCTATCTGTTAATTCTTGATTGAATTCTGCCTCTTTAAGTTGTTCAGATATAAAAAGATCCTTTTCTGGAATCTTTTCTTCATTCTTAATAACTGTAATTTGTTTTTTGTTATTTAAGAAGCCAAACTTCTGTCTCTTATTGTCTCCTATAGTAAAATATCTATCCTTCTGGTTAGAGATATCTATACCATAGATTGATAAGTAGTCATTTCCCAGGATAAAGTGATTACTGGTACAGCTGTCCATTACCACAAATTCCACTTTGATTCTGACACATTGTGAGGGATGAGGAAAAATTAGTGTTAAATCAATTATTCCAAGGCTCTTCATGCTCTCACTTGCACTACTAAATTTGAAACCTTGTATTGGCATAGGTTTTTCTTGCCAGTCTGGGACAATGGTTTTTAAATAACTTTTGCCAACACAGGTGCAATATTCTCCTGTATCTAAGTTAACTTTTCCTTCTTGGTTGTCAACCATAACAATACTTATACTTGATTTTCCAGTTTTATATCCCATTCCTCTTGCAGGTTTGGTTCTATACATTTTGGCATCTTGCACATTTGTCAGGTTTGTTTCAGATGTTCCAACTTGTGGTAAATTTGAGTTGACATCTATTACTTCATAAATTATATCAATGTTATTAATTTCTGCATTAATTATATTGATTTCATCACTTTCAGAAGTTTCTGATTCTTCTGTTTCTTTTTCAGAGTCAGATTCCTCCTCTTTGTCATTGTGGTTTTCTGTTTCCACAATTTCATTTATTTTTGCCTTTTTAAGGCAATTTTTGGCTAAGTGTCCAATACCTCCACATTTATGGCATTTTCTTTTCTCATTATTATTGGATGTACTGGGCTTGAAGGATTCTTTTGATTTCTCTTTTTTTATAAATGGTTTATTTGGGCTTTTAATGTCCAATTTCTTCCAAGTCCTGCCAATTTTTGTTCTTGTCACTATGTCTTCCAGTGCATTAATGTACTCTTCTGTGGAGCATGGTTTTATACACCTGCTTCTTAGGGCATGTTCTAGCTCTCCTCCACATTTCTTGAGTATTTTCATATGCACCATTTTTTGTGACATTTCTGGATACAATGCATTGAGTCTTTCAACTTGTTTCAAAAACCAAGTTAAAGGTTTATCTTTCTCTGGGTCAAAGAAAGAATTTTCAAATGCATTTTCTATCTTACACCTCCAGGCATCATTTGCCCACTTGGTGATTATTTCTTGTTTCCACCAAGACCAGGTATTTTTACCATTTGTTTGTCTTATGCCATAATACCATCTTTTTGCAGATTTTTGAAACAATGAATGTAATCTTGCAGTGATCAATTCATCTGGTATGGCAGAGTCTTCTTGTAGCATGTCAATTGTTTTAATAAATGACATGTGGTCATATTCACCTTCTCCTGTGAATTTTGGCCATTCTTTCAGCTGAGGTGCTTCCTTCATTAAGACTTGGTTATTTTCTTGGTGACTCAAGTCTGTTATGAAAGGATTTGTCAATTCCTCTTTTGCTTTAACAGGGCTTCTTATATGAGAAAATGGAGTTGATAACTTTGGCATATTTAAATTAGCCTCATTCATTTTATCCATTTTTTCAGTAATAAGCCTTATTTCACTTTGAATATCATCTTTTAGATGCATTCTTGCTTCATCACTTTTTTCCACATGGTCCAAAAGTAATTTTTGGTGTGATGAAGTCTTTTCTTCAAATTTTTCTACATAAATACTTAATTTGTTTAATTTTTTTGTAAGATTGTCAATACTCACATCATAATTGATTGTCAAAGTTTTTTCTTTGATATCACTTATGTATTTTTACAGCTCTTGTTGTCCTTGTATTAATTTCTGAGTGTTGTCAATTAATACTTTTGGTTTATTATTTTCAAACATAAATTTTATGTTATCAATTTCTTTCTTATTTTGTACAAAAAGTTTGGTTAAAGATGATAAGCTATTATTTATTTCTTGGAAAGATAATAAACTATTTTTAGTGTCTTTAAGAGGTAAAATACTATTTTTAAGCTCTTTTAAAGTATTTACAACATCAGGAGACAAGGTTTTTTCTTTGGGAAATGGGGTTGTCTCATTCTTTGTTCCTCTTTGGCTTCAAATTCCATAAACGTTCTGGCCATGTTGAAAACATTGTCCATGGCATCCTTTTGGATTTTTGGGATCCTGTAGCTTGGGGAATATGGTTTCCTCCAATTCTTTTTCTTGTTCTTCTTCCCTTCTTGGGGAAGTGGGTTGGCTTGGGGCTTCTTCCTTGGTTGCCTCCCTCTTTTTGGTGTGGTAATCCTTGATTTTTTTGATTTGAGGTTTGGATGACAGTGGATTCCATCCATTGGAGTATTTCACTATCTCCTCCTCTTTGAGGAACTTTTTCAGGATGTGCCAGGAGTTCATCACTCCTTGGTGTATTTGAGGCAGCATTTCCCAATCTTTGTCCTTGTACACTGTGTAATACTGTTTGTACTGGCTCATGTAGATGTCTATTTGAGCCCTCTGAATGTGATTTGTACCTATTTGAGTTACTCATACTTAGCTCCAATTCAGGTTCAGATATCATGGGTATTTCTGGGACTTGCCTTTGGGATAAGGCACTTCCTTGTGTGGATTCTGTTCCACTGGGGATATTGCCCTTTCTTTTCCCTTTTGAGGGATCAGTTATACCTCTGAGTCCAGCTCCATCTGATTGGATGGAGTATTGGGAACCTCTTCTGGTAGTCATAATTTAAGAAATAAATATAAAAAAAATAAAAGTATTTTTAGAATAAAATTCTTTTTATGGCAATTATAAAAGAGGTGCTCACCTTCAGAGTCTTGAATGGTGGGTCCTGGAAAGTCTAATTTCTTAGTTTTCTTTCTTTTAGTGATAACTGGTGTTGGAGAATTTTGACAAGTTTCTTCCACCAATCTCTCAACAGTAGTTTGGTTATCTTCTGTTGGGTTATCCTCAAACACAAAAAAAGACAAATAAATATAAGTCTTTTTATAAGAAGTGTTATTTGTTGGCAAGATATGGCAATTTTCCACGTAGAAATTGCTTTTATAACTTTAAAAAATTGAAATGAATAAAGAAATGAATAAAAATAAATAAAAATAGCTTTTTTATTGGTTTTTAACATTTTTTAATATTTTTTATATTTTTATTTTTATTTTTAAGGAATAAAATAAAAATTAATATGATTCTTTCTAAAATTAAATTATAATAAAAATTATTTTGAATTTCTAGAATATCTTTTTTAATTACTAGAGTCACTCAAAGAAAGTTCTTGCAAGTCTAAGGATGTGAAAAGCCACGTGTAAGACAGTACAATTGCTTTCCAAATGCCTCAATAGCTTTTAAAATCAATAAAATATAAAATGATTATATAATTTTATGATTATAAATATAATTTATTATTGGATAAGCCCAATTAGAATCTTTTTAAAGGTCTTTTAAGTAAATATCACGGCCAGGCCCCCAAATGTAAGGTTTGACTATGAAACAATAAGTAAACATTACTAATATTTTATTTATTGTACTATGAATGTCCTTATAAATGAAATAAATAAGATAAAAAATAATTTTAATAATAAAGAATTATTATAATTATGGCTTAAAATAATTATATTATTAATAAAATATAATAATATAATTTATATTATAAAATATAATATAATAAAATAAATATATTAATATAAAATAATTAATATATTTAAAAGCACTTGATTATTGTTACAAACAAATAATAAAGGCACAGAAAATTGTTTTTTATTAATAAAAAACAATTAATAACAATAATATTACCAATATTAAAGTTATAAATTAATATAAATACTATTTATATTAATTAAAGAATTATTAAAGTAGTACTAAAGAGAAAATTATTATAATAAGAGAAAATAACCTACTTTCGACACTTAATATAATAATTTTGAAATATTTTACGCCAAAAAATATAAATACAACTTTTTCAAATTGTATTTACAATAAAAATAAAGAAAAATTACTAATATTCTTGATTTTTACGTGGAAATGAGTTTTTAGAGAGATTTTTAGCAAAACCAATTAAAAAAATGATTTAATCACTTCAAAATAGATGATTATAACAAGGTGGTCTTTGGTCTTTAATAATATAATAGTTTTATATAAAAAGAATAAAGAAATTACCTTTGATTTAATTGATTTAATGTTTTTGATGCGTCTGAGGGGAAAATAGAGTAAAAAGAGCTCTATTTAAAGTAAATACCTCCCTTTTAGAGTCCAACAGGCTTCTAGTAGACGTTTACTGATCATAACCACTGGAATTTATCAATATTTTAAGGTTTGGAGATGATTACATCATGATCAAACCATATTGTATCATTATTACACCATTATTTAGAGTTATCACTATAACTCTAAGTTTGATGACATCAGAGGCTTGGAAGAACCCCAAATTTCGTGGATTTTATTCTTTTTAATCATAAACTAATAGTATTCACCAATTCTATCACTCATATGACTGTTAAACTTAATTTGAGGTTACAGTAGGTGATCATAACTGCTCAATTGAAGCTCAAACTTTGATCTTTAATGACTTTTAAGTTTTAAACGCTACAGAAATTCAGAGAGTGAATTCTGATAGCCTCAAATAACCTTATTATGCTTCCAAGAGCTTTTCATTACATCATCATAACTCTAATTTTGATGATTTTTCTTATAACTCATCTTTTCTGTCGAAATTCAATATTTTAAACTTCAAATCATGATTTCAGGGGGTTATACCCTGAATTTAATAATAAAAATTACATAATTCTTCACGAATGAACTAGTAGAATCCAACTGTGTGCTTTATTTTAAGTTTGGACCACTTTCACAACAAAGTGGTCAACAGCTCTGTTGCTTTTTATCAATATTTCATCATAGGTTTTAACCTTGTTTATAAATTGTAAAATAAAGTTCATATCTGTGCTCCTACAATAATTACGTGGTAACTTTATTTTTGGTTCATCACTCTATCTTGTCTAGTTTAAGAGATATTAGCTATGATCCTTGAATATATGCGTTGACCAAAAAAGTGCATATATTCAGGTTAATTCCTTAAGTATTAACTTTAAAAATTGGCTCATTAATTGCTTTATGTGTGAAATTTCATGGGGAATTCAATGGTACAATTTATTTTACATGTTGGTTCATTGGTTTTTGAAATAAATAAGGAATTATGGTTTTTATAAGGTATTATTCCTTATAACTCATTAAATATTGGCTTTACAGATATGCCATAAAAATGGTATATGTGTATTTTACCATGGGGAATCCAATGGTATAATTTATTTCACATTCTGATTCATTGGTTTTTAAGTTAAACCAATTTTTGTACCAATTTATGGTATTTTTGTATTTTTGAAGTAATTATTTTTAGTGTATAATTATTCTAAGTAATTTTAGTATAATTATTTTAAGCGTATAATTATTCTGAGTCTTTCTTGTGACCTTATTGGGTATGTGGTCATATCTCAAAGGCTCACAACTTGTATCCATTGATTTACCTCATAGCAACCAGTGAAACACTGATATTTGCAATTCTTCGTAGAAATGAGGTAAAGGCTTCAAAAATTCATTGAAAATACAATCCTTAATGAATCCTTTTGAAACGTTCAGGACCAATGGAGAACTTTATTATCTATGGTACAACAAAAAAGAATTACAGTTTTACTAGTAAAATTAAAAGATTTACTCACAGTCCATTTTTGACCATTCTACGTGAAACACTGAATCTTCAAAAATTCACAGTAATTAAAACCTGTCATGAAATTGGCAATAACATTGATAAATTTGAGAAATCAATAATTATTTTGGAATAAAAGAAGATTTACAGATGTTACTGCTTTTATTCTTAACCATATTGGGGTTGGTAGTCAGGTAAAAGCATCAATTAAGTAATTATGATAATCTTACGTGACAACAGATGATGCAATCATTAATCCAAAAGGTTCATTGTTTTCTCACTCACTGGTTTTTCAGTTTTCTCCATGGCACGCCTCTGTGAGCTGTTGTTGACTTAAAAGAAGCCTCTTCTTGCTGTTTTTTCCGTATCATCATCATCTTATTAATCATTTATATCAGTATTACCAACAAGTAAGTATTAGTTGAAACTTTTCTTAAGTGTTTTATTCTTTCAGAATCAATCAGCAAGACGTGAAATCATAGAAATCAACTATATATTGTTGTAATACATTTATAAATTCATTTTGATCCTCTAAATCCACAATTATACATCAAATATCTCTATCTTATCTTTCAATAAGCTCTTTGGAATATTAGTGAGTTATTCATCTTTAATTCTTAAAGCTTTTCTCTAAAAATAGTTTTCTTCAAGAATTATCATTATAATTATTCTTGCAAAAGATAATTATATATTAAAATAATTTTATTATTTTAATAAAAGAAGTTTTTATTATTAAATTCTTCTTGTAATTGATTCTTGTAGACAATTAGTTACTCACTGTTAAAATCACTAGTAGTGCTTAACACGTGAAAGAAATAATTCTTTAATTATTTAATTGTGGTTATAATAATACTTTATTATTATATTTCATAAGAACAGACATAGTACTGTTGATTAATAGTAATATTATCATCAGTTTCATAGTCACATCTTACATAGCCTCTACCTCTGCATTGCTGAAAATTGTATTATGTAAGTCATTATTTAAGCACAACACCTTTACATCAGGAATTGGTGTGCAGCACCTTGGCAATTCAATTTTTAGTGATATATGATTACTACTTGATTGAATATCTTCTTTCAATTCAAGTCTAGTTTTATTACCTCTTTCCAATTGTTCTTGGAAAAGGGATGCATTGTGACCAGTTGAATTTTCCAAGTTTTTCACTTGTCTTCTTAGGTTTTTGATTTTTTTAATAATAGAAGATATAGAATTATCATCTGGTTGATTGACCAAGGTGACTTTGGACCCAATTTCCTCACACATTTGCGTCAAAGACAAATTTTTGTCTTGTTCACATTTTATAGACCAATAATGGTCTTTTGTGACTCTTTTACTTGTAAAATCTCTGTACCCAACTTCTGTTGGATATTCTCAAACTTGTTAAGCTTTGCTAAAATTTCTTCATTACAAATGTCAAAATTAGTCACAAGTTTTACAATGCGTATTTATTTGGGAAGGCTTGATTCATTTTTTCCTCCTCCTTCTTTTTGAACTCCATCAAAGTTCTTTACATGTTGAACACATTTTCCATGGCTTTCTTTTCTTTCTTTGGAATTCTGTTGTTCTGTGTGTAAGGCCTGTTTCTGTTGGATTTTGCCTTTGCCTTTGCCTTTTGCTTGCTTTTTTGGGCTTGTTTTTCTTTGTTTGGCACTTTTTGAGGCAAATTCTTACTTGTGGAGGCTTGGGGAGCTTCCACGGGGCTTTTGTCCTTTCCCTGGGCCAACGTCTTCCTCTGGTCCTCTGACAAAATGCTTTGGGTTTTCAACCAGGCTTTTATCTGTTAGACTTGTCCTTTGCAAAAAATGGGTGTCCACCCCCTCAGAAGATCCTCTGTCTTTTCTGGGACCATGAACTTCTTCACTTGAAGATATGATTTCATTTTGCCTACCCAAAGACTTGGCAGAAGTTCCCACTCCTGCTGCTTTGCTGCCATAAACCAGCTTTTGTACTGAGACTGGTATATCTCTATTGTTTCCTGTTGGAAATGGTGCAGGTCTGACAATAGGAATAGCAGTTATTTCAGCTTCTGGAGTCTCAATAAGAGTTTCAAAGGTTCTGGCTAACCTTTAAAAACTGGTGGAAGCTCTGGCATCTTCCATTTGTTCTTCTCCTCTGGGCTGACATTCTTGTTTTTGGATTTATGACCTGAATGTCCTGGGCCAGATCCATTAGATTGGATGGAGTAGGTTCTTCCACTTCTAGTAGGAGTCATTTCACATCAATGTAAATGAAATTGGACTAAGGAGTGGATTTAATTCACCTTCTGGGCCTTTAAAGGGTTCTTTTGTAATTAAGCCACTTGCTGTTGGGCTGGTTTCAATTTCAATACTTGACTCTGAGATACTAGGGTCATATGAGCTTTCTCTGACAGCTGACACTAGAGAAAACACAAAATATAAGTTATTTGATTAAGAAATAAAAAAATCATTATTTCAACTTATTGAATAAAGTTGTTTCAATGTAATTTAAGGCAAATTACATCAAAAATGAAGGAAAATGTCTAAAGAATAAAGAAAAATACTTTTAAGCAAGTATTTTTTGTTTCATTTCTTCTTTTCTTGAAATAAAGTATAACTATGCAATTAATAAGTTATTGATTAAGATTGTATTATTATTAATTTTATACTAGAATAACTCAAAGAATAAATTCCAAGTCTGTGATTCGAAGAAGCCACTAGTTAGACAATATTGATTTATTCCAAATCACTCAATATTATATTGTTTCAAAAAATATTCTTAAGAAAAAATGAACTTATAAGTATTATTAAGATTATTTATAAGGTATAAGTCCCAAAAAATCCAACATTAAAGTAAACATGGCAATTTTACATCCAAAAACAGTAAAATAAGGTCTATAGTATTATTTATGTCCCAAAAATTGATTAAAATCACGGCCAGAACTCCAAATTTAAGGCTTTTCCATGAAACTCCTGATAATAGTAACAAATATCAAGAGTAGTGTTACTGTCCTCTGTAGAAAATATAATATAATTAAATATTATAACCACAAATTTATATAATTATTAAAATAATTGCAAAAAAAAGTTTAATAATTATTAAATAATTAAATAATGAAAAAATTATTAATCATTATAATAAATTATAATCCTTCTATTATTCTTGTAGTCACTGACAGTTACAAAAATAAGAAGTGTAAAGCTCTTAATGAGACAATTGAACGTGGAAAATATTAATATCTATCAGCTTATAAATAATATAAGAGTATTATTTTTAAAATAAACCATCACACACACTGTCTAGACATAATTTCTATAGAAAAATTCTATAAAAAAACTAATACTTAATGAAAAATATAGAACTTCAAAGAAAAACTTACTTATAATATTTTTTTGATAGAACAAGTCAAACAACAGCAATTATTATATTAAATAATGATTATAATTTTAAAACACACCAAAAATAGATATTTCAAAAGATAAAACAACTTTTATGATAAAAAATATGATTAAAGAGTTCTTAAGAAGAATTTGTGGATTTTAAAAGATATTTAAGAGAATAATTTTATATAATAAAATATAGTATAGATTATTAAAACAATAATCTTAATTCTATGATTTCAATTCTTTAAATTTAAAATTAATAAAGAATAAAATAACTTAATAATTCCTTTCATAATAAGATCTTATATTTAATAAAGCTTTACCTATTTAAATGTCTAATATGATTTGAATGATGATGAGTGATGAACAAAACAGTGAGGAATAGACTCTTTTTATGTATCCAGAGCAGCTCCCATGATTCATGATGGATACAAAGGGTGTGCCCAGGTCAAAAATGAAAACCATACTTAACAATAAAGTTCTTAGTGTAAGGTAACTTATTTTTAATTTTCATTTATAGTTACCAATGTTATTCTTAACTCCAAGTAACTTTAATCGTCTTTTGGATTATTAATTTTTTATTTTCATATAAATTAAGTTTATTAATACTAAATTTACTCACATGAACAACTTAAAAATGGACTTTCAAGCAAAAACCTCTTCAGCTCAATTTTTAATTGATTTTTAATGAAATCTTAGTTTTCTTTGAGTATAATTGAAAGAGCAAATTTCCAGGCTAATTACCAATGGGAACGTTTTATAAAAGATACTTGAAATTTTGTTTATACACAGATGATATCAAGTTATAAGCTGTGTGAAAACTTCAAACAAATGCATTAAGAATTGGAGCTTTAATGAATTTATGAAGTTATTGTTATTTTTCCACATAAAATATCAATACACACAAAACCTTAACTTTTTATAAGGTTCCAATGCTTGTAACTTCAAATTTTTAAGCTTATTTATGCTTTTGCAGCTTAATGAAGCTATGCCCATTCTTGAAACCTTGATTTCAAGCTTGCATATTGCAATTTAGCCTTTGGCAGCTTGAAATTCCTGTCCAATTTGGGATAAAACCAGTTTCAACTTTCATTTTTGATCAAATTCTAATCTTAAAGTTTAACTAAGGTTTCAAGTTCTTCAATACAGGTGTAAAAAATTAATTCAAACCTTTCAGTTCTAAAAAAGCTGGGTACCCCAGCTCTGTTTGGTCTTTTCCCTTTGTCCCACCTTTTTGCATGGTTTTTGCCTTCTTATTTATTTAAAGCCATACTATGGCCTTAAAAACCTTTAAATTGAGCTCATGCATGATTTACATTCTGTATGGCAAATCCTTAGCCGGTTCAGTAAATAGACAAAACACCTTAGTTTTAAGTAAAATTTTGGTATGCTTGCATAAACCTTATGCAACTTCAAATTTAAGCTTATTTAAGCTTAAATTTAACAATTTTAAAAAAAATTAAAAAAAATTCAATTGTACTGTGAGATTATTAAATCTTCTAATGACTTAAGAAATATTCATTTTTGGGTATAACACCCTATGGGTTTACCCTAGGTTATTTTTGGTGTAGAATCCAAAAATGACATAATAATCATAACTTTTCTTATTCAACAGAAATTTATGCTTATTTTTTGTTATTTTTTGTTTGAAATTTAGTTTACAAGTCTTTTTAAGACTAAATAAACTGTGTATAATGTTATTTGTGGCCTTATGGGCATGTCACACATACCTCACAGGCTCACAGACACAAGATTTCAAGAAGAAATATTGGAAGGGGGATGGTACTATATGTTGATGACATCATTTCATACTCAGAGACATGGGAAGACCATGTCCAATACATAGACAGATCACTAAGTAAATGCACACCCATCAATATGAAAATTTAGCTTAATAATTTTAATTTTTGCCAACAAGAACTATTAGCACTAGGAAATAAAGTCTAATGCCTTAGCCTGGCCATGGATCAAAGAAAAGTAGGATCAGTACTTCAAAAGCCAGTACCAAAGAACATCAAAGAGATTAAATCTTTCCTTTGATTGGCTACCTACTACAGAAACCACATCAAAAGCTTTGCCCACATAGCTAGTAGCCTATAGAAGTTATGCTCAAAATATTTAGTTTTTGATATAACCAAGGAAAGGAGGGATGGATATGAGAGGATCAAAAATGAGCTCACTAATGCACCTTTCCTTCTCTTACCTGACTTTAAACTACCATTCCAGTTATATATAGATGCAACTTGTAGTCAAGGCCTAGTACCAGCCCTTCATCAAAGACAAATTGTGGATGGTGAACCAAGAGAGAGAGTGATAGGTTACATCTCTAGGAAACTTGAATATTAAGAGGCCAGGTATGGGGCTACTCAGACTGAATGCTTATTTTTAGTCTGGGCACTAGAAAAACTCCATTATTAATTGGAGGGTGAAGTCTTTAAAGTCTACACAGGCTGTACATCCTCAAAGTCTTCACTTAACATGAAGACTACAAATAGACACCTGTTGAGGTGGCAAATAGCCATCAAAGAGAATAAATGTAACATTAAGAATGTATACAAAGAAGGAAAAAGCCACACCAATGAAGATGGCCCAAGTATATGGCCACTGGAAAATGTCAAATGCAACAAAGATTATGACCCTGAAGTATCAGCCAAGATCCCTACCCACTACATGGAAATAGATAGAAGAAAGAACTTCAGATTCTCTGAATGGGAACCAGGAAGTGTTAGCCCAGACAGTGAGGACACTTAACCTGAAGGGACAGAAACTCCCATATTTGGAATAAGCTCCTCTGAGCTTCACACAGAATTTTTCATTTAGTTATGAAAACTCATGCCAAACACAAACAGTGTGGCATATTTTACAACTCCATCAACAGAAATACAGGAGCCCAGAGCTTTATCGCCACTTAGAGGAGCCCTGGTTTAGTGACTATGAGGACCATCACTTTTTCCTTATAGATGGTCTACTCTGTCACAAAGATAAACACACTAGTGCCCTCACAGTGATAGATAGAGATCACGAATCAAAGATCCTGCAGGAATTCCATGACTTCCCAGACATGGGACACATGAGTGAAGATAGGACAAAAGAGAGGGTAGCATGCACAGCTTGGTGGCCCAAATGGGAACAAGAGTTGAGTGAACAAATCAACACTTGTGAAAGATTTCAGAAGGAAAACAGAAAATATGGGCTGCTTCAACACATACAAGAACCCAAACACTCATGGGAAGCCCTCATTATGGACTCGTCACAGGACTTATCCCAGGAGGAAAAGAAAGCTTCAATGCTTTCCTAGTCACATTTTATAGGTATAGTAAAAGTTTAAGGTGCCTACCATGTCATGAGGAGGATTCAGCTCTGTATACAGCCTTTTTATTCTGGAATAACAACAAATCCACATGTGGAGTACCTAAAATCATGATTAGTTATAGGGACCCAAAATTCAAATCAGAATTTAGGACCAATCTCTATGAAATTCTTGGAAAAAACTTGCATTTTTGACAGCATACCATCCACAGATAGATGGTTTAGCTGAAAGGATGATCCAGACAATGGAAGACATCATCAGAAAACTCTGTGCATATGGCATGGAGTGTAAGTACCCTGAAAGGTATACCTTTTATTGGGTCCCACTCCTTTCAGAAGTCCAACTGGCTTACAACACAATCCAGCACTCTACCACAGCGAAATCACCCTCACTGGTAGAAAAAGGCTGGAACCCCCTATTACCAGTGGATCACTTGAAGAAAAATCTTCTAACTATCCACGCTACAGCTAAAGACTTCAATGACATGTGGAAGAGAGCATGTGATAAATCTCCAAGTGCACAGCTGAGGCTAAAGAGTACAAAAAACAGAAGTATGACAAAACACACATGGCACCAGAATTCTACAAAGGGGACCAAGTGTTAGTATCTACTCACAGATTTAATAACCTCAAAGGACCAAGTAAAATGAGGGACTCATTTGTGGGACCTTTCACTATAATTAATCTGATAGGGAAAAATGCAGTGGAAGTTAGACTTACAGAGTAATTCTCTAGGAAACACCCCATATTCCCATTAAGTGTGGTCAAACCCTACCTCCAGACAGGAGAGGATAAGTTACCCTTCAGTAACAAGGCCCACACTCCACAAGACATAGTGGAAGTGGAAGACACCCCTGACCCTGTGAGAAAGATAATTAAGGCCAGGAAGATCAGGCTGAATGGTAAAAACTAGAGGCAATACCTGGTCAGATTCAAAGGCCAGACAGAAGACAAGGAAAAATGGTTGGCAGAAGATTCCATACCAGATGGTAACCTATACCTAAGAAACTTAAGGGCCTCTAAGAGGGCTGAACAGTCTCATTAATGATGAACCTTTTTTGAAAAGAGGGTATGTCAGCCTGTGACTCACAGACAGAGCACAAGCATGGCAGCTAAACACCAAGAACCAATGGTGGAGAAAAATACCACCAAAACATGGGGCTGAGCTAAGCTAGCTCCAAAGTTATTAAAAAAAAGAGGGAACCTACCTTTTCCAAATATAAAAGTCCCATCACCATAGTACAAATAATAACAAATTTATTCCTTATCCAAGAAGTTTCTGAGCATGAACCTTAATCTTAACCTCTCAACTGAAGTCCAGAGGAAGAGGCTTAACCCAAGAAAATGGGTATTTAAATTGAAGCTCTAGGTCAGGGGGCTATCCAATGGTACTAGCCAAACTGAGCTAGCACCAAAACTACAGAAGGTAGGCCAAAATAAGGTCAAATAAGGGTGAATAAAATATTCAACTCTCATCTAACTTCTGCAGGTTTAGTGTGAGATACTCCAAGTGGGGTGTTTTTGGAAAGAGTACAATCAGGGATATCTGATGGTGTCATTGGTTTCGCCATATCCTTTCTAGAACGAAGTCATGTGACAAATAAGTTCAAAACAGACTTTGAGAAAATCATATATCTGAATAAGAAAAATTGAGCATGGCATAACTTTGCCATATTTGATGTTAGGATTACCAAATGAGGAACCATTTTGTACACCGCATCTAGGGCTACACAATGAATCAACTCTGAGCTTAGTATCTTGAAAATTAACAAAGTCATGGCAGTTTTAAGGTCAAAATGACACATTTTGGCCAATACACCTTTACTGTTGGATACTTTCCCATAACTATGATAATTAGGTGTCAAAAAGATGATGAATCTCATTTGTGCTTCAATACCGGGGTCCCATACAGGTTATGTACAGAATTCTGTGCGTCATACACATCAAAAGAGGGCTGTGTGGTCCCCAGATGAAACGTTTCACCCTGTATTGGGAAAATATGCCCAGGTGTGGTTTTAAAACCACATCTGAGCCCAAAACAGAGTATACAGGCCTTGTGAAAACCCAAGCCAGTACTCAGAAGTGAAAAAACTTCTTTTCCTCCACATGAAGTGGTCCAGAGGACCTTTCCACCCAATTTCAGGATAAAAAGGGCTCTTTCTCTGCCCCACGAAGGAATCCCCATCGTTCTTTTGAATTTTTATGTAGTACAACTGCCCAAATTGGTTATACCCTTGGAAATTGTAACCCAACAGACAATTATTTCACCCAGGGCTTTCAATAGCGGTCACCACCACTAAACTTCTTTAGTAAGGCCATTAAATACTCTTTAAAGCCCTTTTTTATCAATTTTCATCCATGTCACAGTCACAGTTAGAGTTCTATATACTATCTTTATTACTCTATCATAAACCCATCCTGACACAAAAGATCCTCTCCCCACCCAGAACCATAAAAAATAAATCTCTTGAAGAATCTTGTTCTGGCTTGTCAGGATACAAGTGATGGAAATCTTTGACAGGTTCAAGACAATTTCTGAGGCTTTAAGTTGGTTCCCAAGCCAATATTTCTAGTTCTTGACTGAAGCCTTCCCAGTCCAACAGAAACATATTTCTCCTCTCTTGAGCTTGTAATCAAGTATTTGAGAGACTTCCCATCCTCTTGTTCTTCAATTCTTATTGGAGAAGGAGGCTCTTGATGCCTATTTGGGATACCTGATATCTTGACTGTTTCTAAGAGGAAAATATGGACAACTGGGTGGATGGACCTCCATTCATATGGTATCTTGAGGTGATAGGCATGAGTTCTGACTTTCTCCAATACTGGAAAAGGAGCCAACCATCTTTATGGAAGTGTCTTGATGGGTCTAGTTGATTTGATGTTCTTGGTGGCAAGCCATACCTTTTCAGATGGATTGAAAACATGTGGACTTGTTCTAATTTTATCTACATACCTCTTCAACCCATTTATGGAAACTTCAAGTTCTGTATTGATTGAATTTTTTTTCATAGCTTTACAGCAGGAGTTTCTTGAGTAATGTGAGCTAATTCAAATCAGGGCTCTCTTCCTTAAGGTGTGAAAAATGGTGATTGTTTTTTTTGAAGAGGTGTCAGAGTTATTGTCAAAAAATTCAGAAAGAGGGAGCCAGTTTTTCTAAAAATCTTGATGATAACCAAATATATCTGAAGGTACTCTGCTGATATTGTATTCACCCTCTGTCTGCCCATTAATTTCAGGATGATCTGAAGCTGGATGGGCTCCTGACAAAGACTGGTCTTAAAAGGAGAAAAAAATTTGAACCTCTGTCACTGAGAATTCTTGAAGGAAGACCATTCTTTGGAAATATATTCTTGAGGAATAAATGGGCTAAATACAGTGAAATGATTGAAGACATTTTTGGAATAAATCCTGGCATTTTTGAGAGTATTTTCACTATGACCAGAATTTAGTAAAAAGAACTGAAAATTGGTGCTTTAGTTATAAATTTTCTTAGAAGAAAAATCTAAGGACTATTTCGAATTGGAAGTGGCTTGAGTAATCCAAGCTTCTTTTGATTAATGTTATTGTTTCTTGAGCACTTTGGAAAGGAGGAAACATAATCCTTTATAAATTGAGTCATTCCAAACCAGTGAGAATCTTTCTTGGAACATTTTAGAGTCTTCTCATGTCCAGTATGGCCAGCTAGAGGGGATTAATGGTGATTTTAATGTATTTTGAGCTAGATTGTGGGATGAGTTTTAAACACCACCCAATCGTTGAAGGGAACAAGCTGGGAGGAAGGATCAAGAGAAAAATCTTCAACAGCATTACCTTTAGCCAAATCTTGAGCAATACCTTTGTACTGATGATCTTGCCAAACTGCTTCTGAATTGAGTCAACCAAATTTGAAAGAAAGTAAAACTTTACTGAAAAAAAATTTTGAGTGTTGAACTTCTTCCTTCTTGATAAGCTGTTGAAGGTTTAATAGATTCTTTCTTATGAAATTCTCCCCCCTACATGGGTTAACCTTTCCCCAATTTGAAAATGCATCTGGAAAGGTGCTTGGGCGGCCAGGGAATTGAATGATGGTGAAAAGAAATTCAGATAGTAATTTATACCAGAAGATTTGGAGGCGAGTGAGGACTTTTGAGGAAATGAATTATTGAAGTGAAGAGGTATTGGTTAGAGCTTCAAATGAGGAAGAGAGAGAAAAAAGAAAATACCTTCAGTATTTGAGAGCCCAGACCAAGCCAAGGAGTTACTTTTCATTAATCTAGTTATGAAGCTCTTCTTGAAGTAACCTGAAACTATCAAATGAAATTGGATGCTCTCCTGAGTCATTCACCTGACTTTTTACAGCACCCAAGGCATAAAAAGAGGTATCCCTCTCTAAAATTATGGGTAGAGACGGATTTAAGTGAAAGAGAACTGGAGCTGTTTCGAAATCCTCTTTGAGTTGTTGAAACTGGCTAAAAGTGATGTCATTGTGTAGAAAAACTCCTTTTTGATGAACTTGCTTAGTGAACTAATTTCCTTTCAATAATTCTTGGTGAAGCAGAGGTAGAAGTTGGCAAAGCAAAGTAATGATTGAAGATCCTTGAGATTTCTTTGAGGAGGCCAGTTGAGAACTTGCTGGAATTTATCTTTGTTCATATTGAGTCCTTCAGAGGAAGAAATATAACACACAAGTTGATGAACACAGGAATGGTGAGGAGAAATGTTTCCTGCTTTCACTTTTGAGAATAAATCAAAATAGTGGTGATAAGAAGAAGGAGAAAACTTTATCACAGTTTTAACTGTTTCTGGCTCCTCCTCTTTATCCCACAACTCCTCTAGAGAGTCATTTTAAGATGAAGGAGGAAGGTCCACATTCCCATGGAAGAGATGAAGTGAAGATATAAAACTATTGTCTCCAACATCTATAGTCTATTTGAAGACTTCATCTTTATAGATTTATCCATTAGTGAGGGTAATTAAAGGAAGAAATATGAATGGAAGATAGGGATTATGGTGATCTAGAATCACCTACCAGAGTTGCACAAGTAGTGGCAGTGTGAAAGTCATTACTGAAGGAAATAAAAGGATCACTAGACTCCTTATAATCAGGATTAAAGGTGATGAGCCCTTTCCTCAAATAAATGGATGGCTTAAATTGAATGAAAAGTTGAAATCCCAAAGTGATATCTTCTCCCTTGGGAGTCTCAATGAATGAAACTTCCCATTCAAAGCTTGGAAAAGAAGGAAGTTCAACAATATATTGTGGATGTTGAGTCACAACTTAAAAAAGGTACTCTGGGTATTTAAAAGTGAGAAAATGAATCTTCTCTGGGAGTTCTGAAATAATCAAATCCTTTTGATCAAACTGATTTGCAATAAAGTAGTTGGTGGCACCAGAATCAATGATAGTACTGCAAAAAATATAAGAAAAGAAGTAAAAAGAAAGAATTTCAGAGAACTCTTGAAACTAGTATTCATAATTAACAATTGTGCTCTGGGTTGAAAACAGTGAAGACCATTGAACACAATATGCTATTAATTCATCCTTTTTCCTGGCTATGCTTCCTGTTTTTGGGGTAAGCTGGTTTTTGGGCCTTTTGACACAAGCCTTAATACTATGGCTCTTTTACAGCGGCTCTTGGAGATCAAAAGAGTGGCCTAGCACTCAGGAGTCAAGGACTCACTTGTAGGGCTCGAAAATAATAGATACATAAATGAATAATATATTTTTCTAAGAAATAATGAGAGAAAGTACATAATATGCATAAGATAAGAAAGGAAGCCAAAGTACAAAGAGCCAACCAAATAAATCCTCAATTAACTGTTTCAACCTTCCAGAAAGAACAATGTAATTAGTAAAGGATATGACCACCAATATCCACTTACAGGAAGGGAAGAAGGTACAAGTGAGTTACTTATGAATATCAGTATTTACTTCCAAGAGTGAAAAAATTGTTGTAAATAAATTGAATAGATTAATTAGCTGGGGAAAAAGTCCCCAAGGGTGGAAATAGTGGCCAGTATATGTGAAAAGCTGAGATACTGATCCTGGATGGTTTAGAACCCAAATCTAGAATTGATATACATCTGTATTGACTATTGTGGTAAAATAAAGGTTTTCCATCTTGAGAAATGAACTATTTTCATTAAATTGCCACAGGAGTAAACTAATTCACCCAAAAGGTTCAATGACATGCAGGTTGCTTGAATACACCCTGTATGAATCATTTGAGTTGTCCAAGGAGTGTGGGAGCTCTTGATGCCTGGAAAACTGATTTGAGATATAACAACCTCTTAAAATTTCACTGAATAATTTGTTTTCCAGGATTCCTTTTGATGAATACTGTTGAGTTGTGAATGACCAATACCTGAAGGGCCATCTGATTGGTGTCTTTTAATGGTCTTCTGAGTATACCAATGAGTCACAAGCTTGACTCCTGAAAACATTCCTTTTGAATACATTTTTTGGAGTGGGGTCTTGACTTTATATGGAAGAATTGGGTCTTGAAAATTTCACCATTAAAATTCTGAGAAAAATTGGTGCATAATGGCATAGAATAACATATATGTCCCATTCATGGTTCCTACAGTGCTGGGGAAGGGTTTCTCTGGTCTTGAGGGGAAACCCTGATTGAAATCTGACAAATGACCTCTGGTGACTGACAGAGACCATTGCTGAACTATTGGGTATATATGGTCAAAAAGGGTGTTTTCAAGTTTTTTGGTCATTTTGTCCCTTAGGGGTTGGCCGGCCAAAAGGGGCTAAGGTGATCTATGATCAGTGGACCATGATTTACATTCTGCAGGCCATAGGGGGCCTAAATGACCCAATTCCAGTGGAATGGCCTGGGGCAAAGATGATGGAATCAGCCCAAAAGGCCTTGGGGTCATAAATGACCAGGAATAGTGTGTGTGGCCCTGTCACAACCACGAGTTTGACCCTCCTCCTTGATGATTGCGGCAATCCAACCTGGAGCCAAGTTGGGGCCAATTGGTCACATCATATCTTTTATGGCCAATTGGCCCCCTTGGGTGTTCCATGGCACCCACGCCATAACACCTTCCAATGGACATTTTATGGCCTCAACCATCTTTTATGGCCTTAGGCCATATCCTGCCGTCATTGGCCTTTTTGGCCAATTCCCACTTCACCAACCCCCAGGCCTTCATCTTTGATTTTGGGCCTGGGGGTCATTTTGTCTTCTAGGGGCCTCCAGGCCCCCTAGCCATCATCCTTGGATTCAGGGCCACCCTTTTCATTATTGGGGTTTTGGCCTAAATGGCCTTTTTGGGCCATTTAGGCCCCCTACGGCTCCTATGGCCCGTGGGCCGTGATTCATGGTCCACGGTCCACAGTCCGTGGCCATTTAGGCCCCTTTTGGCCTAATCCAATGAGGCCAAAAGGGGCATCCAGGTGGGTCCCAAACCACAATTGGGCCCACCTGAGCCATTTTTGGCCACCATTTCCTTGGACCCAAAAGTGACCAAAAACCTCATGGACACCATTTTGGCCATAAATCCCATAGGACCCAATTTTGGCCATGAAGCACCATGGACAAATAGTTCAGCCATGGCCTCTGGCAACCACCAGAGGCCACCAGATTAGTTCAGTCTGTCTTTCTCCTCAACTCCAGGGGATTTCTTCCTTTCCTTCATACCATCCGTACTCAAGGTTTCAGGCATGGTGCATATATGGAATTATATACCATTATGCACCAGGTTTTCTCAGCAATCAAATAGTGACGCTTTCAGGATCCAATTCCACCTTCTCAACTCAAGGTCTTAAATCCCAACAACCATTTTGAAGGAGGATTAATCAGCTCATCAGTCTGACAAGTTATGGCAGCAATCAGAAGACTCTTGAAGGATCCCAACCACCTGTATCTGCAGGAGTTGGGTTGGCACAATTCATTCAGGATTATTCAAGGGCAATTCTCAAGATTTATTACATCATTTAAATCAGTTGTCAAGGCATCAAGTATTCAATACTCCTTTGGACAACTCAATTCATCCGTACAGGCCTCATTCAATCAACCTGTATGGTCTTGGCCCAATTGGGTCATTTCATATTCCACTGTGGGAATTCCATCACACAGTTCAAACTTCAAGATGGCCAGAACTGTATTTCACGATCCGGACAATACAGCCATTGATCCACCTTCCAGGATCAATCCTTCAGTTTTCACATATACCGGCTACCTTTCATCACCTGGGGACTTTTTCCCCAGTTAATTAATATGTTGGATTTATTTTTATCCTTATTTTCTTTTACCTTATTAAAGTTAATACTGATAATCTTAAGTCAGTAATTAGCACCCATTCTCTTTCCTTTCCTCGCCTGTCAGTGGATATTGGTGGTCATATCCTTTACTAATTCCATTGTTCTTTCTGGAAGGTTGAAACAGTGAATTGAGGATTCACTTGGTTGGCTTCTTGGCCTTTGGCTTTCTTTTATATTTGGACTCTGGCTTCATTCTTATTATCCTTCGTTATATTTGGCATATTTGTCCTTTCTCTTATTCCTGCTTAAGAAATATATTCTGTAGTATTTCTTATCATCTTTTGGAGCCTTCCAAGTGAGTTCTTGATTCCTGAGTTCCAGGCCCTCTTGCTTGCATAAGAGCCCCTATGACATTATATTAATTAACTCATAATTTCTTTTCATCCTATTCATTCATTCTTCATCATTTTATTCATTCATTATTCATCAGTCTCATTCATTATTTCATCGAGATTATGACTCTTTAACGCTTATGAACTTGATGATTTTTCATCACCTCTCAATTTGCTCTCATTTATTCTTCATTCTCAAAATTGAAAGCTGACCCCAATTTTATTTTCTGTTTATCTTTTCAATCTTAATCTCAATCATCAATCCCATTTTTATCCTTCATTTCAGGCATCTTATCATTTTGATTTTTCAGATTATTTATCAAATTATTCAGACACGTTCTTCATATCAGGATTCAATTTGATTTTCTCTTCAAGAATTTTGATTTCAGGAAGAATTCACTTGATAATTGATTTTATTGACTGATTTGACATAATTGATATTGACTTCAAGATAATTGATTGACCTGAAGAAGTCTCATTGATTTTGCTGAATTTCACATCAAGACTTTGACATAAATTGTTTTTGACTCAAGATTTTTTTCGACTGATTGATTTTCACTGCAAGATTTGATTTCATTTCTTTTGATTTATTGATTTTATTGACTTCAAGATTTTCCTTGATATTGATTTTTGACTTCAAGACTCATTTCTTTTGATTGATTGACGTACCTGAAGACTTTAATTGATTCATTGATTTTTCTCCTCAAGATTTGATTTGATTTGATCCTCAAGACTATTTTGGTTTTGCCTCAAGTTTTATTCAAGTTTTGATTCATTTTAGTTCAATTTTATTCTTATTCAATCATGCCACTCCATCACTCACCTCCTGCAAGACAGACTAGATCCCAGGCTCGAACTCAAGCTGTTCTTACTCCTACTCCAAGAGTTCCTCTTGATGGCACCCCAGCAGTTCCTCAACTGAGGACCCCGCATGGAAGGAGCAGCGCCATCCAGGAAGGAAGGAAGAGTTCCACAAAGATAAAATTCTTTCTCAGGAGTAGTTGGCAGTTTTCCAGGCATTTCAAGGACTAGGCTCAAAGGTCCAGGTGAAGATGGTGAAGAGGAGGAGGAGAATTCTGTGGAAGAGGAAGAGTCTGATGGTACTGAAGCTGTTCCTGCTCCGGTGGGGGTATCCCAAGGTACTGGAGGACCAACTCTAGCCCAGTCTAATCAGCCTGTCTCTCATCAATCTGAACCATCTTTATTGGCCATCATGCAGCAGATGACTCAAATTATGGCCAATCTTCAAGCAGCTTCTTCCTCTGGCTCATCAAGACCACCAGCCTTTAAGACTCCAGCTATGAAGGCACCAGAATGCTTTGATGGGACTCAGCCCTTCCAAGTCAGAAGCTTTATTCAGTCTTGTCAATTAATTTTTCATAATGATCCGGCAAGCTTCTCTCAAGACAGGAAGAAGGTTCTTTATGCCACTTCATTCCTTATTGGCAGGGCTGCAAAATGGATTGAGCCTTATCTTTCCAATCTCACCAATCAAGTTCCCAAATACCTTCTCAATTCTTGGAATCTATTTGAATCACAACTCTTCACTTTGTTTGGGGACCCTAATGAAGTCAGAAAAGCAGAAGCAGAGTTGGATTCCTTAATAATGAAAGAAGGAGGGCATGTATCACTATACATTGCTGATTTTAGAAGCTTAGTCTCAAGAATTGGGGATTGGGGTGAAAGAGCTCTCATCCATCATTTCAGGAAGGGATTTTCATCCAGGATTCTGGATCAATTGGCCTTCAATCCTTCAAATATTGATTCTCTTCAAGACTTAATGGACGTTACCCTGGAACTTGATACCAGGTACTATGACAGGCAAAAGGAGAAGAATCATCATCAAGAGAAGAAGCCTGAAGCCTCAAAGTAAAGTTCTTCTCATCATCAAAATTCTTCAAGCTCAAGTCACAAGAAGAAGAATTTTAATTCCCAAAAGCGGGACAAGCCCCACTCTTCCTTGTTGAATAAGGACTTCAAGTTGAAAGGTTCTGAAAAAGGAAGAAGAATGAAGGAGGGCTTGTGTACTTATTGTGGTGGGAAGCATAGTCCTGAGTCTTGTTTCAAAAGACCTCAAAACAAGCTTGGCCAACCGTCAGGCCAATTTCCCAGCCAGGGAAAAGCCTGAGTGGAGACCATGTTGTGTTCAATGGTCTTCACAGTTTTCCTTCCAGAGCACAATTGTGCATTCTGAATACTGGAGTCAAAAATTCTCTTAAATTTTTTGTTTTTTCTTCTCTTTCTGATGTCTTTTACAGTATTCTCATTGATTCTGGTGCTACACACTCATTTATTGCAAAGCAGTTTGTTCACAAGTACTCATTGACTACGTCAGAACTTCCAGAGAAGATTCCCCTTATCATTCCTGACTCCTCTGAGTCTCCTTCCTTATTTGTGACTCACCATACTAGATATATGGTTGAGCTCCCTTCCTTCCCAAGCTTTGAATGGGACTTTTTAGTCATTGATACTCCCAAGGGAGAAGACCTCATATTGGGCTTTGACTTTCTCAATCATTTTAATCCTTCTATTGATTGGAGGCAAGGGCTGATCACCTTTAATCCTGATCATTTGGACTATTCTGATCCTTCTAATTCTGTCTGTAATGACTTTTCTTCTGCCAAATCACATGCAGCTCTGGTTGGTGATTCTAGAACACCATCATTTCCGTCTTCTGTCCATATTCCTTCCCTTAATTCCCCACAGTCATTACTATCTCCTAGAGCGGAAGTCTTTAAATAGATTCAAGATGATGGAGAAGATAATTCTGTATCTTCACTTCACCTCTTATTTGGGAATATGGACCTTCCTCCTTCATCTTATCATGACTCCCTGGAGGAGTTGTGGGATGAAGAGGAAGAGACAGAAGAAGTAGAAGCCGTGATGAAGGTTGTTCCTTCTGTCTATCACCAATATTTGGATGTGTTCTCCAAGGTGAAAGCAGAAAAACTTCCTCCTCACCGCGCCTGTCATCATCATATTGAGCTGGAGGGGTCTCTACCTCCAGTTGGGGTGATCTATTCTTTATCCAAACAAGAGTCAGATACACTCAGGGCCTACATTCCAGAGAATGTAGAGAAAGGTTTCATCTGGCCAAGCTCCTGTTCAACAGGAGCACCCATCCTCTTTGTTGAAACAAAAGATGGTGGCCTCCATTTGTGTGTTGATTACCGCAAACTCAATGCTGTTACTAGGAAGAACAAGTATCCTGTTCCTCCTATGAATCAGCTTCTCAATGTCTTTAATGGTTCTTCTATCTTCTCCAAGATTGATTTGCGTGGTGCATATAACCTGCTCAGAATCAAGGAGGGTGATGAACATTTGACTCGCTTTAGAACTAAATATGGCAGTTATGAGTACTTGGTTATGCCATTTGGGCTCACAAATGCTCCTGATTCTTTTCAAAATCTTTACAATGATATCTTTCAAGATCTTCTCAATGTTTATGTTGTGGTTTATTTGGATGACATTATGGTCTTTTCCAAATCTGAGGAAGAACATGTCACTCATGTTTCCACTGTTCTTTCCAGACTCAGAGCCAATAACCTTTTTCGTAAGGCGTACAAATGCCTGTTTCATGTTTCAAGTGTGAAATATCTTGGTTATGTAGTTTCTTCTGAAGGCCTCAAGATGGACCAAGAAAAAGTCCAGCAGATTCTAAATTGGCCGCCTCCAAGAAACCTCAAGGCTCTTCAATTGTTCCTTGGCTTTGCCAACTTCTACCGCCGTTTCATCAAGAATTATTCAAAGAAGATCAGTTCACTCACCAGTTTCCTCAAGAAAGATTCCTGTTTACCCCTCAATAAGGAAGCTCTCCGTCAGTTTCACCACCGCTCCAATCCTTCTCTACCCACCATTGTAGAGACCAATGCATCGGATTATGCTTTGGGTGCCGTACTGAGTCAGGTCTCTGACTCAGGAAAACATCCCATTGCATTTGTCAGCCGCAAGCCTATCCCAGCAGAGCTCAATTATGAAATTCATGACAAGGAATTCCTTGGAATCGTCTGGGCTCTCAAGCACTGGAGGGCTTTTCTTCTTTCACTGTCTTCCCCTTTTGAAGTTCTCACCAATCACTCTTCCCTTCAATACTTCATGACCTCTAAAGTACTCACTCGCCATCAAGCCTGTTGGGCCGAATTCCTTTCTGAATTTCATTTCACAATCACTTACCACCCTGGCCGCCTAGCTACTCTTCCGGAGGCCTTATCACATCAGGACGACGTTTATGCGGAGAGGGGGGAGGATTTCATCGGCAAGAATCCAATGAATCTTCAGCCAATCATTAAGAAAGATGAAGTTAAACCCTCAAAGTTTTTTGCAGTCAAGGTGGAATCTTTTTCAAATTTGATTGATTCAATCCAGAAGAAATTATGGCAAGATCCCCAGTACAGAAGTATCCTTGAAGATTTGGGTAAAGGTAAATCTGTCCAAGATTATTCTCTTGATTCCTCTTCCCAACTCCTTCTCTTCAAAGATCGGGTGGTAGTCCCAAATGACTCCACAATTAAACTTAGTATTCTTCAAAAGCGTCACGATTCTCCTCTAGCTGGCCACCCTGGCCAAGAGAAGACTCTGAAACTTGTCTAGCGGGATTTCCACTGGTCCGGCATGACTCAATTTATCAAGGACTATGTTTCATCCTGTCAACAGTGCTCAAGAAACAAGAATATTCACCACAAGAAGCTTGGATTCCTCAAAACTCTTCCAATTCGAAATGGTCCTTGAATTTGTCTTTCAATGGACTTCATCACTCAACTTCCGCTGTCCAATTCCTATGATTCAATCCTGGTTATAGTGGACAGATTCTCAAAAATGGTAGTTTTTATTCCAACAATGTCTTCAATCACTTCCCTGGTCTTGGCCCATTTATTCATCAAGAATATCTTTTCAAAGCTTGGCCTTCCATTAAGCATTGTCAGTGATAGAGTTTCACTCTTTGTTTCTTCTTTTTGGACCAATATTTGTCAGCAGCTCAAGATTTCAAGAGACTTGTCAACTGCTTACCATCCAGAAACTGATGGACAGACAGCGAGGGTAAATCAGATACCAGAACAGTATCTTTGGATGGATGTCAGTTATCATCAAGATGATTGGAACACCTGGCTCCCTCTGGCTGAATTTGCCTACAATAATTCTGATCACTCTTCAACCAAGCAATCCCCGTTTTTCACTGTTTATGGAAGAGATCCACAATTTGATTCAGTTCACATCACTCAAGATACTCCTTCTGGAAAGTTATCAACAAAAATCCAATCAGTACAGCAAGATGTCAAGAGAGAACTTGAAGCTTCCATAAACTGGTTTAAGAGGTATGCAGATAAAGGTAGAGCAAGTCAACCTGTTTTCAATCCTGGTGACATATGGCTTTCCTCCAAGAATATTAAATCAACCAGACCCACCAAAACACTATCCAAAAGATGGTTGGGTCCTTTTCCAATCTTGGAGAAAGTCAGTTCCCATGCTTACCACCTCAAGCTTCCATCTCAATGAAAATCCATCCACCCAGTCTTCCATATCTCACTCTTGGAACCAGTCAAGACATAAACAATCCCAAATCAGCATCAAGAGCCTCCTCCTCCAATTACCATTGAAGAAGAAGAGGAATGGGAAGTCTCTCAAGTACTGGATTCAAAGTTCAAGAGGAGAAAGTTATGGTATCTGGTGGAATGAAAAGGTTTCAGTCAAGACCCAGAAAGATCCACTTGGGAACCAGCCGAAAGCCTCAATAATTGTCCTGATCTTGTCAAAGATTTCCATTCTTTGTATCCTGACAAGCCAGGACCCAATTCTTCAAAAGCTTGATCTTTTATGGTGCTTGGTGGGGAGAGGAATTACCAAAAGTAAGTCCCACTGCTGGTATGCACCTTTAGGGGTATTCTACTCCTCTTTGTTGTAAGCATCACCTTGGCCACTCTGTGAGCACTTTACAATTTGGACACAAATTCGTTGGCCTGGCTTTCAACATCAATTCCAACACTATGGCGATTTTTTGCTTGGGAAAATGGACCATTCACTTTCATTTTCCTTTCCAAGTTTTCCAATTCAAGACATTCCTTCATCAAATTTATATCCTTATTTATGGCACTGGCAGGATTGGCAACTTCTAAAAGTAAGTTCTTCTCCTGATGTGCACTTCCCTGAGGGGTCTACAATCTTTTCAAAACATCACCTTGGCCACTCTGTGAGAACCTGGCATCAAATTCGTTTATTCCAGGTCCTTGGCCACTTTCAAATAAACCGTCAAAATCCGTGATGAAGATTGGATCCCCCTTCAAAAATTTTCTGTTTCTTTATCTTTACTTTTATTTAAATTTCTTTTATTTTATTCTTTATGCCAACATTCTACGTCAAATCCAATCCTTCAACACTTTCAAAGCCAAATGTCAAGAGAAGACTACGTCAACCTCAATTCATATGCCAACATTATCATCAGTTCAAAATTTTCTTTTCAAGATCAAAATACCTCTGGAACCCCTCTGTCCAATCCTTCTCAACAGCCTCAACAGGCTTCTACCTTATCTTGGTGCTCAGGAGCTCACCATTCAAGGTAGGGGGGTACTGTCACAACCACAAGTTTGACCCTACTCCTTGATGATTGCGGCAATCCAACCTGGAGCCAAGTTGGGGCCAATGGGTCATGTCATATCTTTTATGGCCAATTGGCCCCCACGCCATAACACCTTCCATTAGCCATATTATGGCCTCAGGAGATATCCTGCCGTCATTGGCCTTTTTGGCTAATTCCCACTTCACCAACCCCCAGGCCTTCATCTTTGATTTTGGGCCTGGGGGTCATTTTGTCTTCTAGGGGCCTCCAGGCCCCCTAGCCATCATCCTTGAATTCAGGGCCACCCTTTTAATTATTGGGATTTTGGCCTAAATGGCCTTTTTGGGCCATTTAGGCCCCCTATGGCTCCAACGGCCTGTGGGCTGTGATTCATGGTCCACGGTCCGTACGGTCCATAGGCCATTTAGGCCCCTTTTGGCCTAATCCAATGAGCCCAAAAGGGGCGAAAGGGGCCAGCCACCTAGGTCCCAAACCACAATTGGGCCCACCTGAGCCATTTTTGGCCACCATTTCCTTGGACCCAAAAGTGACCAAAAACCTTGTGGACATCATTTTGGCCATAAATCCTGTAGGACCTAATTTTGGCCATGGACCAATAGTTCAGCCATGGCCTCTGGCAGCCACCAGAGGCCACCAGATCAGCTCAGTCCGTCTTTCCCCTCAACTCCAGGGTATTTCTTCCCTTCCTTCATACCATCCGTACTCAAGGTTGCAGGCATGGTGCATATATGGTATTATATACCATTATGCACCATTTTTTCTCAGCAATACAATGGTGACGTTTTCAGGATCCAATTCCACCTTTTCAACTCAAGGTCTCAAATCCCAACAACCATTTTGAAGGAGGATTAATCAGCTCATCAGTCTGACAAGTTATGGCGGCAATCAGAAGACTCTTGAAGGATCCCAACCACCTGTATCTGCAGGAGTTGGGTTGGAACAATTCATTCAGGATTATTCAAGGGCAATTCTCAAGATTTATTACATCATTTAAATCAGTTGTCAAGGAATCAAGTATTCAATACTCCTTTGGACAACTCAATTCATCCGTACAGGCCTCATTCAATCAACCTGTATGGTCTTGGCCCAATTGGGTCATTTCATATTCCACTGTGGGAATTCCATCACACAGTTAAAATTTCAAGATGGCCAGAACTGTATTTCCCAATCCGGACAATACAGCCATTGATCCACCTTCCAGGATCAATGTTTCAGTTTTCACATGTACCAGCTACCTTTCATCACCTGGGGACTTTTTCCCCAGTTAATTAATATGTTGGATTTATTTTTATCCTTATTTTCTTTTACCTTATTAAAGTTAATACTGATAATCTTAAGTCAGTCATTAGCACCCTTTCTCTTTCCTTTCCTCGCCTGTCAGTGGATATTGGTGGTCATATCCTTTACTAATTCCATTGTTCTTTCTGGCAGGTTAAAACAGTGAATTGAGGATTCACTGGGTTGGCTTCTTGGCCTTTGGCTTTCTTTTATATTTGGCCTCTGGCTTCATTCTTATTATTTTTTGTTATCTTTGGCATATTTGTCCTTTCTCTTATTCCTGCTTAAGAAATATATTCTGTAGTATTTCTTATCATATTTTGGAGCCTTCCAAGTGAGCTCTTGATTCCTGAGTGCCAGGCCCTCTTGCTTGCATAAGAGCCCCTGTGACAGGCCCACAGGCCACCAGAAACCATAAGGGGAGCCACTTGGCCATGAAAGGGTTAAGAAAACAATTTCCAAAAACACTCATTTGTGGGTATTTCCCGTGGTTGTGTCAGATTCTCATTAAAGTCAGCACACAAGCCCTCCTTCAATCTTCTTTCCTTTTCAGAGCCCATCAACTTGTGGTCCTTATTCACGAGGAAAAAAGGGGGCTTGTCCCTTTTCTGAAAAGATGAATTCTCATTCTTCTTGTCAATTGAAATTGAAAGATTTTAAACCTGAGAAGAACTTGACTTTGAGGCTTCAGTCTTCTTTTCTTGAAAATGAATCTTCTCCTTCTGCCTCTCATGGTACCTGGTATCAAAATTAAGGGTAACATCCATTAACTCTTGAAGAGAATCAATAATTCAAGGTTGAGATTCCAACTGATCCAGAATTCTGGAGGCCCAGTACCTCCTATGATGATGCATGAAAGCCCTTTCACCCCGAATTTCAATTATTGACACCAAACCTCTGAAAGAATCTATGTATAAGGGATCATGCCCTCCTTCATTCATTATTAAGGCATCCAGCTCTGCTTCAACTTTTCTGACTTCATTCAAGTCCCCAAAGAAGGTAAAGAGTTTATATTTCAATAATGCCCAATTATTGAGGATATAAGCTGGGTCTTTATTGTTGAGATTAAGAGGATAATGTGAAATTCATTTTTCAGACCTTCTAATGAGAAATGAAGTAGCATAAATACATTTCTTCCTGTCTTCTGAGAAATTTTCTGGATAATTATGTAAAATAGGCTGGAAGCACTGGATAAAAATCTGAATTTGAAGGGTTTGGTTCAATCAAAGCAGTCTAGTGCCTTCATGAATGGAGTCTTGAAGGCTAGTGTTCTTGAGGCTTCTTGGAGATTAGCCATGATTTTAGTCATCCATTGCAAAATGGCCAATAGTAATGGCTCAGACTGATGAGATACACGATTATCAGACTGGGCTAGAGCTGACTCGCCACTGCCTTCAAAGGCCCCCACAGGAGCAGGAACAAACTCATTATCTTCATACTCTTTCTCTTCCATAGAGACTTTCTTCTCCTCTTACCCATCTTCACAAAGACCTTTTGAGGAGGTCTTTCACATTCAAGGAAAAGCACCAACAACTCTGGAAAAATATCTTGAAATTATCAGCCCTCCTCCTTCCTTTCTGGATGGTTCTTCTCCTTCCATAATTGGTCCTATTTCCAAGTGGGACCTCAGTTTAGGAACTTCTGGGGTCCTATCAAGAGGCATTCTTGGCGTTAGAGTGAGAACAGCTTTAGTTCTGGTTTTCAATATTTTCTGTCTTTCAGGAGGTGAAGGTTGTACAGGAATGATTTTCAGAATAGAATTAACTAAGTAATGAATATAAAATCAAAATCTGAATAAGAAGAACTTGATGCAAATCAAATATGAAATCTTCAATTCAATATTTTAAGTGAAAACTAAAATTAATAACTTCTTGAGATAAATCAATAAGTCGATGGATCTGGAGGAATTCAATTAATAGGTCTTGAGGAAAATCAATGAAATAAATGAATTCCTTAGGAAAAGGAATCAATTAGTAACTTTAAATGATAAATATTCACACCAATTTATTTATTGAAGGAAAAAGAAAATTCATGTCAAATAAATCAATCAAAAGTCAAAATCTAATTAAAATCTTGCTATCAATCTAAATTCTTGAAGAATAAATCAAACTGAAACTTCATGAATGAAGATTATGAATGGAATTCATTTTGTAATCAATATGAAAAACAAAAGTAACTTGTTACCTGAATTAAAATTTATTAGAATAAAGATGACTAAAGAATGGTCAGCCAAATAACTTAAAGAGGAAAGAGAAATTTGATAAAGATTAAATAAAATTATAAAGAGAAAATCAGTTTTCAATAGTAAAAGAGTGATTAAAAATTTAGATCTTTGAAGAAAAATTCATTAACATAATTAGAGTGCTATGATTGATCAATTAATTAATTCTAAATCGAAAAATAAGAAATGAAGAATGAAATAATCAATGTTGCAGGGGCCCTTGGAAATAACAAGAGTGGCCTGGCACTCAGGAATCAGAAACCTGACTTGGAAAACTCCAAATAATTGAAGAAATAAGAAATATTATATTTCTTTAACATAACTAATGCAAGTACAAAAATTAGATGCAAAATAAGAAAGAAAGAAAAATGGTCAAAGAGAAAACCAATCAAGTCCTTTATTAACTTTTCCAACCTTCCAAAAATAACAATGGAATGAGTAAAGGTTTCTTAGCTTTTTTCATCTGAATGGTCCCAAGGCATGGATGCTTGCTGATCAAGTAATAGAAAATCATTAAGATGATCCCATTGAATTCAGAAATGGCTTGAAACAATATTCCAGCTTGCTGCATACCAACACAACATGCCCAGTTTGGATGTCCAAATACAACATCAGAGATTTCACAGACCAAAAAAAAAGAAATCCAAAATAATTTTAAAAAAAATACCTAATAGAGAAGCTGTGAGCCTTGAGGTATATTTTACATCCCCAAATAGGCCACAATTATATTAAAAATAAATTCTGAACTATGCATAACTCATAAGTCATGCATATATTCTGTGAGCCTTGAGATATATTTTACATACCCAAATAAGCCACAATTATCTTAAAAATGAATTCTGAACTATGCATAACTCATAAGTCATGCATATATTCTGTGAGCCTTGAGGTATATTTTACATACCCAAATAGGCCACAATTATCTTAAAAATAGATTCTGAACAATGCATAACCCATCATTCATGCATATATTCAAAATTCATCATTTGTGATTTCAGAAAAGATGAATAACTTTTTAATTAGTAAGTAAATCCATGGATATAAGGCCAGATTTGGATTCTATATAAAAATTCACTTAGGGTAGCTCCATATAGTGAATAAGCTCAAATCAACTCTTCAAGGTGGTAATATGGAAGATACTTCAATACCACATCATCAAAACCACATAAAAGATCTGTGAAAATTTTTGTTTTTCTCAATTCCAAACCAAAATAATGGGAATGTGAAAAATCCCATGTTACATATACACTAAGAATAGTGTTATGCATGTTTCTGGCAGATGGTATTATGGTATTCCTACATGCATGTTTGGTACACCCATAGTGGATATCTTACTTTTAGCTTGAATTTCTATTTTGACATGAAAAATAGTCAAGGGGGACAAAAGACATCAAAGAGAGCCATGGTACCCAACTTCTGAGGCCTCTGAGGTGTGGACAGCTCCAAAGCCTGCATCCATGGCTCAACTTGGCCCAATTAGTAAACTAAAACCTTTTGGGAACTTGGTTACCATGTTACAACTTCAGTAAATCATAAGAAAATAGCAATTAACCTGCTATTTCCATGTTCCAAAGAGGTAAAGAGAAGCTTGGACTCCTGTAAACATGTCAATTCTTAATTAATTTCCATGGATAAACCCCAAAAAAGTAATTAACACCCTTTTTGGACTAGTATACAATGATTTACCTCATAGCAACGAGCCATATACTTCTTTTTGCAATCCTACGTAGAAATGAGGTAAAAACTACAAAAATTCATTAAAAATACAATTCTTAATGGATCTTTCTTAAACTTTCAGGACCAATTAGAAACTGTATATTTCAAATAAAAACCAAAAAGAATTTTACTTTTATATGTAAAGTTAAAAGCTTTACTTACAGTCCATTTTTGAAGCTTCCACATGAAACACAGAATCTTTAAAAATTCATATAAAATACATTCTGTGATGAAATTTACAATAGCATTGATAACTTTGAGAAATCAATGATTATTTTGGAATAAAAAAACATTTACAGTTGTTATGCCTTTTATTCTTAACCATAAATGGGTTGGTAGTCATGTAAAAGCCTCCATGAAGTAATTATGATGATCTTACGTGACAACAGATGATGCAATCAATAATCCAAAAAGTTTTATTGTTTTCTCACTCAATGGTTTTTCAGTTTGCTACATTGCATTCCTCTTTGAGCTGTCTTAGACTTAAAAGAGGCCTCCTCTTGCTGTTTTTTCCAAATCATCACATTATTCAAATATACCTTTATTGCCAAGAAGTAAGTATTAGTTAAAACCTTTCTTAAGTATTTTATTCTTTCAGAAATCAATCAGAAAGACGTTAAATCATAGAAATCACCTATATGTTGTTGTATTCTTGTTATAGATCAAGTTTTATATATTAAATCCACAATTCTACATCAAATCTGTCTACTATTATCTTCTAAAAGGTTTGTTGGATTAATAGTGAGTGATTTATCATAATTCTTGAAATGTTTCTCTATTGATAGATTTGTTCAAGAGTTATCTTTAAAATTATTCTTGTAAAAGATAATTATATATTAAAATAATTTTCTCATTTTAATCAAAGAAGTTATTAGTAATAAATTCTTCTTGTAATTGATTCTTGTAGACAATTACTGCTTACTGCTATGATCACTAGTAGTGTATAACAGGTAAAAGAAATAATTCTTTCAACATTTAATTGTGGATGTGATCATTTTTATTATTATATTACATAAGAACAGTCATGGTACTGTTGATTAATAGTAATATTATCAACAGTTTCATAGACACATCTTACAGAAGCAGACTAAACCACTTTAAAATAAGAAGTAAACATAGAACCAAAAAACAAAATCTGAATGCTCGAGGTATTACATCAATATTCTTTACAGAACAAGTTATACAAGGCATTCTTATGAGGATCATGGTGCAAAAAATAAGAATTGATAGCCCTTTATAGTGATATTAAGTGTGGTTGTGAGCAATTTACCAATTGGAAAATTTAAGTAAAAATCAGAAAAAACAAAAAACAACTGAGATGGAGAAAAAAAATTAAAAAAATAATGGCTAAGAAAGACCCAAAAAATCATCAAAATGAGAATCAACCACTGCTACTTTCTGGAAGAAGTCTAGTACAGGCATTCAGTGCCCTGCCTGCATTTGCATACTTTGCAAAGGGAGCTGTAGAATTGAATTTTGAGGTGTCAAAACCTCTCAGTTGATGCTTTTACATTACCCCTCATAAATTGATTAATAAGGGTCACCCAAGCATGATTATTATCTCATTGGATGAATCCTGGCTTGTAGAATATGCTTGGACCTTCTCCTGGTAAACCATTTCACCTATTGTGTTGTTGAAACCACATTTGGTCACTTAGAGAGGTTTTTCTGGTTGCTTTGGCCTGAAAACCAGCCACCTGTGTACAGTTCTTCACTCTATAAGCATGGTTAAAGGTCATACAACACTTTCCACCCTGATTTGAGCTAAAAAAAGGCCTTTCCCCTAGTAACAACCCTCCATCATCTTATTCTTTTATTCTTTGTGGTTAAACTGTCTTACATAGAGGCAATCCTTAGTATACACTACATACAATTATTTTAACCCAAAAGATAGTTGGGGAACTCAGGGCTTTCAATAGACTCATCACCACTATTATTAAGTAGTAGATCCCTTTTTATTTGATTTTGAATACAAATTTATGTGTTAAAGTCATAGCTTGGGCTTGTCATTCCTACTCCATAGCTTCTTCATAGACTTATCCTGATACATATGAAAGTATTAATTTTGAGTCATAAAAAAAATTGAAACTCATATCCATAAGGTATCAAATTGCACATAATAAAAGCCCAAAAAATTCAGTTTTCTGAATTGATACAATAGCTCAGCTTGCTTAATTTTAAAGTGTTCTTGATAGATAGAAATATGTGTAAAGCTTTACCCTTTCATCAAAATTTGTTGCTTATCTTTTTCCCATAAATCTCGAAAGAATTTTAATGAAGCTAAACATTAATTTTAGATAGCCATCCCAAATAAAGGAGAAAACTAAGCCTCATCTGATATTTATATATTGTTATTTATAGAACTTTGCTTGAATATTTTTCAGATATTCTCAGTCTATGATAGAAAAAAAATTCATTGTATTTTGCTTTTCATTCTGAAAGAAAAAATCAAGTATCAAACTTCATATCCCTTTGAGAAATGAAACATAAATAAGCAAAACAAAACTTAACAAGCTTGTAATGATATGAATATAGTGTCAAATACATATCAAGACATATTTCATTCATCATCTCAATTACTTAGAAGATACTTAAATATCCTTATTCATAATTAACCTTTTTTGTGTACCATATTTATGTTTCTCATAAATTAATTTATGAAAGTACACATTTTAAAGATGTCAAATCTTACCATTAAAATTTACTTTACAAAATATTTTATTCATGAATTCAATTACATACTCAGACTCTTTGGTTAATTAAATAATGGTAAGATCTTATAGAAAGATATATTTTTAACAGGTTGATACATTTCAATACACTTGAATATTTAGAGAAAGCTTTGCAATGACTCTCTTATTTATATTTTAAAAAAATAAAGTCAATAATAACTCCTGGCTTTCACTCACACCATCCCATCATCAATGGAGGAAATATTATTTCATATTTTAGGTTAAGGTGCTTCATGGTATGGGGAAAATGCATACCCTTTCTTTCTCCAAAGGAGGAGTAAGATATTGAGGTGTTTTTGAAATCAGTTCTCCCAATAAATTAGGATCAATGACCGCAGAATTTGTATCAATTTCTTTATAAAGAACCAATAATAATCAGATCAATAACGTTGAAATCATCTTTAATTTTCCAAAGATAATCCAACCAGAAAAAAAAAGAGAAAAAAATCGAAACACCTGAAAAAGATAAACAAGAGCTGAAATTTATTTTATTAATGATTCTAATTTCATTGGTATTATTATAATTTTTTGTGTTTATTTTGTGATCATCTTAATTGTTTTTGGATCCTGTAAAAGTTATTGAAGTATAACTATTTTATAGAATGAGTTTTGGACTTATTTTATTACTCATTTCAGGTATTGTCGTCACTTCTCAATAGAACTATCTTCCTAAATACGATAATTAGATTTTTTCATTAGTTACTTAGTATTCTTATTTGCTAATGTATTCCTTTTCTAAGATTTTCAAACTATGAAATATTTTTAAAAATTACAGTACAAGGTTTATGGGGGCCTCCTACTTTAACAGTGTCTATAATTGTAGACTCTTAGCCACTCATATGTTATATAGATCCTACTTCTTTCTAATTGTGAAGGATTTTCATCTTTTTTACACTGCGAGGCTACACTGGCCTCTTCGGTGTAGTTTATAAAAAAAACAAAGAATACATAAACAAATCAAAAGAAAAAATTTTTGAAGATGATAATTGCAATAGAAAATGAACTCAAATGATAATAATAAAAGTGACAATAAATCAATAAAATCAATTGAAAGAACTGTTTCTGTTCAGTATGGTACTTCTATTAGTTTTTATTCTTTTCATAATAAATAAAAGAAACAGATAGAAAGTTAATTTTTATTGAAAACATGATAAATTCTCAATTAAACAAAGAATTTCAAAATCTCTATCTTATTTTTTCAAAAGATGTTTTTTGAAGAAAATGTGAACTTGTTTCATTATATTTTCAAGTAATATATTTCTTTTAAATGAAATATCTTGAACCTATTCAGCTTGAGGTATGGTCTGTAAGGTTTGACTATGAAACAATAAGTAAAAATTACTAATTTATTACTTATTGTACTCTGAATGTCCTTATAATTGAAATAAATAAGATTAAAATAATAATAATAATAAATAAATATTATTATTATGGCGTAAAAATATTATATTATTAAATGAATATAATAATATAATTAATATTATATGAAATTATAATATTGTAAATAATATATTAATATAAAATAATTAATATATTATAAAGCTCTTTATTATTGTTACCAACAAATAATAAAGGCGTAAAAAACTGTTTTTTATAAATAAATAACAATTAATAATAATAATATTACCAATATTAAAGTTATATATTAATATAAATACTATTTATATTAATTAAGAATTATTAAGAGTAATAATGAGAGAGAAATTATTATAATAAGATGAAATAACCTACTTTTAACACTTAAAATAATAATTTTGAGATATTTTACGCCAAAAGAATATAATACAACTTTTTCAAATTGTATTTACAATAAAAAATAAAGAAAATTACTAAATTTCTTGATTTTACGTGGAAATGAGTTTATAGAGAGATTTATGACAAAAACAATTAAAGAATTGATTTAATCACGTAAAAATAGTGATTCATATTAAGATGGTCTTTGGTCTTTAATAATATAAGAGTTCTATATATAAAGAATAAAGAAATTACCTTTTATTTAATTGATTTAATGTTTTTGATGCGTCTGAGGGGAAAATGGAGTAAAAAGAGCTCTATTTATAGTAAATACCTCCCTCCTAGAGTCCAACAGGCTTCTAGTAGATGTGTACTGATCATATCCACTGGAATTGATCAATATTTTAAGGTTTGGAGATGATTACATCATTATCAAACCATATTACATCATTATTACACCATTATTTAGAGTTATCACTATAACTCTAAAGTTGATGACATCAGAGGCTTGGCAGAACCCCAAATTTCGTGGATTTTATTAGTTTTAATGATAAACTAATAGTATTCACCAATTTTATCACTCTTAAGACTGTTAAACTTAATTTAAGGTTACAGTATGTGATCATAACAGCTCAAATTAAGCTCAAACTTTGATCCTCAATAACTTTTGAGATTTACACGCTACAGAAATTCAGAGAGTGAATTCTGACAGCCTGGCATAACCTTATTATGCTGCCAAGAGCGTTTCATTACATCATCAAAACTCTAATTTTGATGATTTTTCTTGTAACTCATCTTTTCTGTCAAAATTCAATATTTTAAACTTCAAACCTTGATTTCAGGGGGTTATACCCTGAATTTAATAATACAAATTACATCATTCTTCACGAATGAACTAGTAGAATCCAACTGTATACTTTTTTTCAAGTTTGGAACACTTTCACAACAAAGTGGTCACCAGCTCTGTTGATTTTTATTAATATTTCATCATAGGTTTTAACCTTGCTTATAATTTGTAAAATAAAGTTCATATCTGTGTTCCTACAGTGATTACGTGGTGACTTTATTTTTGGTTCATCATTCTATCATGTATAGTTTAGAAGATATTAGCTAAGATCCTGGAATATATGCGTTGACCAAAAAAGTGCATATATTCAGGTTAATTCCTTAAGTATTGACATTGGAAATTAGCATATTAATTGTTTTATGTGTGGATTTTCATGGGGAATCCACTGGTACAATTTATTTCACATGTTGTTTCATTAGTTCTTGAGATAAATAAGGTTTTATGGTTTTTATAAGGTATTATACCTTATAATTCCTTAAATATTGACTTTACAGATATGCCATAACAATGGTATATGTGTATTCTTCCATGGGGAATCCAATGGTATAATTTATTTTACATGTTGATTCATTGGTTTTTAAGTTAAACCAATTTTTGTACCAATTTATGGTATTTTTTGTATATTTAAGTAATTATTCTTAATGTATAATTATTCTAAGTAATTTTAATATAATTATATTAAAGGTATAATTTTTCTGAGTCTTTTCTGTGACCTTATTGGGTATGTGGTCATATCTCAAAGGCTCACATGGTATTTACCCAATATATCTAACATGGAAATCCTTGCATACAGGTAATATTATCTGATGTTTTATCATATTTTTACAAAAATTGATTCAAGATGACAGTTTTTTGACTTGAAAATTGGTTTTGTGAGATTGTTTCAATTAAGTTAAAAGCTTAAATACTTATATCAAATAAAATTTTGATTGAATTAATAGAAGAAAGGTATTTTTCTTGATGATGTTGATCTTTTAAAAGAAACTTGAAATAAAATACTATACTGTTTTACTTTCCACACAGAGAAATAATAACACCATTTAAGTCTGCAATTTTCATTGTCTTAGAAGATATTGGGATAGAAGCAGATATTAGAACTGCAGGTTAATCCTAGTTCTAAGGTAAATTCTCAGAGGACCCACCCCAGTTTAGGATAATTTCCAAATGAAGAACCCTCTGTCAGGTGTTTCCAATTCCCTTATGGTAAGGAATAGCACAAACGTCAGAGGGACTGGGGAAATCTGAAACAAGGTCTTCAGGAAAATTTCATTATTCGATGGAAGTACAGCGTGAAGACCCGCATTGGAATAGAATTACAGAAATTCAGAAAAAGCTGATTTAAAGCAACTTGAGAGAACATTGGAATGGAGCCAAACAAGAAAACACTATACTACGAACAGAATGTGACATAATTACACTTCCTCCAAATGCAACAAAAATTAACCAAAGGGATTTGCGATGCATTATAGGGGGTTTAACTATGTGTAAAATGGCATATGGCCTGATATAAGCTCTCCAGTGAACCTACCTTTTTATAATGTGCAGGAATGGGGAAAGAAATTGTGATATACTTCAACACTTACTAGTATACCTTAATGAGACTAAAGAATAAGGCATTTGTCTATTTCCCAACAGAAAGGGAATCACTCTTGAATCCAATGCAAGATAGTGTGGAGAATTCTCTTGTTCAACTCACAGGTAAATTGAAACAGTACACAGAGGTTCTATCATGTGGCGCTCCAAATTATTGGCCACCATATGATCTTCAACCAGTCATGAAGAATATATGGTGTTAATCTTAGCTGCTACAAAATCTTTATGGCTAATTAACTTTATAAAAGATAAAATCTAAAACAGATTTATGACTATTACTAAAATTTGGAAACGAGTCTACCATCAACATTCCAACAAAATCAAACAAATCTGACACAGACTTTTAAATTCTAAGTTAAATTTTATACAATACAGCTTCAGAATTAGCATGGTTATTGAAAAATGAAATGGTAGTGGATGAATTAAAAAAGGTCTTAGGACCTATACTACATGAAGAGGTTATATCTAAGCTTTTTGTATAAAACTATCTATAAGAATCATGTCAATTTGCAGAACTTAAAAGCAGTTAAACTATGCCACACCACTCAACATATTTTCCTAAGCCTAACAGATAGTTGGAATGATAGACTAAGACAATTCAAGCAGCTACACAACAAGACATTATTTAGCAACAGTATTTTCTAGATACAAATCTTGTCCCAGTACAGGTAGAAAATCCCATATCACCCAAAGAAGTATCCTGTCGTGGACACACCAATACCAGCTCCCAGTTTATCCAAACTAAATTGGTACTAAATAAATTCAATTTCAGCATTCAAACAGGGTCTGGACATCATACAGCCCCTGGATTCAGAACTAAAACTCCAGGATAGAGTTTCTCACATATACCATCCACTTTTTACCCACCTGGGTGGTGTTTTCCTCTGTTAATTAATATATTCAATTTTTAATTAATCATGTTTGATTTCTCACTTATAAGATGATATTTCTCTCTTCTTAGATTAGTATTTTCCTTCCTTCATATTTTCAGTGGATTTTTGGTGTCTATATTCTTATTAACCCCTCTCTTCTTGCTGAACAGTTTTAAACAATTATACAGGATTAGTTTTTGGCTGTATATCTATTACTTTCTTTTTTATTTCAATTTTTTTTACATCATTTCTTTTATGATTATTAATCTTAAATTTCTTTCATTTTCCATTTCATATTCTAAAATATCCACTTTTGAGACCTCCCTTAGTAAGTCTGTTCAATGAGTTCCAAGCCCTCTTCCCTTAGAAGAGCCTCTGAGACTGGAAGTTATAGCTACAAAACTATTGAAAATTAATTTTATTCCAATTTCAAATCTTTTTTAATGATTGGAAGATCAAATGATTACTAATGAATCATAACTGATACAGAAGCTCATATTAAGAATATATTGAGCTTACTGAATTATCATGATGAATAATTGAAAAAAACAGAAACAGTAGGCTTTTGTTAGCTATACAGCTTCTCAAAGAGATTTACAAATGTTTCAACTCAAAAATTAATAGGTTATTAACCAATCCACATATGTTTGTTTTTGATTAAATTACTTGCAGTCGTGTACAAGTATGAAAATTACCTAACTGCCTGTGTTATTGCACCACCATCACCTATGTGTTCTCAATTCACAAGACCCTTGTTTTTTTTGGAGTAAACCAGAACATGCTTTTGTATTGTAATTTTTTGATATAATAGCTTGCGCTAATATAAAATCTGCACTGATTCAAGATAAACCATATGTTGATATAACAACAAGCCTTGTTTTATTCTACATAAAACAAAGGTTTATTTACTCTCAAATAATTTGCAATTAATTCCTCATCATAGGGAATCAGTTCCTCCTCATGGGGAATCAATTCCTAATAATGGGGTAGGAAAAATCTCATAATTCCAAGCTCCACTAAGAGAAATAACGCTAATTTTAGTGCATATGTAACATGGGCTTTTTCAGAATCCCATCATCTTTTCAGGAAATTTCAAAAAAAATGTACATAATTCTTTTATGCTGTATTTATCATAATTTTTTGAATTATTTTACATTTTAACACCTCATAAAGTTAATTCAAGCTTACATACCATATAAATTTACCCTAGGTGAACTGTTCTGTAGAATCCACATCTGGAATTAAATAAATCAATTTACTTACTCAGAAGAAAATGATTACCCTTTTTCTTTGTGAAAATGATAATTTTTTGAATACTTGCATGATCTATGGGTTTTTCAAATTCAAAAAGCTATTTTGAGTTATTTGCGTCCTATTTTGGTATGTAAAATTTACCTCAAGGCTGATAATCATGCTTTAAAAATATTGCACTTATTGTAACAACCATCCATCAGGGGTAAGGGTATTCATTCATACACCCACTCAAACACCTCAAATCAGCAAATACAGTATCTGCATCAGCATTCAGTTTCAGAAATCTTCATTCTGAAACATGCATACAGTTTGGTACATCAATACAGCCTGTCAATACTTGTACAGGTTGGATTCACCCAATACAGTTTCAATACACCAGTATGAAACTGTATGATCACTCAAATACACCACACCTCTTGTACAGGTTCTGTACAGCTGTACCGGACCTGTATTGGCCAGACTCAATTCAATCATCAATTATTCTCATGAAAATTCTTCCTCTGGATCAGGGCTGGTGATTTTCACATATACCAGCCCCTCTTTCTCCCCCTGGGGACTTTTCCCCAGTTAATTAATTTAGTTTATTTATCATTTTATAATTATTCTTATCCTTATAATTGGGTATTATAATTATTTAATTTTAAGTTAGTCTTTGCCTTTTCTCTCTTTGCCTGTACAGTATGAGTTGGGTGGCCATATCCTTATTAACCCTTCTCTTTCCATTCTGACAGGTTGAAACAGTGGACTTGGACTTGTTTGTGGTTGGCTCTTCTATTTCGTACTCTTATTTCTTGTTACTGCTTCTTATGTTTATTCTTTTAGCAATTTATCTTTAACACTCTTCAGTGTATTCCTTCTTACCATATCTTTGAGCCCTCCATAAGTGATTCCCAGTTTACTGAGTGCCAGGCCCTCTTCACTTCGAAGAGCCCCTGTGACATTAAATTAATTAACTCATATTTGATTCTTTCTTTCATTCATTTTATTCATTTCTCTCATTCTTCAATTATGACCTTGTCATGATTTTATGATTTGTTCTCTCCCATCAAATTTCATCTCATTCATTTCATTCAAAATGAAAATTAATTCTTTTCTCATTTCAGAAATTCTGCTGACCATTTGATTTTAGTCTTTATCATTCTCATTTCTCTTTTTGTCTGAATTCAGGTTTTTATCAGGTCATTTGAGTGGAATTATTTGGGTTAATTGATTCATCATTCAGGGATTTTTATTGATTTGGGGTATTCAGCGATTTTGGTTTTGAAATTTATCAAATTTATTGATTGATTGCTCAAGACATTGATTTCACCTCAAGACTTTGATTTGACTTTGATTGATTTGATTGATTGACTTGATTTGATTCCTCAAGATAGCTGATTTATCCTCAAGATTTGATTTGAATTTGATTCCTCAAGAAAATTGAATTGATTTTTGAAGATATTGAGTGAATTCCTCAAGGCTTAATTGATTTGATTTTGAATTTACTTGATTTACTTGATTTGACTCATTGATTGAAATTGATTATTCATAAGAATTTGACTTTGTCATCTTCACTCTTCAAGATTTATTCATATTGACTCACTTCAAGACTATTGATTGATTTTTCAAGTTCATCAAGATTCTCATTTGATTGTTTTGGTCAAGCCTTATTTTATTCAAAGTATCATCAAGTTTTATTTCATTTTATTCAAAATGCCAGTTCAGCATAGTCCCCCAGCCAAAAATACTAGATCCCACAGAATTCAAGCTGTTCTCACTCCTACAGCAAGGGCTCCTCTTGACTGCACACCATCAGTTCATCAACTGAGTGCAAATTTGGACAGAGGACCACCAATGGAAGGGGCAGCACCCTCAAGAAGAGGTGGAATGAAATCTAGAAGATCAAGATCTTTCTCTGGACTTTTGGGTGGCTACCCTGGCATGTCTGAAGGTGCAAGAGCAAGACAAGGGGAAGTTGAAGATGAAGAGGGGGAAGAGTCTGTGGAAGAGGAAGATTCTGGGGAAACTGAAGTGGCAGATGCCTTGGCAAATGCTCCAGAGGTGCCTCAGGGTTCTGATCTAGCCCTTTCTAGTCAACCTCTTGTCTCTCAAACTGATCCAAGTCTCCTCAAGATGATGGAGCAGATGACTCAATTCATGGGGCAACTCACTCAAGCAGTTGCTCCCAGGGACAATTCCAAAGCCCCTGCTTTCAAGACTCCATCCATGAAGGCACCTGATTCTTTTGATGGTACTCAAGCTCATAAATTGAGAGGATTTATCCAATCCTGTCAATTAATCTTCCATAATGATCCAGCAAATTTCTTCTCTGACAGGAAGAAAGTTCTTTACTCCACTTCTTTTCTCACTGGTAGAGCTGGAAAGTGGATTGAACCCTATCTCTCAAATATTTCCAATGAAGACCCTTCCTACCTCCTCAATAATTGGCCATTATTTGAATCTCAATTATTCACTCTGTTTGGTGACCCCAATGAAGTCAGGAAAGCTGAACAAGAGTTGGACAATTTGAGGATGAAGGAAAGTGGTCATGTTTCCTTGTACATTGCAGATTTCAGAAGCTTAATGTCAAGAATTGCAGATTGGGGGGAAAGAGCTTATATCCATGTTTACAGAAGAGGATTGGCATCAAGATTATTGGATCAGTTGGCCTCTCACCCTGGAACTTTTGATACTCTTCAAGAACTTATGGATGTCACCTTAGAATTAGACACAAGATATCATGAGAGGCAAAAAGAAAGAGGTGGAAATCAAGAGAAGAAGCCTCCAGTCATTGGATCCAATCAATCTAGGCCTCCTCAAAACTCATCTTCAAAGAGGTCTCACCAGAAGAAGAACAAGAAGGGCAAGCAATTTCAAGCTTCAAAGGACAAGCCCCATGCTGCTCTCCTCAATAAGGACAATAAATTAATTGGTTCTGAAAAGGAGAGGAGGATTAAAGAGGGGTTGTGTACTTATTGTGGTGGAAAGCACCCAATTGAAAAATGCTTCAAGAGACCTCAGAACAAGCCTGGGTCATCATCAAGAGGCTTCCCTAGCAAGCAGGGAAAAGCCTGAGTGGGAATCATGATGTGTTCAATGGTTCTCACTTATTTCCTTCAAGAGCACAATTGTGCACTCTGAATACTAGTGTCAAGAAATCTTTAAAATTTCTTATTTTCTCTTCTGTCTCTGATATTTTTTATGGTATTCTCATTGATTCTGGTGCTACAAACTCTTTTATTGCAAAGAATTTTTTTCTCAAGTACTCATTGACTCTGTCAGAGCTCCCTGGAAAGATTCCTCTTTTCATTTTGGATTCTAATGAATCCCCTGCCTTGTTCATCACCCATTATACCAAGTGGGTAGTTGACTTGCCTTCCTTCCCAAGCTTTGAATGGGACTTCTTTATCATAGATTCAGCCAAGGCAGAAGACCTGATATTGGGCCATGATTTCCTTTACCATTTTAATCCCATTATTGATTGGAAAAATGGATTGATCACCTATGATTCTAATCATAAGGATTCTAGTGGTATTATTCCTTCTACTAGTAATGACATAGCCACTGCTGTCAACAGTGTTGCTCTGGTCGGTGAGCTTAAGACACCTTCCCTTCCTTCTTCTGTCCATATCCCTTACATTATTCCCTCTCAGTCATTACTTCCATCAAGAGATGAAGTCTTCAAAGAGATAAAGGATGTTGGAGAAGATGTTGCCATATCTTCACTTCATCTCTTTCAAGGGGATATGGACCTTCCTCCCTTATCTTTTCATGCATCCCTGGAGGAACAGTGGGATGAGGAGGAAGAGCCAGAAGAAATTGAAACTGTGTTGAAGGCTGTTCCTCCTGCTTATCACCAATATTTGGATGCATTCTCCAAGGTGAAAGCAGAGAAACTTCCTCCACACCGCGCCTGTGATCACCATATCAAATTGGAGGGTCTTCTACCTCCAATTGGTTTCATCTACTCATTATCAAATCAAGAATCAGAAACACTGCGGGCCTACATTTCAGAGAATGTAGAGAAAGGTTTCATTAGACCAAGCTCCTCTTCAACAGGAGCACCTGTCCTTTTTGTCAAGAAAAAGGATGGAGGTCTCCGTTTGTGTGTTGACTACCGCAAACTCAATGCTGTCACTAGGAAGAACAGATACCCTGTTCCTCCTATGAACCAGCTCCTTACCGTATTCAACGGTTCCACTATCTTCTCCAAGATAGATTTGCGTGGTGCATATAGCCTTCTGAGAATCAAAGAGGGGGATGAGCACTTAACTGCCTTTAGAACCAAATATGGTAGTTATGAGTATTTGGTCATGCCATTTGGTTTGACCAATGCTCCTGCTTCTTTCCAAAATCTAGTAAATGATATCTTTGCACATTTTTTGGATGTGTTTGTTGTAGTTTATTTAGATGATATTATGGTCTTTTCCAGTTCTGAGGAGGAACATGTCAAACATGTGGCCTCTGTCCTCCAAAGATTGAGGGACAATAATCTGTTTGCCAAAGCCTCCAAGTGTGTATTCCATGCCTCAAGTGTAGGATACTTGGGCTATGTTGTTTCAAGTGATGGCCTCAAGATGGATTCTTCAAAAGTTCAGAAAATCCTCAATTGGCCTCAGCCCAAAAACATCAAGGCTCTTCAATCCTTTCTTGGCTTTGCCAATTTTTATCGTCGTTTCATTAAAAATTATTCCAAAAAAATCACTTCTCTCACTTCCCTTGTCAAAAAAGATTCTCCTTTCATCTTCAATGAGGAAGCTCTTAGTCAGTTTCAAGCACTCAAAGAAGCTTTCACCTCTGCTCCTATCTTATCCCATTTCAATCGATCTCTACATACTATTGTAGAGACTGATGCTTCTGATTATGCATTGGGCGCCGTACTGAGTCAGGTGAATGACTCTGGAAAGCATCCCATTGCATTTGATAGTCGCAAGCTCTTACGAGATGAACTCAACTATGAAATTCATGACAAGGAACTCCTTGGCATAGTTTGGGCTCTCAAGCGCTGGAGGGCATTTCTTCTTTCTCTTTCCAATCCTTTTGAGGTCTTGACAGACCACTCTTCCTTGCAGTATTTCATGTCTTCCAAAGTTCTTACTCGTCGTCAGGCCCTATGGGCTGAATTACTCTCAGAATTTCATTTCACTATCACTTACCACCCAGGCAGGCTGGCCACTTTACCAGATGCCTTGTCACGTCGGGACGACGTGTACCCAGAGAGGGGGGTGGACTTCATCAGCAAGAATCCTCAAAATTTTCATCAAGTACTTAAGCAAGATGGAATTCAAGAGTCAAGATTCTTCTCAATCAAAGTGGAAATTTTCTCAGATTTAGTGGACAAGATTCAAAAAGAATTATGGCAAGACAAAGACTATAAAGAAATACTCAAGCAACTAGCAAGAGGTGAATCAGTTCCAGATTATTCTCTTGAACCTCAAGCCAAGTTATTATTATTCAAAGATAGAGTGGTAATCCCAAGCAATGAAGAACTTCAACTCAATATTCTTCAAAAGCGTCATGACTCACCATTGGCTGGCCATCCTGGCCAGGAGAAGACCCTCAAGCTCATCAAGAGGGATTTTTATTGGGCTGGCATGAATCAATTCATCAAGGACTATGTGTCCTTATGTCAGCAATGTTCAAGAAACAAGAACATTCATCACAAGAAGTTTGGATTACTCAAGCCTCTTTCAATTCCGGCTGGTCCTTGGAATTCATTATCAATGGACTTCATCACTCAATTGCCACTGTCAAACAACTTTGATTCAATTTTAGTAGTTGTGGACAGATTCTCAAAAATGGCAATCTTCATTCCAACTTATGGAACAATCACTGCTCTGGATTTAGCTCAAATCTTCATTAGTCATGTATTTTCCAAGCATGGACTTCCAGTCAGTATTGTCAGTGATAGAGGATCCTTATTTGTTTCATAATTTTGGACTCAATTGTGTCACAAGCTCAAGATATCAAGAGATCTTTCAACTGCCTTTCACCCTGAAACAGATGGACAGATAGAGAGGGTAAATCAGATACTAGAACAGTACCTTTGGATGTACGTCAGCTATCATCAAGATGACTGGTACACCTGGCTCCCTCTGGCTGAATTTGCCTATAATAATGCAGAACACTCATCAACCAAGCAATCACCTTTTTTCACCATTTATGGAAGAAATCCCAGCTTTGACTCAATCCATATTTCTCAAGACTCACCTGGTGGAAAGTTATCAATAAAACTCCAATCAGTACAGCAAGTTGTCAAAGGAGAATTAGAGTCAGCAAAAAGGAGATTCAAGAAGTATGCAGATAGAAATAGAGCAATTCCACCTGATTTACAGCCTGGGGACAAAGTATGGCTAGCTTCCAAGAACATCAAGACCACAAGACCCACCAAGAAGTTATCAGAAAGATGGTTGGGACCTTTTGAAGTTCTGAAGAAGATTGGAAGCCATGCATATCACCTCAAGTTGCCTCAGCAATGGAAGACAGTTCACCCTGTATTCCATGTGTCCTTATTAGAACCAGTCAAGCATTCAACTATCCCAAATTGTCATCAATTGCCGCCACCACCAGTTTTACTGGAGGAGCAAGAAGAATGGGAAGTGGCTCAGGTTCTGGACTCAAAACTCAAAAGAGATAAATTATGGTGTCTTGTAGAGTGGAAAGAATTCAGTGAAGACCCAGAAAGAACCACTTGGGAACCAGCTTCAAACCTTACCAACTCACCAGATCTTGTCAAGGACTTCCATTCATTGTATCCAGACAAGCCTGGTCCAAATACCTCAAGAGTTTGATTTATGGTGCTTGGTGGGGAGAAGAAGTTATGAAAGTAAGTTCCTCTCCTGGAATGCACCTTTAAGGGGGTCTTCTACCCATATGTTGTTGTAAGCATCACCTTGGCCACTTTGTGAGCACTTGTCAATTCTTTGGAAAGGTTCAGGAAGCATACAACACCAATACCCTCCGATTTGGACCTTATCAAGATATGGCCAAATGTTCCTTTCTTTGTTTTTTCTTTTCTTTCTTTTTATTTATCTTTTCAATTTATGCCAATCATAATAATTCAAGACATTCATTCCTTCAAGTCATTACGGCAATTCTTTTCAGAAGTCATTTATGGCAATTCTTCTCAGGAGACATTTATGGCAATTCTTTTCAATGTTATGGTGCTTGGTGGGGAGTGGAAGTTATGAAAACACTTATTGGCCAGAATGAAGCAACTCACTACAAGAAGGACCAACAATCAGGATTTTTCTTTATTTCTTTCTTTACTCTCATTTTCTCTTATTCTTTTATTTTTCTTTCTTTCTTTACTTGTATAATTTTCTTTCTTTTATTTCTTTAAAGCAGCAGCATCCCCTCCCAAATCATGTATTGGGAGGTTCCATTATTTTTTCATTTTTTAGTATTTATAAGAGTGGGGATAGAAGGCACACCAAACACAAACAAGGAAAAGGAAACTAGTCACCGGGGCGAATCTCGTGTCAATCGTCGGCGATTGACTTCACGTCAAGCAAACGTCAAGCAGGATAAAAGTCGAGCTCACGTCAAGCGAAAATCAAGCGAACGTCGAGCACACGTCACACTCTGGTCTTACACAAAATCCTGTGACATCCAATAATATTGGTTCCCCTGTGCCTTCAACTCAGATTCCTCACCGCCTGATCATCCCACAACCGTCCGATGATTGGTAAAAATTACACCAGACCCGCCTGTTTGCACACACACACATCAAAGATGTCCTTCAGCCAGTCTTGATGTAGGCGGGGGGTTTGACTTCACCAGGTCATCCATGAAGTGTGCGTGTGCATGCGTGGGGGCGGGTGCGTTTGCGTGTGCATTGGCGTGTGCGGGTGGGTTTGCGTGTGCATTGGCGTGTGCGGGAGCATGTGCGGGTGGGTGTGCGTGTGCGGGTGCGTGGGCGTGTGCATTGGCGCGTGCCGGTGGGTGTGCGTGTGCGTGTGCATTGGCGCATGCGGGTGCACATGCGGGTGTGGGTACGCAAAAGCCGATTCCGCTTCCAACATGATGATGGCGCAGTTAGAAATTTTGGATGCTGTGAAAGGTGAGTGTGTGGGTCATTTCATCATTGGACTTGGCTTATTCACACTGTACCCAATGTCAAAATAGTAACTTCTTTGTGGCAATGTGAAATAATGGGCTTTGCTTGTCACAATGGAATGTCTCTGTCACTAAATTTTGAGGCAATTATTTCACTAGCAAAATTGCTAATGAATCTGAGAGATTTGCATTTTAGTAGACTAAATATCATGAAATAACGGCTTTATCATTACAAGCAGTCCACATGACAGAGCTTTGTTATCATACAATCCACAGTTACCTTCTATTTCTTCTTCAGATATAATCAAGTGTCCATCATCAAAACCAACAGCTTTATAAATATTCAGATGCGGCCAATCTGGTAGGAAATTCACATCAATCTTCAAAGGTTTTAAAATCAGAAAGTTATTGTTCAGTATGCTAGATGGCTCAGAGACTTTGAAAATGCTATCAATAATACCAAATTGTCGTGAGTTGCCCCTCAGAAAACATATCACACTGTTGCTGATATTTTTGGATTCAGTTGAAAATATATTGTTCCCAATATTAATGTTTGAAACTGGAAAATACCAAGGTGAGACAATCCTTGAAGTGGGAGGACTTGTGGATTGCACGGTAGTGTCTAAGCTGATCCAATCAACTATTTCCCTTGTTGCATGAAAAGTCTGTAAGTACTCAACCAGGCAATCATAATTTTGTTGGTCATGGCGGGATGGCTTGTTATATTTATGGTGATTGAACACGGCAGGTGGCTGTGATTCGAAAAGCTGTTTTATTTCACATGGCACAGATGGGGATTTCAGGAGAACGGAAAGGTTGGAACATTGACAGATATGTTGAAGTAAGGTTTTATCTATATCATCTATTCAGAGTTGCAAAAAGTTAGTCTTATTCAGTTCAGGTGTTTAATCAATGTGAATATATTGATCTTATTAATTGACTTACATATCTTGTTATTTGTTGGCATCTTTGCAAATACTCCAATCAAGCGCTCATAACCCCATGTGGCTGAGGCTTGTGCTGGGCCCCAACGTTGGAAGAGTTCGGGAATATGATCAGCAAAATGATGATTTGGTTTACTTTTCTGTTTTGGGAACAGGTGTTGATTGGAAAGGCGGAATTTTTTCCAATGTTCAGCAAATGCAGTCGCATCATCTATTGAAACAGTCCAGCTTGTGGCAATGTTGATAGCACTAATCAAATGGAATGTATTCTTGGCTAGTTCATTTGCAAGTTCTTCTGACTGACCCATTTTTCTTTGAGTGTTGGCAGATTGGTGTGCATCTAATGACATCTGTTGACTGAGCATTAGAAATGGAATATAGACCTTATATAAGAGAGCCCATTCAGCGGCTTTTAAGCTACCATGAGAGGGGGAACCCATTTTGCGGGGAACTCTTGTCCATGATGAGGGAATTATGGTCTCAGATATGATTTGTCGGAGATGCTCAAGAGCCTCACCCTTGATCTGGTGATCAATCAGTGCAGTGATATCCAATTCAGAGGGTATTTCAGAAGTGGGGATGTAATCGGCATCAAATGAAGGAATCTCCGCAGAACCACTAGATGGATGTTCTGTGTTAGGGGTGGGCATTGGGAAGTAGTGGGGAGTGGCTCATTTATTATTTTTGCTGCGTCTCTTCTCAGGGAGCGGGCCTCTCTCAATGTGATTTTATCAAGAGAGCTGTTGGAGGTCATGGAATCTGAGTCTGAACTGTTGGTGTCATTGGATTTCCTGCGGGACCTGAAGTAAATTTTTGATTTCGCCTCTGGAATGCACAATTTGAAAGTTGCATGATCCTTCAAAATTCCAAGTATTAAATTATGCATTATGTCAACATTAACCATTCTGGTTGCATCCCAATACGGAAGGTCTTCCAAAATTGAATATCGCACTCCATACTCAGAGAAAATTGCTTGTCTTTGTTGTGGGGTTGCCCGAAGCCATTTGGCAATGGTTGATTTATGACTTTGGTATGAGCGCGTGTAGTGAAATTGAGGACCAATTTCTTCAATTTGAGCTTTGTGAATGGTGCAAAAATTACAAAAGTGGTTTCCTGAATGGGAAATAAATCCAGTAAGCTTGCGCATGGCAACCACATCCGCAATGGCTGTGAGGATGGCAACACGGATAAAGGATCCTGATGGACCTGTTGAGGTGGGTGCAAAATGGTAACCTTGCCATAGCTCTTTGAGCTCGTTGATGAGTGGCATTAATAGATAATTCAATTGAAGCGCAGTTGGCTCCTTCGGACCAGGGATGATTCCTGCAACATAGACATTCTCGGGCTTCAATCTTTCACTTGGGGGGAGATTAAGACAAATAAGCATGATAGGTCCAATGCTAGCCAACCGGGTTGACTTTCCATGTGCATTAAACCAGTCCACATATATGGAGAAGGCCAATGCACCAGGAATGGACATGAATGGGGGGTCATGGATATTTCTAGTGCCAGTGAAGCGTCTCCAGACCAATCCATCCCAGACGTCACGTTTTGGGGAATCTTCGGGAGTTTGGGATTGTTGATGTTGATGCAGAATGTCCATAATTCCAGCCCGCTGGAGGAATCTGGCAAGCCAATTCTTGAATTGTTGATAAATGAAATGTTTTGTTGGTATAAATTTTTGCTTCATGTTGGTTGTGTTTTGGGTGTGGGGTTCAGATGAATAGATGAATTTGCCTAATGATTGTGTGCAAGGGGGATCATGATCATTTGGGTCATTATGGCGTTGACAGTGGGGTTGGTCAGTTGTGACTGATTCAGTAAGGCCATTAAGAGAGAAACATTGAGGACAACATATATAGTTTTGAATCACTGGCTCCAATTGGAGATGTTCAAATATGGTACTCAGATCTTGAGGTATATGGAATGCAGGAGCGGGGGGACCAGCTGAGCTTGAGATACTGGACTTGATCAGCAGGTTCAGGGCGGGGTTGAGTATGCCTGAAGCCCTGCGGGGTAAATTATACCTTAATGATAGAATGGCAGATATTATCATTCCTAGGTCTTGTGGGGGAAGGGTTTGACTGCCACTATATGGTTTCTGTGCAGTTGAATTGAGACCCGCTGGAGTTGGGAAAGTGCTTTGGGTCAAACGTGAATAATCAGCTGGGAAGATTTGATCCAATAGAATTTGTGGGCACCCAGATCCTGATGCAGAAGTAGGGATGTTTGGAAGAGATTTGGGTGCAATGGTTGATTTGAGCTTTTTAATGTGCTGTTTATATTGGAAAGGTGTGAAGGCAACTCCTTGCCTATCACCCTCAGGGGAAGAATGTGTTTGAGTTGAGCAGTGTTGACACATGCATATACGCATTGAGGAATATGGCCGGGTTGTCATTGTTGCAGGAATTGGGAGTACGGTTGGTTTGTGTATAAATATCTATGGTTGATGTGAAAGTGTTTAGGAGTGTTATTAATTGGAAATAAAATTCAGTGATTATTTATGAAGGGGGAGATGATTTGAGCCAGCTGAGGATTTTATCCCATTTGTAATGGAGCATGAGCTGCAGTGGATAAAGTTTAACATGTCTCATCTGGATGGCGGAATTGGTTAGGCGTTTAATTGGGTAAAATGCCATGCTGCTCAATGCTCATACATATTCTAGTTTATTTACACATTGTGATAGTGCGGGTTTGACCATTGAGGGGGTTCCATTAGTGAAGTGTTACCATTGAATTGAGGGGATTAACATTTAATCCATGTACGCTGGCACGCCATCGTACATGGTTTAAACCTTATTACAGACATAACTATATAACTCTATTACATAAGGGGTTGGAGTGCAGCTAAAGTCTTGGTATTTGGTTTGAGTACGGCGGGCTTTGAATCAGTTGGAATGTGATTTGGATTGTCTTGCCTTTCGTGAAAAGGTGATGTCTCTTTTGTGGGTAAATCCTTCATGAATATACCCCTTTACAGATGTACAATGTTGGGGAATTTCAATGCATATATTGGCAGTTTGGATAATTCACAAAATGTGACAATGGGGAGGCGGAAATGTTACCAAATATGATTACCTATGGATGATTGGTCCCCTTTCAGATCAAGGAAATATCACATTATATGCTGGTAGGCCGTGCAGGGTGGTTTCCGACAAAAGCGGAGGAGCTCAAGAGGAGGCAGGTGTCACAGGGGCTCTTGGACAGAAATACAAGAGTGGCCTGGCACTCAGCAATCAGGGAACTCACTTGGAAGACTCCAAAAGGATAAAGAATAAAAATAATAAGAATGAATTCCTCTAAAAGATAGGCAGGTACAAGATGAGATGCAAAAGAGGAAAGGGAAGCCAAATGGCCAAAGAGCCAACCAAGTAAGTCCTTAATCACTGTTTCAACCTGCCAAAAATGAATAATGGAATTAGTAAGGATATGACCACCAAATATCCATTGACAGGCGAAGAAAGAGAAAAGAGAAAAGTGCTAAATGACTGACTTAATAATATCAGTATTTGCTTAACTAAAGTGAAAAGAAAATAGAGATAAAATAAAATCAAAATATATTAATTAACTGGGGAAAACCCCCCAGGGTGGAAAGGGTAGCCGGTATATGTGAAAAGTTGGGAGCTTGAGTTCTTCAGGCTGAAAACTGATCTGTATTGATCCTTGAGGCTGTATTGATTCTTTTGGGAATTGATACAGCTGGCTAATATTGAAATTGAATTGGGTTGAATGAATTTCCCATGATTGAAAATGAAATACAGGCCTTGATGGATCCAGACTGTATTGAAATGAATATGGTTGCCAAGATGGATTGAGTGGAGCTTTGACACTTGACAACTTCTTTTTGGCACTGCCTCTTGAATACACTTGAGAATGAATTGAAAGTATTCCCTTGGAGTGAATACTTGGAGTGAGAATAACCAATGACTGCTTGATGGCGTCATTGGTCTTTGACGCTGAAACACTTGCTCTTGAGCCTTGATGATTCCTCTGAATGATTGGGTGCCTTGATGACGTGATGAGATGTTGGAATGTTGAAATGAACATTTGATATTGCCACCATTGAATTGCTGTTGAAAAATGATGCACAATGATATATAACATCATTTATGGCATATTGGTTGATTGGCAAGAAGATTACGTCCAAAGGTCTTGAGATGGAAAGGCAGAGGGAAAAGGATGGATGTAATGGCTTCAGAGCTTGGAATGGTGTTTCTGGGCCTTTTGGGGTTTTTGGCCACTTTTGGGTTCTGAGCCAAAAACTGGCCCAAAAGGCGGGAAAGTGTCTTTTGGACACTTTGCGTCAAAGTGCGCAAAAATGCGCAAAATGCGCAAAAGTGCGCAAATGCGCAAAGTGCGCAAAAATGCGCAAAATGCGCAAATGCGCAAAGTGCGCAAAAAGTGCGCAAATGCGCAAAAGTGCGCAAAATGCGCAAAAAGTGCGCAAATGCGCAAAATGCGCAAAAATGCGCAAATGCGCATTATGAGCCCAAATGGCCAAAAACAGCCATTTGGGCCATTTCCCCTGGTTTTGAGGGAAATGACCAGAAATACCCATTTGGGCATAAATTGCCGCTATGGGTGCTGGATTGAGGTGAAGGGCCATGAAGGCCCCAAAACACAAATGGCCATAAATGGGCCATAAGATAATGACGTGGCCATATTGGCCACTGGTGATGGATATGGCCAATTGGCCATAAAAGAACCGTGGCTTGATATGCCATATGGGGATCCAAGGAGGTGAATTGCCATGGTTGTGACAGTACCCCCCACCTTGAAATGGTGAGCTCCTGAGCACCAATACAAGGTGAAGCCTGTTGAGGCTATTGGAAAGATTTTGAGAGAGTGATTCAAGAGGACTGATTAAGATAGAAATTTGAAGACTGATATTAAAAATTGACATTTGACGCAGGACTTGCTTGATCTTCTTTTGACATTGGCTTCATGATTGGAATTGAATTTTAAAATGAATGAAAATCTTTTGACGTGATAATTGACGTGATAAAAGAAAATTTAAAATGAAAATAATATAATAATAAAGAATGAAAATGAAATTAAGAAAAGAAAAGGAAAAAGAAAAGAGAAATGAATTGAATCTTGAGGAGGTTTCAATCTTCATCACGGAGGTTGATAACTGATTTTGAAATTGGCCAAGGACCTGGAAAGATAAATTTGATGCCAGGTGCTCACAAAGTGGCCAAGGTGATGTTTTGACAAGATTGTAGACCCCTCAGGGAAGTGCACACCAGGAGAGGAACTTACTTTTGGTAATTACCACTCCCGCCAGTGCCATAAAAATAAAACAAAACTGTTGAAGGAATGAATTTGAATTTGGAATCTTGGAAATGAATTGAAAAGTGAATGGCCCATTTGTCCCAAGTGAAGATGGCCATAGGATTGGAAATGAAGTTGAAAGCCATGCCAAAGATCTGTGTCCAAAATTGCAAAGTGCTCACAGAGTGGCCAAGGTGATGCTTACAACAAAAAGAGTAGAATACCCCTAAAGGTGCATACCAGGAGTGGGACTTACTTTTGGTAATTCCTCTCCCCACCAAGCACCATAAGGAATCAAGCTTTTGAAGAATTCGGCCCAGCCTTGTCAGGATATAATGAATGAAAATCTTTGACAAGTTCAGGACAATTCTTGAGGTTTTCGGTTGGTTCCCAAGTGGATCTTTCTGGGTCTTGACTGAAACCTTTCCATTCCACCAGATACCATAATTTTCCTCTCTTGAGCTTTGAGTCCAGTATTTGAGAGACTTCCCATTCCTCTTCTTCTTCAATGGTGATTGGAGGAGGAGGCTCTTGATGCCTATTTGGGATTGTTGACGTCTTGACTGGTTCCAAAAGGGAAATGTGGAAAACTGGGTGGATGGATTTCCATTGAGATGGAAGCTTGAGGTGGTAGGCATGAGTGCTGACTTTCTTCAAGATTGGAAAAGGACCCAGCCATCTTTCAGACAGCTTTTTGGTGGGTCTGGTTGATTTGATGTTCTTGGAAGACAGCCATACCATGTCACCGGGATTGAAAACAGGTGGACTTGCTCTACTTTTATCTGCATACCTCTTAAACCTGTTTATGGCAACTTCAAGTTCTCTCTTGACATCTTGCTGTACTGATTGGATTTTTGTTGATAACTTTCCAGCCGGAGTGTCTTGAGTGATGTGAACTGAGTCAAAATGAGGATCTCTTCCATAAACAGTGAAAAACGGTGATTGTTTTGTTGAAGAGTGGTCAGAGTTATTGTAGGCAAATTCAGCCAGAGGGAGCCAGGTGTTCCAATCATCTTGATGATAACTGACATACATCCGAAGGTACTGTTCTAGTATCTGATTTACCCTCTCTGTCTGTCCATCAGTTTCTGGATGATAAGCAGTTGACAAGTCTCTTGAAATCTTGAGCTGCTGACAAAGGTTGGTCCAAAAGGAAGAAACAAAAAGAGAACCTCGATCACTAACAATGCTTGAAGGAAGGCCATGCTTTGAGAAAATATTCTTGATGAATAAATGGGCCAAATCTAATGAAGTGATTGAAGCTATTGTTGGAATAAAAACCGCCATTTTTGAGAATCTGTCCACTATGACTAAAATTGAGTCAAAGGAATTGGACAGTGGCAATTGAGTGATGAAATCCATTGAAAGACAAATCCAAGGACCACTTGGAATTGCAAGAGGCTTGAAGAGTCCAAACTTCTTGTGATGAATATTTTTGTTTCTTGAACACTGTTGACAGGATGAGACATAATCCTTGATAAATTGAGTCATGCCGGACCAGTGGAAATCCCGCTTGACAAGTTTGAGAGTCTTCTCTTGGCCAGGGTGTCCAGCTAGAGGAGAGTCATGCCGATTTTGAAGTATATTGAGCTGAATTGTGGGGTCATTTGGGACCACCACCCGATCTTTGAAAAGGAGAAGTTTGGAAGAGGAATCAAGAGAATAATCTTGGACAGATTTACCTTTACCCAAATCTTCAAGGACACTTCTATATTGAGAATCTTGCCATACTGCCTTCTGAATTGAATCAATCAAATTTGAAAATGAATCCACCTTGACTGCAAAAAACTTTGAGGCTTGAATTTCATCTTGCTTGATTATCTTCTGATAGTTCATTGGATTCTTGCTGATGAAATCCTCCCCCCTCTCCGGGTAAACGTCGTCCCGACGTGACAAGGCATCTGGAAGGGTGGCCAAGCGGCCAGGGCGGTAAGTGATTGAGAAATGAAATTCAGATAAAAATTCAGCCCAGCGAGCTTGACGGCGAGTGAGAATCTTGGAAGACATGAAATATTGAAGATATGAATGATCGGTGAGAACTTCAAAAGGGGAAGAAATAGAAAGAAGGAAAGCTCTCCAGCGCTTGAGAGCCCAGACTATGCCAAGGAGTTCCTTGTCATGAATCTCATAATTGAGCTCAGCTGGGAGAAGCTTGCGGCTATCAAATGCAATGGGATGTTTTCCTGAGTCAGAGACCTGACTCAGTACAGCACCCAAGGCATAATCTGATGCATCGGTCTCTACAATGGTGGGTAGAGAAGGGTTGAAATGAGAAAGGATTGGAGCAGTGGTGAATGCCTCTTTGAGTTGATGAAACTGTCTAAGAGCTTCCTCATTGAGGGGAAAACGGGAATCTTTCTTGAGGAAACTTGTGAGTGAACTTATTTTCTTTGAATAATTCTTGATGAAACGGCGGTAAAAATTGGCAAAGCCAAGGAATGATTGAAGAGCCTTGAGGTTTCTTGGAGGTGGCCAATTGAGAATTTGTTGGACTTTTGCTTGGTCCATCTTGAGGCCTTCAGAAGAAAACTACATAACCAAGATATTCCACACTAGAAACATGAAATAGGCATTTGGACGCCTTAGCAAAGAGGTTATTGGCTCTGAGTCTGGAAAGAACAGTGGACACATGAGTGACATGTTCTTCCTCAGATTTGGAAAAGACCATAATGTCATCCAAATAAACCACAACATAAACATCAAGAAGATCATAAAAAATATCATTGACGAGATTTTGAAAAGAAGCAGGAGCATTGGTAAGTCCAAATGGCATAACCAAGTACTCATAACTACCATATTTGGTTCTAAAACAAGTCAAATGTTCATCACCTTCCTTGATTCTGAGCAGGTTATATGCACCACGCAAATCAATCTTGGAGAAGATAGAAGAACCATTGAAAACAGTGAGAAGCTGGTTCATAGGAGGAACAGGATACTTGTTCTTCCTAGTAACAGCATTGAGTTTGCGGTAATCAACACACAAACGGAGGCCACCATCTTTCTTTTTGACAAAAAGAACAGGTGCTCCTGTAGAAGAGGAGCTTGGCCGGATGAAACCTTTCTCTACATTCTCTGAAATGTAGGCCCTGAGTGTATCTGACTCTTGGTTTGATAAAGAGTAGATCACCCCAACTGGAGGTAGAGACCCCTCCAGCTCGATATGATGATCACAGGCGCAGTGAGGAGGAAGTTTTTCTGCTTTCACCTTGGAAAATACATCCAAATATTGGTGATAAACAGAAGGAACAACCTTCATCACGGTTTCTATTTCTTCTGGCTCTTCCTCTTCATCCCACAACTCCTCCAGGGAGTCATGATAAGATGAAGGAGGAAGGTCCATATTCCCAAAGAAGAGATGAAGTGAAGATACAGAATTATCTTCTCCAACATCTTGAATCTCTTTGAAGACTTCATCTCTAGGTGATAGTAATGACTGATGGGAATTAAGGGAAGGAATATGGACAGAAGACGGAAATGATGGTGTTCTAGAATCACCAACCAGAGCTGCACATGATTTGGCAGAAGAAAAGTCATTACTGAAAGAAATTGAAGGATCATTATAGTCCTTATGATCAGAATTAAAGGTGATCAATCCTTGCCTCCAATCAATAAATGGATTAAAATGATTGAGAAAGTCAAAGCCCAATATGAGGTCTTCTCCCTTGGGAGTATCAATGACTAAAAAGTCCCATTCAAAGCTTGGGAAGGAAGGGAGCTCAACCATATATTTAGTATGGTGAGTCACAAATAGAGAAGGAGACTCAGAGGAGTCAAGAATAATAAGGGGAATCTTCTCCGGGAGTTCTGACATGGTCAAAGAATACTTGTGAACAAACTGCTTTGCAATAAATGAGTTGGTAGCACCAGAATCAATGAGAATACTGTAAAACATATCAGAGAGAGAAGAAAAAACAAAAAATTTAAGAGAATTTTTGACACCAGTATTCAGAATGCACAATTGTGCTCTGGATGGAAAACTGTGAAGACCATTGAACACAACATGATCTTCACTCAGGCTTTTCCCTGGCTGGGAAATTTGCCTGACGGTTGGGTAAGCTTGTTTTGAGGCCTTTTGAAACAGGACTCAAGACTATGCTTCCCACCACAATAGGTACAAAGACCCTCTTTGATTCTTCTTTCTTTTTCAGAGTTCATGAGCTTGAAATCTTTATTCAACAAAGAAGAATGGGGCTTGTCCCTCTTCTGAAAATTCTTCTTCTTCTTTTGACTTGAGCTTGAAGAATTTTGAGGATGAGAAGAACTTGACTTTGAGGCTTCTGGCTTCTTCTCTTGATGGTGACTCTTTTCATTTTGCCTCTCATGGTACCTGGTATCAAGTTCCAGGGTGACGTCCATTAAGTCTTGAAGAGAGTCAATTCTTGAAGGATGGGAGGCCAATTGATCCAAAATCCTGGATGGCAATCCCTTCCTGAAATGATGGATGAGAGCTCTTTCACCCCAATCCCCGATTCTTGAGACTAAGCTTCTGAAATCAGCAATGTATAAGGATACATGCCCACCTTCTTTCATTCTTAAAGAATCCAACTCAGCTTCTGCTTTTCTGACTTCATTCGGGTCACCAAATAAAGTGAAGAGTTGAGATTCAAATAAAGGCCAAGAATTGAGAAGGTATTTTGAATCTTGATTGGTGAGATTGGAAAGATAAGGCTCAATCCATTTTGCAGCCCTGCCAATGAGAAATGAAGTGGCATAAAGGACCTTCTTTCTGTCTTGAGCGAAGTTTGCCGGATCATTATGAAATATCAATTGACAAGACTGAATGAAACTTCTAACTTTGAAGGGCTGAGTCCCATCAAAGCATTCTGGTGCCTTCATAGATGGAGTCTTGAAGGCTGGTGGTCTTGATGCTTCAGAAGATGAAGCTGCTTGAAGATTGGCCATAATCTGAGTCATTTGCTGCATGATGGCCAATAAAGATGGTTCAGACTGATGAGAGACAGGCTGATTAGACTGGGCTAGAGTTGGCCCTCCAGTACCTTGGGATGCCTCCACCGGAGCAGGGACACCTTCAGTACCATCAGACTCTTCCTCTTCCACAGAATTCTCCTCCTCCTCTTCACCATCTTCACCTGGACCTTTGAAAATAGTCCTTGAAGTTCCTGGAAATCCGCCAACTACTCCTGAAAATGAACATGATCTTCTTGGCCCTCTTCCTTCCTTCCTGGATGGTGCTGCTCCTTCCATGCGGGGTCCTCTATCTAATTGGGCCCTCAGTTGAGGAACTGCTGGGGTGCCATCTAGAGGAGCTCTTGGAGTTGGAGTGAGAACAGCTTGAGCTCTGGCCTGAGATCTTGTCTTTCTTGCCGGAGGTGAGTGTTGAACAGGCATGATATCAGGAATAAAATTGAATTAAATGAATAAGAATCAAAATTTGCTTGAAGTGAAAAGAGTCAACAATCAAATCTTGAGGAAAATCAATGAATAAAAATGAAAATCTTCAAGTACGTCAATAAATCAAAATCAAATGAAGTCTTGAAGTCAAAATCAAATCAATCAAATCAATCAAAATCAAAATCTTGCAGAAAATCAATCAATCAAATGAAATCTTGAAGAAAATCAATTTATGTCAAAATTCTTGATGTGAAAAATCAGCAAAATCAATGAAATCTTCAGGTCAATCAATTGTCTTGAGGTCAAAATCAAATATGTCAAATCAATCAATCAATCAAAATCAAGTGAATTATTCTTTTAAAAATCAAAATTCTTGAAGGAAAAATCAATTATGAATCTTGATGTGAATAACGTGTCTGAATATCTTGATGAAAAATTTGAAAATCAAAGAAAATCAAGATGACGCCTGAATTATGAATGAGAATGAAAATTTGATGATTTGAAAGGATTTAAAAAAGAATAACAAAAATAAAAAATGGGTCAGCTTTCAATTTTCAAAATGAAGAATGAATGAAAGAAAATTGAGAGGTGACGATGAATCATTAAGTTCATAAGCGTAAAAGAATCATAATTACGATGGAATGAGTGAATGAAATTATAAAGAAAGAATGAACAGAATGAAAAAGAAATTATGAGTTAATTAATATAATGTCACAGGGGCTCTTGGACAGAAATACAAGAGTGGCCTGGCACTCAGCAATCAGGGAACTCACTTGGAAGACTCCAAAAGGATAAAGAATAAAAATAATAAGAATGAATTCCTCTAAAAGATAGGCAGGTACAAGATGAGATGCAAAAGAGGAAAGGGAAGCCAAATGGCCAAAGAGCCAACCAAGTAAGTCCTTAATCACTGTTTCAACCTGCCAAAAATGAATAATGGAATTAGTAAGGATATGACCACCAAATATCCATTGACAGGCGAAGAAAGAGAAAAGAGAAAAGTGCTAAATGACTGACTTAATAATATCAGTATTTGCTTAACTAAAGTGAAAAGAAAATAGAGATAAAATAAAATCAAAATATATTAATTAACTGGGGAAAACCCCCCAGGGTGGAAAGGGTAGCCGGTATATGTGAAAAGTTGGGAGCTTGAGTTCTTCAGGCTGAAAACTGATCTGTATTGATCCTTGAGGCTGTATTGATTCTTTTGGGAATTGATACAGCTGGCTAATATTGAAATTGAATTGGGTTGAATGAATTTCCCATGATTGAAAATGAAATACAGGCCTTGATGGATCCAGACTGTATTGAAATGAATATGGTTGCCAAGATGGATTGAGTGGAGCTTTGACACTTGACAACTTCTTTTTGGCACTGCCTCTTGAATACACTTGAGAATGAATTGAAAGTATTCCCTTGGAGTGAATACTTGGAGTGAGAATAACCAATGACTGCTTGATGGCGTCATTGGTCTTTGACGCTGAAACACTTGCTCTTGAGCCTTGATGATTCCTCTGAATGATTGGGTGCCTTGATGACGTGATGAGATGTTGGAATGTTGAAATGAACATTTGATATTGCCACCATTGAATTGCTGTTGAAAAATGATGCACAATGATATATAACATCATTTATGGCATATTGGTTGATTGGCAAGAAGATTACGTCCAAAGGTCTTGAGATGGAAAGGCAGAGGGAAAAGGATGGATGTAATGGCTTCAGAGCTTGGAATGGTGTTTCTGGGCCTTTTGGGGTTTTTGGCCACTTTTGGGTTCTGAGCCAAAAACTGGCCCAAAAGGTGGGAAAGTGTCTTTTGGACACTTTGCGTCAAAGTGCGCAAAAATGCGCAAAATGCGCAAAAGTGCGCAAATGCGCAAAGTGCGCAAAAATGCGCAAATATGCGCAAATGCGCAAAGTGCGCAAAAAGTGCGCAAATGCGCAAAAAGTGCGCAAATGCGCAAAAGTGCGCAAATGCGCAAAAAGTGCGCAAATGCGCAAAATGCGCAAATGCGCAAAAATGCGCAAAATGCGCAAAAATGCGCAAATGCGCATTATGAGCCCAAATGGCCAAAAACAGCCATTTGGGCCATTTCCCCTGGTTTTGAGGGAAATGACCAGAAATACCCATTTGGGCATAAATTGCCGCTATGGGTGCTGGATTGAGGTGAAGGGCCATGAAGGCCCCAAAACACAAATGGCCATAAATGGGCCATAAGATAATGACGTGGCCATATTGGCCACTGGTGATGGATATGGCCAATTGGCCATAAAAGAACCGTGGCTTGATATGCCATATGGGGATCCAAGGAGGTGAATTGCCATGGTTGTGACAGCAGGGAGGATTCTCCTCAAAAGAGTCTTATCCGACTTCCACACAACACTTAGTTCCAACTATTCATAGAATTTCTCTATTCTAAATTTGAAAAGATTTCATCTCATATCACTCTATTTTATCATAATACTGAGGTGTTTTATCTAGTTAAAAATATTACTGTACTTTTTCGGCCCTTATGTCATCTTTCAAGTCACATGAATCCCGTTCAGGTTCTGTTCATGACTCAAATAGTGAATCTAGCATAGAATATGTTCAAACACAGTCACCATTGAGTCCCAACATTCCTCTCACAACCCCTATCGCATCCTCAATGAATGTATCAGGTCTTAACATTGATGTGGGCAATCCAAAGGCTCCAACTTCAAGCACTTGGTCGATCCCAAATATTTCCGTCACTCCAATTCCCCCGAATCCCACTAATACACAAATTCATGTGTCTCAGGGGCCAGAAGGCACACCTCAAATCTCCTCACACGCTAATCCCCAATCAAAATTTCCACGTGAGTTCCTCCTTAATCCCGGTCGGAGTCCAGTCGCATCCCAGGATCCCTTTGGCCAAAGTAAACAGCCAACCCTCAATATTCCATCAGGATCGCAGGTTCATGTGGGTGATGAAAGGCGCGTGGATGGGGGGCGACGAAAAAGACCTTTGGAAAATGTAACTTGGAGCGGTCTGTCGGAGGGAAATCCAGTATTGACGCTTCATCAAAGTAAGTCATTTGAATTTTGGAGTAGAAACTTATTCACAATTTGATATGTTTGTTTCATGGGTTAGATATGGCACCTAAAGGCAAGTCAGTCCGATCTCAGGAGCCAATTGAAGATCGTGAGGATGACCAGTCTTCATTAATGTTTTAATGTGTTAACTGATGATTTGAATAGCAGGGGATGAACTTTATGCGTCTTCACCTCTGGTCCAAAAAGAGAAAGTCACTGGACGTCATCATCCATATGCCTCCAAATCAAGAGCGGGTCATGCCAGTACATCAAGAGAAACAATGGTGGATGATGAGGATGAGAACATGTCTCCGACTCAAAGTGAAAGAAATGACGAACCAAGGAGGGACAATTTCACAGCGCATGAGCAAGGCACTCAATCAAATAGTGAGTTCACCCATCCTCAGCTGGGCCTCGCCCAGAGTATGCTTGAACAATCCGAGGTCAGACAGCAAAGGAACCAGGCCCGCAAAGCTCACAATGTGGCGAAACGTGCAAGCCAGAAGGAGCAACAAAAATGGCTGAAGGCAGAACTTCCAGAGAATGTCCATGGAATGAGATCAGCAGTACACGCACATTGCCTGTTCCTACTCAAAGTTAGGGATAAGGATTTTTCCTCACTACCAACACCACCCAGCACAGAAGAGCGTGAAATTGCAATTCAAGTGGCTGGTCATCTTGGTTATGTCCCCGAGGATGTGTTCAATGAGCCATCAACACAGGTTCAGTCTCAGGGTTTCCAAAGCTACTGCGAAAATGAGCTCCACAAGCTAGGACTAAAGCGATTCACTTGGGACTGGAAGAGCTCATGGCAACATCCGTTCAACGAGCTGATGTCTATGGTGTTTTACCGTACATTCTGTCTCGCACTTGTCAGCACTGAGTATCATCACTACTGTTGGAACAAGGATCATAACAACTATGGGGTCGTGGCGGCTTTAATGGAGCGATATTTCACTTATTTGAAAAGAGAATGGAAGTCTATTCAAAAGGATGCAGAGTATTTGGTAAAAAAGAAGGAGAATCAAAAGCTCGCAAAGATTCGTCAAAGAGTTAGTTACTGTATCTCTTCTTCATTGTGGACCAAGTCTGATGATGATCTACTTGATTATGTGCAGACCTGTGAGCGCCGTCGTGAATGGTGTGATACGGCTAAATTTCCCATCCTAGCATCACAATTCAATGACCCTCGAGTATGCTCAGATACTGAGGAGGTACTGGAAAATGGCCGTCAAGTTTACCGCAAAGTGGGATTACGCTGGCGCTCCCAGTTATTTAATGATTTGGTATTGAAAATGGATAGAGACATAGAGTTTTGTAATCGGATTAAAAAAAAGGGTAAAAAAACTATTGATAGATTGCCAGAATTACGATCGACAGATGATGGTGATATTCCGGAAGGCCTATCATTTCAGGTATTTGATCAAGATTGGCTCAAAGGCTGTAGTAAGATGCAGACTAGCGCCCTCAAGATACTTGACATGCCAGTTATTAGGCCTAATGGTGATGCTCTGCAATAACTTAGTAATTGGTCACGGTATAGCACTGTGACAAATTAAAATTTTGTGAATTATTTGTGCAGGTGTAATAAAATCTGATTATTATCTCTTAAGGATGCAACAACTTGCTAAATATGTTAGAATATAGACAATATGAATTGAAATGTATCACCGTCTCCCTTGCAATAATACTCTATTGCTCATTTTCATTGAGGAAATATTGAAGAAGTTCGATCCAGCTCATGGTGTTCATAATTGTGGACCTGTGCCAGAGTCAACAGGAGTTATCAACTTTGTCAATCACAAATTATATAATATCAGTAAGGCTCACGCAGTTAATGATTTTTTCTTTTCTTGGACCTATTGGTAATTGGAATATGGCATTCCCATAAGGAATGATTTCAGAATAGTAATACAATCAAGTGAAAGATGAGCTTGAAAGGTACCTTCCGCATGTTGACCTCAACTGAATGAGGAGTGATATAGTGGATGACCTGTACAGGTCGTTGTTGGCCAATACGATGTAGACGATCAACAGCCTGAGCCTCAATGGCTGGGTTCCAATTGGGCTCCTGGAAATGTGGATGTCAGGGTCCGAAAATCAGGGGAGAATTTTGGGGGGCCCCTCACCATTAAATAGACTACATTAGCACAAGTTATATTGAGGCCAGTTCCAGCCGCGGCAATGGATGCAATGAGTACTTCACATTCAGGATTATTGAAGAAATTCTCAAGCGCCTTGTCCTGCGCTCGTGGTGTAATTGTTCCATCAATTCGTGCTGAAAGGATAGAGTGATGGGCAAGAGCAATACCAATTCTACAATATAAAAAAGTCAGATGGAGTCAATTGGTAATGGATGCATATTAGAATTAACGCACAAATCTAGAAATTGGGTCCATTGGGTATAAACCACCGATTTCGTTGGACCACACCTTGTTTGTTTGTTCTTCATTAAGCTTTGTAGGAGGTGTGCAATTTTACTACTCATCATGCATGTTTCCACATCCACAATAGTTCGTGTGATTCTTGGGGAGTTATCCTGAGTGCTCCTGCCCTCGGGGTCTTCCAGCTCCGCCTCCGCAATTGTGTTAAGCATGATGTGATGGTTACAACATATTCGCAGCGTATTGATATTTCTGAAAAACTCTCCTGGTCCTTTGCTTTTGGATGATAGGAATTCTTCATATAATGTGGAATATTCTTGCTGCATGGTCGGGTTGAGTGGGAGCAGCTCATAATGATGGCTAATAGTGGGGAGAGATTCGAGATGTGTGGTTTTGGTGCGGCGCAAACTTAAATGCCGCAATGCCAAATGCAAAATATCATTGCAACCTTTTGAAAGAGTACTCAGGATGAATGGTGACCAGTTATCTTGATCGGCGCTCTGGGGTTGAGTGATGAAGGATATTATGCCCAAAAGGTCATAAATGGTGTTGTGAATAGGTGTGCCCGTTAAACATATTCGACGGGATGAAAGGAGGCTATTAATGGCACGGTGAGTGGCAGTGTATTGAGAGCGAATATAGCTATAAGAGGGGGCAAGGGTTATTGGATATAAAAGGTAATTTGAATCATTTAAGCTCAGCCACTCACTGTGCTTCATCCAAGATTATACGATGCCAATTGATTTGAAAAATGAATGATGTAGAGGGATTGGTTTGCTTAAATTCTTGGGTGATAGTATTGTAAGAAGTGATGATGATATCATATTTTAAGATGTCGGCTTGGGATAATGAGTGACGAGTGGGACCATGGTAGATTTTGGCATGCAGTGCTCCAGCCTGAGCATGCTTGGATATTTCTGATTGCCAGTTGGTAATTAAGCGAGGGGGGCAGATGATCATGGTGGGCGTGGAGCGATGGGGGTTTGCAATCATCCGCTCCTTGGAGGTACCAATTAGAGCAATGGCCTGAATGGTTTTACCTAATCCCATATCATCCGCAAGCAGTCCTCCAAGAGGGGTATTGGTCGAAAGGGATTCAAATGAGCTAACGACCTTGTTTGTAATGATGTGCCTGGCATTAAAAGTGGATCCTGGGGGTGAGGTTGCCCAAAGGTTACGGGCTGATTGGCCATTGGGGATTTCTCGATCCCAGAGAAAAGCTAGTCCGGTCTTTTGATGAGGGAGGAGGGGGGTTTGAATAATGGCATGGGGCGGGGTCATCATGGGGAGGTCTGATCCACTGGGTAATTGTATCAGTTTTTGCTTGGAAATCAATGATGAAACAGCAGGATATGAAGCAGGCGTCGAGTTTGAAGCGGGAAATGTCGGAGTAAAGAGTTGACATTGACAATGAGTAGTACAGTCATATTCTTTGGGCATTTTAAGCTTGAAATCTTGTGTTCGAAAGCTTTCCATTATGAATAGAACGTTTGGATACCATGTGAAGAACATCAATGCTAGATTGGGTTTCTGAGATGAGGAGGGATCATTGGCATCAGTCATAAATACTCCCTCAACGAATAATATTTGAGTAGGATTGGATTGGCAATTTTCAATCCATGCCCCACCAGGACCACAGTGCATGAACGTTTTGGGTGCCCCAAGGAATGGTATCAACGTTTGGGAAAGGGTTCCCGGGAGAGAGCCAATAGCATGCTGGTGATTGGGGAGATATACGAATATGTTGTGTTGATTGTGCCATAGGATAATCCAAGAACCTAAGTGGGAATTCTCAGGCTTTAAGGTTATATCACTATTTATTTGAATACGAATATTAATCATCCCAATGCAAAGTGGTTGTGAAGGGGTTGACATGATGGCTATTTTGAATTATTTGGGGACAGTTGGGAATTATATGATCGGGAGGGGTTAGCTAAAGGGAATGAAGAGGAATAAGCGCAGGTGGGGAACTTATATGAGTGGCAGCAACAGGCCAAAAGGGGGATGGCCTGTGGTTACGTGCATGGTCTTGATGGAGGTGGGCCTCTTGGGCTCATAATTTTCATATCCGATTTGGGGCATATATCAAGGCAAGGTGGCCAAAATGTGGGTGCACCATTTGACTGCTGGATCTGCAGCGAGTTACAAAACCTTTGGTGGAACAAGGCTGACATTAGCACATCCGAAATTGGGTGGGTTGTAGCAGCTTATTGTGGAGGGCATATTAGAGGCATGCAGTCATGTTCGCTGGTGTGACAGCGAACAATGAGCGTATCCTCCCCAGGTTAATTGTTCACAGGGACCTACTGGGCAATGTTGGCAGTTTCAAAGGGCAATCTCACTGTGGGGATGTTTGTGTGTGGGCGGGTGAGATATGTTCGGTGGCATGCCACCGAACATGACTTTGGTTTGGCCTGAAGTTTTTTGCTGACTGATGCATACTGGGCTTTCAGGGGGGAATGTCTGGGATGATGAAAGGGGGCGCCAGCCGTGAGCCGTGATCCACATATACATTCACCCCTATGGCGTTTGAGGCGAGTACTAATCCACCGAGATTGGCATTGGCCTCTTTGCCTCACGCGCGTACAGAACTCTGGAGAAAGAGGCCACACGCCCGAGGAATTTTTTGGCTGCAAGCCAGGTGCCACAACTTGCACGGGGCGTGTGAGAACGTGAAGAAAATGACCCGCGGTGGGAGATACCCACGCGAACATGACCAGCCTCAGCAATCATAGGCTGGGATTGTTATTCTAATGTGGATGAGGCTGAAGCGAATCCACACTGATTGGCCTCAGGTTTCCACGCGCAAGCGGGTGAGCGTCTGCAGTCAAGCTGACAACCCGACCAAGAAAATAGGCAGCTGGAAGACTGGCAGTAAAATGTCTTCCAGGCGTGTGAAAGTTGCCTGTGTATGACCCATCGGGGGTGCGTATGAAAGTGTGTGGCTGCCCGACAATGAACAAGCGGGCCAGTCATTGTTTGCCCCAACAATGGCACCGGAGTGAATCAACTCTTTGTGTTAGACCCAAATATTAAGTCATCCCATTAAGACCCACTTACATTAATTTGGATTACATGCGCATCTGTGCCGTAGTTAGGCAGAGCTGTCCAACAAGGTGCATCAAAGGGATGCAGGTGAGAGATATGACTCGATGGCTTGACGTTATTGCATGTTACATTGTTGAACAGCTTTTTGCTCTGCCCCGCAGTACATTTACAAAGGTGTACTGCGTACTACAGTGTCGACTGTACTGTACAGATCAGGAAGGTGTAATACTACTTGAGCCTGCATCCATCTAGCAAATGTGCATGCACCTTCCGATCGTTTGCATTTACGTAGCTCATGTGCCACATGCTCAGCATTGCGTTTCACCCGATTTGCACACGCAAGCTGAGCATGTCATGGTCAAAAGCACCGTGAGAAAGTGCTCAGTAAAGCCATGGAATGAACTTTTTTGCAATAGTTCATTGGAAGGCTCAGTTTGGAGCACTTCACCAAAGCGTGTGAAATGCTGCACCTGGCTGAAATGTCATCCGATGCTGTGCCAAATGCTCAGAGTGCGCGCATACAAAAACGACTGAGCAATGGCTCAGCATGGTGCATTTGATATTGTTATATCTATAGTTCAATCACTGTGCAATTCCAATGTTCAGCCACTGAGCATTTCAATTATGACCCGAAAGCAAACCTGAGCAATGGGTCGAGGCAAGCTCACGCTGTATTCACTTGTCTTGCAGCCCCCCCCTTTGTTCACATACTATTACCAGGCCATATGGCCGGTAATCTCGCCGCGGTCACTTGTGACCAAATGCACCGGGTGCTTTTCTGCATGGGTCACTTGTGGATTGCACCCACAATGCACATTCAACATGGGCCTCACGACCACCCTCCTGGGTGATTGGGTGGCTATTTAAGGAAACAAAGGGGATTTGACTCAGCTTGACAATTCAATAAATTGCAATACTCAGCGGTGCATTTGATATTGTTATATCAATTGTTCAATTACTGTGCAATTGAAATGTTCAGCCACTGAGCATTTCAATTATGACCCGAAAGCAAACCTGAGCAATGGGTCGAGGCAAGCTCACGCTGTATTCACTTGTCTTACAGCCCCCCCCTTTGTTCAAAGACTATCACCAGGCCATAAGGCCGGTGATCTTGCCGCGGTCACTTGTGCATTGCACCCACAATGCACAATCAATAAGGGCCTCACGACCACCCTCCTGGGTGATCGGGTGGCAATTTAAGGAAACAAAGGGGATTTGACTCAGCATGACAATTCAATAAATTGCAATACTCAGCTTGACAATTCAATAAATTGAAATACTCAGCCAGACCCCCATTGTTCTTCTGCCTCACGCGAGCATTTCACTTCTCAGTTGCAGCATTCGCTGAGACTCAGCTTCAATTTTGCCCACACGCCTTGAAGCTGAGACTTTTGCGGGTGCTGCAACTGCTGAGATCGTCTCAGCTTCACCTTGGTATAAAAGACCATCTTCACACAACACGCACTTCACTTTCTTTCTCACCCGCTCCACTTCGCTCAACCTCACCCGCGTTTGTCCTTCTTGTGCGTATTCCCCCTCGTCTTCCTGCCTTTCCAGTCTTTTCTTTCGCACTCGACTAACCCCACTCCCCTTCCTGCTCGCTTTTTGTTTTTCCTGCTAATACTTTCAGAACCCCACTTCTATCTACTTTGTACGTTTTCTCCAATTAAACTTTCGTCAACATTATGTACCGATATTAATATTTTTCTTTCTTCACGACTTCCTTCCAGACTTTTAAAAACTTCCGACTAGAGCGTTTTTATATTGATTCCGTTTTAAATTTATATAAATCATCGTATGTCTTCCTTTTCTTTCTTGATTGCTTACTTTCTATTCAGTTACTAACCTGTTTTGTTTTGTTTTTAGATGTCGTGCACGTTATGCACCAAGCGGGGTATCCCCTGCATTCGCTCCTCGACAACGAACGACGCTTGTGATGCTTGCCGACAAGCACACAAGAAATGTTCGTTCGTTGTCCGCCCCTTCCGACCACAAGGCCAGACGAGTTCTCGCCCAAGACGCCCTCGCGAGGACTCCTTTGTGGTCGACGATGATGAAACCATTTCCGAGCGTGAATGGACGCCGGGCCCCCAAACAGGCCAACGGGAACGATTCCGGACGATTAGCCCTGTCCCCTCCAGTATCGATTTGTCCACTCCCCCTCCTAGGCCACCATCCGATGGTCACTTCACTCCTCGACCGGAGCGAAGTGATTATCCGGCCGATGAAGGATGGCGATGGCGAGAGGACATTCGAGCTTGGGCTGATCGTCACCATGTCTTGTCACCGATGGGATTCAAACGCCAAAGTAAGTTTTATTTCTCCTCTTTATCTCATTTCTCTTCACGCAATAATACTGACTTTTTTCCATTACTCATAGAACCAAACCCCCCGAATCCCCCCCGACACGACTCTCCCGTTCCCAGTTTGCCTCGCGAGCAAACCCCCCGGCAACCCACTCCAGGCCCGAGTGGCACCCGATGGTCTGAGGAATTATTCCGTGGTAAGCAGCCAAAGTTTCATTTCATTTTCACTTTCACTTTCGAGTCGAGTGAACTGACTCTTACTCCTTTTTTAGAACCCTCCCGAACCGAAGAGCCACCTATTCCTGGCCCGAGTCCATCGTCCCAACCACCTGAGGACGATACGACTCGTGAGCCAGAACCTGAGGTGGCTCCTATGCAATCCACGGAGGAACCTTATGGTAAGTCACCCCTTGTTTCTCTTTGATCCATATTCACCTTTCCTCATTTTTTCTTTGACCGTCTCCAGATCGTCCCGCCACTCCTTGCTCGATCATCATCATCGACGATACGCCCGTGGGATCACCCCATCCCCCTCCCCCTCCCCCTCCCCCTTCTTCTTCACCGACTCCACCATCTTCCCCTTCCACTCCAACCCCGGTTCCCTCCCCAGAGATCCCTTCCAGTGCCCCCGAGAACCCCAACGCCTCCTCCCCCCCGGTGCCAAGCTCGTCTCATTCTCACGATGACGCTCGCCAGGAATTCACCGACCTGCGACCGACCCTAATGATTCCTCGAGCCATCGTCCACGATTCGATCAACCGAATCTTGTTGGAGCATCGTCGCTTGCTCCACATGATTCCTTTCGTGGATGCAACTCATCGAAATGAGATGCACCGGGAATTCCGGGAGGAACTAAACTCCCTCCTTGCCCAGGCACTGGAGGCTTATCCAAAGGAGGACATAACCGGGATGGTCTCCAAATTCCTCGAAAAATAAAAATTTAAAAAAAATGTCATTATTTCCTCTTTTTATTTTTTGTAATACTTTCTTTTGAATAAAATATTTGTCTTAAATTATTGTTATGTTCAAATTCTATTACATTCTTTGTTCACGTAAAAATTACTTATTTCCTCCTTAGAGAAAAACCCTGATTGCGTGAGAATCATTTTTGTAAGTGCCCCACCAAGAGTTTGAGTGAGTATTTGTTTTCGTGAACCTGTTTTTCTCAAAATGCGCCAATAGTTGCCGTTATCCTCTCCTATATTTTCTTCTTCCATGGTTTAGAGCCATACCCATTCCTAACTGTAAAAAAGCGGGACGTTCCCGTATGTGAGCAATCGAGTCCAGATTCGTGAAACATGGCCTTTCCTATGGTCACACGCTATTAGTCTTACTCATGTATTGAATTGTTTAAATTGGCTAGAACCTTCACAAGCGTAAGGATTGGCGTGTGACTTGTCGGGAGGCTGCACAGGCGTAAGGATTGGCGTGTGAATTGTTGGGAGCCTGCACAGGCATAAGGATTGGCGTGTGAATTGTTGGGAGCCTGCACAGGCATAAGGATTGGCGTGTGAATTGTTGGGAGCCTGCACAGGCGTAAGAATTTGTCAGCATTGTTGGCAACCCTCCCATGCGTAAGGATTGGCGTGTGAATCGTCGGAAGCCTGTACAGGCGTAAGGAATTTTAGCACTTTTGGGACCCTCCCCAAGCATAAGGATTAGCGTGTGAATTGTTGGGAGCCTGCACAGGCGTAAGAATTGGCGTGTGAATTCTTGGGATCCTGCACAGGCTAAAGAAAATTTCAGCATTGTGGGGAAGCTTCACAAGCGTAAGAATTGGCGTGTGAATCGTCGAAAGCCTGTAAAGGCGTAAGGATTGGCGTGTAAACTTTCGGGAGCCTGCACAGGCATAAGGATTGGCGTGTGTAGCGATGGCCCCCCGCATAGGCGTAAGGAACTTTTAGCATTGTCAGAACCTGCACAAGCATGAGGATTCGCGTGTGAAGCATTGGCATCCTGGACAATAGCAACAAACCAGGACCGATGTACGATGGCATGCCACCGTACATAATCCACTTCACCCCTTTTTCATGTGAGACACCCCATCTCCCGCACTCGAATCCATCCAATCCTGGTGTATATTGTCCTCTGCCTTACCTCACCATTACTTACCCAACACACATGCAAAACTCCTCATTCTTTGAATCGGCATGGGATTGTATTACCATCCCTGATTTGATAGCCCGCTCTCTTGCCAATCTCATAATAGCCATTGCTTTTTTGCCGCATTGTTTTTGCTAACCTGCTTGAGCATTGTGCGGACATACCCACTAGTGTCGTGCTTTCGTTGTCCTGTGCTGGATCAGTATAATGAACAAATGTACTACTGGCCCACACTACCTGAATGAGCCCATGACATGTGGATAGATCAATCCAAAAATGCTCATTTGGGAAAATCAATTTTCCCCCTGTACACCGCTTTGACGCATCTCTTTGAATTTGGCCGGTCCGCTTATCAGCTTGAAACCACCATCCCGAAGCATACAGCGATGCATCCTTATCAACATGAGGTGCGTTTTTGAATCCATTCATGGTGAAAGTGAGTGCGGAAGCGAACTCGAATGCACCCTGATTTGCCGGAATATCGCCTTCATAGTTGACTTGATCAAAAGACGGAACCCCCAATGAGTTGTAGCAATTTTGAATCTTCTGAAATAAATTATCCCCAACATATCGTAAGGATTGACCTAGAATGCAACCCACCGAGCTAAGATTGGCACCTCGGTCCCGCCATTCATCTTTTGCATTTTCAATTTTGCCAGCACTACCATACAGACCAAATTGTTCATTCTTCGTGGTGCATTTGCACCACCCAATCGCGAACATAAATCCCTCCAGTAATGCTCCATTTGTTGCAATAGGGTCAGTGAACCTCTTTTCGCAAAATAAGAATTGTGATAATTCATCCCATTGATTGACCTCGACTTCACTCATTGTTGTGAATGGTCGGAATTCAACAAGGGCAATGAGTAATCCGGTTGAAGAGAAAATTGCCACACGGCCAAAGTGAATGCGTTTGATCTGATTGACATCCACCACCCTCCGAATTTCACTTGGGGTGATATTTGCTGATACTGGCATTGATATTTGTGCTGTTGGGCGAGAGGAGGAAAAAAACCTATTCATTCGGGTCGTTTTGCGCTCATTTGTCTTTTGGGATCTGCTACTATTCCCGAGTGGTTGCGGGATCACTATGTGTTGAAGCACACAAGATTTCAGATACTGCCAAGGAGCTTTCTTCGGCACACATCCTTTGACTTCCCTGTTGGAGCCCACATGACATTGGCACAATCTGAACCGACTAAAGCCCATGTTCTTCAGTGGGGCCCAATGAGGGTGCCACATAAATGTGGAAGCATATATATATATCTATATATATACACTGAGATTAAGCGAGTAACTCACACTTTCCTTCCTCAGCCCGACGCTTTCTCGCGAGTTCCCTTTTACGCTCCTTTCCTTTTTTTGTGAATGGCATGCTTTCAGCAGAAAATGAAATGAAACCGAATGATTACTGATTTCTTAATATCACCTAAATTGGATTGCGATGGATGAATCTTTTTTAATTGCGGCTAAAAAGAAAGCTCACGCCTGACCTTGGCAAATTCACGATCTCAAATACCTGAACCTGAAAATTGCAGTGGATAGTGCATTATTCAATTTTACACATTGATGTTCCCATGCAATCACTTTCCAATCCAGCAATTTGGAATATTGCAAGCACACGCAAATGCAATATGCATCCTGCTGCGGATCCCTAGTTATCCCACTCCTCTTGAAAGACACAGGAACCTTTTGCCTATTATGGGCTGGCGTGAAGTGATACACGCGACCTCCCGCAATGCCCCCGCGTGTGCTACTTGCGGGCACAACGCCTGACTCAGCTTGCGTCTTGTCGGAGTCTTCGCAATGATGTACGGAGGCATGCCGCTGTACAATTACTATTGGTACTCAGACTGTGGCATCCGGGCAGTAGTAGGATAGGAAGTCATGATTATTAAATTCATAAATCACTTTGCAAAATTAAATTACAATCTATCTAGTACAAAGCTAATCTAAAACGGGTCAATCCTGGTTGTGAGTTTAGCTGACCTGGGTACCGTCAAGGTGACCTCATCACTTGAACCAAGCCCGCGATTCGCCACCCAGGCATCACCAAAGTCTAATACTAAGCATCGTGCAAAATCAAATCTAAGAGGTACAGTGGGGTTAAAAGACTCTGATGAGAAGAAACTTTTATTCAGTAAATTACATATATACTTATTAGTACGTAGCCACACTGGCTCCACTAGATTTTTACCCTCTGAAAGTTTTGCGGACATGTCAATTAGTGCTAAAGCCCCTTTAACTGAGCTTGTTCTCCAGTCATCTGAGCATACCATCAAACCACGAACCCCCGCCGCACAGAATGCCGCTAATATACCATAGCAAATTCGATTGATTCCAAGATTCTTGTGACACGCCAAAAGATCTTTGATGGCCTCATTTTTTTTTGAGTTTGTGAGTTTGCCTTTGATGCCATTAACTTCAACCTTTGTATGTGCACGTACCATGTTGTATGCAATCATCAAATGGATAACTGTATCCATTAGATCCTCCAGGTTCTTGTGCGGCTTTGTGGATATCTCATTGTCAGCCCCGCCACCTTCAATGCTGAGTTGGGTTGCACGTTGCTTCGATTTACTCAAGCAGGAGGCAAGGTATTCAACTGCTCCCCGTTCGAGTCCAAGAGGATCGGTTGAATTTGATGTTGGTGCAACATATGGTTTGGGTGCAATCACATCGTATGAGACTAAACTAATGGATTCAAACATAACATTTGCCCAAAAATGTTTAACTGGATTGGCGGGGTAAAGAAGGCTCTGAACCATTTTGAAGAAGGAGTGTTCAGATTTTGGGAGATTATCTGGAGGTTTAGCTGATTCCTTCATCAATTTGAGATTCCAAATGTTGTGATCAAAAAACGCTTCTGTTTCGGTTGGCTTAAAAAAATCTAACCCTGTATATTGCAATTTATATCACCAGTCAACAGCCAATAATCAAGTATCATGCACAAAGATAAAAAAAAACTCACCTGCCATCTCAAGGTCCTGCAGCCAAGCCGACATTTTAAGATCTCGGTTACTGATCACCTTAATACCAATGGGCAGGAATGTATGAGCATCCTTTGTTGGTAAATTGTCCCATCTATTTTTGTAAATCCTATTGATATTATCAAGCCCCCTTTTCCATGATTGTTGAGTAATATTGGAATGATAATTCAAAACGCCTGCAAACTCTTCCATGCGGGATAAAAATATTCCTTGAAAATTCGCAGCGGATGACACTTCGGGCTCAGCGTCGGGAATTATATCAGTCATATCTCGTCCCATTGTATCATGTTTAATTGTTTCCCTTTCTTGAAAGGCTTGAATATTCCGAGGAGAGGCGGGAGGGGTTGCATCATGCATTGTTTCATTGGGTATCGGGGGACTTTCAGTATGTGGAGCTTCATCATGGATTGTTTCATTGAGTATTGGGGGGGGTTCAGTATGCGGAGGTTCATTATCAATATGGTCCCCTTCAACATTGATAATTTCATCACCTTGATCGCGAGAATCGTTTGCGGCTTCAAAGGTACGGCGTTTTTTGTTTGTTTTTTTGGTCGCATGTATATTTGGTCTTTTTCCTAATCCTTTGCCTGGAAATCCAATTACGACTCGAGATCCTTCAGGTAGAGATTCTCCCACCTCCACACCTGCCCATATATTGTAAGCAGCTATTTTTATCAATTTTGTTTTGAATTAGTAATGGACTTACGGTTCAAATACATTTTGAGCAGGCTCATGGCTTCAGCAATCTTTTGACGCACATAATCAGGAATTTTACTATCATTTTGGATTTTTTCGAGCCTTGGGATTGTTTGAGCAATGTTGGAGACAAATTGTTCCTTGGATATAATTTCCACCTCCCCACTGAAAATTACATCATCTTGCCCATCATCTTCTGTCGGTGCACAAGGTTCAACAGTCTTTTCCTTCTCATAACTTTTAAAATTCGGTTTCTGAGAGCTTGGAGGCTGCCCTGAAATAAAGGCTATGACACAATATCAGGTTTTGAGAGATTTGAAATATTAAAGATGGATGCATACTCACATTCCGGAAGAACTGGTGGATCTTGATTATCTTCATGTGACTGGCTCTCTACTTCAATGCCTAATTCACGACTACTGGCGATATCAGAGATTTCACTTCCACTCTCTGGGGCTGAAGTTGGTCGTTCATTGAATTCTGTTGAATTTCCCGGGGTTCGGGCCATAGCGGAGGTAGTTTATTAAGCAAATAGATGGTGACGAGTTGATTGCTAACTTGTTTGAAAATTTTTTGATAAAAGATCCAAATTCAAGAAAAAAGGTGCAAATGCGATTTGTCGGGAAATTGAAGGAGGCGATGTTTTGCAAATTATTTCATATCATGCAAATGAAATCACTTCCCTGTGAGACATTGAATAAAGTTGACTAGTGAGAAACCTACTAAAGTCAACTTTTGAACTATTCAATGCTCATGAGGTAAGGACTAAGCAAAGTGTTCATTTGATTGATATGAAATAAAATGGTTTTGTCGGCGAAACAGGAGACACAATTCTTGTCTTAAATAGTCCACTTATTAGGTTTTAATTTGTGAGTCTCATGATTTAAACCCTAGCCACAACATGGTGAATATACTGACCAATATCCCCTTAGGTCCTGTTGGCAGAGAAGGCCACTCAGCATATTTCGGCAATTGCGTTCATTGTGTACGCCAACAAGCCACCGTACTGTACACTATGGATGTAATACGGAAGCGTGAGGAGGGTAAGCGTTGTTGGAGGCATGTCGGGAGGGCACTACATGAGCGTAAGGATGGTAAGCAGTGTCGGGAGGGAGGGTAAGCGTTGTCGGAGGCATGTCGGGAGGGCACTACATGAGCGTAAGGATGGTAAGCAGTGTCGGGAGAATGTCGGGAGGGAGGGTAAGCGTTGTCGGAGGCATGTCGGGAGGGCACTACATGAGCGTAAGGATGGTAAGCAGTGTTGGGAGAATGTCGGGAGGGAGGGTAAGCATTGTTGGAGGCATGTCGGGAGGGCACTACATGAGCGTAAGGATGGTAAGCAGTGTCGGGAGAATGTCGGGAGGGAGGGTAAGCGTTGTTCGGGGCATGTTGGGAGGGCACTACATGAGCGTAAGGATGGTAAGCGCTGTCGGGAGAATGTCAGGAGGGAGGGTAAGCGTTGTCGGAGGCATGTCGGGAGGGCACTACATGAGCGTAAGGATGGTAAGCAGTGTCGGGAGAATGTCGGGAGGGAGGGTAAGCGTTGTCGGAGGCATGTCGGGAGGGCACTACATGAGCGTAAGGATGGTAAGCAGTGTCGGGAGAATGTCGGGAGGGAGGGTAACTGTTGTCGGAGGCATGTCGGGAGGGCACTACATGAGCATAAGGATGGTAAGCTGTGTCGGAGGCATGTCGGGAGGGCACTACACAAGCGTAAGGGTCATCAGTGGTGTCGGAGGCATGTCGGGAGGGCACTACATGAGCGTAAGGATGGTAAGCGTTGTCGGAGGCATGTCGGGAGGGTACTACACAAGCGTGAGGATGGTAGGGGCGGGGGTGTGAAAGCGTAAGGAGTGGTGAGGACGGAGAGGGGCGGGCAGTGTCGGAGTCTCATCCGGATGGAGGGCGGTGCGGGTGCGTAAGCATGCTAAGCGTCGGGGAGGCGGAAGCCAATGAGGTGAAATTACACGAACGTTGCGCATAGTGTTGAAATGGGTTTGGGCTTTGAGTGACATTCTCATGTGACACATGTGACGATTGACGTTGTGTTGACGCTGACGTGACGTGACCCACTAAATTCAGTGACTATAAAGTGACACTAACGCGACTGAAGCAAGATTTTATACTGACCGCGGTGCGACGTGAAGTCAATCGCCGACGATTGACGCGAGATTCGCCCTGGTGAGTTATCTCTACCCAAATCATCAAAAGTTCTCTGGAAATCATTTATCAACTCATATTCATACCAGGCAAATTTTGAAGCCATCTCTTCAGAAGCAGTACCTGGAATAGTCCTGTCATTGGCATACATAATCACCTCTCTGCTATTTCTATCAAACCTCCTGAACAATCTGGCCACAGCATCTTGACTTTCACTAGCCGTGTTGGGATCTTCTCTGGTAACCCGGATAGGCCAACGTTCTCTTCTTTGAAAAACTTGAGCAGCAGGAAACGGCAAAGGGGACAATCCATCTCTTTTTCTGCTGGAGCTGGCCACAGGTTGGAGTTGGCGGGAGGTGTTTATGGGTGAGCTCCTGGACTGTTGAACTGGTGATGGTCTTACTGCTGGATTCAAGGCAGGCCTGGTGGTGTGGGAAGTAGTTGGTGAAGGAGGAGGAAGGGTTGTAGGAATGGAAGCAAGCATTGGTTGGAAGGTTCTTGGAGTGCTGGGAATGACTTGACTTTGGAATCTGATGTTGGCAAGAGGTTGAGAAGAGGAATCACTGGATGGATGGCCAATTGAATGAGGAATAACTTGAACTTCTTCACTATCCAACTCATCACTTCCTTCAGCATCTGGATCTGTTGGGGAATCAACAATTCTTCTTAGCTTATTCACTACTTTCACCACTCCATCAGCATTGGTCCTTGAAATTGGGATTTCTGAGCTGTAGTGGATGGGCCTACCACCAATTGGAATGGACCCTCCAACATTAGTCCATCTGGACACATCCCTCTGCCTGGAACCAGTCACTACATTAAGATATCAGCACCAATTCAATCAAAATATGCAAATCACTCACATTGAGAAAATCCAGAAATTGCATCAGGGGTAGGCTCCTCAAGAATGGGGAATTCCTGCCCATAAGGCCCATCTTTCCTGCTCCATAAATGTCTCCTGACCTGGGACAAAGTTGATCCGGTATGGCGGCATGGCTTCTTCACAACAAAGCAAAAGTGGCATTTTGATGATCGAGGATTGTAATGTTGAAAGCAATCCTTTCCCTTGGCCAAACACTCAGTACAGGCAGGATCAAGAACTTCAACTGCTCTGAACCCATCATATGTTTGGGAGGTATCAAAATGGCCAGAAGACGCCATGGAAAGGGAGGACAATCAACTGAAGACGCCAGAACCATGAAGAACAGACGGTGGCGGTGCAGAAGGAGAAGATTCAGTGATTTCAGTCAGTTTGGAACTCATAACTGAAGAATATGCAAGCAGAAGATTCAAGACGTCAGAATCAATCCACTCCATATCAAGAAAAAAGAATTTGACCTCAAGGAAATGGGGCCATAACTCAATTATGCCCCCCCCTCAAAGCCTCTAAGGTGAAGGTTCATAACCCTTTGGGGCGGAACTCATCACCTAGGGCCTCCCCTGCAACTTTGGGGAGGCCAGGATCTTGATGGACCTGGGCTCCATCAATGGGTCCAGGCCATGTATGGTGAATTTTATGATTGGGCCATTTCTGAGTCCCTTGGTCACCCTGGGTCCCCAGCAAATTTGGGCCCAGGGGCTCCATTTTGGTCCTGGGGGCCTCCATTAACCCCCACGGACCACGGACTGTAGGACCCCAAAGGCATAAAAAGGCCAATTATGGCCAAAAATCATATAAAGACCTAAGTTCACCAAAACATCCAAAAGGCCATAAAAATCAAGACATGTCAAGATTCATCAGGGTAAAGGCCATAGCCCAAAAAACACTTTGGAGGGCTGTTGAGGCCATTTCCATGGGTAATGGGGACAAGACCCCTTGGAGCAAAGTTTTCAATTTTTCCATTGGATTCAGCCTTGCCAAATGAGTACACTTCATATACTCATTGGGTATCATTTTTTTGAGCACAAGAGCTCAGTGGTCCGTATTCTGGGATATATCCCAAGGCCACATTCCAAGGGCATGATTGATTGAATCAGAAGACAAGAAATGCATATTTTTGAAGTGGAATACTTACTCAAACTTGGAAAAAGGGGGAATCAATTGAATTTGACAGGGAAGGAGTAATGAAGGATTTTCAGGATAATGGTCAAGAGGAAAAGAAAATTTAAAAGAAATTTTTTTGAAAAAATGTGGGGATAATGAGATGCCACTCAACAGTGGCAGGGTATTATGGTGTTCAGGAGCCCACCAGTTTCAAGAGGGGGATACTGTAACAACCATCAATCAGGGGTAAGGGTATTCATTCATACACCCACTCAAACACCTCAAATCAGCAAATCCAGTATCTGCATCAGCATTCAGTTTCAGCAATCTTCATTCTGAAACATGCATACAGTTTGGTACATTAATACAGCCTGTCAATACTTGTACAGGTTGGATTCACCCAATACAGTTTCAATACACCAGTATGAAACTGTATGATCACTCAAATACACCACACCTCTTGTACAGGTTCTGTACAGCTGTACAGGACCTGTATTGGCCAGACTCAATTCAATCATCAATTATTCTCATGAAAATTCTTCCTCTGGATCAGGGCTGGTGATTCTCACATATACCAGCCCATCTTTCTCCCCCCTGGGACTTTTCCCCAGTTAATTAATTAAGTTTATTTATTATTTTATAATTATTCTTATCCTTATAATTGGGTATTATAATTATTTAATTTTAAGTTAGTCTTTGCCTTTTCTCTCTTTGCCTGTACAGTATGAGTTGGGTGGCCATATCCTTATTAACCCTTCTCTTTCCATTCTGACAGGTTGAAACAGTGGACTTGGACTTGTTTGTGGTTGGCTCTTCTATTTCTTACTCTTATTTCTTGTTTCTGCTTCTTATGTTTATTCTTTTAGCAATTTGTCTTTAACACTCTTCAGTGTATTCCTTCTTACCATATCTTTGAGCCCTCCATAAGTGAGTCCCAGTTTACTGAGTGCCAGGCCCTCTTCACTTCAAAGAGCCCCTGTGACACTTATTCAAGTGATCTTTAAAATATCTGAACTAGTATATTGGAATCTTTGTGCTAAATTGTGATCTAATAGTTTGATTTTTTCAGGATATTTGGTATATGAAAATCATTGTATAAGTTTAATTTCTGAAATTTTGAGTTGATATTCTAAATTAGGAACTATTTCCAATGTTCTAGGACAAGAAAAGAACAAAGAGGAATTATATAAAGATTTTGAATGGAATTGTAATTTCTAATCATAAAATAATTTTACTTAAATTTCAATTTCAATTCTTCTGCTATATTTTTGTGAAAACCCTCTTCAATTAAAGGATTTATATATAATTTTCTTTTCTATATAGATCAGAAATCTCAAAATAATCGATATGATTTCTTTTTAGGTAAAAATTGGAAACCTATCCTTCTTTAGAAAAAAAATGGAATCATTATGCAGATATATCTTTACCTTTTTTTAAAAAAAAAAGAAAAAAAGTGAATTCAATTGAAATATTCTTTTGTTTTTCTGTGAAACTTTATCATGAAAGGGAAAATATTTGATCATAGGACTTTGGAAAATAATGTTAGAAGAATTTTGCAGAAATAAAAATCAAAGTGAATCAAAAAATGTTTCTTTTTGAAAGAAATTAATTGAAAGAACAATTTTTTGGAAGAAAAATTACAATGAACTAAATCAAAGTTATTTACAAAATTGATTTGCATTTCTGCTTTCTGTGGGGAAGGTTAATTGTGGTATTCTTTCTCCCCAAAAAATAAAATATAATTCGGAACACTTCCAGGTATGGTCTTTTCACAAATTTAATTATTTACTATATTATAATGGCAAGTATATAAAGCTATATATCTATATTCCTTCCCTTATTATTGGCACATCTCAAAGTTTGCGATCCATTACCAAAATTCCCAACTCTTTTCAACAAAATACCATGTTTAATTCTTGATATTATGAAAACAGAAAATCACAGATTATGTGGTCTTTTTGAGCTCAAAAAAAAAAAAAAACCAAGTGTTTTAAATATATCTTTCGCTCATAAATGAGAATCTCACCTTTTAGACCAAAATTCTACCCAACTAAGCTTGAAGCATAAGACAAACTACTCAAATTGATTATAGCTGGCCCTACATCGTTAAATGAAAAATTCGTTTAAATTTATAATTAGCTTCAGATCAATATTTTTATTTAATGTAATCTTATATATGAAAATAGTTAAGAAAAAATCTTAATATTTGATTTTTCATTTCAGAAAATATCTCAAGAAAATTCAAGCTCAAACGCTTTGATATATTCGCAAACCCAGTCATTTGGTAATCCTCCCATCTTCAAAGTTCCTGAAATAATGACAAAAAGCTTATATTAGGTTCCAATATCTAATAAATATAATCATTGAAAATATAATATTTGATATTCAATAAAATATCAAAAAGTGTGATAGTAGAATAAACCTGGAAAAAGAGTTTTATAGGATAGGTTTAAATGTAAATATATCTTTCATTGGTAAAACTAGTAAAATGTTTTTCATTAGTTAGTTTACAGTAATAATATATAAATAGTAAATTATTCAAGAATTTGTGAAGAATTAGTACACTTGAATCTCTTGATCAAATGAGGGAACTATCTCAGGTCTTGTGAGCAGAAGGGCCTTCAGGCTGCATTGAAATATTCATTACTCTGTTACAAAACCTAAGGTGGTATTCCATACTATATCAGCTTACTAATTTGTTTTTGTTGAAGTGAAAGGTAGGACAATCATCATGGGTACCCTCTTTTGGAAAATGCAAGAACATGTCTTCCCTTTTTGGTAAGGAGATGACCTGTGTCAAGAAAAGACCCAGCTTTTAAGCTCAAGGTGAATTCAAGGAAAAGACAGAAAAATTAATTTCTCAGAGATTTTTTATTTCATTATTATATATTATAGAACAATCCAGAAGAAACCTTGAAAATTATTCAAAATTTTGAAAAAAACACTTTAAGCCTATACGTAAAAAATAACGTGTAAACCTACAAATTAATCATAAATAAAAGTTGAATAGTCATAAAAGAGAAAATGAAATATATTAATAAAGCAAGAAGACAATTCAATGATATACATAAATGACAACATTTGTGTGGCACTTCCAGGAAAGAAGGTGTCCCACCACGAAAAAGGTTAAAGATCCCAAGTTCTTCCTTTTCAAACATCTCCTGGAGAGTTCATAAATTACCAATAGCGGGAATCAATGAGAGCTTCCCTCCTCCCCCAAGAAAAGAAAGAAAGGAAAAACAGATATTAAGTAATTCCTGACTCTCATTTTAGCTAGTCTGAAGTATATAAATGTATTACATAAAGGATAAAAAGGCCTTGTTGAATGATATTATAGATTAAGACAGTACACTTATAGAAACAGAATTACTTAAAAATATCTTCAGAACGTAATTCTACTATATTATACTCTTTTAAAGGCTTGAAAGTAGCTCATTTGGTCCATTTATTAAAAGAATATTATTATTTTATCACAAACTAATTTGTATCAGTTACTGAAAGAACAATTAATTTATTCAAACAGAAAGCTACTTATTATAGGAGGAAAGTAGTTTTAATTTATTAAAAGAAGAACATTATTATTAAGCTCTATGATTAAAGCCTGTTTTATTTTCTTAGTATTATCATGCCATATTTTCAACATAAAAAAAACCATAGATCATGAAAAGAATCTTTTTTTTGTTAATATTATCAATATAGTGTCTCCATCTTATATTAAATCATCTTCATGGCAGTGCTTTGTGTTATTAATCTAGTTTTAGACTAGCTAAGTTAATGGTATCTTATTTTAAAGCTCAAATTAATTTTTATTTTAGATCATGGAAAGTATGATAGATTCTGTTTAAGAAACCTTTTGTAACTAGCCACCATAAATTACCCAATTGATTATAAAATAATTTGATTATAATTTCTCATTTTTCAGAATGGGAAGCTCAGATTATTCTGATACACAAGCAGAGCAAGTTTCACAAGCTTTAAGATAAATTTAGAACTTTTTTAACTTTTCCCTGCTAGTTAATGCCTCATTTAATCACACAGAATATTGGTCCCCCAATCACCAAATAAGGGAGAGGTATATTTTGATAAAAATAATAAGTATTTTACCCATATTACCTCAGTTATGAGAATCTGTATATAATCTTATTGATATTCCTCATACCTATTAAATCTTAATGAAGGCATTCTTTGGGTGTGATAAAATCTTATTAGACTTTAAATTCTGTTCTTTCTGATTCAGCAAATGACTCAGTAGTATATTAAGAAATTATTGTTCAAAAATCAATACTTAATTTCAAATTCAGAACATTCAAGCACAATATTTATTTCTTCTTATTATGAAGTAAAGAGTATCTAAGTAAAGAATAAAAAGAATTTAAACCTTCTCTGTCACAATAATAGCTTTTTATTGAGAATGAAATTGGAAGTTCTAAAGAGCACTTTGTCAGGCTGTGAATCAAACCCAGAGCACAAGCATGACCACAACATACCATGAACTAATAGTAGATAAAATTACCAGTAAAAGTCAAACTGAGACAAGATAGCTCATATATGGTACCAAAAGAAAGAGAAAAGTCATCTATTTCCAAGGAAATAACTCCAATAACCAAAAGACAAGGAATGACAAATCTATTCATGCTCAAAGGGAGAACTAAGAAACCCTGATGCTTACCTCTCATCCAAAATTCAGAGGAAGAGGCAGAACGTATTAAAATGGGTTCTCAAGTTAGACCTCTCATTCAGGGATATCCAATGGAACTAGAAAAATGAAGGTAGCTTCAAAACTAAGGAAGACATGGTCAAACCTCCCATATAGCTTCAACAGTTTTAGTAAGATTTAGAAAGTGAGGCCTTTTGAAGGAGAGAAAAACTGGAGATTTCTCATGTTTGCCTCCATTTCCCACATCTCATTTATAACAGAATTCATTGAGAAAACAAACTCAATACAGCATCCTAAAAACATCCGTATATCAACAATGCAATTTAAAATTGGTATAAAGCTTCCATATTTAATTTTAGCCGCACCAAATCCGTAACCAGTGTTCATGATTCAGTAAGCGCTACAAAATTAACCACTTTGGATCTCTCCACCTTCCAAAAGGACAAAGCTTTGGTAGTTGTAAGATCAAAATCCCATAATATTGGACAAAATCCAATACTGTGATATAGTATCCCACAATCATGAATTTGAGGTGTCAAATCCACAAGATAAGTGTGTTTAGATGTCAATACCTCATAGTATGACTGATACAGGGTCCACTGAAGCTTTCTGTACAGAATTCTACACTTATTCCTGTCAGAACACATCTTTGAGGACCGCAGATGAAAAGGTTCACCCTGTATTGGGGAAAAGTTACTATATTTGGTTTTAAAGCCACATTTGAACCCAATACAGGCTTTGAAGGGCTATATTAATCCCAATCCTTCCTTTGAAAGTGAAAATTATTCACTCTTCCTACGTGGAAAGGACCTGAGATTCTTTTGACCAATTTTAAGGATAAAAAGGGAGCTTTGTCTTCCAACAAGAGTAATTCCCATCCTTCTATTGAGCTCCCATGTAGTAAAACTGTTTTTCAAAAGCTATACTCTTGGAAAAGTATCAGGTTAGACTTACCAGTCTTATAAGTATTTGGTGCTCATTATAGTTAGTCAAGTGATAACCACTGATTTTAATGCTTTATGGATTTTTTAATTTGTCTAATCATATTGCATAATCCTTTTTCATTTCTGAATTATCTATCACTGTAGTTGGATTAATATGAGGATTAAGAAGAGCTGGAATTAGTCCCTCAAGAAGCTGTCAATGGGCTTATTTGTTTTCTAAAGATAAACCATGAAAGAAATTTGTAATTGATTGCTTTATCCTTATTTTTTGTTTTTTTCTTGTAAGATTTGTCTATGAAACTGATGATAATATTACTATTAATCAACAGTACTATGACTGCTCTTATGAAATATAATAACAAAATGTTATTATAACCACAATTAAATAATTAAAGAATTATTTCTTTCACATGTTAAACACTACCAGTGATTTTAACAGTGAGTAAGTAATTGTCTACAAAAATCAATTACAAGAAGATTTTAATAATAAAACTTCTTTTCTTAAAATAATAAAATTATTTTAATATGTAATTATCTTTTTCAAGATTAATTATAATTGTAATTCTTGAAGAAAACTAATTTTAGAGAAAAACTTTAAGAATTAAAAATAAATCACTCACTAATATTCCAAAGAACTTATCGAAAGATAAGATAGAGAGATTTGACATAGAATTGTGGATTTTAAGGATCAAAATGAATTTATAACAGTATTACAACAAGATATAGTTGAATTCTATGATTTCATGTCTTTCTGATTGATTCTGAAAGATTTAAGAAACTTAAGAATAGCTACAACTAATACCTACTTGTTGGTAATAATGGTTTAAATGATAATAAGATGATGATGATGATATGGAAAAAACAGCAAGAAGAGGCCTCTGTCACAGGGGCTCTTGGACAGAAATACAAGAGTGGCCTGGCACTCAGCAATCAGGGAACTCACTTGGAAGACTCCAAAAGGATAAAAAATAAGAATAATAAGAATGAATTCCTCTAAAAGATATGCAGGTACAAGATGAGATGCAAAAGAGGAAAGGGAAGCCAAATGGCCAAAGAGCCAACCAAGTAAGTCCTTAATCACTGTTTCAACCTGCCAAAAATGAATAATGGAATTAGTAAGGATATGACCACCAAATATCCATTGACAGGCCAAGAAAGAGAAAAGAGAAAGGTGCTAAATGACTGACTTAATAATATCAGTATTTGCTTAACTAAAATGAAAAGAAAATAGAGATAAAATAAAATCAAAATATATTAATTAACTGGGGAAAACCCCCCAGGGTGGAAAGGGTAGCCGGTATATGTGAAAAGTTGGGAGCTTGAGTTCTTCAGGCTGAAAACTGATCTGTATTGATCCTTGAGGCTGTATTGATTGTTTTGGGAATTGATACAGCTGGCTAATATTGAAATTGAATTGGGTTGAATGAATTTCCCATGATTGAAAATGAAATACAGTTCTTGATGGATCCAGACTGTATTGAAATGAATATGGTTGCCAAGATGGATTGAGTGGAGCTTTGACACTTGACAACTTCTTTTGGCACTGCCTCTTGAATACACTTGAGAATGAATTGAAAGTATTCCCTTGGAATGAATACTTGGAGTGAAAATAACCAATGACTGCTTGATGGCGTCATTGGCCTTTGACGCTGAAACACTTGCTCTTGAGCCTTGATGATTCCTCTGAATGATTGGGTGCCTTGATGACGTGATGAGATGTTGGAATGTTGAAATGAACATTTGATATTGCCACCATTGAATTGCTGTTGAAAAATGATGTACAATGATATATAACATCATTTATGGCATATTGGTTGATTGGCAAGAAGATTACGTCCAAAGGTCTTGAGATGGAAAGGCAGAGGGAAAAGGATGGATGTAATGGCTTCAGAGCTTGGAATGGTGTTTCTGGGCCTTTTTGGGGTTTTTGGCCACTTTTGGGTTCTGAGCCAAAAACTGGCCCAAAAGGCGGGAAAGTGTCTTTTGGACACTTTGCGTCAAAGTGCGCAAAAATGCGCAAAATGCGCAAAAGTGCGCAAATATGCGCAAATGCGCAAAGTGCGCAAAAAGTGCGCAAATGCGCAAAAGTGCGCAAATGCGCAAAAGTGCGCAAATGCGCAAAAAGTGCGCAAATGCGCAAAAGTGCGCAAAATGCGCAAAAATGCGCATTATGAGCCCAAATGGCCAAAAACAGCCATTTGGGCCATTTCCCCTGGTTTTGAGGGAAATGACCAGAAATACCCATTTGGGCATAAATTGCCGCTATGGGTTCTGGATTGAGGTGAAGGGCCATGAAGGCCCCAAAACACAAATGGCCATAAATGGTCCATAAGATAATGACGTGGCCATATTGGCCACTGGTGATGGGTATGGCCAATTGGCCATAAAGGAACCGTGGCTTGATATGCCATATGGGGATCCAAGGAGGTGAATTGCCATGGTTGTGACAGTACCCCCCACCTTGAAATGGTGAGCTCCTGAGCACCAATACAAGGTGAAGCCTGTTGAGGCTATTGGAAAGATTTTGAGAGAGTGATTCAAGAGGACTGATTAAGATAAGAAATTTGAAGACTGATATTAAAAATTTGACATTTGACGCAGGACTTGCTTGATCTTCTTTTGACATTGGCTTCATGATTTGAATTGAATTTTAAAATGAATGAAAATTTTTGACGTGATAATTGACGTGATAAAAGAAAATTTAAAATGAAAATAAAATAATAATAAAGAATGAAAATGAAATGAAGAAAAGAAAAGGAAAAAGAAAAAGAGAAATGAATTGAATCTTGAGGAGGTTCCAATCTTCATCACGGAGGTTGATAACTGATTTTGAAATTGGCCAAGGACCTGGAAAGATAAATTTGATGCCAGGTGCTCACAAAGTGGCCAAGGTGATGTTTTGACAAGATTGTAGACCCCTCAGGGAATTGCACACCAGGAGAGGAACTTACTTTTGGTAGTTACCACTCCCGCCAGTGCCATAAAAATAAAACAAAACTGTTGAAGGAATGAATTTTAATTTGGAATCTTGGAAATGAATTGAAAAGTGAATGGCCCATTGTCCCAAGTGAAAATGGCCATAAGATTGGAAATGAAGTTGAAAGCCATGCCAAAGATCTGTGTCCAAAATTGCAAAGTGCTCACAGAGTGGCCAAGGTGATGCTTACAACAAAAAGAGTAGAATACCCCTAAAGGTGCATACCAGGAGTGGGACTTACTTTTGGTAATTCCTCTCCCCACCAAGCACCATAATGAATCAAGCTTTTGAAGAATTCGGCCCAGGCTTGTCAGGATATAATGAATGAAAATCTTTGACAAGTTCAGGACAATTCTTGAGGTTTTCGGTTGGTTCCCAAGTGGATCTTTCTGGGTCTTGACTGAAACCTTTCCATTCCACCAGATACCATAATTTTCCTCTCTTGAGCTTTGAGTCCAGTATTTGAGAGACTTCCCATTCCTCTTCTTCTTCAATGGTGATTGGAGGAGGAGGCTCTTGATGCCTATTTGGGATTGTTGACGTCTTGACTGGTTCCAAAAGGGAAATATGGAAAACTGGGTGGATGGATTTCCATTGAGATGGAAGCTTGAGGTGGTAGGCATGAGTGCTGACTTTCTTCAAGATTGGAAAAGGACCCAGCCATCTTTCAGACAGCTTTTTGGTGGGTCTGGTTGATTTGATGTTCTTGGAAGAGAGCCATACCATGTCACCGGGATTGAAAACAGGTGGACTTGCTCTACTTTTATCTGCATACCTCTTAAACCTGTTTATGGCAACTTCAAGTTCTCTCTTGACATCTTGCTGTACTGATTGGATTTTTGTTGATAACTTTCCAGCAGGAGTATCTTGAGTGATGTGAACTGAGTCAAATTGAGGATCTCTTCCATAAACAGTGAAAAACGGTGATTGTTTTGTTGAAGAGTGGTCAGAGTTATTGTAGGCAAATTCAGCCAGAGGGAGCCAGGTGTTCCAATCATCTTGATGATAACTGACATACATCCAAAGGTACTGTTCTAGTATCTGATTTACCCTCTCTGTCTGTCCATCAGTTTCTGGATGATAAGCAGTTGACAAGTCTCTTGAAATCTTGAGCTGCTGACAAAGGTTGGTCCAAAAGGAAGAAACAAAAAGAGAACCTCGATCACTAACAATGCTTGAAGGAAGGCCATGCTTTGAGAAAATATTCTTGATGAATAAATGGGCCAAATCTAATGAAGTGATTGAAGCTATTGTTGGAATAAAAACCGCCATTTTTGAGAATCTGTCCACTATGACTAAAATTGAGTCAAAGGAATTGGACAGTGGCAATTGAGTGATGAAATCCATTGAAAGACAAATCCAAGGACCACTTGGAATTGGAAGAGGCTTGAGGAGTCCAAACTTCTTGTGATGAATATTTTTGTTTCTTGAACACTGTTGACAGGATGAGACATAATCCTTGATAAATTGAGTCATGCCGGGCCAGTGGAAATCCCGCTTGACAAGTTTGAGAGTCTTCTCTTGGCCAGGGTGTCCAGCTAGAGGAGAGTCATGCCGATTTTGAAGTATATTGAGTTGAATTGTGGGGTCATTTGGGACCACCACCCGATCTTTGAAAAGGAGAAGTTTGGAAGAGGAATCAAGAGAATAATCTTGGACAGATTTACCTTTACCCAAATCTTCAAGGACACTTCTATATTGAGAATCTTGCCACACTGCCTTCTGAATTGAATCAATCAAATTTGAAAATGAATCCACCTTGACTGCAAAAAACTTTGAGGCTTGAATTTCATCTTGCTTGATTATCTTCTGATAGTTCATTGGATTCTTGCTGATGAAATCCTCCCCCCTCTCCGGGTAAACGTCGTCCCGACGTGACAAGGCATCTGGAAGGGTGGCCAAGCGGCCAGGGCGGTAAGTGATTGAGAAATGGAATTCAGATAAAAATTCAGCCCAGCGGGCTTGACGGCGAGTGAGAATCTTGGAAGACATGAAATATTGAAGAGATGAATGATCGGTGAGAACTTCAAAAGGGGAAGAAATGGAAAGAAGGAAAGCTCTCCAGCGCTTGAGAGCCCAGACTATGCCAAGGAGTTCCTTGTCATGAATCTCATAATTGAGCTCAGCTGGGAGAAGCTTGCGGCTATCAAATGCAATGGGATGTTTTCCTGAGTCAGAGACCTGACTCAGTACAGCACCCAAGGCATAATCTGATGCATCGGTCTCTACAATGGTGGGTAGAGAAGGATTGAAATGAGAAAGGATTGGAGCAGTGGTGAATGCCTCTTTGAGTTGATGAAACTGTCTAAGAGCTTCCTCATTGAGGGGAAAACGGGAATCTTTCTTGAGGAAACTTGTGAGTGAACTAATTTTCTTTGAATAATTCTTGATGAAACGGCGGTAAAAATTGGCAAAGCCAAGGAATGATTGAAGAGCCTTGAGGTTTCTTGGAGGTGGCCAATTGAGAATTTGCTGGACTTTTGCTTGGTCCATCTTGAGGCCTTCAGAAGAAACTACATAACCAAGATATTCCACACTAGAAACATGAAATAGGCATTTGGACGCCTTAGCAAAGAGGCTATTGGCTCTGAGTCTGGAAAGAACAGTGGACACATGAGTGACATGTTCTTCCTCAGATTTGGAAAAGACCATAATGTCATCCAAATAAACCACAACATAAACATCAAGAAGATCATAAAAAATATCATTGACGAGATTTTGAAAAGAAGCAGGAGCATTGGTAAGCCCAAATGGCATAACCAAGTACTCATAACTACCATATTTGGTTCTAAAACAAGTCAAATGTTTGTCACCTTCCTTGATTATGAGCAGGTTATATGCACCACGCAAATCAATCTTGGAGAAGATAGAAGAACCATTGAAAACAGTGAGAAGCTGATTCATAGGAGGAACAGGATACTTGTTCTTCCTAGTAACAGCATTGAGTTTGCGGTAATCAACACACAAACGGAGGCCACCATCTTTCTTCTTGACAAAAAGAACAGGTGCTCCTGTAGAAGAGGAGCTTGGCCGGATGAAACCTTTCTCTACATTCTCTGAAATGTAGGCCCTGAGTGTATCTGACTCTTGGTTTGATAAAGAGTAGATCACCCCAACTGGAGGTAGAGACCCCTCCAGCTCGATATGATGATCACAGGCGCGGTGAGGAGGAAGTTTCTCTGCTTTCACCTTGGAAAATACATCCAAATATTGGTGATAAACAGAAGGAACAACCTTCATCACGGTTTCTATTTCTTCTGGCTCTTCCTCTTCATCCCACAACTCCTCCAGGGAGTCATGATAAGATGAAGGAGGAAGGTCCATATTCCCAAAGAAGAGATGAAGTGAAGATACAGAATTATCTTCTCCAACATCTTGAATCTCTTTGAAGACTTCATCTCTAGATGATAGTAATGACTGATGGGAATGAAGGGAAGGAATATGGACAGAAGACGGAAATGATGGTGTTCTAGAATCACCAACCAGAGCTGCACATGATTTGGCAGAAGAAAAGTCATTACTGAAAGAAATTGAAGGATCATTATAGTCCTTATGATCAGAATTAAAGGTGATCAATCCTTGCCTCCAATCAATAAACGGATTAAACTGATTAAGAAAGTCAAAACCCAATATGAGGTCTTCTCCCTTGGGAGTATCAATGACTAAAAAGTCCCATTCAAAGCTTGGGAAGGAAGGGAGCTCAACCATTTATTTAGTATGGTGAGTCACAAATAAAGAAGGAGACTCAGAGGAGTCAAGAATAATAAGGGGAATCTTCTCTGGGAGTTCTGACATGGTCAAAGAATACTTGTGAACAAACTGCTTTGCAATAAATGAGTTGGTAGCACCAGAATCAATGAGAATACTGTAAAACATATCAGAGAGAGAAGAAAAAACAAAAAATTTAAGAGAATTTTTGACACCAGTATTCAGAATGCACAATTGTGCTCTGGATGGAAAACTGTGAAGACCATTGAACACAACATGATCTTCACTCAGGCTTTTCCCTGGCTGGGAAATTTGCCTGACGGTTGGGTAAGCTTGTTTTGAGGCCTTTTGAAACAGGACTCAAGACTATGCTTCCCACCACAATAGGTACAAAGACCCTCCTTGATTCTTCTTTCTTTTTCAGAGTTCATGAGCTTGAAATCTTTATTCAACAAAGAAGAATGGGGCTTGTCCCTCTTCTGAAAATTCTTCTTCTTCTTTTGACTTGAGCTTGAAGAATTTTGAGGATGAGAAGAACTTGACTTTGAGGCTTCTGGCTTCTTCTCTTGATGATGACCCTTTTCATTTTGCCTCTCATGGTACCTGGTATCAAGTTCCAGGGTAACGTCCATTAAGTCTTGAAGAGAGTCAATTCTTGAAGGATGGGAGGCCAATTGATCCAAAATCCTGGATGGCAATCCCTTCCTGAAATGATGGATGAGAGCTCTTTCCCCCAATCCCCGATTCTTGAAACTAAGCTTCTGAAATCAGCAATGTATAAGGATACATGCCCACCTTCTTTCATTCTTAAAGAATCCAACTCAGCTTCTGCTTTTCTGACTTCATTTGGGTCACCAAATAAAGTGAAGAGTTGAGATTCAAATAAAAACCAAGAATTGAGAAGGTAATTTGAATCTTGATTGGTGAGATTGGAAAGATAAGGCTCAATCCATTTTGCAGCCCTGCCAATGAGAAATGAAGTGGCATAAAGGACCTTCTTTCTGTCTTGAGCGAAGTTTGCTGGATCATTATGGAAAATCAATTGACAAGACTGAATAAAGCTTCTAACTTTGAAGGGCTGAGTCCCATCAAAGCATTCCTGTGCCTTCATAGATGGAGTCTTGAAGGCTGGTGGTCTTGATGCTTCAGAAGATGAAGCTGCTTGAAGATTGGCCATAATCTGAGTCATTTGCTGCATGATGGCCAATAAAGATGGTTCAGACTGATGAGAGACAGGCTGATTAGACTGGGCTAGAGTTGGCCCTCCAGTACCTTGGGATGCCTCCACCGGAGCAGGGACACCTTCAGTACCATCAGACTCTTCCTCTTCCACAGAATTCTCCTCCTCCTCTTCACCATCTTCACCTGGACCTTTGAAAATAGTCCTTGAAGTTCCTGGAAATCCGCCAACTACTCCTGAGAATGAACATGATCTTCTTGGCCCTCTTCCTTCCTTCCTGGATGGTGCTGCTCCTTCCATGCGGGGTCCTCTATCTAATTGGGCCCTCAGTTGAGGAACTGCTGGGGTGCCATCTAGAGGAGCTCTTGGAGTTGGAGTGAGAACAGCTTGAGCTCTGGCCTGAGATCTTGTCTGTCTTGCCGGAGGTGAATGTTGAACAGGCATGATAACAGGAATAAAATTGAATTAAATGAATTAAAATCAAAATTTTCTTGAAGTGAAAAGAGTCAACAATCAAATCTTGAGGAAAAAATCAATGAATAAAAATGAAAATCTTCAAGTACGTCAATAAATCAAAATCAAATGAAGTCTTGAAGTCAAAATCAAATCAATCAAATCAATCAAAATAAAAATCTTGCAGAATCAATCAATCAAATGAAAATCTTGAAGAAAAATCAATTTATGTCAAAATTCTTGATGTGAAAAATCAGCAAAATCAATGAAATCTTCAGGTCAATCAATTTTCTTGAGGTCAAAATCAAATATGTCAAATCAATCAATCAATCAATCAAAATCAAGTGAATTATTCTTTAAAAATCAAAATTCTTGAAGAAAAAATCAATTATGAATCTTGATGTGAATAACGTGTCTGAATATCTTGATGAAAAATTTGAAAATCAAAGAAAATCAAGATGACGCCTGAATTATGAATGAGAATGAAAATTTGATGATTTGAAAAGATTTAAAAAAGAATAACAAAAATAAAAAATGGGTCAGCTTTCAATTTTCAAAATGATAAATGAATGAAAGAAAATTGAGAGGTGACGATGAATCATTAAGTTCATAAGCATAAAAGAATCATAATTTCGATGAAATGAGTGAATGAAATTATAAAGAAAGAATGAACAGAATGAAAAAGAAATTATGAGTTAATTAATATAATGTCACAGGGGCTCTTGGACAGAAATACAAGAGTGGCCTGGCACTCAGCAATCAGGGAACTCACTTGGAAGACTCCAAAAGGATAAAGAATAAAAATAATAAGAATGAATTCCACTAAAAGATATGCAGGTACAAGATGAGATGCAAAAGAGGAAAGGGAAGCCAAATGGCCAAAGAGCCAACCAAGTAAGTCCTTAATCACTGTTTCAACCTGCCAAAAATGAATAATGGAATTAGTAAGGATATGACCACCAAATATCCATTGACAGGCCAAGAAAGAGAAAAGAGAAAGGTGCTAAATGACTGACTTAATAATATCAGTATTTGCTTAACTAAAATGAAAAGAAAATAGAGATAAAATAAAATCAAAATATATTAATTAACTGGGGAAAACCCCCCAGGGTGGAAAGGGTAGCCGGTATATGTGAAAAGTTGGGAGCTTGAGTTCTTCAGGCTGAAAACTGATCTGTATTGATCCTTGAGGCTGTATTGATTGTTTTGGGAATTGATACAGCTGGCTAATATTGAAATTGAATTGGGTTGAATGAATTTCCCATGATTGAAAATGAAATACAGTTCTTGATGGATCCAGACTGTATTGAAATGAATATGGTTGCCAAGATGGATTGAGTGGAGCTTTGACACTTGACAACTTCTTTTGGCACTGCCTCTTGAATACACTTGAGAATGAATTGAAAGTATTCCCTTGGAATGAATACTTGGAGTGAAAATAACCAATGACTGCTTGATGGCGTCATTGGCCTTTGACGCTGAAACACTTGCTCTTGAGCCTTGATGATTCCTCTGAATGATTGGGTGCCTTGATGACATGATGAGATGTTGGAATGTTGAAATGAACATTTGATATTGCCACCATTGAATGATATATAACATCATTTATGGCATATTGGTTGATTGGCAAGAAGATTACGTCCAAAGGTCTTGAGATGGAAAGGCAGAGGGAAAAGGATGGATGTAATGGCTTCAGAGCTTGGAATGGTGTTTCTGGGCCTTTTTGGGGTTTTTGGCCACTTTTGGGTTCTGAGCCAAAAACTGGCCCAAAAGGCGGGAAAGTGTCTTTTGGACACTTTGCGTCCAAGTGCGCAAAAGTGCGCAAATATGCGCAAATGCGCAAAGTGCACAAATGCGCAAAAGTGCACAAAGTGCGCAAATGCGCAAATGCGCAAAAGTGCGCAAAATGCGCAAAAATGCGCAAATGCGCAAAAATGCGCAAATGCGCAAAAATGCGCAAATGCGCATTATGAGCCCAAATGGCCAAAAACAGCCATTTGGGCCATTTCCCCTGGTTTTGAGGGAAATGACCAGAAATACCCATTTGGGCATAAATTGCCTCTATGGGTTCTGGATTGAGGTGAAGGGCCATGAAGGCCCCAAAACACAAATGGCCATAAATGGTCCATAAGATAATGACGTGGCCATATTGGCCACTGGTGATGGGTATGGCCAATTGGCCATAAAGGAACCGTGGCTTGATATGCCATATGGGGATCCAAGGAGGTGAATTGCCATGGTTGTGACAGCCTCTTTTAAGTCAACAACAGCTCACAGAGGCGTGCCATGGAGAAAACTGAGAAACCAGTGAGTGAGAAAACAATAAACCCTTTTTTATTATTGATTGCATCATCTGTTGTCACGTAAGATTATCATAATTACTTAATTGATGCTTTTACGTGACTACCAACCCCAATATGGTTAAGAATAAAAGGAGTAACGTCTGCAATGCTATTTCCAATTCCATCACAGGTTGTAATTACTGTAAATTTTTGAAGATTCAGTGTTTCACGTAGAATAGTCAAAAATGGACTGTGAGTAAACCTTTGAATTTTACTAGTAAAACTGTAATTGTTTTTGGTTGTACCATAGATAATACCGCTCTCTATTAGTCCTGAAAGTTTGAGAAAGATTCATTAAGAATTGTATTTTTAATGAAGTTTTGAAGTTTTTACCTCATTTCTACGTAGAATTGCAAATTTCAGTGTTTCACTGGTTGTGTGAGCCTGTGAGGTATGTACAACATACCCATAAGGCCACAAATAACTTTATACACAGTTGAAATTGTCTTCAACAGATTTTTCAATTGAATTTAAAATAAAAAATCACAAAAAATAAGTATAACTTTTTTTGGATCAACAAAGTTATAAATATTATGTCATTTTTGGATTCTACACCAAAAATAACCTAAGGTACATCCATAAGTTGTTATACCCAAAAACACTTATTTCTTATGTTATTAGAAGATTTAAGAATCTCACAGTACTAATGTAACTTTCTTAACATTTTTTTAAAATTGTTAAATTTAAGCTTAAATAAGCTTAAACTTGAAGTTGCATAAGGTTTATGCAAACTTACCAAAATTTTAGTTAAAATTGAGGTGTGGTGTATATTTGCTGAATTGGCTAAGGATTTGCCATACAGAATGTAAATCCTGCGTGAGCTCAATTTAAAAGGGTTTAAGGCCATAGTATGGCTTTAAATAAACAAAAGGGCAAAATCCACACAAAAAGGTGGGACAAAGGAAAAAGACCAAATAGAGCTGGGGTACCCAGCTTTTTGGATCTGAAAGGATTCAATTAAGGTTTTCCACCTGTATTGGAGGATTTTCAACCTTATTTAAACTTTAAGATTAGACTTTGATCCAACATTAAAGTTCAAACTGGCTTTATCCCAAATTAGACAGGAATTTCAAGCTGCCAAGAGGGTAAATCCCAATATGCAGGCTTGAATTCAAGGTTTTAAGAACTGTTAAGGCTTAAATAAGCTCAAAAATTTAAGGTTACAAGCATTAAAACCTTATCAAAACTTAAGGTTTGGTGTGTATTGCTATTTTATGTGGAAAAATAGCAATAACTTCAAAAATTCATTAAAAATCCAATTCTTAATGTATTTGATTGAAAATTTCACACATCTTACAATTTAATATTATCTACATATAAATCAAATTTCAAGTAGCTTTTAGAAATAAATTTCCTGGGTAATTAGCCTGGAAATTTACTCTTTTAATTAAAGCTCAAAGAAAATTATAATTTCTTTAAAAATTAATTAAAAATTGAGTTTAAGAGATTTCTGCTTGAAACTTTATTTTTAAGTTGTTCATGTGATTAAATTCAATATAAATAAGCTTATTTATATTAAAAACTTAAAATAATTGGTTTAAATGAGGATTAAAGTTACATAGAGTTAAGAATAACCCTGTTAACTTTAAATTGGAATTAAAATTAAGTTACCTTAAGTTAAGAACTTTAATTTTAAGCATGGTTTTTCAGTTTTTACCTGAGCACGCCCTCTATATCCATTATGAATCATGAGAGCTGCTCTGAAGACATAAAAAGAGTCTTTTCATCACTGTTTTTGTCCATCATTCATCATCAATTCAATCATATTAGAAATTTAAACAGGTAAAGTTTTATTAAATATAAAATCTTATCATTAAAATAATTCTTAAGTTATTTTATTCCTTATTTATTAAGATCAAAGAATTGAAATCATAGAATTTAGATTATTGTTTTAATCACCAATAATATATTTTATTATATAAAATTAAATCATCTTAAATATCTTTTAAAATCCACAAATTCCTCTTAAAAACTCTTTAATCTTAGTTTTTATTATAAAAAGTTGTTTTATATTTAAGATTATTGATTTTTGGCATGTTTTTAACTCATAATTATTATTTAAAATAATAACTGTTGTTGTTTGACTTGTTGTATAAATTAAATATTATAAGTAAGTTTTTCTCTAAAGTTCTATATTTTTTTATCTAGTATTAGTTTTTTTTCAAAGAATTTTTATTCTATAAGAATTAATTCTACACAGTGTGTGTTTAATTCTTTTATAAATAATATTTATATTATTCATAAGTGGTTAATATTAATATTTTCCATGTGTAATTGTCTCATTAAGAGCTTTACACTTCTTATTGTTATAACTGTCAGTGACTATAACAATAATAGAATAATTATAGTTTATTATAATTATTATTTTTTTATTATTATATTTCTATAATAATAATTTCATTTTGTTTTTTTATATATAATTATTTTTAATAATTATATTTAAATTTGTGGTCATAATATTTTGTTATATTATATATTTCTACTGAGGACAGTCATAGTACTCTTGATTTTGCTACTATTATCAATATTTTCATAGACAAACCTTACATTTGGTGGCCTGGTCGTGATTTTAACCAATTTTTGGGACATAAATCATATTCTAGACCTTATTTTACTGTTTTTGACGTAAAATTGCCATATTTATCTTGATATTGGCTTTTTTGGGACATATCCTCTATAAATAATCTTTATAATATTAATAAAGTTATTTTTTCTTAAGAATATTGTTTGAAACAATAACCTATTGAGTGACTTGGAATAAATTTCTTTTGTCTAACTAGTGGCTTTTGCACATCACAGACTTGAAATTTATCCTTTGAGTTATTCTAGTATAAAGTGAATAATAATACAATTTTGATTAATAAGCTTGTTAATTGCATAATTATTATTTCTTTAAAGAAAATACAAAATCAAATAAAAAAATTAAAAAATTAAAAATCTTTACTAAAAACATTTTTCTTTTATCTTAGACATTTTTTCTTTATTTTTGACTTAATTTGCCATAAATTACATTAAAACAGCTTTATTCAATAAGTTGAGTTTATAAGTCATTTTTATTGTTTTATAAAATAACTTATAGTTTTATTTTTCTCTCGTGTCATCAATTAGAGACAGCTCTTCAGACTCTGAAGCCTCAGAGTCTAGCATTGAAATTCAAACCAGCCCAGCACCACGGCATTTAATAACCAAAGAACCCTTTAAAGGTCCAGCAGGTGAATTCAATCCATTCTTAGTCTGTTTTTTCTTAAAATTGACGTGAAATGACTCCTACTAGAAGTGGAAGTAACTACTCCATCCAATCAAATGGATCTGGACCAGGACATTCCAGTCACAAATCAAAAATACAAGAATGTCAGCCCAGAGGAGAGGCACAAATGCAGGATGCCAGAACTTCCAACAGTTCCCAAAGGTTAGCCAGCACCTTTGAACCTCTTATTGAGAGTCCAGAAGCTGACATAAATGCTATTGCTGTTAGACCTGAATCATTTCCAACAGGCAGCAGTGGATATTTACCAGTCTCAGTACAAGAACTGGTTTATGGCCGCCAAACAGCAAGAGTGGGAACTTCTCCCAAGTCTTTGGATAGCCACCATGAACTCTTATCTTCAGGTGAAGAAATTCATGGGGTTAGAAAAGACAGAGTACCTTCTGAAGGGTTGGACACCAATGTCTTGCAAAGGACAAGTCCAACTGATAAAAGATTGGTTGATAAACCAAAGCATGTTATCAGAAGATCAGAAGAAGAAGTTGGCCCAAGGCCAAGAAAACAGCCCGGTGGAAGCTCCCCAAGCATCCACCAGCAAACATCTGCCTCAACAAGTGCCAAACAAGCCCAAGCAAGCCCCAAAGACCAATCAGAAGGGAAAGCAAAAGGCAAAGGCAAAGGCAAAGCCCAAATGGAACAAGCCTTACCCGCAGAATTACAGAATCCCAAAGAAAGAAAAGACAGCCATGGACAATGTGTTCAACATGGCAAGAACTCTGATGGAATTCGAAAACAAGGAGGAGGAAAGATTGAGCCAACCTTTCCCAAAGAAATAGATCTTGTTAAACTTGTAACCCAATTTGAATCTTGTAATAAAGAAGTTATAACAAAGCTTACAACATTTGAGTATATCCAAAAAAAGCTGGGTAATGAGATATTACAAGTGAAAAAACAACAAAAGACCATTATTGGCCTTGAAAATGTTAATAAAGACAATATTGTGTCTTTGACTCAAATTTGTGCAAGAATTGAGTCTAAAGTTACTTTGCTCAATCAACCAGATGACAATTCAATTTCTTTTATAACTGGACAGTTAAGAGAATTGAAACTACAAGTTCAAAACTTGGAAAATTCAACTGGTCACAATGCAGCTCTTTTCCAAGAACAATTGGAAAAAAGTGATAAAGCAAGACTTGAATTGAAATAAGACATTCAATCAAGTATTAATAATATATCACTCAAAAATGAATTGCCAAGGCAATACACCCCAATTATTGACAGAAATGTGCTTAATGATTTACATCATACCCTTTCAAGTAATGAGGTGGAAACTGCTTGCAATTTCAAAGACATTCCAAAATTAGAGGAATGGCCAACCTTCAATGGTGAAGGAGAATATAATCATATGGAATATATGAAAACAATTGATATGTTTAAAAAGGACTTTAACATACCAGATGAATACATAAGTGCTAGATTACACTCATTATTTACCAGATCAGCAAAGAAATGGTACTACAAAATGAGACAAGACCATGGTAAACATTCTTGGCCTTGGTGGAAAGAACAAACTATTTCCAAATGGGCTAATGATTCCTGGAGATTTAGAATGGAAAATTCTTTTGAAGAAGCCATTTTTAATATTGAGAGGGACAGGCCCATGTCCTGGTTTCTTAAACAGAAGGACAGATTAACTGCCCTCCATCCTGATATGTCTGAAACAATGGTACATAAAAGTATATTAAGAAAGTGTGGTGGTGACCTTGAGCATGCTATAAGAAGAAGATGTATTGAGTCTTGCTCTACAGAAGATGATATCAATACTATTGAGGACATCACTACTAGAACAAAAATTGGAAGAAATTGGTCCAAATCCCCAATAGACAATAAGACTAATGGGAAACCAATTTCAAAACCAAATAAGCCACAAGACAGACTTCCTTTGAAATGTCACAAATGTGGAACCACATCTCATTTAGCAAACACTTGCCCAAAAAAGACAAGAATCAATGAGATAAATGCTGAAAAAGTGGAAGACCCAAAAGAAACAACTGATGTATATTTACATGAAAGTGATTCTGAGCCTTCAAAAGAAGAAGAAGTACCAGAGGAGCTTAGTATAGAAAACATTAATGTTTTTTTTGAAGTCACTGAGGTACACACTCATTTACCACAGTATAATGATGAATGTATGGATCTCATACATGTGCAAGATGCTAAAATGCAAAAAACCAAACCTGCAAAAGGTAAAGGTTATACAGCTGGTTCATCTTGTATCACTAATATTGTGATAAACAACACAGAAGCCAAGGTACACCTTGACTCACGTGCTTTTTGCACTTGTGTTGGAGAGGATTATCTTGACAAGATTTATACCAATTGGCAAGACAAATTAATGCCAATTGAAGGTATAACATTCAGCAGTTCTAGCCAAAATATGCACCCCTTGGGTATATTTGAAGCAGCAATCATATTTCCTCATCCTGCAGGAAGTATAAGATTGAAAGTTGAAATTGTTGTTATGAATAATTGTACTTCACAACACTTTATACTTGGGAATGATTATCTCAATATTTATGGTTTTGATATTAATAATCATAAAGACAGGTATTTCACTATAGGGGAAAATAAAAGACAAAAATTTGCTTTTCCTCTAGAAAAAAGAGAAATTACTGTCATTAAACAAGTAAAAAATGTTAATAAGGAAAAATTTGTGTCAAGTCAATTGATTGAAGCACAAATTAGTCCTTAATTAACACTGGAGATGAAAGAAGAGCTTATTGAAATTTTATTTCAATACAGGGAAGCCTTTGCTTCAGATAATGAATCACTTGGGGCTATAAAAGGCCATGAGGTGGACATTATGCTTAATGTGGAAAGGCCTTATCCGCCACTATTAAGAAGACCAGCTTACCCAGCTAGCCCAAGGGCTAGAGAAGCATTAGAAAATAATATTAATGAACTAATGAAACTGGGAGTTCTTAGAAAAATTGGACACAATGAGGAGGTAGAAGTCACAACTCCAGTAACCATTACTTGGCATAATGATAAGTCAAGGATGGTTGGTGATTTTAGAGCACTGAATACCTATACTATCCCAGACAGGTATCCAATACCTAGAATTCATGAGACTTTGACTCAATTATCTAAAGCAAGATTCATTACTTCCATGGATGCTCTAAAAGGCTTTCACCAGAATGTTTTGACACCTCATGCTAGGAAAGTATTGAGAATAATTGCTCATTGTGGGATCTATGAGTATTTGAGAATGCCTTTTGGCATCAAAAATGCACCCCCTCATTATCAAAGAATGATGAATACCATCTTCCCACATGAATTGTCAGAAGGATGGTTAATAATTTATATTGATGACATTATGATTTGTTCAGAAACCTGGCAATTACATTTAGAGAGACTTTAATTAGTACTTAAGAAAATTCTTCAAGTGAACATGAAAATATCTCTTAAAAAATGTAATTTTGGGTTTCATGAGTTGAAATCTCTAGGACATGTAATCTCAGGACTCAGCCTTGGGCTGAAAAAAACAAAGTGGCTGCAGTTTTACTGAAACAAATGCCCCAGAACAAAAAAGAAATGATGTCTTTTTTAGGGTTTGCCAGTTATTACAGGCAACACCTTAAATATTTTTCTATCCATGCCAGATCATTATACAGGATTTGTGATCAACAAACTGTTTTTGAAATGACACAGGAGAGGATTCAAGCATATGAGAAAATCAAGTATGCCTTGACCAATGCACCATTATTATTTATGCCAGACTGGAAACTTCCTTTCAAGCTGTATATTGATGCATGTGGTGAAGGCTTAGGAGCTGCTCTTCATCAGGTTCAAATTGTCAATGACAAACCTTATGAAGGTCCAATTTGTTTTATTTCAAGACAAATTAAACCTACTGATGCCAGATATGGAGCTAGCCAAATGGAGTGCCTTTGCCTTGTTTGGGCTTTGGAAAAACTTCATTACTATCTTGATGGTAGTGTGTTTGAAGTAATTACTGATTGTAATGCAGTAAAATCACTTCTTAACATGAAAACTCCAAACAGACACATGTTAAGATGGCAAATTGCTATACAGGAGTATAGAGGCAATATGACCATAGTACATAGAGCTGGAAATATTCATAAGAATGCTGATGGCTTAAGTAGATGGGAATTACCCAATACACCTGAAAATCCTGCCTATGTTCCTACAAGTGCAGAACCTCAGCATTGGCTAATTCTCTGGATGATATTTGGAAAACATCTTATGATAATGGAAGATTCCATTTGTTTGATGGTATACTATATCATAGATCTAAACACACATGTGTCATGGTCCTATGTAGTAGAATGTTAATTAACACCATACTACTAGAATGCCATGATAACATATATTCTGGACATCCGTCTGAAGACAGAACTATGGAAACAATTAAGACATGTGCCTGGTGGCCATCTTGGAGAAAAGATGTCATTGAGTACTGTCACAGTTGTGATAGATGCCAGAAAGCCAATAAGCTACTGGTAAAAGATTTGGTTTAATGATCCATATTAAAGAACCAAGTACCCCATGGGAAGTGGTTCACATGGATTGGGTAGCTTCCTTACCACCTGGAGGTGATAAAAGTTACAATGCATGTCTTGTTATTGTGGACAGATATAGCAAAACACCAATCTTTTTACCATGTCACAAAGATGACACAGCTATGGATCCAGCTCTTTTAATCTGGAATAGAGTAATATCCCATACTGGTCTCTATAAAAACATCATTAGTGACTGAGACCCAAAATTTACATCAGCATTATGGACTACCTTACATAAGCCTTTGGGTACAAAACTATCATTCTGTGAGCCTTAGAGGTAATTTCATATACCCAAAAGACCACAAATACAAAATTAACATATTAATATAAATAAAATAAATTTATTTATATTATTAAAATAAAAATCAAAATATGAATATAAAATTATATTCAAAAATAAAAAATTAATTACAATTTAAAAATAAAATTACATCAAATTTTGAAATTATAAAATTACATTTATGCTTGAAAAAATTAAGTAAAAATGAAATTTTAACAAAATTGTGAAAAAATAAATAAATTTGGAAAAAAGTTAAATAAAATTTATTATAACTTTTTATCCAATAAATAAACAAATAAAATTTATTTCACCATTGGATTCCTCATAAAAAATCAGGTGGGGTCACCTCTGAGTGAAATTCTTGTAACTCAACTCTAAATAAGCTTAAATTAAGTTTCTAGTATTTTCAATACAAAAGTTGAAAATCCTCAAAACCTTAATTTAATTCACACCACATGTGGTGTTAACCATCAATTTTTGTGTTAAAATTGAGGTGTTGTGTTTAGTTTAGAAGTTATGAGGAATTGAAGTATTTTCAATTGAATTCAATTGAAATGTCAAAATGTGCACGTGTATTACATAAGTGAACTTTGATTTACATATGAGGTGTCAATTATTACTGTATTGTACTGTACAATTCAATTGAATTACATATGTAAAGTATAAGTATAATACATGATGAGGAATTAAAGGAAAAATAAATTGGAAAGATTAAATTTGGGGGGGAAAAGGAACTCCAGCTCTAAGGGGGAGCTAGACCCCCAAAATCCTTGCTGACAGGCGTGGGATGTCAAAATTCACGCAAAAGTTCATCACTTTTGGCCTGGAATTGAGTTACAGGGTCTGTGGACTCAATTGATGATGAGGTTTTGATACCAACTGGGGTAGTTTTAGCTGTTGCCAAGAGGGTAAAACTACCCTTAAGATAAAACAATCCTAATAAAAACAGTTTTAACTGGTTTCTACGCCTCTGACACACATTCTGACGTGTTTTGAAGGCTCTAGGCCTGGTGTTGCTATAGTAATGGCTGATTTAAGGGTCTAAAATGGCTAAAAATGGCTAAAAATGGCTTAAACCACCCCTTTTTGGTCTAAACTAGGGTTCAATGATGCCATAATTGGCTTTTTTTGTTGTCAGACTGTTTTTCACGACTGACAAGAGTAAATTTTACTTTTGGAGTAAGAGAATTGATGGCTATAAAAGAATGTCTTCTTTGCCCCACTTTTCTCTTCATGTTAGAATCTTTTCCTTTTATTAATTAGTTTAAACACTGTTAAACCAATCAATCAAAGATTCCAACCACCACTTTTAAATCATTTTAATCCTTTTAACCACGTGAAAAAATCATTATAATCATTGTTTGTAACTCTTATAATCATTTTTACCCCTGAACCACCCCAAAAGTGAATTAAAGCATCTTTCATCACTGTTAACTTTGTCACTTTGTTTCCAAATTCACTCTGGTCACTTTTGGGCATGTTTTCTCTTTAATATTCTTTTTAAAGACTTTGTTCTTTAATTAATTGCTTGCAGTTCTTTTCTCAATTAATTCCAATTGAAATTGCTCTTGAAGAAATTTCTTTTGTAGCCTTAATATATCTCTCGTAGAGTATTTTTTGGATAAATTTTTATTGTTGGTAAAACAATAAATTTTTATAATATTATTGTTTTATACTAATAAAGTTATAAACAATAAATTTGGCGTGTTTTCTCTTAAAAATAATATTTCATACTATTTTTAACATAATTTTACCTTATACAAATTTTGAGGACAGGAAAAGTACTTGATTTTTAATCAAAGTTTCATATCCACACCTTACATTTGGGGGCCCAGCCGTGATATTTTACCTGTGACATATTTTTTTTACTCTTTTTAAATCTTTTTTCTTATATTGAAAAATTTAAAAACATATAAAAAATACTTATAATTCAAAAAATCCATAAAAAATAACTTTTTTTTTCATATTATAAGTGAGGCTTATATTTTTATTTCTTTTTTGAAATAACCTTTTTTTTACTTAATTGATTGGCTTTTTCATTAATTTTAGTGTCTGACAACGTGGTAAGACAAGAAAACATTGAAACAGCCTCAACAGTAACCAGCATTATCCCTGCCAGTACTGCTAATTCTGATCATAATAGTACTGTTATTGTGACTCAAAATAACCAGCCTGAACCAATATCTTCTGAATTGATTAACTTGGACATAAGTAATACCCTTCAGAAAGCTAAAAATTTGGCCAATAGTAAGTTTTTGACGTAAAAATACTATTTTAAGCCTTTTTTAACCATAATTATGCCTTCAACCAGGTCAGGAGCCAGCTACAACCCCTCAAGCAGCTCCCAAAAAGGTAATAGACGTGATTATGGCAGAAGCCAACCAGGTACAGAAGGAAAAGGGTCAGTTGATGACTTCCAAACAACTAAATTGGGCCATTCTGAAGCTGATAATACTATTTTACCTTCAAAAAGAGCTGACACCGCCACAACAAGCCTCTGTGGACATATACAAAGCCAGCCACAGTGCATACAACAATGCACTTCAATTCAAGGAGTACCAGATCCTTGCAGACCTGTGGAAGAATTGCATGAATTCTTACCTGACAGTAAGAAAATTCTTGGGCCATCCCAACACTTGCAAATTGCTCAATGGATGGCATCCATTGATGGAGAAGAAAAACATGATGCTTTTGACACTAGAATGGAGGAAAAACAACCCTCCACCAGCCAAACCAGTGCCAAAAACAGCCCCAGTGGCCAGCAGCAGCAATTCCAACGTGAAAAAGCAGCCACAAACTCCAAACAAGGGCAAAGGGAAGGCACCAGCCCCAAAACCTTACAGCCAGGGCTACAGAATCCCAAAGATTCAGCAGGATGCCATGGAAAATGTATTTCAGATGGCCAGAACCATGATGGAATTACAGAAGAAGGAGGAAGCCAGATTAAGGTTCCAGAAATGATTTCTGACATATTTGATTCCATCCCAGAGTTGTATAATGCTATAAATGACGTGAAAAAACATCTTTCTGATAAAAATGAAACCATTTGTAACAACATTAAAACAAACAACCTGAGTCTGTGCCAAATTAATGAAACACTTATGTGTTTTGAAAAAGTTTTAAGAACAATTAAAAATTCCAATAATGATAATTCTTCTAACAATAAAATAAATGAACAATCTGCCATTATTAAAGAATTAACAGATAAATATTCTAAATTCAATATTGATGACATAATTGAAACAAGAAGCAAACAAGCCATAAATATTATCAAGACAGATAACAAGAAAGTCCTTGATGACATTTCAAATTCATTTACTGAAGTAAAGACATATACCATTGCCTTGAAAAAGTGTTTTGATGCTTCACAAGAAGAAGTATCAAAATTATCAATTCAATTGAATCAAGTCACTGCTGATAATACAAGACAGACAGAGTTATGGCAAGAACTTACACATAAAGAAGACATGTATAAAATTGAAGTAATAAATTTAATACAAAGCTTCCAACATGAATACAGAAATTCCCAAAGGTGTAGCAACAGTAAAATGAATGACATTGAACAAATACTGAACACCTTACCAAGAATGTCTACACCTCTAAATCAAAATGAGGGCACAAGAATTTCAAATCCACAAGTATTGGATCCTGATAATTCACAATTAAAAAATGAATTATCCACTTCTTTTCATAACTTGGAACCATCAATGGGCCAAGCACTCTTGAAAGAAGTGCCAAAACTTAAAGAATGGCCCCACTTCAGTGGTGAAGGAGAGTATGACCATATGGAATTCATTAGAGGTATTGACATGATCAAAGAGGATTTTGAATTACCAGACAGATTGGTAACAGCCAGGTTTAACACCTTGTTTACCAGATCAGCTCACAGATGGTACATCAAAATAAGACAAGCACATGGACACCAGAGTTGGACTTGGTGGAAAACACAAATCATCAACAAATGGGCAAATGATGCTTGGAGGTTTAAAGTTGAAACAGCCTTTGAATCTGCCAAATTTAATGCTGATAAAGACAAAGCTTTACCATGGTTTTGCCAACAGAAGGACAGATTAACAGCATTATATCCTGACATGTCAGAATTTATGATCCATAGAAAAATTCTGAGACAATGTGGGGGTGACTTAGAGCATGCTGTCAAAAGCAGGACTACTGAACAATCTTCAGCAGAGGATATCATCAATATACTAGAAGAAGTAACCACCAGAACCAAAATTGGTTCTAGTAGGGTGAATCTTAAAACAAGGTTTAATACACCTTGGAAAGATTCTGTGGACAAAAACCCCAAAGAAAATTCTAGTAATATTAAATATAAATCTGCAGATACAGTCAGAAAATGCCATATTTGCCAAAGCACCACCCATTTAGCCAATACATGTCCAAAAAGGGGGAAAATCAATGAAATTGACATTGAAAAGGGACCAGATGTTGAAAAAGAAGACATAATTGAAGACAATTCAGATGATAAGTCATCCATATTTTCTGAATCTTCAAAAGATATAGAAAATATCAATGACACTTTTGACATCATGGAATCTTATTTCCACTTACCACAATTGAGCAATGGTCAAGTTGATTTATCAAAAGTTCAAGATGCACAACTTATGAAGACAAAACCAAACAGAGGAAAAGGTTATACAGCTGGTAACTCCTGTATAACAGAAGTGGTGATTGACAACAAGCCCACTAAACTTTTGCTTGACCCAGGAGCCTTCTGCTCTTGTGTTGGAAAATCTTTTCTTAAGACTTGTGTACCAAATTTTGAAGACCAATTGTTACCAATTGATGGTATAAAATTCAACAGTGCAAGTAACCCAATGAAAGCATTAGGAATCTTTGAGACCAATGTCATATTCCCACACATAAATGGGAATTTAAGGATCACAGTTGAATTTGTTGTTATGGAAAATTTCTCTAGTACCCATGATATTGGGAAATGACTATTTAATCATGTATGGGATAGATTTACATAATAACAAAGACAGATACTTTACAATTGGGGACAATAAGCGCCAGAAATTTGCCTTTTTACCATTTAAAAGACAAATTACAGTAAACAAAGTATCACCAGTCAACTTAGAGTTAGAGAAATTCAAGTCTGAACAGTTAAATGAGGCTGAAATAAGCCTTCATCTGACTGATAAACAAGAAAATGAACTTTCTTCCCTTTTGTATGACCACACAGGAGCATTTGCTACAGACAAAGAACCCCTGGGAGCAATTATTGGTCATGAAGTTGACATCATTCTTAACATTGAGAGACCTTATCCACCACTCTTAAGAAGACCTGCTTATCCAGCAAGTCCAAAATCAAGAGAAGCTCTAGAAATTCATATCAAAGAACTTCTAGACCTTGGTGTAATAAGAAAAGTAGGCCACAATGAGGAAGTAGAAATAACTACACCAGTTATAGTGGCGTGGCATAATGGAAAATCCATCACAATGTGGAGGTAGAATTACCTACACCAGCCATAGTGTCATTGCATAATGGAAGATATAAAGTTGCTGGGTAATTTACAGATTTGAACACTTACACTGTCCCAGACAGATACCCTATACCAAAAATCCAAATTTCCCTTACTCAAATATCTCAAGCAGTGTATATAACCACTATGGATGCCCTTAAAGGATTCCATCGAAATGTGGTAACACCAAGAGCAAGAAAATACTTGAGAATTATTGTTCATTGTGGAGTGTATGAATACTTAAGGATGCCCTTTGGTATCAAAAATGCACCTTCACACTTCCAAAGAATGATGAATGAAATCTTCCCTGAAGAACTCTCAGAGGGATGGTTAATCATTTACATTGATGACATTATTATCTGTTCAAAGACTTGGGAGGAGCACATGTACAGATTATCAAGAGTTTTGACAAAAATTCAATCAGTAAACATGAAAATATCCTTGAAGAAATGTCATTTTGGATTTAAAGAACTTAAAGCACTAGGACATGTTGTATCTGGTTTGTCCCTTGGAATTGACAAAAACAAAGTTGCAGCAGTATTATTAAAGCCCATGCCTCAGAATAAGAAGGAAATTCAGTCATTCTCAGGTTTTGCAGGATATTACAGGCAACACATTAAAGATTTTGCATCCATAGCAAGACCACTTTATAAGTTGTGTGACAAAGACACAGTGTTTGAGATGACTGTTGACAGAGTCAAAGCTTTTGAGTCTCTAAGAGAAGCATTGACCACTGCTCCACTCTTACTGATGCCAGACTTTAAATTGCCTTTCAAACTGTATATTGATGCATCAGGGGATGGACTGGGTGCTGCACTTCACCAAGTTCAGATCATAAATGATAAGCCTGTAGAAGGACCCATATGTTTCATATCCAGGCAAATCAAACCAACTGAAGCCAGATATGGAGCAAGTCAAATGGAATGTCTATGCCTTCTCTGGGCCTTGGAGAAATTGAACTACTTCTTAGAGGGATGTGTTTTTGAAGTAATAACAGATTGTACAGCTGTCAAATCACTTTTGAACATGAAAACACCCAACAGACACATGCTCAGATGGCAAATAGCCATACAAGAATACAGAGGAAATATGACTATTGTTCATAAGGATGGGAATATTCATAAGAATGCAGATGGACTAAGCAGATGGCCATTACCAAATAATATTGATAATCCTGCTTATGTGCCAGAAGAAGCTTCACCACAAATTCCAATAGAAGGAATAAGTGTTACAGACTTGAACACCACCTTCTTTGAAGAAGTCAGAAGCAGCTATACTCAAGATAAGAATTGTAGCATCTTATGCCAATTACTTAACAAAGACTATAAAGACAACTCTCTAATACATGCCTTGGATGAAGTATGGAGAAAATCTTATGATGAAGGAAGATTTCACCTACTGGATGGTATAATTTACCACAGAACCAAGCACACATGTGTCATGACAGTTGTAGACAGGTCATTAATCAATCTTGTACTGAAAGAATGCCATGATAGTCCCTTTTCAGGACGTCTGTCTGAAGACAGAACAAGAGAGAAAGTGAAGACCTGCATATGGTGGCCAATGTGGCAGAAAGATATTGCAGAGTATTGCAAAACCTGTGACAGATGTCAAAAGGCAAATAAATCCACTGGCAAAAGACTTGGAAATATGATAAAGATCCAAGAACCAAACAGACCTTGGGAAATTGTCCATATGGATTGAGTAACTGGCCTACCACCAGGAGGTGACAGGAGCTATAATGCTTGCCTAGTAATTGTAGACAGATTCAGTAAAACTCCAATCTTTTTACCATGTCACAAAGATGATACAGCCATGGATACAGCTCTTCTGATATGGAATAGAGTAGTGTCATGGACTGGTATATTTACAAATATCATCAGTGATAGAGATCCCAAATTCACTTCAGCACTATGGACAAATCTTTACCAATTATTTGGCACTAAACTGTCTTTCTCTACAGCCTACCACCCACAAACTGATGGCCTGGCTGAAAGAATGATCCAAACCTTAGAAGACATGGTGAGAAGATTTTGTGCATATGGCCTTGAATTCAAAGATTGTGATGGATTTACCCATGATTGGTGTACTCTGTTGCCAGCACTGGAATTAGCATATAAAACATCAATCCATGCCAGTACCAATCAGACTCCTGCTATTCTAGAAAAAGGATGGAACCCCAAGTTACCCCAAGATTCCCTGAGGAAAGACTTAGTTGAAATACATCCCACAGCTGCTAGCTTCAAAGGTATGCTAGACAAAGCTAGGAAGCATGCAGTAAGATGCATGGAGGATTCTTTTGCATATGCTAAAGATAAATGGGATAAATCACATGCAACTCCAGATTTCAAAGTGGGGGACCTAGTACTTGTATCCACCACTAACTTCAATAACATCAAAGGATGTAAAAAGCTGAAAGACTCCTTTGCAGGACCTTTTGTGATTAAGGCCCTCCATGGAGAAAATTCTGTTGAAGTAGAGTTATCTGAAGAACTTAGCAATAAGCACCCTACATTTCCAGTGAGCTTGATAAAGCCATATAAATCTAGTGATGCTGAGAAATTTCCCTTGAGGAATAAGATTCCCCAAGTTATACCTCCTATTGAGACATCTGGAGCTAAGAAAATTACCAAAGTTCTTAAAGAAAGGAAATTAAGAACCAAGAAGGTAAGGGAATACCTTGTTAGGTACAGTGACCCAACTTGTGAAGATGAATGGTTAGAAGAAAAAGATATACCAGAAGCTACCAAACTCCTCAGAAGATTCAGACACACTAGAAATACCAATATTACAAAGTAATATTCTTTTTTAGGGGGAGGGAATGTGAGCCTTAGAGGTAATTTCATATACCCAAAAGACCACAAATACAAAATTAACATATTAATATAAATAAAATAAATTTATTTATATTATTAAAATAAAAATCAAAATATGAATATAAAATTATATTCAAAAATAAAAAATTAATTACAATTTAAAAATAAAATTACATCAAATTTTGAAATTATAAAATTACATTTATACTTGAAAAAATTAAGTTAAAATGAAATTTTAACAAAATTGTGAAAAAATAAATAAATTTGGAAAAAAGTTAAATAAAATTTATTATAACTTTTTATCCAATAAATAAACATATAAAATTTATTTCACCATTGGATTCCTCATAAAAAATCAGGTGGGGTCACCTCTGAGTGAAATTCTTGTAACTCAACTCTAAATAAGCTTAAATTAAGTTTCTAGTATTTTCAATACAAAAGTTGAAAATCCTCAAAACCTTAATTTAATTCACACCACATGTGGTGTTAACCATCAATTTTTGTGTTAAAATTGAGGTGTTGTGTTTAGTTTAGAAGTTATGAGGAATTGAAGTATTTTCAATTGAATTCAATTGAAATGTCAAAATGTGCGCGTGTATTACATAAGTGAACTTTGATTTACATATGAGGTGTCAATTATTACTGTATTGTACTGTACAATTGAATTGAATTACGTATGTAAAGTATAAGTATAATACATGATGAGGAATTAAAGGAAAAATAAATTGGAAAGATTAAATTTGGGGGGGAAAAGGAACTCCAGCTTTAAGGGGGAGCTAGACCCCCCAAATCCTTGCTGACAGGCGTGGGATGTCAAAATTCACGCAAAAGTTCATCACTTTTGGCCTGGAATTGAGTTACAGGGTCTGTGGACTCAATTGATGATGAGGTTTTGATACCAACTGGGGTAGTTTTAGCTGTTGCCAAGAGGGTAAAACTACCCTTAAGATAAAACAATCCTAATAAAAACAGTTTTAACTGGTTTCTACGAATCTGACACACATTCTGACGTGTTTTGAAGGCTCTAGGCCTGGTGTTGCTATAGTAATGGCTGATTTAAGGGTCTAAAATGGCTAAAAATGGCTAAAAATGGCTTAAACCAGCCCTTTTTGGCCTAAACTAGGGTTCAATGATGCCATAATTGGCTTTTTTGTTGTCAGACTGTTTTTCACGACTGACAAGAGTAAATTTTACTTTTGGAGTAAGAGAATTGATGGCTATAAAAGAATGTCTTCTTTGCCCCACTTTTCTCTTCATGTTAGAATCTTTTCCTTTTATTAATTAGTTTAAACACTGTTAAACCAATCAATCAAAGATTCCAACCACCACTTTTAAATCATTTTAATCCTTTTAACCACGTGAAAAAATCATTATAATCATTGTTTGTAACTCTTATAATCATTTTTACCCCTGAACCACCCCAAAAGTGAATTAAAGCATCTTTCATCACTGTTAACTTTGTCACTTTGTTTCCAAATTCACTCTGGTCACTTTTGGGCGTGTTTTCTCTTTAATATTCTTTTTAAAGACTTTTTTCTTTAATTAATTGCTTGCAGTTCTTTGCTCAATTAATTCCAATTGAAATTGCTCTTGAAGAAATTTCTTTTGTAGCCTTAATATATCTCTTGTAGAGTATTTTTTGGATAAATTTTTATTGTTGGTAAAACAATAAATTTCTATAATATTATTGTTTTATACTAATAAAGTTATAAACAATAAATTTGGCGTGTTTTCTCTTAAAAATAATATTTCATACTATTTTTAACAGAATTTTACCTTATACAAATTTTGAGGACAGGAAAAGTACTTGATTTTTAATCAAAGTTTCATATCCACACCTTACACATTCTCAACAGCCTATCATGTGCAAACTGATGAACTGGCAGAAAGAATGATTCAAACCCTTGAGGACATGATTACAACATTTTGTGCTTATGGGCTGGAGCTTAAAGATTCTGATGGCTTTACCCATGATTTGTGTACTCTTATACCAGCATTGGAATTAGCCTACAAGACCTCCATCCATGCTTCAACAGGCAAAACTCCTACAATGTTGGAAAAAGGATGGAACCCCAAACTCCCAATTGATACTTTGAAAAAAGATCTGATTGATATTCATCCAACTGCATCAAGCTTTAAGTTATTGCTTGATAAAGTAAGACATCATGCAAATCAAAGCATGAATGATGCCTTTGAATATGCTAAACAGAAATGGGATAGAAGTAATAAGACCCCAGAATTCAAAGTAGGGGACTCAATGCTAGTTTCAACCTTGAACTTTAATTAAATTAAGGGCCCAAAGAAATTGAAAGATTTCTTTTCAGGACCATTTATTATTAAAGCCCTTCATGGGACAAATGCAGTACAAGTAGAACTGTCAGGAGAACTGCAAAACAAACATCCAACTTTCCCTGTCAGTTTAGTAAAGCATTACACTTGAAGTGATAAGGAATTATTTCCTTTGAGAAATGTAACACCCTTAGAAGTACCACCACTAGATCAAAGTGAGGAGAAAAAGGTACTAAAAGTCTTGAAAGAAAGAAGGCTTAGGGGAAAAATGAAAGAGAATACTTAGTCAGGTATAAAAATCCACAACATGAAGATGAGTGGATTGTAGAAAACAAGATACCTGATTCCCAAACGTTCCTCAGAAGATTCAGACATGAGAGAAGACCAATTGCTCAATAAAGTTTGAATTGTATGCTTTACATACTTAGAAAAGTATAAGTAGAGAGGTTGGACAGTGGATTATACCCCCCCAATAGTACTTGGGCGTATACTACAAAAGAAAAATTGTGGTACAATTGTTTTTTGGTGGTAGGGAATGTGAGCCTGTGAGGTATGTATAACATACCCATAAGGCCACAAATAACTTTATACACAGTTGAAATTGACTTCAACAGACTTTTAATTGAATTTGAAATAAAAAATAACAAAAAATAAGTATAACTTTCTTTTTGATAAACAAAGCTATAAATATTATGTCATTTTTGGATTCCAAACCAAAAATAACCTAGGGTACATCCATAAGGTGTTATACCCAAAAACACTTATTTCTTATGTTATTAGAAGATTTAATAATCTCACAGTACTAATTTAACTTTTTTAACATTTTTTTAAAATTGTTAAATTTAAGCTTAAATAAGCTTAAACTTAAAGTTGCATAAGGTTTATGCAGACTTACCATAAATTTAGTTAAAATTTAGGTGTGGTGTATATTTACTGAATTGGCTAAGGATTTGCCATACAGAATGTAAATCCTGCGTGAGCTCAATCTAAAAGGGTTTAAGGCCATAGCATGGCTTTAAATAAATAAAAGGGAAAAATCCACACAAAAAGGTGGGACAAAGGAAAAAGACCAAATAGAGCTGGGGTACCCAACTTTTTGGATCTGCAAGGATTCAACTAAGGTTTTCCACTTGTATTGGAGGATTTTCAACTTTATTTAAACTGTAAAATTAGACTTTGATCCAACATTAAAGTTTAAACTGGCTTTATCCCAAATTAGACAGGAATTTCAAGCTGCCAAGACGGTAAATCCCAATACGCAGGCTTGAATTCAAGGTTTTAAGAACTGTCAAAGCTTAATTAAGCTTAAAAACCTTACATAAGGTTAAAAATTTAAGTTTACAAGCATTAAAACCTTATCAAAACTTAAGATTTGGTGTGTATTGCTGTTTTACGTGGAAAAATAGCAATAACTTCAAAAATTCATTAAAAATCCAATTCTTAATGGAGTGGCTTGAAAATTTCACACAGCTTACAATTTAATATTATCTACATATAAAAGAAATTTCAAGCATCTTTTATAAATAAATTTCCTGGATAATTAGCCTGGAAATTTACTCTTTTAATTAAAGCTCAAAGAAGATTATAATTTCTTTAAAAATTAATTAAAAATTGAGTTTAAGAGATTTCTGCTTGAAACTCTATTTTTAAGTTGTTCATGTGATTAACTTCAATATAAATAAGCTTATTTATATTAAAAACTTAAAATAATTAGTTTAAATGAGGATTAAAGTTACATGGAGTTGAGAATCACCCTGTTAGCTTTAAATTGGAATTAAAATTAAGTTACCTTAAGTTAAGAACTTTAATTTTAAGCATGTTTTTTCAGTTTTTACCTGAGCACGCCCTCTATATCCATTATGAATCATGAGAGCTGCTCTGAAGACATAAAAAGAGTCTTTTCATCACTGTTTTTGTCCATCATTCATCATCAATCCAATCATATTAGAAATTTAAACAGGTAAAGTTTTATTAAATATAAAATCTTATTATTAAAATAATTCTTAAGTTATTTTATTCCTTATTTGATAAGATCAAAGAATTGAAATCATAGAATTGTGATTATTTTTGTAATCACCAATAATATATTTTATTATATAAAATTAAATCATCTTAAATATCTTTTAAAATCTACCAATTCCTCTTAAAAACTCTTTAATCTTAATTTTTATTATAAAAGTTGTTCTATCTTTAAAATTATTGATTTTTGGCGTGTTTTTAACTTATAATTATTATTTAAATTAATAACTGTTGTTGTTTGACTTGTTGTATTAAATAAATATTATAAGTAAGTTTTTCTCTAAAGTTCTATATTTTTTTATCTAGTATTAGTTTTTTTATATAGAATTTTTTTTCTATAAGAATTAATTCTACACAGTGTGTGTTTAATTCTTTTATAAATAATATTTATATTATTTATAAGTGGTTAATATTAATATTTTCCATGTGTAATTGTCTTATTAAGAGCTTTACCCTTCTTATTGTTATAACTGTCAGTGACTATAACAATAATAGAATAATTATAATTTATTATAATTTTTATTTTTTTATTATTATATTTTTATAATAATGATTAAATTTATTTTTTTTATATATAATTATTTTTAATAATTATATTGAAATTTGTGGTTATAATATTTTGTTATATTATATATTTCTACTGAGGACAGTCACAGTACTCTTGATTTCGCTACTATTATCAAGAGTTTCATAGACAACCCTTACAGGTTGCTATGAGGTAATTCAATGGATACAAGTCCAAAAAATGTTTTAATTACTCTTTTGGGGTTTATCCATGGAAAATCATTAAGAATTGACATGGTCACAGGAGTCTAAGTAGCTCTTTACCTCCTTGGCACGTCAAAAGAGCAGGTTATTTGCTATTTCCCTAAGATTTACAGTAGCTGTAACATGGTAACCTAGTTCCCAAAAGGTTTTAGTTTACTAATTAGGCCAAGATCAGCCATGGATCCAAGCTTTGGAGCTGTCCACGCCTCTGAGGCCTCAAAAGATGGGTACCCTGGCTCTCGTTGATCTCTTTTGTGCCCCTTGCTTATTTTTCACATCAAAATAGAAAATTAAGCTTAAAGTGAGATATCCACTATGGGTGTACCAAAAGTCCATGTAAGAATACCATGATATTAAGTGCTCAAAACATGCATAACACTATTCTCAGTGTATATGTAACATGGGATTTCTCACATTCCCATTATTTTGGCGTGAATTGAAAAAAAACAAAAAATTTCATGGATCTTTTATTCGGTATTGATGATGTGGTATTGAAGTATTTTCCATTTTACCACCTCAAAGAGTTAATTTGAGCTTATTCACTCTATGGAGCTACCTTAGGTGGATTTCTGTGTAGAATCCAAATCTGGCCTTAAATCCATGGATTTACTTACTCAATAAAAAGTTAATCATCTTTTCTGATATCAAAAATGATGAATTTTGGATATATGCATGACTTATGAGTTATGCATACTTCAAAATTTCTTTTTAAGATAACTGTGGCCTATTTGGGTATGTAAAATATACCTCAGGGCTCACAGCTCTAGTTATCTTTGAAAGCAAGCTTCTTTAAATGAAACATTTCATTTTTGTATAAATTAAAAAAACATATTTCATTGGCTTGATCCTTGTTGTCATTTTTCATTTTTTATTTCTTTGTGTTTTATTAATTCCTTTTTTATATTCATTGGAGAAAGGATCAAATTATCATATATCTTGAAAAATAATGAAAATAATTTCTTTATTTTCCTTGTTTTGTTTATTTTTTAAAATTTAAGTCTGCTTTTCAAAAAAAATTCATATTTCTGTCTTCTTTTTGATTTTTCCTTTTTGCATTGATACAAATTATTCCAAAAGAAAATAATTTTAAATTAATCTGTATTTTATCTTTTTCAATCTTTTAAGTCATTCGAAAAACATTATCAGTTTTTTGGAAATTCATCTTTAAGAAAAAGAAATTATTCCTTTTTTAATTTTTCTGTTTACTTCATATTTATTTGATTCTGCTTAAGTGCATTCAAAGAATCACTTTTTGTTTAATCACTTTAACATTATATTATCTTTCTGATTCTTTTGAAGAAATTTATATTTTTTATGTAATTAGTTTTAAACAGAAAGATAAAATCAAATCTTTCTTTTTTGATTGTTCTTATTTTTGCCCCTTTTTTATCTGTCTAGTTCTTTTCTGAAAGAAAATTTAGTGTTTTTTGGAGATCAATTCTGTGACCCTGTGAGATATGTATGACATACCCATAAGGTCACAAATAACTTTTTATACATTTCCTTTAGTCTTAAACAGACTTATCACTTTAATTTAAAACAAAATTTAACAAAAAAACATAACTTTATTTTGGATAGACAAAGCTATAATCATTATCTCATTTTTGGATTCTGCACCATAAATAACCTAGGGTAGACCAATGGGGTCTTATACCCAAAAATGGATATTTCTCATGCTATTAGAAGATTTAATAATCTCACAGTACAATTGAAAATCTTTTAACATTTTTCAAAATTGTTAAATTTAAGCGTAATTAAGCTTAAATTTGAATTTTCATAAGGTTTATTCAATCTTAGCAAAATTTCAATTAAAATGGAGGTTTTGTGCATATCTACTGAATTGGCTAAGGATTTGTCATATAGACTGTAAATCCTGTGTGAGCTCAATTGAAAAGGGTTTGTGGCCATATTATGGATTTTAATAAATAAAAGGGCAAATTCCATGCAGAAAGGTGGGACAAAGGAAAAAGACCAAATGGAGCTGGAGTACCCATCTTTTTGGAATCTGAAAGGACTGAATTGAGATTTTCCACCTGTATTGAGTTTTTTTGAACCTTATTTACACTTCAAGATTTGACCTTGAGCCAACCTTAAATTTGAAACTGGTTTCATCCCAATTTGGAGAAGAATTGAAAGCTGCCAAAGGGTAAATCCCAATATGCAAGCTTGTAATCAAGGCTTTAAGAACTGTCAAAGCTTGAAGATTCAAAGTTGTAAGTGGGAGAACTTTATCAATAGTTAAGGTTTTGCGCGTATTTATCTTTTACATGGTCAAATAGCAATAACTTCTGAAATTGATCAAAAATCCAATTCTTAATGAAGTTTCTTGAAACCTTCAAATAGCTTAGAATTTAATGTCATCCATGTATGAATCATATTAAAAGTATCTTCCTTAAACAGGTTTAATTTATAATTAGCCTTGAAAATAACTTTTTTTATTGTTCTCAAAGAATATTGAGATTTATTTAAAAATGAATTAAGAATTCAGTTTAAGAGATTTTTACTCAAAGCTTTATTTTTAAGTTTTTCATGTGCTGAACTTGAATATATATAATTTTAATCTATATTTAAGCTTAAAATTATTAATTGAAAAGAGGATTAAAGTTACTTGGGGTTAAGAGTAACACTGGTAACTTTAAAGTGGGATTAAAAATAAGCTACCTTAAGTTAAGAGCCTTATTTTTAAGCATGGTTTCATTTTTGACTTTCTCACACCCTTTATATTCATTATGAATAATGAGAGCTTCTCTTCAGGAATAAAACGCGCCTTCACATAACTGTTTTTTCAAATAACCAATTATCATTCCAATCATATTAGACATTTAAACAGGTAAAGTTTTATTACAAATAAAATCTTATTATGAAAGTATTTCTTAATCTTTTTATTCTTTAGTAATATTAAAATTAAGTATTTGCAATCATGTAGATTAGATTATTGTTGTAATCACCAATAATACATTTTATTATATAAGATTATTGGCTTAAATATCTTTTAAACTTCACAAATTCCTCTTGAAAACTCCTGAATCTTCTTTTCTAAAATAAAAAGCTGTTTTATCTTTTAAAATATTTATTTTTGAAGTTTGTTTAAACTATAAGCATGCTTTGATAAAATAACTTCTGGTTTCTCACTTGTTGAATTAAATATATACTCTATGTTGGTTTTCTCCAAAATCCTATATCTTTTTTATTTATTATTAGTTTTTTTATATAGAAATTCTGTATTGGATTTATCTCTTTACGGTTTGTTTGATATTTTTTTTAGAAATAATATTTATATCATTTATAAGTGGTTAAATATGATTCTTTTTTACATATAATTGTCTCATCAAAGGATATATACATTCTTATTTTTATAACTGTCAGTGACTACAATAATAATATAATAATTATATTTTATTATAATATTTAAGATGTTTTTTTACTTTTAAATTCTTAATAACAATTAAATTCTCTTTTTTCATATAACTATTTTTGATAATTATATTAATTTGTGGTTATAATACTTCATTATATTATATTTTACACTGAGGAAATTCATAGTAATCTTGATATCTGTTACTATTATCAAGAGTTTCATAGACAAAACTTCAATTTGGGGGCCTGGCTGTGATTTTAACCATTTTTTGGGACATGAATCATATTGTATACCTTAATTTATTCTTTCTTGACATAAAATTGTCATAATTACCTTAATGTTTCCTTTTTGGGTGTAATCCCTTACAAATAATCTCTATAATACTAATGAAGTTGTTTTTTATTTTCAAATATCTTTTGAAGAAATATACTATTGAGTAAGTCGGAATAAATTTCTATTGTTTAACTAATGGCTTTTTCACATCACATACATGAAATTTATATTTTTTTTGATTTATTCTAGTATATGGTGAATAAGTATACAATTCTGATTAATAAATCATTAGTTCCCTAATTATTGTTTCAATAAAGAAAATAAAAAATTAAACAAAAAATTCAAAAAGCTAAAATCTTTACTTAAAAATATTTTCTACTATTTAGACATTTTTCTTTAATTTTGATGTAATTTTCCATAAATTAAATTAAAACAACTTTGTTAAATAAGTTTAGTTGATAAGTTATTTTTGTTCATTAATAAAAAAATTATATTATTTTTTTTCTCTAGTTTAATCCATCAGATAAAGCCCTTCTGCCCCTAGTATCTTAGAGTCAAGAATTGAAATTCAAACCACTCCAGTATTGAGGGTTTAATTAAAAAAGAGCCCTTTGAAGGTCCAGAAGGTTAATTCACTCCATTTCTTAGTCTAAGTTTCTTTAAATTGCTGTGAAATGAGTTCTACTAGAAGGGGAAGTAACTAATCCATCCAATCAAATAGATCTGCACTAGGACATTCAAGTCATAAATCCCAAAGACAAGAATGTAAGCCCAGAGGAGAGGCACAAATGGAGGATTCCAGAGCTTTCACCAGCTCCCAAAGGTTAGCTAAAGCCTTTTAAATGCTTTTTGAGAGTCCAGAAACTGAAATAATATCTATTCCTGTTGTCAGATGGAAACAATTTTCAATAGGAAGCAGTGGAAATATACTAGTCTCAGTACAAGAACTGGCTTATGAAAGCAAAACAGAAAGAATGGGAGCTTCTTCCAAGCCTCTGGATAGGGAAAATGAGCTCTCATTTTCAAGTGGAGAAGTTCTCAGGGAAAGCAAAGACTGAGGATGTTCTGAAGGGTTGGACTCCAATGTCTTGCAAAGGAGAAGTCCAACAGATAAAATCTTGGTTAAAAATCCAAAGCATATTGTCAGAGGACCAAAAGAAGCATTTGGCCCAAAATAAGGAAAACGGACCTGTAGAAGCTCCTCAATCCTCAAAAAGTTCCAAACAAGGGAAATAAAGTGCCAAGAGCAATCAGAAGGGAAATCAAAAGCCAAATGGAAAGGCAAAGCGCAAGTATAATAAGTGTTTCCCCCAGAAGTACAGAGTTCCGAAGAAGGAAAAGAAAGCCATGGACAATTTCTTCTATATGGCAAGAGCTTTTATGGAATTCAAAAACAAGGAGGAGAAAAGAATGAATCAACCCTTTCCAAAGGAATGAACCTTTCAAATCTTGTATCTCACGTTAAAGCTTGTAATACCAATATTTAACCAAACCTTCACAATTTGTTACAACCATGGCAATTCACCCTCTTGGACCTTAATATGGAATATCCATTACCTATCCAATTTATGGAAGTTTGCCCAAATTGCCCATTTCATTCTTTTATGGTCTTTATGTTCATTTCATCATCTGGGGCCAACCTGGCCCCTTCATCATCATCAGTCCTTTCCTGGCCAGGTTTTGCTTTTGGGAATTCTTTGGTATTTGTCACAGGGGCTCTTCTAAATGAAGAGGGCCTGGCACTCAGTGAACAGACTTACTTATGGAGGGCTCAGAAGGAATACTCAAATGATAAGAGTAATGAAATAAGATAATAATTTCCTAGTCATAAAATAATAAGAATTAAAAGATATGAGAGGAAAACAAAAGCAATGATAAAGAGCCAACCACAAATAATCCTGTACCACTGTTTCAACCTGTTCAGAAAAGAGAAAAGGATTAATAAAGGATATGGCCACCAGGACTCTACTGAACAGGTGAGGGAAGGCAAAGACTAACTTAATAAATAATAAAATAATATTTCTTAATGAGAAATAAAATAATATTAAATAATAAATCCAATATTTTAATTAACTGGGGAAAAACCCCCATGCCGATGAAGAGGGGCTGGTATATGTGAGAAATACCAGCCTTGGAGTTTGAGTGTTGAGATACTGGCCTGTATGCTGGAAGAAGTTGGATGTGGGATTGAATCCTGTATTGGTGAATCCAATACAGGTTATACAGTCAATACAGGTATTTGCGCCTGTATTGATGACAGGCCTGTATTTGGTGAATCCTGTATTTGGGTCTTGCCTGTATGAAACTGTATTGAGGTCTGAAAACTGTATTTGGAGAATGTTGAATGAAACCCCCTTGCTGATTGGGTTTTGAAGGATATCAATGAAATAATGATTGTTGCTGATTGGGTTTTGAAGGGTATCAATGAAGTAATGATTGTTGAAGATGATTGGTAATGCCCCTGCCTCCTTGGATGTGACAATATCCCCCTCTTGAAAGTGGTGAGCTCTGAGCACCATAAGTATAGTGAGTCTTGATGAGCTTGCAATCAATCCATACAGTTCTTTCCCCCAATTCCTTAAATGTATCCCATTAAACTTTCTTCTTCAATCAATACTCAAACAAAAATCTTCATTTAATCACTTGTAGGTATCTTCCCCTTGATCTTGATTCTGAATTCCCTATTTTCCTTCAAAATGCCTTCATTCTTCTTAAATTATTTTCATTCTTGTCTTGAGTGTCTTCACTAAACTTTTCTTGAGTCCTAATGGCTTTTGAAAAGGGGGTGACCTGGGCTTATGTCTCAAGAACACATCATTTCATCATAATTTTGAATCTTGAGAGTGTTGGCAAAAAGTGGCCAATACTTGAGGTTTTGGACCATTTCAGAAGTCCTGGCCGAAATGCCTTATTTTGTGATTAAAGGGGTTTTTGGCCAATTTGCGCAAAAATGCGCAAAAAGCGCAAATGCGCACATATGCCATAATGGCATATATTGGTGAAAAAATTGAAAAAAAATTGATTAGTGATGAAAAAATGGCCTTATAAGGTGTTCTGGCCATTTTGCGCATTTTTGCGCAAAATGTGCAAATGCGCATATATGCCCTAATGGCATATATTGGTGAAAAAATTGAAAAAGTTTGATTGATGATGGAAAAATGGCCTATAAAGTGTTCTGTCCATTTTGCGCATTTTTGCGCAAAATGCGCAAATGCGCAATTATGATGAAATTGGCCAAAAGGGCCTTTTGAAGCCTTTTGACAAGATAAACAGGCCTTTTGCACAAAAGTGCGCAAAAGTGCGCAAATTTGCCAATATGCCTAATTAAGCATATTTTGATGAAAAATGATAAAACTGAGCTATTTTGAAGTTTTGAGGTTTGATATGGCCATTTGTGCCAAAGTGCATAAATTCATGAAATTGGCCAATTGGGCCATTTGAAGCAGGGTTTTCCTTTTTGATCTTGATTTCTTCCTGAATGTCTTCCTTCTTATCTCCTCCTTGACAGGTCAATTGCCATAAATGCTTTGCTGATTGGGTTTTTGGCTTTCAATTTTGATCTTAAGGAATGATTTTAAAGCTGACTTGAAGAAGTTTTGATGAGGGTTATCTGTAGGTGGTCTTTACCATTACTAGTGTTTTGCTCTTTGATTATTGAATGAATTGACTCCCCAAACGTGATATGGGAGTGATGACCACTGCTTTTTGAAATAAGAAATAAAAAATAAAAATAAAAAATAAAAATAAAAGATACAAGTAAAAGAAATTCAAATGAAAAATAAAAATGAGAAAGAATTGAGAGAAAAAGAGAGTAAATAAAGAAATAAGAAATTCCTGAGGGTTGTCCTTCTTGTGGTGAGTTGCTTGACTTTGGCCAAAATGTTCTGAAAAATAAAATCAAGCATTTGATGCTCACAGCATGGCCAAGGTAATGTTTTACAAGAAGTAGACCCCTCAGGGATGCATACCAGGAGATGGAACTTACTTTCATAACTTCCACTCCCCACCAAGCACCATAAATGAAAAAGAATTATTCCATAACATGAATTGTGGTAATGAATGTCTTGAAAGATAATTTATGGCATGATTAAAGAAAGAAAAGAAGATCAGAGAAAGATTGGGCCATATCTTGATGAAAGGTCCAAAATCTTGAGGGTATGATGTTGCAAGGCCTTCTGAACCTGTCCAAAGAATTGACAAGTGCTCACAAAGTGGTCAAGGTGATGCTTACAACAAATTTGGCTAGAATACCCCCTTAAAGGTGCATGCCAGGAGAGGAACTTACTTTCATAAACTCCAATCCCCACCAAGCACCATAAATCAAACTCTTGAGGCATTTGGGCCAGGCGTTTCTGGATACAAAGTGTGAAAGTCCTTGACAAGGTCTGGGGAGTTGGTAAGGTTGGAATCTGATTCCCAAGTTGTTCTTTCTGGTTCTTCATTGAATCCTTTCCACTCCACTAAATACCATAATGAACCTCTCTTTAGTTTTGATTCCAGAACCTGAGCCACTTCCCATTATTCCTGCTCTTCCACTATTACTGGAGGTGGTGGCAATTGGTGTCGATTTGGGATAGTTGATTGCTTCATCGGTTCTAACAAGGACACATGGAAGACAGGGTGAACTGACTTCCATTGATGAGGCAACTTGAGGTGATATGCATGGCTGCCAATCTTCTTGAGAACTTCAAAGGGTCCCAGCCATCTTTCTGAAAGGCTTTTGGTGGGTCTTGTTGTCTTGATGTGCTTGGAAGCTAGCCATACTTTGTCCCCAGGTTGGAAATCACGTGGAATTGCTCTATTTCTATCTGCATACTTCTTAAAATGCTTTATCGTTGACTCTAATTCTTCTTTGACAACTTGCTGTACTGATTGGAGTTTTGATGATAACTTTTCAACAGGTGTATCTTGAGAAATGTGAATTGAATCAAAGCTGGAATTTCTTCCATAAATATTGAAAAATGGAGACTGTTTTGTTGATAAATGTTCTGCATTATTATAGGCAAATTCAGCCAGAGGAGCCAGGTGTGCCAGTCATCTTGATGGTAACCGACATACATCCAAAGATACTGTTCTAGAATCTGATTTACCCTCTCTGTCTGTCCATCTGTTTCAGGGTGAAAGGCAGTTGAAAGATCTCTTGATATCTTGAGCTGCTGACACAATTGAGTCCAAAATGATGAAACAAATAATGAACCTCTATCACTAACAATACTGATTGGAAGACCATGTTTGGAAAAGACATGATTAATGAATATTTGAACTAAGTCCAAAGCAGTGATTGTTGAATAAGTTGGAATAAATATTGCCATTTTTGAAAATCTGTCTACAACTACTAAAATTGAATCAAAGCTTCTTGACAAGGGCAATTGAGTGATAAAGTCCATTGATAAAGAATTCCAAGGACCAGATGGAATTGAAAGAGGCTTGAGTAACCCAAACTTCTTATGGTAGATGTTCTTGTTTCTTGAACATTGCTGACATGAGGACACATAGTCCTTGATGATTTGATTCATGCCAGCCCAATAAAAATCCCTCTTGATGAGCTTGAGCGTCTTCTCCTGGCCAGGATGGCCAGCCAACGGTGAGTCATGATGCTTCTGAAGCATGTCCAATTGAATTTCATGATTTCTTGGAATGACTACTCTATCTTTGAGCAATAACAATTTTTCTTGAGGTTTAAGAGAATAGTCTGGGACTGATTCTCCTCTTGCTAATTTCTTGAGGATTTCCTTATAATCTTTGTCTTTCCATACTTGTCTTTGAATTTGATCAACTACATCTGAAAAAATGTCAACTTTTATTGAAAAGAATGTTGACTCTTGAATTTCATTTTGCTTGAGAACTTGATGAAAATTTTGAGGATTCTTGCTGATGAAATCCACCCCCCTTTCTGGGTACATGTACCGACGTGACAAGGCATCTGGTAAAGTGGCCAACCTGCCTGGGCGGTAAGTGATGATAAAGTGGAATTCAGATAGAAATTCTGCCCAACAGGCTTGACGACGAGTAAGGACTTTAGAGGACATAAAATACTGAAGGGAACAATGGTCTGTCAATACCTCAAAGAAATCAGAAAGAGAAAGGAGAAAAGCTCTCCAGCGCTTGAGAGCCCAAACTATGTCAAGGAGTTCCTTGTCATGAATTTCATAGTTGAGTTCAGCTGATAAGAGCTTGCGACTATCAAATGCAATGAGATGCTTTCCTGAGTCATTCACCTGACTCAGTACATAACCCAAGGCATAATCAGAAGCATCAGTCTCTACAATAGCTGGTAGAGAAGGATTAAAATGAGAGAGAATAGGAGCAGTGGTGAAAGCTTCTTTGAGTATTTGAAACTGACTAAGAGCTTCCTCATTGAAGATAAAGGGAGAATCTTTTTAAAGGAGGGAAGTGAGAGCAGAAATGTTTTTGGAATAATTTTTAATGAAATGACGATAAAAGTTGGCAAATCCAAGAAAAGATTGAAGGGCCTTGATGTTCTTGGGCTGAGGCCAATTGAGGATTTGTTGAAACTTTGAAGAATCCATTTTGAGGCCATAACTTGAAACAACATAGCCCAAGTATTCCACACTTGAGGCATGGAATACACACTTTGAGGCTTTAGCAAACAAATTATTGTCTCTCAGTATTTGGAGAACAGAGGCCACATGTTTAACATGTTCATCCAAAGAGCTAGAGAAGACCATAATATCATCTAAGTACACTGCAACAAAAATATCCACATAATCTGCAAATATATCATTGACAAGGTTTTGGAATGAAGCTGGAGCATTGGTTAAGCCAGATGGCATAACCAAATACTCATAACTTCCATATTTGGTTCTAAAGGAAGTTGAATGCTCATCCCCCTCTTTAATTCTCAGGAGATTATAAGCACCACGCAGATCTATCTTGGAGAAGATAGTAGCACCGTTAAAGACAGTAAGAAGCTGATTCATTGGAGGAACAGGATACCTGTTCTTCCTAGTGACAGAATCAAGTTTGCGGTAGTCAACACACAAACGAAGACCACCATCCTTTTTCTTAACAAAAAGGACAGGTGCTCCTTTTGAGGAGGAGCTTGGTCTGATGAAACCTTTCTCTACATTCTCTGAAATTTAGGCCCGCAGTGTTTCTGACTCATTCTTTGATAAGGAGTAGATAACACCAACTGGAGGTAGAAGACCCTCCAGTTTGATATGATGATCACAGGCACGGTGTGGAGGAAGTTTCTCTGCTTTCACTTTGGAGAATACATCCAAATATTTGTGATAAACAGGAGGGACTACCTTCAGCACAGTTTCAATCTCTTCTGGCTCTTCCTCCTAATCCCACTGCTCCTTCAGGGAGGCATGAAAAGATAAAGGAGGAAGGTCCATATCCCCTTGAAAGAGATGAAGTGAAGATATAGTGACATCTTCTCCAACATCTTTTATCTCTTTGAAGACTTCATCTCTTAATGGAAGTAATGACTGAGAGGTTAAAATGGAGGGGTTATGGACAGAAGGAGGAAGGGAAGGTGTCTTAAGTTCACCAACCAGAGCAACACTATTGAAAGCAGTGGATAAGTCATTACTAGTAGAAGAAATAATACCGCTAGAATCCTTATGACTAGAATCATAGGTGATCAATCCATTTTTCCAATCAATAATGGGATTAAAATGGTAAAGAAAATCATAGCCCAATATTAGGTCTTCTCTCTTGGTTGAATCTATGATAAAGAAATCCCATTCAAAGCTTGGGAAGGAAGGTAAATCAACAACCCACTTGGTCTAATGGGTGATGAACAAGGAAGTGGGTTCACTGGAATCCAGAATGAAAAGAGGAATCTTTTCAGGGATCTCTGACATGGTCAATGAGTACTTGATAACAAAATTCTTTGCAATAAAAGAGTTTGTAGCACCAGAATCAATGAGAATACTATAAAAAATATCAGAGATTGAAGAGAAAATAAGAAATTTTAAAGATTTTTTGACACTAGTATTCAGAGTGCAAAATTGTGCTCTTGAAGGAAATAAGTGAGAACCATTGAACACATCATGATTCCCACTCAGGCTTTTCCCTGCTTGCTAGGGAAGCCTTTTGATGACCCTTGCCTATTCTAAGGCCTCTTGAAGCATTTTTCAAATGGGTGTTTACCACCACAATAATTGCACAAGCCTTCTTTAATCCTCCTCTCCTTTTCAGAACCAATTAATTTGTTGTCCTCATTGAGGAGAGCAGCATGAGGCTTGTCTTTGGACACTTGAAAATTCTTCCCCTTCTTATTCTTCTTGTGATAAAGCTTCTGTGATGATGAACTTTGAGGGGGCTTGGAGGAGTTGGATTCACTGATTGGAGGCTTCTTCTCTTGATGACTTCCCTTTTCCATCTGCCTTTCATGGTACCTGGTATCTAATTCCAAGGTGATATCCATGAGTTCTTGAAGACTATCAAAAGCTCCATGGTGAGAAGCCAATTGGTCCAACAATCTTGATGCCAAGCCTCTTCTATACACATGAATATAGGCCCTTTCCCCCCAGTCTCCAATTCTTGACATCAAACTTCTGAAATAAGATATGTACAAGGAAACTTGACCACTTTCCCTCATCCTCAAATTGTCCAACTCTTGTTCAGCTTTTCTGACTTCATTGGGATCACCAAACAGAGTGAATACCTGGGTTTCAAAAAACTGCCAGTTATTGAGGAGATAGGAAGGGTCTTCATTGGAGATATTTGAGAGGTAAGGTTCAATCCATTTGCCAGCCCTACCAGTAAGAAAAGAAGTTGAGTAAAGCACCTTCTTCCTGTCAGAGAAGAAGTTTGCTGGGTCATTATGAAAGATTAATTGACAGGATTGAATGAATCCTCTCAATTTATGAGCTTTAGTACCATCAAAAGAATCAGGTGCCTTCATTGATGGAGTCTTGAATGCAGGGATTTTTGAAGTGTCCCTTGGGGCAACTTCTTGAGTGAGCTGTCCCATAAACTGAGTCATTTGCTCCATCATCTTGAGGAAATTTGGTTCGGCTTGAGAGACATAAGGTTGATTAGAAAGGGCTAGATTTGGAGCCTCAGGAGCTTCAGGAGCACCTGCCAAGGCAGCTGCCACTTCCGTCTCCTCATATTCTTCCTCTTCCACAGGCTCCTCCCCCTCCTCATCTTCAGCTTCCCCCAATCTACTCCTAGGCCCTTGAGAAACACCAGGATAACCATTCAATAGTCCACAGAATGATCTTGATATTCTAGACTTCACACCTCCTCTTCTGGAGGGTGCTGCTCCTTCCATTTGTGGTCCTCTGTCCAAATTTGCACTCAGTTGATTAACTGATGGTGTGCGGTCAAGAGGAGCCCTTGCTGTAGGAGTGAGAACAGCTTGATGTCTCTGGGATCTTGTATTCTTGGCTGGTGCGCTATGCTGAACTGGCATCATGAAAGAAGAATGAATAAAAACTTGATAATACTTTGAATAAAATAAGGCTTGACAAAATCAAATTAAATGAGAATCTTGATGATCTTTAAGAATCAATAAACAGTCTTGAAGTGAAAATACTCTGAGAAATCTTGAAGAATGAAAATGACAGAATCAAGTTATTATGAATAATCAATTTCAATCAATAAGTCAAATCAAGTCAATCAAAATCAAATCAATTGTGTCTTGAGAAATTCAATCAATATCTTCAAAAGTCAATTAAATTTTCTTGAGGAATAAAATTCAAATCAATCAATTAAATCAAATCTTGAGGATAAATCAGCTATCTTGAGGAATCAAATCAAGTCAATTAAATCAATTCAATCAAAGTCAATTCAAAATCTTGAGGTGGAATCAATGTCTTGAGGAATCAATCAATAAGCTTGAGAAATTTCAAAACCAAAGTCACTGAATACCCCAAATCAATAAAATCCCTGGATGATGAATCAATTAACCCAAATAATTCCACTCAAATAACCTGATAAAAACTTGAATTCAGACAAAAAGAGAAATGAGAATGATAAAGAATAAAGTGAAATGGTCAGCAAAATTTTGGAAATGAGAAAAAGAATCAATTTTTATTTTGAATGAAATGAATGAGATGAAAATTGATGAGAGAGAAAAAATCATAAAAAATCATAAAAATCATAAAACCATGAAAAGGTCATAATTGACGAATAAGAGAAATGAATAAAATGAATGAAAGAAAGAATCAAATATGAGTGAATTAATTTAATGTCACAGGGGCTCTTCGAAGTGAAGAGGGCCTGGCACTCAGTAAACTGGGACTCACTTATGGAGGGCTCAAAGATATGGTAAGAAGGAATACACTGAAGAGTGTTAAATATAAATTGCTAAAGAATAAATATAAGAAAAGCAGCAACAAGAAATAAGAGTAAGAAATAGAAGAGCCAACCACAAACAAGTCCAAGTCCACTGTTTCAACCTTTCAGAATGGAAAGAGAAGGGTTAATAAGGATATGGCCACCCAACTCATACTGTACAGGTGAAGAGAGAAAAGGCAAAGACTAACTTAAAATTAAATAATTATAACGATAAGAATAATTATAAAATAATAAATAAACTAAATTAATTAACTGGGGAAAAGTCCCCAGGGGGGAGAAAGAGGGGCTGGTATATGTGAGAATCACCAGCCCTGATCCAGAGGAAGAATTTTCATGAGAATAATTGATGATTGAATTGAGTCTGGCCAATACAGGTCCCGTACAGCTGTACAGAACCTGTACAAGAGGTGTGGTGTATTTGAGTGATCATACAGCTCCATACTGGTGTATTGAAACTGTATTGGGTGAATCCAACCTGTACAGGTATTGACAGGCTGTATTGATGTACCAAGCTGTATGCATGTTTCAGAACGAAGATTGCTGAAACTGAATGCTGATGCAGATACTGGATTTGCTGATTTGAGGTGTTTGAGTGGGTGTATGAATGAATACCCTTACCCCTGATGGATGGTTGTTACAGTATCCCCCTCTTGAAACTGGTGGGCTCCTGAACACCATAATACCTTGCCACTGTTGAGTGGCATCTCATTATCCCCACATTTTTTCAAAAAAATTTCTTTTTAATTTTCTTTTCCTCTTGACCATTATCCTGAAAATCCTTCATTACTCCTTCCCTGTCAAATTCAATTGATTCCCCCTTTTTCCAAGTTTGAGTAAGTATTCCACTTCAAAAATATGCATTTCTTGTCTTCTGATTCAATCAACCATGCCCTTGGGATATATCCCAGATTAAGGACCACTGAGCTCTTGTGCTCAAAAAATGATGCCCAATGAGTATATGAAGTGTACTCATTGGGCAAGGCTTAATCCATTGAAAAATTGAAAAAATTTCCTCCAACGGGTCTTGTCCCCATTACCCATGGAAATGGCCTCAACAGCCCTCCAAAGTGTTTTTGGGCTATGGCCTTTACCCCTGATGAATCTTGTCATTTCTTGATTTTTATGGCCTTTTGGGCCTTTTGGGTGTTTTGGTGAGCTTAGGTATTTAGATGATTTTTGGCCATATTTGGCCTTTTTATGCCTTTGGGGTCCTACGGTCCGCGGTCCGTGGGGGTTATTGGAGGCCCCCAGGACCAAAATGAAGCCCCTGGGCCCAAACTTGCTGGGGACCCAGGGTGACCAAGGGGCCCAGAAATGGCTCAATCATAGATATCACCCTACATGGCCTGGACCCATTGATGGGTTCCAGGACCATCAAGATCCTGGCCTCCCCAAAGTTTCAGGGGAGGCCCTGGGTGATGAGCTCAGCCCCAAAGGGGTATGAACCTTCATCTTAGAGGCTTTGAGGGGGGGCATGATTGAGTTATGGCCCCATTTCCTTGAGGTCAAATTCTTTTTTCTTGATATGGAGTGGATTGATTCTGACGTCTTGAATCTTCTGTTTGCATATTCTTCAGTTATGAGTTCCAAACTGACTGAACTCACTGAATCTTCCCCTTCTGCACCTCCAACGTCTGTTCTTCATGGTTCTGGCGTCTTCAGTCGATTTTCCTCCCTTTCCATGGCATCTTCTGGCCATTTTGATACCTCCCAAACATATGATGGGTTCAGAGCAGTTGAAGTTCTTGATCCTTCTTGTACTGAGTGTTTGGCCAAGGGTAAGGATTGCTTTCAACATTACAATCCTCGATCGTCAAAATGCCACTTTTGCTTTGTTGGGAAGAAGCCATGCTGCCGTACCAGATCAGCTTTGTCCCAGGTCAGGAGACACTTATGGAGCAGGAAAGATGGGCCTTATGGGCAGGAATTCCCCATTCTTGAGGAGCCTACCCCTGATGCAACTTCTGCATTTTCTCAATGTGAGTGATTTGCATATTTTGGTTGAATTGGTGCTGATATTTTGATGTAGTGACTGGTTCCAGGCAGAGGGATGTGGCCAGATGGACTAATGTTGCAGGGTCCATTCCAACCGGTGGTAGGCCCATACACTACAGCTCAGAAATCCCAATCTCAAGGACAAATGCTGATGGAGTGGTGAAAATAGTGAAGAAACTAAGAAGAATTGTTGATTCCCCAACAGATCCAGATGCTGAAGGAAGTGATGAGTTGGATGGTGAAGAAGTTCAAGTTATTCCTCATTCAGTTGGCCATCCGTCCGGCAATTCCTCTTCTCAACCTCTTGCCAACACCAGATTCCAAAGTCAAGTTATTCCCAGCACTCCAAGAACTTTCCAACCAATGCTTGCTTCCATTCCTACAACCCTTCCTCCTCCTTCACCAACTACTTCCCACACCACCAGGCCTGCCTTGAATCCAGCAGTAAGACCATCACCAGTTCAACAGTCCAGAAACTCACCCATAAATACCTCCAGCCAACTCCAACCTGTGGCCAGCTCCAGCAGAAGAAGAGATGGATTGTCCCCTTTGCCGTTTCCTGCCGCTCAAGTTTTTCAAAGAAGAGAATGTTGGCCTATCCGGGTTACCAGAGAAGATCCCAACGCGGCTAGTGAAAGTCAAGATGCTGTGGCCAGATTGTTCAGGAGGGTTGATAGGAATAGCAGAGAGGTGATTATGTATGCCAATGACAGGACTATTCCAGGTACTGCCTCTGAAGAGATGGCTGCAAAATTTGCCTGGTATGAAGATGAGTTGATAAATGATTTCCAGAGAACTTTTGATGATTTGGGTAGAGATAACTAGTTTTCCTTTTCCTTGTTTGTGTTTGGTTTGACTTCTATCCCCACTCTTATAAATACTAAAAATGAAAAATAATGGAACTTCGCAATACATGATTTGGGAGGGGATGCTGCCGCTTCAAAGAAATAAAAGAAAGAAAATTATACAAGTAAATAAAGAAATAAAAAAGAAAAGAATAAGAGAAAATGAGAGTAAAGAAAGAAATAAAGAAAAATCCTGATGGTTGGTCCTTCCTGTGGTGAGTTGCTTGATTCTGGCCAAAAAGTGTCTGAAAAATGAAAACCAAGCATTTGATGCTCACAGAGTGGCCAAGGTGATGTTTTACAAGAAGTAGAACCCTCAGGGATGCATACCGGGAGATGGAACTTACTTTCATAACTTCCACTCCCCACCAAGCACCATAAAATTGAGAAAGATTGCCATAAATGACTTCTGAGATGAATTTCCATAAATGACTTCTGAAAAGAATTGCCGTAAATGACTTGACGTAATGAATGTCTTGAATTATGATGATTGGCATAAATTGAAATGATAAATAAAAAGAAAGAAAAGAAAAACAAAGAAAGGAATACTTGGCCATATCTTGATAAGGTCCAAATCGGAGGGTATTGGTGTTGTATTCTTCCTGAACCTATCCAAAGAATTGACAAGTGCTCACAAAGTGGCCAAGTTGATGCTTACAACAACATATGGGTAGAATACCCCCTTAAAGGTGCATTCCAGGAGGGGAACTTACTTTCATAACTTCTTCTCCCCACCAAGCACCATAAATCAAACTCTTGAGGTATTTGGACCAGGCTTGTCTGGAGACAATGAAAGGAAGTCCTTGACAAGATCTGGTGAGTTGGTAAGGTTTGAATCTGGTTCCCAAGTGGTTCTTTCTGGGTCTTCACTGAATCCTTTCCACTCTACAAGATACCATAATTTCCCTCTTTTGAGTTTTGAGTCCAGAACCTGAGCCACTTCCCATTCTTCTTGCTCCTCCACTAAGACTGGTGGTGGTGGCAATTGATGACGTTTTGGGATAGTTGAATGCTTGACTGGTTCTAACAAGGACACATGGAATACAGGGTGAACTATTTTCCATTGCTGAGGCAACTTGAGGTGATATGCATGGCTGCCAATCTTCTTCAGAACTTCAAAAGGTCCCAACCATCTTTCTGATAATTTCTTGGTGGGTCTTGTTGTCTTGATGTTCTTGGAAGCTAGCCATACTTTGTCCCCAGGTTGGAATTCAGGTGGAATTGCTCTATTTCTATCTGCATACTTCTTGAATCTCCTTATTTCTGACTCTAATTCTTCTTTGACAACTTGCTGTACTGATTGGAGTTTTGTTGATAACTCTCCAGCAGGTGAGTCTTGAGAAATATGGATTGAGTCAAAGCTGGGATTTCTTCCATAAATGGTGTGAGCCTTGAGGTATATTTTACATACCCAAATAGGCCACAATTATCTTAAAAAGAAATTTTGAATTATGCATAACTCATAAGTCATGCATATATCCAAAATTCATCATTTTCAATTTCAGAAAAGATGAATAACTTTTTTTTGAGTAGGTAAATCCATGGATTTAAGACCAGATTTGGATTCTACACAAAAATTCACCTAGGGTAGCTCCATAGAGTGAATAAGCTCAAATCAACTCTTTGAGGTGGTAAAATGGAAAATACTTCAATACCACATAAAAGATCCGTGAAAATTTTTGTTTTTCTTAATTTCATGCCAAAATAATGGGAAAGTGAGAAATCCCATGTTACATATACACTAAGAATACTGTTATGCACGTTTTGAGCACTTAATATCATGGTATTCTTACATGGACTTTTGGTACACCCATAGTGGATATCTCACTCTAAGCTTAAATTACTATTTCGACGTAAAAATTAGGGAAGGGGGACAAAAGACATCAAAGAGAGCCAGGGTACCCAACTTCTGAGGCCTCAGAGGCGTGGATACTCCAGAGCATGGATCCATGGCTCATCTTGGCCCAATTAGTAAACTAAAACTCTTTGGGAACTTGGTTACCAAGTTACACCTACTGTAATCGTAAGAAAATAGCAAATAACCTGCTATTTTGACGTGCCAAGGAGGTAATAAGCTACTTAGGCTCCTGTAACCACGTCAATTCTTGATGACTTTCCATGACTAGACCCTAAAAGAGTAATTAAAACCCGTTTGGGGTCCATATTCATTGATTTACCTCATAGCAACCAGCAAAATACTGCTATTTGCAATTCTACGTAGAAATGAGGTAAAAACTTCAAAAACTCATTAAAAATACAATTATTAATGAATCTTTCTGAAACTTTCAGTACCAATGAAAAACTGTATTATCTATGGTACAACCAAAAAGAATTACAGTTTTACTAGTAAAATTAAAAGTTTTTCTTACAGTCCATTTTTGACCATTCTACGTGAAACACTGAATCTTCAAAAATTCACAGTAATTAAAACCTGTGATGAAATTGGCAATAACATTGATAACTTTGATAAATCAATGATTATTTCTGAATAAAAGAAGATTTACTGTTGTTACTCCTTTTATTATTAACCATATTGGGGTTAGTAGTCATGTAAAAGCATCAATTAAGTAATTATGATAATCTTACGTGACAACAGATGATGCAATCATTAATCCAAAAAGGTTTATTGTTTTCTCACTCACTGATTTTTCAGTTTGCTCCATGGCACGCCTCTGGGAGCTGTTGTTGACTTAAAAGAAGCCTCTTCTTGCTGTTTTTTCCGCATCATCATCTTATCAATTTATTAAATCATTATTACCAACAAGTAAGTATTAGTTAAAGCTATTCTTGAGTGTTTTAAGTCTTTCAGAATCAACCAGAAAGACGTGAAATCATAGAATCCAACTATATATTGTTGTAATACTGTTATAAATCCTTTTGATCCCTTAAATCCACAATTCCACGTCAAATTTCTCTACTCTTATCTATCAATAAGTTCTTTGGAGTATTAGTGAGTCATTTATTTTTAATTCTTAAAGTTTTTCTCTATTAATAGTTTTCTTCAAGAATTATCTTTATAATTATTCTTGTAAAAGATAATTATATATTAAAATAATTTTATTATTTTAATAAAGAAGTTTTTATTATTAAATTCTTCTTGTAATCGATTCTTGTAGACAATTACTACTCACTGTTATAATCACTAGTAGTGTATAACACGTGAAAGAAATAATTTTATAATTATTTAATTGTGGTTATAGTAATTCTTTTATTATTATATTTCATAAGAACAGACATAGTACTGTTGATTAATAGTAATATTATCATCAGTTTCATAGTCACATCTTACATTTGGGGGCCTGGCCGTGTTTTTTGAACCTTGTACCCTTAATTAATATATTTTTAAGCTCTAAAATATATTACTTTGATATTTTTTTCTTTCATTTTAAAGTCAAAATAATTCTTATTTTTGAAATTGTTTTGGAAATCTTTTCATTGAGGAATTTGGTTTAATTTTATACTGTTTTACACGTGGCTTTTTCACATCCAAAAACTTATAAAATTATTCTTTGAATTACTCTGAATTAATTTTCATTCAAAATCTTAAATTTTAATTTTTTTTCTTTAAAAAGAATAATTTTTTTAATATTAAAAAATAATAAAATTTATAAAAAATCTTTTAAAAATATCTTAAAACACAAAAATAATTTCTTTTATCATATTTTTTCTCTTTAAGTGTCTTTAATCAAATACTGTGCAGCTGGTAACAGACTCAGTAAAAGATACATCAATAGTCCTGAATCTTCAGAAGCAGAATCTGAAGACAGTATTGAGGTGCAAATTGCTAAAAGAGGCACCTTATTTAATTCTGAAAAGAATAAATTACCACCAAAAGGTGTGTTTTTATCTTTATTTTTACTCTTTATACTTAAATTGACGTAAAAATGGTGCATAAAAGAAATGGAAGCAACTATTCAGTCCAACCAGATGGATGTGGACAAGGAAGAGGCAAGACCAAATCCAGAAGTGCCAAGTCTTCCACAAGAAAGACACATTTGGAGGATGCCAGAGTTGCCCCCCATTCCCCAAGGTCTGTACCAACAGATTTTGACGTGAATTCAGAGCCTGAACTGATTTATGGTAATATTTCCAGGGCTGAACCACTTTCAGGTGGCAGCAATAGAAATATATCAATGCCAGTACAAAAACTGGTTCAGAGCAGCCAAGGAAGAGGAGTGGGAAATCTTCCCAAGCCTTTGGCAGGGGGCCATGAACTCCTACTTAAAAATCAAGAGCTTTCTGGGTCAGGAGAAGACCATAGAACTCTTAGGAGGATGGAGCCCCCTGTCTTGAAAAGACAAGGTCAAAAAGATAAAGAATTGGTTGAAGAACCCAAGTCTTTTATCCATAGACCAGAAGAAAGAGTTGGAAATGACTCCAGCTTTGGAGACAGAGGCACCAGTGGCGTCTACCAGCTCCAAACCAGCTCCAGAAGTGTCCAAGGACAAGCCCAAGGGACCTCAGAAGAAGCAGAAAGGTCCCAGGAACCATCAAGGCAAAGGAAAACGCAAAGCCAATTGGCACAGACCCTACCCACAAGGGTACAGGATCCCCAAATTGGAGCCTTCAGCCATGGACAGTGTCTTCAATATGGCCAGAACTCTGATGGAATTCACAGCCAAGGAGCAGGAAAGGATGAACAGAAACTTTCCACACAAATAATTGGTGTAAAAACTAGTATTCATGTAGAAATTGGTAAACTTGATAGCAAATTAACTAAAATTGCATCAGATATAGTTGAATTAAAGAAAAATGACAAGAAATACATTGAATTACACCAAGTGACAAATGTTAAACTTGACTTAATTACCAATTCTTGCATAAGAATTGAAAACATGTGCCAAGTTCAACATGAGGAAATGGAAGATCTTTTCAAAATGAATGATCAACTTAAGACTCTACAAGACCATGTCTTGAAGATAGTTGAGAACACCAATCAATTTGCTATACATTTAGCAAAAAGTGACAGTGAAAGGCAAAAGTTGAAGAATGAGATAATTGCAAGTGTGGAACAAATTCATAAGAATCATGAACCACATATGCCAAGACATTCTACACCTTTAACTGAAGAAAAACTCTCTGTTAAAGAAAGTCTTACACCATTCTTGGGAGAAAATGCCTACTCTGCAAGAGATATTCCCAAAATAGAAGAATGGCCAACATTCTCTGGTGAAGGAGAATACAACCATATTGAATTCATCAGGACTATTGATATGTTGCAAGAAGACTTTAATATACCTGATGAAATCATAGTGGGAAAATTACACTGTTTGTTTACCAGAACTGCAAAGAAATGGTATTACAAAATGAGGATTGATCATGGTAAACATGACTGGTCTTGGTGGAAATCTGAAGTGATTACCAAATGGGCTAATAATTCTTGGAGGTTTAAAATGGAAAATGCTTTTGAAAGTGCCATTTTTAACTCAGAAAAAGATAAACCACTTACTTGGTTCTTCAAACAAAAAGACAGACTATCTGCTTTAAACTCAGATATGTCTGACACTATGATTAATATGAAAATATTAAGAAAGTGTGGAGGAGAACTGGAACATGCTATCAAAAGCAGATGTGTGGAACCTTGTTCAACAGAGGACTACATTAATGCTATGGAAGATATCATTACCAGGACAAGAATTGGTAAGACTTGGATTAAAAACCCAATAGAGTCCAAAATAGTCTCAAAGATTCCTAGAGACGAAAGAAGACCAGAAAGACCTGTCTTGAAGTGTCATAAATGAGGAAGTACTTCACATTTAGCCAACACTTGTCCTAAGAAGACAAAGATCAATGAAGTTCAAGTCATTGAATAAATTCAGTGTACTGAAGAGAAAGAGGAGTCTGATCAAGATTCTGCAGTCTCTGAAGATACACCAGTGGAGGACTATTCCATTGAGAACATTTCAGCTTTCTTTGAGGTCACAGAAGTCCATACCCACTTGCCACAGTACAGTGAGGATTGCTGAAACCTGATCAATATCCAAGATGCCAGAATGTGTAAAACAAAACCTGCTAGAGGAAAGGGTTATACTGCTGGGGCATCCTGTATCACATCAGTTCTGATGAGTGATATTGAAGCCAAAGTAAATTTGAATACAGGGGCATTTTGCACTTGTGTGGGCAAAGATTATCTCCAAATTATACTTCCTGAATGGAAAAACCATCTATTACCAATAGAAGGTGTACAATTCAGTAGTGCCAGTAACAATATGTACCCCCTGGGCATATTGGACACTAATATTGTATTCCCACATCCACCAGGAAGTGTAAGAATGAAAACTGAGATTGTAGTAATGGATAATTGCACATCTCAGCACATCATTCTTGGAAATGATTACTTAAATATTTATGGTATTGATATAAATAACCATAAGGACAGATATTTCACAATTGGAGATAACAAGAGACAAAAATTTGCTTTCTCCAATATGCCAAAACAGATATCTGTAGTATCTTTTGTCAAGGATACTTACAAAGATGAATTTGTGACTAATCAACTTGTTGAAGCACAAATTAATCAATCATTGTCACCAAAGATGAGGAATGAGCTTATTAATGTGTTATACACATATAAAAATGCATTTGCCTCTGATAATGAACCATTAGGCGCTATAAGAGGACATGAAGTTGATATTACTCTTAATATTGACAGACCATATCCTCCAGTACTTAGAAGACCAGCTTATCCAGCCAGTACCAGATCTAGAGAAGCCTTGGAAAAAAATATCCAAGATTTGATCCAACTTGGTGTGCTAAGGAAAGTAGGCCATAATGAGGAAGTTGAAGTGACAACACCTGTTATTATTGCATGGCATAATGATAAGTCAAGAATGGTTGGAGACTTCAGAGCATTGAATACCTACACAGTTCCAGATAGGTATCCAATACCTAGAATTCAAGAAACTTTGACTCAATTGTCTAAAGCCAAGTATATAACATCAATGGATGCATTGAAAGGCTTCCATCAAAATATTTTGATGGCTAAAGCTAAGAAATTACTTAGAATTATCACTCACTGTGGTATTTTTGAATATCTTAGAATGCCATTTGGCATTAAGAATGCTCCATCCCATTATCAAAGGATGATGAACACCATCTTTCCTACAGAATTATCTGAAGGATGGCTTATCATTTATATTGATGATATTATCATATGTTCTGATTCATGGGCTTTGCACCTTGAAAGACTTGCAAGAGTACTTCATAAAGTTGCAGAAGTGAACATGAAAATTTCACTTAAGAAATGCAATTTTGGTTTTGAAGAACTCAAAGCATTAGGACATATTGTTTCTGGTTTAAGCTTGGGTATTGACAAAAACAAAGTAGCAGCAGTGTTACTTAAACCAATACCCCAGAATAAAAAAGAAATGATGTCTTTTCTTGGGTTTGCCAGTTACTATAGGCAACACCTGAAAGACTTTGCAATTCTAGCCAAGTCACTTCATAGAATCTGTGATCAACAGACTGTATTTGAGATGACACAAGAGAGAATTAAAGCTTATGAGAAGATAAGGAAAGCCCTTACAGAAGCACCTTTACTCCTCATGCCTGACTGGAATATTCCTTTTAAGTTGTACATTGATGCATGTGGATATGGATTAGGGGCAGCCCTACATCAAGTCCAAATTATTGATGACAAACCTACAGAAGGACCAGTTTGTTATATCTCAAGACAAATCAAAGGAACAGAAGCCAGATATGGTGCAAGCCAAATGGAGTGCTTATGTTTGGTATGGGCACTTGAGAAACTACACTATTATCTTGATGGCAGTGTTTTTGAAGTGATAACTGACTGTAATGCCGTGAAATCACTTCTTAACATGAAAACTCCCAACAGACATATGTTGAGATGGCAAATAGCCATTCAAGAATACAGAGGAAACATGACTATAGTTCATAAAGCAGGAAACATTCACAAGATTGCTGATGGACTTAGTAGATGGACTTTAGCCAACACTCCTGATAATCCAGCTTATGTACCTTTGGAAGCTGAACCACAGATTCCAATTGAAGGAATTAACATAACTGATATTGGGACTGAATTCTTTGAGGAGGTCAGAGAATCTTATAAACAAGACAGGAATTTCCATATCTTGACTTCCTTATTGGATAAAGACTGCAAAGATACATCTTTAGTTAATGCACTTGATGAAGTTTGGAAAAATTCCTATTCTGAAGGAAGATTTCACTTGTTTGATGGAATCATTTACCACAGAACAAAACATTCTTGTGTTATGACATTGTGCAGTAGATTACTTATCAATACCATTCTTCATGAATTTCATGATAGTATCTACTCTGGACACCTGTCAGAAGACAGAACACTTGAAAAAGTGAAGAATTGTGCATGGTGGCCATCTTGGAGAAAAGAAACCATTGAATATTGCCATACCTGTGACAGATGCCAAAAGGCAAACAGGAGTACAGGCAAGAAATTTGGACTTATGATCCATATTCAAGAACCAAAATCCCCATGGGAAGTTGTTCACATGGATTGGGTCACAGCACTTCCTCCAAGTGGTGACAAAAGTTATAATGCTTGTTTAGTCATTGTAGACAGATATAGCAAAACTCCCATATTCTTACCATGTCATAAAGATGACACTGCTATGGATACAGCTCTTCATTTATGGAGTAGAGTTATTTCTCATACAGGGTTATTTAAGAATATCATAAGTGACAGAGACCCCAAGTTCACATCTGCACTTTGGACCAATCTCCATAGATTGTTTGGGACTAAGTTATCATTCTCTACAGCATATCACCCTCAAACAGATGGGCTAGCAGAGAGGATGATTCAAACTTTAGAAGACATGATCAGGAGATTTTGTGCTTATGGATTAGAATTCAAAGACTCAGATGGCTTTACCCATGACTGGTGCACTCTGATACCTGCATTAGAATTGGCATACAAGATATCAGTCCATTCTTCCACAGGACAAACTCCTGCTATGTTAGAAAAAGGATGGAATCCAAGACTCCCAGAAGACACACTGAGGAAAGACTTGATTGACATTCATCCTACAGCTTCCAGCTTCAAATTAATGCTTGATAAAGTAAAACACCACACAAAACAAAGTATGGATGATGCTTTTGATTATGCAAAACAGAAGTGGGACAAGAGTCATAAAGTGCCAGACTTCAAAGTAGGGGACTTAGTTCTAGTTTCAACCTTGAATTTTGATAATATCAAAGGCCCAAAGAAACTTAAAGATTCTTATGTAGGACCTTTTGTTATTGTTGCTTTACATGGAACCAATGCAGTTCAAGTGGAATTGAGTGGTGAATTAGAAAATAAACACCCCACATTTCAAGTCAGCTTGATAAAACCTTATCAACCAGCTGATAAAGAATTGTTTCCTTTTTAGAAACCCAACTCCTTTAACTGTACCACCTGTGGAAAAGAATGAAGACAAAAAGATAAAGAAAGTCATTAAAGAAAGGAGACTTAGGGGTAAAAATCAAAGAGAATATCTTGTCAGATATAGAAATCCAGTACATGAAGATGAATGGATGGCAGAATCAGAAGTACCTGACTCAGATAAACTCTTAAGAAGATTTAGACATGAAAGAAGGCCACAAGCCTGAATATGTCTATAAATGTGCTTTAAATTACTTGATCTGAGTAATGTAAAGAGGTTGGACAGTGGACATTAAACCCCTTTGGGGCCTTATTCTTTTATCACTAATAAAATTGTAGTACAATTTTATTTTTTGGTGGGAGGGAATGTGAGCCTTGAGGTATATTTTACATACCCAAATAGGCCACAATTATCTTAAAAAGAAATTTTGAATTATGCATAACTCATAAGTCATGCATATATCCAAAATTCATCATTTTCAATTTCAGAAAAGATGAATAACTTTTTTTTGAGTAAGTAAATCCATGGATTTAAGGCCAGATTTGGATTCTACACAAGAATTCACCTAGGGTAGCTCCATAGAGTGAATAAGCTCAAATTAACTCTTTGAGGTGGTAAAATGGAAAATACTTCAATACCACATCATCAATACCACATAAAAGATCCATGAAAATTTTTGTTTTTCTTAATTTCACGCCAAAATAATGGGAAAGTGAGAAATCCCATGTTACATATACACTAAGAATAGTGTTATGCATGTTTTGAGCACTTAATATCATGGTATTCTTACATGGACTTTTGGTACACCCATAGTGGATATCTCACTTTAAGCTTAAATTACTATTTTGACGTAAAAATTAGGCAAGGGGGACAAAAGACATCAAAGAGAGCCAGGGTACCCAACTTCTGAGGCCTCAGAGGCGTGGATAGCTCCAGAGCATGGATCCATGGCTCATCTTGGCCCATTATTAAACTAAAACTCTTTGGGAACTTGGTTACCAAGTTACACCTACTGTAATCACAAGAAAATAGCAAATAACCTGCTATTTTGACGTGCCAAGGAGGTAATAAGCTACTTAGGCTCCTGTAACCATGTCAATTCTTGATGACTTTCCATGACTAGACCCTAAAAGAGTAATTAAAACCCGTTTGGGGTCCATATTCATTGATTTACCTCATAGCAACCAGCAAAATACTGCTATTTGCAATTCTACATAGAAATGAGGTAAAAACTTCAAAAATTCATTAAAAATACAATTCTTAATGAATCTTTCTGAAACTTTCAGGACCAATGAAAAACTGTATTATCTATGTTACAACCAAAAAGAATTTCAGTTATACTAGTAAAATTAAAAGTTTTTCCTACAGTCCATTTTTGACCATTCTATGTGAAACACTGAATCTTCAAAAATTCACAGTAATTAAAACCTGTGATGAAATTGGCAAAAACATTGATAACTTTGAGAAATCAATGTTTATTCTGGAATAACAGAACATTTACTGTTGTTACTCCTTTTATTCTTAACCATATTGGGGTTAGTAGTCACGTAAAAGCATCAATTAAGTAATTATGATAATCTTACGTGACAACAGATGATGCAATCATTAATCCAAAAAGGTTTATTGTTTTCTCACTCACTGGTTTTTCAGTTTGCTCCATGGAACGCCTCTGTGAGCTGTTGTTGACTTAAAAGAAGCCTCTTCTTGCTGTTTTTTCCGCATCATCATCTTATCAATTTATTAAATCATTATTACCAACAAGTAAGTATTAGTTAAAGCTATTCTTAAGTGTTTTAAATCTTTCAGAATCAACCAGAAAGACGTGAAATCATAGAATCCAACTTTATATTGTTGTAATACTGTTATAAATCCTTTTGATCCCTTAAATCCACAATTCCATGTCAAATTTCTCTACTCTTATCTATCAATAAGTTCTTTGGAGTATCAGTGAGTCATTTATTTTTAATTCTTAAAGTTTTTCTCTAGTAATAGTTTTTTTCAACAATTATCTTTATAATTATTCTTGTAAAAGATAATTATATATTAAAATAATTTTATTACTTTAACAAAGAAGTTTTTATTATTAAATTCTTCTTGTAATTGATTCTTGTAGACAATTACTGCTCACTGTTATAATCACTAGTAGTGTATAACACGTGAAAGAAATAATTTTATAATTATTTAATTGTGGTTATAATTATTTTTTCATTATTATATTTCATAAGAACAGACATAGTACTGTTAATTAATAGTAATATTATCATCAGTTTCATAGTCACATCTTACAAATGGTGAAAAAAGGTGATTGCTTGGTTGATGAATGTTCTGCATTATTATAGGAAAATTTAGCCAGAGGGAGCCAGGTGTACCAGTCATCTTGATGATAGCTGACATAAATCCGAAGGTACTGTTCTAGTATCTGATTTACCCTCTCTGTCTGTCCATCTGTTTCAGGGTGAAAGGCAGTTGAAAGATCTCTTGATATCTTGAGCTTGTGACACAATTGAGTCCAAAATGATGAAACAAATAAGGATCCTCTATCACTGACAATACTGACTGCAAGTCCATGCTTGGAAAACACATGACTAATGAAGATTTGAGCTAAATCCAGAGCAGTGATTGTTCCATAAGTTGGAATGAAGATTGCCATTTTTGAGAATCTGTCCACAACTACTAAAATTGAGTCAAAGTTGTTTGAAAGTGGCAATTGAGTGATGAAGTCCATTGATAATGAATTCCAAGGACCAGACGGAATTGAAAGAGGCTTGAGTAATCCAAACTTCTTGTGATGAATGTTCTTGTTTCTTGAACATTGCTGACATAAGGACACATAGTCCTTGATGAATTGATTCATGCCAGCCCAATAAAAATCCCTCTTGATGAGCTTGAGGGTCTTCTCCTGGCCAGGATGGCCAGCCAATGGTGAGTCATGACGCTTTTGAAGAATATTGAGTTGAAGTTCTTCATTGCTTGGGATTACCACTCTATCTTTGAATAATAATAACTTTGCTTGAGGTTCAAGAGAATAATCTGGAACTGATTCACCTCTTGCTAGTTGCTTGAGTATTTCTTTATAGTCTTTGTATTGCCATACTTCTTTTTGAATCTTGTCCACTAAATCTGAGAAAATTTCCACCTTGATTGAGAAGAATCTTGACTCTTGAATTCCATCTTGCTTAGGTACTTGATGAAAATTTTGAGTATTCTTGCTGATGAAGTCCACCCCCCTCTCTGGGTACATGGCGTCCCAATGTGACAAGGCATCTGGTAAAGTGGCCAGCCTGCCTGGGCGGTAAGTGATAGTGAAATGAAATTCTGAGAGAAATTCAGCCCAAAGGACCTGACGACGAGTAAGAGCTTTGGAAGACATGAAATACTGCAAGGAATAATGGTCTTTCAAGACCTCAAAAGGATTGGAAAGAGAAAGAAGAAATTCCCTCCAGTGCTTGAGAGCCCAAACTATGCCAAGGAGTTCCTTGTCATGAATTTCATAGTTGAGTTCAGCTGGTAAGAGCTTGTGACTATCAAATGCAATGGGATGCTTTCCAGAGTCATTCACCTGACTCAGTATGGCGCCCAATGCATAATCAGAAGCATCAGTCTCTACAATAGTAGGTAGAGATGGATTGAAATGGGATAAGATAGGAGCAGAGGTGAAAGCTTCTTTGAGTGCTTGAAACTGACTAAGAGCTTCCTCATTGAAGATGAAAGGAGAATCTCTTTTGAGAAGGGAAGTGAGAGAAGTGATTTTTTTGGAATAATTTTTAATGAAATGACGATAAAAATTGGCAAAGCCAAGAAAAGATTGAAGGGCCTTGATGTTTTTGGGCTGAGGCCAATTGAGGATTTGCTGAACTTTTGAAGAATCCATCTTGAGGCCATCACTTGAAACAACATAGCCCAAGTATTCCACACTTGAGGCATGGAATACACACTTGGAGGCTTTGGCAAACAGATTATTGTCCCTCAGTCCTTGGAGGACAGAGGCCACATGTTTGACATGTTCCTCCTCAGAACTGGAAAAGACCATAATATCATCTAAATAAACCACAACAAACACATTCAAAAAATCTGCAAAGATATCATTTACTAGATTTTGGAAAGAAGCAGGAGCATTGGTCAAACCAAATGACATTACCAAATACTCATAACTACCATATTTGGTTCTAAAGGCAGTTAAGTGCTCATCCCCCTCTTTGATTCTCAGAAGGCTATATGCACCACGCAAATCTATCTTGGAGAAGATAGTGGAACCGTTGAATACGGTAAGGAGCTGGTTCATAGGAGGAACAGGGTATCTGTTCTTCCTAGTGACAGCATTGAGTTTGCGGTAGTCAACACACAAACGGAGACCTCCATCCTTTTTCTTGACAAAAAGGACAGGGGCTCCTGTTGAAGAGGAGCTTGGTCTAATGAAACCTTTCTCTACATTCTCTGAAATGTAGGCCCGCAGTGTTTCTGACTCTTGATTTGATAATGAGTAGATAACACCAATTGGAGGTAGAAGACCCTCCAATTCGATATGGTGATCACAGGCGCGGTGTGGCGGAAGTTTCTCTGCTTTCACCTTGGAGAATACATCCAAATATTGGTGATAAGAAGGAGGAACAACCTTCAACACAGTTTCAATTTCTTCTGGCTCTTCCTCCTCATCCCCCTGCTCCTCCAGGGATGCATGAAAAGATAAGGGAGGAAGGTCCATATCCCCTTGAAAGAGATGAAGTGAAGATATGGCAACATCTTCTCGAACATCCTTTATCTCTTTGAAGACTTCATCTCTCAATGGAAGTAATGACTGAGAGGGAATAATGGAAGGGATATGGACAGAAGAAGGAAGGGAAGGTGTCTTAAGTTCACCAACTAGAGAAACACTGTTGACAGCAGTGGCTAAGTCATTACTAATAGAAGGAATAATACCACTAGAATCCTTATGACTAGAATCATAGGTGATCAATCCATTTTTCCAATCAATAATGGGATTAAAATGGTAAAGGAAATCATAGCCCAATATCAGGTCTTCTCCCTTGGGTGAATCTATGATAAAGAAGTCCCATTCAAAGCTTGTGAAGGAAGGCAAGTCAACTACCCACTTGGTATAATGGGTGATGAACAAGGCAGGGGATTCATTAGAATCCAGGATGAAAAGAGGAATCTTTGCATGGAGCTCTGACAAAGTCAATGAGTACTTGAGAACAAAATTCTTTGCAATAAAAGAGTTTGTAGCACCAGAATCAATGAGAATACTATAAAAAATATCAGAGACACAACAGAAAATAAGGAATTTTAAAGATTTCTTGACACTAGTATTCAGAGTGCACAATTGTGCTCTCGAAGGAAATAAGTGAGAACCATTGAACACATCATTATTCCCACTCAGGCTTTTCCCTGCTTGCTAGGGAAGCCTCTTGATGATGACCCAGGCTTGTTCTGAGGTCTCTTGATGCATTGTTCAATTGGGTGCTTTCCACAACAATAAGTACACAAACCCTCTTTAATCCTCCTCTCCTTTTCAGAACCAATTAGTTTATTGTCCTTATTGAAAAGAGCAGCATGGGGCTTGTCCTTTGAAGCTTGAAATTGCTTGCACTTCTTGTTCTTCTTCTGGTGAGACCTCTTTGAAGATGAGATTTGAGGAGGCCTAGATTGATTGGATCCAATGACTGGAGGCTTCTTCTCTTGATTGCCACCCTTTTCTTTTTGCCTCTCATGATATCTTGTGTCGAATTCTAAGGTGAAATCCATAAGTTCTTGAATAGTATGAAAGGTTCCAGGGTGAGAAGCCAACTGATCCAATAATCTTGATGCCAATCCTCTTCTGTAAACATGGATATAAGCTGTAAGATGTGACTATGAAACTGATGATAATATTAATATTAATCAACAGTACTATGTCTGTTCTTATGAAATATAATAATAAAATATTATTATAACCACAATTAAATAATTAAAAATTATTTCTTTCACGTGTTAAGCACTACTAGTGATTTTAACAGTGAGCAAGTAATTGTCTACAAGAATCAATTACAAGAAGAATTTAATAATGAAAACTTCTTTATTAAAATAATAAAATTATTTTAATATATAATTATCTTTTGCAAGAATAATTATAAAGATAATTCTTGAAGAAAACTATTACTAGAGAAAAACTTTAAGAATTAAGAATAAATGACTCACTGATACTCCAAAGAACTTATTGATAGGTAAGAGTAGAGAAATTTGACGTGGAATTGTGGATTTAAGGAATCAAAATGAATTTATAAAGGTATTACAACAATATATAGTTGATTTCTATGATTTCACGTCTTTCTGATTGATTCTGAAAGAATAAAACACTTTAAGAAAGGTTTTAACTAATACTTACTTGTTGGTAATATTGATATAAATGATTTAATAAGATGATGATTAGGAAAAAACAGCAAGAAGAGGCTTCTTTTAAGTCAACAACAGCTCACAGAGGCGTGCCATGGAGCAAACTGAAAAACCAGTGAGTGAGAAAACAATAAACTTTTTTGGATTATTGATTGCATCATCTGTTGTCACGTAAGATTATCATAATTACTTAATTGATCCTTTTACGTGACTACCAACCCCAATATGGTTAAGAATAAAAGGAGTAACACTTGTAAATCTTCTTTTATTCTAAGATAATCATTGATTTCTCAAAGTTATCAATGTTATTGCCAATTTCATCACAGGTTGTAACTACTGTGAATTTTTGAAGATTCAGTGCTTCACGTAGAATAATAAAAAATGGACTGTAAGTAAAACTTTTAATTTTACCAGTAAAACTGTAATTCTTTTTGGTTGTACCATAGATAATACAGTTCTCCTTTAGTCCTGAAAGTTTCAGGAAGATTCATTAAGAATTGTATTTTTAATGAATTTTTGAAGTTTTTACCTCATTTCTACGTAGAATTGCAAATAGCAGTGTTTTGCTAGTTGCTATGAGGTAAATCAATGAATATGGGTCCCAAAAGGGTTTTAATTACTCTTTTGGGGTTTATCCATGGAAAGTCATTAGTAATTGACATGGTTACAGGAGTGTAAGTAGCTCATTACCTGCTTGGCACGTCAAAATAGCAGGTTATTTGCTATTTTCTGGTGTTTTACAGTAGTTGTAACTTGGTAACCAAGTTCCCAAAGAGTTTTAGTTTACCAATTGGGCCAAGATGAGCCATGGATCCATCCTCTGGAGCTATCCACGCCTCTGAGGCCTCAGAAGTTGGGTACCCTGGCTCTCTTTGATGTCTTTTGTCCCCCTTGCCTATTTTTTATGTCAAAATAGTAATTTAAGCTTCAAGTGAGATATCCACTATGGGTGTACCAAAAGTCCATGTAAGAATACCATGATATTAAGTGCTCAAAACATGCATAACACTATTCTTAGTGTATATGTAACATGGGATTTCTCACTTTCCCATTATTTTGGCTAAAAATCAAGAAAAACAAAAATTTTTGCGGATCTTTTATGTGGTATTAATGATGTGGTATTGAAGTATTTTCCATTTTACCACCTCAAAGAGTTAATTTGAGCTTATTCACTCTATGGAGCTACCCTAGGTGAATTTTTGTGTAGAATCCAAATCTGGTCTTAAATCCATGGATTTACTTACTCAATAAAAAGTTATTCATCTTTTCTGAAATTGAAAATGATGAATTTTGGATATATGCATGACTTATGAGTTGTGCATAATTCAAAATTTCTTTTTAAGATAATTGTGGCCTATTTGGGTATGTAAAATATACCTCAAGGCTCACATTCCCTCCCACCAAAAAATAAAATTGTACTACAATTTTATTAGTGATAAAAGAATAAGGCCCCAAAGGGGGTTAATTTCCACTGTCCAACCTCTTTTCATTACTCAGATCAAGTAATTTAAAGCACATTTATAGACATATTCAGGCTTGTGGCCTTCTTTCATGTCTAAATCTTCTTAAGAGTTTATCTGAGTCAGGTATTTCTGATTCTGCCATCCATTCATCTTCATGTACTGGATTTCTATATCTGACAAGATATTCTCTTTGATTTTTACCCCTAAGTCTCCTTTCTTTGATGACTTTCTTTATCTTTTTGTCTTCATTCTGTTCCACAGGTGGTACAGTTAAAGGAGTTGGGTTTCTTAAAGTAAACAATTCTTTATCAGCTGGTTGATAAGGTTTTATCAAGCTGACTGGAAATGTGGGGTGTTTATTTTCCATTTCACCACTCAATTCCACTTGAACTGCATTGGTTCCATGTAAAGCAACAATAACAAAAGGTCCTACATAAGAATCTTTAGGTTTCTTTGGGCCTTTGATATTATTAAAATTGAAGGTTGAAACTAGAACTAAGTCCCCTACTTTGAAGTCTGGTACTTTATGACTCTTGTCCCACTTCTGTTTTGCATAATCAAAAGCATCATCCATACTTTGTTTTGCATGGTATTTTACTTTATCAAGCATTAATTTGAAGCTGGAAGCTGTAGGATGAATGTCAATCAAGTCTTTCCTCAGTGTGTCTGCTGGGAGTCTTGGATTCCATCCTTTTTCTAACATAGCAGGAGTTTGTCCTGTGGAAGAATGGACTGATGTCTTGTATGCCAATTCTAATGCAGGTATCAAAGTGCACCAGTCATGGGTAAAGCCATCTGAGTCTTTGAATTCTAATCCATAAGCACAAAATCTCCTGATCATGTCTTCTAAAGTTTGAATCATCCTCTCTGCTAGCCCATCTGTTTGAGGGTGATATGCTGTAGAGAATGATAACTTAGTCCCAAACAATCTATGAAGATTGGTCCAAAGTGCAGATGTGAACTTGGGGTCTCTGTCACTTATGATATTCTTAAATAACCCTGTATGAGAAATAACTCTACTCCATAAAAGAAGTGCTGTATCCATAGCAGTGTCATCTTTATGACATGGTAAGAATATGGGAGTTTTGCTATATCTGTCTACAATGACTAAACAAGCATTATAACTTTTGTCACCACTTGGAGGAAGTGCTGTGACCCAATCCATGTGAACAACTTCCCAAGGAGATTTTGGTTCTTGAATATGGATCATTAATCCAAATTTCTTGCCTGTGCTCCTGTTTGCTTTCTGGCATCTATCACAGGTATGGCAATATTCAATGGTTTCTTTCCTCCAAGATGGCCACCATGCACAGTTCTTCACTTTTTCAAGTGTTCTGTCTTCTGACAGGTGTCCAGAGTAGATACTATCATGACATTCATGAAGAATGGTATTGATAAGCAATCTACTACACAGTGTCATCACACAAGAATGTTTTGTTCTATGGTAAATAATCCCATCAAACAAGTGAAATCTTCCTTCAGAATAGGAATTTTTCCAAACTTCATCTAGTGAATTAACCAAAAATGTGTCTTTGCAGTCTTTATCTAATAGAGAAGTCAAGATATGGCAATTCTTGTCTTGTTTATAAGACTCTCTGACCTCCTCAAAGAATTCAGTCCCAATATCAGTTATGTTAATTCCTTCAATTGGAATCTGTGGTTCAGCTTCCAAAGGTACATAAGCTGGGTTATCAGGAGTGTTGGCTAAAGCCCATCTACTAAGTCCATCAGCATTTTTGTGAATGTTTCCTGCTTTATGAACTATAGTCATGTTTCCTCTATATTCTTGAATGGCTATTTGCCATCTCAACATATGTCTGTTGGGAGTTTTCATGTTAAGAAGTGATTTGACAGCATTACAGTCAGTTATCACTTCAAAAACACTGCCATCAAGGTAATAGTGTAATTTCTCAAGTGCCCATACCAAACATAAGCACTCCATTTGGCTTGCACCATATCTGGCTTCTGTTCCTTTGATTTGTCTTGAGATATAACAAACTGGTCCTTCTGTAGGTTTGTCATCAATAATTTGGACTTGGTGTAGGGCTGCCCCTAATCCATCTCCACATGCATCAATGTACAATTTAAAAGGAATATTACAGTCAGGAATGAGGAGTAAAGGTGCTTCTGTAAGGGCTTTCTTTATATTCTCATAAGCTTTAATTCTTTCCTGTGTCATCTCAAATACAGTCTGTTGATCACAGATTCTGTAGAGTGACTTGGCTAGAATTGCAACATCTTTCAAGTGTTGCCTATAGTAACTAGCAAATCCAAGAAAAGACATCATTTTTTTTTTATTCTGGGGTATTGGCTTAAGTAACACTGCTGCTACTTTATTCTTGTCAATACCCAAGCTCAAACCAGAAACAACATGTCCTAATGCTTTGAGTTCTTCAAAACCAAAATTGCATTTCTTAAGTGAAATTTTCATGTTCACTTCTGCAACTTTATGAAGTACTCTTGCTAGTCTTTCAAGGTGCAACGACCATGAGTCAGAACATATAATAATATCATCAATATAAATGATAAGCCATCCTTCAGACAATTCTGTGGGGAAGATGGTATTCATCATTCTTTGATAATGAGATGGAGCATTTTTAATGCCAAATGGCATTCTAAGATACTCAAAAATACCACAGTGAGTGATAATTCTAAGTAATTTCCTAGCTTTAGGCATCAAAACATTTTGATGGAAGCCTTTTAATGCATCCATTGATGTTATATACTTGGCTTTAGACAATTGAGTCAAGGTTTCTTGGATTCTAGGGATTGGATACCTATCTGGAACTGTGTAGGTATTCAAAGCTCTAAAATCTCCAACCATTCATGACTTTTCATTATGCCATGCAATAATAGCAGGTGTTGTCACTTCAACTTCTTCATTATGGCCTACTTTCCTTAGTACACCAAGTTGGATCAACTCTTGGATATGTTTTTCCAAGGCCTCTCTAGCTCTGGGACTGGCTGGATAAGCTGGTCTTCTAAGTACTGGAGGATATGGTCTATCAATATTAAGAGTAATATCAATTTCATGTCCCCTTATAGCGCCTAATGGTTCATTATCAGATGCAAATGCATTATTGTATGTATATAATACATCAATAAGCTCATTCCTCATCTTTGGTGATAATGATGGATTAATTTGTGCTTCAACAAGTTGTTTAGACACAAATTCATCTTTGTAAGTATCTTTGACAGAAGACACTACAGATATTTGTTTTGGCATATTGGAGAAAGCAAATTTTTGCCTTTTGTTATCTCCAATTGTGAAATATCTGTCTTTATGGTTATTTATATCAATACCATAAATATTTAAGTAAGCATTTCCAAGAATGATGTGCTGAGATGTGCAATTATCCATTACTACAATCTCAGTCTTCATTCTTACACTTCCTGCTGGATGTGGGAATACAATATTAGTGTCCAATATGCCCAAGGGGTACATATTGTTACTGGCACTACTGAATTGTATACCTTCTATTGGTAATAGATGGTTTTTCCATTCAGGAAGTATAATTTGGGGATAATCTTTGCCAACACAAGTGCAAAATTCCCCTGTATCCAAATTTACTTTGGCTTCAATATCACTCATCAGAACTGATGTGATACAGGATGCTCCAGCAGTATAACCCTTTCCTCTAGCAGGTTTTGTTTTACACATTCTGGCATCTTGGATATTGATCAGGTTGCAGCAATCCTCACTGTACTGTGGTAAGTGGGTATGGACTTCTGTGACCTCAAAGAAAGCTGAAATGTTTTCAATGGGATAGTCCTCCACTGGTGTATCTTCAGAGACTGCAGAATCTTGATCAGACTCTTCTCTCTCCTCAGTACACTGGATTTCTCCAATGACTTGAACTTCATTGATTTTTGTCTTCTTAGGGCAAGTGTTGGCTAAATGTGAAGTACTTCCACATTTATGACACTTCAAGACAGGTCTCTCTGGTCTTCTTTCTTCTCTAGGAATCTTTGAGACCATTTTGGACTCTATTGGGTTTTTAACCCAAGTTTTACCAATTCTTGTCCTGGTAATGATATCTTCCATAGCATTAATGTAGTCCTCTGTTGAACAGGGTTCCACACATCTGCTTTTGATAGCATGTTCCAGTTCTCCTCCACACTTTCTTAATATTTTCATATTAATCATAGTGTCAGACATATCTGGGTGTAAAGCAGATAACCTGTCTTTCTGTTTGAAGAACCAAGTAAGTGGTTTGTCTTTTTCTGAGTTAAAAATGGCACTTTCAAAAGCATTCTCCATTTTAAACCTCCAAGAATTATTGGCCCATTTTGTAATCACTTCAGATTTCCACCAAGACCAGTCATGTCTCCCATGATCTATTCTCATCTTGTAATACCATTTCTTTGCAGTCTTGGTAAACAAACAATGTAATTTTCCTACTATGATTTCATCAGGTATATTAAAGTCTTCTTGCAACATATCAATAGTCCTGATGAATTCAATATGGTTGTATTCTCCTTCACCAGAGAATGTTGGGCATTCTTCTGATTTAGGAATATCCTTTGCAGAAATAACATTTTCTCCTAAGAATGGAGTCAAACTTTCTTTGACAGAAAGTTTTTCATCAGTAAAAGGTGTAGAATGTCTTGGCATATGTGGTTCATGATTCTTATGAATTTGCTCCACACTTGCAATTATTTCATTCTTCAATTTCTGCCTCTCACTGTCACTTTTTGCTAAATGTATAGCAAATTGATTGGTGTTCTTAACTATTTGTAAGACATGGTCTTCAAGAGTTTTAAGTCTATCATTTACTTTAAAAATGGAAATATCCTCTGTGTCATTATTTTGACATTGGTTCTCAATTCTGTCACAAGCATTACTAATTGACTCAAGGGTGACAGTTGTCAATTTATGCCATTCAGAATGTTGCTTGTCACTTTTCTTTAAATCATTGATGTCTAATGTAATTTGCTTTAACTTTGACTCAAGTTTGCCAATTTCTACACTAATACTTCTATGTACATCATTTATTTGCGTGGAAAAGTCCTGTTCATCCTTTCCTGCTCCTTGGCTGTGAATTCCATAAGAGTTCTGGCCATATTGAAGACACTGTCCACGGCTGAAGGCTCCAATTTGGGGATCCTGTACCCTTGTGGGTAAGGTCTGTGCCAATTGGCTTTGCCTTTGCCCTTGCCTTGATGGTTCTTGGGACCTCTCTGTTTCTTTTGAGGTCCTTTGGGCTTGTCCTTGGATGCTTCTGGAGCTCGTTTGGAGCTGGTAGATGCCACTGGTGCCTCTGTCTCCAAAGTTGGAGTCATTTCCAACTCTTTCTTCTGGTCTATGGATAAAAGACTCTGGTTCTTCAACCAATTCTTTATCTTTTTGACCTTGTCTTTGCAAGACAGGGGGCTCCAACCTCCTAAGAGTTTTATGGTCTTCTCCTGACCCAGAAAGCTCTTGATGTGTAAGTAGGAGTTCATGGCCCCCTGCCAAAGGCTTGGGCAGATTTCCCACTCCTCTTCTTTGGCTGCTCTGAACCAATTTTTGTACTGGCTCTGATATATTTCTATTGCTGCCACTTGAAAATGGTTCAGCCCTGGAAATATTATCATAAATTAGTTCAGGCTCAGAATTTACGTCAAAATCTGTTGGTACAGACCTTGGGGAATGGGGGGCAACTCTGGCATCCTCCAGATGTGTCTTTCTTGTGGAAGATTTGGTACTTCTGGATTTGGTCTTGCCTCTTCCTTGTCCACATCCATCTGGTTGGACTGAATAGTTGCTTCCATTTCTGGTATGCACCATTTTCACGTCAATTCAAAGATAAAAGGTGAAAATATAAGATAAAATACACACCTTTTGGTGGTAATTTAGCTTTTTCTGAGTTGAATAAGGTGCCTCTTTTAGCAATCTGCACCTCAATACTGTCTTCAGATTCTGCTTCTGAAGATTCTGGACTAGTGATATATCTTTTACTGAGTCTGTTGCCAGCTGCACAGTATTTGATTAAAGACACTAAAAGAAATTATAAAAGAGAAAAAATTATTTTTTATATTTTTAAAATATTTTTTAAAGATTTTTTATAAGTTTTATATTTTTTAATATTAAAAAAATTATTCTTTTTAAAGAAAAAAAATTAAAATTTAAGATTTTGAATGAAAATTAATTCAGAGTAACTCAAAGAATAATTTTATAACTTTTTGGATGTGAAAAAGCCACGTGTAAAAACAATATGAAATTAAACCAAATTCCTCAATGAAAAAGATTTTAAAACAATTTCAAAAATAAAAATATTTTAACTCCAAATTGAAAGAAAAAAAATTAATTAAATTAATATATTTTAGAGCTTAAAAATATATTAATTAAGGGTACAAGGTTCAAAAAACACGGCCAGGCCCCCAAATCTAAGATGTGACTATGAAACTGATGATAATATTAATATTAATCAACAGTACTATGTCTGTTCTTATGAAATATAATAATAAAATATTATTATAACCACAATTAAATAATTAAAAATTATTTCTTTCACGTGTTAAGCACTACTAGTGAGTTTAACAGTGAGCAAGTAATTGTCTACAAGAATCAATTACAAGAAGAATTTAATAATAAAAACTTCTTTATTAAAATAATAAAATTATTTTAATATATAATTATCTTTTGCAAGAATAATTATAAAGATAATTCTTGAAGAAAACAATTACTAGAGAAAAACTTTAAGAATTAAGAATAAATGACTCACTAATACTCCAAAGAACTTATTGATAGGTAAGAGTAGAGAAATTTGACGTGGAATTGTGGATTTAAGGGATCAAAATGAAGTTATAAAGGTATTACAACAATATATAGTTGATTTCCATGATTTCACGTCTTTCTGATTGATTCTGAAAGAATAAAACACTTTAAGAAAAGTTTTAACTAATACTTACTTGTTGGTAATATTGATATAAATGATTTAATGAGATGATGATTAGGAAAAAACAGCAAGAAGAGGCTTCTTTTAAGTCAACAACAGCTCACAGAGGCGTGCCATGGAGCAAACTGAAAAACCAGTGAGTGAGAAAACAATAAACCTTTTTGGATTATTGATTGCATCATCTGTTGTCACGTAAGATTATCATAATTACTTAATTGATCCTTTTACGTGACTACCAACCCCAATATGGTTAAGAATAAAAGGAGTAACACTTGTAAATCTTCTTTTATTCTAAAATAATCATTGATTTCTCAAAGTTATCAATGTTATTGCCAATTTCATCACAGGTTGTAATTACTGTGAATTTTTGAAGATTCAGTGTTTCACGTAGAATAATCAAAAATGGACTGTAAGTAAAACTTTTAATTTTACTAGTAAAACTGTAATTCTTTTTGGTTGTACCATAGATAATACAGTTCTCCTTTAGTCCTGAAAGTTTCAGGAAGATTCATCAAGAATTGTATTTTTAATGAATTTTTGAAGTTTTTACCTCATTTCTACGTAGAATTGCAAATAGCAGTGTTTTGCTAGTTGCTATGAGGTAAATCAATGAATATGGGTCCCAAAAGGGTTTTAATTACTCTTTTGGGGTTTATTCATGGAAAGTCATTAGTAATTGACATGGTTACAGGAGTGTAAGTAGCTCATTACCTCCTTGGCACGTCAAAATAGCAGGTTATTTGCTATTTTCTGGTGTTTTACAGTAGTTGTAACTTGGTAACCAAGTTCCCAAAGAGTTTTAGTTTACCAATTGGGCCAAGATGAGCCATGGATCCATGCTCTGGAGCTATCCACGCCTCTGAGGCCTCAGAAGTTGGGTACCCTGGCTCTCTTTGATGTCTTTTGTCCCCCTTGCCTAATTTTTACGTCAAAATAGTAATTTAAGCTTAAAGTGAGATATCCACTATGTGTGTACCAAAAGTCCATGTAAGAATACCATGATATTAAGTGCTCAAAACATGCATAACACTATTCTTAGTGTATATGTAACATGGGATTTCTCACTTTCCCATTATTTTGGCTAAAAATCAAGAAAAACAAAAATTTTCACGGATCTTTTATGTGGTATTAATGATGTGGTATTGAAGTATTTTCCATTTTACCACCTCAAATACTTAAATTGAGCTTATTCACTCTATGGAGCTACCCTAGGTGAATTTTTGTGTAGAATCCAAATCTGGTCTTAAATCCATGGATTTACTTACTCAATAAAAAGTTATTCATCTTTTCTGAAATTGAAAATGATGAATTTTGGATATATGCATGACTTATGAGTTGTGCATAATTCAAAATTTCTTTTTAAGATAATTGTGGCCTATTTGGGTATGTAAAATATACCTCAAGGCTCACATAAGCTCTTTCCCCCCAATCTCCAATTCTCAACATTAAGCTTTTGAAATCTGCAATGTACAAGGAAACATGACCACTTTCCTTCATCCTTAAATTGTCCAACTCTTTTTCAGCTTTCCTGAATTCATTGGGGTCACCAAACAGAGTGAATAATTGAGATTCAAATAATGGCCAATTATGAAGGAGGTAGGAAGGGTCTTCATTGGAAATATTTGAGAGATAGGGTTCAATCCACTTTCCAGCTCTACCAGTGAGAAAAGAAGTTGAGTAAAGAACTTTCTTCCTGTCAGAGAAGAAATTTGCTGGATCATTATGGAAGATTAATTGACAGTATTGGATAAATCATCTCAATTTATGAGCTTGAGTACCATCAAAAAAATCAGGTGCCTTCATGGATGGAGTGTTGAAAGCAGGGGCTTTGGAATTGTCCCTGGGAGCAACTGCTTGAGTGAGTTGCCCCATGAATTGAGTCATCTGCTCCATCATCTTGAGGAGACTTGGATCAGTTTGAGAGACAAGAGGTTGACTAGAAGGGGCTAGATTAGAACCCTGAGGCACCTCTGGAGCATTTGCCAAGGCATCTGCCACTTCAGTTTCCCCAGAATCTTCCTCTTCCACAGACTCTTCCCCCTCTTCATCTTCAACTTCCCCTTGTCTTGCTCTTGCACCTTCAGACATGCCAGGGTAGCCACCCAAAAGTCCAGAGAAAGATCTTGATCTTCTAGATTTCATTCCACCTCTTCTTGAGGGTGCTGCCCCTTCCATTGGTGGTCCTCTGTCCAAATTTGCACTCATTTGATGAACTGATGGTGTGCAGTCAAGAGGAGCCCTTACTGTAGGAGTGAGAACAGCTTGAATTCTGTGGGATCTAGTATTTTTGGCTGGGGGACTATGCTGAACTGGAAGTTTGAATAAAATGAAATAAAACTTGATGATACTTTGAGTAAACTAAGGCTTGACCAAAACAATCAAATGAGAATCTTGATGAACTTGAGAAATTAATCAATAGTCTTGAAGTGAATCAATATGAATAAATCTTGAAGAGTGAAGATGACAAAGTCAAATTCTTATGAATAATCAATTTTAATCAATAAGTCAAATCAAGTAAATCAAGTCAATTCAAAATCAAATCAATTAAGCCTTGAGGAATTCAATCAATATCTTCAAAAATCAATTCAATTTTCTTGAGGAATCAAATCCAAATTAAATGTTCAGGATAAATCAGCTATCTTGAGGAATCAAATCAAGTCAATCAATCAAATCAATCAAAGTCAAATCAAAGTCTTGAGGTGAAATCAATGTCTTGAGGAATCAATCAATAAATTTGATAAATTTCAAAACCAAAATCACTGAATACCCCAAATCAATAAAATCCCTGAATGATGAATCAATTAACCCAAATAATTCCACTCAAATAACCTGATAAAAACCTGAATTCAGACAAAAAGAGAAATGAGAATGATAAAGAATAAAGTGAAATGGTCAGCAGAATTTTTGAAATGAGACAAAGAATCAATTTTTATTTTGAATGAAATGAATGAGATGAAAATTGATGAGAGAGAAAAAATCATAAAAAATAATAAAAATCATAAAATCATGACAAGGTCATAATTGAAGAATGAGAGAAATGAATAAAATGAATGAAAGAAAGAATCAAATATGAGTTAATTAATTTAATGTCACAGGGCCTCTTCGGAGTGAAGAGGGCCTGGCACTCAGTAAACTGGGACTCACTTATGGAGGGCTCAAAGATATGGTAAGAAGCAATACACTGAAGAGTGTTAAATATAAATTGCTAAAGAATAAATATAATAAAAGCAGCAACAAGAAATAAGATTAAGAAATAGAAGAGCCAACCACAAACAAGTCCAAGTCCACTGTTTCAACCTGTCAGAATGGAAGGAGAAGGGTTAATAAGGATATGGCCACCCAACTCATACTGTACAGGCGAAGAGAGAAAAGGAAAAGACTAACTTAAAATTAAATAATTATAATACCCAATTATAAGGATAAGAATAATTATAAAATAATAAATAAACTAAATTAATTAACTGGGGAAAAGTCCCCAGGGGGGAGAAAGAGGGGCTGGTATATGTGAGAATCACTAGCCCTGATCCAGAGGAAGAATTTTCATGAGAATAATTGATGATTGAATTGAGTCTGGCCAATACAGGTCCCGTACAGCTGTACAGAACCTGTACAAGAGGTGTGGTGTATTTGAGTGATCATACAGTTCCATACTGGTGTATTGAAACTGTATTGGGTGAATCCAACCTGTACAGGTATTGACAGGCTGTATTGATGTACCAAGCTGTATGCATGTTTCAGAACGAAGATTGCTGAAACTGAATGCTGATGCAGATACTGGATTTGCTGTTTTGCGGTGTTTGATTGGGTGTATGAATGAATACCCTTACCCCTGATGGATGGTTGTTACAGTAAAGGATATGGCCACCAGGACTCTACTGAACAGGTGAGGGAAGGCAAAGACTAACTTAATAAATAATAAAATAATATTTCTTAATGATAAATAAAATAATATTAAATAATAAATCCAATATTTTAATTAACTGGGGAAAAAACCCCCAGGTGGATGAAGAGGGGCTGGTATATGTGAGAAATACCAGCCTTGGAGTTTGAGTGTTGAGATACTGGCCTGTATGCTGGAAGAAGTTGGATGTGGGATTGAATCCTGTATTGGTGAATCCAATACAGCTTATACAGTCAATACAGCTATTTGCGCCTGTATTGATGACAGGCCTGTATTTGGTGAATCCTGTATTTGGGTGTTGCCTGTATGAAACTTTATTGAGGTCTGAAAACTGTATTTGGAGAATGTTGAATGAAACCCCCTTGCTGATTGGGTTTTGCAGGGTATCAATGAAATAATGATTGTTGCTGTATTAGGCCATTTGAGGCTTAATTGCCAGATTTGCGCATTTTGCGCAATTTTTGGGCACTTGGTGCAAATACAGTTTTAAAGATGTATTAACTGTCATTGGCCAAAACATTCAAAGACGCTCTTTCACCTTTGAAGCCTCTAAAAACCCAATTTTCACTTATATCCTCCTGGCATCAATCCAAATGACCTTTTTGCCATTTCCACCCTCCAATAAGCAAAAGTTCCATACATGGTTTTATACACCATTGTTCATCTTTTTCCACCAGAAATCCAATGGCAAAAATATCAAATGGCTATCTTAACTTTTCATCAGTTCATCAAGGCACATCATCCAGAGGATTCACCAAGGCTCAAAAAAAGTGTCAATCTCAAATACCAATTATGCCATCAAGCAATCGTTGGTTATTCTCATTCACAGTATTCCTTCAAGGGAATACTGGCAGTTCATTCTCAAGGGATATTCAAGAGGAAGTTCCAAAACAACTTTCCAAGGGTCAGTGCTCCATAAATCCAACTTGGCAACCACATTCATTCAATACAGTCTGGATTCATCAAGACCTGTATTTTCAATCATGCACAATGGGAATTTCATTCAAACCGGTTCATTTCCCAATTTGGAAAGGTATACACTTCATCAAGAAGTCAATACAGCTTCAAGGATTCAATACAGACCAGCTGTCAGCCTGAAGGAGTCAAGCTCTCAACCTTTCAGATATACCAGCCTCCTTTGAGCCTGGGGTGTTTCTTTCCCCATCAATTAATCTATTTTGATTTTATTTTATCTTTATTTATCTTATCATTTTTGTTAAGCAAATACTGATATTATCAAGTCAGTCATTCATCACCTCTTTCTTTTTCCTTCTTTCCCTGTCAATGAACATTTGGTGGTCATATCCTTACTAATTCCATTATTAATCTTGTTGGGTTGGAACAGTGATTAAGTACTTACTTGGTTGGCTCTTTGCCCATTTGGCTTCTCATTTCTCCTATTGCACCTCATCTTTGTACTTTCATCTTTCTTAGAAAAATTCAATTTTTTTATTTTATTTTATTTGTCCATTCTTAGTCTTCCAAGTGCGCTCCCTGATTTCTGAGTGCCACACCACTCTTGTCTTCTGCTAGAGCCCCTGTGACATTATATTAATTAACTCATAATTTCTTTTCATTCTGTTCATTTTTTCTTCATAATTTCATTCACTCATTTCATCAAAACTATGACACTTAGTTCTTTTGAACTTTATGATTCATTGTCATTCCTCAATTTTCTCCCGTCCATTTTTCATTTTGAAAATCAAAAGCTGACCCATTTTTATTTTTGTTTCTCTTTCTAAATCATATCTCAAATTGCCAAATTTATTTCATTAATACTTCAGGGCTCATTATAATTTTCATTTGATTTTCAAATTTATCATCAATATTATTCAGAAACATTCTTCACATCAAGATCTATATTCATTCATTCTTCACAAATTTTGATTTTTCAAGAAGAACTCAATTGATTTGATTTGATTGATTTATTTGACATAAATTGATATTGACTTCAAGAAAATTGATTGACCTGACAATTTCATTGATTTTGCTGATTTTTTCATATCAAGGATTTTGGCATAAATTTATTTTACCTCAATAATTCATTTGATTGATGTATTTTTGCAAGATTTTGATTTTTATTGATTAGACTCATTGATTTACTTACTTGAAGATTTCATTTTGATATTTGTTGTTTGAGTTGCCTCAAGATTTCATTTTGATTCATTGATTTTTCTTCAAGACATTGATTTTGATTTTGATTTTGATTTTGATTTTGACTTCAAGTTTTCTGTTGATTTTTCTAAAGCTTTTCATATTCAAATTACCAATTTTTGTTAATTTTATTTCATTTTATTCCTGAAATCATTCCTTTTCACTTTTCACCTCCTCCAAGAAAGACAAGATGGCCAGAGCTCAAGCTGTTCTCACTCCAACTCCAAGAGTTCCTCTTGATGGCACCCCAGCAGTTCTTCAACTGAGGGTCCAAATAGATAGAGGATCCCATTTGGAAAGAGAAGCACCATCCAGGAAGGAAGGAAGAGGGCCAAGAAGATCAAATCCCTTTCAGGAGTAGTGGGTGTTTCTCCAGGACTTTTGAGGACCACCTTTAAAGGTCCTGGTCAAGAGGAGGAGGAGAATTATGCGGAAGAGGAATAGTCTGAAGGTACTGAAGGTGTTCCTGCTCCTGTGGGGGAATGCGAAGGTACTGGAGGGCCAACTCTAGCCCAGTCTAATCAGTCTAAACCATCCTTATTGGCCATCATGCATCAAATGACTCAAATTATGGCCAATCTTCAAGAAGCTTCATCTTCTGAATCATCAAGACCACCAGCCTTTGATACTCCATCTATGAAGGCACCAGAATGCTTCGATGGGACTCAACCCTTCAAAGGTATAAGCTTTATGCAGTCATTTCAATCAATTTTTCATAATGATCCAGCAAATTTCTCCTAAGAAAAAAGGAAAGTTCTCTATTCCACTTCATTTCTTATTGGCAGGGCTGCAAAATGGATTGAGCCTTATCTTTTTAATATCGTCAATCAAGATCCAAATTGCCTTCTCAATTCATGGAAATTATTTGTATCTCAACTCTTCACTTGGTTTTGGGACCCAAATGAAGCTAGAAAAGCTGAAGCAGAGTTGGATTCCTTAAGAATGTAAGAAGGTGGGCATTTATTATTATAAATTTCTGATTTCAGAAGTTGGGGTGAAGGAGCTCTCATCCATCATTTCAGGAAGGGATTGCCATCCAGGATCTTGGACCAATTGGCCTCCCATCCTTCAAGAATTGACTCTCTTCAAGACTTAATGCATATTACCCTGGAGCTTGATACCTGGTACCATGAGAGGCAAAAGGAGAAGGGTCATTTTTAAGAGAAGAGGCCAGAAGCCTCAAAGTCAAACTCTACAAGCTCAAGTCAAAAGAAGAAGAATTTTCAGAAGTGGGACAAGCCCCACTCTTCTTTGCTGACTAAAGTGTTCAAGCTGATTAATTCTGAAAAAGAAAGTAGAATCAAGGAGGGCCTATGTGCCTATTGTGGTGGGAAGAATATTCTTGAGTCTTGTTTCAAAGCACCTCAAAACCAGCTTGCCCCACTGTCAGGCAAATTTACAAGCCAGGGGAAAGCCTGAGTGAAGATCATGTTGTGTTCAATGGTCTTCACTGTTTTCCATCCAGAGAAAAATTGTGCATTCTGAGTACTGGTGTCAATAATCCTCTTAAATTCTTTGTTTTTTGTTCTCTTTGTGATGTTTTTTTGCAGTATTCTCATTGATTCTGGTGCTACCAACTCATTCATTGAAACCAGTTTGTTCACAATTATTCTTTGACTATGTCAAAACCCCCAGAAAAGATTCCACTTATCATTTTGGACTCCTCTGAGTCCCCTTCCTTATTTTTGACTCACCATACACCCATCCTTCCCAAGCTTTGAATGGGACTTTTTAGTCATTGATATTCCCAAAGTAGAAGACCTCGTATTGGGCTTTGGCATCTTAATCATTTTAATTCATCTATTGATTGGAGGAAAGGGCTGATCACCTTTAATGTTGATCATAAGGACTATTATGATCCTTAAAATTCTTTCAGTAATGAGTTTTCTTCTTCCAAATCATGTGCAGCTCTGGTTGGCGATTCTAGAACACCATCACTTCCATCTTCTGTCCATATTCCTTCCCTTAATTCCCATACGTCATTAGGGTCCTCTAGATATTAAGTCTTCAAAGATATTCAAGATGTTGGAGAAGATAATTCTGTATCTTTGCTTCATCTCTTTGGTGGGAAGATTGACCTCCCTCCTTCATCTTATCATGACTCCCTGGAGTATTTGTGGGATGAAGAGGAAGAGCCAGAAGAAATAGAAAAAATGATGAAGGTTGTTCCCTCTGCTTATCACCAGTATTTGGATGTATTCTCCAAGGTAAAAGCAGAGAACCTTCCTCCTCACCATGCCTGTGATCATCATATTGAGCTGGAGGGGTCTCTACCTCCATTTGGGGTGATATACTCTTTATCAAACCAAGAGTAAGATACACTCAGGGCCTTCCTTGTCAGAGAACTTATAGAAAGGTTTCATCCAGCCAAGTTCTTCTTCAACAAGACCACCTGTCCTCTTTGTCAAAAAGAAGGATGGTGGCCTGCATTTGTGTGTTGATTACCACAAACTCAATGCTGTTACTAGGAAGAACAAGTATCCTGTTCCTCCTATTAATCAGCTTCTCACTGTTTTCAATGGTTCTTCTATCTTCGCCAAGATTGAGTTGCGTGGTGCATATAACCTGCTCCAAATCAAGGAAGGTGATGAACATTTTACTTGTTTTAGGACTAAATATGGCAGTTATGCCATTTGGGCTCACAAATGCTCCTGCCCCTTTCCAAAACCTTTTCAATGATAATTTTTATGTTGCGGTTTATTTGGGATGACATCATGGTCTTTTTCAAATCTGAGGAAGAGCATGTCACTAATGTGCCCACTGTTTTTTCCAGACTCAGAGCCAATAACCTTTTTGCTAAGGCCTCCAAGTGCCTACTTCATGTTACTAGTGTAGAGTATTTAGGTTATATTGTTTCTTTTGAAGTCCTCAAGATGGACCAAGAAAAAGTCCAGAAAATACTCAATTTGCCACCTCCAAGAAACCTCAAGGCTCTTCAATCATTCCTTGGCTTTTCCAATTTTGACCGCCATTTCATCGAGAATTATTCAAAGAAAATAAGTTCACTCACAAGTTTCCTCAAGAAATATTTCCGTTTTACCCTCAATGAGGAAGCTCTTAGACAGCTTGATCAACTCAAATAGGCTTTCACCATTGCTCCAATCCTTCTCTACCCACAATTGTAGAGACTGATGCTTCTGATTATGCCATGGGTGCTGTACTAACTCAGGAAAACAGCCCATTGCATTTGATAGTTACAAGCATCTTCCAGCAGAGCTCAAATATGAGATCCATAACAAGGAACTCCTTGGTATAGTCTGGGCTCTCAAGTGCTCAAGAGCATTTCTGCTTTCTCTTTGCTCCTCTTTTGAAGTTCTCACCAATCATGCTTCCCTGCAATACTTTATGTCATCAGAGATTCTCACTCCCCATCAAGCCCTCTGGGCTGAGCTTTCATCTGAATTTCATTTCTCAATCACTTACTTCCCTGGCTGCTTGGCTACCCTTCCAGATGCATTGTCACATGGGGACAATGTCTACCCAGAATGGGGGGAAAACTTCATCAGCAGGAATTCAATGAATTATCAAACAATAATCAAGCAAGATGAAATTCAAGCCTCAAATTTCTTTGCAGTCAATGTGGATTAATTTTCAAATTTGATTGATTCAATTCAGAAGTCATTATTGCAAGATTCTCATTACCAAAGTATCCTTCAAGATTTGGGTGAAGGTAAATCTGTCCCAGATTATTCTTTTGATTCCTCTTCCTAACTTCTCCTTTTCAAAGATCAGGTGGTGGCTCCAAATGACCTCACAATTAAACTCAGTATACTTCAAAAGAGGAATGATGCTCCTCTATCTGGACACCCTGGCCAATAGAAGACTCTCAAAATTTTCAAGCGGGATTTTCACTGGTCCAGCATGATTCAATTTATCAAGGATTATATCTCATCCTGTCAACAGTGTTCAAGAAACAAAAATATTTATCACAAGAAGTTTGGAATCCTCAGAACTCTTCCAAGTGAAAATGGTCGTTGGATTTGTCTTTCAATGGATTTCAACACTAAATTTCCACTGTCCAATTATTTGACTCAATCCTTTTCATAGTGGACATATTCTCAAAAATGGAAGTTTTTATTCCAACAATGTCTTCAATAACTTCACTGGATTTGTCCCATTTATTAATCAAGAATATTGTTCCAGAGCATGGCCTTCCTTCAAGCTTTGTTAGTGATAGAGGTTCTCTTTTTTGTTTCTTCCTTTTGGACCAATCTTTGTCAGAAGCTTGAGATTTCAAGAGATATGTCAACTGCTTACCATCCAGAAACTGATTGACAGACAGAGAGGTTAAATCAGATACTAGAACAGTACCTTTGGATATATGTCAGTTATCATCAAGATGATTGGAACACCTGGCCCCCTCTTCCTGAATTTGCTTACAATAACTCTTACCACTCTTCAACAAAACAATCACTGTTTATGGAAGAGATCCTCATTTTGACTCAATTCACATTACTCAAGATATGCCTGCTGGAACATTATCAGCAAAAATTCAATCAGTACAGCAAGATGTCAATAGAGAACTTGAAGTTTCCATAACTAGGTTTAAGAGGTATGCAGATAAAATTAGAGCAAGTCCACCTGTTTTCAATCCTGGTGAAATGGTATGGCTTTTTTCCAAGAACATTAAGTAAACTAGACCCACCAAAAAACTCTCTGAAAGATGGTTGGGTCCTTTTCCAATCTTGAAGAAAGTCTGCCCTCATGCCTACCACCTCAAACTCCCATCTCAATAGAATTTCATCCACCCAGTATTCCATATTTCACTCTTGGAACCAGTCAAGATATCAACAATCCCAAATAGGCATCAAGAGCCTCCTCCTCCAATTATCATTGAAGAAGGAGAGGACTGGGAAGTCTTTCAAATACTATACTCAAAGCTCAAGAGACACACATTATGGCATTTGGTGGGATGGGAAGGCTTCAGTCAAGACCCAGAAAGATCCACTTGGTAACCAACTGAAAACCTCTGGAATTGTCCTGAACATTTCAAGGATTTTCATTCTTTATATCCTAAAAAGCCAGGACCCAATTCTTCAAGAGCTTGATTATTTATTGTGCTTGGTGGGGAGAGGAATTACCAAAAGTAAGTCCCATTCCTGGTATGAACCTTTAGAGGTATTATACCCTTTTTGTTGTAAGCATCCCCTTGGCCAATCTGTGAGAACTCTGCAATTTTTATACACAGATCTTTGGTCTGGCTTTCAACTTCAATTTCAAACTTATGGCCATTTTCACTTGGTCAAGTAAACCATTCCTTTTCTTATTTTCTTTCCAATTCATTCCTTCAGAAAATTTGTTTTTTTTGTGGAACTGGTGGGAGTGGTAATTACCAAAAGTAAGTTCCTCCCATGGTGTGCACTTCCCTGAGGGTTCTAAAATCTTCTAAAACATTGCCTTGGCCACTCTGTGAGAACCTGGCATTAAATCTTCTTTTCCAGGTCCTTGGCCAATTTAAATCAATTGTTAACATCAGTGATGAAGAGTGGAACCTCCTCAAAAAATTCATTTTGCTTTATTTCTTTCATTTCTTTATTTTCATTTCTTCAATTTAATTTTTTTTATCTTTTTTTTCATTTTAAATTTTTCTTTTCTCACATCAAATGTCATGTCAAAATTATCATCAATCAGAAAGCCAATGTCAAAAGAAGATCAAGCAAGTCCTGCCTCATATGTCAAATTCTTAATATCAGTTTCAAATTTTGTTAAATTAATCATTCCTCTTTAGTCCCTCTTTAAAAATCCTTCCAATAGCCTCAACAGGCTTCACCTTGTATTGGTACTCAGGAGCTCACCATTTCAAGGTGAAGGGTACTGTCACAACCATTTTGATTCACCCTCTTGGACCTCAATATGGCATATCTATGCCATATCCAATTTATGGAAATTTGGCCATATCCATAATCATTGGCCAAATTGGCCATTTCATTATTATATGGCCTTTATTGTCATTTCAAAATCTGGGCCAACCTGGCCCCTTCATCATCATCAGGCCTTTCCTGGCTGGGTCTTGCTTTTGGGAAGTCTTTGTTATTTTCCAGTCAACAGGGAAAATACAACCCAAAAGCCTGTATTTGGCTTTTTAAGCTTCAAATAAAAATTTGCACATTTCTGCACAGTTTTAGCATTTTGCTGTATTTTCCATTTTAGGCCATCTTCCCATGTAATATGGGAAATATGCTTAAATGGCCATATTAGGCAATTTGGGGCTTAATTGCCAGCTTTGCGCAAATACAGTTTTAAGGCTGTATTACTGGTTTTTGGCCAAAAACGCAAAGACACTCTTTCACTTTTGAAGCCACTCAAAACCCAATTTTCACTTATATCCTCCTGGCATCAATCCAAATGAACTTTGGCCATTTCCAGCCTCCAATAGCCAAAAGTGCCATAAATGGTGTTAAAAACCATTGTGCATCTTTTTTCACCAGCAATCCAATGGCATCAATATCAAATGGTTATTTCAGCTTTTCATCAGTTCATCAAGGCAAGTCATCCAGAGGATTCATCAAGGCTCAAAAAAAAGTGTCAATATCAAAATAACAATGACGCTCTCAAGCAATCATTGGTTACTCTCATTCACAGTACTCCTTCAAGGGAATACTGGCAGTTCATTCTCATGGGATATTCAAGAGGAAGTTCCAAAACAACTTTCCAAGGGTCAGTGCTCCATCAATCCAACTTGGCAACCACATTCATTCAATACAGCCTGGATTCATCAAGACCTGTATTTTCAATCATAAACCATGGGAATTTCATTCAACCCAGTTCATTTCCCAATTTGGAAAGGTATACACTTCATCAAGCAGTCAATACAGCTTCAAGGATTCAATACAGACCAGCTGTCAGCCTGAAGGAGTCAAGCTCTCAACTGTTCACATATACCAGCCTTCTTTGACCCTGGGGTGGTTTTTGCCCCATTAATTAATATATTTTGATTTTATTTTCTTTTTATTTATCTTATCATTTTTGTTAAGTGAATACTGATATTATCAAGTAAGTCATTTAGATTCTTTTTGTTTTTCTTTCTTTTCCTATCAATGAATACTTGATGGTCATATCCTTACTAATTCAATTATTCATTTTGGCAATTTGAAACAGTGATTAAAGACTTACTTGGTTGGGTCTTTGGCCATTTGGCTTCTCATTTCTCTCATTTCACCTCATCTTTGTACTTGTGTCTTTCTTAGAGAAATTGAATTCTTTCATTTTATTTTCTTCATCCTTTTGGAGTCTTCCAAGTAAGTTCCCTGATTGCTGAGTGCCAGGCCACTCTTGTCTTCCACTAGAGCCCCTGTGACACAATTCTGAGTATATCCAAAAAAAAGTTGGGTAAAGAAATTTTACAAGTGAAAGAGTCTCAAAAGACCATTATTGGTATATAAATTGTAAATAAAGACAATAGCTGGTCTTTGAAACATTTTTGTGAGAGAATTGAATCCAATGTTCCTTTTCTCAATGAACAGGATGATAATTATACTTCTTTTATTAGAAACAATACAAAAATTCAAGAACACAAGTTCAAAACTTGTAAAATTCAACTGGTCATAAGGCAGCTCTTTTTCAAGAACAATTGGAAAAAATTAATAAAGCAAGACTTGAATTGAAAGAAGATTGTCAATCAAGTATTGAAAATATATCACTGAAAATGATTTGCCAAGACAGTCCACACCAATTCTTGACAGAAATGTGTTGATCCTGAATAATGAGGTAAATCATACAAGTTCAAGCAATTCAAAGGTGGAAACTGCCTGGAACCTCAAGGACACTCCCAGATTAGAGGAATGGCCAACCTTCAGTTGTGAAGTGGAATATAATCATCTGTAATTTATGAAAAAAATTGAGATTTTTAAAGAATACTTTAACATACCATATGAATAAATAAGTGCCAGATCACACTTATTGTTTACAAAATCAGAAGAGAAATAGTATTATAAAATGAGACAATACCATGGTGAATACTCCTGGCCTTGGTGGAAAGAACAAATCATTTCCAAATGAGAAAATGATTACTTAATATTTGGAATGAAAAATTCTTTTGAAGAAGCCATTTTTAATATTGAGAGGGACAGGCCCATTGCCTGGTTTCTTATACAGAAGGATAGATTAACTGACCTTCATCCTGATATGTCTTAAACAATGGTACATAAAAGGATATTTAGAAAGTGTGGTGGTGAGCTTGAGCATGCTATAAGAGGCAGATGTATTGAGCCTTGCTTTACAGAAGTTTGTATCAATTCCATGGAAGATATCACCACGAGAAAACAAATTGGTAGAAAACGGTATAAATCTTCAATAGACAATCAGACTATTGGAAAAACAATTTCAAGACTAAATATGCACAAGACAGAGCTCCTTTGAAATGTCATAGATTTGGAAGTACATCTCATTTGGCTGAGACTTGTCCAAAGAAAACAATAATTAATGAGATAGATATTGGAAAAATTGAAGACAAAAAATAAAAAGTCAATTTATCTGTACATAAAAGTGACTCTGAGCCTTCTGAAGAGGAAGAACTATCAGATAAACTTGATATAAAGACTGTTAATTTATCCTTTGAAGTCACAGAACTGCATACCCACTTGCTACAATATAGTGATGAATGTATAGATCTCATACATGTGTAAGATACCAAAATGAAGAAACCCAAGCCTGCTAGAGGTAAAGGTTATACAGCTGGATTATCATGTATCACTGATATTGTGATAAAAAACAAATAAGCCAAGATAAATGTTGACTCAGGTGCCTTTTGCACTTTTTTGCATAAGAATTATCTTGACAAAATTTATACCAATTGGAAGAAGCAATTAAGGCCAGTTAAAGGTAGAAAATTCAGCATCTCTAGCCAAGATATCCATTATTGGGGAATTCTTGAAGCAGAAATGATATTTCCTTACCCTGCAAGAATTATGAGACTGAAATTTGAATTTCTTATGAATAATCTCATTTCACAACATTTTATACTTGGGAATGATTATCTCAATATTTATGGTATTGACATGAATGATAATCAAGACAGATCTCTCAGTATAGGGGGAAATAAAAGACAAAACTTTGCTTTCCCTCTAGAGAAAAAATAAATAACCATCATTAGACAAGTAAAAAATGTTAATAAGGAAAAATTTGTAGCAGATTGATTTATTGACACAAAATTGAGTCCTTAATTAACATTAGAAATGAAGAAAGAACTTATTTCAATGTAATTTCAATATAGAAAGGCCTTTGCTTCTTATAATGAACCACTAGGGGCTATTAAAGGCTAAGAAGGGTACATTATGCTTAATTTTGAAAGACCTCATCCCCCACTATTAAGAATAACAGTCTACCCAGCTGGCCCCACAGCTAGAGAAGAATTACAGACTTATATTAATGAGTGTATGAAGCTGGGAGTTCTTAGAAAAATTGGACATAATGAGTAAGTAGAAGTCACAACCCCTGTAATAATTACATTTTATAATGATAAATCAAGGATGGTTGGTGATTTTAGAGCATTAAATAACTATACTATCCCAGACAGGTATCCGATTCCTAGAATCCATGAGACTTTGACTCAATTATCCAAAGAAAGATTCATCACTATCATGGATGCCCTTAAACATTTCCATCAGACTTTTTGGACACCTCATGCTAGAAAATCATAAAGTATAATTTCTCATTGTTGTATTTGTGAATACTTGAGGATGCCTTTTGGAATTAAAGATGCACCCTCTCATTATCAAGTATTAATTAATACCATTTTCCCACATTAATTGTCAGATTGATGGTTAATCATTTATATTAATAAATTTATCATTTGTTCAGAAACCTGGAAATTGCATTTTAAGAGACTTTCATTAGTACTTAAGAAAATGTTTCAAGTGAATAGGAAACTAACTCTTGAGAAATTCAATTTTGGATTTAATGAACTACAGGCTTCAGGACATATAGGTTCGGGACTAAGCCTTGGTGTTGACGAGAACAAAGTGGCTGGAGTCTTACTGAAACAAATTCCCCAGAACAAAAAAGGAATGATGTCTTTTTTAGGGTTTTCTGGCTATTACAGGAAACAACTTAAGTAGTTTACAATTCATGCCATATAATTGTACAGATTTTTTGATTAACAAACTGTCTTTGAAATTACAAAAGAAAGGATTCAACCATATGAAAAGATCAAGTATGCCTTAACCACTACACCATTATTATTGATGCCAGACTGGAGGCTTCCTTTCAAGATGTGTATTGATTCATGTGGTGAAGATCTAGGTTGAGCTCTTAATCAAGTTCAAAAATTCAATGAAAAGCCTTATGAAGGTCCAGTTTGTTTTATCTCAAGAGAAATAAAACCTACTGAGGCTAGATATGGATCAAGCCAAATGAAGTGCCTTTTCCTTGTGTGGGCTCTGGAAGAACTTCATCATTAGCTCTATGGTAGTGTTTTTAAATCAATTTGCAATTGTAATGCTGTGAAATCACTTCTTAACATGAATACTCCTAACAGACACATGCTTATATGGCAGATTGCTATACAGGAGTATAGAGGGAATATGACAATAGTACATAAAGTTGGAAATTGTCACAAACATTCTGATGGCTTTAGTAGATGGTCATTACCCATTTCACCTGAAAATCATGTGTATGTTCCTGCAAATGCAGAAGCTCAAATTGCAATTGAAGGAACTAATATCACAGATGTGGGAATAGAATTCTTTGAGGGAGTTAGAGAAAGTTATAAGAAAGATAAGAATTTCTATATTAATATTTCTCTACTTGACAAAGAGCTCAAAGACACAGATTTGGCTAATTCTTTAGATTTTATATGGAAAACATCATATTATAATGGAATATTCCATTTATCTTATGGTATCTTGTATCATAGGTCTAAACACACACGTGTAATGTTCTTATGTATCAGAGTGTTAATTGACATAATATTACTAGAGATCCATTACAAAATTTATTCTGGAAATCTTTCTGAAAACAGAACAATGTAAATAACTAGGACATGTGCTTGGTTGCCATCTTGGAGAAAAGATGTCAGTGAATACTCACATACTTGTGACAGATGGCAAAACTCAAATAAAGCTACTGGTAAGAGATTTGGTTTAATTCTTCATATCCAAGAGCCAAGTACCCCATTTTAAGTGGTTCATGTGGATTGGGTAACTTCCTTACCACCTGGTGGTGAGAAAGGTTACAATACATGTTGTGTTCTTGTAGGCAGATAAAGAAAAACTCCAATCTCTTTACTATGTCATAAAGGTGACACAGCTATGGATACATCTCTTTTAATTTTTAATAGAGTTATATCTCATACTGGTCTCTTCAAAAATACCATTATTGATAGAAACCCAAACTTTACATCAGCCTGATGGAAAAACTTAGATATCCTTTTGGGTACAAAACTATCATTCTCAACAGCTTACCATCTACAACCTTATGGATTAGCAGAAATGATTTTTTAGACCCTTGAGGAAAATATCAGATTATTTTGTGCGTATAGCCTGGTTTTTGAAGATTCTGATGGCTTTACCTGTGATTGTTTTACACTTAAACCAGCATTGGAATTTGCCTACAAGACCTTTCTCCATGCTTCAACAGGCAAGAGTCCTGAAATGTTGTAAAAAGTATGGAGCCCTAAGATTTCAGTTGATACTTTGAAGAAAGCCTTTATTTATCTTCATCCAACTTCTTTAAGCTTTAAATTACTTATTGAAAAATTGGGGAATCATGTAAAGCATAGCATTACTGATGCCTTTTGATATGCTAAACAAAAGTGGGATAAAATTCATAAAACCCCAGAATTAAAATTAGGGGACTCAATACCAGTTTCAACCTTGAACTTGAATAATAATAAAGGCCCAAAGGAATTGAAATATTCCTTTGTGGAGAATTGGAAAATAAAAATCCAACTTTCCCTTTCATTCTAGTAAAGAATTACACTTCAATTGATAAGGAATTATTCCTTTTAATAAAGAAAACACCCTTAGAAGTACCACCACTTGATCAAAGTGAGTAGAAAAAGTTTCTGAAAGTCTTAAAAGTAAGAATACTTAGGTGAGAAAAAAAATAATACTTAGTCAGATACAGAAACACACAACATAAAGATGAGTGGCTTTCAGATAGTAAAATACCTTATTCTCAAATGTTTCTCAGAAGATTCAGACATGAGAGAAGACCAATTCCTCAATAAAGGTTTTGAATTGTGTGATTTAAATACTAAAAAGTAAAATTATTGAGGTCGGACAGTGGATTATGCCCCCCAATTCAATTGGAGATTTACTATTCAATCGAAATTTGTAGTAAATTTTTTTTTGTGGTAGGGAATGTGGGCCTGTGAGATATGTATGACATACCCATAAGGCCACAAATAGCTTTTTATGAAGTTCATTTACTCTTAAACAGACTTATCAATTTAGTTTCATTAAAAAAACAAAAAAAAACATGACTTCATTTTGGATAAGCAAAGTGATGATTATTATAATATTTTTGGATTCTACACCAAAAATAACCTAGCATAGACCCACAGGGTCTTATAACCAAAAATGGATAATTCTTATTTTATTAGAAGATTTAATAATTTCACAGTAAAATTTCAACTTTTTGAAAAAAAATTAAAATGGTTAGATTTTAGCTTAAATAAGCTTAGATTTTAATTCTCATAAGGCTTATGCAAGCCTACCAAGCTTTTAGTTAAAATTGAGCTGTTGTATATATTGACTGAATTGGCTAAGGATTTTCCCTACAGAATTTAAGTCCTACATGAGCGCAATTTAAAAGGCTTTAACGCCATCATATGGCTGAGTAAAGAAAAGGGAAAACTCCACACAGAAATGTGTGTAAGATTTTTCTATGAAACTGTTAATAATATTACTATTCATCAACAGTACTTCTACTGTTCTTATGAAAAATAACCATGAAAATTATTATAGCCACAATTAACTAATTAATTATTTATTCATTTCTTCTAATTGTTATACACTACTAGTGATTATAAGAGTAAGAAGTAATTGTCTACAAGAATCAATTACAAGAAGAATTTAATAATAAAATTATTTTAATATATTATTATCTTTTGCTAGGATACTTATAAAAAATCCTTGAAGAAAACTATTACTAGAAAAAAATTTAAGAATTAAGACAAAAACCCTCACTAATACTCCAAAGAACTTATTAAAGATAATAGTAGGGAAATTTGATGGATAATAGTGTATTTTAATGGAGAAAAATGGATTTATAACAGTATTACAGAAATATATAGTTTATTTCTATTATTTCACACCTTTCTGATTGATTCTGAAAGAATAAAACACTTAAGAAAGATTAACTAATAGTTACTTGTTCGTAATTGAAGTATAATTGAATAATGTGATGATTTGGAAAAAACAGCCAGAGGAGCCCTCTTTTCAGTCTAAGACAGCTCACATAGCCATGCCATGGAGCAAACTGCAAAACCAGTGACTGAAAAAACAATAAAACATTTTGGATTATTGATTGCAGCATTTTTTCTCATGTAAGATTAGCATGATTACTTAATTGATGCTTTTACGTGACTACCAACCCATTTATGGTTTAAGAAGAAAAGGAGTAACAACTGTAAATTCTCTTTTATTGCCAAATAATAATTTCTTTCTCAAAGTTATCAATTTTATTGGAAATTTCATCACAGAGTTTATTTTCTGTGAATTTTTGAAGATTCAGTGTTTCACATGAAATCATCAAAAATGGACTGTACGTAAACCTTTTGATTTTACCTATAAAAGTATGATTCTTTTCCATTTTTATAGGAATTATACTGTTATTCATTGTTCTTGAAATTTTCAGAAAGATTTATTAAGAATTGTATTTTTAATGAATTCTTGAATTTTTTACCTCATTTCTACGTAGAATTGCAAATAATACTATATTTCTGGTTTCTATGAGGTAAATCAATGGATACTAGTGTCACAACCACAAATTTGACCCTCCTCCTTGATGGTTGCGGCAAATCAACCTGGAGCCAAGTTGGGGCCAATTGGCCACGTCATATCTTATATGGCCAATTGGCCCCCTTGGGTGTTCTATGGCATCCACGCCATAACACTTTTCCCATGGCCATTTTATGGCCTCAGGCCATATCCTGCCATCATTGGCCTTCTTGGCCAATTCCCACTTCACCAACCCCCAGGCCTTCATCTTTGATTTTGGGCCTGAAAGTCATTTGGTCTTCTAGGGGCCTCCAGGCCCCCTAGCCATCATCTTTGGATTCAGGGCCACCCCTTTCATTAATGGGGTTTTGGCCTAAATGGCCTTTTTGGGCCATTTAGACCCCCTACGGCTCCTACAGCCTGTGGGCCGCGGTCCGTAGGCCAATTAGGCCCCTTTTGGCCTAATCCAATGAGGCCAAAAGGGGCCAAAGGGACCAGCCAGGTGGGTCCCAAACCACAATTGGGCCCACCTTAGCCATTTTTGGCCATCACCTCCTTGGACCCAAAAATGACCAAGAACCTCATGGACACCTTTTTGGCCATAAATCCCGTAGGACCCAATTTTGGCCATGGACCACCATGGACCAATAGTTCAGCCATGGCCTCTGGCAGCCACCAGAGGCCACCAGATCAGCTCAGCCCGTCTTTCCCCTCAATTCCAGGGGATTTCCTCTTTTCCTTCATACCATCCGTACTCAAGGTTGCAGGCATGGTGCATATATGGTATTATATACCATTATGCACCATTTTTGCTCAGAAATCCAATGGTGACATTTTCAGGATCCAATTCCACCTTCCCAACTCAAGGTCTCAAATCCCAACACCCATTTTGAAGGAGGATTAATCAGCTCATCAGTCTGACAAGTTGTGGCGGCAATCAGAAGACTCTTCATGTGAGCCTTTGAGATATGACCACATACCCAATAAGGTCACAAAAAAGACTCAGAATAATTATACCTTTAATATAATTATATTAAAAGTACTTAGAATAATTATACATTAAAAATAATTACTTAAATATACAAAAAATACCATAAATTGGCACAAAAATTGGTTTAACTTAAAAACCAATGAATCAACATGTAAATAAATTATACCATTGGATTCCTCATGGTAAAATACACATATACCATTTTTATGGCATATCTGTAAAGTCAATATTTAATGAATTATAAGGTATAATACCTTATAAAAACCATAAAACCTTATTTATCTCAGAAAGTAATGGAACAACATGTAAAATGAATTGGACCAGTGGATTCCCCACAAAATTCCACACATAAAACAATTAATAAGCCAATTTCCAAAGTTAATACTTAAGGAATTAACCTGAATATATGCACTTTTTTGGTCAACGCATATATTCAAGGATCATAGCTAATATCTCTTAAACTATACATGATAGAATGATGAACCAAAAATAAAGTTACCACGTAATTACTGTAAGAACATAGATATGAACTTTATTTTACAAATTATAAACAAGGCTAAAACCTATGATGAAATATTGATAAAAATCAACAGAGCTGTTGACCACTTTGTTGTGAAAGTGTTCCAAACTTAAAAAAAAGTATACAGTTGGATTCTACTAGTTCATTCGTGAAGAATTATGTAATGTTTATTATTAAATTCAGGGTATAACCCCCTGAAATCAAGGTTTGAAGTTTAAAATATTGAATTTCAACAGAAAAGATGAGTTACAAGAAAAATCATCAAAATTAGAGTTTTGATGATGTAATTAAAGGCTCTTGGCAGCATAATGAGGTTATGCCAGGCTATCAGAATTCACTCTCTGAATTGCTTTAGCGTGTAAATCTTAAAAGTTATTGAGGATCAAAGTTTGAGCTTAATTTGAGCAGTTATGATTACTCACAGTAACCTTAATTTAAGTTTAACAGTCTTAAGAGTGATAGAATTGGTGAATACTATTAGTTTATGATTAAAACTAATAAAATCCACGAAATTTGGGGTTCTACCAAGCCTCTGATGTCATCAACGTTAGAGTTATATTGATAACTCTAAATAATGGTGTAATAATGATGTAATATGGTTTGATAATGATGTAATCATCTCCAAACCTTAAACTATTGATCAATTCTAGTGGATATGATCAGTAAACGTCTACTAGAAGCCTGTTGGACTCTAGGAGGGAGGTATTTACTATAAATAGAGCTCTTTTTACTCTATTTTCCCCTCAGACGCATCAAAAACATTAAATCAATAAAATCAAAGGTAATTTCTTTATTCTTTATATATAAAACTATTATATTATGAAAGACCAAAGACCACCTTATTATAATCATCTATTTTGACGTGATTAAATCATTTATTTAATTGTTTTTGTTAAGAATCTCTCTAAAAACTCATTTCCACATAAAAATCCAGAATAATTTGTAATTTTCTTTATTTTTATTGTAAATACAATTTGAAAAGGTTGTATTTATATTTTTTGGCGTAAAATATTTCAAAATTATTATATTAAGTGTTAAAAGTAGGTTATTTTCCCTTATTATAATAATTTCTCTATTATTACTCTCTTAATAATTCTCTAATTAATATAAATAGTATTTATATTAATTCATAACTTTAATATTAGTAATATTATTGTTATTAATTGTTTTTTATTAATAAAAAGCAATTTTTTACGCCTTTATTATTTGTTGGTAACAATAATAAAGAGCTTTTTTAAATATATTAATTATTTTATATTAATATATTTATTTATTATATTATATTTTCATAATATAAATTATATTATTATATTTATTTAATAATATAATTATTTTACGCCATAATAATAATAATTATTTATTATTATTATATTTTTAATCTTATTTCTTCAATTCATAAGGACATTCAGAATACAATAAGTAATAAATTAGTAATTTTTACTTATTGTTTCATAGTCAAACCTTACACTTCAAGGATCCCAACCACCTGTATTTGCAGGAGTTGGGTTGGCACAATTCATTCAGGATTATTCAAGGACAATTCTCAAGAGGTATTACACCATTTCAATCAGTTTTCAAGGCATCGAGTATTCAATACTCCTTTGGACAACCCAATTCATCCATACAGGCCTCATTCAATCAACCTGTATGGTCTTGGCCCAATTGGGTCATTTCATATTCCACTGTGGGAATTCCATCACACAGTTCAAAATTCAAGATGGCCAGAACTGTATTTCCCGATCCGGACAATACAGCCATTGATCCACCTTCCAGGATCAATCTTTCAGTTTTCACATATACCAGCTGCCATTCATCACCTGGGGACTTTTTCCCCAGTTAATTAATATATTGGATTTATTTTTGTCTCTATTTTCTTTTACATTATTAAAGTTAATACTGATAATCTTAAGTCAGTCATTAGCACCCTTTCTCTTTCTTTCTTTGCCTGTCAGTGGATATTGGTGGTCATATCCTTTACTAATTCCATTGTTCTTTCTGGCAGGTTGGAACAGTGAATTGAGGATTCACTTGGTTGGCTTCTTGGCTTTTGGCTTCCTTTTATTTTTGGCCTCTGGCTTCATTATTCTTATTCTTTGTTATCTTTGGCATATTTGTCCTTTCTCTTATTCCTGCTTAAGAAATATATTCCGTAGTATTTCTTATCATCTTTTGGAGCCCTCCAAGTGAGTTCTTGATTCCTGAGTGCCAGGCCCTCTTGCTTCCATAAGAGCCCCTGTGACATTATATTAATTAACTCATATTTTCTTTTCATTCTATTCATTCCTTCTTCATCATTTTTATTCATTCATTCATTCATCAGTTTCATTCATTCATTCATCGAAATTATGACTCTTTAACGCTTATGAAAATTAATGATTCTTTGTCACCTCTCAATTTTCTCTCATTCATTTCTTCATTCTGAAAATTGAAAGCTGACCCAAAATTTTATTTTCTGTTTATCTTTTCAATCTTAATCTCAATCATCAATCTCATTTTATCCTTCATTCCAAGCGTCTTGTTATTTTGATTTTCAGATTATTCATCAAATTATTCAGACATGTTCTTCATATTGGGATTCAATTTGATTTTCTCTTCAAGAATTTTGATTCAGGAAGAGCTCACTTGATAATTGTTTTGATTGACCTGAAGACTTTTCCATTGATTTTCTGAATTTCACATCAAGACTTTGACATAAATTAATTTTTGACTCAAGAATTCATTTGACTGATTGATTTTCACTGCAAGATTTGATTTCATTGATTTTGATTGATTGATTTTATTGACTTCAAGATTTTCATTGATTTTGATTGATTGATTTTATTGACTTCAAGATTTTCATTGATTTTGATTTTGACTTCAAGACTCATCTGATTTGATTGATTGACGTACCTGAAGAATTTATTTGATTCATTGATTTTTCCCCTCAAGATTTGATTTGATTTTGATCCTCAAGACTATTTTGGTTTTGGCCTCAAGTTTTATTCAAGTTTTGATTCTATTTATTTAAATTTTACTCTTATCCAATAATGCCACTCCAACACTCACCTCCTGCAAGACAGACAAGATCCCAGGCTCAAACTCAAGCTGTTCTTACTCCTACTCCAAGAGTTCCTCTTGATGGCACCCCAGCAGTTCCTCAACTGAGGGCCCAATTAGATAGAGGACCCCGCATGGAAGGAGCAGCACCATCCAGGAAGGAAGGAAGAGTGCCAAGAAGATCATGTTCATTCTCAGGAGTAGTTGGCGGATTTCCAGGAACTTAAAGGACTATTTTCAAAGGTCCAGGTGAAGATGGTGAAGAGGAGGAGGAGAATTCTGTGGAAGAGGAAGAGTCTGAAGGTACTGAAGGTGTTCCTACTCCGGTGGGGGCATCCCAAGGTACTGGAAGACCAACTCTAGCCCAGTCTGATCAGCCTGTCTCTCACCAATCTGAACCATCTTTATTGGCCATCATGCAGCAAATGACTCAGATTATGGCCAATCTTCAAGCAGCTTCATCTTCTGAAGCATCAAGACCACCAGCCTTCAAGACTCCATCTATGAAGGCACCGGAATGCTTTGATGGGACTCAGCCCTTCAAAGTTAGAAGTTTCATTCAGTCTTGTCAATTGATATTTCATAATGATCCGGCAAACTTCGCTCAAGACAGAAAGAAGGTCCTTTATGCCACTTCATTTCTCATTGGTAGGGCTGCAAAATGGATTGAGCCTTATCTTTCCAATCTCACCAATTAAGATTCAAATTACCTTCTCAATTCTTGGCTTTTATTTGAATCTCAACTCTTCACTTTATTTGGTGACCCGAATGAAGTCAGAAAAGCAGAAGCTGAGGTGGATTCGTTAAGAATGAAAGAAGGTGGGCATGTATCCTTATACATTGCTGATTTCAGAAGCTTAGTCTCAAGAATCGGGGATTGGGGTGAAAGAGCTCTCATCCATCATTTCAGGAAGGGATTGCCATCCAGGATTTTGGATCAATTGGCCTCCCATCCTTCAAGAATTGACTCTCTTCAAGACTTAATGGACGTTACCCTGGAGCTTGATACCAGGTACCATGAGAGGCAAAATGAAAAGGGTCACCATCAAGAGAAGAAGCCTGAAGCCTCAAAGTCAAGTTCTTCTCATCCTCAAAATTCTTCAAGCTCAGGTCAAAAGAAGAAGAAGAATTTTCAGAAGAGGGACAAGCCCCATTCTTCTTTGTTGAATAAAGATTTCAAGCTCATGAACTCTGAAAAAGAAAGAAGAATCAAGGAGGGTCTTTGTACCTATTGTGGTGGGAAGCATAGTCTTGAGTCCTGTTTTGTCAGGGTGAGTCTATGTAGTAGCTTGAAAATAGTAAATACAAGCTAGTACTATGACTGTGACACGTCAAATAAGTAATAAAATAATTCTTCAGGTCCTACTGCTACGTGGTAACAGTGGTGATGAGTCTATTGAGGACCTGGGTTGCAATGTTCTAATATCCTTGACTGTAAAGAGACACTACAATAATTATATTTTAATTATATCTTTTAAGTATTCTAAGGACACTACTGATGGATAACAGTCTTGTCACGTAAGAATATATAATAATAAGATAAGATGAGGATTTTTGAAGGCAAAAACCCTTCCTTTTATATCTTTCAAGACTGTCAAGAGTTATTTACTCTTCACACGTCAGAGGAGTGAAAATTTTCACTCCATTGGTCAGTCTGTGGTTCTGGATCCTCAATTCTGACGTCAGTAGAGGCAGAATTGTGGTTTTGGAACCACAAATGATCATTCTGGATCAATACAGGATGAAAAAACTTTTCACCTGCCACGTCAGCACTTGGATGACGTTGTTCTGGTGTTTGTATGACTAATACTAGTCATTCTGGGCGGGTTTAAGCTTTGAACAACCATTATTTTGAGTATTAAGACTGTACTGGTTGGTACAGGTTTGGTACAGGCCAGTATTGGCCAAAATACTTCCAACCAAGATATCTTGGTCATTTTTTGAGATATCAAGAAACTAAGAGCACAGAATTGAAGGGCTTAATGAGCTCTTCAATTTGGTATGCTTCATGTTTACCCTTCTTTAAAATAGCAAAAGTTATAAGGGTTTTAAGTTTTTGGATGTATTTTTGTACATCAGTATGAGGCTTCAAAAACTTCCATACCAGATATCTTCTTCAGTTTGGAAGATATCTGTATTCTGATGATACAGTTTTGTAGGGCTTGATTAGCCCTACAGTTTGGTATATGACACTGTACAGTTGTATGAGTGTATGCCAAAGATACAGGGGTTTGTTTATTTTCTTATTTTCAGAATATCTGTATTTTGGTTATTAAACCTTTGAACCAAGATCCCTCAGTCAATTTAAGAGATACAGAGGTCTAAGGTGTCTCAAATTAAAGCTCTTGTTGAGATCTTTAATTTGGTTATACTTTTGTACAGTTTTGTACAAGCCCTCTTTGACTTTCAGGGGGACTTGGTTTTGAAAATGAGGCTATATGGTATCTCCAGTTGTAGTGGTGTTACAACAACATGGATGATATCATTGTGTAGCTCTCTATGTGAGCTTTAAGAAAAATACCATTTTGGTATAGGATAACTTAAATATGCATAAGTTAGATGAGAGGTGAAAATAAGGGTTTTGACTTGTTTATTCTCCTCTAGGTTTCCTTATTCTGTTTGGATAAGGTTGGTGTTTAATGTAAGAGGATTGTTTTCTCTTAATTATTACCTGTATTGACTATGTTTGTTCAATACTTGTCATACCATTATTTATGGTATGTTGGATGTCATGCTAGTGCTCTGTTTTGAGTCACAGGCTGACATGTTTCAAAAGGCCTCAAAACAAGCTTACCCAACCATCAGGCAAATTTCCCAGCCAGGGTAAAGTCTGAGTGAAGATCATGTTGTGTTCAATGGTCTTCACAGTTTTCCTTCCAGAGCACAATTGTGCATTCTGAATACTGGTGTCAAAAATTCTCTTAAATTTTTTGTTTTTTCTTCTCTTTCTGATGTTTTTTATAGTATTCTCATTGATTCTGGTGCTACACACTCATTTATTGCAAAGCAGTTTGTTCACAAGTACTCATTGACTACGTCAGAACTTCCAGAGAAGATTCCCCTTATCATTCTTGACTCCTCTGAGTCTCCTTCCTTATTTGTGACTCACCATACTAGATATATGGTTGAGCTCCCTTCTTTCCCAAGCTTTGAATGGGACTTTTTAGTCATTGATACTCCCAAGGGAGAAGACCTCATATTGGGCTTTGACTTTCTCAATCATTTTAATCCTTATATTAATTGGAGGCAAGGGCTGATCACCTTTAATCCTGATCATTTGGACTATTCTGATCCTTCTAATTCTGTCCGTAATGACTTTTCTTCTGCGAAATCTTGTGCAGCTCTGGTTGGTGATTCTAGAACACCACAATTTCCGTCTTCTGTCCATATTCCTTCCCTTAATTCCCCACAGTCATTACTATCTCCTAGAGCTGAAGTATTCAAAGAGATTCAAGATGTTGGAGAAGATAATTCTGTATCTTCACTTCACCTCTTATTTGGCAATATGGACCTTCCTCCTTCATCTTATCATGACTCCCTGGAGGAGTTGTGGGATGAAGAGGAAGAGCCAGAAGAAGTAGAAACCGTGATGAAGGTTGTTCCTTCTGTCTATCACCAATACTTGGATGTATTCTCCAAGGTGAAAGCAGAGAAACTTCCTCCCCACCGCGCCTGTGATCATCATATCAAGCTGGAGGGGTCTCTACCTCCAGTTGGGGTGATCTACTCTTTATCCAAACAAGAGTCAGATTTCATCTGGCCAAGCTCCTCTTCAACAGGAGCACCTGTCCTCTTTGTCAAAAAGAAAGATGGTGGCCTCCGTTTGTGTGTTGATTACCGCAAAGTCAATGCTGTTACTAGGAAGAACAAGTATCCTGTCCCTCCTATGAATCAGCTTCTCAATGTCTTTAATGGTTCTTCTATCTTCTCCAAGATTGATTTGAGGGGTGCATATAATCTGCTCAGAATCAAGGAGGGTGATGAACACTTGACTTGTTTTAGAACTAAATATGGCAGTTATGAATACTTGGTTATGCCATTTGGGCTCCCCAATGCTCCTGCTTCTTTTCAAAATCTTGTCAATGATATCTTTCAAGATCTTCTCAATGTTTATGATGTGGTTTATTTGGATGACATTATGGTCTTTTCCAAATATGAGAAAGAACATGTCACTCATGTGTCCACTGTTCTTTCCAGACTCAGAGCCAATAACCTTTTTGCTAAGGCTTCCAAATGCCTGTTTCATGTTTCAAGCGTGGAATATCTTGGTTATATAGTTTCCTCTGAAGGCCTCAAGACGGACCAAGCAAAAGTCCAGTAGATTCTCAATTGGCCACCTCCAAGAAACCTCAAGGCTCTTCAATCCTTCCTTGGCGTTGCCAACTTCTACCCCCGTTTCATCAAGAATTATTCAAAGAAGACCAGTTCACTCACCGGTTTCCTCAAGAAATATTCCTGTTTTCCCCTCAATGAGGAAGCTCTTAGTCAGTTTCACCAACTCAAAGAGGCTTTCACCACCGCTCCAATCCTTCTCTACCCACCATTGTAGAGACCGATGCATCAGATTATGCCTTGGGTGCTGTACTGAGTCAGGTCATTGATTCAGGAAAACATCCCATTGCATTCGACAGCTGCAAGCTTATCCCAGCAGAGCTCAATTACGAGATTCATGACAAGGAACTCCTTGGTATTGTCTGGGCTCTCAAGTGCTGGAGGGCTTTTCTTCTTTCACTGGCTTCCCCTTTTGAAGTTCTTACTGATCACTCTTCCCTTCAATACTTCATGACCTCCAAAGTACTCACTCTCCGTCAAGCCCGTTGGGCTGAATTCCTTTCTGAATTTCATTTCTCAATCACTTACCGCCCTGGCCGCCTAGCTACTCTTCCGGATGCCTTATCACGTCGGGACGACGTTTATCCGGAGAGGGGGGAGGATTTCATCAGCAAGAATCCAATGAATTTTCAGCAAACCATTAAACAAGATGAAGTTCAACCCTCAAAGTTTTTTGCAGTCAAGGTGGAATCTTTTTCAAATTTGATTGATTCCATCCAGAAGAAATTATGGCAAGATCCCCAGTACAGAAGTATCCTTGAAGATTTGGGTAAAGGTAAATCTGTCCAAGATTATTCTCTTGATTCCTCTTCCCAACTCCTTCTCCTCAAAGATCGGGTGGTAGTCCCAAATGACTCCACAATTCAACTTAGTATTCTTCAAAAGCGTCACGATTCTCCTCTAGCTGGCCACCCTGGCCAAGAGAAGACTCTCAAACTAGTCAAGCGGGATTTCCACTGGCCGGCATGACTCAATTTATCAAGGATTGTGTTTCATCCTGTCAACAGTGCTCAAGAAACAAGAATATTCACCACAAGAAGTTTGGATTCCTCAAACCTCTTGCAATTCCAAATGGTCCTTGGATTTGTCTTTCAATGGACTTCATCACTCAACTGCCGCTGTCCAATTCCTTTGATTCAATCCTGGTCATAGAGCACAGATTCTCAAAAATGGCGGTTTTTATTCCAACAATGTCTTCAATAACTTCCCTGGATTTGGCCCATTTATTCATCAAGAATATCTTTTCAAAGCATGGCCTTCGGTTAAGCATTGTCAGTGCTAGAGGTTCCCTCTTTGTTTCTTCTTTTTGGACCAATCTTTGTCAGCAGCTCAAGATTTCAAGAGACTTGTCAACTGCTTACCATCCAGAAACTGATGAACAGACAGAGAGGGTAAATCAGATACTAGAACAGTATCTTCGGATGTATGTCAGTTATCATCAAGATGATTGGAACACCTGGCTCCCTCTGGCTGAATTTGCCTACAATAATTCTGATCACTCTTCAACCAAGCAATCCCTGTTCTTCACTGTTTATGGAAGAGATCCGCATTTTGATTCAGTTCACATCACTCAAGACACTCCTGCTGGAAAGTTATCAACAAAAATTCAATCAGTACAGCAAGATGTCAAGAGAGAACTTGAGGCTTCCATAAACCGGGTTAAGAGGTATGCAGATAAAGGTAGAGCAAGTCCACCTGTTTTCAATCCTGGTGGCCAGGTATGGCTTTCCTCCAAGAATATCAAATCAACCATACCCACCAAAAAACTATCCAAAAGATGGTTGGGTCCCTTTCCAATCTTGAAGAAAGTCAGTTCTCATGCTTACCACCTCAAGCTTCCATCCCAATGGAAATCCCCCCACCCAGTCTTCCATATCTCCCTTCTGGAACCAGTCAAGACATCAACAATCCCAAATTGGCATCAAGAGCCTCCTCCTCCAATTACCATTGAAGAAGAAGAGGAATGAGAAGTCTCTCAAGTACTGGATTCAAAGCTCAAGAGGAGAAAGCTATGGTATCTGGTGGAATGGAAAGGTTTCAGTCAAGACCCAGAAAGATCCACTTGGGAACCAGCCAAAAACCTCAACAATTGTCCTGATCTTGTCAAAGATTTCCATTATTTGTATCCTGACAAGACAGGACCCAATTCTTCAAAAGCTTGATCTTTTATGGTGCTTGGTGGGGAGAGGAATTACCAAAAGTAAGTCCCACTCCTGGTATGCACCTTTAGGGGTATTCTACTCCTCTTTGTTGTAAGCATCACCTTGGCCACTCTGTGAGCACTTTGCAATTTGGACACAGATTTGTTGGCCTGGCTTTTGACATCAATTCCAAAATTATGGCCATTCTTTCACTTGGGAAAATGGACCATTCACATTCATCTTCCTTTCCAAGTTTTCCAATTCAAGACATTCCTTCATCAAATTTATATTCTTAATTATGGCACTGGCGGGATTGGAAACTTCTAAAAGTAAGTTCCTCTCCTGGTGTGCACTTCCCTGAGGGGTCTACAATACTTTCAAAACATCACCTTGGCCACTCTGTGAGCACCTGGCATCAAATTATTTTCTTCCAGGTCCTTGGCAGCTTTCAAATCAAACGTCAAAATCTGTGATGAAGATTTGGATCCCCCTTCAAAAAATTTTCCTTTTTATTTCATTTTCCTTTTCTGTTTCTTTATCTTTACTTTTCTTTAAAATTTCTTTTATTTTAATCTTTATGCCAAAATTCTACGTCAAATTCAATCCTTCAACATTTTCAAGCCAAATGTCAAGAGAAGACCATGTCAACCTCAATTCATATGCCAACATTATTATCAGTACAAAGTTTTCTTTTCAAAATTGAAATACCTCTGGAACCCCTCTGTCCAATCCGTCTCAACAGCCTCAACAGGATTTTACCTTATCTTGGTGCTCAGGAGCTCACCATTCAAGCTAGGGGGGTACTGTCACAACCACGAGTTTGACCCTCCTCCTTGATGGTTGCGGCAAATCAACCTGGAGCCAAGTTGGGGCCAATTGGCCATGTCATATCTTTTATGGCCAATTGGCCCCCTTGGGTGTTCTATGGCATCCACGCCATAACACCTTTCCCATGGCCATTTTATGGCCTCAGGCCATATCCTGCCGTCATTGGCCTTCTTGGCCAATTCCCACTTCACCAACCCCCAGGCCTTCATGTTTGATTTTGGGCCTGGGGGTCATTTGGTCTTCTAGGGGCCTCCAGGCCCCCTAGCTAACATCTTTGGATTCAGGGCCACCCCTTTCATTAATGGGGTTTTGGCCTAAATGGCCTTTTTGGGCCATTTAAACCCCCTACGGCTCCTACGGCCCGTGGGCCGCGGTCCGCGGTCCGTAGGCCAATTAGGCCCCTTTTGGCCTAATCCAATGAGGCCAAAAGGGGCCAGGTGGTTCCCAAAACACAATTGGGCCCACCTGAGCCATTTTTGGCCATCACCTCCTTGGACCCAAAAATGACCAAGAACCTCATGGACACCTTTTAGGCCATAAATCCCATAGGACCCAATTTTGGCCATGGACCACCATGGACCAATAGTTCAGCCATGGCCTCTGGCAACCACCAGAGGCCACCAGATCAGCTCAGCCCGTCTTTCCCCTCAATTCCAGGGGCTTTCCTCTTTTCCTTCATACCATCCGTACTCAAGGTCGCAGGCATGGTGCATATATGGTATTATATACCATTATGCACCATTTTTTCTCAGCAATCCAATGGTGACGTTTTCAGGATCCAATTCCACCTTCCCAACTCAAGGTCTCAAATCCCAACGCCCATTTTGAAGGAGGATTAATCAGCTCATCAGTCTGACAAGTTGTGGAGGCAATCAGAAGACTCTTCAAAGATCCCAACCACCTGTATTTGCAGGAGTTGGGTTGGCACAATTCATTCAGGATTATTCAAGGACAATTCTCAAGAGGTATTACACCATTTCAATCAGTTGTCAAGGCATCGAGTATTCAATACTCCTTTGGACAACCCAATTCATCCGTACAGGCCTCATTCAATCAACCTGTATGGTCTTGGCCCAATTGGGTCATTTCATATTCCACTGTGGGAATTCCATCACACAGTTCAAAATTCAAGATGGCCAGAACTGTATTTCCCGATCCGGACAATACAGCCATTGATCCACCTTCCAGGATCAATCTTTCAGTTTTCACATATACCAGCTACCATTCATCACCTGGGGACTTTTTCCCCAGTTAATTAATATATTGGATTTATTTTTGTCTCTATTTTCTTTTACATTATTAAAGTTAATACTGATAATCTTAAGTCAGTCATTAGCACCCTTTCTCTTTCTTTCTTTGCCTGTCAGTGGATATTGGTGGTCATATCCTTTACTAATTCCATTGTTCTTTCTGGCAGGTTGGAACAGTGAATTGAGGATTCACTTGGTTGGCTTCTTGGCTTTTGGCTTCCTTTTATTTTTGGCCTCTGGCTTCATTATTCTTATTCTTTGTTATCTTTGGCATATTTGTCCTTTCTCTTATTCCTGCTTAAGAAATATATTCCGTAGTATTTCTTATCATCTTTTGGAGCCCTCCAAGTGAGTTCTTGATTCCTGAGTGCCAGGCCCTCTTGCTTCCATAAGAGCCCCTGTGAAAAACAGGTTTCAATTACTCTTTTATAGTTTACCCATGGAAAATCACTAAGAATTGACATGGTTACAGGAGTCCAAGTTGCTCTTTACCTCCTTGGCACAACAAAATAGCAGCTTATTTGCTATTTTCTTATGATTTAATGAGATTTTAACTTTGTAACCACGTTCCCAAAAGACTTTAGAATACTAATTGGGCAACAATCAGCCATGGATCCAAGCTTTTGAGCTTTCCATGCCTCAGAGGCCTCAGAAGTTGGGTACCCTGGCTCTCTTTGATGTCTTTTGTCCCCCTTGACTATTTTCACATCAAAATAGAAATTCAGGCTTCAAGACTGATATCCACTATGGGTTTACCAAAATTTTATTTAAGAATACCATAATATTAAGGTCCTCAAAAATTCATAACACTATTCTTAGTGTATATGTAACATGGGATTTCTCACATTCCTATTATTTTGGTGTGAAATTGAGAAAAACAAAAATTTTCACAATTATTTTATGTGGTATTGATGATGTTGTATTTAAGTATTTTCCATATTACCCCCTCTTAGAGTCATTTTAAGCTTATTCACTCTATGGACTTACCCTAGGTGAATTTTTGTGTAGAATCCAAATCTGGCGTCAAATCCATTGATTCACATGCTCACAAAAGGTTATTCATCTTTTTTGAAATAAAAAAATATTAATTTTGACTATATGCATGACTTATGGGTTATGCATAGTTCAAAATTCATTGCCAAAGCCATTTGTGGCCTATTTGGGTATGTAAAATATACCTCAAGGCTCACATTCCCTCCCACCAAAAAATGAAATTTTATTACAATTCTATTAATGGTACCAAGAATAAAAAGGCCCCCAAGGGTGTTAATGTCCACTGTCCAACCTCTTTACATTACTCAGATCAAGTAATTTGAAGCACATTTATAGACATATTCAGGCTTGTGGCCTTCTTTGATGTCTAAATCCTCTTAAGAGGTTATCTGAGTCAGGTATTTCTGATTCTGCCAGCCATTCATCTTCATGTACTGGATTCCTATATCTGACAAGATATTCTCTTTGATTTTTACTCCTAAGTCTCTTTCCTTAAATGACTTTCTTTATTATTTTTTCTTCACTCTGTTCCACTGGTGGTACAGTCAAAGGATTTGGGTTCCTTAAAGGAAACAATTTTTTTTCAGCTAGTTGATAAGGCTTTATCAAGGTGACTGGAAAGGTGGGGTGTTTATTTTCCAATTCATCACTCAATTCCACTTGAACTGAATTTGTTCCATGTAAGGCAATAATAACAAAAGTTCCTAAATAAGAATATTTAATTTTCTTTGGGCCTTTGATATTATTAAAATTCAAAGGTGAAACTAGAGCTAAGTCCCCTACTTTGAAGTCTGGTTGTAAGGTGTGAATATGAAACTTTGATATAATATCAAGTACTATTCCTGTCCTCAAAATTTGTATAAGCTAAAATTATTTAAAAATTGTAAGAAATAGTATTTTTAAAGAGAAAACACACGAATTTCATTTTTTTTAACTTCTTAAGTATAAAACAATAATATAATAAAAATTTATTGTTTTACCAACAATAAAGATTTATCCAAACATACTCTACAAGAGATATTTAAGGCTACAAAAGAAATTTCTTCAAGAGAAATTTCAATTGGAATTAATTGATCAAAGAACTGCAAGCCTAAAGAGAAAACACACCCAAAATTGACCAGAGTGAATTTGGAAACAAAGTGACAAACCTAACAGTGATGAAAGATGCTTGAATTCACTTTTGGGGTGGTTCAGGGGTAAAAATGATTATAACAGTTACAAACAATGATTATAATGATTTTTTCACGTGTTTAAAAGTTTTGAAATGCTTAAATAAGGGTGGTTGGAATTTCTTATTGATTGGTTTAACAGTGTTTAAACTAATTATAAAAGGAAAAGATTCTAACATGAAGAGAAAAGTGGGGCAAAGAAGATATTCTTTTATAGCCATAAATTTTCTTACTCCAAAAGTAAAGTTTACTCTTTTCAGTCGTGAAAAACAGTCTGACAACCGAAAAGTCAATTATGGCATCATTGAACCCTGGTTTAGACCAAAAAGGGGCTGGTTTAAGCCATTTTAGACCCTTAAATCAGGCATTACTATAGCAATACCTGGTCTATAGCCTTAAAACCACATCAGAATGTGTTCAAGAGGCGTAAAAACCAGTTAAAACCTTTTTTAGTAACATTTTTTTAACTTAAGGGTAGTTTTACCCTCTTGGGAGAAGTTAAAACTACCATGGTTGGTATCAAAACCTTGTCATCAATTGAGTCACAGACCCTGTGACTCAATTCCAGGCCAAAAGTAATGAACTTTTGCGTAGATGTTGACATCCCATGCCAGTCAGAAAGGATTTTGGGGGTCTAGCTCCCCCTTAGAGCTAGAGTGTCTTTTGCCCCCCAGAATTAATTTTTCCAATTTATTTTTTCTTTAATTCCTCATCATGTAATACAATTATAATTTACATATTTAATTCAATTGAGTTTTTAATTACACATCTGTAATAATTGATACCTCATATTTAAGTTAAAGTTCACTTATGTAATACATGCGCACATTTTGACATTTCAATTGAAAATACTTCAATTCCTCATAATTTCTTAGCTAAACACAACACCTCAAGTTTAACACAAAAATTGATTCTTAACACCACATGGGGCGCAAATTAAATTAAGGTCTTGCGGATCTTCATACTTTTGTAGAAAAAATACTAAAAGCTTAATTTAACCTTATTTAGAGTTGATTTACCAAAATCTCATCCAGAGGTGACCCCATTTTATTTTTTATGAGGAATCCAACGGTGGGATAATTCCTTTATGTTTATTTATTGGATAAAATGTTATAATATAATTTATATAACTTTTTACCAAAATTTCCTACTTTTTATTAACAATTCCTTTTTACAAGTAAAAATGTATTTTCATAATTTTGAATTTTATTATAATTGTATTTTTAAATTATAATTCCATTTTTATCTCTAAATATAATTTTGTATTTATATTTCAATTTTTATTTCTATAATATAAATAAATTCATTTTATTTATCTTTGTATCTTAATTTATCATTTGTGGTCTTTTGGGTATATGAAAATACCTCTAAAGCTCACACTCGTACTTTGTGACTCTTGTCCCACTTCTGTTTTGCATAGTCAAAAGTGTCATTCATAATCTGTTTTGTATGATGTTTCACTTTATCAAGCATTATCTTGAAGCTGGAAGCTTTAGGATCAATTTCAATCGAGTCTTTCCTCAGTATGTCTGCTGGGAGTCTTGGATTCCATTCTTTTTCTAACATAGCAGGAGTTTGGTCTGTAAAAGAATCGACTGATGTCTAATATTCCAGTTCCAATGCAGGTATTACAGTGCAGCAGTCATGGGTAAAGCCATATTAGTCTTTTAATTCTTACCCATAAGCACAGAATCTCCTGATCATGTCCTCTAAAGTTTGAATGATTTTCTCTGCTAGTCCATCTATTTGAGGGTGATATGCTGTTGAGAATGATAACTTAGTCCCAAAAAATCTGTGAATATTGGTCCAAAGTGCAGACGTGAGCTTGGGATCTCTGTGACTTATGATATTCTTAAATAATCCTGTATGGGAAAGAACTCTACTCCATACAAGAAGAGCTGTATCTGTAAGCCTTCACTATGAAACAATAAGTAAAAGTCACTAATATTTTACTTATTGTACTATTAATTTCCTTATAAATAAAATGAATAAGATCAAAATAATTATAATAATAAATAATTATTATAATTATATTATTGAATAAATAAAATAATATAATTTCTATCATGAAAAAATAATATAATAAATAAATATATTAATATAAGATAATTAATATATTTAAAAGCACTTTATTATTGTTACCAACATATAATAAAGGCGTAAAAAAAAAGTTTACATTAATACAAACCAATTAATAAAAATATTATTACTAATATTAAAGTTATAAATTAATATAAATACTGTTTATATTAATTATAAAGTTATTCAAAGTAATAATAGAGAGAAAATTATCATAATAAGAAGAAATAACCTACTTTAAATACTTAATATCATAATTTTGAATGATTTTACGCCAAAAAATGTAAATACAACTTTTTTTTAAATTGTATCTACAATAAACTTTAAGAGAAATTACAAATAGTCTTAATGTTACGTGGAATTTAGGTTTTTAAGAGAATTTTAACCAAAACAGTTAAATAAATATAATAATCACGTCAAAGATGATGATTATAATAAGATTATAAAAATTACTAATATTTTACTTGTTGTACTATGAATGTCCTTATAAATAAAATAAATAAGATCAAAATAATCATTATAATTATGGCGTAAAAATCATTATATTATTGAATAAATATAATAATATAGTTTATATTATGAAAAAATAATATAATAAATAAATATAGGGTGTTGGTAAACACACGTAAGTGACCTTAATTTTCAAAAAAAAATTCCTCAGGCTCAGTTTTGAGGATTTTTTTAATTTTTTTTGGCATATTTTTCCCGACTTGGCATGTCAATAAGCACAAATCTTTTCAAAAAAAAAATTTTTGCCAAATTTCACCCATTTGGCCAATATGCCAAAATGGCATATTTTTTCAAAAATTCATTTAAAATCTTCCCACTTATGAATTTCCTTAATTTTATTTTAAAATGAAGGATTCAATGTGAAGAATAAAGCACCAGAATCCCATAATTTTGGGAATTTTTTTGGGTGGGACAAGTGAAGGCGCAAAAAGGGGTTTTTTTCAAATGTTTTTTCCCGTCATTGTAATATGCCTATTTTTAAAAAGTGAATTTAATAACTTCCCACTTATGAATTTCCTTCATTTTTTTTTAAATTAAAGGGTTCAATCTGGACAATAAAGAACCAGAAGCTCATGAATTGGGAAAAATGTTTGGGTGGGACAACAAGTGAAGGCGCAATGAGTGTTTTTTTTTAACTGTTTTTTCTCTTGTGTGTAATATGACTATTTTCAAATACAAAAGTTCCACATGTTTGATAAAAAATGAGACTGAGGTGGGATTTAAGCAATAAATATGACTGAGGAGGGGGATAATTGGCAGAAATTGTATATACAAAAATCATTCAATCAGAATCAACCTCCAAAATAGTGGGTTTTTTCTGAGAGGGGGGAGGAAGATTGGACAAATACAACATTCTGTGTTTCTTAAATTTATCAGCCCACCCCAGGGCTTGTTTTTGGGCATTAATCTCCCAGTTCACAGTAATGGGGGGACTGGATAAACTTTAGAAATGATGATGTCCAAAGGAACAAAATGAGCACAACTATTCAAGAAGCAGATGAAAATGGGGGGATTATCATTTGGAGGACAGAAATAAGGGAAAAAAGAAAAATATTGGGCTGTGGAATAAAAGAAAACTGGTCTTTTATACTTATTTGCAATTGGATCCCCCATATCAGGCATGGATATCCACTTGCTTTTTGGAGCCTGGCCAACATCTTCATACCATTCAATTCTTTCCAAATAAGAAGATACTGAGGTAATTAAGGTGTTCATGGCTTCATAAAGGTCTTGATTTTTGGTGAATTTCTTCAGCCAAGTCACCTCCGACATCAGCCCATTGATCTTGAGTCTTGTAAATGAAGTGGGATACTGTTCTGTAGCCACAGTTTCCATCACCCTGGACATTGATGGCCTTGAAGGTGTATTTCAATATAAACTTGGGCAAGTCTTATGAGCCAGTTATCTGATAAAATAAGTTCAAAAAATGAATAAATATCAAAATAAACAACATAAAATTACGTTAAAAATAATCAGAAACTCACAAACAGCTTGGAGCATTCATCACTTGTGTGATAATTTCTTTGACAATGCTCACAGGTCAAGTCAATTGCATCATGGATATTCAAACTGGTGGAAGGCTTTTGTGATGTTTTGCTTCCAATTGCAAATCTTCTGGACCTTCTAAGGGTTACTTCTGATTTATTTAATTCAGTTGCTGAGGGTAGTGAATCTGATGAACTGATGGATTTAGATAATGAGTCCTCAGAATCTTCAGAATCTTCAGATGAGTCCACTTCCATAATTGTAGAGGGTACATTTGACTGGGATCTTGAAGTTGTTGTGCTGGTCACTTTTGATTGGGGTCTTCCTCTTCTCTTGGATTGACTTTCAATAATTTCAAATCTTGAAGGTTCTCTTTTGTTTTTATTCTTGGCTCCTTGGGGTCTTCCACGGATATTCTTGCATTCTAGGGGGTCTTCATAATATTGATCATCCTCTTGACTCTTGGGAATTTGATCAAATGGGACTTTTCCAGTCAAAACATCTTGAAAATGTTGGAGTATTGGAGTGATTTCTGCCATTGGTCTTTGAGACAGGTCTTCCCCAATGTCTTCAAATATTTTCTTGGATTCATTCTTTCTTTCTTTTTCAATACTTTGATCATCACCTTGAAAACCAGTCTGAGAAGAATATGACAAATAAAATCAGTTAATAAGAAAAATGCCATTGAGGATGGAAGTCTGATAATTCAAGCCTTTGGCGCTTAGCAAATGCCTTTTGGGTCTTATGCCTGCAAGGAATGCCTTTATAATTGTTGTATTTGTTGGTGCATTTTTCATTTGGAGGAAATTTTGTTTTGAAATTTTCAAAGGCAATCTGAAGAGCATAATGAGACACCTTGCCATTGAGGGCACAGATGTGTGGAGGAAAATCCTTGACATGGATAATCATTTCTTTGGAGATTCTGTTGATAATTTCAATAAATTGTTTTCTGAATGCCATGTGGAGTGCCCTGACTACCTCCAGGAGAGTACCAGTGGACCTTTGGAGCCAAAGCTTAACCATGGCATGGGCACCTTCAACTCTGGAGGTGGAGCCCACACCCAGGTGGCAATGGTGGTTGTTCCAGGCTGGCACATAATACTCCTTTAGAGGAAGCCAGGTATTTTCCAAATACTGCAAGACCTCAGAATTTTTAACTTGCTTTTGAAGCTTCTTCCAGTTGTCTTTGAAAGACTTTTCAGTGGGTGAATACATAAGCTGTGAAAAGAATCCCAAAGTCATTAATAAAGATAATAATAAGAAAAAAAGTGAAATAAAATGAAATAAAGTGAAGAAGTATATTACTTGATTCCAAAGGCCCATAAAATTTTCAAAATCAGTTCCATGACCAATTTTCTTCATGCAATGAGCAGATACATCCTTGTTGATGTGCCAAATGCATAGCATGACTTTGGAGTTTGGGAAGAGCTTCTTAATAGAGTTTTTCAAGGCCAGATCCCTGTCAATAACAATAACTGGAGGGGGAACAAGATTGGTGTTGTTGAGGACCTTTTCAATGTATTGATTTAATGCCCAAGATTATGAAGTTTCATTTTCATTCTTCATCAAACAAAAAGCCCCAGAAAAGGTCTTATTTGTTGAGCTGAATCAGACAATATGAAAAAGGGGCATTTTGTACTTATTGGTCTTATAAGTACAATCCATAGGAATGACATGAGGAAAGCCATGAAGAAGTTTTATGGCCAAGGGGTGAGTAAAAAACAAGGAGGTAATGTGTCCCTCAGAATCCCTTGCAGAGGACCAAACAAAATTTTCTTCTTTGAGAGTGTCAATAAGAGCATCAATGGGCCTTCTGCCTTGCAGTTTGTCTTTCTTGATTTTCTTGACTTGGTTATAAATGTCTTGAAGGATTACAGGCCTTTCAGACTCCCTCTGGCTGCATAATTGGGCCTGAATTTGCCTTGGCATGAGCATTGATTCAGACATTTGAGCAATTTGGGATGTTTCTTGCTCATTGAATTTCCTGAAAGCAGGATGTGCCATGATATTTTCAGTGGCATCATGGCTATGTTCAGGATTTTTGACTTTAAGAGTCCAAGTGGTACTCTTGGCATATTTCCTGGCATAAAGTCTAAAAGGACAGTCAAGCTCTCTTGAAGTGACTGTTTTGGAGGGGCTTTTGTTGGGATTTGGGGTGCCAGACCTGTCACAACCTATTTCAATTTGGTTGTGGGTCATATTGGACCTCAAGGTGGACACAGCATACCCCTGAGCCCTGGCAACTTTATGCACATGTTGCCAAAGAGGCTCAAGGGTCTGAAATTCACCTTCAGTGGGGGGTTGAAGCATTTTTTTTAATGAAAATTATGTATAAAAGTAAAAAAAGGGGGTAATTGGGGAATTTGGAATGGGGTAAGAACCTTTCCAAATGTGAAAAAGAGGTGAAAAAAAGTGTGAAAAATGAACAGAAGTGGTTAAGAGTGACAGAAAGTGGTTTAAATATGGGATTAATAGATGAGGGAAGGTAAAAAATTGAAAATTGAGAGGCTTGAAAGCAGGTTGTTGTGGTGGAAAATGCAGTCTTTGGGGGAAAAAAAGAAAAAAAAGTGTGAAAAGCTTTGCAAAATGGCTTTGGTAATGCTGTTTTTCCAAAAAAAAAAACAATGGTTTGGGGTGGGGATAATGTGGATTATTGGGGTGTTTGGGCTTGTTTTTTTTGGGGGGGCTGGGAAAAAAAATCTGAAACAATTTGGAGTTAGAGTGGTTTTGTGGGGAAAAAACCTCTTTTGGGCATGTTTTGGCCCAATACAGGCCCAATGGTGTTTCATTTTTAATTGAAAATGGGCCCAGGGCACCCCTTACGTGTTTTTACCAAATTATGGCCAAAACATGTAAGTTTTTAGTAAAAACACGTAAGCTCTTACGTGTTTTTACCAATTTGCTTACATGTTTTTACCAACACCCTAAATATATTAATATAAGATAATTAATATGTTTAAAAGCACTTTATTATTGGTACCAACAAATAATAAAGGCATAAAAAATTGTTTTTTATCAATAAAAAACAATTAATAACAATAATATTACTAATATTAAAGTTATGAATTAATATAAATACTATTTATATTAATTATAGAATTATTTAAAGTAATAATAGAGAGAAAATTATTATAATAAGAAGAAATAACCTACTTTCAATACTTAATATAATAATTTTGAATAGTTTTATGCCAAAAAATGTAAATACAACTTTTTTTAAATTGTATTTACAATAAATTTTAAGAGAAGTTACAAATATTCTTAATTTTACATGGAATTGAGGTTTTTAAGAGAATCTTAAACAAAACAGTTAAATAAATATAATAATCACATCAAAGATGATGATTATAATCAGATTATTCTTGGTCTTTAATAATAGAAGAGTTCTATATATAAAGAATAAAGAGATTACCTTTTGATTTAAATATTTTAGTGCTTTGTAAGCATCTGAGGGGAAAACAGAGTAAAAAGAGCTCTATTTATAGTAAATACCTCCCTCCTAGAGTCCAGCAGGCTTCTAGTAGACGTGTACTGATGCTTTCTACTATGATTGATCAATAATTTAAGGTTTGGTGATGATTACATCATGATCAAACCATCTTACCTCATAATTACAACATTATTTAGAGTTATCACTATAACTCTAAGGTTTATGACATCATAGGCTTGGAAGAAGCCTAAACTTCGTGGATTCTATCAGTATTAATCATATTCTAATAGTATTCACCAGGTTTATCACTTATATGACTGTTAAGCTTAAAATAAGATTACAGTGAGTGATCTTAAATGATCAAATTTAAGCTTAAAGTTTGATCATTACTAACGTTTAAGTTATACACGCTAAAGCTATTCTGAGAGTGGATTCTGATAGCTTGGCATGTCCCTATTACACTGCTAAGAGAATTTCATTACATCATAAAAACTCTATATTTGATGATTTTCCTTGTAACTCATCTTTTCTGTTGAAATCTAATATTCTAAACTTCAAACCATGATGTGAAGGGGTTATACCTTTAATATTGTAATAATAAATACATCATTCTTCATGAATGATCTAGTATAATCTGACTGTCTACTTTTTTTTCAATTTTGGACCACTTTCACAACAAAGTGGTCAACAGCTCTATTGATTTTAATCAATAATCCATTACAGGCTGTAACCTTGTTTATACCTTGTAAAATAAAGTTCATTTCTGTGTTCCTACAGTAATTATGTGGTGACTTTATTTTTGGTTTATCACTCTATCATTTATATTTCAAAAGATATTAGCTAAAATCCTTGAATATATGCATTGACCAAAAAAAGTGCATATATTCAGCCTAACTGCTGGAGTATTGACTTTGAAGATTAGCTTCTTAATTATTTTATGTATATACCCTTATGGGGAATCCAATGGTACAATTTATTTTACATGCTGTTTCATTGGTATTTGAAATAATTAAGGATTCATGTTTTTTATAGGGTTTTATTACTTATAACTTATTAAATATTGACTTTACATATTTGCCATAAAAATGGTATATGTGTATTTTACCATGAGCAATCCAATGGTGTAATTTATTTCAAATGTTTATTCATTGTCTTTTAAGTTAAACCAAGTTTTATGCCTATTTATGGCAGCTTTAAGGTTTTAAGGTAATTATTTTTAAAGGTATAATTATTTTAAATATTTCTTGTGACCTTTTTGGGTATGTGGTCATATCTCAAAGGCTCACAGTATTCATAGCAGTGTCATCTTTATGACATGGCAAGAACATTGGAGTTTTTCTATATCTGTCTACAATGGCTAAACAAGAATTATAACTTTTATCACCAGTTGGAGGAAGTGCTGTAACCCAATCCATATAAAAAACTTCTGAAGAGGATTTTGGTTCTTGAATATGAATCATCATTCCAAATTTCTTGCCTGTACTCCTATCTGCTTTTTGGCATCTATCACAGGTATGGCAATATTCAATGGTTTCTGTTCTCCAAGATGGCCACCATGCACTGCTCTTCACCTTTTCAAGTTTTTTGTCTTCTGAAAGGTGTCTGGAGTAGATGCTATCATGCCATTCATGAAAAATGGTATTGATAAGCAATCTGCTACATAATTTCATGACACAAGAATGTTTGGTTCTATTGTAAATTATCCCATAAAACAGGTGAAATCTTACTTCAGAATATGAATTTCTCCAAACCTCATCCAGTGCATTGACTAAAGATGTATTTTTTCAGTCTTTATCTAACAAGGAAGTCAAGATATGGAAAGTCTTGTCTTGCTTATAAGATTCTCTGACCTCTTCAAAGAATTCTGTCCTAATATTAGTTATGTTAATTCCTTCAATTGGAATCTGTGGTTCTGATTCCAAAGGTACATAAGCTGGGTTATCAGCTGTATTGGCTAATTCCCACCTTCTAAGTCCATCAGCATTCTTGTGAATGTTTGCTGCTTTATGAACTATATTCACTTTACCTCTATATTTTTGAATGGCTATTTGCCATCTCAACATATGTCTGTTGGGAGTTTTCATGTTAAGAAGTAATTTCACAGCATTACAGTCAGTTATTACTTCAAAGCCACTGCCATAAACATAATAGTGTAATGTCTCAAGTGCCCATACCAAACATAAGCACTCCATCTTGCTTGCACCATACCTGGCTTCTGTTGGTTTGATTTGTTTTGAGATGTAACAAACTGGTCCCTCTGTACATTTGTCATCAATAATTTGTACCTGATGTGGGGCTGCCTTTAATTCATCTCCACATGCATCATTGTACAATTTAAAAGGTATATTCCAGTCAGGCATGAGGAGTAAAGGTGCTTCTGTAAAATCTTTCCTTATCTTCTCATAAGCTTTAATTATCTCCTGTGTCATCTCAAATACTGTCTGTTTATCACAGATTCTATAGAGTTATTTGGCTAGAATTGCAAAGTCTTTCAGGTGTTGTCTGTAATAGCTGGCAAAGAAAAGACCATTTTTCTTTATTATTCTGGGGTATTGGCTTAAGTAAAGCTGCTGCCAATTTATTTTTGTGAATACCTAAGCTTAAATCAGGAACAATATTCCCTAAAGCTTTAAGATCTTCAAATCCAAAGTTACATTTCTTGAGTGAGATCTTCATATTCACCCCTGTAGCTTTGTCAAGTACTCTTGAAAGTCTTTCAAGATGCAAAGACCATGAGTCAGAAAATACTATAATATCATCAATATAAATGATAAGCCTTCCTTCAGATACTTCTGTGGGCAAGTTGGTATTAATCATTCTTTGATAATGAGATGGTGCATTTTAAATCATAAATGGCATTCCAAGATACTCATAAATACCACAGTGAGTGATAATTCTAAGTATTTTCTGAGTTTTTGTGGTCAAAAGATTTTTAAGAAATCCTTTCAATGCATCCATGGATGTTATGTACTTTTATTTAGACAGCTGAGTCAAGGTTTCTTGAATTCTAGAAATTGGATACCTATCTGGAACTGTGTAGGTATTCAATGCTCTAAAATATTGAACAATCCTTGATGTATCATTATGCCAAGCAATAATAACAGGTGTTGTCACTTCAACTTCCTCATTATGGCCTACTTTCCCTAGTACACCAAGTTTGATCAACTCTTGGATATGTTTTTCCAAGGCTTTTCTAGCTCTGGGAATGGCTGGATATGCTGGTCTTCTAAGTATTTGAGGGTATGTTCTGTCAATATTAAGAGTAATATCAACTTCATTCCCTTTAATAGTGCCCAATTGTTCATTATAAGAAGCAAAAGCATTCTTACATGTGTATAATACATCAATAAGATCATGCCTCATTTGGGGTGATAAAGATGGATTGATTTGTGCTTTCACAATTTGATTAACCACAAATTCTTCCTTAGAGGTATCTTTAACAGAATATATTATAGATTTTTGCTTTGGTATATTGGAAAAAGGAAATGTTTGTCTTTTATTTGCTCCAATTTTGAAATATCTGTCTTTATGGTTATTGAAGTCAATACCATAAATATTCAAGTAATCATTTCCAAGAATTTGGTGCTGAGTTGTGAAATTATCCGTTACTACTCTCTCTGTTTTCATTCTCACACTTCCTTCTGGATGTGGAAATACAAGATTAGTGTCCAATATTCCCAAAGGGTACATATTATTACTGGCACTACTAGATTTTACACCCTCTATTGGTAATAGATGGTTCTTCCATTCAGCAAGTATGGCTTGAAGATAATCTTTACCTACACAAGTACAAGTTGCCCCTGTATCCCAATTCACTCTGGCTTCAATATCATTCATCAGGATTGATGTGATACAAGGTGCTCCAGCAGTGTATCCTTTATCTCTAGCAGGTTTGTTTTTACACATTCTGGTATCCTGGATATTGATCAGGTTATAAAAATCCTCACTGTACTGTGGCAAGTGATGACTTCTCTGTGACCTCAAAGAAAGCTTTAACGTTTTAAATTAGATAGTCTTCCACTGGTGTATCCTCAGAGACTGCAGAATCTAGGTCAGATTCCCCTTTCTCTTCAGTACAGTGAGCTTCTTTAATGACTTGAGCTTCATTAATTTTTGCCTTCTTGGTGCAAGCGTTGGCTAAATGTGAGGTGCTTCCAAATTTATGACACTTCAAGACAGGTCTTTCAGGCCTCTTATATTCTCTGGCAGTTTTGGAGATCATTTTGGATTCCATAGGGACTCTAGCCTAGTTTTTACCAATTCTTGTCCTAGTAATGATATCTTCCATTCCATTGATGTATTCTTCTGTTGAAAATTGTGCTACACATCTGCACTTGATAGCATGTTCTAGTTCTCCTCCACATTTTCTTGATATTTTCATATTGATCATAGAGTCAGACATATTTGGGTGTAAGGCAGATAATCTGTCTTTCTGTTTGAGGAACCAAGTAAGTGGTTTATCCTTTTCTGAGTTGAAAATTTCACTTTCAAAATCATTTTCCCTTTTAAATCTCCAAGATTTGTTGGCCCATTTGGTAATTATTTCAGATTTCCACCAAGGCCAATCATGTTTACCATGATCTTGTCTCATTTTGTAATACCTTTTCTTTGCACTTCTGGTAAGCAAGGAGTGTAGCTTGCCCACAATAATTTCATCAGGTATGTGGGAATCTTTGTGCAGCATATAAATTGCTCTGATGAACTCAATATGATTGTATTCTCCTTCACCAGAGAATGTTGGCCATTCTTCCAGTTTGGGAACATATTTTGCACAGATAGAAATTTGTCCTAAAAAGGTGGTCAAACTTCCTTTTACAGAACATTTCTCTTAATTAAAAGGTGTAGAATTTCTTGGAATTTGACTTTGTCTTTGCAATAAAATGGGCTCCATCCTCCTAAGAGTTCTATGGTCTTCTCCTGACCCAGAAAGCTCTTGATGTGTAAATAGGAGTTCATGACCCCCTGTAAAAGGCTTGGGCATATTTCCCACTCCTCTTCTTTGGCTTCTCTGTACCAATTCTTGTAATGGCATTGATAAATCTCCATTTCTTCCACCTGAAAATTGTTCAGCCCTTAAAATATTGTCATGAATCAGTTCAGGCTCAGAATTCACATCAAAATCTGTGGGTAAAGACCTTGGGGAATGGGGGGCAACTCTGGCATCCTCCACAGGTGTCTTTCTTGAGGAAGACTTGCCACTTATGGACTTGGTCTTTCCACTTCTTTGTCCACATCCACCTGGTTGGACTGAATAGTTGCTTCCATTTCTGTTATGCACCATTTTATTTTAATTTAAGAGAGACAATAAGAATAAATTCAAAAATAGGCACCTTTTGGTGGTTGTTTTGCTTTTTCTGTTTGAAACAAATTGCCTCTTTTAGCAATTTGAGCTTCAATACTGTCTTAAGATTCTGCTTCTGAAGATTCTGGACTGGTAATATATTTTTTACCGCGTCTATTGCCAGCAGCACGGTATTTGATTAAAGACACTAGAGAAAAATTAAAAGAGAAAAAATTATCTTTTATACTTAAAAGATTTTTTATGAGTTTATTTTTTTTGATATTAAAAAATATTGAAATCTAAGAATTTGATTTAAAATCAATTCAGAGTAACTCAAAGATTAATTTTCTAATTTTTTGGATGTGAAAAAGCCACCTGTAAAACAATGTAAAATTCAACCAAATTCCTCAATGAAAAAGATTTTAAAGACAATTTCAAAAAGAAAATAATTTTAACTTCAAACTGAAAGAAAAAAATAATTAAATCAATATATTTTAGAGCTTAAAAATGAAATAATTATGGGTACAAGTTTCAGAAAAACATGGCCAGGCCCCCAAATGTAAGATGTGTCTATGAAACTGTTGATAATATTACTATTAATCAACAGTACCATGACTATTCTTATGAAATATAATAATAAAAATTATTATAACCAAAACTAAATAATTGATTAATTAATTATTCCTTTTACTTGTTCTTGTGAGCTTTGAGGTATATTTTACATACCCAAATAGGCCACAATTATCTTAAAAATTAATTTTGAATTATGCATAACTCATAATTCATGCATATATCCAAAATTCATCATTTTTGATTTCAGAAAAGATGATTAACTTTTTATTGAGTAAGTAGATCCATGGATTTAAGGCCAGATTTGGATTCTACACTAAAATTCATCTAGGGTAGCTCCATAGAGTGAATAAGCTCAAATTAACTTTTGGAGGTGGTAAAATGGAAAATACTTCAATACCACATAAAAGATCCATGAAAAGTTTTGTTTTTCTTAATTCCACACCAAAATAATGGGAAAGTGAGAAATCCCATGTTACATATACACTAAGAATGATGTTATGCATGTTTTGAGCACTTAATATCATGGTATTCTTACATGGACGTTTGGTACACCCATAGTGGATATCTCACTTGAAGCTTAAATTACTATTTTGACGTAAAAAATAGGCAAGGGGGACAAAAGACATCAAAGAGAGCCAGGGTAGCCAACTTCTGAGGCCTCAGAGGTGTGGACAGCTCTAAAGCTTGGATACATGGCTGATCTTAGCCTAATTGGTAAACTAAAACCTTTTGGGAACTTGGTTACCATGTTACAACTACAGTAAAACTTAAGAAAATAGCATATAACCTGCTATTTTGACGTGCCAAGGGGGTAAAGAGCTACTTAGACTCCTGTAACCACATCAATTCTTAATGACTTTCCATGGATAAACCCCAAAAAAGTACTTAAAACCCTTTTTGGACTTGTATCCATTGATTTGCCTCATAGCAACCAGTGAAACACTGATATTTGCAATGCTATGTAGAAATGAGGTGAAAACTTCAAAAATTCATTCAAAATACAATTCTTAATGAATCCTTCTGAAGCTTTCAGGACTAATGGAGAACTGTATTATCTATGGTACAACCAAAAAGAATTACAGTTTTACTTACAGTCCATTTTGACCATTCTACGTGAAACACTGAATCTTCAAAAATTCACAGTAACTACATCTTGTGATGAAATTGGCAATAACATTCATAACTTTGAGAAATCAATGATTATTTTGGAATAAAAGAAGATTTACAGATGTTACTCCTTTTATTCTTAACCATATTGGGGTTGGTAGTCACGTAAAAGCATCAATTAAGTAATTATGATAATCTTACATGACAACAGATGATGCAATCAATAACACAAAAGGTTTATTGCTTTCTCACTCACTGGTTTTTCAGTTTGCTCCATGGCACGCCTCTGTGAGCTGTTGTTGACTTAAAAGAGGCCTCCTCTTGCTGTTTTTTCCACATCATCATCATGTTATTAATCATTTATATCAGTATTACCAACAAGTAAGTATTAGTTAAAACTTTTCTTAAGTGTTTTATTCTTTCAAAATCAATCAGAAAGACGTGAAATCATAGAAATCAACTATATATTGTTTTAATCCATTTATAAATTCATTTTGATCCTCTAAATCCACAATGCTACATCAAATCTCTCTATCTTATCTTTCAATAAGCTCTTTGGAATATTAGTGAGTGATTTATCTTTGATTCTTAAAGTTTTTCTCTAAAATTAGTTTTCTTCAAGAATTATCATTATAATTTTTTTTGCAAAAGATAATTATATATTAAAATAATTTTATTATTTTAAAAGAAGTTTTTATTATTAAAATCTTCTTGTAATTGATTCTTGTAGACAATTACTTGCTCACTGTTAAAATCACTAGTAGTGTTTAACACGTGGAAGAAGTAATTTTTAATTATTGGATTGTGGTTATCATAATATCCTATTATCTTATTTCATAAGAACAGACATAGTACTGTTGATTAATAGTAATATTATCATAAGTTTCATAGTCACATCTTACATTTGGGGGCCTGGCCGTGTTTTTTGAACCTTGTACCCTTAATTAATATATCTTTAAGCTCTAAAATATATCAATTTGATAATTTTTTCTTTCATTTTAAAGTTAAAATAATTCTTATTTTTGAAATTGTTTTGGAAATCTTTTTTATTGAGGAATTTGGTTTAATTTTGTACTGTTTTTACACGTGGCTTTTTCACATCCAAAAACTTATAAAATTATTCTTTGAGTTACTCTGAATTAATTTTCATTCAAAATCTTAAATTTCAATTTTTTTTCTTTAAAAAGAATTACTTCTTCAATATTAAAAAATATAAAACTTATAAAAAATCTTTAAAAATATTTTGAAAAAAAAAGTATAAAAAATAATTTTTTCTCTTTTATAATTTTTTTTCTAGTGTCTTTAATCAAATACTGTGCAGCTGGCAACAGACTCAGTAAAAGATATATCACTAGTCCAGAATCTTAAGACAGTATTGAGGTGCAGATTGCTAAAAGAGGCACCTTATTTAACTCAGAAAAGGCTAAATTACCACCAAAAAGGTGTGTATTTTATCTTATATTTTCACCTTTTATCTTTAAATTGACATGAAAATGGTGCATACCAGAAATGGAATAAACTATTCAGTCCAACCAGATGGATGTGGACAAGGAAGAGGCAAGACCAAATCCAGAAGTGCCAAGTCTTCCACAAGAAAGACACATTTGGAGGATGCCAGAGTTGCCCCCCATTCCCCAAGGTCTGTACCAACAGATTTCGACGTGAATTCTGAGCCTTAACTGATTCATGACCATATTTCCAGGGCTGAACCATTTTCAAGTGGCAGAAATAGAAACATATCAATGCCAGCACAAAAATTGGTTCAGAGCAGCCAAAGAAGAGGAGTGGGAAATATGCCCAAGCCTTTGGCAGGGGGACATGAACTCCTACTTACACATCAAGAGCTTTCTGGGTCAGGAGAAGACCATAGAACTCTTAGGAGGATGGAGCCCCCTGTCTTTCAAAGACAAGGTCAAAAAGATAAAGAATTGGTTGAAGAACCAAAGTCTTTTATCCATAGACCAGAAGAAGCAACGGGAAATGACTCCAGCTTTGGAGACAGAGGCCCCAGTGGCGTCTACCAGCTCCAAACCAGCTCCAGAGGTGTCCAAAGACAAGCCTAAAAGACCTCAGAAGAAGCAGAGAGGTCCCAAGAACCATCAAGGCAAGGGCAAAGGCAAAGCCAATTGGCACAGACCTTACCCACAAGGGTACAGGATCCCCAAATTGGAGCCTTCAGCAGTGGACAGTGTATTAAATATGGCCAGAACTCTCATGGAATTCACAGCCAAGGAGCAGGAAAGGATGAACAGGAATTTTACACACAAATAAATTATGTACAAAGAGCTATTAATGTAAAAATTGGTAAACTTGATTCAAAGTCAACTAAAATAACACTAGATATTAATGACTTGAAAGAACATGACAAGGAATATACTGAATGGTACGAATTAACAAATGTCATATTTGATTCAATTACCAATGCTTGAAGCAGAATTGAGAGTGCATGCCAGATTCAGAATGATTAAATGGAAGATCTTTCTATTTTTAAAATGAATGATCAACTTAAGATTCTACAAGAGCTTGTCTTGAAGATAGTTGAAAACACCAATCAATTTGCTACACATTTAGCAAAAAGTGACAGTGAAAGGCAGAAGTTAAAGAATTAAATCATTGCAAATGTAGAATAAATTCATGAGAATTATGAACCACATATGCCAAGACATTCTACACCCTTGACTGAAGAAAATCCTTCTGTTCAAGGAAGTTTTACCCCACTTCTAGGAGAAGATTTTGTCTCTGTCAAAGATATTCACAAATTAGAGGAATGGCCAACATTCTTTGGTGAAGGAGAATATAACCATATTGAGTTCATCAGGACTATTGAAATGTTACAAGAAGACTTTAATATACCTGATGAAATCATAGTGGGGAAGTTACACTCTCTGTTTACCAAGACTGCAAAGAAATGGTATTACAAGATGAGGATGGATCATGGAAAACATGATTGGTCTTGGTGGAAATCTGAAGTGATTACCAAATGGGCCAACAATTCTTGGAGGTTTAAAATGCAAAATGCTTTTGAAAGTGCCATTTTTAACTCAGAGAAAGATAAACCACTTACTTGGTTCTTCAAACAAAAAGACAGATTATCTGCTTTACACCCAGATATGTCTGACACTATGATTAATATGAAAATATTAAGAAAGTGTGGAGGAGAACTGGAACATGCTATCAAAAGCAGATGTGTAGAACCCTGTTCAACAGAGGACTACATTAATTCAATGGAAGATATCATTACCAGAACAAGAATTGGTAAAACTTGCACTAGAATCCCTATGGAATCCAAGATGCTCCCAAAGATTCCCAGAGAGGATAAAAGACCAGAAAGGCCTGTCTTGAAGTGTCATAAATGTGGAAGTACTTCACATTTAGCAAAAACTTGCACCAAAAAGACAAAAATCAATGAAGTTCAGGTCATTGAAGAAATTCAGTGTACTGAAGAGAAAGAAGAGTCTGATAACAATTCTGCAGTCTCTGAAGATACACCAGTGGAGGACTATCCCATTGAAAACATTACAGCTTTCTTTGAGGTCACAGAAGTCCATACCCACTTTCCAAAGTACAGTGAGGATTGCTGCAACCTGACCAATATCCAAGATTCCACAATATGTAAAACAAAACCTGCTAGAGGAAAGGGTTATACTTCTGGAGCATCCTGTATAACATCAGTTTTGATGAGTGATATTGAAGCCAAAGTAAATTTGGACACAGGGGCATTTTGCACTTGTGTGGGCAAAGATTATCTCCAAATTATACTTCCTGAATGGAAAAACCATCTATTACCAATAGAAGGTGTGCAATTTAGTAGTGCCAGTAACAATATGTACCCCTTGGGTATATTAGACACTAATCTTGTATTTCCACACCCAGCAGGAAGTGTAAGGATGAAAACTGAGATTGTTGTAATGGATAATTGCATATCTCAGCACCTCATTCTTGGAAATGATTACTTGAATATCTATGGTATTGACATAAATAACCATAAAGACAGATATTTTACAATTGGAGATAACAAAAGACAAAAATTTGCTTTTTCCAATATGCCAAAACAAATATCTGTAGTATCTTCTGTCAAGGATACTTAAAAACATAAATTTGTGTCTAATCAACTTGTTGAAGCACAAATTAATCCATCATTGTCACTAAAAATGAGGAATGAACTTATTGACGTGTCATAAACATACAATAATGCATTTTCCTCTGATAATGAACCATTAGGTGCTATAAGGGGACATGAAGTTGATATTACTCTTAATATTGACAGGCCATATCCTCCAATACTTAGAAGACCAGCTTATCCAGCCAGTCCAAGAGCTAGAGAAGCCTTGGAAAAACATATCCAAGAGTTAATCCAGCTTGGTGTACTAAGAAAAGTAGGCCATAATGAGGAGTTTGAAGTGACAACACCTGTTATTATTGCATGGCATAATGACAAGTCAAGAATGGTTGGGGATTTCAGAGCATTGAATACCTACACAGTTCCAGATAGGTATCCAATCCCTAGAATTCAAGAAACCTTCACTCAGTTGTCTAAAGCCAATTATATAACATCAATGGATTCATTGAAAGGTTTCCATCAGAATGTTTTGACGCCTAAAGCTAAGAAATTACTTAGAATTATCACTCACTGTGGTATTTATGAGTATCGTAGAATGCCATTTGGCATTAAAAATGCTCCATCCCATTATCAAAGAATGATGAACACAATCTTTCCCACAGAATTTTCTGAAGGATGGCTTATCATTTATATTGATGATATTATTATATGTTCTGATTCATGGTCTTTGCACCTTGAAAGACTTGCAAGAGTACTTCACAAAGTTGCAGAAGTGAACATAAAAATTTCACTTAAGAAATGTAATTTTGGTTTTGAAGAACTTAAAGCATTAGGGCATATTGTTTCTGGTTTAAGTTTGGGTATTGACAAAAACAAAGTAGCAGCAGTGTTACTTAAGCCAATACCTCAGAATAAAAAAGAAATGATGTCTTTTCTTGGGTTTGCCAGTTATTATAGGCAACACTTGGAAGACTTTGCAATTCTAGCCAAGTCACTTTATAGAATCTGTGATCAACAGACTGTATTTGAGATTACACAGGAGAGAATTAAAGTTTATGAGAAGATAAGGAAAGCCCTTACAGAAGCACTTTTACTCCTCATGCCTGACTGGAATATTCCTTTTAAATTGTACATTGATGAATGTGGCGATGGATTAGGGGCAGCCCTACATCAAGTCCAAATTATTGATGACAAACCTACAGAAGGACCAGTTTGTTACATCTCAAGGCAAATCAAACCACCAGAAGCCAGACATGGTGAAAGCCAACCGGAGTTCTTATGTTTGGTATGGGCACTTGAGAAATTACACTATTATCTTGATGGCAGTTTTTTTAAAGTGATAACTGACTGTAATGCCGTAAAATCACTTCTTAACATGAAAACTCCCAACAGACACATGTTGAGATGGCAAATAGCCATTCAGAAATATAGGGGAAACATGACTATAGTCCACAAAGCAGGAAATATTCACAAAAATGATGATGGACTTAGCAGGTGGGCATTAGCCAACACTCCTGATAACCCAGCTTATGTACCCTTGGAAGCTGAACCACAGATTCCAATTGAAGGGATTGATATAACTGATATAGGGACTGAATTCGTTGAAGAGGTCAGAGAATCCTATAAGAAAGACAAGAATTGCCATATCTTGACTTCTTTGTTGGATAAAGACTGCAAAGATACATCTTTGGTCAATGCACTAGTTGAAGTTTGGAGAAATTCCTATTCTGAAGGGAGATTTCACTTGTTTGATGGGATTATTTACCACAGAACCAAACATTCTTGTGTAATGACATTATGCATCAGATTGCTTATCAATACAATTCTTCATGAATGCCATGATAGCATTTACTCTGGACACCTGTCAGAGGACAGAAAACTTGAAAAAGTGAAGAACTGTGCATGGTGGCCATCTTGGAGAAGAGAAACCATTGAATATTGCCATACCTGTGACAGATGGTAAAAAGCAAACAGGAGTACAGGCAAGAAATTTTTACTTATGATCCATATTCAAGAACCAAAATCCCCATGGGAAGTTGTTCACATGGATTGGGTCACAGTACTTCCTCCAAGGTGTAAGATGTGACTATGAAACTGATGATAATCTTACTATCAATCAACAGTACTATGTCTGTTCTTATGAAATATAATAATAAAGTATTATTATAACCACAATTAAATAATCAAAAAATTATTTCTTTCACGTGTTAAGCACTACTAGTGATTTTAACAGTGAGCAAGTAATTGTCTACTAGAATCAATTACAAGAAGAATTTAATAATAAAAACTTCTTTATTAAAATAATAAAATTATTTTAATATATAATTATCTTTTGCAAGAATAATTATAAAGATAATTCTTGAAGAAAACTATTACTAGAGAAAAACTTTAAGAATTAAGAATAGATGACTCACTAATACTTCAAAGAACTTATTGATAGATAAGAGTAGAGAGATTTGACGTAGAATTGTGGATTTAAGGGATCAAAAGGATTTATAACAGTATTACAACAATATATAGTTGGATTCTAGGATTTCACGTCTTTCTGGATGATTTGGAAAGATTTAAAACACTTAAGAATAGTTTTAACTAATACTTACTTGTTGGTAATAATGATTTAATAAATTGATAAGATGATGATACGGAAAAAACAGCAAGAATAGGCTTCTTTTAAGTCAACAACAGCTCACATAGGCGTGCCATGGAGCAAACTGAAAAACCAGTGAGTGAGAAAACAATAAACCCTTTTGGATTAATGATTGCATCATCTGTTGTCACGTACGATTATCATAATTACTTAATTGATGCTTTTACGTGACTACCAACCCCAATATGGTTAAGAATAAAAGGAGTAACATCTGTAAATCTTCTTTTATTCTAAAATAATCATTGATTTCTCAAAGTTATCAATGCTATTGCCAATTTCATCACAGGTTGTAATTACTGTGAATTTTTGAAGATTCAGTGTTTCACATAGAATAGTCAAAAATGTACTGTAAGTAAAACTTTTAATTTTACTAGTAAAGCCATAATTCTTTTTGGTTTTACCATAGATAATACAGTTCTTCATTGGTCCAGAAAGTTTCAGGAAGATTCATTAAGAATTGTATTTTTAATGAATTTTTGAAGTTTTTACCTCATTTCTACGTAGAATTGCAAATAGCAGTGTTTTGCTGGTTGCTATGAGGTAAATCAATGAATATGGATCCCAAAAGGGTTTAATTACTCTTTTAAGGTCTAGTCATGGAAATTCATCAAGAATTGACGTGGTTACAGGAGCCTAAGTAGCTTATTACCTCCTTGGCACGTCAAAATAGCAGGTTATTTTCTATTTTTCTTATGATTACAGCAGGTGTAACTTGGTAACCAAGTTCCCAAAGAGTTTTAGTTTACCAATTGGGCCAAGATGAGCCATGGATCCATGCTCTGGAGCTATCCACGCCTCTGAGGCCTCAGAAGTTGGGTACCCTGGCTCTCTTTGATGTCTTTTGTCCCCCTTGCCTAATTTTTACGTCAAAATAGTAATTTAAGCTTAAAGTGAGATATCCACTATGGGTGTACCAAAAGTCCATGTATGAATACCATGATATTAAGTGCTCAAAACATGCATAACACTATTCTTAGTGTATATGTAACATGGGATTTCTCACTTTCCCATTATTTTGGCTAAAAATCAAGAAAAACAAAAATTTTCACGGATCTTTTATGTGGTATTAATGATGTGGTATTGAAGTATTTTCCATTTTACCACCTCAAATACTTAAATTGAGCTTATTCACTCTATGGAGCTACCCTAGGTGAATTTTTGTGTAGAATCCAAATCTGGTCTTAAATCCATGGATTTACTTACTCAATAAAAAGTTATTCATCTTTTCTGAAATTGAAAATGATGAATTTTGGATATAGGCATGACTTATGAGTTTTGCATAATTCAAAATTTCTTTTTAAGATAATTGTTGCCTATTTGGGTATGTAAAATATACCTCAAGGCTCACATTCCCTCCCACCAAAAAATAAAATTGTACTACAATTTTATTAGTGATAAAAGAATGAGGCCCCAAAGGGGGTCAATGTCCACTGTCCAACCTCTTCACATTACTCAGATCAAGTAATTTAAAGCACATTTATAGACATATTCAGGCTTGTGGCCTTCTTTCATGTCTAAATCTTCTTAAGAGTTTATCTGAGTCAGGTATTTCTGATTCTGCCATCCATGCATCTTCATGTACTGGATTTCTAAATCTGACAAGATATTCTCTTTGATTTTTACCCCTAAGTCTCCTTTCTTTAATGACTTTCTTTATCTTTTTGTCTTCATTCTGTTCCACAGGTGGTACAGTTAAAGGAGTTGGGTTTCTTAAAGGAAACAATTCTTTATCAGTTGGTTGATAAGGTTTTATCAAGCTGACTGGAAATGTGGGGTGTTTATTTTCCAATTCACCACTTAATTCCACTTGAACTGCATTGGTTCCATGTAAAGCAACAATAACAAAAGGTCCTACATAAGAATCTTTAAGTTTCTTTGGGCCTTTGATATTATTAAAATTCAAGGTTGAAACTAGAACTAAGTCCCCTACTTTGAAGTCTGGTACTTTATGACTCTTGTCACACTTCTGTTTTGCATAATCAAAAGCATCATCCATACTCTGTTTTGCATGGTGTTTTACTTTATCAAGCATTAATTTGAAGCTGGAAGCTGTAGGATGAATGTCAATCAAGTCTTTCCTCAGTGTGTCTGCTGGGAGTCTTGGATTCCATCCCTTTTCTAACATAGCAGGAGTTTGTCCTGTGGAAGAATGAACTGATGTCTTGTATGCCAATTCTAATGCAGGTATCAGAGTGCACCAGTCATGGGTAAAGCCATCTGAGTCTTTGAATTCTAATCCATAAGCACAAAATCTCCTGATGATGTCTTCGAAAGTTTGAATCATCCTCTCTGCTAGCCCATCTGTTTGAGGGTGATATGCTGTAGAGAATGATAACTTAGTCCCAAAAAATCTATGAAGATTGGTCCAAAGTGCAGATGTGAATTTGGGGTCTCTGTCACTTATGATATTCTTAAATAACCCTGTATGAGAAATAACTCTACTCCATAAAAGAAGAGCTGTATCCATAGCAGTGTCATCTTTATGACATGGTAAGAATATGGGAGTTTTGCTATATCTGTCTACAATGACTAAACAAGCATTATAACTTTTGTCACCACTTGGAGGAAGTGCTGTGACCCAATCCATGTGAACAACTTCCCAAGGGGATTTTGGTTCTTGAATATGGATCATCAATCCAAATTTCTTGCCTGTACTCCTGTTTGCTTTTTGGCATCTATCACAGGTATGGCAATATTCAATGGTTTCTTTTCTCCAAGATGGCCACCATGCACAGTTCTTCACTTTTTCAAGTGTTCTGTCTTCTGATAGGTGTCCAGAGTAAATGCTATCATGGCATTCATGAAGAATGGTGTTGATAAGCAATCTACTACACAGTGTCATCACACAAGAATGCTTTGTTCTATGGTAAATAATCCCATCAAACAAGTGAAATCTTCCTTCAGAATAGGAATTTTTCCAAACTTCATCAAGTGCATTAACTAAAGATGTATCTTTGCAGTCTTTATCTAATAAAGAAGTCAAGATATGGCAATTCTTGTCTTGTTTATAAGACTCTCTGACCTCTTCAAAGAATTCAGTCCCAATATCAGTTATGTTAATTCCTTCAATTGGAATCTGTGGTTCAGCTTCCAAAGGTACATAAGCTGGGTTATCAGGAGTGTTGGCTAAAGCCCATCTACTAAGTCCATCAGCATTTTTGTGGATGTTTCCTGCTTTATGAACTATAGTCATGTTTCCTCTATATTCTTGAATGGCTATTTGCCATCTCAACATATGTCTGTTGGGAGTTTTCATGTTAAGAAGTGATTTTACGGCATTACAATCAGTTATCACTTTAAAAACACAGCCATCAAGGTAATAGTGTAATTTCTCAAGTGCCCATACCAAACATAAGCACTCCATTTGGCTTGCACAATATCTGGCTTCTGTTGGTTTTATTTGTCTTGAGATATAACAAACTGGTCCTTCTGTAGGTTTGTCATCCATAATCTGGACTTGATGTAGGGCTGCCCCTAGTTCATCTCCACATGCATCAATGTACAATTTAAAAGGAATATTCCAGTCAGGAATGAGGAGTAAAAGTGCTTCTGTAAGGGCTCTCTTTATCTTCTCATAAGCTTTAATTCTTTCCTGTGTCATCTCAAATACAGTCTGTTGATCACAGATTCTATAGAGTGACTTGGCTAGAATTGCAAAATCTTTCAAGTGTTGCCTATAGTAACTAGCAAATCCAAGAAAAGACATCATTTCTTTTTTATTCTGGGGTATTGGCTTAAGTAACACTGCTGCTACTTTATTCTTGTCAATACCCAAGCTCAAACCAGAAACAACATGTCCTAATGCTTTGAGTTCTTCAAAACCAAAATTGCATTTCTTAAGTGAAATTTTCATGTTCACTTCTGCAACTTTATGAATTACTCTTGCAAGTCTTTCAAGGTGCAAAGACCATGAGTCAGAACATATAATAATATCATCAATATAAATGATAAGCCATCCTTCAGACAATTCTGTGGGGAAGATGGTATTCATCATTCTTTGATAATGAGATGGAGCATTTTTAATGCCAAATGGCATTCTAAGATACTCAAAAATGCCACAGTGAGTGATAATTCTAAGTAATTTCTTACCTTTAGGCGTCAAAACATTTTGATGGAAGCCTTTCAATGCATCCATTGATGTTATATACTTGGCTTTAGACAATTGAGTCAAGGTTTCTTGAATTCTAGGGATTGGATACCTATCTGGAACTGTGTAGGTATTCAAAGCTCTAAAATCTCCAACCATTCGTGACGTATCATTATGCCATGCAATAATAACAGGTGTTGTCACTTCAACTTCCTCATTATGGCCTACTTTCCTTAGCACACCAAGTTGGATCAACTCTTGGATATGTTTTTCCAAGGCCTCTCTAGCTCTGGGACTGGCTGGATAAGCTGGTCTTCTAAGTACTGGAGGATATGGTCTGTCAATATTAAGAGTAATATCAACTTCATGTCCTCTTATAGCGCCTAATGGTTCATTATCAGAGGCAAATGCATTTTTATATGTGTATAACACATTAATAAGCTCATTCCTCATCTTTGGTGACAATGATTGATTAATTTGTGCTTCAACAAGTTGATTAGTCACAAATTCATCTTTGTAAGTATCCTTGACAGAAGATACTACAGATATATGTTTTGGCATATTGGAGAAAGCAAATTTTTGTCTCTTGTTCTCTCCAATTGTGAAATATCTGTCTTTATGGTTATTTATATCAATACCATAAATATTTAAGTAATCATTTCCAAGGATGATGTGCTGAGATGTGCAATTATCCATTACTACAATCTCAGTTTTCATTCTTACACTTCCTGCTGGATGTGGGAATACAATATTAGTGTCCAATATGCCCAAGGGGTACATATTGTTACTGGCACTACTGAATTGTACACCTTCTATTGGTAATAGATGGTTTTTCCATTCAGGAAGTATAATTTGGAGATAATCTTTGCCAACACAAGTGCAAAATGCCCCTGTATCCAAATTTACTTTGGCTTCAATATCACTCATCAGAACTGATGTGATACAGGATGCTCCAGCAGTATAACCCTTTCCTCTAGCAGGTTTTGTTTCACACATTCTGGCATATTGGATATTGATCAGGCTGCAGCAATCTTCACTGTACTGTGGCAAGTGGGTATGGACTTCTGTGACCTCAAAGAAAGCTGAAATGTTTTCAATGGGATAGTCCTCCACTGGTGTATCTTCAGAGATTGCAGAATCTTGATCAGACTCCTCTTTCTCTTCAGTACACTTAATTTCTTCAATGACTTGAACTTCATTGATTTTTGTCTTCTTAGGACAAGTGTTGGCCAAATGTGAAGTACTTCCACATTTATGACACTTCAAGACAGGTCTTTCTGGTCTTCTTTCCTCTCTAGGAATCTTTGAGACTATTTTGGACTCTATTGGGTTTTTAATCCAAGTTTTACCAATTCTTGTCCTGGTAATGATATCTTCCATAGCATTAATGTAGTCCTCTGTTGAGCAAGGTTCCACACATCTGCTTTTGATAGCATGTTCCAATTCTCCTCCACACTTTCTTAATATTTTCATATTAATCATAGTGTCAGACATATCTGGGTGTAAAGCAGATAATCTGTCTTTTTGTTTGAAGAACCAAGTAAGTGGTTTGTCTTTTTCTGAGTTAAAAATGGCACTTTCAAAAGCATTCTCCATTTTAAACCTCCAAGAATTATTGGCCCATTTGGTAATCACTTCAGATTTCCACCAAGACCAGTCATGTTTACCATGATAAATCCTCATTTTGTAATACCATTTCTTTGCAGTTTTGGTAAACAAACAGTGTAATTTTCCCACTATGATTTCATCAGGTATATTAAAGTCTTCTTGCAACATATCAATAGTTCTGATGAATTCAATATGGTTATATTCTCCTTCACCAGAGAATGTTGGCCATTCTTCTATTTTTGGAATATCTCTTGCAGAGTAGGCATTTTCTCCTAAGAATGGAGTCAAACTTTCTTTGACAGAAAGTTTTTCTTCAGTCAAAGGTGTAGAATGTCTTGGCATATGTGGTTCATGATTCTTATGAATTTGCTCCACACTTGCAATTATATCATTCTTCAATTTCTGCCTCTCACTGTCACTTTTTGCTAAATGTATAGCAAATTGATTGGTGTTCTTAACTATTTGTAAGACATGGTCTTCAAGAGTTTTAAGTCTATCATTTACTTTAAAAATGGAAGGATCCTCTGTGTCATTATTTTGACATTGGGTCTCAATTCTTTCACAAGCATTGCTAATTGACTCAAGGGTGACAGTTGTCACTTGATGCCAATCAGAATGTTGCTTGTCATTTTTCTTTAAATCATTGATGTCTAATGTAATTTGCTTTAACTTTGACTCAAGTTTGCCAATTTCTACACTAATACTTCTATGTACATCATTTATTTGCGTGGAAAAGTCCTGTTCATCCTTTCCTGCTCCTTGGCTGTGAATTCCTTAAGAGTTCTGGCCATATTGAAGACACTGTCCACGGCTGAAGGCGCCAATTTGGGGATCCTGTACCCTTGTGGGTAAGGTCTGTGCCAATTGGCTTTGCCTTTGCCCTTGCCTTGATGGTTCTTGGGACCTCTCTGTTTCTTTTGAGGTCCTTTGGGCTTGTCCTTGGGCGCTTCTGGAGCTGGTTTGGAGCTGGTAGATGCCACTGGTGCCTCTGTCTCCAAAGCTGGAGTCATTTCCAACTCTTTCTTCTGGTCTATGGATAAAAGACTTTGGTTCTTCAACCAATTCTTTATCTTTTTGACCTTGTCTTTGCAAGACAGGGGGCTCCAACCTCCTAAGAGTTCTATGGTCTTCTCCTGACCCAGAAAGCTCTTGATGTGTAAGTAAGAGTTCATGGCCCCCTGCCAAAGGCTTGGGCAGATTTCCCACTCCTCTTCCTTGGCTGCTCTGAACCAGTTTTTGTACTGGCATTGATATATCTCTATTGCTGCCACCTGAAAGTGGTTCAGCCCTGGAAATATTACCATAAATCAGTTCAGGCTCAGAATTCACGTCAAAATCTGTTGGTACAGACCTTGGGGAATGGGGGGCAACTCTGGCATCCTCCAGATGTGTCTTTCTTGTGGAAGATTTGGCACTTCTGGATTTGGTCTTGCCTCTTCCTTGTCCACATCCATCTGGTTGGACTGAATAGTTGCTTCCATTTCTGGTATGCACCATTTTCACGTCAATTTAAAGATAAAAGGTGAAAATATAAGATAAAATACACACCTTTAGGTGGTAATTTAGCTTTTTCTGAGTTGAATAAGGTGCCTCTTTTAGCAATCTGCACCTCAATACTGTCTTCAGATTCTGCTTCTGAAGATTCTGGACTATTGATGTATCTTTTACTGAGTCTGTTACCAGCTGCACAGTATTTGATTAAAGACACTTAAAAAAAAAATATGATAAAAGAAATTATTTTTGTGTTTTAAGATATTTTTAAAAGATTTTTTATAAATTTTATTATTTTTTAATATTAAAAAAAATTATTCTTTTTAAAGAAAAAAAATTGAAATTTAAGATTTTGAATGAAAATTAATTCAGAGTAACTCAAAGAATAATTTTATAAGTTTTTGGATGTGAAAAAGCCACGTGTAAAACAGTATAAAATTAAACCAAATTCCTCAATGAAAAAGATTTCCAAAACAATTTCAAAAATAAGAATTATTTTGACTTTAAAATGAAAGAAAAAAAATATTCAATTAATATATTTTAGAGCTTAAAAATATATTAATTAAGGGTACAAGGTTCAAAAAACACGGCCAGGCCCCCAAATGTAAGATGTGACTATGAAACTGATGATAATATTAATATTAATCAACAGTACTATGTCTGTTCTTATGAAATATAATAATAAAATATTCTTATAACCACAATTAAATAATTAAAAATTATTTCTTTCACGTGTTAAGCACTACTAGTGATTTTAACAGTGAGCAAGTAATTGTCTACAAGAATCAATTACAAGAAGAATTTAATAATAAAAACTTCTTTATTAAAATAATAAAATTATTTTAATATATAATTATCTTTTGCAAGAATAATTATAAAGATAATTCTTGAAGAAAACTATTACTAGAGAAAAACTTTAAGAATTAAGAATAAATGACTCACTAATACTCCAAAGAACTTATTGATAGGTAAGAGTAGAGAAATTTGACGTGGAATTGTGGATTTAAGGGATCAAAAGGATTTATAACAGTATTACAACAAAATATAGTTGGATTCTATGATTTCACGTCTTTCTGGATGATTTTGAAAGATTTAAAACACTTAAGAATAGTTTTAACTAATACTTACTTGTTGGTAATAATGATTTAATAAATTGATAAGATGATGATACGGAAAAAACAGCAAGAATAGGCTTCTTTTAAGTCAACAACAGCTCACAGAGGCGTGCCATGGAGCAAACTGAAAAACCAGTGAGTGAGAAAACAATAAACCCTTTTGGATTAATGATTGCATCATCTGTTGTCACATAAGATTATCATAATTACTTAATTGATGCTTTTACGTGACTACCAACCCCAATATAGTTAAGAATAAAAGGAGTAAAATCTGTAAATCTTCTTTTATTCTAAAATAATCATTGATTTCTCAAAGCTATCAATGTTATTGCCAATTTCATCACAGGTTGTAATTACTGTGAATTTTTGAAGATTCAGTGTTTCACGTAGAATGGTCAAAAATGGACTGTAAGTAAAACGTTTAATTTTACTAGTAAAACCATAATTCTTTTTGGTTGTACCATAGATACTACAGTTCTTCATTGGTCCTGAAAGTTTCAGGAAGATTCATTAAGAATTGTATTTTTAATGAATTTTTGAAGTTTTTACCTCATTTCTACATAGAATTGCAAATAGCAGTATTTTGCTGGTTGCTATGAGGTAAATCAATGAATATGCATCCCAAAAGGGTTTAATTACTTTTTTAGGGTCTAGTCATGGAAAGTCATCAAGAATTGACGTGGTTACAGGAGCCTAAGTAGCTTATTACCTCCTTGGCACGTCAAAATAGCAGGTTATTTGCTATTTTTCTTATGATTACAGTAGGTGTAACTTGGTAACCAAGTTCCCAAAGAGTTTTAGTTTACCAATTGGGCCAAGATGAGCCATGGATCCATGCTCTGGAGCTATCCACGCCTCTGGGGCCTCAGAAGTTGGGTACCCTGGCTCTCTTTGATGTCTTTTGTCCCCCTTGCCTAATTTTTACGTCAAAATAGTAATTTAAGCTTAAAGTGAGATATCCACTATGGGTGTACCAAAAGTCCATGTAAGAATACCATGATATTAAGTGCTCAAAACATGCATAACACTATTCTTAGTGTATATGTAACATGGGATTTCTCACTTTCCCATTATTTTGGCTAAAAATCAAGAAAAACAAAAATTTTCACGGATCTTTTATGTGGTATTAATGATGTGGTATTGAAGTATTTTCCATTTTACCACCTCAAATACTTAAATTGAGCTTATTCACTCTATGGAGCTACCCTAGGTGAATTTTTGTGTAGAATCCAAATCTGGCCTTAAATCCATGGATTTACTTACTCAATAAAAAGTTATTCATCTTTTCTGAAATTGAAAATGATGAATTTTGGATATATGCATGACTTATGAGTTATGCATAATTCAAAATTTCTTTTTTAAGATAATTGTGGCCTTTTTGGGTATGTAAAATATACCTCAAGGCTCACAAAAAATAAGGAGGAGGAAAGATTGAACCAATCCTTTCCAAAGAAGTAGATCTTGTAAAGCTTGTAACTTACTTTGAATCTTGTAATAAAGAAATTATGGCAAAATTTAAAGCATTTGATCATGTCCAACAGAAGTTGGGTAAAGAAATATTACAAGTAAAAGACCAACAAAAGACCATAATTGGCCTTGAAAATGTTAATAAGGCAGATATTTTGTATTTGATGCAAATTTGTGAAAGACTTGACTTTAAAGTTACCTTACTCAATCAACCAGATGAACATTCAATTTCTTTTATAACTGGACAGCTAAAAGAATTGAAAATACAAGTGCAAAACTTGGAAAACTCAACTGGTCACAATGCAGCTCTTTTTCAAGAACAATTGGAAAAAAGTGATAAAGCAAGACTCGAATTGAAAGAAGATATTCAATCAAGTATTAACAATATATCACTAAAACATGAATTGCCAAGGCAATCCACACCAATTCTTGACAGAAATGTACTTAAATTGAATAATGAATTACACCATACAATTTCAAGTCATGATGTGGAAACTGCTTGCAATTATAAGGACATTCCAAGATTAGAGGAATGGCCAACCTTCAGTGGTGAAGGGGAATATAATCATATGGAATTTATGAAAACAATTGATATGTTTAAAGAAGACTTTAACATACCAGATGAATACATAAGTGCCAGATTACACTCATTATTTACCAAATCAGCAAAGAAATGGTATTATAAAATGAGACAAGACCACGGTAAACATTCTTGGCCTTGGTGGAAAGAACAAGTTATTTCTAAATGGGCAAATGATTCCTGGAGATTTAGAATGGAAAATTCTTTTGAAGAAGCCATTTTTAATATTGAGAAGGACAGGCCCATGACTTGGTTTCTTAAGCAGAAGGACAGGTTAACTGCCCTTCATCCTGATATGTCTGAAACAATGGTACATAAAAGGATATTAAGAAAATGTGGTGGTGACATTGAGCATGCTATAAGAAGCAGATGTACTGAGCCTTGCTCTGCAGAAGATTAGGTCAATGCTATGCAGGACATCACTACTAGAAGAAAAATTGGAAGAAATTGGTCCAAAAACCCAATAGACAATAAGACTAGTGGGAAACCAATTTCAAGACCAAACAAACCACATGACAGAACTCCTTTGAAATGTCATAAATGTGGAAGTACATCTCATTTGGAAAACACTTGTACAAAAAAGACAAGAGTCAATGAGATAAATGTTGAAAAAGTGGAAGACACAAAAGAAACTGATGTATCTTTACATGGCAGTGATTCTGAACCTTCAGAAGAAGAAGAAATATCAGAAGAACTGGGTATAGAGAACATTAATGTCTCTTTTGAGGTCACTGAGGTACATACTCACTTACCACAGTATAATGATGAATGTATGGATCTCATACATGTGCAAGATGCCAGGAGGCAAAAATCCAAACCTGCCAGAGGTAAAGGTTATACAGCTGGGTCATCTTGTATCACTAATATTGTGATAAATAAAATATAAGCCAAGATACATCTTGACTCAGGTGCTTTTTGCACTTGTGTTGGAAAAGATTATCTTGAAAAAATTTATACCAATTGGCAAGACAAATTAATGCCAATTGAAGGTATAACATTCAGCAGTGCTAGCCAAAATATGCACCCATTGGGTATATTTGAAGCAGCAATCATATTTCCTCATCCTGCAGGAAGTATGAGACTGAAAGTTGAAATTGTTGTTATGAATAATTGTACTTCACAACACTTTATACTTGGGAATGATTATCTCAATATTTATGGTATTGATATTAATAATCATAAAGACAGGTATTTCACTATAGGGGAAAATAAAAGACAAAAATTTGCTTTTCCTCTAGAAAAAAGAGAAATTACTATCATTAAACAAGTAAAAAATGTTAATAAGGAAAAATTTGTATTAAATCAATTAATTGAAGCACAAATTAGTCCTGAGTTAACACTGGAAATGAAGGAAGAGCTTATTGAAATTTTATTTCAATACAGGGAAGCCTTTGCTTCAGATAATGAACCACTTGGGGCTATAAAAGGCCATGAGGTGGACATTATGCTTAATGTGGAAAGGCCTTATCCGCCACTATTAAGAAGACCAGCTTACCCAGCTAGCCTTAGAGCTAGAGAAGCATTAGAAAATCATATTAATGAACTGATGAAACTGGGAGTTCTTAGAAAGATTAGACACAATGAGGAAGTGGAAGTCACAACCCCAGTAATCATTACTTGGCATAATGATAAATCAAGGATGGTTGGTGACTTTAGAGCACTGAATACCTACACTATCCCAGACAGGTATCCAATCCCTAGAATTCATGAGACTTTGACTCAATTATCCAAAGCAAGATTCATCACTTCTATGGATGCTCTAAAAGGCTTTCACCAGAATGTTTTGACTCCTCATGCTAGGAAATTATTGAGAATAATTGCTCATTGCGGTGTTTATGAATATTTGAGGATGCCTTTTGGTATTAAAAATGCACCCTCTCATTACCAAAGAATGATGAATACTATCTTCCCACATGAACTATCAGAGGGATGGTTAATCATTTATATTGATGACATTATCATTTGTTCAGAAACCTGGCAATTACATTTAGAGAGACTTTCATTAGTACTTAAGAAAATTCTACAAGTGAACATCAAAATTTCTCTTAAAAAATGTAATTTTGGGTTTCATGAGTTAAAAGCTCTAGGACATGTAGTCTCAGGACTAAGCCTTGGTGTTGATAAGAGCAAAGTGGCTGCAGTTTTAATGAAACAGATGCCCCAGAACAAAAAAGAAATGATGTCTTTCTTAGGCTTTGCCAGTTATTACAGGCAACACCTTAAAGATTTTGCAATCCATGCCAGATCATTATGCAGAATTTGTGATCAACAAACTGTTTTTGAAATGACTCAGGAAAGAATTCAAGCATATTATAAAATCAAGTATGCCTTGACCAATGCACCATTATTACTGATTCCAGAGTGGAAACTTCCTTTCAAGCTGTATATTGATGCATGTGGTGAAGGTCTAGGAGCTTCTCTTCATCAAGTTCCAATTGTCAATGACACGCCTTATGAAGGTCCAATTTGTTTTATTTCAAGACAAATTAAACCTACTGAGGCCAGATATGGAGCTAGCCAGATGGAGTGCCTTTGCCTTGTTTGGGCTCTGGAAAAACTTCATTACTATCTTGATGGTAGTGTGTTTGAAGTAATTACTGATTTTAATGCAGTAAAGTCACTTCTAAACATGAAAACTCCAAACAGACACATGTTAAGATGGCAGATTGCTATACAGGAGTATAGAGGCAATATTACCATAGTACATAAAGCTGGAAATATTCACAGGAATGCTGATGGCTTAAGTAGATGGGAATTACCCAATACACCTGAAAATCCTGCCTATGTTCCTACAAGTGCAGAACCTCAAATCGCAATTGAAGGAATTAACATCACAGATGTAGGAACAGAATTCTTTGAGGAAGTTAGAGAAAGCTATAAGCAAGATAAAAATTGCCATATACTTACTGCTCTACTTGACAAAGATTGCAAAGATGCAGCATTGGCTAATTCTCTGGATGATATTTGGAAAACATCTTATGATAATGGAAGATTCCATTTGTTTGATGGTATACTATATCATAGATCTAAACACACATGTGTCATGGTCCTATGTAGTAGAATGTTGATTAACACAATACTACTAGAATGCCATGATAACATTTTTTCTGGACATCTGTCTGAAGACAGAACAATGGAAAGAATTAAGACATGTGCCTGGTGGCCATCTTGGAGAAAAGATGTCATTGAGTACTGTCATAGTTGTGATAGATTCCAGAAAGCCAATAAAGCTACTGGTAAAAGATTTGGTCTGATGATCCATATCCAAGAACCAAGTACCCCATGGGAAGTGGTTCACATGCATTGGGTAACTGCATTACCACCTGGAGGTGATAAAAGCTACAATGCATGTCTTGTTATTGTAGACAGATATAGCAAAACACCAATCTTTTTACCATGTCATAAAGATGACACAGCTATGGATACAGCTCTTTTGATCTGGAATAGAGTAATATCCCATACTGGTCTCTTTAAAAATATCATATCCCAGAGTTTTATAATTCTATAAATGATGTGAAAAAACATCTTTCTGATAAAAATGAAACCATTTGTAACAATATTAAAACAAACAACCTGAGTCTGTGCCAAATTAATGAAACACTTATGTGTTTTGAAAAAGTTTTAAGAACAATTAAAAATTCCAATAATGATAATTCTTCTAACAATAAAATAAGTGAACAATCTTCCATTATTAAAGAATTAACAGATAAATATTCTAAATTCAATATTGATGACATAATTGAAACAAGAATTAAACAAGCCATAAATATTATCAAGACAGATAACAAGAAAGTCCTTGATGACATTTCAAATTCATTTACTGAAGTAAAGACATATACCATTGCCTTGAAAAAGTTTTTTGATGCTTCACAAGAAGAAGTATCAAAATTATCAATGAAATTGAATCAAGTCACTGCTGATAATACAAGATAGACAGAGTTATGGCAAGAACTGACACATAAGGAAGACATGTATAAAATTGAAGTAATAAATTTAATACAAAGCTTCCAACATGAATACAGAAATTCCCAAAGGTGTAGCAACAGTAAAATTAATGACATTGAACAAATACTGAACACCTTATCAAGAATGTCTACACCTCTAAATCAAAATGAGGGCACAAGAATTCCAAATCCACAAGTATTGGATCCTGATAATTCACAATTGAAAAATGAATTATCCACTTCTTTTCATAACTTGGAACCAGCAATGGGCCAAGCACTCTTGAAAGAAGTTCCAAAACTTAAAGAATGGCCTCACTTCAGTGGTGAAGGAGAGTATGACCATATGGAATTCATTAGAGTTATTGACATGATAAAAGAGGATTTTGAATTACCAGACAGATTGGTAACAGCCAGGTTTAACACCTTGTTTACCAGATCAGCTCACAGATGGTACATCAAAATAAGACAAGCACATGGACACCAGAGTTGGACTTGGTGGAAAACCCAAATCATCAACAAATGGGCAAATTCAAATGATGCTTGGAGGTTTCAAGTTGAAACAGCCTTTGAATCTGCCAAATTTAATGCTGATAAAGACAAATCTTTACCATGGTTTTGCCAACAAAAGGACAGATTAACTGTGAGCCTTTGAGATATGACCACATACCCAACAAGGTCACAAAAAAGATTAATAATAATTATACCTTTAATATAATTATATTAAAATTACTTAGAATAATTATACTTTGAAAATAATTACTTAAATATACAAAAAATACCATAAATTGGTACAAAAATTGGTTTAACTCAAAAACCAATGAATCAACATGTAAAATAAACTATACCATTGGATTCCCCATGGAAAAATACACATATACCATTTTATGGCATATCTGTAAAGTCAATATTTAAGGAATTATAAGGTAAAATACCTTATAAAAACCATAAAACCTTATTTATCTCAAAAACTAATTAATCAACATGTGAAATAAATTGTACCAGTGGATTCCCCACAAAATTCCACATATAAAACAATTAATAAGCTAATTTCCAATGTTAATACTTAAGGAATTATCCTGAATATATGCACTTTTTTGGTCAACGCATATATTCAAGGATCATAGCTAATATCTTCTAAACTATACATGATAGAATGATGAACCAAAAATAAAGTTACCACGTAATTACTGTAAGAACACAGATATGAACTTTATTTTACAAATTATAAACAAGGTTAAAACCTATGATGAATTATTGATAAAAATCAACAGAGCTGTTGACCACTTTGTTGTGAAAGTGTTCCAAACTTAGAAAAAAGTACACAGTTAGATTCTCCTAGTTCATTCGTGAAGAATGATGTAATTTTTATTATTAAATTCAGGGTATAACCCCCTGAAATCAAGGTTTGAAGTTTAAAATATTGAATTTCGACAGAAAAGATGAGTTACAAGAAAAATCATCAAAATTAGAGTTTTGATGATGTAATGAGAAGCTCTTGGCAGCATAATAAGGTTATGTCAGGCTATCAGAATTCACTCTCTGAATTGCTGTAGCGTGAAAACCTTAAAAGTTATTGAGGATCAAAGTTTGAGCTTAAATTGAGCTGTTATGATCACATACTGTAACCTTAAATTAAGTTTAACAGTCTTAAGAGTGATAAAATTGGTGAATACTATTAGTTTATGATTAAAACTAATAAAATCCACGAAATTTGGGGTTCTGCCAAGCCTCTGATGTCATCAAACTTAGAGTTATAGTGATAACTCTAAATAATGGTGTAATAATGATGTAATATGGTTTGATCATGATGTAATCACCCTCGAACCTTAAAATATTGATCAATTCCAGTGGATATGATCAGTACACGTCTACTAGAAGCCTGTTGGACTCTAGGAGGGAGGTATTTACTATAAATAGAGCTCTTTTTACTCTATTTTCCCCTCAGACGCATCAAAAACATTAAATCAATTAAATAAAAGGTAATTTCTTTATTCTTTATATATAAAACTCTTATATTATTAAAGACCAAAGACCATCTTAATATTAATCACTATTTTTACGTGATTAAATCAATTCTTTAATTGTTTTTGTTATAAATCTCTCTATAAACTCATTTCCACGTAAAATCAAGAATTTTAGTAATTTTCTTTATTTTTTATTGTAAATACAATTTGAAAAGATTGTACTATATTCTTTTGGCGTAAAGTATCTCAAAATTATTATTTTAAGTGTTAAAAGTAGGTTATTTCATCTTATTATAATAATTTCTCTCTTATTATTACTCTTAATAATTCTTATTTAATATAAATAGTATTTATATTAATATATAACTTTAATATTAGTAATATTATTGTTATTAATTGTTTTTTATTTATAAAAAACAGTTTTTTACGCCTTTATTATTTGTTGGTAACAATAATAAAGAGCTTTATAATATATTAATTATTTTATATTAATATATTATTTATAATATTATAATTTCATATAATATTAATTATATTATTATATTTATTTAATAATATAATATTTTTACGCCATAATAATAATATTTCTTTATTATTATTATTATTTTAATCTTATTTATTTCAATTATAAGGACATTCAGAGTACAATAAGTAAAAAATTAGTAATTTTTACTTATTGTTTCATAGTCAAACCTTACATTAACAGCATTATATCCTGACATGTCAGAATTTATGATCCATAGAAAAATTCTGAGACAATGTGGAGGTGACTTAGAGCATGCTGTCTAAAGCAGAACTACTGAACAATCTTCAGCAGAGGATATTATCAATATACTAGAAGAAGTAACCACCAGAACCAAAATTGGTTCTAGTAGGGTGAATCTCAAAACAAGGTTTAATACACCTTGGAAAGATTCTGTGGACAAAAACCCCAAAGAAAATTCTAGTAATATTAAATATAAATCTGCAGATACAGTCATAAAATGCCATATTTGCCAAAGCACCACCCATTTAGCCAATACATGTCCAAAAAGGGGAAAAATCAATGAAATTGACATTGAAAAGGGACCAGATGTTGAAAAAGAAGACATAATTGAAGACAATTCAGATGATAAGTCATCCATATTTTCTGAATCTTCAAAAGATATAGAAAATATCAATTCCACTTTTGACATCGTGGAATCTTATTCCCACTTTCCACAATTGAGAAATGGTCAAGTTGATTTATCAAAAGTTCAAGATGCACAACTTATGAAGACAAAACCAAACAGAGGAAAAGGTTATACAGCTGGTAACTCCTGTATAACAGAAGTGGTGATTGACAACAAGCCCACCAAACTTTTGCTTGACCCAGGAGCCTTCTGCTCTTGTGTTGTAAAATCTTTTCTTAAGACTTGTGTACCAAATTTTGAAGACCAATTGTTACCAATTGATGGTATAAAATTCAACAGTGCAAGTAACCCAATGAAAGCATTAGGAATATTTGAGACCAATGTCATATTCCCACACATAAATGGGAATTTAAGGATCACAGTTGAATTTGTTGTTATGGAAAATTGCTCTAGTACCCATTTTATATTGAGAAATGACTATCTAATCATGTATGGGATAGATTTACATAATAACAAAGACAGATACTTTACAATTGGGGACAATAAGTGCCAGAAGTTTGCCTTTTTACCATTTAAAAGACAAATTACAGTAAACAAAGTATCACCAGTCAACTTAGAGTTAGAAAAATTCAAGTCTGAACAGTTAAATGAGGCTGAGATAAGCCTTCATCTGACTGATAAACAAGAAAATGAACTTTCTTCCCTTTTGTATGACCACAGAGGAGCATTTGCTACAGACAAAGAACCTCTGGGAGCAACTATTGGTCATGAAGTTGACATCATTCTTAACATTGAGAGACCTTATCCACCACTCTTAAGAAGACCTGCTTATCCAGCAAGTCCAAAATCAAGAGAAGCTCTAGAAATCCATATCAAAGAACTTCTGGACCTTGGTGTAATAAGAAAAATAGGCCACAATGAGGAAGTAGAAATAACTACACCAGTTATAGTGGCGTGGCATAATGGAAAATCCAGAATGGTTGGGTACTTTAGAGCTCTGAACACTTACACTGTCCCAGACAGATACCCAATACCAAAAATCCAAATTGCCCTTACTCAAATATCTCAAGCAGTGTATATAACCACTATGGATGCCCTTAAAGGATTCCATCAAAATGTGGTGACACCAAGAGCAAGAAAATACTTGAGAATTATTGTTTATTGTAGAGTGTATGAATACTTAAGGATGCCCTTTGGTATCAAAAATGCACCTTCACACTTCCAAAGAATGATGAATGAAATCTTCCCTGAAGAACTCTCAGAGGGATGGTTAATCATTTACATTGATGACATTATTATCTGTTCAAAGACTTGGGAGGAGCACATGTACAGATTATCAAGAATTTTGACAAAAATCCAATCAGTAAACATGAAAATCTCCTTGAAGAAATGTCATTTTGGATTCAAAGAACTTAAAGCACTAGGACATGTTGTATCTGGTTTGTCCCTTGGAATTGACAAAAACAAAGTTGCAGCAGTATTGTTAAAACCCATGCCTCAGAATAAGAAGGAAATTCAGTCATTCTTAGGTTTTGCAGGATATTACAGGCAACACATTAAAGATTTTGCATCCATAGCAAGACCACTTTATAAGTTGTGTGACAAAGACACAGTGTTTGAGATGACTGTTGACAGAGTCAAAGCTTTTTAGTCTCTAAGAGAAGCATTGACCACTGCTCCACTATTACTGATGCCAGACTTTAAATTGCCTTTCAAACTGTATATCGATGCATCAGGGGATGGACTGGGTGTTGCACTTCACCAAGTTCAGATCATATATGATAAGCCTGTAGAAGGAGCCATATGTTTCATATCCAGGCAAATCAAACCAACTGAAGCCAGATATGGAGCAAGTCAAATGGAATGTCTATGCCTTGTCTGGGACTTGAAGAAATTGAACTACTTCTTAGGGGGATGTGTTTTTGAAGTGATAACAGATTGTACAGCTTTCAAATCACTTTTGAACATGAAAACACCCAACAGACACATGCTCAGATGGCAAATAGCCATACAAGAATACAGAGGAAATATGACTATTGTTCATAAGGATGGGAATATTCATAAGAATGCAGATGGACTAAGCAGATGGCCATTATCAGATAATATTGATAATCCTGCTTATGTGCCAGAAGAAGCTTCACCACAAATTCCAATAGAAGGAATAAGTGTTACAGACTTGAACACCACCTTCTTTGAAGAAGTCAGAAGCAGCTACACTCAAGATAAGAATTGTAGCATCTTATGCCAATTACTTAACAAAGACTGTAAAGACAACTCTCTAATACATGCCTTGGATGAAGTATGGAGAAAATCTTATGATGAAGGAATATTTCACCTACTGGATGGTATAATTTACCACAGAACCAAGCACACATGTGTCATGACAGTTGTAGACAGGTCATTAATCAATCTTGTACTGAAAGAATGCCATAATAGTCCCTTTTCAGGACATCTGTCTGAAGACAGAACAAGAGAGAAAGTAAAGACCTGCATATGGTGGCCAATGTGGCAGAAAGATATTGCAGAGTATTTCAAAAACTGTGACAGATGCCAAAAGGCAAATAAATCCACTGGCAAAAGACTTGGAAATATGATGAAAATCCAAGAACCAAATAGACCTTGGGAAATTGTCCATATGGATTGGGTAACTGGCCTACCACCAGGAGGTGACAGGAGCTATAATGCTTTCCTAGTAATTGTGGACAGATTCAGTAAAACTCCCATCTTTTTACCATGTCACAAAGATGATACAGCCATGGATACAGCTCTTCTGATATGGAATAGAGTAGTGTCATAGACTGGGATATTTAGAAATATCATCAGTGATATAGATCCCAAATTCACTTCAGCACTATTGACAAATCTTCACCAATTATTTGGCACTAAACTGTCTTTCTCTACAGCCTACCACCCACAAACTGATGGCCTGGCTGAAAGGATGATCCAAACCTTAGAGGACATGGTGAGAAGATTTTGTGCATATGGCCTAGAATTCAAAGATTGTAATGGATTTACCCATGATTGGTGTACTCTGTTGCCAGAACTGGAATTAGCATGTAAAACATCAATCCATGCCAGTACCAATCAGACTCCTGCTATTCTAGAAAAAGGATGGAACCCCAAGTTACCCCAAGATTCCTTGAGGAAAGACTTAATTGAAATACATCCCACAGCTGCTAGCTTCAAAGGAATGCTAGACAAAGCTAGAAAGCATGCAGTAAGATGCATGGAGGACTCTTTTGCATATGCTAAAGATAAATGGGATAAATCACATGCAACTCCAGATTTCAAAGTGGGGAACCTAGTACTTGTATCCACCATTAACTTCAATAACATCAAAGGATGTAAAAAGTTGAAAGACTCCTTTGCAGGACCTTTTGTGATTAAGGCCCTCCATGGAGAAAATGCTGTTGAAGTAGAGTTATCTGAAGAACTTAGCAATAAGCACCCTACATTTCCAGTGAGCTTGATAAAGCCATATAAATCTAGTGATGCTGAGAAATTTCCCTTGAAGAATAAGATTCCCCAAGTTATACCTCCTATTGAGACATCTGGTGCTAAGAAAATTACCAAAGTTCTTAAAGAAAGGAAATTAAGAACCAAGAAAGTAAGGGAATACCTTGTTAGGTACAGTGACCCAACTTGTGAAGATGAATGGTTAGAAGAAAAAGATATACCATAAGCTACCAAACTCCTCAGAAGATTCAGACACACTAGAAACACCAATATTACAAAGTAATATTCTTTTTTAGGGGGAGGGAATGTGAGCCTTAGAGGTAATTTCATATACCCAAAGGACCATAAATATAAAAAATAACATATTAATATAAATAAAATAAATTTATTTATATTATTAAAATAAAAATCAAAATATAAATATAAAATCATATTAGAAATAAAAAATTAATTACAATTTAAAAATAAAAATACATTAAATTTTATAAGTATAAAATTACATTTATACTTGAAAAAATTAAGTAAAAATGAAATTTTAACAAAACTGTGAAAAAATAAATAAATTTGGAAAAAAGTTAAATAAAAATTATTATAACTTTTTATCCATTAAATAAACATATAAAAATTGTTTCACCATTGGATTCCTCATAAAAAATTAGGTGGGGTCACCTCTGAGTGAAATTCTTGCAACTCAACTCTAAATAAGCTTAAATTAAGTTTTTAGTATTTTCAATACAAAAGTTGAAAATCCTCAAAACCTTAATTTAATTCACACCACATGTGGGGTTAACCATCAATTTTTGTGTTAAAATTGAGGTGTTGTGTTTAGTTTAGAAGTTATGAGGAATTGAAGTATTTTCAATTGAATTCAATTGAAATGTCAAAATGTGGGCGTGTATTACATAAGTGAACTTTGATTTACATATGAGGTGTCAATTATTACTATATTGTACTGTACAATTGAATTGAATTACATATGTAAATTATAAGTATAATACATGATGAGGAATTAAAGGAAAAATAAATTGGAAAGATTAAATTTGGGCGGAAAAGGAACTCCAGCTCTAAGGGGGAGCTAGACCCCCAAAATCCTTGCTGACAGGCGTGGGATGTCAAAATTCATGCAAAAGTTCATCACTTTTGGCCTGGAATTGAGTTACAGGGTCTGTGGACTCAATTGATGATGAGGTTTTGATACCAACTGGGGTAGTTTTAGCTGTTGCCAAGAGGGTAAAATTACCCTTAAGATAAAACAACCATAGTAAAAACAGTTTTAACTGGTTTCTACGCCTCTTACACACATTCTGACGTGTTTTGAAGGCTCTAGGCCTGGTATTGCTATAGTAATGGCTGATTTAAGGGTCTAAAATGGCTAAAAATGGCTTAAACCAGCCCTTTTTTGGTCTAAACCAGGGTACAATGATGTCATAATTGACTTTTCTGTTGTCAGACTGTTTTTCACGACTGACAAGAGTAAATTTTACTTTTGGAGTAAGAAAATTGATGGCTATAAAAGAATGTCTTCTTTGCCCCACTTTTCTCTTCATGTTAGAATCTTTTCCTTTTATTAATTAGTTTAAACACTGTTAAACCAATCAATCAAAGATTCCAACCACCATTTTGAAATCATTTTAATCCTTTTAACCACTTGAAAAAATCATTATAATCATTGTTTGTAACTCTTATAATCATTTTTACCCCTGAACCACCCCAAAAGTGAATTAAAGCATCTTTCATCACTGTAAACTTTGTCACTTTGTTTCCAAATTCACTCTGGTCACTTTTGGGCATGTTTTCTCTTTAATATTCTTTTTAAAGACTTTGTTCTTCAATTAATTGCTTTCAGTTCTTTGCTCAATTAATTCCAATTGAAATTGCTCTTGAAGAAATTTCTTTTGTAGCCTTAAAATATCTCTTGTAGAGTATTTTTTGGATAAATTTTTATTGTTGGTAAAACAATAAATTTTTATAATATTATTGTTTTATACTAATAAAGTTATAAACAATAAAATTGGCGTGTTTTCTCTTAAAAATAAATATTTCATACTATTTTTAACTGAATTTTACCTTATACAAATTTTGAGGACAGGAAAAGTACTTGATTTTTAATCAAAGTTTCATATCCACACCTTACAAATAGCAATACACACCAAACCTTAGCTTTTGATAAGGTTTTGATGCTTGTAACTTTAAATGTTTAAGCTTATTTAAGGTTTTTAAGCCTGATTAAGCTTTGACAGTTCTTTTAACCTTGATTTCAAGCCTGCATATTGGGATTTACCCTTTGGCAGCTTGAAATTCCTGTCCAAATCAGGATAAAACCAGTTTAAACCTTAAGGTTGGATCAAAGTCTAATCTTAAAGGTTAAATAGGGTTGAAAATCCTCCAATACAGGTGGACAACCTTAATTGAATCATTGCGGATCCAAAAAGTTGGGTACCCCAGCTCTATTTGGTCTTTTTCCTTTGTCCCACCTTTTTGCATGGATTTTGCCCTTTTATTTATTTAAAACCATACCATGGCTTTAAACCCTTTTGAATTGAGCTCACACAGGATTTACATTCTGTATGGCAAATCCTTAGCCAATTCAGTAAATATACACCACACCTCAATTTTAACTAATATTTTGGTAAGTTTGCATTAACCTTATGTAACCTTAAATTTAAGCTTATTTAAGCTTAAATTTAACAAATTTCAAAAAATGTTAAAAAGTTACATTAGTACTGTGAGATTCTTAAATCTTCTAATAACACAAGAAATAAGTGTTTTTGGGTATAACACCTTATGGATGTACCCTAGGTTATTTTTGGTGTAGGATCCAAAAATGACATAATATTTATAACTTTGTTTATCCAAAATAAAGCTATACTTTTTTTTTGTTATTTTTTATTTCAATTTCAACTAAAAAGTCTGTTTAAGACAAAATTAGCTGTTTATAAAATCATTTGTGGCCTTATGGGTATGTTATACATACCTCTCAGGCTCACAAAGCCCCTCACATCCATTATTAATAATGACAGCTTCTCTGAAGGCATAAAAAGAGCCTTCACATCACTGGTTTTTCCAACAACCAATTATCATTCCAATCATATTAGACAATTAAACAGGTAAAGTCTTATTAAATATAAGATCTTATTATTCAAGTATTTCTTAATTATTTTATTCTTAATTAATCCCCAAGTTAAAGAATCAAAATAAAAGAAATTAGATTATTGTTGTAATCACCAATAATAAATTTTATTATATAAAATTATTGTCTTAAATATCTTCTAAGATCCAAAAATTCCCCTTAAAAATTCTTAAATTTTTTTTTTCATAATACGCTGCTTTATTTTTTCAAATCTTGATTTTTGGAATTTTTTTCAACTTATACACATTATTTAATATTATTGCTGTTGTTTTTTGACTTGTTGTTCTAAATAAATATTTCAGTTATTTTTCTCTGAAATTCTATCTCTTTTTTATCTAATATTAGTTTTTTGATATAGAATTTTTCTATATAATTTATCTCTTCCCAGTGTGTGTGATATTTGTTTTATAAATAACATTTATATCATTTGTAATTGCTTAAATATTATTATTTTCTACATATAATTGTCTCATTAAGAGCTTTATACATTCTTATTATTATAGCTGTCAGTGACTATAATAACAATAGAATAATTATAGTTTATTATACTCATTAAGATATTTTTTAATTATAAAATTATTTAATAATAATTAAATTTTTCTTTTTATCCAATTTTTTCAATAATTGTATTAATTTATGTTTATAGTATTTCATTATATTACATTTTACACTGAGGACAGTTATAGTACTCTTGATATTTGTTACTATTATCAATAGTTTCATAGACAAACCTTACAAATTTTATTCCTTTTTTTTTGATCATCTGAAATTTCTTTTTCTCATTTTGAATTATCTCAAGTTATTGAAAAAATTCTTCTTTAACTTAGGTTCTTGTAAGAAAATTGATCTTTTGTCTTGAACTATTTCATTCAAAATTTCTCACATCCAGTTGTTTCTTTTTAAAATCGGTGAGCATCATTTTTTAATTTCATTTTTTTCAAAAAAAAAACATAAACATCATCTTTTTTTATTATTATTTTGAGTTATTTGTATTTTTTTCAATTCTTTTAGTTAATAAAAGAATCTGCTATTTTTTAATTTGGCCTCTTGTAAAAAGAACAGAGTTTTCTATATCATTCAATTTTCTTTCTTTTTTTCATTCTTTTCAGTTTTTTTTTGTGAAAACAATATATATTCCTTTCTTTAACAAAAGAAAAACAGATTTCTTTTTAGTGTTCATATTTTGTTTTCAATTTCTCAATCTTTTCGCTATTTGAAATAAATAGTGAGTTTGTCTTCAATTAAATATTCTTTTTTTTAAAAAAATTGAATAAATAATTCATTTTTTATCAGTTCAATAATAATTTTAATATTCCTTAATTCTTCTTGGTAACTTTTTGTTTTTGAAAAGAAAAGACACAAAACAAATGCTAATTATTTCTTTCTTGATTTTTTGAATTAGGATTTTCTAATCATTTTTGTCTCATTTTGTAGCCAGAATATGCTTTAGCCAAATATACACATAAAAAAGGAGTAGAGTAGCCTTTAAAGAAAAATAAATACTTTAAGGTATGCTTTATTTATTATTAAATTAATTCTAAGTGGTATTGAATTAAGTTCTAGAACTTAATTACACATATTAGTGGCCTCATAATATTTTCAAAAGGGTCATATCCTAAAAATATTAATCTGATGAGTGTTTCTTATGATATGATAGATTTATATCATAATCTTATTTGAATTATTCTTAAATATATGACACTAATGATTTAAAATGTAATTTTAACTAAAAAAAAATTAGTATTCAAAAGAACAAGCAAGTTAGATTGAGAAATAATAATATAATGAACATTCTTCAGATTTATCAGTTTGACCACTTACCAAAGATACCAAAAGAAATTATAAAAAAAACAATTGATTCAATAATATACTAATCTTCTAGCTACAACACAATTGTTCTTTTAAAATTCCAATTCCAAATTCAATTTAGCTCTTTCACCTGATAAAAATTTCAGTTCCATTATCCATCTCTTGCCTTTTTTTTACAATTCATTATTAATGATATTATTAATATAGCATCTTATCAACTACATTATTTAAAGAGCAGGAATATTTGTTTCCAGTTACTATCAAAAATGGAATTCTCTCTGGGGAAAGGTTGCCTGTTAGAGGGAGAAATTGTATTAAAAATCTCAAAAGTAATTGATATCATGGTATCCAAGAAAAATTATGATGAAATTTTTTAAAATTGGAAAACTCAAGCACAAAAATTAAAAATACTTAGCTATCATCTTTCTGATAAATTTTAACATTAATCAAAAGGATTTTTCCAATTTGAATAGAAAAATCTTAATAAAAATAAAATTCCTTCTTTTTCTAGTACTGAATATAGAAATATTATTTCATGACCTTTACAAAAAATTAATTTCAAAATAAACCTCTTGATGATTCTGATGCATAAATAGTTGCATTGGGATTTCGGATACAAATTAACAAATCTATTGGTCTTCTGAATAGAACAAAAATCAATAAATATTTTGATGGAATCTCTATTGTTCCCAATTTAATCTTATCTGTAAGCTTATTTTCAAATAAAAAGACATTACTAGTTATATTGAACCAGCTACTGCTAAAGCATGTGATACTTAACTTGGAAGATCTAATAAATTAATTAAACTTATTGCTACATTTATCACTTCAAAGGATATTCATCATTATAGTTCTTATCACATACATTAGTCTTTATACTGTTCATTTCTATTTGAAACTACTCTGTAATTTAGCTTGTTTAGAAGCTTAAACATTAACTTATTCAAAACTCAAAATTCTCACTACTATCATTTAAGACTAACTAAACTCTTTTAAAACTTTCCAGTTAATTGAAATCTCAAACTAAACTCAATTAAAGGATAAAATTGAAAGAGAAACTAAATCTTATTACTGCTTATTTGTTGGTTTAATAAAAAATCTCAACTGATATAAAGATTAAAGTAAATGAATCCCCAAAAATAATATTCAGTTATGATTAATTGAAAAATATCTTCTCATTCTGTATCTGAATGTTTTGGCTGTAAAACTGAATACTTTTTAAATCCAATTTCTTTCAGTTTTGATGGAATTTCAAATAAAGGTTTTTTATCCTCAGACTCAACTTCAATTTTAGCCTTTAGCTTTTTCTTAATTTAAATTATTTATTGTGTGTTTCTCTACCAATAAAGGTTTCTTTCCATTTTCTTAATTATTTCACCCTGTTGGATGAATTTCATTTCAGTTTCTTTTTTATCTTACCATTTACTTTTTTTTACCTATTATCATTTTCCAGTATCACTCAGATTATCTGATATTTTAGTGAAGAAATCATAATTAAATATAATATGTGTAGGTATACCCATAATTAATAACCTTCTTTATGTGAATTAAATATTTTTTTATATTATTAGGGAGGATCATTGTGAACCTTTGAGATATGACCACATACCCAAAAAAAGGTCACAAGAAATATTTAATATAATTATACATTAAAAATAACTACCTTAAAACTACAAAAATACCATAAATTGGCATAAAACTTGGTTTAACTTAAAAACCAATGAATAAACATGTGAAATAAATTATACCATTGGATTCCCCATTGTAAAATACACATATACCATTTTTATGGCATATCTGTAAAGTCAATATTTAATAAGTTATAAGTAATAATACCTTATAAAAAACACAAATCCTTTCTTATTTCAAAGACCAATGAAACAACATTTGAAATAAATGGTACAATTGGATTCTCCATAAAAATCCACATATAAAACAATTAAGAAGCTAAGCTTCAAAATCAATACTTAAGGGATTAACCTGAATATATGCACTTTTTTGGTCAACGCATATATTCAAGGATTCTAGCTAATATCTCTTGAAATATGCATGATAGAGTGATGAGCCAAAAATAAGCTCATCACGTAATTACTGTAGTAATACAGAAATGAAGTTTATTTCACAAGTTATAAACAAGGTTGAAACCTGTAAGGAATTATTGATTAAAATCAACAGAGCTGTTGACCACTTTGTTGTGAAAGTGGTCCAAACTTGAAAAAAAAGACAGTTGGATACTACTAGTTCATTTGTGAAGAATGATGTATTTTTTATTATAATATTCAAGGTATAACCCCTTGAAATCATAGTTTGAAGTTTAAAATATTAAATTTCAACAGAAAAGATGACTTACAAGAAAAATCATCAAAAATAGAGTTTTGATGATGTAATGAAATGCTCTCGGCAGAATAATGAGGTTATGCCAAGCTATTAGAGTTCACTCTCTTAATTGCTATAGCGTGTAAATCTTAAACGTTATTAAGGATCAAAGTTTGAGCTTAATTTGATCATTTATAATCACTCACTGTAACCTTAAATTAAGTTTAACAGTCATATGAGTGATAAAATTGGTGAATACTATTATTTTATGATTAAAACTAATAAAATCCACGAATTTTGGGGTTCTGCCAAGCCTTTGACGTCATCAAACTTAGAGTTATAGTGATAACTCTAAATAATGGCATAATAATGATGTAATCATCACTAAAGCTTATAATATTGACCAATTCCAGTGGATATGATCAGTACACGTCTACTAGAAGCCTGTTGGACTCTGAGAGGGAGGTATTTACTATAAATGGAGCTGTTTTTACTCTGTTTTCCCCTCAGACGCATCAAAAACAACAAATCAATACAATTCAAAAGCTAATTTCTTTCTATATAAAACTTTTATATTATTAAAGACCAAATATCATCTTATTATAATCATCAATTTTGATGTGATTAAATCATTTATTGAATTGTTTTTGCTAAAAGTCTCTCTAAAATCTCATTTCCACGTAAAAATCAAGAATGTAAGGTGTGGATATGAAACTTTGATTAAAAATCAAGTACTATTCCTGTCCTCAAACTTTTTATAAGGTAAAAATCAATTCAAAATAGTATGAAATATTATTTTTGAGAGAAAACACACCAATTTTATTGTTTATAACTTTATTAGTATAAAACAATAATATTATAAAAATTTATTGTTTTACCAACAATAAAAATTTATCCAAAAAAATACTGTACAAGAGATATTTTAAGGCTACAAAAGAAATTTCTTCAAGAGCAATTTCAATTGGAATTAATTGAGAAAAGAACTGCAAGCAATTAATTAAAGAAGAAAGTCTTTAAAAAGAATATTAAAGAGAAAACACGCCCAAAAGTGACCAGAGTGAATTTGGAAACAAAGTGACAAAGTTAACAGTGATAAAAGATGCTTTAATTCACTTTTGGGGTGGTTCAGGGGTAAAAATGATTATAAGAGTTACAAACAATGATTATAATGATTTTTTCACATGGTTAAAAGGATTAAAATGATTTGATAAAGGTGGTTGGAATCTTTTATTGATTGGTTTAACAATGATTAAACTAATTATAAAAGGAAAAGATTCTAACATGAAGAGAAAAGTGGGGCAAAGAAGACATTCTTTTATAGCCATCAATTCTCTTACTCCAAAAGTAAAATTTACTGTTGTCAGTCGTGAAAAACAGTCTGACAACAGAAAAGCCAATTATGGCATCATTGAACCCTGTTTTAGACCAAAAAGGGGCTGGTTTAAGCCATTTTTAGCCATTTTAGACCCTTAAATCAGCCATTACTATAGCAATACCAGGCCTAGAGCCTTTAAAACACGTCAGAATGTGTGTCAGAGGCGCAGAAACCAGTTAAAACTGTTTTTACTATGATTGTTTTATCTTAAGGGTAGTTTTACCCTCTTGGCAACAGCTAAAACTACCCCAGTTGGTATCAAAACCTCATCATCAATTGAGTCCACAGACCCTGTAACTCAATTCCAGGCCAAAAGTGATGAGCTTTTGCGTGAATTTTGACATCCCACGCCTGTCAGCAAGGATTTTTGGGGGTCTAGCTCCCCCTTAGAGCTGAAGTTCCTTTTCCCCCCCAAATTTAATCTTTCCAATTTATTTTTCCTTTAATTCCTCATCATGTATTATACTTATAATTTACATATGTAATTCAATTGAATTGTACAGTACAATACAGTAGTAATTGACACCTCATATGTAAATCAAAGTTCACTTATGTAATACACGCGCACATTTTGACATTTCAATTGAATTCAATTGAAAATACTTCAATTCCTCATAACTTCTAAACTAAACACAACACCTCAATTTTAACACAAAAATTGATGGTTAACACCACATGTGGTGTGAATTAAATTAAAGTTTTGAGGATTTAATTTAAGCTTATTTAGAGTTGAGTTACAAGAATTTCACTCAGAGGTGACCCCACCTGCTTTTTTATGAGGAATCCAATGGTGAAATAATTTTTATATGTTTATTTATTGGATAAAAAGCTATAATAATTTTTATTTAACTTTTTTCCAAATTTATTTATTTTTTCATAATTTTGTTGAAATTTCATTTTTACTCAATTTTTTCAAGTATAAATGTAATTTTATCCTTACAAAATTTAATGTATTTTTATTTTTAAATTGTAATTAATTTTTTATTTTTGATATAGTGTTATATTTGTATTTTTATTTTTATTTTAATAATATAAATAAATTTATTTTATTTATATTAATATGTTATTTTTGTATTTGTGGTCTTTTGGGTATATGAAATTACCTCTAAGGTTCACATTCCCTCCCCCTAAAAAAGAATATTACTTTGTAATATTGGTGTTTCTAGTGTGTCTGAATCTCCTGAGGAGTTTGGTAGATTCTGGTATATCTTTTTCTTCTAACCATTCATCTTCACAAGTTGGGTCACTGTACCTAACAAGGTATTCCCTTACCTTTTTGGTTCTTGATTTCCTTTCTTTAAGAACTTTGGTAATTTTCTTAGTACCAGATGTCTCAATAGGATGTATAACTTGGGGAATCTTATTCCCCAAGGGAAATTTCTCAGAATCACTAGATTTATATGGCTTTATCAAGCTCACCAGAAATGTAGGATGCTTATTGCTAAGTTCTTCAGATAACTCTACTTCAACAGAATTTTCTCCATGGAGGGCCTTAATCACAAAAGGTCCTGCAAAGGAGTCTTTCAACTTTTTAGATCCTTTGATGTTATTGAATTTATTGGTGGATACAAGAACTAGGTCCCCCACTTTGAAATCTGGAGTTGCATGTGATTTATCCCATTTGTCTTTAGCATATGCAAAAGAGTCCTCCATGAACCTTACTGCATGCTTTCTAGCTTTGTCTAGCATTCCTTTGAAGCTAGCAGCTGTGGGATGTATTTCAATTAAGTCTTTCCTCAAGGAATCTTGGGGTAACTTGGGGTTCCATCCTTTTTCTAGAATAGCAGGAGTCTGATTGTTACTGGCATGGATTGATGTTTTATATGTTAATTCTAGTGCTGGCAAAAGAGTACACCAATCATGGGTAAATCCATCACAATCTTTGAATTCAAGGCCATATGCACAAACTCTTCTCAACATGTCCTCTAAGGTTTGGATCATCCTTTCAGCCAGGCCATCAGTTTGTGGGTGGTAGGCTGTAGAGAAAGACAGTTTAGTGCCAAATAATTGGTGAAGATTTGTCCATAGTGCTGAAGTGAATTTGTGATCTCTATCACTGATGATATTTGTAAATATCCCAGTCCATGACACTACTCTCTTCCATATCAGAAGAGCTGTGTCCATGGCTGTATCATCCTTGTTACATGGTAAAAAGATTGGAGTTTTACTGAATCTGTCCACAATTACTAGGCAAGCATTATAGCTTCTATCACCTCCTGGTGATAGGCCAGTTACCCAATCCATATGGACAATTTCCCAAGGTCTGTTTGGTTCCTGGATTTTTATCATATTTCCAAGTCTCTTGCCAGTGGATTTATTTGCCTTTTGGCATCTGTCACAGGTTTTTCAATACTCTGCAACATCTTTGTGCCACATTGGCCACCATATGCAAGTCTTTACTTTCTCTCTTGTTCTGTCTTCAGAAAGATGTCCTGAAAAGGGACTATCATGGCATTCTTTCAGTACAAGATTGATTAATGACCTGTCTACAACTGTCATGACACATGTGTGCTTGGTTCTGTGGTAAATTATACCATCCAGTAGGTGAAATATTCCTTCATCATAAGATTTTCTCCATACTTCATCCAAGGCATGTATTAGAGAGTTTTCTTTACAGTCTTTGTTAAGTAATTGGCATAAGATGCTACAATTCTTATCTTGAGTGTAACTACTTCTGACTTCTTCAAAGAAGGTGGTGTTCAAGTCTGTAACACTTATTCCTTCTATTGGAATTTGTGGTGAAGCTTCTTCTGGCACATAAGCAGGATTATCAATATTATTTGGTAATGGCCATCTGCTCAGTCCATCTGCATTCTTATGAATATTCCCATCCTTATGAACAATAGTCATATTGCCTCTGTATTCTTGTATGGCTATTTGCCATCTGAGCATATGTCTGTTGGGTGTTTTCATGTTCAAAAGTGATTTGACAGCTGTACAATCTGTTATCACCTCAAAAACACATCCCTATAAGAAGTAGTTCAATTTCTCCAATGCCCAGACAAGGCATAGACATTCCATCTGACTCGCTCCATATCTGGCTTCAGTTGGTTTGATTTGCCTGGATATTAAACATATGGGTCCTTCTACAGGTTTATCATTTATGATCTGAACTTGGTGAAGTGCAGCACCCAGTCCATCCCCTGATGCATCAATATACAGTTTGAAAGGCAATTTAAAGTCTGGCATCAGTAAGAGTGGAGCAGTGGTCAATGCTTCTCTTAGAGACTCAAAAGCTTTGACTCTGTCAACAGTCATTTCAAATACTGTGTCTTTGTCACACAATTTATAAAGTGGTCTTGCTATGGATGCAAAATTTTTAATATGTTGCCTGTAATATCCTGCAAAACCTAAGAATGACTGAATTTGTTTTTTGTTCTGAGGCATGGGTTTTAGCAATACTGCTTCAACTTTGTTTTTGTCAATTCCAAGGGACAAACCAGATACAACATGTCCTAGTGCTTTAAGTTCTTTAAATCCAAAATGGCATTTCTTCAAGGAGATTTTCATGTTGACTGTTTGAATTTTTGTCAAACATCTGGACACTCTGTACATGTGCTCTTCCCAAGTCTTGGAACAGACAATAATGTCATCAATGTAAATGATTAACCATCCCTCTGAGAGTTCTTCAGGGAAAATTTCATTCATCATTCTTTGGAAGTGTGAAGGTGCATTTTTGATACCAAAGGGCATCCTAAAGTATTCATACACTCCACAATGAACTATAATTCTCAAGTATTTTCTTGCTCTTGGTGTCACCACATTTTGATGGAATCCTTTAAGGGCATCCATAGTGGCTATATACACTGCTTGAGATATTTGAGTAAGGGCAATTTGTATTTTTGGTATTGGGTATCTGTCTGGAACAGTGTAAGTGTTCAGAGCTCTAAAGTCCCCAACCATTCTGAATTTTCCATTATGCCACGCCACTATGACTGGTGTAGTTATTTCTACTTCTTCATTGTGGCCTACTTTTCTTATTACACCAAGGTCCAGAAGCTCTTTGATATGAATTTCTAGAGCTTCTCTTGATTTTGGACTTGCTGGATAAGCAGGTCTTCTTAAGAGTGGTGGATAAAGTCTTTCAATGTTAAGAATGATGTCAACTTCATGACCAATAATTGCTCCTAGAGGTTCTTTGTCTGTAGCAAATGCTCCTCTGTGGTCATACAAAAGGGAAGAAAGTTCATTTTCTTGTTTATCAGTCGGATGAAGGCTTATTTCAGCCTCATTTAACTGTTCAGACTTGAATTTCTCTAACTCTAAGTTGAGTGGTGATACTTTGTTTACTGTAATTTGTCTTTTAAATGGTAAAAAGGCAAATTTTTGGTTCTTATTGCCTCCAATAGTAAAGTATCTGTCTTTGTTATTATGCAAATCTATCCCATACATGATTAAATAGTCATTTCCCAATATAAAATGGGTACTAGAGCAATTTTCCATAACAACAAATTCAGCTGTGTTTCTTAAATTCCCATTTATGTGTGGGAATATGACATTGGTCTCAAATATTCCTAATGCTTTCATTGGGTTACTTGCACTGTTAAATTTTATACCATCAATTGGTAACAATTGGTCTTCAAAATTTGGTACACAAGTCTTAAGAAAAGATTTTCCAACACAAGAGCAGAAGGCTCCTGGGTCAAGCAAAAGTTTGGTGAGCTTGTTGTCAATCACCACTTCTGTTATACAGGAGTTACCAGCTGTATAACCTTTTCCTCTGTTTGGTTTTGTCTTCATAAGTTGTGCATCTTGAACTTTTGATAAATCAACTTGACCATTTCTCAATTGTGGAAAGTGGGAATAAGATTCCATGATGTCAAGAGTGGCATTGATATTTTCTATATCTTTTGAAGATTCAGAAAATATGGATGACTTATCATCTGAATTGTCTTCAATTATGTCTTCTTTTTCAACATCTAGTTCCTTTTTGATGTCAATTTCATTGATTTTCACCCTTTTTGGACATGTATTGGCTAAATGGGTGGTGCTTTGGCAAATATGGAGCTTTCTGACTGTATCTGCAGATTTATACTTAATATTACTAGAATTTTCTTTGGGGTTTTTGTCCACAGAATCTTTCCAAGGTGTATTAAACCTTGTTTTGAGATTCACCCTACTAGAACCAATTTTGGTTCTGGTGGTTACTTCTTCTAGTATATTGATAATATCCTCTGCTGAAGATTGTTCATTAGTCCTGCTTTTGACAGCATGCTCTAAGTAACCTCCACATTGTCTCAGAATTTTTCTATGGATCATAAATTCTGACATGTCAGGATATAATTCTGTGAATCTGTCCTTTTGTTGGCAAAACCATGGTAAAGCTTTGTCTTTATCAGCATTAAATTTGGAAGATTCAAAGGCTGTTTCAACTTTAAACCTCCAAGCATCATTTGCCCATTTGTTGATTATTTGGGTTTTCCACCAAGTCCAACTCTGGTGTCCATGTGCTTGTCTTATTTTGATGTACCATCTGTGAGCTGATCTGGTAAACAAGGTGTTAAACGTGGCTGTTACCAATCTGCCTGGTAATTCAAAATCCTCTTTGATCATGTCAATACCTCTAATGAATTCCATATGGTCATACTCTCCTTCACCACTAAAGTGAGGCCATTCTTTAAGCTTTGGAACTTCTTTCAAGAGTGCTTTGCCCATTGATGGTTCCAAGTTATGAAAAGAAGTGGATAATTCATTCTTTAATTGTGAATTATCAGGATGCAATACTTGTGGATTTGGAATTCTTGTGCCCTCATTTTGATTTAGAGGTGTAGAAATTCTTGGTAAGGTGTTCAGTATTTGTTCAATGTCATTCATTTTACTGTTGCTACACCTTTGGGAATCTCTGTATTCATGTTGGAAGCTTTGTATTAAATTTATTACTTCAATTTTATACATGTCTTCCTTATGTGTCAGTTCTTGCCATAACTCTGTCTGTCTTGTATTATCAGCAGTGACTTGGTTCAATTTCATTGATTCTTTTGATACTTCTTCTTGTGAAGCATCAAAACACTTTTTCAAGGCAATGGTATATGTTTTTACTTCAGTAAATTAATTTGAAATGTCATCAAGGACTTTCTTGTTATCTGTTTTGATAATATTTATGGCTTGTTTAATTCTTGTTTCAATTATGTCATCAATATTGAATTTAGAATATTTATCTGTTAATTCTTTAATAATAGAAGATTGTTCATTTATTTTATTGCTAGAAGAATTATCATTATTGGAATTTTAAATTGTTCTTAAAACTTTTTCAAAACACATAATTGTTTCATTAATTTGGCACAGAATCAGGTTGTTTTTTTTAATGTTGTTACAAATGGTTTCATTTTTATCAGAAAGATGTTTTTTCACGTCATTCATAGCATCATACAGCTCTGGGATGGAACTAAATATATCAGAAATCATTTCTGGAATCTTAATCTGGCTTCCTCCTTCTTCTGTAATTCCATCATGGTTCCGGCCATCTGAAATACATTTTCCATGGAATCCTGCTGAATCTTTGGGATTCTGTAGCCCTGGCTGTAAGGGTTTGGGGCTGGTGCCTTCCCTTTGCCCTTGTTTGGAACTTGTGGCTGTTTTTTCACGTTGGAATTGCTGGTGCTGGCCACTGGGACTGTTTTTGGCACTGGTTTGGGTGGTGGGGGGTTGTTTTCCCTCCATTCTAGTGTCAAAAGCATCATGTTTTTCTTCTCCATCAATGGATGCCATCCATTGAGCAATTTGCAAGTGTTGGGATGGCCCAGGAATTTTCTTACTGTCAGGTAAGAATTCATGCAATTCTTCCACAGGTCTGCAAGGATCTGGTACTCCTTGAATTGAAGTGCATTGTTGTATGCACTGTGGCTGGCTTTGTATATGTCCACAGGGGCTTGTTGTGGCCATGTCAGCTCTTTTTGAAGGTAAAATAGTATTAACAGCTTCAGAATGACCCAATTTAGTTGTTTGGAAGTCATCAACTGACCCTTTTCCTTCTGTACCTGATTGGCCTCTGCCATAATCATGTCTATTACCTTTTTGGGAGCTTCTTGAGCGGTTGTAGCTGGCTCCTGACCTGGTTGAAGGCATAATTATGGTTTAAAATGGCTTAAAATAGTATTTTTACATCAAAAAACTTACTATTGGCCAAATTCTTAGCTTTCTGAAGGGTATTACTTATGTCCAAGTTAATCAATTCAGAAGATATTCGTTCAGGTTGGTTATTCTGAGTCACAATTACAGTACTATTATGGTCTGAATTAATAGTACTGGCAGGAATAATGCTGATGACTGTTGAGGCTGTTTCAATGTTTTCTTGTCTTACCACGTTGTCAGACACTAAAATTAATGAAAAAACCGATTAATTAAGTAAAAAAAAGGATATTTCAAAAAAGAAATAAAAATATAAGCCTCACTTATAATATGAAAAAAATTATTTTTTATGGATTTTTTGAATTATGAGTATTTTTTATATGTTTTTAAATTTTTCAATATAAGAAAAAAGATTTAAAAAGAGTAAAAAAAATATGTCACAGGTAAAATATCACGGCTGGGCCCCCAAATGTAAGGTGTGGATATGAAACTTTGATTAAAAATCAAGTACTATTCCTGTCCTCAAAATTTGTATAATGTAAAAATCAATTAAAAATAGTATGAAATATTATTTTTAGGAGAAAACATGCCAATTTTATTTTTTATAACTTTATTAGTATAAAATAGTAATATTTTAAAAATTTATTGTTTTACCAACAATAAAAATTTATCCAAAGAAATACTCTACAAGAGATATTTTAAGGCTACAAAAGAAATTTCTTCAAGAGCAATTTCAATTGGAATTAATTGAGCAAAGAACTGCAAGCAATTAATTAAAGAACAAAATCTTTAAAAAGAATATTAAAGAGAAAACACGCCCAAAAGTGACCAGAGTGAATTTGGAAACAAAGTGACAAAGTTAACAGTGATAAAAGATGCTTTAATTCACTTTTGGGGTGGTTCAGGGGTAAAAATGATTATAAGAGTTACAAACAATGATTATAATGATTTTTTCACGTGGTTAAAAGGATTAAAATGATTTGATAAAGGTGGTTGGAATCTTTTATTGATTGGTTTAACAATGATTAAACTAATTATAAAAGGAAAAGATTCTAACATGAAGAGAAAAGTGGGGCAAAGAAGACATTCTTTTATAGCCATCAATTCTCTTACTCGAAAAGTAAAATTTACTCTTGTCAGTCGTGCAAAACAGTCTGACAACAGAAAAGCCAATTATGGCATCATTGAACCCTGGTTTAGACCAAAAAGGGGCTGGTTTAAGCCATTTTTAGCCATTTTAGACCCTTAAATCAGCCATTACTATAGCAATACCAGGCCTAGAGCCTTCAAAACACGTCAGAATGTGTTTCAGAGGCTCAGAAACCAGTTAAAACTGTTTTTACTATGATTGTTTTATCTTAAGAGTAGTTTTACCCTCTTGGCAACAGCTAAAACTACCCCAGTTGGTATTAAAACCTCATCATCAATTGAGTCCACAGACCCTGTAACTCAATTCCAGGCCAAAAGTGATGAACTTTTGCGTGAATTTTGACATCCCACGCCTGTCAGCAAGGATTTTGGGGGTCTAGCTCCCCCTTAGAGCTGAAGTTCCTTTTCCCCCCCAAATTTAATCTTTCCAATTTATTTTTCCTTTAATTCCTCATCATGTATTATACTTATAATTTACATATGTAATTCAATTGAATTGTACAGTACAATACAGTAGTAATTGACACCTCATATGTAAATCAAAGTTCACTTATGTAATACACACGCACATTTTGACATTTCAATTGAATTCAATTGAAAATACTTCAATTCCTCATAACTTCTAAACTAAACACAACACCTCAATTTTGACACAAAAATTGATGGTTAACACCACATGTGGTGTGAATTAAATTAAAGTTTTGAGGATTTTCAACTTTTGTATTGAAAATACTAAAAACTTAATTTAAGCTTATTTAGAGGTGAGTTACAAGAAGTTCACTCAGAGGTGACCCCACCTGATTTTTTATGAGGAATCCAATGGTGAAATAATTTTTATATGTTTATTTATTGGATAAAAAGTTATAATAATTTTTATTTAACTTTTTTCCAAATTTATTTATTTTTTCATAATTTTGTTAAAATTTCATTTTTACTTAATTTTTTCAAGTATAAATGTAATTTTATACTTACAAAATTTAATGTATTTTTATTTTTAAATTGTAATTAATTTTTTATTTTTAATATAATTTTATATTTATGTTTTTATTTTTATTTTAACAACATAAATAAATTTATTTCATTTATATTAATATGTTATTTTTGTATTTGTGGTCTTTTGGGTATATGAAATTACCTCTAAGGCTCACAAAGAATATTTGTAATCTTCTCTATTTTTTATTGTAAATACCATTTGGATAAGTTGTATTTACATTATTTGGCGTAAAATATTTCAAAATTATTATATTAAGTATGAAAAGTAGGTTATTTTCTCTTTATTATTACTTTAATAATTCTTTAATTAATATAAATAGTATTTATATTAATTCATAACTTTAATATTGGTAATATTATTGTTATTAATTGGTTTTTATTAATAAAAAACAATTTTTTATGCCTTTATTATTTGTTTGTAACAATAATAAAGTGCCATTAAATATATTAATTATTTTAGGGTGTTGGTAAACACACATAAGATTTTAGTAAAAACATGTAAGCCCTTACGTGTTTTTACCAATTTATGGTAAAAACACGTAATTATATGTTAAAAAGACATAAGGGGTGGTTTTTAAATGAAATATGCCTATTTATGGCATTATTAATTCCATCAATGGAATTGTTAATGCCATTAATGTCCTTAAAAATGACATTAACAATGCCATTTATGGAAATTTTAAGGCTATAAATGACATTAACAATGCCATGAATGGCATTTTTAAGGCCATTAATGCCATTTATGGAATTATTAATGTCATTTATAGCCCTACCAATTCCATAAATGGCATTTTTGATGGCATTTATAGCCTTAAAAATTCCATAAATGGCATTGTTATTGTCATTTTTGGCCTTAACATTTTTAGTAAAAACACGTAAGGGCTTATGTGTTTTTACCAACACCCTTATTTTATATTAATATATTTATTTTATTATATTATATTATCATATTCAATTGATAATATAATTATGTTTACGCCAAAATTATAATAATTCTTTATTATTATAATTATTTTTATCTTATTTATTTCATTTATAAGGACATTCATAGTACAATAAGTAAAATATTAGTAATCTTTACTTATTGTTTCATAGTAAAACCTTACAATCATTCATATCACCTCTTATTTTGAGTAACTTTTGGGATTTAAATTCTTGACTTATTCACAGCTGATCATACTGGTTAAGGAGGTAAATGCTCTACCTATCTGGAAATGTACACACACTACTTGAAACATTCTAAAAACTGCACATTTATTTCCCTTATTCAACTATTTTAAAATTAATTAACATTCAAAATCATAATTTCAAAAATAAATCATTTCATTATTGTCATCCAAGTCCTCAATTTAATTACAGAATTCAATTACAGCCAAATCTTAAGCGTTATTATCAATACTAATTCTCTCCATAGCTTTTAGGTCATTAAATGGTTCTTAAAAACTCTACAGCTAAAATGTGTGCTCAATTTTGCATTTTCATCTTTATGAGAGAATCACAAAAAAAAACCTCTTTAAAAAGAAAATTCATTTGTTTCAAAATTAGGAAAATTATAACTTTCAATTTAAGTTATATTTAGTTTTTTTCAAGTGCTGATTCATTTTTTTGATATCATTGGAAGAGACTCCCCATCTCTGAAATCAAGGTCTGAATCCATTTCTTAAAATATTCAGGTCTAATTTCAATTCTGTTTTAGTTTGCATAACTCTTGATGGCCATATTTTTTTTTATCAATTGACCACCAGTTCCACACATTTTTAGATGTGAGAATTAATCATTCTTTTGATTTTCTTGTTGACCTCATTAGCCATTAGCTGATATACAACTTGTATTGAAAATATCTCCTATCTAGCAGAAGTATTTCCAAAAAAAATCTCTTGATTTTATAAAAAATTGAAAATCAAATCTGAAGTCACTAGCTCAAGTGAATTCATTTTGAGCTCGCGCACACATCACTTGAGGCCCCTCATTATATCGTTTTTTGGAAGTTTTATTATCTGCAGGCGTTTTTGTAACTCATAGGTTCGCTTTTTCAAATTTTTGAATATTTCTCTTAATTTAAAATTATTATGAAAGAAAAGCTTAGCAGATGACATCAAACAACCATTACACAAGCATCAATCATTATATTTATTTTTATGTCCACAATCAAACACATGTGCTTACTAAGCTCGACCCCTGAGGAAGGGACAATATGAGGGAGTAATAATACTTTTTTATGAACCAAATAGTATACTTTCTTTTCATAAATCGACATGGGGGAGCAGACCTGTACACAGCCCCAACATCGGTTTCTCATTACCCAGACTGCATTTGATTAGGAATTTTTTGAAAATAAATAAATTGAGTCCCATTTTGCATTTCTAAAAACAAGTTTATAAATCATGTTTTTGAAAATGTTTGAAGCATAAGTAATAAAACACTTTTTGATCAGTCAAATCCAATGTTATTTTTTAATGCAAAAACTTAAACTGCCACAACATTATTTCTTTTTTAAACCCAATCGGAATCCCAAGGTTGAATTAAAGTAGCACCATCTGGTAATGGTAATCCATTTCCATCTACTTTGATTTCGTTATCAAGGTCCTTATCTTCGTCTTCTAATTCGGTGTTTTGATCATCTTCAATTTCTTCATTTAAATCAAATTGGATGCTTTGGCTATGATGATGACTATTTTTGATTAATTCAATTTTTTTTCTGGTGAACCATTTTTTACCCTTTTTGAGTTTCAATCTTTTTCTTTTTTCAGTTCCATTCTCGGCACTTTCTAGATAATCAATTAATTCATACTCGCCGCACGAATTCTCACCTTCGCCACCACCTACTAATTGTTCACCGAGCAATTTTGAGTTGTTTAAAATTGATTTTGCTAATTCCTTTAAGATTTCGGAATTTTTGGGTGAGTCTTTATCTTCTGATTCTTCTGATTCTTCTGCGTTTAAGCGAGCTTTCTTACTATTTCCATGATGCTTTAGAGTAGACGGTGATGACTTTTTACTGTGTAGTCTGAATGGATTTGGGATTGAACTAGTTGGACTCCAACAGGTTGACATTCTTGCGACCATGTGGATTTCATGTAACAAACATGCTAGAGCCGAAAGCCGGATTGGTAATTTAAGATGAGGTCCTGGTAAATGAATCACATGACTAGATGATTTAATTTGATGTTCTATTGAGCTTCTTGAATAAAGTGAATAATGTCTTGTTTGTTTTTTTAACTCTTCCGTCTTTGTATACAACTTTTTTTTCAGTTTACTTCGCTTTCCCGAACGAACCAATTCTAAAATCAATCGGACTTTGACTTGATTGAAGACTTCTGAAAATGAGACATGTAATTCAAGTTCCCAACCACCAGTTTGAAGTTCTTCTGCCTCTGCGATGTCTAAAACACCAGCTTCGATTCTTGACGATCCATGCCTGATTATAAAAGTAAAATGTGAGAATTCGAGAGAATGAATTGACAAAATTCAAGTACGAAGGTCTTACCACATAAGATACGCCAATAATTGATTCCAACTGAGGGCTTCGATTGCAAAAAGTGGATTTAAATTTTTAGTGTAACCATCGGGAAGACTTGAGGTGCTTTTATTGAGATTATGAATTTGACCAAATTCGTTTTTAGAGTACTGACTTAGGATTAGTGTATCAGGAAATTGACCATTTAATTCAATATTTTGATCTACTTGAGTAAGTTTCCCATATTTAATTCCTTTTAAAAGACTTGAAGGTGGATAAGGATTAATATTAAAAGTTAATGGTTCTTGATCATGATGAGAATTATTGGGATTGATGATTAAATCCTTATTTTCATCATGGGCTCTTGTTATAGCGTTTTGAATGTGTTGATTGATCTGTTTTTCTTCTTCCTCTTCGATTCCATCTGATGTAGTTTTTGATTCAATTGTTGATGTTGATTCACGATGAGATTGAAATGAAAATTGAAAAAAAGGATCATTTGAATCTAAACAAGTCAAGTTATTGGATAAAACATCAGGTGAATCTTGTTCAGGAAATGGGTTTCGAAAGTGAGTTGGAGATGGGAATTTGATTGAGTTGATAGTGGTGTTTAAGGTTGAATTTGAGTGATTAGATTTGAAATAAGGTTCACTTGTAGTTGAAGATGGCGATGAAATGGATGGGTTGCGATTTGGTACGGGCGGAAGTGGTCTAGTGCTTGATAATGAGATTGGTTTGGGGGGCAGATCAGGAGGTTTATGGAGAGATTTTAGATTGGATTGAGAATGAGATGAATTATTTAAAGAGGACGACTTAATGAGAGGAAAAGATGCTGAAGTTGATTGGATTAAATTAGAGTTGTGATTGATAGAAGTCTCAGTTTGGGACGATTTAATGATAGGCTTGTTAGATGAAGATGCCTAGTGAAAAAAAGGAAGATTAAATGATCTTTATGTTGTATTTGATTGTTCCATATGAAAAAAATCAAGGAAATCAACTTACAGAGACAAGTTTAGGGTCAAGATGCAAAGCTTGATGGCGAGTAGGCGGACGATAAGGAATGGAAGGGGTGATTGAGGATGCTGGCGAGGATGAAGACGAGGACGAGAACCAATTCTTATGATGATCGTCTTGATTTAATTGGATCAAACTGATTTTGTGATTAAGATTTTTAAAGATTTCATCAAACTTGGATTGGCGATAAGCTGAGTGAATCTGATGAGATTCTAAAGATTTCAAGAATTTCTGATGTAGATCGAACTCGACTTGAGATGCAGCGATAGCGATCTTGACCTGTTGATCTTCTCGACTTTCTTGACTTGGAGATGATGAACTAATGGAATGATTCTGACAAGACAAATGTGACGTTGAGGCTGAAGATGAAGCTGAGGATGAAGCCGTTGACAAGATTGAAGAATGATGAAGAAGATGTGGTTGAAGATGACGATGATCTTGAAAGATGGCTGGATCGTTCGAGATTTCCTGATTGGACAACATCTTTGAGCTTATAAGGATTTAATCCTTGGACGAAGGCTTTTTAATTTCACTCAACCCAAGCACAAGCAGGGGGGGAAGAAAGTCCTCTGTTGACCATCCTTAGATCCATGGTTCGAATTCAATCCACGTGAAATCCTGAACTTTAATTTACTAGTCTCTCATACAGACAGCACTGTAAAGTGTACAGCCTTGGGATAAAATCAACCAAGAGATTTAATGATGAATGAGCAGCCACTTCTCGAATTGGAGCAGCAATAACTTTGAGCCTTGAATGGAGGAAGCTCAAGAAAAAATCAACTAAGGCTCACAAATAAGCCATTTTGGACAAAATAACTAACTATTGAACAAGCTCGGATCAAGGCTCACTTCAAACAAGGATCTGGTAGTTCAAATTAACAAGTTGTGGCCTTTTATGGATGAGAAATGAATCCCCAACTAACTCAAGCTAGGATACAAATAAGACAGATTCTGAAACTAATTACTTTCTCACCAAATTCACCCTTTTTGAATTATTAAAAAAGAAAACAATATGATTTGTTTTGAATTTTTCGAAATAAAATTGAAAAATTGTAAACTCATTTTGTTTCAGTAGTTTCAGAAAAAAAATGCTTTCAAGTTATCAAAATATGCAAATAAACACTTTTTAACCTGTTTTAGTTGAAAAATAAATCTTTTAATTGAAGGTTTTTTCTTAAAACTCATTCAAACAAGATACCTGTTTGAATTTTAAATAATGATTTGCTAATATTTATCTTGAAAAAATATCAAGGAAAAATTGAATTATCCTCAAGTTTTCAACTTTCAAATCAGAATATCCTCCATCTGCCTTTCTCATTGAAGTAAAAATTAAACCATCAGTCTAAATAAAAAAAATGAAGAAATGTTTCATTTTTTCTTCAACTGATGATACTTTCTAAAGATAGATAAATAAGTACACTATCACATTGCTTTTTAAGATCTTCAACAACTCCTTCGAGATTAACTCTATAAATTCAAAAAATTTCTTCTAATGAAAAAAGAGCTAATTTTATTCCTTGTGGATAATATTGGTTGACCAGAATTCGATGAAAAAACTATTTTTTTTTCAAAAAGCCATTTTGTGTTGTTTTTTGTTAAATAATAATGAAAAATTGATAATTTAGACTCTTAAATATTAGAATATGGGATATAAAAATATCATAGCTAATTTAAATTGGAAAAATCAATGTTTTTAACATAATTTTATCTACACAATTGAAGAAAATTGAATGAGAGTATGATTCCAGCTGAGATAATTTGGAGGTTCATATCTTATCAATTTATTTATTGTTTTAGATGATTATATTTAAATTTGAGACCAAAAAAGTCTCTTCTTAGTCCTAAATTACCTCTTATATGAATGAATGTAATTTCAAGGAAGGAAGTAATCTTTTTTGACATTTCCATCCACATCCTATCTGGATGTTTCTTGGAAGCTAAAATATAGTTATTTAGATAATGATTTTGTTTTATACTTAATTTATGAAATTAAGCCAATGAACTTTATAAAATAAACCAAATTTCTTTCGTACCATAGTTAATTACCAATTAAAATTTATAGAATTAAAAAGAATTATTTAAGATAAATGTAAATAATTATATTTGAAAGTAAGCTGCATTTAATTAGCAGAATTAATAAAACATATTCCTCAAATAAAATGATTGATTTGGTGGCGTGATAGTTCTATCATGAAAACTTGCCATGGGGTTTGGTAATTTTTCATTCCCTCAAACCTCCTATGATCATGTCAAAATCAACTTTCTAATTGCTATTTTAATTACAAAAAACACCAAGACATTTTACTTATAGATATTTATAAATTATTAATGAGGAATTCACCAATAAAGAGCCAATTATTTCTGGGAATTAATAGCTAAAATAAAGACATTTCTGTTCAAAAATTTTGATTTTCAATTTATAAATAAAGTTAGTGATAATGGATAAGCTCCCTTTCATTTTTCTTAATGAAAATATGTTTCAATCCAATGAGGTAGTTATTGTTGAGTAGGTGGTTTAGGAATTTCTTGTTGCTTTCAACTAAATGGAAAAAGTAAGGACTGATTCTTATTTAAATCAGAACCTATTTTTTTTCAATTTTAAAAGAGCCATCTGAATTCAGGCCATAAATATAGAAATGTATATTGAGTATTTTTTTGATTAATATGAATGAAAAAAATGGTAAGAGAAAATTATGAACTTTTTTGAATATTGAGACATGATCATGATTTCTCAACCAGTTTCCTCATAGTCTCAATATAATGGACCTGAATATCATATTGAATTTATTTTCTAATTGGTTTTTAATTCCTAGAGCCTTAACCTAAAAATACCTATCACTATAAATTTAATAGAAAAAGTAATTTCTTAATTAATTCCATCCTTTCAACTTACATTTATTGATATTTTGAATCCATTTGAACCAGCATGAAACCTGTTTCTTGAACTAACCTTTTTTGTATTGAGAATATCTTCAAGAAATTAATGCATAAAATATGAATATATATTTTTTTCATAAATGAATACTCCAAACAATTGAAATATCATTAATTCCCATGGTTGAAATATATAATAATAAAAAGACTCAGATAGCTGGTTCTTGCAGAATCTAATGCGGTCAGGCTGAGTCTATGATGAAGCTAATGAAGACTAATTACAAGCTTTAACTATGACTGTTACATGGTTAAAATGATCAAAAAAGAGTTTGTTTGATGGTAATAAGGGTTGGAAATAAGGTAAACAGGGCGTTACTATTGAGGATTAGTGGTGGTGAGTGCTATTGAAAGCCCTGGGTGCAATAATTATCAGTTGGTTTACCATAATAACTACTACAATAATTAATATTATAATCATAACCTGATTATTTTCCAGGAGTATAACTGTTTTTGAAAGTTGTACTACATAGGAATTCAAGAGCAGGATGAGGAAACCTTTTCTGGTGGAGAAAAGGCCCCTTTTTATCCTAAACTTGGGTGAAAAAGTCTTCTAGACCTTTCCACATAGAGGAAGTGAAGATTTTTCACTTCCAAGGACTGGCTTGTGGTTTTCACAAGGCCTGTATAGCCTGTATTGGGCTCAGATGTGGTTTTGAAACCACATCTGGGAATTTTTCACCAATACAGGGTGAAAATTTTCATCTGGGGACCACATAGCCCTCTTCTGACATACATTTTGTGTAGAATGCTGTACAGAACCTTTACAGGACCCCAGTATTGGCCAAACTATGAGGTATTGAAGTATAAAAAAGCTTCTTTGTCTTTTTGACACCTCATAATCATAGTTATGGGAGATTATCCCACAGTGAGGCTGTATTGGTCTAAATGTGGGATTTTGACCTTAAAGCTGCCATAACTTTGTCAGTTTTTGAGATATCAAGCTCAAAGTTGGTTCATTGTGTAGCCCTGAATGTGTTCTACACAATGGTACCTCACGTTTGTATGGATATTCTTAAATATAGCAAAGGTAGGCCACGTACAAGATTTTTTGTACATATGTATCATTTGCTTAAAGACTGTATGGAGCTTGTTTTCCCCATAGCTTTTGTTTGAGATGAGATATGGGGAAATGGATGGAGCCATCAGATATTCCTGATTGTGCTCATTCCAAAAAGACCACACTTTAGGTATCTCACACCAAAACTGTTGAAGTTAGATGAGAGGTGAATATTTTGTTCACCCTTATTTGACCTTATTTGGGCCATAACTCCTGTAGTTCTGGTGTTAGCTCAATTTGGCTAGTACCATTGGATAGCAAAGACTTGGATCTTCAATTTGGATACCCATTTTCTGGGTTTAAGCCTCTTTCTTTGGATGTCAGATGAGAGGTGAAAAATAAGGTTTATGCTCAGCAACAACTTTGAGCAGGAATAACTTCGATACTCCTTTTCCTATGATCATGGGAAATGTGTATTTGGAAATTGGTGTGTTTCCTCTTTCCTTTGATACCTTTTGAGCTGATTTTGCTCAGCTCCATGTTTTGGTGGTATCTTGGTTTTACCATTGGTTTATGGCATTTGGCTGTCATGCTTGTGCTTTGGTTGAGTCACAGGCTGACAAATGCGGCTTATTTAAAATCATATTATTTTTGTCAAATTATTGTCATTAATTGGGGAATTTTGTTTATTTATCATAAAGAAAAACTTTACTATTTCTTTGTTTGACTATTAAGCTTGATATTATTTTAGGATATTGTTTGATATTATTGTATTAATTTTGACATCTCTCTCTTCAATTACAAAATTTGACCAAATCATTATTGTTGATAAGAGTTCTCTTGGGATCTGAAGAGGTCCTTCTCTAATTATTTGTAAGCCTGTTCAATGTCTTGGAAGATTAATAATGGTATGCAAACAGCTCAAGAAACCTTAAAGATAATGTATTTTTTTCTTTGAAATTGAGCTAATAATAGATCAGCTTGAATTGGATTATCTTTCATTCTTAAGGTTTAATCCTTACAAGAATAAAAGCTATAATCCAAATTTAAAAAAGATATATGAAATTATACAGCTCAAAACCAAAAAATAATACATGAACAACTATTGAAATTATTGTGGCCATAAAGAAATATTCCTTGAGGATAAATTCCTTAACTCAAAACTGGTCCTTCTTGATCAAAAATAGGGCTTAATATTATTCTTTTTTGAAAAAAAACCTTCTAATGCAACATTTTTAGAGAAAGAAACAAGATTCTAATATTCCTTTCAGATTTTCAAATGTTTCGTCACAAATTTGATAAATTTCATGGAGCTCATCCCACCAAGTGGCTTTAAAGGAGCTATGAAATAGCTTAAATATATTATCTTTTCACTTGAAATTATTATTTTTTCTCCTCAAATACTTATGGTCACTTTCAACTAAATTTTTTCAAAATTATTTCCATATTTACCCATTTTCTCAATGGATCCATGAGCTACAGTCAAGTATTTTATTATTAATGGATTGATTTTGTAAACAAAATGGTAGTTTTTTACATAAAATATGATTCTTAATTTAACTCTAATATATCATTTGTGCTTTAGGATACCTCTTGATTATTAAAGTTTGAGATGATATTTCTGAACCGTGATTCTGGTGAATGTAGTGAGAATTTTTCTAAGTTTTTTTATGGATACAACTAATCATTATTCCAGGAGATATTATGTCTAATTATGAAGGATTTATAGATAAATATCAAGTAAAACACATCTGGGATCTTATTGAGCTTGAACTTTTGTGATGAATTCCAGATGGAATTACCAAAAGAGACTTAATAATCTTGTAGCTTTGTATCATTCCAAGACTTGATGTTGGGAAATTTTGTTCTATTTTCACTGCGAATAATTGATTTTCATATCAAAAAGTAAGATAACTCCTTTAAACACACCAAAAAAACTAAGATTGTATTATTGGACCTTAAAGAACATGTTTTTCAAGCTTAATATTTCTACCATGATCTTTCAAGTACACAAAAAGGTTCTGCAATCATTCAAGAGTTTTACTTGTTTATTAAATATAATGTGGGTTTCTCAGAATATCGTCTGTTAATCATTTTACTTAAATACACTCTTCTATATTACCTTAAGAGTATAAATTTCTTGGAGCTTTCAAAATTATGATAGGGTATTGGTAAACTGTAAGCCTGTGAGGTATGTATAACATACCCATAAGGCCACAAATGATTTTATAAACAGCTAATTTTGTCTTAAACAGACTTTTTAGTTGAAATTAAAATAAAAAATAACAAAAAATAAGTATAACTTTATTTTGGATAAACAAAGCTATAAATATTATGTCATTTTTGGATTCTACACCAAAAATAACCTAGGTTACATCCATAAGGTGTTATACCCAAAAACACTTATTTCTTGTGTTATTAGAAGATTTAAGAATGTCACAGTAGTAATGTAACTTTTTTAACATTTTTTTAAAATTGTTAAATTTAAGCTTAAGTAAGCTTAAATTTAAAGTTGCATAAGGTTAATGCAAACTTACCAAAATTTTAGTTAAAATTGAGGTGTGGTGTATATTTACTGAATTAGCTAAGGATTTGCCATACAGAATGTAAATCCTGCATGAGCTCAATTTAAAAGGGTTTAAAGCCATGGTATGGCTTTAAATAAATAAAAGGGCAAAATCCATGCAAAAAGGTGGGGCAAAGGAAAAAGACCAAATAGAGCTGGGGTACCCAACTTTTTGGATCTGCAATGATTCAATTAAGGTTGTCCACCTGTATTGGAGGATTTTCAACCTTATTTAAACTTTAAGACTAGACTTTGATACAACCTTAAGGTTTAAACTGGTTTTATCCCAATTTGGACAGGAATTTCAAGCTGCCAAAGGGTAAATCCCAATATGCAGGCTTGAAATCAAGGTTTTAAGCACTTTCAAAGCTTAATAAAGCTTAAAAATCTAAAGTTACAAGCATCAAAACCTTATCAAAAGCTAAGGTTTAGTGTGTATTGCAATTTTATGTGGAAAAAATAGCAATAACTTCAAAAATTCATTAAAAATCCAAATCTTAATGGATTTGCTTGAAAATTTCACACAGCTTAGAATTTAATATTATCTATATATAAATTAAATTTTAAGTATTTTTTATAAATAAATTTCTTGGGTAATTAGCCTGGAAATTTACTCTTTTAATTAAGCTCAAAGAAAATTATGATTTCTTTAAAAATTAATTAAAAATAAGCTACATGGAGTTAAGAATAACACTGGTAACTTTAAATTGGAATTAAAAACAAGTTGTCTTAAGTTAAGAACTTTGTTTTTAAGTATGGTTTTTCAGTTTTGACCTGAGCACGCCCTCTATATTCATTATGAATCATGAGAGCTGCTCTGAAGACATAACAAGAGTCTTTTCATCACTGTTTTTGTCCATCATTCATCATCAATCCAATCATATTAGAAATTTTAACAGGTAAAGTTTTATTATTTATAAAATCTTATTATCAAAGTAATTCTTAAGTTATTTTATTCTTTATTAATTTTAAATTAAAGAATTGAAGTCATAGAATTCAGATTATTGTTGTAATTATCAATAATATATTTTATATTATAAAATTTTCATCTTAAATATCTTTTAAAATCCACAAATTCCTCTTAAAAACTCTTTAATCTTGAATTTTATCATAAAAAGTTGTTTTATCCTTAAAATTAGTGATTTTAGGCGTGTTTTTAACTTATAATCATTATTTAATATAATAACTGTTGTTGTTTAACTTGTTGTATTAAATAAATATTATAAGTAAGTTTTCTCTAAAGTTCTATATTTTTTTATCTAGTATTAGTTTTTTTATATAGAATTTTATTCTATAAGAATTATTTCTGCACAGTGTGTGTTATAATTCTTTTATAAATAATATTTATATTATTTATAAGTGGTTAATATTCATATTTCCACTTGTAATTGTCTCATTAAGAGCTTTACAAGTCTTATTGTTATAACTGTCAGTGACTATAACAATAATAGAATATTCATAATTTATTATAATTATTATTATATTCTTATAATAATAATTAAATTTATTTTTTATATATAATTATTTTTAATAATTATGTTTAAATTTGTGGCTATAATATTTTATTATATTATATATTTCTATTGAGGACAGCCATAGTACTCTTGATTTTGCTACTATTATGAAGAGTTTCATAGACAAACCTTACATTTGGGGGCCTGGCCATGATTTTAAACCAATTTTTGGGACATAAATCATATTCTAGACCTTATTTTACTGTTTTTTGACGTAAAATTGCCATATTTATCTTACTATTGGCTTTTTTGGGACTTATCCCTTATAAATAATCTTTATAATATTAATTAAGTTATTTTTTTCTTAAGAATATTGTTTGAAACAATATACTATTGAGTGACTTGGAATAAATTTCTTTTGTCTAACTAGTGGCTTTTTCAAATCACAGACTTGAAATTTATTCTTTGAGTTATTTTAGTATAAAGTGAATAATAATACAATTTTGATTAATTGACTTGTTAATTGAATAATTATTATTTCTTTAAAGAAAATAATAGATAAAATAAAAAATCTTTAAAAATAAAAATCTTTATTAAAAAACATTTTTTTCTTTTATCTTAGACATTTTTCTTTATTTTTGACGTAATTTGCCATAAATTACATTAAAACAACTTTATTTAATAAGTTGAGTTTATAAGTTATTTTTATTATTTGATAAAATAACTTATATTTATAATTCTCTCTAGTGTCTTCCATCAGAGAACATTCTTCAGACTCTGAAACCTCAGAGTCCAGTATTGAAATTCAAACCAGTCCAGCACCAAGGGGTTTGATTACCAAAGAGCCCTTTAAAGGTCCTGCAGGTGAATTCAATTCAATTTTACTCTATTTTTTATTAAAATTGATGTGAAATGACTCCTACTAGAAGTGGAAGCAACTACTCCATCCAATCAAATGGATCTGGACCAGGACATTCCAGCCACAAATCCAAAAGGCAAGAATGTCTTCCCAGAGGAGAGGCACAAATGGAGGATTCCAGAACTTCCACCAGTTCCCAAAGGTTAGCCAGCACCTTTGAACCTCTTATTGAGAGTCCAGAAGCTGACATAACTGCTATTGCTGTTAGACATGAACCATTTCCAACAAGCAGCCGTGGAGATTTATCAATCTCAATGGAAGAACTGGTTCTTGGCGTCAAAACCACAAGAGTGGGAACCTCTCCCAAGTCTTTGGATAGGCACCATGAACTCTTATCTTCACGTGAAGAAGTTCATGGGACCAGAAAAGACAGAAGACCTTCTGATGGGTTGGACACCCATGTCTGTCAAAGGACAAGTCCAACAGATAAAAGCTTGGTTGAAAAGCCAAAGCATGTTATCAGAGGATCAGAAGAAGAAGTTGGCCCAAGGCAAGGAAACAAGCCCAGTGGAAGCTCCTCAAGCATCCACCAGCAAAAATCCGCCTCAACAAGTGCCAAACAAGCCCAAGCAAGCCCAAAAAACCAACCAGAAGGGCAAGCAAAGGCAAAGGGAAAGGCAAAGCCCAAGTGGAACAAGCCTTACCCTCAGAATTACAGAATCCCAAAGAAAGAAAAGAAAGCCATGGACAATGTGTTCAATATGGCAAGAACCTTGATGGAATTCAAAAACAAGGAGGAGGAAAGATTGAATCAATCTTTCCCAAAGAAATGGATCTTGTAAAAATTGTAACTCACTTTGAATCTTGTAATAAAGAAATTATGGCAATATTCAAAGCATTTGATTATGTCCAACAGAAGTTGGGTAATGAGATATTCAAAGTGAAAGAACAACAAAAGACTATTATTGGTCTTGAGAATGTTAATAAAGACAATATTGTGTCTTTGACGCAAATTTGTGAAAGACTTGAGTCTAAAGTTACCTTACTCAATCAACCAGATGAGAACTCAATTTCTTTTATAACTGGACAGCTAAGAGAATTGAAAATACAAGTCCAAAACTTGGAAAATTTTACTGGTCACAATGCAGCTCTTTTTCAAGAACAATTGGAAAAAAGTGATAAAGCAAGACTTGAATTGAAAGAAGACATTCAATCAAGTATTAATAATATATCACTAAAAAATGAATTGCCAAGGAAATCCACACCAATTCTTGACAGAAATGTTCTTAACTTGAATAATGATTTAAATCATACAATTCCAAGTCATGATGTGGAAACTGCTTGCAATTTTAAGGACATTCCAAGATTAGAGGAATGGCCAACCTTCAGTGGTGAAGGAGAATATAATCATATGAAATTTATGAAAACCATTGATATGTTCAAAGAAGAATTTAACATATCAGATGAATACATAAGTGCCAGATTACACTTATTATTTACCAAATCAGCAAAGAAATGGTATTATAAAATGAGACAAGACCATGGTAAACATTCTTGGCCTTGGTGGAAAGAACAAATTATTTCCAAATGGGCAAATGATTCCTGGAGATTTAGAATGGAAAATTCTTTTGAAGAAGCCATTTTTAATATTGAGAGGGACAGGCCCATGACTTGGTTTCTTAAACAAAAGGACAGGTTAACTGCCCTTCATCCTGATATGTCTGAAACAATGGTACATAAAAGGATATTAAGAAAATGTGGTGGTGACCTTGAGCATGCTATAAGAAGCAGATGTATTGAGCCTTGCTCTACAGAAGATTATATCAATGCTATTGAGGACATCACTACTAGAGCAAAAATTGGAAGACATTGGTCCAAAACCCCAATAGACAACAAGACTAGTGGGAAACCAATTTCAAAACCAAATAAACCACATGACAGACCTCCTTTGAAATGTCATAAATGTGGAAGCACATCTCATTTGGCAAAAACTTGTCCAAAAAAGACAAGACTCAATGAGATAAATGTTGAAAAAGTGGAAGACACAAAAGAAACTGATGTATCTTTACATGAAAGTGATTCTGAGCCTTCAAAAGAAGAAGAAGTATCAGAAGAACTTGGTATAGAGAACATTAATGTCTCTTTTGAGGTCACTGAGGTACATACTCACTTACCACAGTATAGTGATGAATGTATGGATCTCATACATGTGCAAGATGCCAATATGCAAAAATCCAAACCTGCCAGGGGTAAAGGTTATACAGCTGGGTCATCTTGTATCACTAATATTGTGATAAATAACACAGAAGCCAAGATACATCTTGACTCAGGTGCTTTTTGCACTTGTGTTGGAAAAGATTATCTTGAAAAAATTTATACCAATTGGCAAGACAAATTAATGCCAATTGAAGGTATAACATTCAGCAGTGCTAGCCAAAATATGCACCCCTTGGGTATATTTGAAGCAGAAATCATATTTCCTCATCATGCAGGAAGTATAAGACTGAAAGTTGAAATTGTTGTTATGAATAATTGTACTTTACAACACTTTATACTTGGGAATGATTATCTCAATATTTATGGTATTGATATTAATAATCATAAAGACAGGTATTTCACTATAGGGGAAAATAAAAGACAAAAATTTGCTTTTCCTCTTGAAAAAAGAGAAATTACTGTCATTGAACAAGTGAAAAATGTTACTAAGGAAAAATTTGTATCAAGTCAATTAATTGAAGCACAAATTAGTCCTGAGTTAACACTGGAAATGAAGGAAGAGCTTATTGAAATTTTATTTCAATACAGGGAAGCCTTTGCTTCAGATAATGAACCACTTAGGGCTATAAAAGGCCATGAGGTGGACATTATGCTCAATGTGGAAAGGCCTTATCCGCCACTATTAGGAAGACCAGCTTACCCAGCTAGCCCTAGGGCTAGAGAAGCATTAGAAAATCATATTAATGAACTAATGAAACTGGGAATTCTTAGAAAAGCTGGACACAATGAGGAGGTAGAAGTCACAACCCCAGTAATCATTACTTGGCATAATGATAAGTCAAGGCTGGTTGGTGATTTTAGAGCACTGAATACCTATACTATCCCAGACAGGTATCCAATCCCTAGAATTCATGAGACCTTGACTCAATTATCCAAAGCAAGATTAATCACTTCCATGGATGCTCTAAAAGGCTTTCACCAGAATGTTTTGACACCTCATGCTAGTAAATTATTAAGAATAATTGCTCATTGTGGTATTTATGAATATTTGAGGATGCCTTTTGGTATTAAAAATGCACCCTCTCATTACCAAAGAATGATGAATACTATCTCCCCACATGAATTATCAGAGGGATGGCTAATCATTTATATTGATGACATTATCATTTGTTCAGAAACCTGGCAATTACATTTAGAGAGACTTTCATTACTACTTAAGAAAATTCTACAAGTGAACATGAAAATTTCTCTTAAAAAATGTAATTTTGGGTTCCATGAGTTAAAAGCTCTAGGACATGTAGTCTCAGGACTAAGCCTTGGTGTTGATAAGAACAAAGTGGCTGCAGTTTTACTGAAACAGATGCCCCAGAACAAAAAAGAAATGATGTCTTTCTTAGGTTTTGCCAGTTATTACAGGCAACACCTTAAAGATTTTTCAATCCATGTCAGATCATTATACAGAATTTGTGATCAACAAACTGTTTTTGAAATGTCTCAGGAGAGAATTCAAGCATATGATAAAATCAAGTATGCCTTGACCAATGCACCATTATTACTTATTCCAGACTGGAAACTTCCTTTCAAGCTGTATATTGATGCATGTGGTGAAGGTCTAGGAGCTGCTCTTCATCAAGTTCAAATTGTCAATGACAAGCCTTATGAAGGTCCAATTTGTTTTATTTCAAGACAAATTAAACCTACTGAGGCCAGATATGGAGCTAGCCAAATGGAGTGCCTTTGCCTTGTTTGGGCTCTGGAAAAACTTCATTACTATCTTGATGGTAATGTGTTTGAAGTAATTACTGATTTTAACGCAGTAAAGTCACTTCTTAACATGAAAACTCCAAACAGACACATGTTAAGATGGCAGATTGCTATACAGGAGTATAGAGGCAATATGACCATAGTACATAAAGCTGGAAATATTCACAGGAATGCTGATGGCTTAAGTAGATGGGCATTACTGTGAGCCTTAGAGGTAATTTCATATACCCAAAAGACCACAAATATAAAAAATAACATATTAATATAAATAAAATAAATTTATTTATATTATTAAAATAAAAATCAAAATATAAATATAAAATAAAAAAATTAATTATAATTTAAAAATAAAAATACATTAAATTTTGTAAATATAAAATTACATTTATACTTGAAAAATTTAAGTAAAAATGAAATTTTAACAAAATTGTGAAAAAATAAATAAATTTGGAAAAAAGTTAAATAAAATTTATTATAACTTTTTATCCAATAAATAAACATATAAAATTTATTTCACCATTGGATTCCTCATAAAAAATCAGGTGGGGTCACCTCTGAGTGAAATTCTTGTAGCTCAACTCTAAATAAGCTTAAATTAAGTTTTTAGTATTTTCAATACAAAAGTTGAAAATCCTCAAAACTTTAATTGAATTCACACCACATGTGGTGTTAACCATCAATTTTTGTGTTAAAATTGAGGTGTTGTGTTTAGTTTAGAAGTTATGAGGAATTGAAGTATTTTCAATTGAATTCAATTGAAATGTCAAAATGTGCGCGTGTATTACATAAGTGAACTTTGATTTACATATGAGGTGTCAATTATTACTGTATTGTACTGTACAATTGAGTTGAATTACATATGTAAAGTATAAGTATAATACATGATGAGGAATTAAAGGAAAAATAAATTGGAAAGATTAAATTTGGGGGGGGAAAGGAACTCCAGCTCTAAGGGGGAGCTAGACCCCCAAAATCCTTGCTGACAGGCGTGGGATGTCAAAATTCACGCAAAAGTTCATCACTTTTGGCCTGGAATTGAGTTACAGGGTCTGTGGACTCAATTGATGATGAGGTTTTGATACCAACTGGGGTAGTTTTAGCTGTTGCCAAAAGGGTAAAACTACCCTTAAGATAAAACAATCATAATAAAAACAGTTTTAACTGGTTTCTACGCCTCTGACACACATTCTGATGTGTTTTGAAGGCTCTAGGCCTGGTATTGCTATAGTAATGGCTGATTTAAGGGTCTAAAATGGCTAAAAATGGCTAAAAATGGCTTAAACCAGCCCTTTTTTGGTCTAAACCAGGGTTCAATGATGCCATAATTGGCTTTTCTGTTGTCAGACTGTTTTTCACGACTGACAAGAGTATATTTTACTTTTGGAGTAAGAGAATTGATGGCTATAAAAGAATGTCTTCTTTGCCCCACTTTTCTCTTCATGTTAGAATCTTTTCCTTTTATTAATTAGTTTAAAACTGTTAAACCAATCAATCAAAGATTCCAACCACCACTTTTAAATCATTTTAATCCTTTTAACCACGTGAAAAAATCATTATAATCATTGTTTGTAACTCTTATAATCATTTTTACCCCTGAACCACCCCAAAAGTGAATTAAAGCATCTTTCATCACTGTAAACTTTGTCACTTTGTTTCCAAATTCACTCTGGTCACTTTTGGGCGTGTTTTCTCTTTAATATTCTTTTTAAAGACTTTGTTCTTTAATTAATTGCTTGCAGTTCTTTGCTCAATTAATTCCAATTGAAATTGCTCTTGAAGAAATTTCTTTTGTAGCCTTAAAATATCTCTTGTAGAGTATTTTTTGGATAAATATTTATTGTTGGTAAAACAATAAATTTTTATAATATTATTGTTTTATACTAATAAAGTTATAAACAATAAAATTGGCGTGTTTTCTCTTAAAAATAATACTTCATACTATTTTTAATTGAATTTTACCTTATACAAATTTTGAGGACAGGAAAAGTACTTGATTTTTAATCAAAGTTTCATATCCACACCTTACAATTACCCAATACACCTGAAAATCCTGCCTATGTTCCTACAAGTGCAGAACCTCAAATCCCAATCAAAGGAATTAACATCACAGATGTGGGAACAGAATTCTTTGAGGAAGTTAGAGAAAGCTATAAGCAAGATAAAAATTGCCATATACTTACTGCTCTACTTGACAAAGATTGCAAAGATGCAGAATTGGCTAATTCTCTGGATGATATTTGGAAAACATCTTATAATAATGGAAGATTCCATTTGTTTGATGGTATACTATATCATAGATCTAAACACACATGTGTCATGGTCCTAAGTAGTAGAATGTTGATTAACACAATACTACTAGAATGCCATGATAACATTTATTCTGGACATCTGTGTGAAGACAGAACAATGGAAAGAATTAAGACATGTGCCTGGTGGCCATCTTGGAGAAAAGATGTCATTGAGTACTGTCATAGTTGTGATAGATGCCAGAAAGCCAATAAAGCTACTGGTAAAATATTTGGTCTGATGATCCATATCCAAGAACCAAGTACCCCATGGGAAGTGGTTCACATGGATTGGGTAACCACATTACCACCTGGAGGTGATAAAAGTTACAATGCATGTCTTGTTATTGTAGAAAGATATAGAAAAACACCAATCTTTTTACCATGTCACAAAGATGACACAGCTATGGATACAGCTCTTTTGATCTGGAATAGAGTAATATCCCATACTTGTCTCTTTAAAAATATCATTAGTGACAGAGACCCAAAATTTAAATCAGCCTTATGGACTCATTTACATAAGCTTTTGGGTACAAAATTATCATTCTCAACAACATACCATCCACAAACAGAAGGGTTAGCAGAAAGAATGATTCAAACCCTTGAGGACATGATCAGAAGATTTTGTGCTTATGGCCTAGAGTTTAAAGTTTCTGATGGCTTTACCCATGATTGGTGTACTCTTATACCAGCATTGAAATTAGCCTACAAGACCTCCATCCATGCTTCAACAGGCAGGACCCCTGCAATGTTGGAAAAAGGATGGAACCCCAAACTTCCAATTGATACTTTGAAGAAAGATCTGGTTGACATTCATCCAACTGCTTCAAGCTTTAAGCTATTGCTTGATAAAGTGAGACATCATGCAAATCAAAGCATGAATGATGCCTTTGAATATGCTAAGCAGAGATGGGATAAAAGTCATAAAACCCCAGAATTCAAAGTAGGGGACTTAATACTAGTTTCAACCTTGAACTTTGATAATATTAAAGGCCCAAAGAAATTGAAAGATTCCTTTGCAGGACCATTTATTATTAAAGCCCTTCATGGGACAAATGCAGTACAAGTAGAACTGTCAGGAGAACTGGAAAATAAAAATCCAACATTCCCTGTCAGTCTAGTAAAGCATTACACTTCAAGTGACAAGGAATTATTTCCTTTAAGAAATGAAACACCCTTAGAAGTAACCCCACTAGATCTAAGTGAGGAGAAAAAGGTACTAAAAATCTTGAAAGGAAGAAGACTTAGGGGAAAAAATGAAAGAGAATACTTAGTCAGGTATAAAAATCCACAACATGAAGATGAGTGGATTGTAGAAAGCAAAATACCTGATTCCCAAAAGTTTCTCAGAAGATTCAGACATGAGAGAAGACCAATTGCTCAATAAAAAGTTTGAATTGTGTGCTTTACATACTTAAAAGTATAAGTAGAGAGGTTGGACAGTGGATTATACCCCCCCAAATAGCTTGGGATAAACTACAAAAGAAAAATTGTGGTACAATTTTTTTTTGGTGGTAGGGAATGTGAACCTGTGAGGTATGTATAACATACCCATAAGGCCACAAATGATTTTATAAACAGCTAATTTTGTCTTAAACAGACTTTTTAGTTGAAATTAAAATAAAAAATAACAAAAAATAAGTATAACTTTATTTTGGATAAACAAAGTTATAAATATTATGTCATTTTTGGATTCTACACCAAAAATAACCTAGGGTACATCCATAAGGTGTTATACCCAAAAACACTTATTTCTTGTGTTATTAGAAGATTTAAGAATTTCACAGTACTAATGTAACTTTTTTAACATTTTTTTAAAATTGTTAAATTTAAGATTAAGTAAGCTTAAATTTAAAGTTGCATAAGATTAATGCAAACTTACCAAAATTTCAGTTAAAATTGAGGTGTGCTGTATATTTACTGAATTGGCTAAGGATTTGCCATACAGAATGTAAATCCTGCATGAGCTCAATTTAAAAGGGTTTAAAGCCATGGTATGGCTGTAAATAAATAAAAGGGCAAAATCCACGCAAAAAGGTGGGACAAAGGAAAAAGACCAAATAGAGCTGGGGTACCCAGCTTTTTGGATCTGCAATGATTCAATTAAGGTTGTCCACCTGTATTGGAGGATTTTCAACCTTATTTAAACTTTAAGATTAGACTTTGATCCAACCTTAAGGTTTAAACTGGTTTTATCCCAATTTGGACAGGAATTTCAAGCTGCCAAAGGGTAAATCCCAATATGCAGGCTTGAAATCAAGGTTTTAAGAACTTTCAAAGCTTAATAAAGCTTAAAAATTTAAAGTTACAAGCATCAAAACCTTATCAAAAGCTAAGGTTTGGTGTGTATTGCAATTTTATGTGAAAAAAATAGCAATAACTTCAAAAATTCATTAAAAATCCAAATCTTAATGGATTTGCTTGAAAATTTCACACAGCTTAGAATTTAACATTATCAATATATAAATTAAATTTTAAGTATATTTTATCAATAAATTTCCTGGGTAATAAGCCTGGAAATTTAGTCTTTTAATTGAGCTCAAAGAAAATTATGATTTCTTTAAAAATTGATTAAAAATTGAGTTTAAGAGGTTTCTGCTTGAAACTCTATTTTCAAGTTGTTCATGTGACGAACTTCAATATAAATAAGTTTATTTATATTAAAAAACTTAAAATAATTAGTTTAAATGAGGATTAAACCTACATGGAGCTAAGAATAACACTGGTAACTTTAAATTGGAATTAAAAACAAGTTGCCTTAAGTTAAGAACTTTGTTTTTAAGTATGGTTTTTCAGTTTTGACCTGAGCACGCCCTCTATATTCATTATGAATCATGAGAGCTGCTCTGAAGACATAGAAAGAGTCTTTTCATCACTGTTTTTGTCCATCATTCATCATCAATCCAATCATATTAGAAATTTAAAGAGGTAAAGTTTTATTATTTATAAAATGTTATTATTAAAGTAATTGGTAAGTTATTTTATTCTTTATTAATTGTAAATTAAAGAATTGAAGTAATAGAATTCAGATTCTTGTTGTAATTATCAATAATATACTTTACATTATAAAATTTTCATCTTAAATATCTTTTAAAATCGACAAATTCCTCTTAAAAACTCTTGAATCTTAAATTTTATCATAAAAAGTTGTTTTATCCTTAAAATTATTGATTTTAGGCGTGTTTTTAACTTATAATAATTATTTAATATAATAACTGTTGTTGTTTAACTTGTTGTATTAAATAAATATTACCAGTAAGTTTTCTCTAAAGTTCTATATTTTTTTATCTAGTATTAGTTTTTTTATATAGAATTTTATTCTATAAGAATTTTTTCTGCACAGTGTGTGTTATAATTCTTTTATAAATAATATTTATATTATTTATAAGTGGTTAATATCCATATTTCCACATGTAATTGTCTCATTAAGAGCTTTACAAGTCTTATTGTTATAACTGTCAGTGACTATAACAATAATAGAATAATTATAATTTATTATAATTATTATTATTATTTTTATTATTATATTTTTATAATAATAATTAAATTTATTTCTTTTATATAATTATTTTTAATAATTATATTTAAATTTGTGGTTATAATATTTTATTATATTGTATATTTCTATTGAGGATAGTCATAGTACTCTTGATTTTGCTACTATTATCAAGAGTTTCATAGACAAACCTTACATAAACCCATGTAAGCCTTTATGTGTTTTTACTAAAATCTTATGTGTTTTTTCAATAAATTGGTAAAAAAAAGTAAGGGGTGACCTTTGCCAATTTTAAATTAAAATGAAACAACAAAAAAACCTGCCCAAACCCCCCAAAAAAACCCCCTCACCCATTTGATTCACATTGTTTTTCAGATTCCTCCCCAAAAAACAAAAAAGGACCAAACATTAAAATAATCCAAATCATCCCCAATGGAATTTTTTTCTTAAAAACAGCATTAAAAACTAAATTTTGCAAAGCTTTCCACACTTTTTTCCTCTTTTTACCCAAATACTGCATTTTCCTACAAAACAACCTGCCTCCAAGCCTTGAAAATTTTCCCTTCTTTTGTTCTTAAAGTTGAAACTCTTCATTTTACCTTTTCCCACCTTTTATGCCTTCTTTTTCACATTTTGAAAGGTTCTTTCCTCATTTCAAATTTCCAAAATCCTCCTTTTTTGAAATTTATACATCTTTTTCACTATATAATGCTTCAACCCTGAACTGAAGGTGAATTTCAGACCATTGAACCTTTTTGGAAGCATGTGCATAATTCTGCCAGGGTTCAGGGGTATTCTGTGTCCACCTTGAGGTCCAATGTGACCCACCACCAAATTGAAATAGGTTGTTAAAGGTCCAGGACCCCAAATTACCACAAGAACTCCTCTAAAACAGTCAATTCAAGAAAGATTGACTGTCTATTTAGAATTTTTGCCAGAAAATATTCCAGGAGTACCACTTGGACTCTTAAATTCAAAAATACTGAACACAGCCACGATTCCTCTGAGAATATCATGGAACATCCTACTTTCAGAAAATACAATGAGCAAGAAAAATACAAAATTGCTCAGATGTCTTAATAACTGCTCATGCCTAGGCAAATTACGGCCCAATTATTCAGCCAGAGGGAGTCTGACAGGCCATTAATCCTTCAAGACATTTATAAACAGGTCAAGAAAATCAAGAAAGACAAACCGAGAGGCATAAGGCCCATTGATGCTCTTATTTACACCCTCAAAGAAGAAATTTCTGTTTATTGCTATTAAAGGAATACCAAGGGACACATTACCTCCTTGTTTTTCACTCAACTCCTTGCCATAAAACTCCTTAATAGATTTCCTCATGTAATTATTATAGATTGTACTTATAAAGCCAATAATTAAAATATACTCATTTATGATATTTTTGGATTGAGCTCAAAAAATAAGACCTTCTCTGGGGCTTTAAGTTTGATGAAGGATGAAACTGACTGCTATAATACTTCAGTGTTGAATCAAAAAATACAACAAGTTATCAACAACACCAAAATTGTTCCCTTTCCAGTTATTGTTATTGAAAGGAATTTGGCCTCAAAAAATGCTCATAAGGAGCTCTTCCCAGATTCAAAAGTCATGTTATGCATTTGGAACATCAATAAAGATGTATCATCCCATTGCATGAAGAAAATTGGTCATGACACTGGTTTGGAAAATTTTATGAGCCTTTGGAATCAATTAATTTACTTTTATCTTTCAATTTCATTCTTGTTATTGCTTTTGTTAATTACTTTGGGATTCTATCCTCAGGTTAAGTATTCATCTACTTAAAAGTCTTTCAAAGACAACAGGAATAAGTTTCAAAAGCAAGGCTAAAATCCTGAAGTTTTGAAATATTTGATCAAAAAATGGCTTCCTCTAAAGGAGTATTACATGCAAGCCTGGAACAACTGCCATTGTCACCTGGGTGTGGGATTGCCTAAAGTTTTGAAGGTGCCCATGCCATGGTTAAAATTCGGCTCTAAAGGTCCACTGGTACTCTCCTGGCAGTTGTTAGGGTTCTTCAAATGGCTTTCAAGAAACAATTTATTGGAATAATCAAAAGAATCTCCAAAGAAATGGTTTTCCATGTCAAGAATTTTCATCCACATATCCGTGCTCTCAATGGAAAGGTGTCTCATGCCCTTCAGATTGCCTTTGAAAATGTCAAAACCAAATTTTCCCCCAATGAAAAATGCACCAATAAATACAACAATTATCAAGGCATACCTTGCAATCACAAGACCCAAAAGGCATTCTCCAAGGGCTAAAGGCTCCAGATATCAGACTTCCATTCTCAGCGGCATTTGACTTTACCTGTGAGGATTTTTTGATCTTCAATCTCTTAGCTTTTTTCATATGAACTCATTTTCTTTGTCATATTCTTTTAATACTGGCTATCAAGGTGATGATAAAAGTGTTTAGAAATAAATAAGTAATAAATCTAAAAGAATTGTTTAAGATATTGAGGAAGACCTTTTTCAAATACCAATGGAAGAAATCACCCCAATTCTTCAACATTTTCAAGATGTTTTGACTGGAAAACTCCCTTTGAATAAAATTCCCAAAAGTCAAGAGGATCAAGAATATTATGAAGACCCACTAGTCTGCAAAAAGATCCATAGAAGAACTGAAGGATCTAAAGATAAAAGAGATCCCTCAAAATCTGAAATCATTGAAAGTCGATCCAAGAAAAGAGGAAGACCCCCATCAAAAGAGAAAAGCACAACAACTTCAAGACCACAGTCAATTGCACCTCCTCATATGATGGAAGTGGAATAATCTTAAGATTCTGAAGATTATGTATATCCTTAAGATTCAGAATATTCTGATGCCTCATTATCAAAATAAATCACTTCATCACAATGCATAGCTTTTCAAAATTTTGTCAAATTTTAGGGGTCATCAAATATTCAATATCAAATTTCCAGCTTCCCAAATATTCGGAATTGAATTTTAGCTACCTTCAAATATTTTAAATCAAATGTTCAAACTTTTGAATATTCAAAACCATTTTTTTTTTTGGGAATAATTCAAAAAATTATTACATGAACACTTTCATTTATATATAATCAAAGTAAATTGTTTCTAATGTATTGATTCTAAACCCTTTTGGGACTTTGGTAAAAACCCATTAGCCCTTAACTATTTTTTCCAAATATTATTAAATACAAATAAGAAATACTATAGGCCCCTTGTTCATAAAATAAATGGAATTCTTATTCCATAAATGGTCCTGTGAATGCAATTTATGGCATTGTTAATTCCCTTAATGCCATTAATTCTATTTATGGATTTTTGATTCCATTAATTTCATTTATATCATTGATGATACCATTCATGTTACTTATGGAATTGCTGATGCCATTCATGTTACTTATGGAATTGTTGATGCCATTCATGCCATTTATGGTATTTTTCATGAAATTCATGTGATTTATGGCATTATAACAGTGATTCAACCCAAGAATTTTCACAAAAATATGGGATTATTATTTTTGATTTTTAAGATTGAATTCATTTTTTAAAAATAATGGTGAAACTCATAAGTGGGCAGTTTTTTGAAAGAATTTGTCAGAGGAATTTTCCAAAAAAAAGATACTAAAAAAAATTGAATAAATATGGGTAAAAAAAATTGAGAAACTCCTCAAAACATTTCATTTCATGAGGAGTGTTTTTTGAAAAAGATGTCACTTACATGTTTTTACAAAAAACTATGTGTTGTCTTATATTCTCATTTACAAGCATAAATATTCTATGTGAATGTTATATATAGTTCATATAATAGAAAATGTCTAATATTATCATTCAATGATATTAAAGTAGACTAGATTAGAGTGTGGTCATTGTCATTAGTAATTAAAATTGAAAAATTTGGCCATACAAAATTGCAAAGAAATACACTCAACAAAAATTAAGGTTGCTACTATGCAAAGAAAATTACATAAAAATGAATATTCTTCACAATCATAATCTTGAAAAAAGAGGCAATAAAGTTAAAATATCTGTGTTAATTATTGATTTAAAAAATGAAATTTGAACAGAAAGGATTATTTATTTCGAAAATATAATTGTGAGTTTTTGACAGCAAATGATTATATCACTTAAACTGTAATTAAAACAATTGCTAAATAATAAAGCTCTGATTAATAGAATCAATCTAGAATTACTAATATAATAAGGAAAAATATTTTAATTAAAATAATTTTTGGATTGATCAAATTCTTTGTGATATGATTTCAAGAGAAAACAATGTAACAAGTAAAAGCAAAAAATGGAATTATTGAATATTATCATACCAAGCATGCATACTTTAATAAATCCCATTATTTAACCAACATCATAAACACATAATTTCCTCCACAGAATCACATGAAAGTGATGTGCATTTGTTATTAATCAAGTTCTCAGCTTCAGAAAATACACCTTCACTAGGTGCTGAGGTTTCAGGTATTCCAAGGTAATCTCTTGCAATTTTGGATAATATTGGAAACCTATATTTTGTGGCTCTTCCACCATTCAATAATGGATATTGAATGTGGTGAATCAGCTTGTAAATATTAAGGAATTTTATTAGTTTTATTTTTTCATTTAGAAATGCTTTATTTAAAAGGATGCAATTGCTTTAGATTAGTCAAAGCTGTTTCAGAAACTTGAGGTTCTTGTGAAAAGTTGATTGCATATTCAGAAGAATATTCAGCATATAATTATTTGAGATGTTTGAGTGCTTTATCCTTATATATGATTGAATTGGTATCACTGTTTCTTTTGTCTTCTTGCAACAAATCATTCTGAGTAAACCATGTAAGCTTGAGTTGTGGGTCAAGAATCAAGCACATAGCACAGGAATTTGATCTAATGTTGTAATAACTTTCAAGCTTTGAATATTCTTGATCAGCTGAATCAAATAGTTGGGATTCTCCTGAGACTTTGTTTTTGGTTTTTTGGCATGTTTCAAGAAGGAGTTGGTACCAAGGCATTACTAACCCAAGTGAAGGATAAGAATAAACTTGAGCTTCATCAGCTGCAGTGGAAAAGACCTTTAGAAATTCAGATATTTGTTGAAAAAAAGTCCAATCATCTTCCAAAATTACATCCTGGATAGTTATAAAGGAATGAAGTGAGATTTATATTGCAGAAAGATAATCAAGTAGGAAGACATACAAGGCGTATATCATGATGAATGTCAGCTTTTTCAATTGCATGGGAAATAATTTTCTGTTTTTTGCTATTAAGCTTTTTTTGGCTTGAGCTGTTAAAGTGATTTGTTTTTTGTTTTGATGTTTAAGACTTATTGTACTCATAAATAAAATCATCAAAAGAGCTCTTCTGCTTCAATTCTTAACAAACCATTGAATATGTTGAGCTCCATCTAGTGGCATTGTCAGCCATTGGCCATTTTGGTGGCTCTTTATTTTTTTCACAAATAAATTTTAAGTGTTCCCATGAGGTGTTTGATCAATGTATTGAATGAACCACCTCATTAAGCTTATCAATTGATCCAAAAATCTTCTTTCAAGAATACTTTGAAGCTAAATTAAAAATATGTGCAAAAAATCAAATGTGTGAGTCAAAAACTTTGAGAAAATTATTTTTAACAGCAAGATCCATAAATGTTTGATTTTATGAAGCATTATCTAATGTTATGGCCATGATTCAATTACCAATTGATTAGATATCCAAACTTCTCAAATCATTTGAAAAATTGGATAAATTAATTTCATTTTCTGAGGATGAATCACTTGAGGTATCTATTTGAATTGCATCATGCTTTGATCCCCTTGGCTTTTTGAGAGTGTTCAATAAAGAATTCATTAAGCATATCCACAATTTTTGTGTATACGTTTTTCCCAGTATGAGCTTCAGTGAACTTGGAAAATACAATGGTTTCAGTGATTGGTTTCCAATTGGTTGATATGTAATGATCTGTTAGAGTAATATACAACATTCCACCTTGACCAGGCAAAATGTCAGTAGAAAATGAGAACCGCAGTGCTTGTCAATTGATAAAGTTAAATATATGTTCTTTATCATTCAGAAACTTTTCCTTTATCTGTTTGGAAATGGTTGTTTCAGAAATTAAGTTAATTTCCTTGTTGAGGGTACAAATAAGCTTTTTAAATGACTTGAATTTAACTAAAGCATATTATTGTTGATCTTGAATTATAAAGCTGACTAGGTCATCAGTGAAGTGATTCTGTAAGTGAACATTCATACTTGTTATTATGCTTCCATGGGTATTTGATAAATTAATTTGTCCTTCAGTTTTCTTTTCTGCAATTGCTTGAGCCCATATTTCCTTATGAAATGATTTCAGATTAGAGACCAGTTTTTTCTTGGTTCCTTCATGACGCTTAATTTTCTTTGAGAATCCATCAGCTAAGCATAACTGGTATCCATTCTTTGCTTGGAAAAAATAAAATTGTGCGATTTGACTTTTGTTTACTTTGGGGTTTGAAATGTTATTTTTTGGGAAAGACGGTGAAATTTGACTGGAAGATCAATTAGGACTTATTAGAAAGCTGGTTTGACTCATATCAAGTATTTTATAAATATGGTTTGGTTAAAATTAATATCAATTTGAAGAGATTGAATAGAAAAACAGATTGATTGTGGCCAAGCCACATAAAATAATTAGGGTTAGAATGTATTGAATCTAAAAATATATGAATTATGCACCAATTTGCATAAAATCTAATATAACTGGTTGAAAAATAACTATTACAATGAAATAATTTAATAATGATTCATTGATTTTTTATTATTTATTGTGTGATTACTTATCATTTACTTATTCATTGTTATGAATAAAGCAGAAAGTACAGAAAGAAAGAATAAAACTCAAATAAAAGAACATAAATATAGAATAATAATAGGTTTAATTCCAAAATAAGCATAATAATAATAATAATAATAATTGATTTGATTATGGAATTTCCCTTACAATAATAGTGATTTTCACCAAATAATTTTGACATATATATAAAGCTAAATATTAAAATTCAAAAAAAATAATATAATGAAAATAAAAATAGGAATAAAGGAAAAAATTAATTAAGAATCAAATACCAATAAAATCCCTGTACAATGGAATTAAGTTCAAATCAAAGTGAAATACATAATCAAATCCTAAATAAAAATAAAATAAAAAATATAATTAAAATAAAATGAAATAAAAAATATTAAAAAATGTAATTAAATGAATTTAAAACATAAATATAAGCAAAAGAAAAAGAAAATTAAAAAAAGATAAGATAGATATATCATAAATTTGCAAAATAATATAGAATTAAAATCAAAACGAAAATTATCCCACCAAAAAAATGACTCAAATATCAATTACTAACACAATAAATGCAAGATATACTCAAAGCAACTTATGATTAAAACAACATAAATTCAATAAATACTAAATTATAAGAAGAAATATTTTCATAATACAATAATGCATTATTTGTATTATTTTAATTATGTTTATTATGGTTTCCTATTTTTAATTTTTTATTTCTTTATTTATTATTATTGAAGGTTATATAGTTTATTCACATTTCTATGATGACTTATTCATTGCACTTATCAATTCCAAATGATGGATGAATTTAAATATAGCTTATTGATGAAGCACTATTATAATTGAATAATCTAAGAATGATTAATTATTAGTTTATTAATTATATTTAATTTATTTAGTTCTTAATTATTGTTTATTCATTTATTTATTAGTTCCTCCCTTTTTTTGGTTTCTTATTTTCTATTTTATATTTTATATTTTTTATTATTCCTTTTTTATTATTTATGGGTTAGTTGGTTATCTCATTTTATCATTTGTTTATATTTTTATTGGTTGTTTTTCATTTTATAGCAATGTTTTGTGATTTATTCCTTTATTAGTTATGTGTTTCTTATTTGGATTTGTTATATATTTTTTCTGGATTAAATATTTATTATTCCATTTAATTATTGATTTATATTTTTATAATTACTTATTTATTGAAGCTAAGACTTATAAGTAAATCATGAATTTGAATATAGCCAATTCCATTTATTTAGTATTACTTATGAATTTACTATTATAGTTCATTCAAAATAATTTAAATCACAAAAGAAAATTCCAAAATAATTAAAATTGAATAAAATTTACTGATATCTGTTAAAATTAGTTAATCAAAATTTGTTAAACCTAATTAAAAATGGATATTCATCAAGCATTTTATAAAAATGAATCAATCCTAATTATCCTTATATTTAATAAAAAAGCATACAGTTCAATCAAATAAAATAAAAAATCAAGATTAATCAAAATTAATTTGATTTTAATGAAATTGAAACTGATGAAAAGTAATTATAACTAATTAGAACTGGTTAAACTTAATGACAATGTAGTTTTTAGCTTTTATCATTTATTTATTTCTTACTTTTTAGTTTTTTTATTATTTGTTTATTTTTAATCTTTATTGGTTAATTTGCTGTTTTTGGTTTTCCATATTTATTTATTATTTATAATATATGATTTATTTGTATTTCAAACTCTTTGCTATTACTCATCAATTTAGTATGTCTTCATTATTAATGCATTATTTATCTATTGTATATTGATTATCTTATTAATTTATCATATATTATATATTTATATAATTTCAAATGCTTATTCTTTATTTAACAGTTCAATCAAATAAATTAAAATAAATTAAAAAGATCAAAAATCATCAAAATTAATTTAAATTTAATGAAATTGAAACTGATGAAAAGTAATTATAACTAATTAGAACTGGTTAAACTTAATGAAAATGTAGTTTTTAGCTTTTATCATTTGTTTATTTCTTAATTTTTAGTTTTTTTATTATTTGTTGCTTTTTAATCTTCATTGGTTAATTTGCTGTTTTTGGTTTTCCATATTTATTTATTATTTATAATATATGATTTATTTGTATTTCAAAATCTTTGTTATTACTCATTATTTTATTATCTCTTCATTCTTGATGTATTTTTTAACTATTTTAATTAATTATCTTATTAATTCATTATATATTATATACTTATATAATTTCAAATTTTTATTCATTATTTATTACTATTTTCATTTTTTATTGAATATTAGTTATCAATTTGAGATTTGTTTAACAAATTTTTTAATTCCTTATTTTTTTATTAGCCAACTTCTCATTATTTGTTGATTCTTTCTTCATTTATGTCATATAATAAATAAATTAAAATATATTTTTGATTTGTTTATCTATCAATTAATCAATTTTTAGCAGTGATTTACAAAAATTTGGCAGCAATTCCCCCAAAGCTAACATTTATAAAGAAATACGAAAACTAGTCATGGTGTGGACCCCCACCGTGACTTGACAAAAATAAAAAGTAATATGTATATTAAAAGCACAGAGAAAATGTATTTGCTTAAAATGTTGACTTCATATAATGTTATAGTGGTGTTTCACTCATTATTGTGCCAGGCACTGGCCCTATTGGCCTGGACAGCTCCTCTTTTGTGGATCCGTTGACACAAGCCCTCAATTTATCAGTTGCCACATGGTGTTACAGCCTCAAGCAATCTCTATGCATGTGTGCCCACATATAGAGGCTAAGCCTTAAGCAACACCCTGGTTTGACCAAGTCCACTGAGGGCTTCCAGAATTTTTGACAAGTTGACATTTGAGGACAAGAGTGAAGGCAATCACCTAAAATACAAAGATAAAAAAAAGATTAAGTGAGTTGCCTGTTATAACCTAAAGAAAAAAGGTTCAATGGACGTTGAAAAGGTAACCATTAATAAATTCACTGGAAAGACAATTGCCCTTGGATCATCAGCTCTCTTGTGAACTTTGATCATTTCAGCGTAAAGATCTGGTAATTGAGAAAAAAGGCCAAGTTGAGGAGGGAAAGTATCAATAATATTTTGAAAGACTTGAATAGCTTGATGTACCTCTCCTATGATTCTTAAAGCCTCTATCTCAGCACAAGCGACTAAAACCTTTAGATCTTGTAAAAGAAAACCCCTAGATCATTCATTTCTACCTGTTGCACCATTGAGTGAATCTAGATTAAATTTTTTCCCAACTGATTGATAGATGTGTCCAATCTGTTTGACGCACATTAAATCACCGCGAGCGGCTTTAAGAAACAATAGGTTTAACAGGTAACGATGATAGATTGATCCCAAGGAAGGGTCAAGGTTGATTTTATTAAGTATTGTTTTGATGGAATCTAGATCTTCACGTGACCAAAGGGCGTCAACTAGTGATAAAGCAGTTGTGGCGCAATAACGAGGAGAGAAAATAGGAGAAGAAACGATTGTTGAAGAAGAGGAGGGGAAAAAAATGAGTTAAACGATCCATTTGCTAAAACAATTTTAAAGCCATTGTGATGGAGCCTTGCTTTGAAAGGGAAATGATTAAAAAGAGACCTATTTCGGTGAGCTGAATGGCTTGAAAGTCATTGATTGAGCCAACATTTAGAGGGATCTGAATGAAAAATATTGATAAAAGAGATGAGCAATTGTAAAGTTTTCAAACAAAGATGTTGACGAACAGGATTTCTCCAACCCTTTATAGGATCTAGACCAAGGGTTGGAATGATTTGATGTGATAACGATTAAAGTATGAAGAAAGAAATCAAGATGAAATGAATTTTGAAGGTATTGAACTTGATTTTCATTAAATGATTGAATGAATAAGTTAAGTAAGTGATCTATAGCTTGAATTTGAATTTCCATAATGATTTGACGATCTTCATTTTGATATAAATCTGACCAAATGTCTTGACAGATTGATTGAAATTGATGATTTGAATAAATTGAATCTGAAGAAGGTTTTAATGAAAGATTTTGATATTTAAAGAAGTCTTTAAGCTGAAATACAAATTGATTTAAATATTGAATTCTAGAGTCACTGGAAAGAAAGACCCACAATATGTCAGTCAAATCAAAAGCATTTTTAAATGTTCATCAACAAAGACTTTCCTTGGTTTTCGCAAATTTGCTCAAGCAAATGCTCATTACAAGCAAAATCCCATGCCCTACGACCGATGATACGAGAATAATTCCTGTGAGTGGCGGGGGAGTCACTTATTGGTCTGGTAGCTTGATCAAAAGATTTTTTTTAAGGTTTGAGTATCATTAGAGTGATGAGACTTGGGTGCATTAGGATCAGAGCAATTGGCACGTTCTCTGAACTTGTCGAGTGCACTGCCAGTTGCTGATTTGAGGTTATGTGAGTCAAATTTCTCTTGACTGAGTTGTGCAGCATGATTTTTTTCATGTTGGTCTAATTTTGCTTGAGCAACCAAGGACAGCCCAGGTCCATGAGAGGGAGTGTCATCTGGCCTTTGCTGACAATTGAGATAATGAGAGGCAGGGCAAGTAGATTAGTGTTGGACCAAAGAAAAGGAAATATTAAACTTACACACTCTAATTGCTCTATGGCAAATAATATCAGCTTTAGAAATCAGTTGAGGACGATCTAGACCACCTTCTTCTTCAACTTCCAAAGCCAAGTCGTCATATATTTGGCATAATGCAGGTTGTCCTACCGTTTTTAATGCGAATTTAAAAACAAACTTCAGAACCCAGGACCACCTAGATCTAACAAAAGAAAACTTATGATACCTTGTAAGTCCCACAATTTATCTTGGAGGCCAAACCAAGCTTTTCTATCAAATCACGCATTAACTTGGCTTTTGCAATTATCTAAGCTTAAAATTAAGGTCCAAGGTAAAAATAAAACATCAGCAATGAAGCAGCAAATAGCACATCCATAGTTCAATATTGGACATAAAGCGAAGGACTCTTAACCTTTGCAATTATTTATTGACATTCAGCTTGCACAAAAAAGTTGACCGTATAAATGATGAATAGGTTGCACCACATACTCTAGGTAAGTTAATGTTAAGGGATCTATGGTGGCTTGAGCGGAGTGGCATTGAGTTCTTAAGGGATTTGAAATAAATATATAGACCGACTGACCTGATGGAAGGAACGCAACTATCCATCTAGACATGTTTGACGATGGCTGAATGAGGGTGATGGTGTGATGAGAAATAGGAAAAGAGCCCTATGACTGTCAAGAAAAATTACATCTGTAAAAAATAAAGTGATTACAAAAAATTAAATGTTAAAAATCGAAAATTGATAAGAATAAGCACATAGCCAGAGGTTCCAAACAGATACATACCCTAATTTAGTGATAAATAATAAGGCATATGCATAAAAAAGCTACACAAGAATGCATAATAAAAAAAATAAAGAATAAAGAAAAAAATGAAGAATTTAATATTAAATATTAAACAAATGATAAACTTATCATTAAAGAAAGGCAAATATTAAAAATTAGAAATTATTTAAATATCAAATAAAGAATGAATTTCTCATGAAAAAGAAATACTAAAAGTAATTATTAAAAATGAAAAATTCAATTAGTAATGAATAAGTCATAAAAATGAATAATAAGTAATACATGACAAAATCAAAAATTCAATGAATAATACATTAGGGGGTGTCAAAGTTACCAAATCCCACACTCGAAATCCCAAGTTTTTTTTTTCCAAATCCTGCATTAACTTTTTGGGATTTGGGAAATACCACACCCCAAGAGGTGAGGTATTTTGAGGTACAAAAACTGTCAGCCTGTGACTCAAAACCAGAGCACAAGCATGACAGCCAAATAACATAAATCAATGGTATAGCCAAGATACCACCAAAACATTAAGCTGAGCCAAATCAGCTCAGAAGGTATCAAAAGAAAGAGGAAACTCACCCCTTTCCAAAAATACAAGTCCCATCATCATAGGACAAAGAATAACAAAGTTATTCCTGCTCAAAGTTGTTGCTGAGCATAAACCTTAATTTTCACCTCTCATCTGAAATAAAGAGGAAGAGGCTTAACCAAATCAAATGGGTATTCAAAATGGCGCTCTAAGTCAGGGATATCCAATGGTACTATCCAAACTGAACTAGCACCAGAATTACAGAAGTTATGACCAAAATAAGGTCAAATAAGGGTGAATAAAATATTCACCTCCCATCTAACTTCTACAGTTTTAGTGTGAGATACCTAAACTGGGGTCTTTTTAAAAAGAGCACAATCAGGGCTATCTGATGGTGCCATCCATTTCCCTATATCTCATCTAGAACAAAAGTTATGGGGCAAACAAGCTCCATACAGTTTTTAAGCAAAACATATATATGTACAAAAAATCTTGTAGATGGAATAGCTTTGCCATACTTACTGATAGCCATTTCAAATGAGGTACCGTTGTGTATAACACATCCAGGAATACACAATGAACCAACTTTGAGCTTGATATCTCAAAAAATCACAAAGTTATGGCAGTTTTAAGCTCAAAATCCCACAGTTGGACCAATACAGTCTTACTGTGGGATATTCTCCCATAAGTATGACTATGAGGTGTCAAATAGACAAAGAAGCATGTTTATAATTCAATATTTCATAGCAAGTTCAATATTGGGGTCCTGTACAGGTTCTGTACAGCATTCTACACATCATACATGTCAGAAGAGGGCTATGTGGTCCCCAGATGAAAATTTTCACCCTGTATTGGTGAAAACTGCCCAGATCTGGTTTCAAAACCACATCTGAGCCCAATACAGAGCATACAGGCACTATTAAAACCAAAAAGCCAGTACTCTGAAGTGAAAAACTCTTCACTTCCTCTATGTGGATGGTCGAGAGGGCCATTCAACCCCATTCTAGGATAAAAGGAGGCCTTTTCTCCACCAGAAAAGGTTTCCTCATCCTTCTCTTGAATTCCTACATAGTACAGCTGTCAAAAACAGCTATACTCTTGGAAAATAATCAGGTTATACTATAAAATTTAGTATTGTAGACTTGATTATTGTAACCCAATGGGTAAAGCTGCACCCAGGGCTTTCAACAGTGCTCACCACCACTAATAATCATTATTAAAGCCCTTTAATTTTATTAAAAACCTATTTTTTAACATTAATATCTGTGTCACAGTCATAGTTTAGGTTGTAAGTACTCCTTATTATCACCTCTTCATAGACTCAGCCTGACAAAAACCCAGGTTTTTTGTTACCAAATCCCATGTTTTGATACTAAAATACTGCCTTTAGCTTCACTTCAAGGGACATTTTTACAACACACAACTCAGTAAGGGAATGTTAAATTGCATGAAAATCCCCTTCTCTTGCATAAAATCTGAATATACTGGTCATTTATTGAGTTATTTGATTTTAAATTATATTTTCTATACATCTTTTCTTCATTTACCATGCCAAAGGCATCACAAAGGTTACCTCTACTTCAGACATTAAAGTCACTGCAGTTATTCAATGCTCTCAGCTCTGATAGCTATTCTAATATCTGGGAAGATATAATATTATTAGATATGATAAAATCACAGAGATACATCAATCCTTGTAGAAGATATCCATCACATTACATGTATACAATGAATGATTTACAAACATTATCATCTGAAAGGTTTTGACAGCTATGTGGGACCACACATGAATCATTTGAAAAATTGGTTGAACAAATCCAAGATGATAAAAACTTTCAAAACTCAGCACAAAAAAACAACACAATCCTGCCATCCAATTGGCTGTGGCACTACCAAGGCTAGGATCAAATGGCAATGGGGCCGCTTTGGGAAATATTGGAATGTTATTTGGAATTAGCCATGGCGCTATTGTGCTGTAAGCTCAAAGAGTGATCCAGATATTAATTAAGTTGAATCATAAAGTGATTGTGTGGCCAAAAATAGAACAAAAAAGAGAGATGTCTCAAGTAATGCACTAAGAAGGCTTCCCTGGGTGCATTGGGTTTATTGATGGGAGTCTCATACCATTATCACAAAGTACCCCCAATGATGGTGAAGCCTATTTTGATCAAAAAAAGAGGTAAGCTGTTGAAGTTTTATTCTTTATTTCATTTTTAATAGTTGTTTACAATTAAGGTATTCTATGTCAATATAACTGGTTTGCAATATCAACAAACAGTTCACTGCTCTACATGTTGGTTGTACTGGGTCACTTCATGATTCAAATGTCTATCAACATATGAAAATAGCACAAAAACCTCAAGAGTTTTATGAAAAATATCAGTACTTAATTCCCAATTCAGAATATGCAAGCTCTCCTTGGGTTGTTCCAGAATACAAGGGAGTTGTAGCACAGAATGAAGGCAACCATTCTTTTAATTACTGTATAGAAAAATCAAGGGTCAGAATCAAGCATGCAATTGGAATTTTGAAGGGGAAGTGGTTTTCTCTAAGGGAAATCCGAAATCAATGAAGGGATAATCATGAAATTGAATAGTTTGTTAGCTGGGTCATTTCTTGCACAATTTTACATAATATGTTAGCACAAATTGGCGATGAATGGCTTGATCTATATGAGGATGATGATCCACCACATGCAGAAAATCTTTCCAATAATGACATTGGGGAATATGTGGTAAATATGTGTGAAAAACTTAAACCAATTACTTTGGCATGGAAAAATAGTCAATTGTAAATTTCATCAGGACCATTTATTCATGTACCTAATTTAATGGCATACAACAAAGTGGAGATGTTATTGGTATAATGAAACTATTTATAATAAATTTTTTAATTTTTTTCTTGGTCCTGCATATTTCTTTCAAAGTACCCATTGACTTTTGAATTAAGTTTGGTGGGTGCCATTTACAAGAATTTGTCACCTACATTAAATAATTTATGGTTGATTTGAAAAGAAAATCCAAAATGAGTTATTTCATCATGATTAATGATTTCTGTAGGAAGGTTTGTTGTATGATGAACCATTGTTGATGTCTTCCAAAGAATTTCCATTATGCCAGGTTTTTTTTGAAAAATCAATCTCCATTTTCAATTTGGGGAAGTGCAAGCCATGTCCAGAGGGGGTGAAGACAGTTGGAAGGGGATGGAAATCTTTTTTTGATACAAAATAAAATATACCATAAGTCCAGGAATTGAGATTGTTTAAATCTTGGTGTGGCTTATTGAAAAATCCATCTTGAGTGACAATGACATTTGAAAAAGACTTGAATTCTTTTCCTTTTGATTGGCAGAAGTCCATTTGAGCTGATTGAAATTTGTTAATTTGGCTTCTTCCATTAATGACTGATTTTCATTTCCAGCTAATTTTGAAAAATGGGAGATTCTTGAGTAAACAAATTTGTCATATTGTTGAAGTTTGGTGCATTGAATATTATCTGTTTCAATTTGATGAGGAGTTAAACCTGGTTTTCTGGAGTAAACACCTAAAAATTCTGTAATTACTTAGCAATTATTAAAATAATAAGCAAAAGAGATCACACACCGGCAGATTTGCCAGAGTCAGAACCAGGACAAAACCCAATTCCTTTTATAATTCCACCAAAGAGTTGCTTATTGGTTTTGATTTCTTGTTGATTTTGAGATAAGGACATTAATGTCATGATGAGTTTTTGGAGCATTTGAGAGTGGCTAGAAGAATTATCAAAAGGGGTTATTTCATATATGATGTCAGGTAAAAAGGGATTTTTGGTTTTATCAATGAGTACATAAGGATGAGGTAGAGTGTTGAGTGATGGAAGTTTTAACCATGAGGAATTGGATGATTTCTTGTCAATTGAATTTGTTGAGAAGCTCTTATATTCTTTGTTTGAATGGTCAAGGTGAGACATGATTTGTTTTGAATCATGGATGTGTTGTCTTTGGCTTTGGGTGAGTTTTCTTTTATGATTTGATTTGGTATTATTATCCTCATGATGTTCTATATTTGGTTTAGTCCTAACCATGACATCAAGAGGAGGAATAGTACATTCAACATAATGAAAATTATTCTGATGATGTGCTGAGTATGGTTTAGTCCTAACCATGACATTATCAGAATGATTTGAAGAGTGAGACAGAGCAGGAGGTTTTTTTTGGATTTCAAAGAAGATGGAAGGGGGCTGAAATGGGATGACATTGCACAATAAACCCTTATAAATAATACACCCCTATATCAACAAATAAATGAAAAGATGAAACAAAAATTAATATAAAAAACAATGATAGGTCAATAAGGATAATAATCAAAAAAAAAGAGAAAAATAATGTTAAGTTAAACATGATTATGATTTAAAGAAAAATAATAATAATCAGTGATTCATGATGATGATTATAAAAAAAAACAGGTCAGAAATCATAATGATCAAAAAAAAAGAAAAAAAATCATAAAGATGATTCTGATTTAAAATAAAACATCAGTGATTAATGATGGTGATTAAAAAAAAGAAAAAAAAGGAGGTCAGTAATGATGATGATCTAAAAAAACAAAAAAAAATCATAAAGATCATTATGATTGAAAAAAAAGAATAAAAATAGTAAAAATAAGTGATTCATTAATGATCATAAATCAAAAAAAATAATCATAAATATGATTATAATTTAAAAAAAAATCAAAAAAAAGAATAATCATTGGTACAATATTAATCCAAAAAATTGAATAAATGATGTTAATGGCCTCTGGAGGCCATTAACATCAAAAAATTAGAAAAACATTCCAAATTGATTTGGAATTAATCTGGAATGATTCAAGAGTCTTAAACCCTGGAACCTCCCAGGAGCCTTTTTGGGAGGTTCCAGGGTGACTGGGGTGGGGGGATTTTGGAGGTGGATGGTGATGGGTGGGGGGATTTTGGAGGTGGAAGGTGATGGGTGGGGGTATATTGGAGGTGGATAAAATCATTAAAAAAAATTAGAATAAGGTTAAAAAAATTATAGTTGTGAAAAAAAAACTACTTACCTGAATTAAAAAAGAAGAGTGATTTTTTTTTTGGATAATCTAAAAAAAAATTGAAGAGTGAGGGGTCAAAATGAAAAATACAAATTCAAAATTCAAAATAAAAAATCAGAAAAATATAGAAAAACAAGAAAAAATTGTCAAAAAAATAAAATGGCATAAAATAACATTTCAAAGAAAAGGAAAAAAGTGGTCATCAACTTTTATTTGTCACAAAATCCAAAAGAAAGGAAAAATGGAGGGAGCCATCAATTTAAATTGGAACAGACCTGGCATAAAATCTTGATGAAAAATTTGGCCAAATTTTCAATTTTGTAATAAATTGCAATTAAATTTCATGACATAAGATCGATTTCAAGTTGGTGCCCCAATTACACATAACATCAAATTTTAAATTTGGTAATAAAGTGAAGTTAGATTTCAGGACATAATATCAATAATTACACATAAAAATAAGTTTCATTTAACACATCACCACATATAAAATGATCACATGATGTATACCTAATATGTTATTTTTCATTGATTAATTTCAGAATGCATTCCAGCTCTGTAATTGGCCTGCTTGATGACAATGCCGCTATAGTGAGATCCATCTGGCATGACTTTTCCTTAAATTCCAATTCACAATTCCACTTTTCCTTTTCAAATTCATATTTCTTTGTGTGTTGCTTCCCCTCAAACTCCATTTTCTTTTGCAACTTGAGTTCTTCAAACCATTGCTTGCTTTGTCTTCATTCCACCTCTCCCTGTACCACTCCAAACAAGCATTTTCACTGGTTTCACAGGTTACAAATCGTGCATTTTGTCAGTAGGATTGATCAGAGTAACCATGCATCCAAAAACATACCCTTTTTCTGTGATTCAAGCAAATTTGCATATTTCAGTGCAAAAATATCCATTGGCCTTTTCCTAGAACCACTCTTGTCATTCAGGTTGGGCGTCAATGCTTGATTACATTTTTGTGTTGAATGTGTTATGGATTTACTTTGCTGGTCAAAGGAGAAATAATCAACAATGGATTTCATCAGTATCAGGCTTAAAAATCATCTTCATTATGAAGCAAAGGAACCAGATTGAGAGGTGATTCCAACCCATTATTATCCTTCAAAAAGAAAATGAGGTTTCATTATAGCAGGTAAAAAAAGGAAGAGACGATAACTTACCTTATCAAGCAAAAAATCAACATCATCATCACCATTTAAGCTGTCTTTTTCTTGCGAATCATAGCTTGCAATGGGAGTGACATTGGGCTTGTGGCCAAAGAGCACATCCATTTCAGCATAGAAAGTACAAATACTTTCAAGATTTTCACTCATTGATTGTATTATTTTACTCTCATCTTCTTCCATTATTCCAGCCCCAGTTAAATTTTCTTTTTTTTTTGCTACCATATAATTCTTTTTATATGCTTTCCATCAATATTGGATGCTGCTTGAGCTAAGGTTTAGGCCATTTCATGATTTTCTGTTGACCTCAATGGCCATAAGATTAAATTCATGCTGCTTTAATGAAGGAGGTCTTCCAATAGATGTTGAACCACTAGTACCAAAACATCACTTGAAATTGGATTTGGCTGAAAGCCAATTAAATATGGTTAAATAATCTGTACATATTAAGTGACCTGATGAATGTGGCAGGCCAGAGGTGATCTTCATATTTGACTTGATGTTTCTTGCTTTGAAACCAGGCAGTATTATATTGATGAAGAAGTATAAATGGAGTGTAAGCTGTTTGGTCATATTGTCCAAAATGGAGTGTAGAAGAATATGTTGTACAGGTATGAATTGTGAATACCCATTTGGGTTAGGTTTCAAACTGAAATCCCAGATGGATGGGATTTGGTCAAAAGACCAGGGTACTCAGCTAAAATGCCATGTGATTTATACATAAAAAACATGGGATTTAGTGTTGGGATTTGGGTTCCAAATCCTGCATTTTTTTAAGGTGGGATTTGGTGACTTTGACACCCCCTATTGTGATAATAAAATGACACAAAGGAGTAATTAAAAAATAATCCTCATAAATACATGAATAATAAATAAATATTATGATATAAAAGATTAAAAAAGAATACATATCATGAAAAATGAATTGGAAAAAATTAAGAACAAAAAAGCAGTAATTAATAAGGTATAAAAAATATCAAAAGGATCATAATTGATTGAAATACAATGGTAAATGAACAATGCATAAATCAAACAAAAGACAATGAAAAATAAAAGAATAATAACTAAAGAGCTAATGACTCATATAAATTATGAATGGATTTATAAAATCTCACTGATTCAATCATATATATTCAAAAGTGGCTCATGAAAAACAAAAAATAATAAATAAATAAATAAATGAAACATAAAAATTGTATTAAAAATGATAACAATAAAGAATCAAATGAAGAATGAGATTCTTTATTTATCATCAAAATTCAAAAATAAAAATTAACACAGAAGCAAGAATCAACATAATAAAATAAACAAATTCACAATTCATTTACTTATTTCAATTGATTTGATAATATGAATCAAAATAATTCAGATTAAAATAAATAAGAAAAAAACATAAAAACTCCCAAAAAAAACCATCAAAAAACAAAATTCATGAAATATGAATCATAAAAAAAGAATTATGAACAATTGAAAACCAAAAAAAGTAACTCCTCAGGTATAGATAATATTAAATGGATCATAAATTATCAAAATACAATGGTAAATGAAAAATTAAGAAAGCAAAAACAACAGGCAATAAAAAACAAAATAATAATAACTACATAACTAGTAACTCATATAAATTATGAGTTGATTTATAAAATCTCAATGATTCAATTATAAATATTTAAAAGGGGCTCATGAACAACAAAAAATAATAAATAAGTAAATAAATAAAACATAATAAAAATTAAGAAGAAAATGAATAATTCAATTCTTTATCTATCATCAATAAAAAATTATCACAGAAGCAATAATCAACATGATGGAAATAATCAAGATAATAAAATAACCAAATTTCACAATTCATTTGCTTATTTCAACTAATTTGATAATATGAATCAAAACAATTCAGATTAAAATGAATAAGAAAAAAAAACATAAAAGACCCCCCCAAAAAATCAAAAAATAAAATTCATGAAATATGAATCATAAAAAATTGAAAACCAAAAAAAGTAACTCCTCATGTATGTATAATATCAAATGGATCATAAATGATCAAAATACAATGGTAAATGAAAAATGAAGAAAGAAAAAATTACAAAACAAAAACAACAGGACAGAAAAAATAATATAATAATAACTAAATAAATATTCACTAATGAAAATTATGAATGGGTTTATAAAATATCAATGATTCAATTATAAATATTCAAAAGTGGCTTGTTAACAACAAAAAATAATGAATAAATAAATAAATAAAACATGAAAATTGCATCAAAAATAATAAAAATAAAGAATTAAATGAATAATGAATCAATCATAAATCATCAAAATTAATACATAAAACATCAGCACAGAAGCAATAATAAAAATAATAGAAATGATCAACATGACAAAATTACCAATTTCAAGTATGAATTACTTATTTCAGTTTATTAAAATCAATTTTGAGAAATAATATGAATCAAATTAAATAAGATTAAATTGAATTCCATTCATTTCAATTTATATGATTAATCCTTATTATAATTAATTCTTTTTGATTATAATCAATAACTATTGATTTTGATTAATTAAGATTGTATATAATAAATCACTATTAATTTCAATTAATGAAGTTTGATAATAATAAATTCAAATTGATATTTATTAATTCAGCTTTATTCTAATCAATTGTTATTGATTAGAATTAGTTGATACTGATTATACTCAATTATCCTTTATTTGAATTATTTTTGATGAATTGTAATTAATTATCATTGTATAAAATGAATTTTAATAATTGACAATTATTTATCATTATTAATCATTAATGGAATATCAGTTTAAATTTATTCTTAATAATTTTAATCAATTGAAAGATGATTAAATTGAATTTCAAATGAACGAAGTAATCTTTTAATTGATCTGAATTACATTCAATACTATTTCATTCATGTTACTTTTAATTTAGTTTTTATCAATTTTGATCAAGTTGAAGAGTTTTTCCTTTTTAATTTAGCTTCTTCAATTTAAATACCTTTGCCATAAAGATTTGCAAAGAGTAATGATTAATACTCACTTAGGAAATTGCAAATATATCATAATAAGATTTCCTTCTTTATTCATGCATATCAGTCAAATTTCTGCATATTTGCAATGCCAAATTTTATGCTTTACATTTTAACTCCTCAAAATCTGTAACACATGGGAGCAGTAGACATTTTCCCAGATAATAAGAATAAACCACATAGAATTATGAGTTTGATTTCTAGGTGAAGTAATAAGAAGCTCTAGAAAAATGAGATTCATTAATATCAATTAAAGCTCTCTCCCAAATGAACACCTTCATCAGTAACATTTTTGAAATTTCCCAATCCCTTATTATACTTGTTATAAGCCAAAGCTAATTTATTTTAAATCTGGCATTATAATGCCAGCCTAGTTTCTTTTCAAATACCTTTTCCACAAAAGTCCTCAATGTTTGGTGTTCATGCTCCCTTGGCTGCCAAATTATCTCATAAACTCCATGTACCTTTTAGGAAATCTATTCCAAATTTGTAGCTTGGAAACACAAAAGACTCTCCTTTAACTCCATGTGCTTCTTTGTTTTTGACCAAATTAAATTTTTCTAATTCTACTGGCATCCATATTCCATAGGAATAATTTGAGAAATCTTCATTCTTGTGATAATTATTATGCAATTCCCCAAAGGTAAAAGTCATATTGGTTGAAAATTGATGAGACTTGATGGACTTGTCACAACCATGGCAATTCACTTCCTTGGATCCCCATATGGCATATCAAGCCACAGTCCTTTTATGGCCAATTGGCCATATCCATCACCAGTGGCCAATATGGCCACGTCATCATCTTATGGCCCATTTATGGCCATTTGTGTTTTGGGGCCTTCATGGCCCTTCACCTCAATCCAGCACCCATAGCGGCAATTTATGCCCAAATGGGTATTTCTGGTCATTTCCCTCAAAACCAGGGGAAATGGCCCAAATGGCTGTTTTTGGCCATTTGGGCTCATAATGCGCATTTGCGCACTTTGCGCATTTTTGCGCACTTTGCGCATTTGCGCACTTTGACGCAAAGTGTCCAAAAGACACTTTCCCGCCTTTTGGGCCAGTTTTTGGCTCAGAACCCAAAAGTGGCCAAAAACCCCAAAAGGCCCAGAAACACCATTCCAAGCTCTGAAGCCATTACATCCATCCTTTTCCCTCTGCCTTTCCACCTCAAGACCTTGGGACGTAATCTTCTTGCCAATCAACCAATATGCCATAAATGATGTTATATATCATTGTGCATCATTTTTCAACAGCAATTCAATGGTGGCAATATCAAATGCTCATTTCAACATTCCAACATCTCATCACGTCATCAAGGCACCCAATCATTCAGAGGAAGCATCAAGGCTCAAGAGCAAGTGTTTCAGCGTCAAAGACCAATGACGCCATCAAGCAGTAATTGGTTATTCTCACTCCAAGTATTCCTTCCAAGAGAATACTGTCAATTCATTCTCAAGTGTATTCAAGAGGCAGTGCCAAAAAAGAAGTTGTCAAGTGTCAAAGCTCCACTCAATCCATCTTGGCAACCATATTCATTTCAATACAGTCTGGATCCATCAAGAACTGTATTTCATTTTCAATCATGGGAAATTCATTCAACCCAATTCAATTTCAATATCAGCCAGCTATATCAATTCCCAAAACAATCAATACAGCCTCAAGGATCAATACAGATCAGTTTTCAGCCTGAAGAACTCAAGCTCCCAACTTTTCACATATACCGGCTACCCTTTCCACCCTGGGGGGTTTTCCCCAGTTAATTAATATATTTTGATTTTATTTTATCTCTATTTTCTTTTCATTTTAGTTAAGCAAATACTGATATTATTAAGTCAGTCATTTAGCACCTTTCTCTTTCTCTTTCTTCGCCTGTCAATGGATATTTGGTGGTCATATCCTTACTAATTCCATTATTCATTTTTGGCAGGTTGAAACAGTGATTAAGGACTTACTTGGTTGGCTCTTTGGCCATTTGGCTTCCCTTTCCTCTTTTACATGTCATCTTGTACCTGCATATCTTTTAGAGGAATTCATTCTTATTATTTTTGTTCTTTATCCTTTTGGAGTCTTCCAAGTGAGTTCCCTGATTGCTGAGTGCCAGGCCACTCTTGTATTTCTGTCCAAGAGCCCCTGTGACATTATATTAATTAACTCATAATTTCTTTTTCATTCTGTTCATTCTTTCTTTATAATTTCACTCACTCATTTCATCGAAATTATGATTCTTTTACGCTTATGAACTTAATGATTCATTGTCACCTCTCAATTTTCTTTCATTCATTCTTCATTTTGAAAATTGAAAGCTGACCCCTTTTTTTATTTTTGTTATTCTTTTTTAAATCTTTTCAAATCATCAAATTTTCATTCTCATTCATAATTCAGGCGTCATCTTGATTTTCTTTGATTTTCGAATTTTTCATCAAGATATTCAGACACATTATTCACATCAAGATTGATAATTGATTTTTTCTTCAAGAATTTTGATTTTTAAAGAATAATTCACTTGATTTTGATTGATTGATTGATTTGACATATTTGATTTTGACCTCAAGAAAAATGATTGACCTGAAGATTTCATTGATTTTGCTGATTTTTCACATCAAGAATTTTGACATAAATTGATTTTTCTTCAAGATTTTCATTTGATTGATTGATTCTGCAAGATTTTTTATTTTGATTGATTTGATTGATTTGATTTCGACTTCAAGACTTCATTTGATTTTGATTTATTGACGTACTTGAAGATTTTCATTTTTATTCATTGATTTTTTCCTCAAGATTGGATTGTTGACTCTTTTGAATTAAAGAAAATTTTGATTTTTAATTCATTGTTTCATTCCATTCCTGATATCATGCCTGTTCAACACTCACCTCCAGCAAGACAGACAAGATCTCAGGCCAGAGCTCAAGCTGTTCTCACTCCAACTCCAAGAGCTCCTCTAGATGGCACCCCAGCAGTTCCTCAACTGAGGGCCCAATTAGATAGAGGACCCCGCATGGAAGGAGCAGCACCATCCAGGAAGGAAGGAAGAGTGCCAAGAAGATCATGTTCATTCTCAGGAGTAGTTGGCGGATTTCCAGGAACTTAAAGGACTATTTTCAAAGGTCCAGGTGAAGATGGTGAAGAGGAGGAGGAGAATTCTGTGGAAGAGGAAGAGTCTGATGGTACTGAAGGTGTCCCTGCTCCGGTGGAGGCATCCCAAGGTACTGGAGGGCCAACTCTAGCCCAGTCTAATCAGCCTGTCTCTCATCAGTCTGAACCATCTTTATTGGCCATCATGCAGCAAATGACTCAGATTATGGCCAATCTTCAAGCAGCTTCATCTTCTGAAGCATCAAGACCACCAGCCTTCAAGACTCCATCTATGAAGGCACCGGAATGCTTTGATGGGACTCAGCCCTTCAAAGTTAGAAGTTTCATTCAGTCTTGTCAATTGATATTTCATAATGATCCGGCAAACTTCGCTCAAGACAGAAAGAAGGTCCTTTATGCCACTTCATTTCTCATTGGTAGGGCTGCAAAATGGATTGAGCCTTATCTTTCCAATCTCACCAATTAAGATTCAAATTACCTTCTCAATTCTTGGCTTTTATTTGAATCTCAACTCTTCACTTTATTTGGTGACCCGAATGAAGTCAGAAAAGCAGAAGCTGAGGTGGATTCGTTAAGAATGAAAGAAGGTGGGCATGTATCCTTATACATTGCTGATTTCAGAAGCTTAGTCTCAAGAATCGGGGATTGGGGTGAAAGAGCTCTCATCCATCATTTCAGGAAGGGATTGCCATCCAGGATTTTGGATCAATTGGCCTCCCATCCTTCAAGAATTGACTCTCTTCAAGACTTAATGGACGTTACCCTGGAGCTTGATACCAGGTACCATGAGAGGCAAAATGAAAAGGGTCACCATCAAGAGAAGAAGCCAGAAGCCTCAAAGTCAAGTTCTTCTCATCCTCAAAATTCTTCAAGCTCAAGTCAAAAGAAGAAGAAGAATTTTCAGAAGAGGGACAAGCCCCATTCTTCTTTGTTGAATAAAGATTTCAAGCTCATGAACTCTGAAAAAGAAAGAAGAATCAAAGAGGGTCTTTGTACCTATTGTGGTGGGAAGCATAGTCTTGAGTCCTGTTTCAAAAGGCCTCAAAACAAGCTTACCCAACCGTCAGGCAAATTTCCCAGCCAGGGAAAAGCCTGAGTTAAGATCATGTTGTGTTCAATGGTCTTCACAGTTTTCCATCCAGAGCACAATTGTGGATTCTGAATACTGGTGTCAAAAATTCTCTTAAATTTTTTGTTTTTTCTTCTCTCTCTGATATGTTTTACAGTATTCTCATTGATTCTGGTGCTACCAACTCATTTATTGCAAAGCAGTTTGTTCACAAGTATTCTTTGACCATGTCAGAACTCCCGGAGAAGATTCCCCTTATTATTCTTGACTCCTCTGAGTCTCCTTCTTTATTTGTGACTCACCATACTAAATATATGGTTGAGCTCCCTTCCTTCCCAAGCTTTGAATGGGACTTTTTAGTCATTGATACTCCCAAGGGAGAAGACCTCATATTGGGCTTTGACTTTCTTAATCATTTTAATCCATTTATTGATTGGAGGCAAGGATTGATCACCTTTAATTCTGATCATAAGGACTATAATGATCCTTCAAGTTCTTTCAGTAATGACTTTTCTTCTGCCAAATCATGTGCAGCTCTGGTTGGTGATTCTAGAACACCATCATTTCCGTCTTCTGTCCATATTCCTTCCCTTAATTCCCATCAGTCATTACTATCATCTAGAGATGAAGTCTTCAAAGAGATTCAAGATGTTGGAGAAGATAATTCTGTATCTTCACTTCATCTCTTCTTTGGGAATATGGACCTTCCTCCTTCATCTTATCATGACTCCCTGGAGGAGTTGTGGGATGAAGAGGAAGAGCCAGAAGAAATAGAAACCATGATGAAGGTTGTTCCTTCTGTTTATCACCAATATTTGGATGTATTTTCCAAGGTGAAAGCAGAGAAACTTCCTCCTCACCGCGCCTGTGATCATCATATCGAGCTGGAGGGGTCTCTACCTCCAGTTGGGGTGATCTACTCTTTATCAAACCAAGAGTCAGATACACTCAGGGCCTACATTTCAGAGAATGTAGAGAAAGGTTTCATCCGGCCAAGCTCCTCTTCTACAGGAGCACCTGTTCTTTTTGTCAAAAAGAAAGATGGTGGCCTCCGTTTGTGTGTTGATTACCGCAAGCTCAATGCTGTTATTAGGAAGAACAAGTATCCTGTTCCTCCTATGAATCAGCTTCTCACTGTTTTCAATGGTTCTTCTATCTTCTCCAAGATTGATTTGCGTGGTGCATATAACCTGCTCAGAATCAAGGAAGGTGATGAAAATTTGACTTGTTTTAGAACCAAATATGGTAGTTATGAGTACTTGGTTATGCCATTTGGGCTTACCAATGCTCCTGCTTCTTTTCAAAATCTCGTCAATGATATTTTTTATGATCTTCTTGATGTTTATGTTGTGGTTTATTTGGATGACATTATGGTCTTTTCCAAATCTGAGGAAGAACATGTCACTCATGTGTCCACTGTTCTTTCCAGACTCAGAGCCAATAACCTCTTTGCTAAGGCGTCCAAATGCCTATTTCATGTTTCTAGTGTGGAATATCTTGGTTATGTAGTTTCTTCTGAAGGCCTCAAGATGGACCAAGCAAAAGTCCAGCAAATTCTCAATTGGCCACCTCCAAGAAACCTCAAGGCTCTTCAATCATTCCTTGGCTTTGCCAATTTTTACCGCCGTTTCATCAAGAATTATTCAAAGAAAATTAGTTCACTCACAAGTTTCCTCAAGAAAGATTCCCGTTTTCCCCTCAATGAGGAAGCTCTTAGACAGTTTCATAAACTCAAAGAGGCATTCACCACTGCTCTAATCCTTTCTCATTTCAATCCCTCTCTACCCACCATTGTAGAGACCCATGCATCAGATTATGCCTTGGGTGCTGTACTGAGTCAGGTCTCTGACTCAGGAAAACATCCCATTGCATTTGATAGCCGCAAGCTTCTCCCAGCTGAGCTCAATTATGAGATTCATGACAAGGAACTCCTTGGCATAGTCTGGGCTCTCAAGCGCTTGAGAGCTTTCCTTCTTTCTATTTCTTCCCCTTTTGAAGTTCTCACCAATCATTCATCCCTTCAATATTTTATGTCTTCCAAGATTCTCACTCGCCGTCAAGCCCGCTGGGCTGAATTTTTATCTGAATTCCATTTCTCAATCACTTACCGCCCTGGCCGCTTGGCCACCCTTCCAGATGCCTTGTCACGTCGGGACGACGTTTACCCGGAGAGGGGGGAGGATTTCATCAGCAAGAATCCAATGAACTATCAGAAGATAATCAAGCAAGATGAAATTCAAGCCTCAAAGTTTTTTGCAGTCAAGGTGTATTCATTTTCAAATTTGATTGATTCAATTCAGAAGGCAGTGTGGCAAGATTCTCAATATAGAAGTGTCCTTGAAGATTTGGGTAAAGGTAAATCTGTCCAAGATTATTCTCTTGATTCCTCTTCCAAACTTCTCCTTTTCAAAGATCGGGTGGTGGTCCCAAATGACCCCACAATTCAACTCAATGTACTTCAAAATCGGCATGACTCTCCTCTAGCTGGACACCCTGGCCAAGAGAAGACCCTCAAGCTTTTCAAGCGGGATTTCCACTGGTCCGGCATGACTCAATTTATCAAGGATTATGTCTCATCCTGTCAACAGTGTTCAAGAAACAAAAATATTCATCACAAGAAGTTTGGACTCCTCAAGCCTCTTCCAATTCCAAGTGGTCCTTGGATTTGTCTTTCAATGGATTTCATCACTCAATTGCCACTGTCCAATTCCTTTGATTCAATTTTAGTCATAGTGGACAGATTCTCAAAAATGGTGGTTTTTATTCCAACAATAGCTTCAATCACTTCATTAGATTTGGCCCATTTATTCATCAAGAATATTTTCTCAAAGCATGGCCTCCCTTCAAGCATTGTTAGTGATCGAGGTTCTCTTTTTGTTTCTTCCTTTTGGACCAACCTTTGTCAGCAGCTCAAGATTTCAAGAGACTTGTCAACTGCTTATCATCCAGAAACTGATGGACAGACAGAGAGGGTAAATCAGATACTAGAACAGTACCTTTGGATGTATGTCAGTTATCATCAAGATGATTGGAACACCTGGCTCCCTCTGGCTGAATTTGCCTACAATAACTCTGACCACTCTTCAACAAAACAATCACCATTTTTCACTGTTTATGGAAGAGATCCTCATTTTGACTCAGTTCACATCACTCAAGACACTCTGGCTGGAAAGTTATCAACAAAAATCCAATCAGTACAGCAAGATGTCAAGAGAGAACTTGAAGTTGCCATAAACAGGTTTAAGAGGTATGCAGATAAAAGTAGAGCAAGTCCACCTGTTTTCAATCCTGGTGACATGGTATGGCTTTCTTCCAAGAACATCAAATCAACCAGACCCACCAAAAAGCTGTCTGAAAGATGGCTGGGTCCTTTTCCAATCTTGAAGAAAGTCAGCACTCATGCCTACCACCTCAAGCTTCCATCTCAATGGAAATCCATCCACCCAGTTTTCCACATTTCCCTTTTGGAACCAGTCAAGACGTCAACAATCCCAAATAGGCATCAAGAGCCTCCTCCTCCAATCACCATTGAAGAAGAAGAGGAATGGGAAGTCTCTCAAATACTGGACTCAAAGCTCAAGAGAGGAAAATTATGGTATCTGGTGGAATGGAAAGGTTTCAGTCAAGACCCAGAAAGATCCACTTGGGAACCAACCAAAAACCTCAAGAATTGTCCTGAACTTGTCAAAGATTTTCATTCATTATATCCTGACAAGCCTGGGCCCAATTTCTCAAAAGCTTGATTCATTATGGTGCTTGGTGGGGAGAGGAATTACCAAAAGTAAGTCCCACTCCTGGTATGCACCTTTAGGGGTATTCTACTCTGTTTTGTTGTAAGCATCACCTTGGCCACTCTGTGAGCACTTTGCAATTTTGGACACAGATCTCTGGCATGGCTTTCAACTTCATTTCCAATCTTATGGCCATTCTCACTTGGGACAATGGGCCATTCACTTTTCAATTCATTTCCAAGACTTCAAAATTCAAATTCATTCCTTCAACATTTTTGTTTTATTTTTATGGCACTGGCGGGAGTGGTAACTACCAAAAGTAAGTTCCTCTCCTGGTGTGCGCTTCCCTGAGGGGTCTACAATCTTGTCAAAAACATCACCTTGGCCACTTTGTGAGCACCTGGCATCAATTTTATCTTTCCAGGTCCTTGGCCAATTTCAAAATCAGTTATCAACCTCCGTGATGAAGATTGGAACCTCCTCAAGATTCAATTCATTTTTCATTTTTCTTTTTCCTTTTCTTTTCTTATTTTCAGTTTCATTCTTTATTTCTATTTTACTTTTATTTTAAATTTCCTTTTATCACGTCAATTATCACGTCAAAAATTTTCATTCATTTCAAAATTAAATTCAAATCATGAAGCCAATGTCAAAAGAAGATCAAGCAAGTCCTGCGTCAAATGTCAAATTCTTAATATCAGTTTTCAAATTTTTTACATTAATTAGTCCTCTTGAATCACTCTCTCAAAATCTTTCCAATAGCCTCAACAGGCTTCACCTTGTATTGGTGCTCAGGAGCTCACCATTTCAAGGTGGGGGGTACTGTCACAACCATGGCAATTCACTTCCTTGGATCCCCATATGGCATATCAAGCCACAGTCCTTTTATGGCCAATTGGTCATATCCATCACCAGTGGCCAATATGGCCATGTCATCATCTTATGGCCATTTGTGTTTTGGGGCCTTCATGGCCCTTCACCTCAATCCAGCACCCATAGAGGCAATTTATGCCAAAATGGGTATTTCTGGTTATTTCCCTCAAAACCAGGGGAAATGGCCCAAATGGCTGTTTTTGGCCATTTGGGCTCATAATGCGCATTTTGTGCACTTTGCGCATTTGCGCATATTTGCGCACTTCTGCGCATTTTGCGCATTTTTGCGCACTTTGACGCAAAGTGTCCAAAAGACACTTTCCCGCCTTTTGGGCCAGTTTTTGGCTCAGAACCCAAAAGTGGCCAAAAACCCCAAAAGGCCCAGAAACACCATTCCAAGCTCTGAAGCCATTACATCCATCCTTTTCCCTCTGCCTTTCCACCTCAAGACCTTGGGACGTAATCTTCTTGCCAATCAACCAATATGCCATAAATGATGTTATATATCATTGTGCATCATTTTTCAACAGCAATTCAATGGTGGCAATATCAAATGCTCATCTCAACATTCCAACATCTCATCACGTCATCAAGGCACCCAATCATTCAGAGGAAGCATCAAGGCTCAAGAGCAAGTGTTTCAGCGTCAAAGACCAATGACGCCATCAAGCAGTCATTGGTTATTCTCACTCCAAGTATTCCTTCCAAGGGAATACTGTCAATTCATTCTCAAGTGTATTCAAGAGGCAGTGCCAAAAAAGAAGTTGTCAAGTGTCAAAGCTCCACTCAATCCATCTTGGCAACCATATTCATTTCAATACAGTCTGGATCCATCAAGAACTGTATTTCATTTTCAATCATGGGAAATTCATTCAACCCAATTCAATTTCAATATTAGCCAGCTGTATCAATTCCCAAAACAATCAATACAGCCTCAAGGATCAATACAGATCAGTTTTCAGCCTGAAGAACTCAAGCTCCCAACTTTTCACATATACCGGCTACCCTTTCCACCCTGGGGGGTTTTCCCCAGTTAATTAATATATTTTGATTTTATTTTATCTCTATTTTCTTTTCATTTTAGTTAAGCAAATACTGATATTATTAAGTCAGTCATTTAGCACCTTTCTCTTTCTCTTTCTTCGCCTGTCAATGGATATTTGGTGGTCATATCCTTACTAATTCCATTATTCATTTTTGGCAGGTTGAAACAGTGATTAAGGACTTACTTGGTTGGCTCTTTGGCCATTTGGCTTCCCTTTCCTCTTTTACATGTCATCTTGTACCTGCATATCTTTTAGAGGAATTCATTCTTATTATTTTTGTTCTTTATCCTTTTGGAGTCTTCCAAGTGAGTTCCCTGATTGCTGAGTGCCAGGCCACTCTTGTATTTCTGTCCAAGAGCCCCTGTGACAGGACTCTTGATATGTCATTTCTGGAAAGCTACTAGCCCCAATGGATCCCAATTATATGTGGGATTATTCAAAAGCCTTGTTTGAAATTAATTGAAACCTGTTGCCTACAAATAAATGTATTGATTTTGCCTCCTCATTCATTTCGTTATGTTTTACTGTATTCTCTGGGAATTTGAGTTCAATTTTGATGGGTTTGTATCTTCCAAATGCCTCTTTGTCTTGAAATTTTCCCCATACATCAGCTATCATTTTACCACCTTGAGTTCCATGACCAGTTATATTCCTATACACACTAGAGGCCATATTCAGCCAATGTGCCACCTTCTGAAAATCTTCAATGAAGTCCAAATTGAAATCATCTTCAAATTAGGTGAGTGTAACAATGGCAAAAATATTTTTTTTTGTGGGAGAGTAAACAAAAATAAACCTATTTCTACCAAAAGGTTTGAAATTATAAAAATCTAATTGCTTTTGACTAGTAAGAAAATCATGGCTAAAATTTATTGGTACTTTAAGATCTCTGACTTCATGGTAATAATAATGTTTTCTATTTGAAATAACATTATCAATAATATTTACTCTGCTTTTATTCTTTCTTTGTCTATCTTTTAATCTTTTTTGAATTAAGTATTTATTTCTATGTGCTTAAGAATTATTTCTATGATCCATTGAAATTATTAATGAGTTTATGATATAAAATACTTGAAATGTTTTAATAACTATTTAAATGATAGGTTTAATGATCTTCTGGATAGAAAGAAAAGGCTCTACTTATATTGAAGGGATAATTTCTTTGGAAATGATATGAACAACTCATTATTTTAGTGAAAAAATGTATTTTCATTAACTAGCACTAATTGTAATAAATTTGACTCAAATTAAATTAATTACCATTGCTTGAAATGACTTTGGATTAACTTGAAATAACGTTAGTTGAGTTAATTTAAATCAATTTATTTTCAATTAATTCAGATTAAATTGAATTGAAATTAATTTAATTTAACTCAATTGAAATGAATCTTAATTAATTCAAGTCAAATTACATACCTTTGAATTAATTGAATTTTATTTAATCAATTCAAATTAAACAAATCAATTCAAATTAATATTTATTGAGTTAAATAAAAATAATTTGATTTAAATGAATTCAATTACAATTCATTTGAACCAATTTAATAAACTCAATTGAAATCAAACTGCTTTAATTAAATTGAATCAAAATTAAATTGAATTAAATATATTCAACTATATCAATTTAATTAAAATTAAATTGAATTAAATCAATTAAATCAAAATTAAATTGAATTAAATCAGTTCAATTAAAATTAAATTGAATTAAATCAATTTAATTAAAATTAAATTAAATTGAAATAAAATTGAATCAATTTAATTAATTAAATTCAAATCAATGATAATGAACTAAATATGAATTAATTCACATTCAACACATTTGAATCAATTCATTTCAAATTGCATATATTGGATTTAATACAAATAAAACAGCTAGACTTCAACTCATTCAATGAGAATAACAACCAGTTGAATCAATTAAAAATAATTCATGTCAAATGAAAAATATTTGACATCCAAATCATTTCAATTAATTTTAATTAAGGGTGTTGGTAAAAAAACGTAAGAGAATTGGTAAAAACACGTAACAGCTTACGTGTTTTTACTAAAAACTTACGCATTTTTGCCATAAATTGGAAAAACACGTAAGTTTATAGTAAAAACAGGTAAGCGGCGCCCTGGGCCCATTTTTATTTAAAAATGAAACACAACCACACCTGTATTGGGCCAAAACATCTCCAAAGGAGGTTTTTTCCCCACAAAACCTCTCTAACTCCCAATTGTTTCAAATTTTTTTGCCCAGCCCCCCCAAAAAAGGCCAAACACCCAAATAATCCACATTATCCCCACCCCAAACCGATTTTTTTTTGGAAAAACAGCATTACCAAAGCCATTTTGCAAACCTTTTCACACTTTTCCCCTTTTTTTCCCCCAAAGACTGCATTTTCCACCACCACAACCTGCTTTCAAGCCTCTCAATTTTCAATTTTTTATCTTCCCTCATCCATTAATCCCACATTTAAACCACTTTTTTTCACTCTTAACCACTTATGTTCATTTTCACACCTTTTTTCAATTCTTTTCCACATTTCAAAAGGCTCTTACCCCATTCCCAATCCCCAAATTCCCCCTTTTTCACTTTTATACATATTTTTCATTCAAAAATGCTTCAACCCCCCACTGAAGGTGAATTTCAGACCATTGAGCTTCTTTGGCAACATGTGCATAATGATTCCAGGGCTCAGGGGTATTCTGTGTCCACCTTAAGGTCCAATATGACCCAAAACAAAATTGAAATAGGCTGTGACAGGTCTGGGACCCCAAATTCCAACAAAAGCCCCTCCAAAAAAGTCACCCAAGAAAGCTTGACTGTCCTTTTAGACTTTATGCCAGAAAATATTCCAAGAGTACCACTTGGACTCTTAAAGTCCAAAATCCAACAACGCCATGATGCCACTGAAAATATCATGGAACATCCTGCTTTCAGGAAATTCAATGAGCAAGAAACATTCCAAATTGCTCAAATGTCTGAATCACTGCTTTTTCCAAGGCAAATTCAGGCCCAATTATGCAGCCAGAGGGAGTCAGACAGGCTGGTAAACCTTCAAGACATTTACAACCAAGTCAAGAAAATCAAGCAGAACAAACTGCAAGGCAGAAGGCCCATTGATGCTCTTATTGACAATCTCAAGCAAGAAAAGTTTGTTTGGTCCTCTGCAAGGGATTCTGGGGGACACATTACCTCCTTGTTTATTTATTCATTTTTTGAACTTATCTTATGAGATAACTGGCTCAGAAGACTTGCCCAAGCTTATATTGAAATACACCTTCAAGGCCATCAATGTCCAGGGTGATGGAAACTGTGGCTACAGAACAGTATCCCACTACATTTACAAGACTCAAGATCAATGGGCTGATGTCAGAGGTGACTTGGCTGAAGAAATTCAACAAAATCAAGACCTTTATGAAGGCATGAACACCTTAATTCCCTCAGTATCCTCTTCTTTGGGAAGAATTGAATGGTATGAAGATGTTGGCCAGGCTCCAAAAAGC